>JAWNMV010000811.1:3856071-5141428 GCA_035043635.1 Drosophila rellima | reverse complement strand
CCGCCTACTACCTTATGCGTTGCACGCATTTCAAAGTAATCTCGGGCTATTTCTGTTCAGAAGCGCGAGATTCAATGTCAATGTCATTATTGATTTTCGATTATCAGAAATAAACAAATGCACTTACCGAACATTCGCAGATGCATCGGCGTTGGGGGGCTGAAGCATCCACACGCTATGAACGCAATGCGTGGCAACATCCTCCTGTCTGGCTCGTCAATGAATCCGGACATTTGTCAATTCAAATCTTTTCCAAGGAAATTCTTTATTGCTTGTGTTTATTTTTATTGTATGCAACCGAGAGGTTCATAGAGTTGTGTAGTTAACGAGGTGGCAACCATGACAACGGGCTGCCAAATAAAAAGACAAGGTAGCAGCTCTGGCAACGGCTGCCAGATAAAAAAAAAGGTGGCAGCCCTGCAAAAAAACACTAACTGTTTTTAGAAAAGCAGGTAAATGGTGTTTTTTCTTTAATTTGGAATCTAGAACTTTTTAAATTTACCTTAATTTTTATTAAATTTTTCACGATTTTTCTCGATATTTTTTTTTAGAACTTTTTGCCTAACTTCGCCACTCGAAGGGTGAGGTGAACCAAATGAACTTTAAAATAAACTTCAAATTTTAGAAAATTTTGAATTTTATTGGTTTAGTGATTTGTTCTTTATTTAATTAATCATTTAAATAAATAAATAAATAATTTAAAAAAAATGTCTTTTTTGCGCCAAATCGATAAATTCAATCGGGTGCTGCCAACCTGAAAGAAAAGTGACCAGTTGACACATATTCGATAAGTTTCAGAACCACTACTGCTCATTATCGACTATAAAATTAAATATGGCGTCGTCGTGCTGAACGGTCTTTGGCTCTGCTGGCTCTTTGACGAAAATTTTTGTAATAACATTTATCATACTTGTTCGTATTTGTTGTGCGGTGTCAATCGTGTGAACGGGCGCGTGCTGCTTAAGCCTTTTAGTCGATCGCTCCGCCATATTCTTAGTGTTTTAAGTTAGACAAGACGAAGTGCCGAGTGCAAAAAACAACGGAGAGAGGAAACGACGTCGACAAAATGAAAATGCATTTGTGAATTTTCGCCCCAACACTTGACTCAACATACACACTCACACACAGACACACACACTTGAGCCCAACGAACTCTGAAAAGGATTGGAGAAAAACACGCGGCCAGTGTATAGGCCCCAAACGAAGGCCTTGGATACGAAGTCAGAATCCAGCAAACATCCAACAGAACACAACACAATGGCGCTAGTGACAGTGCAGCGTTCGCCAAGTGTGGCGGGCTCATGCTCAAATTCGGTGAGTTGTTCTCTTAGAAAATATACGCAGGAAGTGGAAGGTGGAAAGTGGGCGCAACATGCAGCCTGCTAAATGTGTAAGTTGCCCCATTTCTATGTAAGGTGCAATTTTACAGCTGCAACAGCTACGCATTTGTTTGCAAGTGCGGCTGTATATGTATGTGTGTATGATTGCGGTAGTGTATTACTCTCTCGCTCTCACTTACTCTCTAAGATTTTGCTTTGTTTTGGTTACGCGTTGTTAACGGAGCTCAGTTGAAATTGTTGGGTTGGGGGTGGAAGGGCTTGGCCACCGCCTATAAACACTTCCTGTGCGTGTTCCGCTCTAGACAGTGATCCTTTGTTGTATAAACGGTTGCTCCATATGGGCAATTTCGTCGAAAATTACCTATAACATACAAAGGTGCTCCACTCTCTGCGCTCGCTCTCTCTCTCTCTCTCTCTATCTTCCTCTCTTACTGTCTGTTCGTCTTGTTGTGGGCGGTGTGTCAGCGTCATCATAATCAGTCGCGCCACGATTCGCGCATCTGTTTATTGCTCGCTAGAGCTGGCAAGCTATCGATATTGGTGCCATTCAATATTTTCGATAGTCTAAAAGAAAATTTATTAGCAAAGGAAATTAACTTAAAAACTAAACAAAACTGTTGAATATGATGTTAGCATTGACAGCTTTCTCACTGCAGACAAGTAAAAAAGAAATATTAAGAATTTAATACCTCGATAATGACGGAAAAAGGTATAAAAATTCGAGATGTCGATAGTCCCATCGATAGTTTGTCAGCTCTATTATTCGCCTTCGGCTTGTTTGTTGTTCTTATTATTATTATTTATTGTTGTAACTCAAGCAAATCCGAGCAGACGTCGCGACGTCGCAGCTGCCACGCCATGTCACCTCTCCTCGTCTCGTCTCGTCGCGCGCTCTCCCATTTCCAATAAATTGAACATTTTTGCATTGCCTTATTTGTAGTTTTTGTCAACGTCGATGCGATTTTGTCTTCTTATTCTTGTTTAGTTCCGTTAGCGACCCCGCCCCCAAAAATAGTTCTCTAGACCTTGAACAAGGAGGGGGGCGGTGAATGGGGATCTGCCCTTGGAATTTTATTCATCAGACAAAATTATCGTTTTCAACGGGTGAATTTTTGTAAACATTGGCGTCCATCACATGTAGGTGTCGCCCGCTCTCTCTTTCTCTTTTGTTTTTATTGCTTTTTATAAAGCAATTCATCATCAAGTTTGTTTGGTTATGAATATCACTTAACTCCAAAATGGCAAAATCAGATATATTTTGTATACAGCGTTGGGTGAGTCTGAGTCACTTGCCCACAACCACAGAGATTAAAAAAAAATATATATATAAAACATTTTAAATGCTTTTTTTTGCAGGATGGCGAAGCCGAGGACGATGAAGGTAATAGCAATAACAAAAGCGAGAGGAGTGAGTGTTATTTTGCTGGCAAAGGAACTGCCTTGGTGTTGGCCCTTAAGGACATACCGCAGCATGCGGAGCGACGTTTAAGCACGGACTCCACACGCTCTAGCAACAGCACGCAAAGCAACAACTCGGACATTCAACTACATTTACAGTCCATGTTCTATTTGCTGCAACGCGAAGATACCTTGAAAATGGTAATCTACAAAAAAAAAAGATTTCTCTATTAATTTACTTAACTACTTCTCTTGTTGCTTGCAGGCTGTTAAACTAGAGTCGCAGCGTTCAAATCGAACGCGATATCTTGTGATTGCCTCGCGTAGCTGTTGCCGCACGGCGGCTTCCGGCGAGCGACGCTCTAAACTTATGCGTCACAATTCTGTCAAGTCGGCGCCACCAAGTACACCTGTTGCCCAACGCCAACTGTCCGTGGATAGTCACAAGGCGCAGCAAGCAACGCAGGAGGAAACGGCAAAGCGTCTGTCGGTTAACGCCAACCGACAATGCCTGAAATGTGATGCGGATAATCGGGAGTCGGGCGATAACAACAAGAATACCTCGGGCATGGAGGAGTCATGTCTCTTGGGCATTGACTGCAACGAGAGGACAACCCTTGGCCTGGTTGTTCCCATACTCGCTGATACCACAATACATCTGGATGGCGATGGGTGAGCCTCCAATTTCAATTGGAAACTAGGAGACAAACAAATCAACACTTTTAATCAAATATATTCCTTTTACTGCAGCGGTTTCAGTGTCGCAGTCTACGAAAAGACCCACATCTTTAAGCCCGTATCAGTTCAAGCGATGTGGTAAATTCTACTATAAAGAATTCTTAATATTCATTTAATATAATATGTGTGTAAATTACAGGTCGGCCCTGCAAACTCTACACAAAGTGTCTCGAAAGGCTCGTGAAAACAATTTTTATCCAAGCGGACCCTCGCACGATTGGTTAACCAGCTACGAAAGCCGCATAGAGTCCGATCAGTCGTGTCTAAACGAATGGAATGCCATGGATGCGCTTGAGAGTCGACGACCCCCCTCACCAGATGCCATAAGAAACAAGTAGGTCAATAGAACAACCAATATGTCAGTTAAATTCGGGCCAATTAATCTTTGTGGATATATCCGTCTGAACACCTAGGTCTCATATGAGCTACAGCTACCAAATTAGGAGAGCTAACAAGTTTATTTTTTACTTTTTAAAATTGTGGTTTTTTTTTCAATAGTTAGGGTCTAACATAGGGCTAACTTCAGGAAGAATTTGGATCACTTAGTGCCCAAAGTATAAATATTAATTTATTTATTTACAGACCAACCGCCAAGGAGGAAACTGAAAGTGTCATTAAAATGAAGCTCAAAGCAATCATGATGTCAGTGGATTTGGATGAGGTGACCTCCAAATATATACGCGGTCGCCTGGAGGATTTATTAGATATGGATCTGGGCGAGTACAAGTCGTTTATTGATGCAGAAATGCTGCTGATATTAGGACAAATGGATGCGCCGACCAAAATCTTTGAGCACGTCTATTTGGGCTCGGAATGGAATGCCAGTAATCTTGAAGAGTTGCAGAAGAATGGGTATGTTAAAGATAGCAAATGAAATGAACCCAAACTAAACTTGTTTCTCCATAGTGTTCGACATATACTGAATGTGACGCGAGAGATTGACAACTTCTTTCCGGGCACCTTCGAGTACTTCAATGTTCGTGTCTATGACGATGAGAAGACGAATCTTTTAAAGTACTGGGATGACACATTTCGCTATATATCGCGTGCCAAGGCAGAGGGATCCAAGGTGTTGGTGCATTGTAAGATGGGTGTAAGTCGTTCAGCTTCTGTGGTCATTGCCTACGCAATGAAGGCCTACAAATGGGAGTTCCAGCGTGCTCTGCAACATGTGAAGGAGCGTCGCAGTTGCATTAAGCCAAACAAGAACTTTCTCAATCAGCTGGAGACGTACAGCGGCATGCTGGATGCCATGAAGAACAAGGAGAAGCTGCAGCGCAGCAAGAGTGAGACGAATCTAAAGAGCACAAAGGATGCAAGGTTGCTGCCGGGCAGCGAGCCAACGCCATTAATTCAGGCTCTCAATCAGGCCAAGTCAAAATCGAGCGGCGAAACGACAACAACAACGGAGCAACAGGATAACAGCAGCAGCAGCATTCGTGGCCAGAATCGAAGGTGCAGCGCACAAAAGCAACGACGCATGATGCGACGCTCGAGCAGCACATCGCCCAAGACACAGAGCGCCGTGGAAGTAACCAAACAACAAAGCCAATCCATGGAGAATCTGACGCCGGAGCGTAGTGTAGCCGAGGAGCCAAAAAACATGCGCTTTCCGGGCAGCAACGGTGAAAACTATAGCGTCACCCAAAACCAGGTGCTGCACATACAGAAGCACACGCCATTATCTGTGCGTACACGTGTCCATGATCTCGAGGCGCACCAGGAGCCACCGCGTCGCAGTCTGCCAACGCAGGCGACAGCTCAATCCCAGTCAGCGCAATCCCAAACCCAAGGACCCGTGTGGACCTCACTCTCCAAGCTGATAACGCAAACATCGTTTACCCGACGGGAGTCCAGCTCATCGGGTGTGACGCCCGTGGAGGAGCGTGAGAAACGTCAACGTCGCAAAACGCAATCGTGGACGGAATCGTTTGGACCCAGCGGTGGCATCATACTCGACGCCCTGCCCCACCAATCCCATGTTGCCCCCAGTGCTGTGGCACGCACAGGTGGTCCTCGACAGCGTGAGTTGCCGTCACGTCATGCTAGCTGGGGATCGGGAGACAATCGCAGTAGTTTGCCTCTGCGCACAAGTTCCTGCAGTTACTACGATAGCAATCGCAATACAACGGCCATTTTCGAGGGAGAAATCCAGGATCTGAAGCGTAGCAGCAGCAGCAACTGTAGCACATCGACGAGCAATTGCAATGCAACTGAATCCAATTCATCATCACAGCTGGGCAACGTGAAGCGCACCAAGCAAAAGCTCGAGGAGAATACGGCTTTAAAGAAGCGCTGCCAGCAGGCAGAAGAGGACGAGGAACAGGAGCAGCTGGAGGAACTGACAACAGCTGAGAAAAAGTGTATTAATCTGTACCGCAGCGCATCATCGGTGGGCAGTCCCCGGCAACGGCAGCCAATACGTTGCAACAGCGAGGAACTGATGCACACCAGCGACATTGAGAACAAGAACACGTCGGCGGATCTGGTTGTAGTCTTGCGTGGCCAAAGCCAGGCCGTGGCGGAGGATCAACGTATATCCGGAAATGTGCAAATACTCAAGCAGAATTTTGAAGCCAAAGCCGCCGTGGTGGGTGTGTTGGGGGGCAGCACAGTTCCCACAACAGGTGTTGCAACAGCGACAAATAAGAAAGCGACACATCAGTCGCTACCCTCGTCACCAGTTGCTCAGCATGCGGATCATGTGTTGGTGGACAATGTGACGACAAGTGCAACAACAACAACAACAAATGCAACAACAACAACTGCAACTAACAACTGCTCGTCCAGCACATCTGCCAATTCATCTGACTCCAGCGTAAGCGAAACTTGTGATCGTAATGTAAAAGGTCTAGTGCATAAATATCAAACCACTTCCCGTAGTAACAATGCCGTTGCCAGCACAACAACAACAGCAGCACTGCCCCCACCCACCAACAACACCGCAACAGCAGCAACAACAACAACAGCAATCAGCAGCGTAAACTGCTTCAGACAACGCCCACGCTCCTATTACGATCGATCGTTGTCAAACAAAACTCACGATTACAGTGAGAACCGTCCCCCGCCCGCACCTGCCCGTCACAATCTGAATCAGCAGCAACAACAACAGCAGCAGCAGCAACAACATAACAACACCTTGGCGCATCTGCAACAGCAAACTGAGCAGCAACAAGTGCAGCATCGACGTCTAGCGCAGCATGGCAAGACACATCCACTGACTAGGCTAAGTTTACCAAAGCAAAGCTTCAACACCGCTGCATACAATACCATGTAAAGGAAATACTATTTCTATGCTATATACACACACTCTCACACACACACACATACAAGCAGTTACGCCCACTCATAGTAGTAACTAAGCAATCCTAAAGATACACATTTTGCTTTTCAGCTCGCCACTTGCCTATTATTATTCTCTGTATTTATTTTATGTATTTTTGCTTTTATTCTACATTTGTGTTATGTCACTCTCTCTCTCTCTTCCTTCCCATTTTCTGTGTGCATATCTATAAATTATTGTACTGTGCGTTTTTGATTGTGAAGCGTTCGTTACAGCAATCAATCAATTCATATATCCCATATACTATTATTCCCCCATCATCACAACATCCGAATCAAATCCAAAATCTATCTAAATGTTTTGTGAAAAGTGCCGTCAGGGACTAAAAAATGAACTATGAAAATGAAACTGTATTTTGTATTTTTAAATTACTTGTAACTATATACATATATATATTTAATTTATATTATGCAAGAACTGCCTACGAATAAATGATTTATTGTATATATACATACATATGTATACACATATGTATTTTATGTGGTGACTTGTGTATTTGTTCTTTATTTGTTTTGTGAATCGACTTGCATAGCTGACTCAGTCCCATTTTATATATACTCGTATATTATTTACTATGTGTGTGTGCTCGAGTGTATCGTCCAACAGAACTTTTATAACGATCGCCTTTATGACCAAGTTTGTATTTGCAGCCTTTACCGCATGATAGCCACGTTTCGATATTCCTGGGCCGAGTGCAAGAAGTGAGCCAATGAATCATCCTCAATTTGTGCTATTCACCTAACTACTTATGTTTATTAATCCTATGTATACCATTATGTAATTATGTTAGTAAAATCAACACAACAAACAAATTAACTTATTTTACTGCCAGTGTGCAATGTGAGTAATTTTTCATGGCGTGTTTTGTTAGCCACTTGTCAAACTTGAGTAAAAAAACTGCCTAAAAGCCTATTTAAATTAAAATTTTGTTTTATCTCTAAAACGTTTCTTAAATTAAAAAAATTACAGTTAAAAACCTGTTTGCGATTTGATCGCAAAAAAATAAATTAAGTGAAGTTAGCTTGTGCAATCAAATAAAAGGTAGCGAACTAAATGGTGACGTTTTTTAGATTTTAAGCCCCCTGGGCTACACCTTAAAAAACAAGAAAATATTTTGAGTTTTCTCTAAATTTCAAGCTAGCAGACACTACATTTTTCTAGAATTTTGAATTTTATAGTTAAGAAATTTTCTGGATGTCATTTATTAAATAATCACTTTAATCGAAACTAATTTATATGTAATTCAAATTTAATTGTAATTTAAATTTAATTAAAATTGCGCGCCAAAGGTATTTAACAATTTCCCAACAAGTTGGCAGCCCTCCATATATACGCTTAATAAGATAAAAGCATTTTAGCCTTTGCTGAAGCCGGTCACATTGCAAATAACACACACAAACACAGACACACACGCACACAAATGCGCACTTGACTTCCATAGTTTCTTTATTTGTGCAGAAAAAAAAGTAGAAGAATAGCGGCTAAAGTAACGAAATTCACAGTGAACGATTGCGATTGCGAGCAGCGTCGAAGTGCAATCAATATATAATGCAAACAGCTGCAGCCAGCTGCAGCTAATAAAACATTTGGTTTCGGGCTCAATTCAATTTTGGAGTTGTTGTCATACTCTTGCCCCCGGATCCCCCCCTGCTGTGTAAATTGTACGTGGCGTTTGCGAACGCAAAACAGAAACTGAAACCAAATCATTCATTTAAACTTGTTCAGCAAGCGAGTGCTAATAAGTACATAGAAAAATTATCACGGTGGGTACGAGAACGGGAACAGGAACGGGAGCATGGCTGACATGGCAGCAACAACAACAAAGCCAGCTGAAAAGGCTGAAAAGGGAGGCGGCGATCCAGAAATGAAGGGTTGGCTTTTAAAGTGGACTAACTACATCAAGGGATATCAACGTCGCTGGTTTGTGCTGTCCAAAGGTGTGCTCAGCTATTATCGCAATCAATCGGAAATCAATCACACATGTCGCGGCACAATTTCGCTCCATGGAGCTCTCATCCATACCGTGGACTCGTGTACGTTTGTCATCTCGAATGGCGGCACACAGACCTTTCACATCAAGGCCGCCAATGAGGTGGAGCGTCAGTCGTGGGTGACATCATTGGAGCTGGCCAAGGTGAGGGCCATACGTGCCATCGAAAGCGAGGAGGAGGAGGCCGAGGAAACAGCCCAAGTGGTGCCCAGTCAGGAGATCAACACGGTGGTGCGTGATCTGACCGAACGACTGGAGAATATGCGCACCTGCTACGATCTGATAACCAAACACGGAGCAGCTCTGCAGCGTGCTCTCAATGATCTGGAATCGAACGAGGAGGAGTCGCTGGCCAGTCGCACAAAGATTGTCAATGAGCGTGCCACGCTATTTAGAATCACATCGAATGCGATGATAAATGCGGGCAACGATTACTTGCGTTCGGCGGAGTCCCAGGGCCACAAATGGTCCAAGATGCTGCATCACGAGCGTGAGCAGCGCCAGCGTCTGGAGGAGATCATTGAGCAAATGGCCAAACAGCAATCTCAAATGGAACAGGCTGCGGTGATGGTGCGTAGAAATAAACCCACGACACAATCCGGTGCAGCCCAAAATCCGGCTAATCCAGGTGCAATCCTCACCTCGGACGATGAAACGGAATTCTTTGACGCGGAGGAACACGGATATACGGGTCACCCCGGAGAGTCGCCAACAGACGGCACATTTATACTAAAGCTGAACAAACGCCGGAGCAGCTCCGAAGATCAGGTTGGCTCCGAGGGTCAGACGGGTAGCTCATCGGAAAGCGATGAGACAAAGCGCACCATTAAGACCGTGCAGCAAGTGTGCCTTATAAGCGCAGCACGCATGTTATCCGGTGGCGATGACGACACGGTCGATCGAGTCTCGAATCCACGCGAAGAAGCCCACACACACGCGACTAATCCCCGCAACACCGAGCAGAAGGTGTCAGTCCGACGTACACGTGTCCCGGATAAACCAAATTATCCCCTTAGCCTGTGGTCCATCATGAAGAACTGCATTGGCAAGGATCTGTCCAAAATACCCATGCCCGTCAATTTCAATGAGCCGCTCTCGATGCTGCAACGCCTGACCGAGGATTATGAGTACGCCGACATATTGGACATTGCGTCCGGCTGCACGGACGAGTGCGAGCAGTTGGCCTATTTGGCCGCCTTCACAGTCTCCACCTATGCGACGACAACGAATCGTACGGGCAAACCGTTCAATCCGCTCTTGGGCGAGACCTTCGAGTGTGATCGCATGGACGATCTGGGTTGGCGCTCCTTGGCGGAGCAGGTTTCACATCATCCGCCTATTGCTGCGCTCCATTGTGAGGGCAGGAATTGGATGTGCTGGCAGGAGTTCTCCATGACAAGCAAGTTCCGTGGCAAGTATGTGCAGGTGAGTACTCCGCATACTGGACACCTTATAAACCTTACTCACTGGTATTTTCCATAGATCAATCCTCTGGGAGGTGCCTACGTGTTGTTCCCCAAGAGCGGATCTCGCTATTCCTGGCGCAAGGTGACCACGACTGTCAACAATATTATTGTGGGCAAACTGTGGGTGGATCAACACGGCGAGATGGAGATCAAGGGCACCAATGCGGCCGAGGGCAACAAGTGCATTCTAAACTATATACCCTACTCCTACTTCAGTCGTGAGGTCCAGCGGACGGTGAAGGGCGTGGTTATCAATCGCAAGAACGAGGTCAAGTGGGTGGTGCGTGGCACCTGGGATGATAAAATCGAGATAGCACCTGTGCTAAGAACGAACGGATCGATGGACAGTCCTACATACATCACTGGCGATTACAAGATTGCATGGAAGCGTCGTCCAGCTCCACCAGAATCGGAAAAGTTTTACAATTTCACCACATTGGCCTGTCAGCTCAACGAACCGGAGGAGGGCGTTGCGCCCACAGATTCACGTCTGCGTCCGGATCAGCGACTGATGGAGAATGGCGCTTGGGACGAGAGCAACCAGGAGAAATTGCGACTGGAGGAGAAGCAGCGAACGGTGCGTAGAGAGCGGGAGACCGAAGCCGAGCAAGCCGCAACCGAAGGACGACCTTATCCGGCCTACGAGCCCATGTGGTTCAAGCGTGAGAAGGAAGAGGGCAGCGATGAGTACGTTCACGTCTACAAGAACACATATTGGCAAGCCAAGACAGCCCAAGACTGGAGCGGTTGTCCGGATATCTATTAATTCACCTACTACACAGTTATGCTAACTGAAAAAAAAAGAAGAAAGATTTCAAATATTGAAAAATGAAACCTCGAAATCCCCGAACTATCAGCTCTAATCAATGTAATAACATTTTTCAACTACTTAGCGCATACATATACATACACAGATACAGATACAGATTTATTGTATACATATATAAATTAATTATTGTAAATTAGCTGCAAATGTTGGAACTGAGAATGTTTTTTATGGTGACGCGCTGAGAGAGCGTTTATCAAATTGTTTATTATTGGTTCTTTAATTTTACTTTATTTAATCTATGCTTTTATCAGTTAATTATATGGCACATACACCTTACCATCCAGCATACATACAAACATATATCTAATCTATATACTAAAATGTAGACAATGTGCAAGTGAAAAACAGTCCAAAAGTTTTCACTCTAAACAAACAAACAAAAAAAAACAGAAGACACACAAAACAAATTTTCCTCTTTGACCGAAAATGCTTTTGCCTTTGTTGTGTATATAAAAAAAAAATAAATAAATGAAAGAGAAGGGTCTAAAAATGCAACGAGAATATGTTAAATGTTATAAATTTATGCAATTTATTATTAAAGTATTATTTGAAATAAAGCAAAAATAAATTGTGTTTAGTTTACGTTCAAAAGAACAGAAATCCTTGAAACAAAAAATTAACAGGAAACGATATGATGTGTTCATTGCGATATTGTTGATAATTACTATATACATATATATATATTTCAACATAATTATAATTTTTAATTGGCATTTTCGCTACGGACTAAACTACCTAATAGACTAAAATTATAAAAAATAGAAAATAATTTCAAGAAAAAAAAACAATAGTCGTTTTAAGCTGATTGGCAAATCCGTTAAGAGAGAGAGAGAGAGGGCCCTAACCTAGGGTTCGTTTGCTTCCAATTAACGAAATAATCGCACCAGCTTTCTCAGTGCCTGCGATAATGCGCAATCTCTACTGACTCACAATCTAAAAAAACGGAGACTACTTTTTAATACAGTACTGACTGTCGCACCTTATCGCGATGAATGGCTAATATAATGTGTGGTGGTGATAAGAGTTTGAAATGTGTTCACAATGCCAGCTGAACGAGTGAATGAGTGAATTTTCGAATAGTGCTTTGTAGTTCGCAAGGGATTGAGCATGTCGAGCGGACAAGGTGGACAACCAACGAACGGAAACGAATCCAACAACAAATTCAATGTCTCCCAGAAGATAAGGAAACGAGATCGCGATGAAACGGAAATCAAAGGTTGGCTTTTGAAGTGGACCAATGTGGTCAAGGGTTTCCAGCGACGTTGGTTTGTGCTCTCCAAGGGCGTGCTCAGCTATTACCTCGATCCGTCGGAGGTAAAGCAAGAAGCCCGTGGTGCCATTAAGCTAAAAGATGCTCTCATCGAACACGTGGATTCCTGCACATTTGCTATCTCCGATGCGAGCGGGAATATCAGTTTTCGCATCAAGGCAGCCACTGAAGTGGAGCGTCAATCGTGGATTATGTCATTGGAACTGGCCAAAGGAAGCCAAGCGAAGGCCAGAGAAGCTACCGAAGCTACTGCAGGGAAGGGACAATTGAGAAGACGCCGTTCCCGAGTCCCAGATAAGCCGAATTATCCGCTCAGCCTCTGGTCAATTGTGAAGAACCTCATTGGCAAAGATCTGACCAAAATTCCCATGCCCGTCAATTTCAATGAGCCGCTCTCGATGCTGCAACGCCTGACCGAGGATTATGAGTACGCCGACATATTGGACATTGCCTCCGCCTGCTCGGATGAGTGCGAGCAGTTGGCCTATTTGGCCGCCTTCACAGCCTCCTCGTATGCCACGACCACGAATCGCAGCGGCAAACCCTTCAATCCCCTCTTGGGGGAGACCTTCGAGTGTGACCGCACGGAGGATCTCGGCTGGCGTTGCTTGGCCGAGCAGGTTTCCCACCATCCGCCCATCGCTGCTCTGCACTGTGAGAGCAAGGAGTGGGTTTGTTGGCAGGAATTCACCATGACTAGCAAATTTCGTGGCAAGTATTTGCAGGTAAGTGAATAAAAAAAACAGCAATAAACCCGGAACAAAATTTAGGATTATAAAAAATTAATACGAGAATTAAAAGAAATTAATACGAGTATTAGAAAAACTAATTGCGATCTTGGAATTTTGCTCAATTTTCTTTAGAAATCAAAATTTTTAATTCATTCTGCGAATCCAATTCAATATTAGTCATAACGACAAAAGATTGGATTTTTTGCTGGTTTCTTTTGTAGAGTATTTTTGGATCTTAAGTAAAGTATTCAATTTTAGTATGAGCGGAATATAATTACGTTATTTTTAAAAAATGCCAAATTAAAATATTTTCTATTTTCGTATACTTACTATTTTTATTGCCTGACTTGAAAGCTTCTTTGTTTTGTATACTAAATTTATTTCCAAAAATTTTGGTTTTGTTTTTTCTCACGCATCTTTGTCGTTTTTTTAGATTATTCCCCTGGGACTTGCCTACGTTTCCTTCCGGAACAGTGGGAATCGTTATTCCTGGCGCAAGGTGACCACGACTATAAATAACATTATAGTGGGCAAGCTGTGGGTGGATCAGCATGGAGAGATGGAGATTGTGGATGCCAATTCAGCGAATGGCAACAAGTGCATCCTCAACTATGTGCCCTACTCCTACTTCAGCCGTGAGGCGCAGCGCACCGTCAAGGGCACGGTAATCAATCGGAACAAGGAAGTGAAATGGCTGATACGAGGCACCTGGGATGATCAAATTGAAATAGCACCCGTGTTGAGGACACATGGCACGCCGGAGAATCCCACCTACACCACCGGGGAGTACAAGACTGCTTGGAAGCGTCGACCGGCTCCTGAGGACTCTGAGAAGTTCTACAACCTCACCACTTTGGCCTGTCAGCTTAACGAACCGGAGGAAGGCGTTGCGCCGACAGATTCTCGTCTGCGTCCGGATCAGCGTCTAATGGAGGACGGCGCTTGGGATGCAAGTAACGAGGAGAAACTACGCCTGGAGGAGAAGCAGCGCGCTGTGCGAAGACAACGTGAGGCGGAGGCAAAACAAGCAGCTGCCTCCGGGAGAGATTATCCAGCATATGAGCCACGGTGGTTCAAGCAACAGAAGGTGGAGGGCAGCGAGAGTTCAATGCATTTATACGACAATAAGTATTGGGAAGCAAAGGCAGCACGAGATTGGAGCGGTTGTCCGGATATCTTTTAATAGCTGCAATATATGTAACATACAGTCATCAATGATATCTAATCAGATTTTTGTTTGGTTTTTAAAGTCAAAGGAACAATGAGTTTTCCGTTGAGCTGAGTAATTCTATGAGAAATGTTATAAATTTATGCCAATTTATTATTAAAGTAATATTGAAATAAAGCAACAATTGTGTGGTTGGAAGCGGAAAGTACCTGAAGTAAACAATAAATCCAGGGGATCCACTTTTCGATAGATGTATTAATGCCAAGCGTTATCTCAGTTACTAAGAAAACAAACAGATAACGAATTTTTTGGTTATTTGTTGACTTTGGAGAAGTGACTGATTCAATTGTTTTCTGTCGTTTGCGATGGTGCGAATATGTCCAGGGATTTCAGCAAGGCCTCAACAGATGGATCACGCCCCTGGAAGCGTCGGAATACCTCGGCAGTGGGCACAGAGCCGCCATAACTGAGGAACGTTTGCTTATAGCGTTTTCCCACCGTCGCATAGTGTTCGTCATTGTGTTTTTCCGCAAACGTGCTCGAGATGTCGGCCGCGATCAGCTTGGAATACAAATGACTAAAGTGTGCCGCTGCCCAGTCACCGGCAAAGATGTCCGTCAAGGAGCAGGGATGTGCGTCCTTTTTGTCAAGTGGCATGCACTTATAAACTGGCCACATCTTTCTAACCACATCCAGCCAGAAAGCGTCGGATCGATGCAGCTCTACATCGAGATCGGCCAAGTATAATTCCTGACACAGATTATAACCAGCCATCTGTGTTTTCAGCAGTCGCGTCTTTTGTGCCAGCTGTGTGTCAATAATTTGATCGTTACTAAAATGCCCGGATAGGGTTTGCAGAACAGCAGGATCATCCAGAAAATTGCTCATCACATAGCCCGACACCTGAGAGGCATCCCACTCGATGTTGGATAACCCGGCCAGGTCACTGTATCCCGCTTGGGTTAACAGATGCTGCAGACCCGTGCCAAAGGTCTTGAATACCATTTGCAAATCATCGTAGCCCAAGAGCGGCATCTTGCCCTGCTTTGGCTCTGAAAAGTTGAAGATGAGGGCACAAAGGGGCGTCAGATTCACCGTCTGGTTCCTGTTCCTGATGCCCACCATCCAGCCATTGTTCTTGCCTAACTTGTGCTCCTTGGAGAAGCAATCCACATAGAAGCCACCCACTGGCGTCGAGCTGTTGCTGCTGTCGCCATCGTAGACATTGTAGAACTTGACGGCTGGATGCCATACCTCCGTCTGGGGCTGCTCCGATATGCGTATGTTAAACAGTTTCTCGCTCAGCGCAAATAATCCTGAGAGTACGCGGGGAAGTGGGAAATACTCGCACAGTTTGTCCTCCAATAGCTGATGCTTGGCGATGAGTTGCTTGCGCTGCCAGTAGCTGACATCGTAGGCCTCTAGCTTATGGTTAGCACCGCTGGCAGTGGCAAAGTTTTGCAATTCCTCGAGCTGCACACTTTGAGCCGGACCCGCAAACTTTAGCAGCTTGGCAAAGATCTGCTTGAGATTGTCAACGCTGCCAATCATCTTCGTCTGCATGGACATGTCTGCAAAGTTCGTGTAGCCCAAAAGATTCGCTTGGCGCTTGCGCAAGGCTCGAATCTTCTCCAGATGAGTGCTGTTTTCAAGTGATTTGTCCTGCTGCTGAGATGCCTTTATCGCATTGGCTCGCCACACGTTCCAGCGTTGCAGACGATCGGGACAGTATTTAAGGAATCCTTCCACAATCTGTGGCTGCAGTGAAACCTTCCATGGACCCTCCAGCGGCTGGCTGGAATCACGCGCTGTGGCCTCCAGCAGTGTGGGCGGGAAGTCACGTACCAGCTGGAAATCGTTGACCACATGCGCGAAGGCATGTACCGCCATGTTAACTTTATTTTTATAGTTGCCACGCTCACGTCCCAGCTGTGTGAGCAGTTCCTTTAGCCCATCCTGTCCGTCCTTGCTTAAAGCTAGTCCATTTAATTTGCCCTCCAGCAGAAACTTCTGACGCAAACGTTGCTCTGCCTCGCCAGCATTCCCAGCTTCATCTCCCTGCTCCTGTAGCGCCGTGTAAACGGTTTTGTTGCAAAACTTGGCGGCACGTGCATTGCGAGCACGTTCATGTATGTTCATATATGACTTGGTGGGTATCAGGGTGCTGTTGCCGAGGTAGAGTGCTTTGGCCACACCCCAGGTGGTCTCCAGGGGAGCTGTAACTGCATCCAGCTCGCCGTATATATCGGCACTGTTCAGCTTCTTGCCACTTTGAATGTCCTGTTCCAGAGCTTTCACGGATTTCTCCACCGCCGCTGCCTGTTGGCCAATGGCCCCGAGGCACATCTCGATGGTGATGTCACTAAAAGCCGGCAAGCCGTTTGGCGTGAGCAGGCCCTCGCCCAATGGACCCTCTTCGCCAATCTCAGGCACGCTAGAAGCCGCAAAAAAAAATAGGTTGACAATTTCATTCACCAATTTGCATAAGCACTTACAGCACAATATAGCCCGGTCTGGTAGTGGTCGTGTGTAGAAATCTTTGCGCCGCATGGCGTTGTCGCAATATATTCAACATGGCTAAAATACGAATTAAAATCTAGTTATTTACAATTCAGAAAATGCGTGCGGCCGAATTTTTCGACGGCCTGCGTTTACACAACAGTCACAGCTGTTCTGCTTCTTCTTCCTCGCCAGCAGCCGAAGTTATCGCATCGATTAAATACCTGTAAGTACTGGCATTTCCTATTTGATGTATAACAATTAACTTATTTTTTTGTTGCATATTTAAATGCAGTTGCTTGGAGCCGTACTTTAATCATGAAATTTACGTTTACCATGTCCAATTGGAACGCTGAAATTTGAAATCGATAACATGCTTAATCTGCTAACCACACAGAGTTATCGAGTGTCGCTACGATTAAATATCAGAAAAATCATTTTAACATGCCTCCCCTATCGAGTGCCTAAGCTGGCGCGTGCTTTTGAATTGCGATAGCCTTTGCTACCATTGTAAAATATATTTAGGTACGTACAATAATACTTAATAGTAAAGTAATTAAAAAGAAATTACATATTTATGATGAAATGCAAAATTAAGTGAAGTGTACTTAAATAAAAATTATGATTAAGCATAAAACAATGCAAAATAAAATCAAATTTACTTATTTTTAAAAAATTCTGCTAACATTCTAAGCTTTTGTATTTAGACAGCCGTTGTGTGTCAAAGGCAATCCATTGATATTACTTGCAATATCCATCTCTGGCTCCTTTTTATCATCCGACTTAACATTGAGCTGCAACTTGGCGGAATAGTCGTAATGCCGTCCAAATCCATTGTTGGTCAAATGCCGGAAGTTGTAGTGCACCCAATTGCGGTACGTAATCACTGACTGAGGTACTGTGATAATGGTAGCCAGCAGAGAGCCACTAACTTTAGACGGGTCCAAGTCAACGACTTTCGATAGCTTTAAAAATGCCATTTCAAAGCATTGCTTTACATCCAGAGCACCATATGAGCTGCGTCCAATGTCATTGGTGGGTGTAATGGGATCTTCAATGGTCAGCACCGATAGCCAGCTGTCATATCCAAAGGTATTCTGCAGCTTGCTTTTCTCCACACAGCCTGCGTTGTCGCGCACTGATATGCCGTACTTGAAGTAGTCAAATTTACGTCCATAATAGTCCAGAAACTTAAGAAGCAGTCTGCCTAATCGGTTATCGTTTTTGGAGGATGTGTTATTCTCAAGTGCCTGTTTTTGTAGAAAGCTAACGCACATTAGGGTGATGGCATAGGACGAGATGCCACCTGAGCTGTAAACCTCATTCAATCCTTGGAGCATTAGAAATTTCTTGAGGACCATCACCAGCTTGGGTAGCTCCGAAAATTGTTTAATAAACCTCTTAACCAGCTCTGCCGCTTTGACGCCCGACTTTGTATTGAATGATATGTCAAACTTGACTTGCGATATCCGCTCCGTAAACTTGACGACTGGGACAGAGGCCTTGTCCAGCACTTTGACATTATCAGCAACACCACGTGCAATCAGTGCATTTTTTAGTTGAATCAGAGGCTCTCCTTGCCAAAAGATATTATTAACTGCAATATCAATATCCGAAATGGGCAGATTTAATCCGGTGCTAAATGAACCAAATACTTCAATGGATGCTTCGGGCCAAGTGTTAAGCACGACATTCTCGATGCGACATACAGCCTCCATGCGCATCATATACTCTGTTGGAGTCGATGTTATATAGTCGTAAAAATGCTCAATCTCTCGATGCAGTGCAAGAACTCCGCTCCCATATTCAAAATTGGGTAACAACCATGGCTCATTTTGACTTGTTGTTTTACTCATGTTGTTGTTTTTCGAAATGCTATATAAAAGAGTGTCACCTTTAAAAAAAAGAACCTCTTTCTTTCGTAGTATATTTAATTATCAATTCACTTACTCAAAATATTGCAAAGTTCGTAATTCGTATTTTGTTTTTGTCAATTTCGCTTCAAACCGAATACAAAGAACAAGACAAATGACAAAATCAAGCGCCGTTATACAGCGTTGCCACTCAGTTCATTTCCGAGGTATGCTCACTTGTTGCTGGGTTTATGTTGATTACTCCTAAAGTGCTATACAATATATAGCTTAACTTGAGTTACAAATACTTTCTCTTCCTTCAAATATTCAATTACCAATTCTATTGTAACTAACGCAAATTATTGCAATCAAAGTTCCTTAATCGAGTTTTGTTTCTCTCATTTTCGTTTCGAACCCAATACCAAGAACATGGAAAGCGAAAAAAAAGCGTCGTTATATAGCGTTGCCACAAAATTCATTTTGCGACATTTACAAAAGTTCTAGTGCTGCCAGAATTTCACTACCTAAAACAGATAGTTTTAAATAAATAAAATAATAAATATAAAGCATGATGCAAACTAATTCAATGATCTTGCTATTTAAAAAGCCAAGCATAGCTATAAATATGTAGATAAGATGGCAGCACTGCGCAGTTAATCAAAAAATATCGCATTCAATTCCTGAATTATTAATGTATTACTGGGTAAAAAATTAAATTACAGCAATATACACAAAAACACAACTCAAAACGACACTAGAATAACTTGCACTTACAACCAACAAATTGAACTATATATGTATGCATGTAAGAGGATTGATGTTTCTAGGATTACTACGGTTACAGCTAGAAAAAGTTTCGAAATATGCGCACAACAGCCTGGACCCAACGAGGCACCTGTCGCTGGACAATCTCACGCTCCGCTGTCGTCGACATGTCATATAAACGATCCGCTTCAGCTTGAAGACGTTGACTTAGATCCTTGTTGTCGGTCACCAGGCACACTTGAGTTTCGAGGTCCCGATTAACGGAGCGTTCACCAAAGTTTGAGGAACCGATTAGCGTCAAATTAGGCAAGCGAGCATTGGGTAAATAATACCACAAGCCCTTGGCATGGTATGTCCAGCCGGGTTTTTGGTACTCAAAGAAATTGACACGATGATTCTGTTGTCGTCGCACCAAACTCTCGTAGAAACTCTTGGCAATCAGTGTATAGGCAGCAGGAATACCACCAGCAGGTCCTTTGGCACCCTGAAAACCATTGGCCTAAGGGAACAACATGTTAACCATTAGAAAATGAGTCAAATTTGATTAACAAGTGTTGATATTACATTCGGATGCGCCATTAGAATGCTGCATTGCGCCAGGCACTTGTGCGTAATGGTGTCCATGTACTCCTGCGTCAGATTAAAGTAGCCAGTGGCGAGCTTGAGACGTGAGCTGGCAATGCAATTGGATAGCAACTGTTTGGTTACCACACTATCGTGATGTATGCCAATCTGACCCATCTCTACCAGCGGAAACACCCATGTGTCCGCCTGCTTGTCTTGTTCTCGGACCTGCAGCTGTCGCTGATACGCCTCCTGTACAAAATTTGTAACTCGCTCCTTGGCCAGTCTAATGAACTGCTCCTTGGTACCCTCGTAGGGAAGTATGCGCCAATTGCGATGTAGCCCCTCCGTCGCATCGGCGCTCACAGCCAAGCTGAATTCCTGAACACGCTCAATTAACTGGGCATAGAAATCAGCCAGCGGTTTGTCCTCAATGAGTATGTAGCGATCCTGGCGATTGGTGAAATAATCGTTGGACAAATTGGCACCTGATATGATCACCGCATCATCAAACAGATACACCTTCATATGCTGTAGTCCCAACAATTCGTTCCAGCGTGGCGGAGCTAATCGCTTGGTCATGCCACGCAGATCGGGTGTGTGATAGAGCGAGAATTGCACTTGCTCGCCAAATTCGCGCACCAGAGGTAGAAGCATAGTTTTAGAGTTGGCAACACCACGTGTCCCACGCGTAAAATCCAACAACACGTTGAGTCGCAGTGATGACTGTGCCTGCAAGCTATGACGCAACGTTTGCACAAAGGAGTTCTCCAGCTGACCCGTGCCCAGATACAAGCTGGCAAGCACAATCCGTTTCTTGGCTTTGCTGATGCGCTGAATCAGCGTTTGATAAAAGTGCTCCGGCTCGTGGATGACCTGAATTTGTTCGCCACGCAGTGGGAAACATGGCGCCAGATTGTGTAACCATGAAAGACTCTCGAGTCCGGGTGCGCCCGCAAATCCACCGCATAGCAACTGTTGCTGCGAATGCTGCAGGCATCCAAGCAAATCAGTGTGTGTGACGGGACACAGCTCTTGGGTAAATAAACGGCGCAGGTACATCATTTTCATTCCTTGTTTTCTTACTCTTGCCGGTGCTTGCTACCCGCTGTGGCAGTCTTTATTGAAGCTGAGGTAGTGTTTTTATTCATTGGTTTCAGATTGACTTAATTTAATTTGAAGAAACTGGACTTTATTTTACGAAATCATATCAAAATTACGTGCTTCTGTAAGGGATTTAAGGAAATGTATCGATACTTAACTTCTATCGAGGGAAATAGTCATTCCTCCTGAAATAAGCTACCCAAAAATCATATTAATAAATTTCTCAATTTCTATAAACATTTTAATTACATCAGTAAACAAACATAATAAACAGTTGTGAAACTCTTACAATTATTTAAAATATTTGCAAATATTTTCTATTTGGCTTATCGATGATCGACATAACTAATTCATCGTAAACAATTGACACTAGTGTTGGGCTATGCAGTTCAATTTGCTAAGTCGTTCATTTTTAGATCTTGAGCAAAATGTGATATTCTGTTAGTTATTCATGAACGATATGCAACTCTCAATCTATTCAGTCGATCAATTTGTAATTTTAAATAGACGACTAATTTAATTATGTGAAGAAATTTAATATAATATTGAAAATAAATTTCGACTAACTACTTAAGCAAACTGAACAATATAGTTCATGAATGACAGAATAAGTTCTTTCGTTCGTCTTAATGACCCGTTCATTTGAGCTTATTCTGAACGAAATGAGACAACTCTAACTGACACAACCAACGAAGAGCTACAACAACAATCAGAGAAGAGAAGAAGAAGCAAGCAAAAGAAAAGCCAACGATATCTAACTGCGAAAATTTTTGTGCCTTTGTGCGCCACGAGTTTCTTCCAAAGCACAGCACAAATATTGTATAAATGCTAATAAATGTGGGCGCAAGGAAACAAATACGACAAATAGTTGATGTGTGTGTACAAAAACGAAACGAATTCCAGTTTCAGTTCCTCAATAGTGCAACGCAACCAACTTTAAGTGCGTGCAGCAGCAGCAACAACAATCAAGAGAGCGAGAGAGAGAGCCGTAACTCACTTTGCTTTGGGATTTTACTTTGCTTTTTCTTTTTACTGAAAATTTCTAGACGAAACCAAATTCAAAGTCGTGTGGCAAACAAACAGTAGCAAATATGTCCTGGACTGAGAAAGTAGATCCGGAGTTGATATTTACCAAGCAGGAGCGCATTGGCAAGGGATCCTTTGGGGAGGTCTTCAAAGGCATCGACAATCGAACGCAGCAGGTGGTGGCCATAAAGATAATCGATTTGGAGGAGGCCGAGGATGAGATCGATGACATACAGCAGGAGATCATGGTGCTCTCCCAGTGCGATTCACCTTATGTGACCAAATACTATGGATCCTTTTTAAAAGGCACAAAGCTATGGATTATTATGGAGTACCTGGGCGGCGGCTCTGCATTGGATCTGATGAAAGCTGGCTCCTTTGAAGAGATGCACATTGGCATCATACTGCGCGAGGTGCTCAAGGGCCTCGACTATTTGCACTCGGAGCGTAAGCTTCATCGTGACATTAAGGCGGCCAATGTCCTCCTTAGCGAACTGGGTGACGTCAAGCTGGCGGATTTTGGAGTCGCCGGACAACTGACCAATACTACATCCAAGCGAAACACATTTGTCGGCACGCCCTTTTGGATGGCGCCGGAGGTTATCAAGCAGTCACAGTATGATTCAAAGGCAGACATCTGGTCGCTGGGCATAACCGCCATCGAGTTGGCCAAAGGTGAACCGCCCAACTCGGAGTTGCATCCGATGCGTGTACTTTTCCTAATACCCAAGAACAACCCGCCCCAGTTGACTGGCAACTACACAAAGTCTTTTAAGGACTTTGTCGAAGCGTGCCTCAATAAGGATCCAGAGAATCGGCCCACAGCCAAGGAGCTGCTCAAGTATCCGTTCATTAAAAAGGCCAAGAAGAATGCCTACCTTATTGATCTTATTGATCGCTTCAAGAAATGGAAACTCTCCAAGGGAGACGAAAGTGAAACTGAGTCCGAGAATTCGGACTCTGATTCAGATGCCAAGCAGAGCGGTGGCGGCAGCAGCCACGACGAGCCCTGGATCATGACCGTTAAGGGGCTGCACATCAATAGCGCACCGCGTGCCGGCGTCAACAGCTTCCAGCTGCAGGAGCACGAGCTCACCATGCAGAAACTAATGGCGACAACACACTCGCCCTCGAGCAGCAACAGCGGCAACGCTCAAACCGCATCGGGCAGCAACAGTAGCAACAGTATTGGAGGCGGGGTTAAAGCCACGACTGCCGCAAGTATTGGCAATGCGGCTGCAGCAGCGTCTGGCAGCGATTCCCCCGTGATTTCCAGCAGCAGCAACAATAATAATAATAACAATAATAGCAACAACAACAACTTGAGTAGCAAACATGCCACAACGACAATGCTGAATGCACCGCTGAGCGGAGGAGCAGTCACTAGCAACACATCCGGAGCTGGAAAGATGCTTCAGGTGAGCACATCCTCATCGGCCAACGAGCTAATGCAGAAACGTGCCAGCTCCAAGCCAGAACTGCGCCAGTCGCGTTCCGTTGCCACGTTGGATCAGGTCGAGGAGCGACGAGCCTCCTTGGGCCTGCCCTTGAGCCTTGATCACCATCATACTCATCATCAGCAGCAGCAACAGCAGCATCATCAGAACCAACAGCAGCAGCGTCGCAGCAGCAATCGTGAATCATTCCATGCAACAACCGCCAACAATGTGAGCAACAGCAGCAGCATCAATGCATCTACTGAACACAACGATTCCTCGGCTTCCAATCAATCCAATCATGGCAAACTGACGCCTGCCCATCTTCAGCATCAGGGTCAGCATCAGGGTCAGCATCTGGGTCAACATCAGGGTCAACATCAGGGTCAACACCAGGGTCAACACCAGGGACAAGGACAGCGATTGGTACATCACACGAACAGTGCTTGCCTCAACAATGTTCTCTTCCCGGTGCTGAGCGACATCCAACGCAAATATAACAGCAGCAGCAAGAATTTGCAGGGTATGCACGGCGTCGGTGTTGGCAGTGATATTGGCGATCTAAAGTCCGTATTTGAACTGGCCGAACGCTCCAGTCCGGGAGTCAGTGATTTGTTTATGAAGGAACTGATTCACATGCTTGTGCCCGGTTATTCGGAGACGCGTATTAATAATATTATGGAACGAGCCATACGCAATCGTAAATAGGCCGCAATCGAAAACGCAGGACGGCAACCAAATTCCAAAACAAAAAAATACATAAACATACATACATATATATTCTATATTCTTACTATAAATGTTAATGAAGACCCCGACAAGCAAAAAGCAGGAGCAGCAACCAACATATTCCGACATAGTGGCCAATGAGCAAGAAAAACAGCAGCGTTAGACTTATGAAAAACAAAAGTTTATCTATATATACATATTCAAATATATATATATATATATATAACATATACATAAACATGTACGTATTTCAACTGAGCCATATGGCAAATGTTAATTCAACAGTTATTTAGGCATATAATATGTATTCGTTTGTTTATCTGCAATATTAATATTATTAATATAATGTAAAACATATGCAATTAAAAAATAAATTTAAAATATCGACTTTTAATTTCGCACCCAAGTGTGTGGTGGCGGTACGATAAATTTAATTGCAAGGAGAAAAAATCAGCTGATCTGGCAACCAAAATTATCAAGATGGCTCATATATGTAAAGAATAAGAATGCTGACAGAAAATATTCCAGTCGCTAACCTGTTGGTGCTCCAAAATTTTCTCACAGTGAGCTTGTGATTTTTTTATATGATCAGTAGACTTGCATTTAAAAATAGATATTGCAAAATAATCGATTTTCAGCTTCGTACTCAAACTGTGTATCTAAAATTTAGAATCCAAATTCGAATAAAATTCCATAGCTAGTCTGGCAACTCTTTCAAAACGAAGCGACAAAGCCGACAACAAAAGATTGATCGAGTAGGGTCTAAAAATTTAAAAAATAATCTGCGAAAATGTCGTACATGTTTGACGAGGAGGTACTGGAGTCCTTGACCTATGAGCGTTCCAAAACTTGGTCAAGCTTTCTGTCGGTGAGTTTTGACTTATACTGAATATGATCAATATAATTTCGACGCTTCCATTTTGTTTGCAGAGTTGTGCGGAGAAGGACGATGGTAGGGAAATTGAAATGGGTAAATTGGAAGAGATATTTAAAGACGAAGACGATGACGAAAGTGTGGTCGCCAAGGAAGAAGCAGAAGAAAGTGATGGAGAGGACGACATTAACAATACAACACAGTGCATGACGAAAGCTGAACTTACACTTATGCTGTGCAGCGGAGATAATAAAGAAATTCTTGACCATACGATGCCCATCGTTGAGGAGCATGTTCGTAAATGGAAGGAAGCTGGCTTGGATCGCATACTCAACACATTCGATACGCAGAAGATCGAGCACCATGTGGGCGACTGGCTGCGTCGACATAATAGCGCCTATGGTGACAAAACTCTGCTACAGGCGACACCGCCTAGGACTTGTCACAAACGTTACAAAACTGTTGATCAAATTTATAACTCAAGCGACAGTGAGGACAGCGAGGCCGAGTCTATGCACTCTGTGGAGACGGCACGATACATACGCGACAGTCGCAAGCACACCAAGTGTAGAAGTCCCATGACCAAAATCAAAATGTATCGGACCCTGCCACGAAAGCGCGCTGAGCTGCGTGCCAAGTACGCGTGCCACGAGTTTAACGAGGAGCAGGAGCACCACGATCACATGCAATTGCTGATTCAACGCCGCAAACAGTTTCACCGACGTCAGCGGGAGCGCGAGCTTATTTATCATACAAGTCCTCGACACTATCCCTACAGTGTGGCATCCAGTTTTAATGGACAACAGTTGCGCAAGCGACGCGACATTTCACGTGCATTCCCTTCATCATCGTCCAGTGAAGATGAACATGGTTCTAGTCGCTGTGCCTGCAGTCCATGCGCCAGAAGTGTCATTTCCAAGACTGCTTATCCATACTATAATTATCGTAGCTATCACAGCCACAGTCGCGGTCACAGTCACAGCTATCGCGACTATCCGCATGATAAACGCGTGGAACTGGGCTCCAGGTCAATGGCCAGCATGGTTCACTTTAAGCGAAGCGTGCGAAAATTGCGCCGCCAAAACGCGTTTGAGGAGGATCTGCGCCCACGATTGATAGAGAACGAATGCAGCTGCTGCAACAATGATCGATTGTGTTCCAAGGTGGTGCACATTGCTAACAGCTCAACAGAGGATTGGGTTGTGGAAAACAAAAGTAGCCCAGATCCCATTCTGTTTGAGACGCCCAAAAAGTGCAAAGCGGTGCCTACAAATCATCCCAAGTCACTTCACAAAAAGTTGCAGGAGAAGGCGATAAAATGTCAGCCAAGTGCCGTACGCAACAAGACTCCTGGTAAAACACAAACTTTACCAGACGACGAAAAAGAACATATAATGAAAGAGCCCGAACCAAAATTTAACATCCCGAAATCGAAAGCGAAAACTAAAACAGCTGTAACATTCTCAGATGTAGAACCCACTCCATCTAAATCACTTTCGAGAAACAATAAGCTGTCTCTTAAAGCAAGTTCCTCGAAACCCACATCTGCCGCAAGTGCTAAAAAAGAAAAGTCGCTTCCAAAAATTTCCTGTTTGCCTGAAATCATTAAGGAATCGAATAATATCAATGAGCTGCCGACAAAGACAGCAGAACCAGTTGCTAAGGCTGATATCATCAAAGAGACTAAAGAGAAAAAAACACCAGCTAAATCTGCAAGAAAATTGACTAAAACTAATAGGGTTAAAAGTAATAACTCTGAGGAGAAAATTGACGCTAGCTCGAAAGTGAATCAGAGTAGAAAGAAGGCTCAAAAATTGAAATCATCTGAGTCAGACGAAGATTTAAAACAAGCTCTGACACTTTCGAGACAAACTTATGTGGTGGAACTGGAAAGGCTTAAGCTAGAAGGAGATTCTCAAAAAACAAAAGACTCGGCTTCGGAATCACCTCAGCTACCAGACCAATCCGTCTTTAACAACCATAGCGTGGCATGCAACTCAACGGCTCTGACCAATGACACCGCTTGCACCCGAGCTCTTCAACCTAAAAAGATTATCAAGACTCTTCAGCCCGTTGTAGGCGCCAGCTCCGCGAATAGTGAAATCGATCTTTGTAGCTCCGATAGCGTAAGTAATTATCCGGATGGTGATGCTGACTGCACAATGGTTACATCTACAACAGGCTGCGAAGCAGGTGCGTCCGTTTCAGCTCCGGCCATTGCACCCCAACGACCGAACTTAAAAATATCTAAAAAGGGTGTTCTATTGTATGAACCGCCACAATTAACAGCAACTGGACAGAACCAGAGCATTAGTTCAAGCAATTGCAGTGCAAACTTTACGCTTACGGAACAGATTTTAAGTCCAATAATTGGAGAACGTAGGGCACGCAAGTTCCTTAAATACTACACAGGCAGCTGCAGCTTTGACAGTCGCTACTATGTTTATTATCGTCCGCCGGGAAAGTTGTTGGCTGCCTTGAGCAGCGATACCAAATCCCTCGACTTAAATTCCTCCAGTTCCAGCGGGAGCGAAGATGACATCTTTGAGATCGTTGAGCGTTATGGAGTAATACACACTATGCTAGAGAAATGCAGCGAGAACTGTTGATTTGATTAATAAATGTAAGAATGCCACAATGTTTGAGAGGTTTGAAACGCCCAGTAAATTATAGAATTAGTTTTCCATGTACATGAAATTATAAAAATGTTTGTTGTAAGATAGGTTTTTCTCAAATCTTAAAAAAAAATTAAAAAATATATCTAGTTATTAGTCAAAAAATATATTAATTTTTTTTGTTTTAACTCGAACAACTTCGATTAATCGAATTTTCTCTAACTTACTAAGTCGAGTGGCAATAGCGTTAATATTGCTGTCGCTTTGACTTTTATTGAAATGTTTAGCTGCCTTGTTTATGCCTCGTTCAACTATGCTATATTTGTAAGATTTCTGCCGCAGTGCTCGCAAGTGCCCGGCTAGCTCAGTCGGTAGAGCATGAGACTCTTAATCTCAGGGTCGTGGGTTCGAGCCCCACGTTGGGCGAAAGTAAATTTTTTGTTTTTTTTGAACACAAATGTAAATTTAAAAATTTTGGAATGTAGGAATGCGTAATTCTTAACTTAATCACACATTTAATTAATTTTTAAAAATATAAAAAGAAGTACTAATTCAAGGTTCTACCGAGATTTGAACTCGGATCGCTGGATTCAAAGTCCAGAGTGCTAACCATTACACCATAGAACCGTGCTGACACCACAGCGCTTAGCGAAATAAATTTACATTGGAGTCATGAGGAGAATAATAAAATTACTCAAAATATAAATAAAATTTATTAAATTTTTTATTCGGCCAAATTCGTTTTTGAAATACAATAAAAATTTTAAATTAAAAATGTTACAAATGAGAGAAAAAAAATTATGTAATGTATTTTCATACAGGTTCTACCGAGATTTGAACTCGGATCGCTGGATTCAAAGTCCAGAGTGCTAACCATTACACCATAGAACCCCGTTGGAAGAGACGTGCTAAAACATACTTTTCATATTATAGGCATACTTGTAGTGTTGGAAATCAGTTTTGTTGGCTTGCTGTTGACAAACATTATAAATGGTATTTTTTAAACTTGGCGCGGCATTTGAATTTTTAATGTATAAATGTAAAGTTTAATTGAAAACTGAAAATATATAAATATAGGACAATGTCAAAGCATAAGATTAAAGAATATCAAAAGATACAAAATATTTGAGTGCTTACATCTGATATTCGTTGTCAAGCAGCAACAAATAAATTGTTTAATCAATACACAGAGAAACTCAAACCGAAACAACTTGAACGAGTCAGCTTCGCTTTACTTATTATTCTTTTGTGAAAATTATATCATTATAATGGAAAATAGCAAATCTCTTTTAGAGAAATACGGAATTCCGGTGGGTCATCTGGATTTCGCTTACGTGGAAAACTGCGGAAATCCGCGTGAAATGGAAAAAATCGTAAAGATTCTGCGTTCCAACGAAGAGGGCTACTTTCCGGACCTGACTCGTTGTGCCGAAGAAAAACTAAAGCAGTTAAAGCCTGAAAGCAAATTGTTTCGCTACGAGGAGGCAATACGTAATAGCAGTGTTCTGGATAAGCAGGAACTAAAGCCCATATATGTAAGCATCTCGAAAGTATGATTGGGATAATTAACTAATGTATGTTGCCATGATTTAACAGGATTGGACGACTGATATAAAGTCCAAGGATAGCGCTCTAGGTAAGCTGAAAGACAATGGAAAGGAAGTACTGGAGGATCTGCCGCCCATGCGAACGCCATGCAAGATTGATATTGACAAACAGGAGGATGTTCCGAAACCCAAATCAGACTCAAAGCCAGACATACAGCCAAGGGCGAAACTAAATGAACAGCGAATCAAGTCAACGGATTATAGCAAATGGGATAAGTATGATCCGGATGAGGAAATCCTACGCATGGATCTGCAAGAGGAACGTACAAAGGAGCAGGCACAAATAAAAACCCGCAAAGTGCAACCATCATCCACAAAAGAAGAACATATTAAGATCTGTGAGCAGTCCGCCGAGGAGCAGCGTCTCCAGTGCCAACTGAAGAAACTAAGTCCACTAGAGCGAGAACAATATGGAGAGAAGTGAGTGAGTCCGAAACTGACCAGGTTTTTTTGAAATTGTCATCTCATTCCAGGTATCGTCTGCGTGGCAATGAGTACTTCAACGCCAAGGAGTATGAGAATGCCATAAATGAATATACTCGCTCCATAGTTTATGATCCGGAGCGCGCTGTTCGTTCCTATAACAATCGTGCTTTGTGTCGTGAGTAATAATTTCTGAATTTATTTAAAATTTTACCACCTGAATGTGATTTTGACACGTTACTTTAACTAAGTTGTATTTCTAATTTTAAATATCTTTAATCCTCTTATAGAAATAAAGCTACAGAAATATCTGGAAGCTATAGATGATTGTGAAGAGTGTCTGAAACTGGAACCGGACAACTTGAAGGCTCTACTTCGCTTGGCCGATGCCAATTACTCTCAAGGACGACGTCGTGAGGTAAGTAGAAAAATCTTTTTGGTTTTGAATTTCTTAATCTTTAGATTCTCTGACTTTTCAGGCCTATGACGTCTATCAACGTGTTCTGGACATTGATCCCAATAATGTCAATGCTCTTAAGTCACTGGAACAGCTGCGTTCACAGCTGGGAGAACTTGCTCCAGCTCATGCCACACGCATGGTCATTGAGGAGCTGCCGATAGAGAAGCCAGCCGACAAGAAAAATATAAAGGAAAAACCAAAGGAAAAGCCAAAGGCAGTTGTAAAAGCCGTGCAGCCAGTGAAGCCTTCTAAGGATTATGATCTGGCCGAGTTGGTGAAACCGAATCGTGTGGTTAAAAGTAAAATCGTTAGCGCTGCTGAAGCTCTGGGTGGCCAATTAAAGGGCAGTAATCCAAGTGGTGGCCCACAGAAGAAACAGCTGCCACTCATGATGCAGGAGTTGTCCTCGCCACAGCCAGCTCTGCGTCTGCCACACAACAACAACAAGAAATCTGGCAACAACAAGCTGCTTATTCAAGAGATATAGATAATTATAATCGTCATAGATAATTATTAAATGAATTTATTAATGTTCCTAAGAGAATATTGATAAGTAAATTCATCTCAGTTAAAATCTTAAAGCTGTTCAAACGCTATTTAGACAGCAGTCCTTGAATATAGCGTCCAATAATTAGGAATGGTCGATGCTCGTAGTCCGCTTTGGTCTCCGGCGTAATTTCCACCTGCAAGAAGTTGAATTTATAGTGAAGTTGAGGACTTGCAGCGTGTGGCACTTACCTGATCGCCGTTTAGACGATTTAGGAGTGTGACACAAACATCGGCAGCTTTGACCTCAGCTTTTTGAGTCATTGAGGCAAACATTGTGGCCTCCATTTCGATGTTGCGTATGCCGAGCTTATGGCACTTTTGGAGGAATTCCATCTTGGCGGCATCATCGTATTCACAAACGGCGCCATCTGTGCGTCCTTGACCTGTGTACGGAAAAACATATTAGTTAAGAGTGTAAAGGCATAATTTCATTTACTTGAACACTTGCCCTCATAGAAACAGTCTGTGGACATGGTATTGGCACTTAGGGTCTCAAAACGGTCTCCGCTTTGGTTGCCATATGCTAAGATATCCTTGATGAGATCGTCGGGAAAACTCGCTGGTCGCACAACACGTTTTCCCAGAATTGGCTGTCAGAGGATGAAAATACACAAGTTAACTGGAGTGTAGGGATAGAGCAGATAGTCGACACTTACGATCTCATATTCGTTTCGCAAGTAACCGTTGAAGGCATCCTTGGTGACCACAACGGTGCCTGGTGGCACTCCAACACCACCGCAAGTACCGATCCTAATGAACTTGGGATCCTGGCACTTGGCATACTTCACCAGCTTTAGTAGCTCGTGCAGCACCACCGAAAATGTTGAGGAGCCCACACCATGACTGACACACAGCACCGGACCCACTTTGAATACGGCGTAACGATGTCCAGCCGCAGCCAAATCCACGGGCTCGCCAGTGTCCGACACGCCCACTATATTTCGCAAGTATATTGCCAGATCTCGCATACGAGAGCTGGTGCCACCCATGCAAAGCACCTGGACATATAGATCAGTTATGAAGTATTTCGACTTTTTATGCAAATATATTAGGAACTTACTCTGACATCGCCAAATTGCTTTTGAATATCGCTGGTATCCGCGGTATTGGCCACATTGATGGCCAAGTGGTACAAAAAGTCCGAGCTCATTTCATTCAAATTGGGGTTCTTCAGTTCAACGAATTTGCTAGAATAATAATATATTCTTATTGTATATATCAATATCGATATATCAGTTTCTTGATTTTCTTACCTTTTCGACATATTGAAAAGTTGTTAGAAAGTAACTGCTGTAAAAAAGAAATTATTACTTAACACTTTCTTCAAATCTTGTAATGCATTTGTAAGTTTAACGGATATCTCGGCCAGTGGTATTAACAAGCTGATTGATATGAAACTCAAGATGTAAGTGAATATCGATGTATTGAATTTGTGTCGACGGTGTCTATCGAATGTACACCCACGAGCCTAGATTAAAACGTTGAATAGCTGTTGGAATACAACATGTTAACAATTTTATTTGTTTTTGAAAACTGGTTTCTTTCAACCTGCACACAGTTTTGAATATCTGCATTTTCTTGCAACTGAAGTGGCCAACACAATGCACACAATGCACAATGCACGCCCGCAATTGTTTGAGTGCTTAAATATGTATTTGTGTTACAATACCAATAAAAAAGTAAAAAGTTAATACATATAGAGAATTCACGATCGCGACGCCGGCAACACTTTGTTAAGCTTTATCTTTATATACGAACCCCGCAGTATGTGTATATATTTATTTTAATATAAAGACTCTATATATTGGCAATGTATTTTGTTTTTGTAGTACAATATTCGGGCCGCTGACTTGTGATCGCTACGAACTCTCGCGACTAACTGAACGATCGCGTTGAAAGCTGATGGCGTTTATGCTTGCCAGACAGTGGAATTTATAAACAAAATACTGGGTAGAAAATATAGTTCCAAAAGTTCTTGACAAGGCGTGGCAGATCCTAGAAGGTAACGATGTATTTTCTTGATCAGATGAGTTGAGGCTTTGCCTATATCATAGAAACGATCGGTCGAACATCATTATTTAGTATAAAAAGCTTTGTTGTTAGTTAAAATATCTGAATTAAACATACAAATCATTTATTTGTCAAATCAAATCACTATATCATATCAAATTAAATTTGTATAACAAGGTAACTTATTTTACCTAAAATAAATAAACCATGTTGATTTACTGATTTCACTATAATTTATGTGAAAAGGGGTCTTTTATGTAATTTATTCAGAAAATGAGCCATAATGTGTATACGTTATATTCCAATATACAGCATTTCCTTCATTATAAAGACCGATAAGGGTTTGCTGAATTAAAACAGATAACGACTATATATTTGAGAAGTCCGTTTTATTAAGCTGCACCCAAGTGTAACCGTGTAAAGTATTGCTAATATATTTAGACAATTTTTTATTTGTGGCTGCTTATCTTCTTATGTACGAGTATTCCAAATAATGTCAACTTAAGAAACAAAATTATGTATAGATGATTATTAAATCATTCGGTAGGTTTGGTTTGATCAACAGCAGCGCAATCACAAGAATCGTCATCATTGCAATCCTCATCGCTGCCAAAGAGAACTTTTCGCATATAACGAGCTACTAGAATTTGTGGTCTGGTATCCCACTCCTTGAGTGTATCTTTGGATGTGCTTATCTGTGGGGTCGACAAAGTTGGATCGAGTATTGATATATATTTATTATTGACAATATACCTGATCGCCGTCCAGGCGATTTAAGATGGCCACACAAACGACGGCAGCCCGAATACAAGCTTGACTTGTTATGGCTGCAAATGCGGCGCTTTCCATCTCAATATTAACCACGCCCGCCGCAGAGATGTGCTGGAGAAATGCCATCTTCTTCTCGGGCGTATAGCCGCAAAAGGCACTGTCCATACGCGATTGACCTTCATAGAAGTCGTTGGCACAAAGGGTCTTACCCAGGACGACATCGAAGTCATCGTTGCAGGGATCCGACATCGATTTGAGATCATTTGCCAAATCGGCGTCCAGCTTGGTGGGTCTCAGCTCGGGAATGGTGTGAACTACGACCTCGTAAACTGGTCGCAGCTGACCGTCCAATGCCTCCGATGTGACAATTACTGTGCCGGGTTCAACGCCAATGCCACCGCAAGTTCCCATTCGAATGAAGATCGGATTCTGGCACTTGGCATGATGCATCAGCTTGATGAGCTCGTGTAAAACTATGCTAATGGATGGTCCACCGATGCCGTGACTGGCACACAGCACAGGTCCAACCTTGTATAGGCCATATCGATGGGCTTCCTCAGCCAAGTCCTTTAGCTTGACGCTCGAGTTCATCTTAAGGCCGATCTCCTTCATTATGAAATTGGCGAACTTATGCATTCGTGCTGGTGTCCCGCCCATGCAAACAAACTGTGGGCATGGTCAGTCAACATACATACACAAATATGTAAAGAGAAACTAAAGATTAACATACACGAACATCGCCAAAGACCTTGGGAAAGTCTGTTGTATCCGAGCTCAAAGATAGATGGTACAAAATATCGGGATTAAGGCATTCAATGTAAGGATTCAGGCCACACATTGTGCTCTCCAGTTGCACTTCCTCTTTCGCCTCGCAACCCTCCTTGATATGCTTGATTAGCTTATCAATTCGCTTATTTTGCGCCCTGACCATGGCTGCTTACATTGTTCAGATTATAGCTGACAGATCGACTGGAACCAAGGCTTACTGTTACTCACCCTTCAGTTCATTGACATCCTTTGCTAATTGATTTCCACATGCCATTGTTGCAAATGTTTGATTATGTTTAATTTTGTTTGGGCTTGATCGAAAATGTATTTTAAAATAACTGAATTGAGAATTTTGTAAAGTTTTGATCGAATATGCGCAGTGTTTTTTATCTGTCAAGGAGTTATTTATATACATATATACATGATAAATACTTGCATCCATGCAGTTCTTCAGAAAGGCACGTACGATAATTTGTATATCTGTTACTTTAAAAATAAGTGTAAGATAATTATAAATAATAATAATAATAATACAAATTTAACGAACGATAATGGGACCCAAGCAACCCGAGTGACCGATAATGGGACTGAGCAATACAACCAATCAGTATGGCCTTTAATCAAGGACGTAGTTCCTTAACTTTGGTGAGTAGTTCAATTGATAATATTCTAAACTGTTCGATACAACTGCAGTAATAAGATATCATGATTGATGACCAAAACTATCTGCTTATGCCTCTAATGCTTATCAAAATCGATAAAATGTTGATAGTCATAGACGCTCAAAATTTAAAAAAAAAGAAAATATTATCAGAAGTAAACATTTCTGAATAAATTCAAATTTTTCAACAACAGATGCCTATTCAATTTAACAGTGAAATTAAATTGGCTTTAAATGAATGAATATCGGTTATGTTTTGATAAAATTATGAATACTCGACGCTTTTGAATGCGAGCTGACATTCATTCAAATTCATTCCATTTCTCAATCCAATTTTCTTAATCAATTGAATATTTGAGTGTTTAAATTACTCATTGCTTTCTTAATTATAATAAAACTATTCTATACAAATTAAATTCAAAACTTTATATTTGAAAACCATTTATTTTAGTTTCATCTTTTCGTTTGTTTTTATTTTGTAGAATTGAATAAGAGTAACTTGTTTTTTGGTATAGTGTTATGATAAGCAACATTAACAAATGTTTAGGAATTACAATACAATATGTGTAATAGAATAATTTGTGAAATCTTATATTATGATCAGAGATACACACATACAATACATTAATAATTATTATTATTATTTGGTTTGCCTTATTTCATTTTAGAATATGCAACATAACAATTAACAACATTTTTTTTTCGATTTTTGATTTTATTTTATTATTTTTGTGGTGCAATCAACAACAATTTCGATTTTAATTTGAATGCATTTTGAAACACAACGTCACATTGAGTTTTTTTGTAATATGTTTTCATTCAGCATGTTATTCATTTGTTATATGTCTTGGATTTAAATAATCTAATGAGAAGCTGGATATTCATACAGAGATACTAATATAAACGAGTGTATATTTATGTATGATAATGGAACTTAAAGCGAAATTAAACTAAGGAATGTTGAAACATCTTGTATACATAAAGATTGGGTTGACATTACAGTCAAAGGTAACTTGCAAATTAAATCATATATAATATAGTTTGATATACGCATTATATATGCCCCTGATCCTTAATTTGTTTTAATGGTATTTGGCTGATAGCTTTAGTCGTGGGCCTGAGATTCCTGCTGGACCAACTTGAAACGCCTGGGCGACTTTATTGATCCCTGGTGACCAAACAATGTCTTCAGTTGTCCATGCTGTTGAAGTACCTTGCGTATATATCTCGAGACGAGTATCTGTGGACGCTGTTGCCACTCGTGCATGACCTCCTTGGGCGCATTGACCTGGTCTCCATTGAGGCGATTCAGCAACGCGACACAAACAACGGCCGCCTTGATACCCGCATGATGAGTCAGCGCTGCGAAGATTGTGCTCTCCATTTCGATGTTGACAACGCCATGGTCGCGTAGCTTCTCCAGATATGCCATCTTGTCGGCTTCACTGAACTCACAGAAGGCGCCGTCCAGGCGTCCCTGTCCCTCGTAGAAGTCATTTGTGCACAGCGTCTTGCCAATAATGGTATCATACGGATCGTCCGAGCTGGCCAGCGATTTCAGCTCTCGGGCCAACTTCTTGTCCAGTTTGGCCGGACGATGCACCGTTTCTCCCAGGATAGTCTAGGGGGAAAAAAAAGAATTAATTGATTCCATTCCATAAAAAAGGAGTATGCTCTTACAAACTCATGAGAGTTGCGCAACTGTCCATCGAGAGCATCCTCAGTGATGATGACGGTGCCGCCTTCGATACCAACACCACCACATGTTCCAATCCTTAAGAATATGGGATCCATGCACTTGGCGTGATACATCAGCTTGATCAGCTCGTGCATCAGAATGCTCACAGATGGTGTGCCCATGCCATGGCTAACACACAGCACTGGGCCAACTTTATACATGGAATAGCGATAAGAGTATGCGCTAATATCCTGCAATTGTGTGCCAGCGGGTAGCTTGTAACCAATCTCTTCCATGATGAAGTCTGCAAAGTTCTCCATGCGCTTTGGTGTGCCGCCCATGCAAACGAACTATAAAGAATACAAAGTAATAAGAAAGTTTAAAATTGTTTTTACTTTATTTTATTAAAATATTTTGAATAACTTACAAATAACAAAATTACTAACCATTTAAGAAAATTCTGTTATTGTTTTAATACAATAACATAATTTATAACCAATCTTTTACTTTTGACAACTATATGATATTGATGTCTTATTTAAAATAATCAGGAACTTGGTTGACAAAATTGAAGATTGAATTTATATCGATCATTATAATACAGTAATAATAATGATATGGTATTCCAATCCTGCCAGTTGAGAAATATATTTGAGCAAATAATGAAATAATACGAAAATAAAGTGAAATTCCGATTATTCAAGTTGAAATCATCTTGATTTTCATTATCAAGGCCTATTATATAAGCCATGAATTGGCATTTAGAAAAAAAATAATTAAGGCTGCAAATACTTGGCAAACTTGTTTTCAAGCACCCACTTTCAATAATCTGGTCCGGTCATTCAACTAATTAGCAAACTTGTGAGCTAATTATAATAATATTTTATTATCAGAATCAATAGGACAATCTCTATTTAATCTATATATATAGTTGAGCTGTTATTTATTTATTTAGTAGGTTTACTCACCTTTACGTCACCAAACATCTCCGGCAAATCGTGACTCTCACTGCCCAAAGCCAAATGATATAGGATATCCTGATCCATTAACTCAATATTGGGGTTGCGCAACTTGACGGTGCCATCGGAATATCTGGGCAAAGAATAAAAGTAATAAATAATCAGATGCAAACTCTTAACAAGAAATCAATCAAATCTAATTGGATTGCACAAGTGGCACTTATAGCTCAATCACCATATTCGCAGTTTATAAATATAAAGTAGTCATAAAAGTTTCCACAATATTTTCTCAATTGCTAAACGTTAGCAGAATCTTACTGTTGGGTGCGATAAGATTGTAAGTTCCGAGAATTTTAATGAAATCGTCAGTTTTTCAGGAAGACAAAAGCGATTGTGAACGGTAACCTTTGAAACTTGATATGAAGCCAATGAGCCAGAGAATTGGTCTAATACAAACCCCCGTTACTCGAAGCTTTTAGCAAGTGCGTCAACATAATATTTCAAAAGAAATAAAACAAGCAAAAAATAAAAAAAAATATGTAAATATGTTGACAGTGTTGACCTTGATAGCACAAGCGAAAGAATGATTAGATTAATATAAACATCTGATCTATTGCGTACATAATATAAATCTAGAGGTGTCAAGTTTATCAGCAGATTTATGTTTATTAATTCCATGAATGAAATCTGATCATTTATTTATATGATGCACTCATAAAACAATGGATTTGATTTCTGCAAATGCCGAGAGTCTAAAAGTGCCGAGGTCTAGGTCTAGGTCTAGGCATGATTCCGGTTATGGGTAATGTGGGTCTGACACACCCACCGCAATAAATGCGAGTGTGAGTGAGTACGATTAGCTCAAGTGTTTTGCCAATTCCACTTTACTCATATTGTTTTTATCTCCCTCTTTCTCTCTCTCTCCCTGTCTGGGTTTTCGTTTTTGTTTTGCTTTGGCTTTTTGGCAGCAGCAGACTTTTGCGTCAGCTGCCAAATCAGCAAAATATATAGAGATTATTGCGAATACTTTTTGCTTGTGACCAAATTCACGTGTACTTTTGACTCGTTGTGCCGCCAATGAATCAATGATTCACCTTTGGCAGCCCGCCAAAACTAGAAAAACTCAAAAACTATAATAACAAGCTAAACAACCCCTAAACAGGGCAGCTGTGTCGTCTTTTGACCCTAGATAGACCGGTTTTGCCAGGAATGCAATTCGTACCGCGTTATGCGATGCACATATGCATCCGTTTCATCATCGTCCTGCGGCTGTGTCCTGCAATGAGCCTTAAACTCATGCGTCAGATTCGATGTGATTGTGGGCGGCATGATGTCAGCTTATATTTTGTATGTATATATTTTAATGAATGTCCTTGAAGAATGTCCTAACCAAGTGTCTAACAGTTTTATTGACAGCTGGCAAGAATTTCACGCACAGCGAAACCCGAAATAAAATACAACAACAAACGAATTGTACACGTCAATGAATAGCGAGAAACTAAAAAAATTTCTTGCGTTGCCCATGGCTTTATATAGGTGATCTCACCCATACAAGCAGAGCTCTAAACACGCAAACTCACACATGCATGCATAGGCATAGAGAGCTACCGGCTGCCTGCCTGCTAACAGCGGATGTTAGCAGCACTCTGTTAACAGCACTGTTATGTTCATTTCGCTGCCCAACCGAGATTAGATTTAACGTTAGTTCAAATGTCAACCTAGAACGCAGTTTGATAGGCAAACATGACAACATAGGCATTTCTGTATGTATGTGTGACTGTGTGAACGTGCTCTATGTTACAAGGTTAACTAGCTGACTGATTAGATACACCATAAAAACGAAGTTAAATGCATCTTGTGTGCAATTTATTTCAGTTGAAACAAGATTGCAGCATGGCATACATAGATAGCTCTTTTGCGTAATATACTTGTATAATCTCAGTTGGCATTTCACAAATCAATTGTAACTGCAAGTGCAGCATATACTAACATTTTTACAGGGTGTCTCACTGTCAAAACTATGTGCTTGCCCCCAAATGCTCCAATATTTGTTAGTATCATGCAAATTAAATATTTATAAATAAATGTTTAACGCGTATTTTAACCGGTCTGCGATTTAAAATTTAATTAACATATTCAACACTGATGTTTGCGAAAGAGTTTGGCCAAAAATGAAACACTGTCTGAATATATATGTATGTAGATAAACATTAAATTATTTATCTTTTTCTTTTTCTTTCTTATTTATTTTTTAGCAACCATTAGCAACTAAAGTTAAGTCAGAATAAGTATAAAATATCAAGAAAATGCACAAAACTAATTGAACAAAGCTAACTAACTTCCTACCAGAATACCCTGTATAGGCTTAATTGTCCTCGGTTTCTCTTAAAAACAATTGCCGTTTATTGACATGCCGTGGAATTGGTTTCAGTTAACAGCCTGCGTCAGTGTCTGACGCTTTGTTTACTTCAGTTAAGGCGTATAGTATATGCACATGTACATACACACCCATTAAGCTTTTCTTAATGTACACTTACACATTTGTTAGATAGATTTAGGTGTACTCTTTTAAAAAGTTTATTTTAGAAAACAATATTATTAAAGAACTTAAAAAATGGGATTTAAAATTTAAGCTAAAAAAGTTATATTTAAAAATTGAAAAGAGCTAATGATTTGGTATCGTAAATCTTAAATTTTAAACTTAATATAATAAAAATAATAATAAACTTTGGTCTATTTTATTATTTTTATACTTATACATATACTTATATTTTTTAAGGTAAGCAGGGTATAAATATTTCAACATATTTGAGTGCACACACATTTTTGTAAGTATCCAAAGTAAATATGTAAAGAGTCACATACAATAAAGCGAAGCATGGCAAAAAGGAGGCCGCAAGTGTCAAGTATGCACAGACGAAGAAAAAAAACGAAACGAAACGAATAAAAATAAATTAAACTTGAATTGAGCGCAAAAGGCAAAGCTTAGTCAATGGGTAACAGTGAAAACAGCATAGCGTCAACAAAAAGGGGGCTCGACTGCGCACAGTCGGCCAAAACAAAAAGCGAAAGAGCGAGAGAAACGCAGAGAGAGAAAATTCGACATGGGGAATACATCATGTTGGTTTAGAGATCCACACATAAGTTGCAACTAAAGCTACGTGACGTGACTCTCGACCACATTTGGAGGTTGCCGTCAAAGTCCACTTGAGCAATTGGTATTTACAGTAGTGCAATAGGCTTAAGGTAGTATCATGTATTAAGTGGGTAATTTTCTAGGAACTGGCCAACAAATTTGTTGACTTTGCTTGACTGTCAAGAGAGTCAAGTCAGATTACGTAAATAAATGCATTATTTTTATTATCTTTAAAAAACAGTTTATTTTCTCGAATAAGGCTACAGCTTTATGTATATTTATATTTCATAAAAAGTTACTTCACAAACTTTCTACAAGTAAATTTTTCCCAGCTACTACACTTATAATGTCTGTGTTTGATTGGAAAATTTTCAAAATCAAACGTTATTTTAGTAAATCTTAAATTTTCAATAGTAATGTTATATGTGTAATCGATGTTTGAAATAAAGAGAAAAATGTTTAACATGGAAAAAAATAAACGATTGTCTTATTAAATTACTTAGAGTCCTTGAATTGATCTGTGTGAGGGTGTGTATCTGTGTGGGCTCAAGTGTAATGTAATTTCTTTACAAATTGTCAACAAAGCGCTTGATAGTCTTGGCCTTGTAATATTGTGAGTGGGAGTACTCTTGTGCAGATACTCTTACTTATATGCAGAATGCATTTCCTGCTGACATTGTGAATATAAAATAAATTTATCATGAAATTGAAAGCCTTTTGCCATCCATTTGAAAATGTCATTGGAGTTATGCAACTTGATTTTGCTTATCATAAATCACACTGAAGAGCTGTGTAAGCATTACATGTTATTAATGATGTAAAAAACAGTAGCAGCTGCTAAGTATCACATGGCTACACTTTCATAAAGTGGATAAATACTTTGGTATGTGTAAATGTTTGCTGAAGGAGGGGCATAAGTAGTGTAAATATAGATTTTCATATATACTTAAGCCTTTAAAATATATTTTTCCTACCAACTGTGATAATATCTTAACATTGCTTCGAGAAAAGTCATGCCTTTTTTTTACAATCGGAAGTAATTGTAATTCTATACAGCCAGTATTTTATCTGAGAATTTCACTGTGTTGAGCGACTCTTTACCATATATTTTAATAAAGTTCCTTCTGTTTTAAAAAATTGTATATAAGGATATGTAATGTAGTAACTTCTTCAGTGGTAAGACAAGGGTTAAGAGAAATCTCGACTATAAGTAACAGTTTCATTTGCCTCAAAGTGGTCGTCAGCTGCTGCCAGGTACTTCTGCGTTACAATTGTTGATTGCCCAGTTTTCCGTGATAGCCGTTGTAAGTGCAATAAAATGTAAATACCTCAGTTAAGTGAATTAAAAGCCGTGGCTGAGGCCAACGGTAAAGGTCATGTCTGGCAGCTCAAGATATGACAGAGAATGCGCAGTTAAAAGCAATGCTGGCTTTAGAAAATAAATGAAAACTCAAGCTGAAAGAAACTGAATATGAAAATGGCGAGAGCAAGTTCTTATGAATAAAAATACGTTTTCAGAAAATGCTAAAGGAATTGTTCTATTCAGAGGAAACAATAGAAATCAATGCGTTACCCATCAACTGGCAAGTGTCACAGTCTCATCCTAATCCTGTTAACTGAAATTGCATTACTTTCGCCTGACTGCGGCTAAATTGAAAACAACATTTTACTTTAGGCAACTGGCTGATGAACGTGAACGAAATTCGAATACCAATCGATAAGGCTTAACCTCACTAGCATATGTTTTATTTTTTATTGCAACAGTTGATACTCTGAAATCCTCTGGGAAATGAAATATTATAAAAAGATAACTAAAGCCAATGCTTTTGCTATACTGATTTAAATATTAATTGAATTGATTTACAGAGTATCTTTTAACAGTTCATTTATGCACGCATTTCATATTCTGATAAGCGGAGCTACTGTGCGTATGCGTAATATAAACTATATTATGTTTATTAATTTATTGAATGCTTCCCGCACTTCCCTTCATCGGGGAAAGGGACATTAAATTATATAATCATATAATTGGTTTGAGTTAATACACGATTATGCGCAATTCGAGTTGTAAGCTTTGTTGTTAACACAATTGTTGCTTTTTATTTAGTTGAATTATGTTAGGCCTAAAAGTATGCAATACAATTGATGAGAAATTGATTTACAAAAAATAAAGAGAGCGTGCGCTCTTTCTCCCTTCTCTTACATTTTCTCTTTCTCAATCTCTATCTTTCTCTCTCTCTCTCCCTATGCTCTTCTGCTCTGTTCTTTTCACTCACTGCAAACAATAGTTTGAGTGCAATTTTGTTTACAACCCCTCCCACAAAAAAGTAATGCAAAGTTCAAAGTGCAAATGGTTGTCGCTGCTGTTGTTCTTTTTGTTTTTCGTCCTATCGAATTGACTTAACTAAAGTTCGTGCCTTGTACTTAAATTTGATTGGCAGAAGTTTTCAACGCCTTGTCAACTTACTCATCGATTTCCTCCTCGGACAGGGAGTGACTGTTCCCAGTCAGCAGCGATAGCGACATCATGTGGTGGGCGCTGCAATTAAATCAATAAAAAAAGATGAGGAAGGTCAACACTTTATTTCTAAGCAAAATACTAAAAAAATATATAGAAATATCAATTTTCAAGCTGGTGTGAGGTCTGGAAAAATACCTAATGAGCTTTGTTTTAGGTGGCCCGGGAAAAACGATGGGAAAGTACGCACAAAGCATTTTGATAGCTTTTAATTAAAAAGCAAAACGTCTCCTGCCATGAGGGCTATGATGTCCAAGTTTATGTGTGTGTGTTTATGACTCTGCTTGCTTGAGTAGCAGGCGGACTTTGGAGTCGAGTCCTTGAAAAGTTGCACAGCTGTTCCGCCAGTTTTTCTCGCGGCTCTGTGACCAACTGAGTGTCCGAATGTCCAAAATGTTCAAGTTAATTTATTTGCGGCTTATACAGTGCCGCATTTTGTAAAAGGTCGCTGAGCCAGCAAGATTTTTGTAGATTGAACACGTCCCCATGTGTGCCTGGCGGCAACTAAAGCAGACCCCGGTGCAACTCACGTACTTTTGATAGCTTAAATACCCTGTATTTGGCATAAAGGGGTATATACTCGCATAACTAAGTTTTCGATTTAAGAATTTCATACAGAATATCAACTAGTTGCTACAGTTCCAACTTGTTGTTGCTATAGATACTGTTGCTGTTTTTTAGTGGCAAAGTTCAAGGCTGCAATTAGCTAGGCCAAAAGAAAAGAACGCCGGAAATTGTTTGTCGTTGACTGGCGCTCTTCTGGTTCAGTGCCGTTGGCCATTTGCTTAGTACAATACATATACATATTTTTGAAAAACAATATTTACTGAAGAGCTCATTACTTATGCTACAGACTGTAAATACCCAAGATGGCTTATATCTCACGGAATGGGGATGTCTGAAAATTGTTGCATACTTTACAACGCTTCTTAATTACTTTCGATTTCCTGGGCAATTTATAATTCATACCATGAGAGACTATTAAAAATTTGTAAAGATATATGTAACCTTTTTGTCACATTTTTGATTAATCTGAATTGATTTTTTACAGACAGCTTTGTCAAGTTTTAAGTTTAAAAGTCTCCTCATACTTTACAAAGTTCGATTTCATTGGATAAAGCTTAAACAACTATGTTTATCGTATAGTTGACATGGTAACATTGTCCTTCTGACAAGTAAGATTATACTTACTTAGTTGCTGTAAAACTAAAATAACCCTTTGTATACAATTTCGGTGTAGCAATTTAACAATTTATCACTTTCAAGCGCAAACAAAAGAAAATCTTGCTGTATCCTGCGACACAGCGTGTCAAGTGCTTCAAGCCTTTTGCAGGCTGTGGATGACCCAATAAACGAATCAGCCTTGAAAACGTTTACTGAACCGTTTCACTGACCAAATGCAAAGTCATCAACAAATGCAAATTTTTCCCTCTGCTGTTCTTTGCTAACTGTTTGCACATTTCCCACAAAGGCTGTCCGAAACTTTATCAATTAGTTCAATAAGCAAACAAAAAAACAACAGAAAAAATATATATATACATACATATATATTTACGTGAAAAAAAATATTCAAAGGAGCTGTGCAGGATAATGAGCTATTGATTTTCTTACGTGAAAACCTCAAGCAGCGCGCTTTTATTTATCTAGGCTAGCCCAAGTAAAATTCGAAAGGGAAAAGTCACATTTATTATTAATGCAATGAATGGTACTTACGTAAAAGGTAAAAGTTGCAGAGACTCGGAAATTCCTTTTCTTTTGTTAAAGTCGAAAAAAACGCGCGTAAAACGCGTCGAATTTGGCGTCCTGCTTTGCGCTTTTTCTGCTACTTTGTTTATCTGCGGCTGCGACTCACGTGCAACTAACGTTCTCTCTCCCTCTCTCTCTCTCTGTATTACTCTCACTATTGGTTTTCTAAACACGCGAAAGAGACACACACACACTTACTCACACTGTCAGAGATGTTAACGTCCGCAGTGGCGCGTAGTTCACCGTTGACTAACTGAGAGACGAGACCAAAGAAAACCATTTGCTGCTTCTGCTCAGTCGCTGTTGCTGCCGCCGTCGCAGTCGCTGCGCTGCTCGGAAGCAGCTCAACTTTCCACAGGAAGAGCGTTGTGCTGTTGTTGCTGTTGAACTCACTCAAATTTCAAAATAATTGGTAGTGTGAGTTGGCGATTTGTTGAAATTTTCATGCGCAACAAAACGAAAACTTTAATTATTTAATTTTTGTTTTATTTTTCTACTATTAACTTTCAAAATATTTTCATCATTTGTTTTAAACGTAAAGTGAAAAGCTTTGATCCTAATATTATTTTAAATTTAATTTAGCAAGTCTATCGACTATATATTTATATATGTATATACATATATATTTTTCAATTTAATTTTAATTTACCCTTCAATGACCTTAAGTTAAATCATAAGAAAATTTAATTTAATTTAATTATTCGTATACTCTGTTTTTAATTTGCGCTCAAGTTTCGCTCAGCGACCGTCACATGTCCGGGTCAGTTGGGGTCGCAGGGGTCTTTTTGGAGGCACTCAGACGTTGCCACGGTTGTGTGCAACAGCTGCGCAGGGAGGCTGGGACTCGGGACTCCTGCGTCCTTGCCGTCGTTAAGGCCGCACGCCTTAATTATAGGATATGCAGCAGCCCCAACGCAATGGCCATTAATGCCGTCGGTCTCTTTAATGTTAATTTTTAAAGCGGTTTTATTTAAGTCTTCAAATATGCTTTGTTAATTGAATGACGCATTTGCTAATGTCCATTTTGGCACCTCGGGCGTATGCGTAATATGCGGGTGTAACGCATACGCCGCGTGAATTCATTTATAATTATATATATGTATTTTAATTGCTACCTTTAAGATGTTTTTTTCTTACAGCCCATAAAAGAAAAAAAACAAAACAAAAACAATGTATCCATTTTTTATGCACCATAAAACTGAAAACATTCACAGTGATTTAATATGCGTATTCTGTGTGAGACTGTTAGTGTGTTTGTGAGACAGTGTGTTTACATAAATTTGTATGTGCTTTGGCATTTCATTAGCACTTTTAATTTTTTTGTTTTTGTATAAAAGCTTAGTTAGTACTGATAAACGAAGCTGGTCGACTATGGAAGATTATAGAGACCACATGAGATATTAGAGAGGATATTAATAGTTTATCATAACATAATTAGCATTCTGTCTGACTCTTTCTGACTAGAAAACTTTTAACAGTCTGTCTAATTCAGTAAAAAAAAGAATGATACCTGACTTTTTAAACTGCAATAATTTGTTATTAACATTTAATTTGCAGTCTTTCTGTTTTTACTTTATCGCGGTTTAGTTTCTGTTAATTAACCGCATGACTTTAATTTGACATTGGCATTCAAATTTTTCCTAGACTCGTTTTTATTTATTGTTTAATTTCTGTTTTCCACACACACATTCGGCGTTACGGCTCGTGAGCTGCGGGTTGGAACGGACAACGACACCGTTATAGGCAGTAAATACGAATTACGAGGGGGCTGGACGGGTACACATATGTACAGGCATATATATATATGCTATATATAAGCGTGTGTTTATGTATGTCAAAGATCCGGCAGTATGACAAAAGCCAAAATAACCGAAGAGTTGGCAATAATTCTGTTGTTGCTCAAAGTCGCGACGTCTGTTAACGTGGTAGTCAATAATGGCAGAGACTGTATGTAAACTATAGATGCTAGACATACAGACACATATGTATAAATATATATACTACAATTAAATACAGTCAAAATTCCTAACAGTGTACTTTTATACAATGATATTTTCTCATGAATTTTCTCTATATTATATTATTTAAAATAAAAAAGTGAAGCTTATATTGGTGATTTCCAAAATAGAAAATTGTGCTGATAATATTAATACTTGCCTATGCAAACAAAGTTAAAATCTTGCCATGAAGTTGTATTTCCATATAATTAAGTTTCTATTCATCGCAAATCAACTATAGTGATGTTCGAGTGTAATTATTGTTGTAAGAAAAAACATAACAAAACAATTTGGTTTTTTCAGGTCAAAGTTTATTCTTAATTGATGTAATTATAGACACAATTGTTTTGTTATTCATAAATTGTCTCGCCCACTGTGCGCTCATGCCTCAAGTATGTCATAAAAAATGAGACGCGTGTACGCGTTCAATCACACAATCATTGTTCATACGCCACGTTGGTCCCATATCGAGCATAAGTCGAGTAATAAACAGATAGGCGGCTTTAAGGATTTTCTCGCGCAGGTCCTTAAGCATGGCATGGCATTCCTTAAGCTAATGCTTTTATTAATAATTCAAAAGCTTGAGGGAATTTCCTTCTGTTGAGGCAACAAATGGCACATGTCTGTGGAACTGAAGTACATTTTATTTATGTATTTTTGTTGTGTGTTGTTGAATTCAAATCAATAATACGCACTGTTGAACGCTTGTCTTCAGGTGGCACGCGTCCTCACATGCGCATAGGTCCAATTACAGATATAACAATGCTACGCATTTAAATCGAAGCACATGTGTCTTTAGAAATATATTTGCATAATAAATACATAGCCATACAGGCAAACAAATACGTTTACATTTCCCACAATAATTTAAAACTAAAATAATTTAATTTATTCGTCATGTCAAAAAAATTCAATTTTATTTAAATTTCATAAATTAAGTTAAGTTAGAAGTTTAAATTATCTTTTTATATTTTATAATAAATAAATATTAAGAATTTATGAGAAAATACATTATGTCAAAATTAATTTTCTCAACATAAACATACATATTTATGTAATGAAAATAAATTTTCTTTTATCTGTGTGCCGTTTCTTACGGTACTCCCTTAGCTGTATCTGTATCTGTGAGCCTTTTATGCTATCTGCATTTGTGTTCATTTGACTAACATGACATATCAGGCACATTTCATTTTGGGCTAACCCGAAACTAGGGGAAAATGTTGTCCCAAACAGTTGTTGACCATTTCCGTTGCCAGCAGAAACGAGTTCGTCACAGTGCCCAGAATTCCACAGCAATCATCAGGCAGCTGAGCCGGCCACCACACCCACTTTTTCTGCAGACAGAGAAATGGAAACTACACGTCCCCGACTGCGCATCCGTTACATAACCAAAGCATCTCCTGTTGTGGCCCACAATTCAGCTCGCTCAAATCTCTCTCTCTTTCTCTCCGTGTTTTTCGCTCTCTTAGAGAATTTTTCTGGCACGAGCGTAGCATTAATTTTATTGCTCTCTGAGTACGTTGAACTTGCCCCTGTTGGAGCTGAGTTTTGAGTGAAAAAACTTTTGTCAGCTTTTCACCAGCATAAGAAAATTTGTTGGGTATTTGCTTTGGCTCAAACCAAACCACCATCCCAGGCAACGTTGTCAAAATATTATTTACACGCCAAGCGGCTGACACTTCCGCCGACTCCCCGGTGGAAGTGTCTAACAAAGTGCGTGCGTTAATCTTCTGGGTGGCGCTTGATGGGCACAGTGGTGCAACTCCCCGAAAAATGGGTAAATAAAAAATAATTCCAAGCTTAAATCAGGAAATTTAAGTTCACTTTCATTTACAGACTTATCAAATTATTTAAGTGCGCTGGAGAAAATGGTAATAAAAAGTTGACTGTGGATTTGCATAACCTCCGGCTTACGACCACTTTGCTCCACTGTGCCATCGGTAGACGGCATACATAAATAAAGGAAAGGATGCGTCCACCATTTGTGATGAAAACTGAAACTTTTCGCAAAGGAGCGCCAACCGCAGACATCTGGTATTTCCTAATTAAGCAGCATTAAGTATGGAAATGAAACTCAAAACGTTATTGTTTCTTGGTTTTTAAAGATCATATTTACTTCAATCACAGCACAGAATACAGAGAATTTTATTTAATGTCGTTTCATTGTCGCATTGAAAAGGAAATACGAAACGCAATAAAAGAGGAAAACTATATCAATTTGGTTTGTGTATGAGTGTAGTGTAGAGGAAGAAAGGAAAAGGCTTCGTGTGGTTTCTTGCGTGGGTGCAAGTTAAGGCAAGTAATTGAAAAATATAGAGATTGAGAAAGACAGCACACAGATAAAACAGAAAGGAAAACAGCAGAGTGAGTGGGAAATTCTTTGGAAGGTCAGTGTGAGGTTTTAAGACTTTAGAATTAGTTGTTGACATGTTTTCTAGGTTTGCCTTTTGCAATTTAAGTGCTAATTTCAAAGTTTTAACACACATCTAACATCTATAGATTTCTCATATTTTTTTGTTACTTGTTAATTATGTATATTTTTATATGTATAATATATGTATATAAGTTTTTATGTGTTATGTATATGTTACGCTTTTTGTTTGTTAAAACACAGTTACTGTTGCTAGTTACATTTGACTTGGTTCTACATTTAGATCAGGTTCGAAATGTTATTTCTTACTTTGTTTATGTTTTGTTCAATGTGGTACAGCAGTTTTAGTTTAATGATTGTTGCCAGTTGCAAACAAAAATACATAGGAATATTAACAATAAGCTAAACTAAATACAAAAAAACTGTAAAATGATTGTACAATTAATTAAAATATTCACAATTGGATTACGTAAATAAAATGAACTCACAAACGCATTATATGTAATAATAATAATAATCTCAAGTGGGGAAACTTAATCACTTTGCATAATTAAAACTAAGAACTGTATAAGCAATAAGATGCTCATGATATCCAGAAAGCTGTTGGCCCAACGAGCTGTACAAATTAATGACAAATTAATTCATTTACAGTCCATTTGGTAGACAACTCTGGACGAGCATTGAGCACATGTTGCGTTCCTTCCCTCTTCATTAATTTCCAGTTCATGCTAGGAAGATTTGTGTAAAAATTATAAATCAGCCTTCGTTCCTTTGACTAAAAGTTGCCTATTCTGTTCGGCTCATTGATCAATGCAGCTCCACTTAGTACTGATAATTGTGTGGAAAGACGGCCCGGGCGGGTAAATAGCAGGGATCGTGCTGATTGCGATAGCGACGTGCCAGAAAAACGGCCAAAACCTGTGAATATATATAATAACAATCATTAGAGAAATGTTTTTAAATTGTGTACGAATTATAATAAAATTAAAATAATGTAAGAACTGAAATTTATAGTATAACATTTGATTATGTCTCACCATATGCTTTAGCCGTGCTTAAATTCTTTAGAGGATTAAGTGAAGCTGTGTCGCCAAAGAGTTGGGTTAGTGTTTAGTGGGAAATATGTATGTGATGTAAATATGTTTTATGTTCAGTTCGAAAACACTTGATTGCTTGCGTTTGTTAAAACAATTAAACACGTAGCTATATCTTGTATATATGTGTATATATATCTGAATATATATTTTATATATAGTATTTCTAAATTTTGTAAATGTATTTATGTAAGTAGGGCCTAATGCTTTACTTTAAGTTAGTTTATAGATGCTTGTATAAATATAAATGATGCGTATATATGATTAATGTATGTTTTTATGTATGTATGTATGTTATGATCTAACAGACCCACGATTATCGTATGAATATGAAATTTACACATTGACATCAACATTTTTTTTTCAGAGACTTAGAGAGAGGGGGACACAATATTTTAATTTTAATATGTGTGTCTGTGTGTTGTTATTGGATTATGTGTATGCAATTTAAAGGAAGGCGCTGGGCAAGCCACGCGGATCCTTTTGATTGCGATATCGTACTGTTAGCCAGACACCAACGAACTGAATGCATGTCATGGGAGAAGATTACAGATTAGACTTATTCTAAGATTGCGATTGTCAAAAATAGTCTTACCTCAGTGAAGCTAAAGAAGATGCCTAAACCGCCGCACAATTTGAAGGCATAATCAATTTTATCCTCCAACAAGGGACCACATGGACCGCAGTGGCATAAAGGATCTTGAGAGTCGACACAGCATTGTTTATTCACAATCTCGCAGGTGGGGTCATCTGTGTTAACAATGTTGACGTTGTTATTGTTGCTGGGGGTGGTGGCATTGAAGCCGCAGCAAAGGAATTTCTCCTGCACCTGTTCACGCAGATTTTTCGGAACATTTTTCCAGCCTTGCTCGGCGAATTGTTGCTGCTGCTCGGAATTGACGGCCAGGCAAGAGCTGGCAATGGAGAACTGTATAAGGAACAGCATGAAAAGAATAATCATGTACTGCAGAGGATAGTGTAATAATAATTAAGGCAACCAAGTAATGTAAATGACACCGATTTGCTTATCAGTTAATAAATGTATAAGGGGGACAGCGTTTAACTGCGGACTGATAAGCTTCCGCTGACGCAATTGTTGAACGCACGGAAGTCGCAACGGGCCAAGTTATTATGAATCAAGTCATTATGAAGTTCAGCTCACATACATATGCACATACTAATGACAAGCTAGGGGGACAGCAAGTATAACAAATGTGCGGAAATATGTGTAGTTAGAGCAACCTCGTCATCGACATGTTTTGACCTTCAGCTGCGGCAGTAGAACTAAAGAGCCTCGGTGCTTGTATTGTTGTGTGTGTGTGAGTGTGTGTGCAAAAAAGGATACAAAGAAGAGCATCACTTGATGATGCTTGACGGCACCAGCAAGGCCCAGCATGGATATGCAGATGAGTATCACGCCGCAGGCCAAGATGCCACCAACAATTGGCAGATTCGTCACAACAGATGCTGCCCTTGCATAGACCCCGACGCCAATCAGCAAGAAACCAATCATCTGAAAAAAAACACAAAATTAAACAAACTATAAATAGCTCATAACAAATTAACAGTTGCAGCTTTTTGAAATTATTCGTGTTTTTTTCTCATTTGCTGTTTGCAATCAAATTTTCATCATGTTGTTGTTGCTGCTGCTTACCACATACAAAATGTTGAGCGCAATTAGCGCATTCTTCGAGCAGGTAAAACCACCACACATTTTGCTTTTTACTTTTAGCTGTCTCTTTAATACACAAATTTATTTATGCTTCAAGCTGTTTAATTCTTTAATTCTTAACAATTTAGTTTGGTATCTTTTTTGTCTGCTTTGGCTGGCGCAGGTTCACTTTCACTACACAGTAGAGCTGGGTCGACCACTCACGATAATATCGATATATCGAATTTTGAATTTATTTTCAGACTATCGATGTTTCGACTTCGATAGCTAACGATAGTAGACCGCATTTTTTGATCACTGTTTTTGGCGCAAGAGCAAAATTGAACAAGTTCTTAAAATATTTGTTTCGTTTTCTATTTGTACTGTGAATTATCAGATTTTATTTTTTTGATATTGTCTTGAAAGACTGAACTACTTTGAAATTAGCACTTCTATAATTTGAATAAATAGATGTTGGTGAAAATCGATACTATCGATAATATCGAATTTTTGTATAGAAAACCTCGAAAATATCGAATATCTATCTCACCATCGATGTTTTCCCAGCGGCGGTTGCCAAATAAAAAAGAAACAAGGTGGCAACCCTTAACATTTAAATTTCGCGCTGCATTCCAACTAGTTTGGCAACGCTGTATTCAAGTGATTGGCAGCACTGCGACTTAGCGATTACTCAAACCCAACTTTTCAACTGTACATTCCGTCAAGTGTACAAAGTGAAGTGCAAGTGCAAATTTATTGGAAAATTGTCAATTACAACGATTTACAATTTCTGTGTATGCTTGTGTTTGTCGCATCGTGTTCGGTCGGGTCGTGTCGCAGGAAAAGCAACAAGCAAAAACAGCAAACCTAACAACAACAGCAGCAACAACAATTTCAAGCGCCGGTCGCGGAAAAGCAACAAGTGCCGTTAATTGCATTTTTTATACCGAAGAGAAAAATTCCGAGCGCAGCAGCAAAACAGGCAAAAGGCAAAGGCAAACAACTTCATTGCGTGTCATGGCAAGTTATTGGCCTAGGACCTCCAACTTGGCAATATTTGGCAACAGTCGAAGGCGAAGGCGAGGAAGCTGAAGCAGGCAGTGGTAAATTTATGGGCAAACGATAAGCGCCGCTCGCTGCCCAAAATTGGACAAGGAACGTGCGTCGAGTCGCGAGCGCGCGCTTAAAGTAGAATTTAGTAGCTGTCAAAGCCATCAGCTGCTGGCCGGGCAACACCTACAGCAACAGCACGCAAGCTGAGAGTAAGCTACACACACACATACAGACGCACACACATACCACGTTTATACGACGCCTATCATGAATTCTTGTATCAAAAATGGCCCTCTGTTTATCCGACAAGCAACCAGTGTTGCCGCTTTAACTATTTTAGAGCTACTAGTACTGATAAAAAAGGCTAGAAATTTGGAAGTAATGCTTCTAGCTAGAAAACTGGCTATTTAATAAAATCATTTATTCTAAGGAGTTTTTAAAACTACTTAGCCCATTTAATAGTTTTTGTTGTCACTTAATTATCTCTTAAATTTTGTGTCAAAATAACTCCTTGATCCTTAATTAGACTTTGTAAAGAAGGCCTTAAAACGGTTAATTTACAATGAAAAAAAAAGGAATTTTTGATAAAATATTATAAAATGATTTTGCCAAATGCGCCTCGTATAAACACAGAGTAACACACATACAAATATATAGCTGCCATCTCGCTCTTTTGGCTTAAACTTTGCGTGCAAATGGGGAAAATGCAGAGCCGATTGGCTCTTTGGCTCACTTGGCCTGTGACTTTATAAGGCTGCATGGCTGTCAGTTGTCAGTTGTTTTTAGTCAGGCTCATTGGCAGCTTTATTGGCCATGGCTCTCATTGTATGTGTGTGGCCCATTGGCCGCTGGCTATGACAACGCGGACACCACGGACACCACGGACACCACAGAAAACAACAAGAGACAAGAAGCAAGCAACCTGCATACCAATCATAAATATATGTACGGGCTTAATACGTATACGTATACTACTCGATTGTGGCATACTCGTAAATATGAATCGCATTGCACTTGCAGAGGCAATGCGGCATGTGCAGCATGCAGCATGCGGCATGCGGCATGCGGCATGTAGCATGCAGCTCGTTAGTCTTGTGGTGCGAAGATGCAAAACGCTTTTGCCTGCACTACTAACTGCTTCTAACTGTCCTAACAAGATGGCAACACATGAAATTAGACTGCCCCGATGCACGTCCGGCGATAGAAACTGATCGTGCCCAGGCAACAACGGCAAAACTCTTGCAACATTGCTAAACTAATTAACATATTCAAATATTTGTCGCATTGTTTCGCCGGCTTCGTCTCAAACTTAAACTCAAACTCAGACTCCAACTCAGGTTCTGGCTTAACCCTTTATGCACCCAAGTGTTTTATTTGTAACATACCGCTAAACCGCTTCGTCAATTTAAATCCAATTAAAATAAAAACAAATATCAAAGGTAAGTCCATTTTATTTATTTAATATATTTGTTTTTGATGGACGCTATTAAATATTTTTATTTGAGTAACTTAGAAGTTTCTTTGGTTAAAGAATGGCTCTCTGAAAATTTAATATTTTGTGTCTAATACAATACTATAATTTTGTTTTTTTCTGATTTCTAAGGAAATCTTATTTAAAAATGTCAAAGTCTTAAAGTTCATTCAGTCCATAATATTTTAATATTATACTTGATGAGTGTGTTCTGAAATATGATAAAATTCGTATGTGAATATCCAGGTATTTAACATATCTGTTACATTCCCCTATTTGTCTTTCATGTGAAAAACTTAAAAAAAAAATTGTTTTGAGAAAAAATTAAGAAGTGTGCGCATAGGGGGTTAAATATCTCACTCTCTCACTGTCTCTTTTGCGGTCTGCTTATTGAAAAACCATTTTACGGTTTCATGCTTGGCAGTCATTGTGGCAAAACGCCGGCTGGCCGGCCAAACGCCCTGGCCACGCCCCAGTTTAGTGTGTGCCGTGTGGATTGTGCAGCATCTTCGGTTTTCAGCTTATATTTTTCTTCTTTATTTTTGTTGAGCCCCTTGGCGCTATTTTTATCGCATTTTAAATGGCTATTTGTAGTTGTTTCACCAGGAAGTGGCATAAATTCGCAGCGCATAATGGCTGTGAATAAATTATTTTTTTACCTGACTGCAGCAGCTTCCTCGCGCCGTTTGATTCTGATAAGCCTGGCCAAGACGAAGCAGCCTCTTCAGTCCATTGCGTTGTTCAATGAAATAAAAACGCAGCCCGAAAAGAACAATGCACTGGTTACGTAATCACTTACTGCGATTGTTGTCCTGAACCCAAGCCCGAACCCTGGACCTCGGCCTAGACCTGGCCCTGGGCCTCGGCATGGGCCTGGACCTGGGCTTGGGCCAACCTTTGCCAATCTTCCACAGCATCCATGCTTGCTTCGTGAGAGAGAAAAGCCAGCGGCCTTCCTTGTGCACCCAAGTCAATTTTCACGCACGCCCTCAGCCTTGGCCAAGCATATTGGCCAAATTGAATACGCAGCCGTGTTCAGCGTACTAAAATTTCGCACAGTTGCCAATTGTTTGCCAGATCGGTCCAACGGAAGTACTCGTAACTCAGCCCAGGGTTGCATCCTCCATTCCATTCCATGCCAATAACTAAATATCCAATCAACAGCCTTAAGAAATGCTTCAATTAATCATTAACCGTTAAGAAAAAATGTAGTTCGAGATCTTCAAACAGAGCTAAGGTACAGTAAGCTCTCGGAAATGCGATTTTTTATAGCCGATACCCAGGAAATATTTGTGGAAAAGGGGTATGCCTAAGGCTTTCTTATAATTCTTATAATTTTGGTGTCAGAACGTCTCAAATCTAATTTTTAGCCTGGGCCCATTGATAATGGGTAAAGTGTTTTTTAAGTAAATTTTGAAAGGTTTTTTGATTTAATTTTTTTGTGTTTCTCAAATCTATGAGATTTTATTTTTCGAACATACCTTCATTTCTTGTATGACACTGATTCTCAGATCTAATTTTTCTAGCATTGTTGATACATTTTTTTAATGATAAATAAATGAATTATCAATTTGTATTAAATATACATTACGTCATCAATATAATAATAATTGATTATTAATTTCCAATAATATATATGCACTCAGTTTGTGGTGTACTTTGAATCCTTTAAGGCAGACAGGGTATTTTTTAGTCGTGTATTTGATGCAAAACGAATTACAAATGATTCTTCTGCCTGCACAGCTTTATTATGCCGTTATAAGTAGACCCCATCTAGATGTTATATATTGTAATGTTTTGTGTGGGTAAGGGCATTCCCACATATATTTATCCTGTAAATTAAGAGCTCAACAATTGCCGACTATTTTAATCTTCTCACAGCGGAATTTGTAGACCTTTTTTGTGGCCAACGCGTCGCTTTGTCTCATTGGCGAATACCACAAAGCAGCTAACTGAAGCATTTTACAATTTCTAATGGTTTTCCAACTGTGCTCTGCAACGGTTTGTCTGTCCCACCGTCTACCTGCTTGTCTGGCTAGCTCCGGTCTGGTCTCGTCTGGCTATGGACTTGCCCTGCCTGGTCAATGTCCTTTGGCCAAGAGCGCCTTGCATGCGCATTGCGGCGCACGACGCGTCAACAGATGTTATCCCACTAGGCAGTGACCCCGGCAGGGCCATAAATTCTCACAGCAACTGCAACGGCGACGGCGACGGCGACTGCGCAACGCTTCTACAAATGTTCCAATTTGTATTTTTGCAACAAATTGTTGTAGTGCCTCGTTGGTTAGCCCATTACCTACAAAGGCTACAAGGGCGTATGGGTGTGTGACGATGCTTGTCCGCAGGAAAAAATTGATCTCAGAGACTATAAGAGTTAGAGAAACCTAATTTTTTTTGCATAAGCTCTCATATTTTGTGCAACTAGATTAAAATTGTTTTAGAAATTATTTCAAGTCTATCTCCGTCCTAGAAAATAAAAATCAATGAATAACAAAGGCTATTTTAAGGGAAAGTGTGATTTTGTTAACGTTGGCTAATAATTTCATCTGAATCGGTTAAGAAACGGGTTAAATAATTGAGATAAAGTTATAAATAATTTAATTTCTATATCTATTTTTTTGCTTTTTCTATTATTTATTTTTTATTTAGTTATATTTCATTTATAGTGATTGATTTCAACTGCTTCGAAGCTACGGTTACTGGGCATTTAACAGTCTAGCACTCCGACTTAGTTCTTTGCTGTTGTTGTTGTTGTTGTTGTAGATGCGACTGCCGTTGCCTGTTTGCCATTTCGCCGGTTGCCGTTGCGCATTGCGCATTGCGCGTTGTTGTTGGTCCGAGGCTGCATTTAATTTAATTTGGCCTGCCCAATTGGGCAATGCTGCAATTAGAGACAAATGTTTTGGGTGCATTCCTTCTGCTATTTAAACCCCATGTTCGAGGCAATTAGTTTGGCCCAGCCCCAACTTGAACTCCAGCTCCAGCTCCAGCTCCAGCTATGACTTCCACTTCATCTGCAATCGCTGCGATATTCTCCGTTGCCAACTGGGCGAAAGTTATCAGCCAGAGACGAGGTGGAAAGGGAGGGGTACGACTACGTAGGGGTTGTCGATTTCCCACACGTTTGTTTGCTTAATTAGGTGAAAACTGGCTAACAGCTGTCGCCATTGGTTTTTTATTTTCTGCTGCCATTTGGCCAATGCCAAAGACACCGCTGCCGGGATTGCTAATGAGCAGGACAAGCTGGCGAAAAGAAAAGTAACCACGGCCCGTCCTCGCTTTCAGGTTGCCAAAATGGAAAACGTTTTTTCGTTTGAAGTGCTAAAATTCCAGCTATTATCAACTATGCAATACTCTGCTTTCAAAATGGTCCAACATTAATGTCAGACAGTTTGTTGAGCATTTCATGACCTCTACTAATTATATTGATTAGTAAACACATTGGTAAATAAACATATTTATTTAGAGTAAGCATACATTCTTTTATTAATGAGTTATTTTTTAAAGATTAAAGCATGAGTTTATGTTTATAGCTAAATTGACTTTAATCTAACGATAATTCTCTTTACTATCGTAATACTTTCGTGCTTAGAATAAAAATTGTTATCCAAAATATTCGAATGGGATTATGACTTATAATATGTACATTAATTTTAATTTTTAAAATGATTCTTATTTTTTACTCTAATTAATTGAGGAGCTTTCATATGTTATACCTCACAGATTCTACATTTTTCTTTCAATAATGATGGCAACAAGAACTGTCGATACAAAAGCATGTTTCTTCGGTCGATAATTGTGCTGTTGTTATATGTATCTATGCCAGATTAGGCATATATGGTTCGGTGTGCCGTTTGTGTGGATTTCTCTGGTCGCTGGTCTTTTTAAGCGTTTGGCGTTTGGCATTTGGCATTGCCCATCGTCATGGCAAGTGCATAATTTTTCAATCAATGCGAGCAGCTGTAAACAAACACAAGCTGAGAAAATCAAGAAAGCAACAGGCGGCCCAGGCTCGGCTAAGCCAGGCCAAGACAAGACAAGCCAAGGCAGAAATCGTGATGCAGCCAACATGGCTAAAACAAAAAGCAAAAAAAAGAAAAAAAAAATGAAAAAACACAGTCGGATGCTTAGGAAGCGCTCCAAGAAAATCAGCTCTGCCAAAAGCATTTAAATGCAAATGCAAATGGCCATAAAGCGTGAGGGTGTTCAATGCGAGCTTTATATGCAGCGATGTGGGCCAAATGCGAGCAAACGTTTGTCAATGGCCCGGTCAGAGTGTCAAGAAGTGTGGGTGTTGCTCAAGTTTGAGCCAGGCTATTGTATTTATTTAGAAAGCTAATCCTGGTCACATTTCCAGAGTGTCAGTCCCCATCTCAGACACAGTCCACAGAGCATAGCGTTAATTAAAAGACATTGCTAAATGACAAAGACTTAATGGCCAGTTATTTGCATAGCTGTCAACGCTAATGCCCACACTTGGCCAACATCGTGCAGCCACATGGGGCGCTCATCGGTATCTGTAACCGAGAGTTGGCCAATACGAGTACCAAGCTCGTTCAACACCAAATACGCACTAGACTCGCCCATAAAAATTGTCAACACCGCCTTGCGCCTTTTCCGCCCGATGCTTTTTTAATAGAGGCATTTTATTCAAGGCAACGCACGACGCACATGCGTCTTCGCACCTGGATTGGACACGGTTCCTGGTTTCAGGTCTCAGATCTGAGACCTCTCAGCTCCTCACCGACCTCTCTGGTCTCTGGTCTTTGGTCTTTTTGAAGTGAGATGTCTTCATTCAGTCGGTTGAGGCAACGGCAACGGCACGCGTCCATTGATCCTCTTTTCGCATGATTAATGGATGCCGCCGCCTCAGCTTTTTTTAAGTGATTCTGATGGTCTGAATCAGCATTTGTGATCAGTTCTTGAGACTTCTTAATGGCGTGCGTAGCTGAAGCGTTAAAGAGATCGTAAAACGCCTCGGTAAACTTGTTGCTATGCCTCATAATTTGATTAACACTTTTGTCTATGCTGCTCAGTCCAGCAGCCAGAAAACCCGCAGAAACACACACAAACACACAAACACACACACACACACATATATGCTGAGGTGTATTTGTGATATGGCAATTCTCTAACTTAAGCATAAAGTGTGCCTGAATGCTCACAATACCGTGAAATTATTATAATTTGTTGCCAGCCTTAGCATTTTACTTAACCTGCGAGCACACTCTGTCATACATCAAGCTTAACAGCTTGACAAACAATAGTTGAGCAGGCACTTGCTAATGAGCTAAAGGTCGCTACTGTCTACACTCTGTCAATCCATCAATTTCTGACAAGCGATATATTTCCATGTCCCAAGACGTGTTAGCTGTAATTACTTAAATATGTTTACATTTTTATTGAACAATATTATTTATCGTCTCAATGAACGTGTGGGAATTTTAATGAATTCATGTTTGGAGATCACCTTTAAAGTGAATATCTAATTATGGCGTGAATAAATTAACTATAAATCATTATTAATATTAGCTTGATTTATTAGCCCCTTCTTTGGTAATATTTCGAATTGAGACTACATTGAATACATTTTTACCTTAAAATCTCCACAATATCACCTTTAGCGACCAAAGAAGAAAGAAATAAATTTTGTATATTAGAATACCTAACACTAATTATTTTGTTTGTAGTATTCGTTTCTTTTGTTAAGAAGAGGCAAGAAACAGGCTGTTTCCTAGTATTAAGAAACATTTTTCTGAATATTTAAATTTTTTACAATTTCAGAGTGATCATTCTTATATATCTATTAATTCACCTATGTAAATTGCTGGTTTGCTTTACATTGAATAGGTGAATTTATTCACGAAGTTGGAAATCTCGATCTGAAAATCGATAAATTCTTATGTTTTTTAATGTTGTCTAGAAATGAAACACAAAGAGTTTATTTATATATTGTTTATAGTGTTTATTATACGTAGAGTTTATTGCTTTACTTAATCAGTACAATTTGTTTAGAAAAAATAGATTCATTTATGAATGCATTGTCTCGTATAATCTAAGAACTTAAATGTTAGCCTTCTATGCTGATGTTGCATGTTTAGCCCCAATACTAAGCACCTTAAACTTAGCACCTCTCTGCGGTTCGGTAATAAATTAGCAATAAATAGTTAGCAATAAATAGTTAGTCAATAATAGTAAGCAAGTACGATACGTTAAATAAATAGTTGATTCGAGAATTTTGAAGACGCTACAGAATGCAAATGAATTTGACACAAACATTTTGATACAAAATTATTTGGCAAATCTGCTGAAATGGTTTTTGGCAGCGTCTACTAGTAAAGCAGCTCGAAGCATAAATAAATAAATAAATAAAATAGGTAAAAGTTATAAATGCACATAATTTGCTTCAATTTTAGACTTAGATTTTAGATACTCGCATCAAAGAGATATTAATCACTACACACAAAATTAGCCTAATTTTCGCTAAAAGGGAGAGAAAAAAACTGTTACTAAAAACTTAAAATTTGCTAAAAATGTTTTTGCTGAATTTTCATTTGCTAAATTCGCAGTGTGTCTATGCAATGCGCAGTTTTAAGATGCTGGAAAATGCTGTATGATTTTCCAGTGCATTTAAAAGCGCGCATTTAAATGGTTTTTCTTTAAAGAAAATGTTCGCAATGGATTAAATTAATTCTTAATTATGCTTAGCCTAATAATATTAGGTAAAATTAAACTAAAATTTTCAAATGATTTTCATGGATCGCTGCTTGGCGAATATGTGCTAAGTATTTCAAGTCTCATCGAATCTTTTGAAGCTTTCGAGGCATATTGCGTTTATTCCCAGCTAATTGTGAGAGCTATCCTGGCATCCACATCTAGTATTGCTGCCCATAGCGTCCATTGATGCCGCTGTCGTAGAGCTTGTTCAGCGTATCCTTGGCGCTGCTCACGTGCGACGCACCTGAGGCTGTGGACGGCGGTGGGCCATAGAGAATTGTGGGCGCACCGTATGAAATAGTGGGCGTGGGCTCCTGCTGATAAAGATAACGTTCTTTGCGCGTGCGACGCTGTACAGTCTTCCAAATGCCAAAGATGCTCAGCTGGGCAAGCAGAAACAGTGAGCCGGCAAAAATGAGACCTGAAATTAAAGAGAGCGAGAAAGAGAAAATAAAGCAAAAAGCTGGATTAACGACAAGCTTATCAAAACAGGAAAATGTTCATAGAGGCGAATGAGCGAACGAGCGACAGAGAGATAATGAGGAACTAGGAAGCGATGAATCGACTTAGTTATCAAAGAAAACAAAAGTGGACAGCGCTTGACCCAGTTTAAAGCCATATAACGCTTGAGGCTAGCAGGGAAACAAACCCAACGACCGAAGAACAACGACCAAGTGACCAAGTTTGACAGCAACAAGTTCAAGATAAACAAAAACAATGAGAAATAAAACAGCGACAATTTAGTGCATGAGTTGCATATTTCGACTTTGGCCATTGCCATTGCCAGTGCCATTGCCATTGGAGAAGAGAGCGCTTAGGCTTCACTTTTAATGCTGCTACACTTGGTTCTCAAAAGTGCAACATGCCACATGCAATACATAAATAAGCCGCAAGACGAGGCCGAAACTCAAAACCGGAGACCGGAGATAGAAGATCGCCGGGGGATCAATGGACAGAGGAAATTCGAAATGCCAATGCCAATGGTAGAAATCGGGTGAAAGTGCCGCCAAAGTGCACAGAGAGCTTCACTCGCATGCGTTGTCGTTGTTGTTGTCGTTGTTGTTGCTGTTGTCCAGTTCACGAAATCAGAATTTAAGAGCAACGAAGTCTGATGACTATCACAGATTACAGCGTACTCCATATGCATGTTTGTTGTACTGTTGTACATCAAATGCCCATAAAAAGTAAGCGCCAACAAACAAAAAACAACCAAAACTAACCCAACAAACGACAACAACAACAGGAACAACATGAAAACAACTTTGTTGTCGTGGTCGGTTGGCAATGACTTTAACGAGTTTCAATAACAAAGCGCACGCACTTGAGCTTTTATTTATGTGCTTGCTTTGCCTTTTATCTGTTTGTCTCTCTGTCTGTCTCTCTGTCTGTCAGTCAGACTCGACTCTGTGCGTAGACAACAACAACAATGAAAACAACAACAAAAACACACAACAACACTCTCAAAATTATTACAATTACGATAAACGTTAAGTCTGTGAAGCTTGCGGGCGCCCACAAAAGCAATCAAATGCTAAACTATTTAAAAATTGACTCAAACACACAAAAATAACAACAACAACAACCGATTCAGCTTAGAACAATGAACATACTACATTTGTTATTGCACGAACACAATTTTTTTTTATTTTATATTTTTTGATAAATAACACTATGGGAACTGGTGCACAAGTCGGATGTGCATGTGCATCTCCGATGAAAGCGAAGAAAACCAATTGGTCACTGAGGGAACTATGCGAAATGCTCGTCTTATTTATGTTACACGAAAGTGAAAGAAACAAATCAGGTCAGAGGAACATTAATCGAAAGTATTTTAAACTTTGGGTTATTTATAAAGTTGCGATTTAAACTATATAAATGCCATTTTATTCCAACTAACACGTAAAAGGGAAGGAAACTAGTAAGAAATACGGTCCGTTTCATTCTGAGCAAAGTGTTAATTTAAAAGTGAGAGTAACTAATCACTAATATTCTGAAAAACTTGTTAATTCCGAAGTGAAAAAAGCTAGTTAGAAATACGAACATTCAAGGAAGGTAATGAAACTCTACATTAGTAAAAAGTGAAGGAGTAGGAACATCAAACACCTGTCAGGGAAATAACAGGGTAACTTACATAAAAATACCATTTAAAGTTCGTTTGAAACCGAAGGAAAGTAGCTGAGAAAACCAAACGAAAAGAATTGAAACTAATGGGTTTTTGGTTTATTCTTGAAGTTATTGCTCGAACTAGAATAATAGAATTTTATCCTACTTGTAAAGTGAGAAAAACTAATCAGCAATAAACGAAAAACATTAGACGAAAGTAATAATACCCAAGGCGGAAGCGAATAAAGTTTTGCAGCTCTCTTAAAGTAATAAAATCATAACATATCGAAATCAATATGATGTTATTGATCAATAGAATATATTTTGCTTTAGTTCAAGTAATTCGCTTAAAATATCCCATTGGTTAAATTGATTAAAGCTGGGAAAGTAGATTCATTGGATGAGTTTTGGATAAACTGTAATTGCAGCCTTGCAAATTGATCAGTTTAAGCGTATGGCTTTAATAATTGTTATGGTTCAGTTATGGCCAGAACGAAATTCAGCTTCAAATGGAGTTATGAATAATGCATAATTCGAATAAATTTGGATAAATTATGGAGTATGATGGAAGCCGCAGCTGGCCGCTAGATTGATTGCCTCATGCCGCATGCCGCATGCCACACGCATTTATATTGGTCGGCTCTCGCACTCCACAATGTGTGTGGCAAATGAGCTTAAGCTGAGGAGAAAACCGTTGCTCTAATTGCGGAGAATGAGCTCGACGCGCTTCGCTTTGCAGTGCAGCGCCGCGTAATTGCAACAGAAATTAATGCGGTTTGCTGCTGCTGGGGACCAAGTGGACCTAATGCAACATTGGCATCAGCAACTGGCAACTGGCAACTGGACCTGCTGCCGTCTAACAAGCTGTAAATTTAACGCTTCAACGCTGCATTTGCTTTAATGCGCCATGGCCAACGTGCATGGCAATTGCTCCACAAAGCAATGACACATGCAACAGGAACCCCAAGGCCAGGAACTGAGAGAGAGAGAGATAGAGAGAGAGACGAAGAGAGGTAGTGGGAGAGAGAGAGGTAGGGGAGGAAGTTGCAGCTAACTGTGCAAACTTTTTTCGCGCCGCACGAAAATGAGGCGTGCAGAAATGCAGCGGCAAAAACTCATCCTGGACACAGCTGGCGAGGCACATTACATTGAACCAGTGACCTGGTCGTGAGCATCGTCATCATCATCGTCGGCATCAACATCCAACAACGAACAGCCAACATCATAACTTGTTGGCAGCCAGAGCGGAACACGTTCTGGACATGAGTCAGAAGAGAGCAATCACATCTAGTAAATCCAAAATCCGAAAATCCAATTTATTTCTCATGCAATCGTCAGTGGCAATGATGAAAAATTGATTCATTATCAAAATTAGCGAGCAGCCAAACAATGGCAAGAACAAGCCGCTGGCTCACGACGCAACTGCCAGTGGACAGCTGGTATCCAGTTCCAGTTGCAGTTGCAGTTGCAGCTTCAGAACGCATCTGAATCCTCAAGCCGCCAACCTCAAACCGTCATCCGCTATCCGCAATCCGCCATCCGCCACCCGCTGACTGCAACAGCACGACGTCAACAACGTTCTCTCTGTGTTGTCTATGCAAATCAGTGAAGCAGCTGGAGGAGCAGCCAACAGCAGCAGCGGGAGATGCAGACAGTGCTGACATCTTAGCTGCTTTTAAGCTACTTTGATATTGCTAAAGCTAGACATTCTAAAGAAATCTAACAGAACTCTGTAGATTTTTGAAAAACGACATGCTATAGTTTCAATGTACGTTGTTAAGGGATACAATCAATACGCAGTATAAATTAGTTGATTCAAGTACGGTTTTTGAACATCAATTTTACGAATTGTTACGAATGCTGCAAATATTTTGAAAAGAACTTTTCAAGCACAGAGACGCTATAGATATAAATCTAATTCGGACAGGTTTAAATTTGAAAAATATAAAAGCTGTTTAAGCCTTAAGGTTGTATAGGAATGCTGAATGTTTAAAGAAGTAGATTTGTAATAATAAAATTTTCTTATTCAACAATTGTTTTTTTAACAGTTTAGAAATTGTTCTTATCATTTTTTTCTTTTGATCAACTTGGCTATTCCTTGCAATTCGGACAGCACTGAATGTAGAATCTGGCTTTGTTGCGCTCTTGATTGGGCATTTTCACAGAGGGAGCTGGAACTTACCATAGCCATTAAGACAAGTGAGCTTGTCCTGAGCAACGCCCGCGTAGGCCTTCTCATGGGGATCGGCAGCGTTCATGCTGGCAAGATCGCTGCCATCCTCGGCCTGGAAGCCAAACTTGTCTGTGATTTGTATGGACTGCACGAGCAGTATGTTATCATCGGCTGGGGTTGGGCTAACATCTCGACGCTGACGCTGCTGGCGTGTGCTGACCATGAACTCGGCTGTGAATTTACAACTAGTTAGTAACGTAATGAGCCATGGCTAGAAGCCAAGAAGCCAGAAGTCAGCTGCCGGCCACACTTACCACCATCGGTGCCATTGAGTACTGAGCGCTTCCTGCGGCCAAAGGAGACGAGAGATTTCTGCTCACCGCTGGCGCCATCTTCGGTATCGCAAATGACGGGCTCACAGCGTGGAATGCAGGGTGTAACCAGGGCACGGAATTGAACCACCTCGCTCGATGGGAACTTGAAGGCATCAAACTGGGAAAGAAGAACTTTACGATTGTGCGACAGCTTCTGTATGGTGCCCATGATGTATTGATCGGTGGGACAGCCATTAGCATCGATCAGCGTAATCTCGGCGCTGTCCGATCCATCCATGGCAACAAGTTCGCGGACAAAGATCTCATAGGGACTGTTGGGTTCGACGATTTCGAAACGCAATGCCAACGGATCACCGACCTCGGCAATACGCTTCATATCGCTGCCATCGCGTGACGTGATCTTCATTATAACATTCGGTGAATCGATGGTGATCTCCTCGCTAAGCGATGATTCAATCTCGCCAGTGACACCCAAATCAACATCATTCAATACTGTTTTGTTGGTCAAATCATATTGACAGCTGACAGCGAGTCCCAGATCCGAGGAGGTGACAATCATATCATGATGCTGGATAACAATATCATTCATATAGCGACCGTAGGCACTTTGACGCACATTGCACTCGAGATCATTGTAGCCCATGCGGAAATCAAACTCCAACGAGTTATTCACATTCACAGCACATGACTTGGGTGCTCCCTTGGCATAGACCTTGCCGTCGAAGAGTTTGGAGGTGCGAATCTTGGTGATCATCTCACCGGAACGGCATTCAATCGACACATTGTAGCAGGCGGACAACTCGTAGGTGGCTGCCTCTGGCACATCCAGATAGGGATCATTCACATCCGTTAATGTGGCGCGACTGTGATGCGATAGACGACAGACCATGTCGCCAGTGTCATTGTAGTCATACGAGTGGCATCTGTCAGAGTGTGTGTTGGAGAAATTGTGTGAGAACCTATCGTTATGATTGCCAAACTGCCAAAGACATTACCTGTACGGTGAGTTCAGGCAAAGGTCACGGCATTCATCAATGGTGGTAATATCCTGATAAACAGAGTCCACGGTCTTCATAATCTTGCCCGAAATGCGCTTGAATTCGCACAGTTTGCTTGGCTCCTCGGCACAGTTGTTCTCCAAATAATCAGCTCCGTCATAGGCCTCAACGCTGTTGCCAGCCGAGAGGGTAATACGATCCATGTCCGACAATTCACAGAGTCCTGAGTGGCGATAGAAGTTGGCCGAACTGCGCAAGGCGAGAGTTATGAGCGGCAGAGGGGAACGCATTGATAGAGCAGGATAGATTAAAGGTGGAAAGGTTGAAGGAAGAAAGATTGAAAGATATAGCATTAAGTACAGTGCAAAGAATAGAGAAGCTGCTCAAAGCAGTTGAAAATCGATCGGTCAAACTAACTTAGACTATTTAAAACCGTTTCAACAAATTATCTTTGTTCCCGGAAAAAATGATCTGGCTGATTGAGAAAAGCCCTGATATTCGATTTTTGGAAAAGAATTAATTTTAGTTTTTTGTTAAAGTAATTAAATTATTTTCAACACTTATTGATCTCAAAGAAGAAATTCGAATTATTAGAATGTCAATTTTAAAATGCTAATCAAATATAAGAATTTAAATCTATTCTTAAAGTTTTATTATAGAAATAGAAAATGAATACTATTCTTAAGCTTAGATAAATATTATGCAGAACACAGCTGACTAAATTCTCTCAGTTTGTAAGATGTCTACCAATTATCTCGATCAGTGTTGCAACTAAATCAATTTGACAGCTTCATCTGCCACACATTTTGTATCATAAATGGAAGCAGCAACTGGAATCAGTTCATCTGCCTTTTTTACACTCGGATATCAGGTTTCTCATTCCATAACTGGACCAACTTGAATATAGTTGATATTATGCAATCGTAATCAACAACAAGCACAACAGCTGTTTGGCTGGCCATCCTGGCCATCTTCAACTAAAGTTAACACTACTCACCGGCATGTAAACTCCGTTTCGCCCAGGCAGAGTTCCAGGCAGTCGCGACGCGACAAGACCGTCTGACTAGATTTGACATGCTCGGGGAGGCGGTAACCTTGAACGCGATCAATGCACCAGGCCTTGGAGCAAGGACGCACGCCCAAACACGATTTCTGTGCGTAGATCGTGAAAACCGGAAACTGCGAGCGCGAAAGTGAACCTGCAAAGAAATAAAACCAAATCGAAAACCAAACCAAAACACATTAATAAAACGGTACTCGGTGTATTCGTGGTGCGTGTTTTGTGCGTGCGATGCGTTTTTACGCACACGCCCCTTCACTACAAAGTAACAGGCGTTGAGAAAACGCAGCAACAGTTGCGGCGACAACAGCAACAGCAACGGCAACAGTTGCAGCCACAGCAGCAACAGCAACAGCAAGAGCAACGACAACTGCAGCAACGACAAGGCTGGCTTGAAATTATGCGTTACCGCAAAACGCAAGCCAATGGCAAAAGCCAGTTTGCAGAATAGGCAAAATCTAGTTTGCCTGGGCCCAGGCCAGGCCAACTTGGAGCCCCGTCGTTGTCGTTGTTGTCGTCGTCGCTGTCGTTGTCGTTGTCGTCGCTCTGTCTGCCTGCCAAATCATGCGTAAAACCCAAAAGGCGTGTTTCGCATTCAACGCTGACACTGGTGATTTATGCGCCATGGCCACCATGAACTAGAACTCAGTAATTGAATGAATGAGTGGCCAACTAAATTATTGAACTTTCTTTGGCACACAAAACGGCAGCTGCAGCAGAAACAACAACAACAACAACATCAGCAGCAAACGGTTTCATTTATCTGAAATTCTCACACTTTCTAACTCACCTGGCAATTTATCGGCGGTCGTCTTGAACAGCACACACAAGCCGGTTTCATAGTTGACAGAACTGCAGGATTCATTGCTCTGACATGCCTCCAAACAGTCCGTAAGCATCAGAGTACCAGCAAGTGTATCCAACAATTTTGAGGGTGCCGACAGCACATAACTGTAAAATCAAACAACAGATTTATCTTAGAAATTGAGCCACCAATTTGAAAACTTTATTATCTGCATAAATCACTTTCGCCACTAGGTTTTGGGTAATTTCTTAGAATTTATTAAGTTATTCTTATAGAATTCCATTGATACTGTCTTAAAGTATTTTTTAAGTTTACTTTTATTCAATTTAATCGTTCGTTTCCATTCCTAGTATTTGTTTTCTATTAATTTCACTTTGAGTTCACATTTTACCCCGTTGATTAATACGAGTATTCTGAATCAGAACTTGAATCCAAATTAATAACTGACTGTACTCAAAACTCATGACTGTCATCACTATCTTTCAACCAGTTTCTCAAAACTCATCTATTTGATCATTATAAAACTCGTTTAATATCGTTCAAAAGCATTTATTAGTTCCAGAGCCGCATTTGAATCAATTTCCTGTATATTTTTTTTGAAATTCCAACTAAAACTATCAATTTAAACTAATTAATTTATTAACGTTTCTAAACCAAATTGATGGGTAAACAAATGCTTCAGCAATCAGCCGCATCGAAGCTGAAAAATGAAAGTGAGACGAAAATATAACGTCATGGGGGCCCCCGCATAACTGGCCTATGATTAAGCGTCTAAACAAAAGACTCAGGCAACGAACTTGCTGCCGTTAGCTGCCTGCGCTGAAAGAGGAAAGCTCATAAGCAGCTGCTGTCGGCGGCAACTTGTGTTTGTTGTCTGGCATCAAAACAAACTATACGATTAGACAACCCTCGTTTCGCCCACATGACACGCCTCCATACGAACTCCAACATCCCACAAATTTGCATTTTGGGTGGGCAGTTAGAAATGTTCCACGTTCGTTGGTTGCTCTACTGCAATAACCGTTAGCCGGTTGATTCTATGCAAATTGCCAAATTGGCCAAAATTACGAAACGCTACTGAAGCTCATTAAATTTTTATTAAGTCAACTTGAAATATGTTTAGTGGCAACCAAAGTAAAAGTGAAAATAATGGAAACTTTTCGTATTGCGTAAGCTTGTGACTATTTTTGAGTAACTCTGTGACACTTACCCGGTAATTATTTCAAAGCCAATCATATCTGGATCGCATTCCTCTTCCGTCTCTGGCGATTTGTCAGTCTTGGGCTCCGGCTGTGCATCAATTTGAGGCACCAGGGGTTTTGGTAGCTCGATGTTGCTGCCGCTGCTGCCGCTGCTGCCGCTGCTGCTGCTGCTGGTGGTCAGTGGTGCAATGTCGGCGCTTTGTTCGCTGGTGGTGCCGCCGTTGCTACCCGTTGTAGCAGCTAATGCCGCAGGCGCTGGCGTCACATTGGTGCGTGGTATTGTCTGCTTGGCGGGCTTGACAGGACGCTTTGTTTTGCGCGCCGCGTTTGCGTCACTCGCAATTAGGCAGAGCAACAGCAGAAAAGTGCAACGGCGTAGAAACATTTTGCCTACAAAATAGATAGAGGAGTAGAAAGGAGGTGAGTTCGAGAATTAGCGAAATGTTAATGAGTTTAACTAATTCCACGTTACGAGTACGTGTAATTTATGTAATTCTTCGAGTGCATTTTATTAGCTGCATATTAGATGGGGACGCTGCATGTGTGCGGACAACGATTGGAGAAACGGCACTTGGTGTTCCTGGTCTCTGGTCTTTGGTCTCTATTTCTATCTCTGCCCTAACCACTGTCTCGTGTCTCTGTTACTGTTTCTGTCTTTCTGGCTAGATGTTGCACGTTGTGAGCAAGCATTAATTGCTTGGCTTGTAAGGTCTTACAAAGTTTAATTAAAGCAACAGCTGGAAAAAAGCAATGTTGTGCTTGTTATTGTACAACAATAAAATGAAAATGTTTTGGCCGCCGCCGCCGTTGACGTTGCCGTGGCCGTCGCTGCCGCTTGATGTTTTGAATGTGTGAAATGTGTTGACGCCTGGGAAAAGTTATCTTGTTTGTTTTGTTTCTCTTGTTTTTTTTTCTTAGCTTGCAATGAGAGCAGCATACTGGGAAGACAAGAATCTACAATAAAATGTGTAAGCTCTTGAAATGATATCACGCTGTGTGCCAAACATTTTCACCCGCTATCACATCACAGCGTCCATAAAAACCCTTTATAGTATGTTATCACCTATAAAAAGCACTAACACAGATTTCCCAACTTTGCTCTCCACAATTTCCCCAATAGCAATTCAACTTGTAACAAATGTTTAACAAATTAAAATTGGGTGAATACCGAAAGACTAAAACTTCTTTTTATCTAATTTAATTTTTGCTTTGCTTTGTCTCCATATTATAAAAATCAGAGCGTTTTTCAAAACCACATCAACTTTCCTTAAAATAATAAATCAGAAGATATCATCAAAGAATGTCTAACAAATTTCTTGTCTTCTCTAACCACGTTATCCATATTATCAAAATCAGAGCGTTCATTAAACCCTGTAAGATATTCCTTTGAAACAAGGCAAACAGAAGACTACCCACCATTTCCTCATTACGCAAGCGAATTTATTAAATCAACAGCCACGTGAACTTAATGTCTGTCATTAATTACACGCCAAATCCAAAGTGCGTGAAAGTGAAATGCGAGCTGAGATTTTGCTCTGATTACAATCTGCGTCAATTGTTTTGGCAATTTTGGCCATTAAAACTTAACACGTCAAGTATACAATACATGTTGTTAAGTTTGAAATGTGTTCGCCATTATGGGCAACACTTATTTAAGTACCAATTGTGTGTGTGTGAGGAAACAAAAAACAGAAAAAACTTTGGCAGGTGTTTCAAGCAACTGTGAGATAATCTTTGCTCATTATTTGCAGCAGGCCGCAACAACGAGATGAAGAAGAAGAACTTTAGCTGTTAATAAGGGGGTGGCGTGAGAAAGATTTGTGCATGGAATTTTTGCTTGGAATTTTTTGATTATGTTGGGCCTTGCGCTCGTTCGTTACATAATTAATTATGGGGGTGCGTTCAATGCGCCATCTAGCGGCGTGGCATGCAAAACAAGTGCACCGCCTGCTGCGCTCACACATAAATTATGAAAGCCAAATAACAGCACCGAGTACCGTTAACTTAATCACAGGCTTTAAGAGCTGCACTGAAAACACAAAAAAAGACAAAAAGAAAAACAAAAAGCAAAAAAATAAAAAGAAAGAAAAAAATGGAATAACCTTAAACAAAAAAAAAAAAAATAGGGAAAAAAGTGCGGGCAGCGAGGCAAGTTAACTCAGCTGGCAGTTTGGTTCATTACGGGAACACTCACTTCCACTTGCAATTAGTTCTATGAATGAATTTATGCTAATTACAGGCTGCCAAGCGGCCTCGACGTCCCATCGACCGACACGCTTTTAATAAGCCACTGGCTGGCAGCGTATTTTTGGGCAAGATTCGTAAAAGTTTTTATTGTTGTTCGGCATTGGCATCACCTGCTAACCCACAAATATAATGAGCCATTGACCGAACTAGAAGAAGACGTAGAACAGAATAGAAAAAATGAACGGTACAGATGCGTGGAGAGTGTGTGTGTATGTGTGTGGCATGTGGTTAGAATCGAATCTTGCGGTTACCGCTTCAGCTGGAGGCCTCAAATTTCCATGCGAGTGAGCATATCAAAGATCCGAAAGAGCCCAAAACATTTTAATTAACATGTAAGTAATTTGGGGTTTTACATTTGGAATCTTTTTTAGTTTTGTTGGCTTCTTGCTTCTTGATTCTTAATTCTGTTATGGTTTCCGTTGATGTTCCTTCATAGATATGTCTATCAATTTCACTAATTGAACGTTAACAAGCCGCCTGGCTCGCCTTGGGAGCCGGTAGCCTTCAAGCAACGGATTCTGATCAGCGCATCTATCAATCATGTTAACTAGTCTGATTTTCTCCTCCCAATATGCCTGTAAGCCGCTTAATATTCCTGCTTATTAGGTGAGATGTGTAAGAAGTTCAGTTTGCAACGATAATCATAAGTGAAGGGATTACAATGTTAATGGTTTTTATTTTTCGTTTTTTTTGATTCGCATTTGGAATGACTTAGGCAACGAACTCGGTATTTGCTATAGGCCTTACAATTGTCTAGTTAATGGATTTGTGGTGGTATAACCATTAACCCACTTGTAAGTCAAGTCAGAGGTTTGGCCAATTTAAATGGAAATGGGAAAATTAATTAGAAATCCGGTTGAACTTCATTTAAAACAAATGACTTAGACAACGAACTCTCTTGCTTATTGCGAATAATCAAAACTCTTTTAATTATGCCCAACATAGCTAACTAATTGTATTTGTGAGTCATCTGTCTTGCATTCGATTGACTCTTATCAATGCGATGCATCCAAAATGAGAAAAGAGAAGTGAGAGAGAGGGAGACAGAGAGAAAAACATGTTCGAGTTCTTTAACCATATTTGCAATAGTTTCTGCTATTGTGAATGACATTATCTATAAGCTAAACAGTGCTATTTGCATTGCTAAATGGCTTCGCAGTGGTCTCTATCTCACTCCTTCTCTCCCTGTCTCTCTCTGTCTCTCTGTGTCTCCCCGCATAATCTCAGCACATAGCTGAAATTCTTTTGCATGTCAAGCGCATTTGTGTGGGGCTCCCGTTATTCTGACTATCAGTTGTTGTTGGCGTTGTTGTTGGACAATCGCGCTATATATTTATGCGCTGCATACATTGTTAGTTATGCAACAACAGCAACAGCAAACAGCTAACAGCTGGAGTCCACTTATGCAGCATGACAACTGCAACATCGACGACAACAGCAACTGCAACATGGAGGACAATCATTGGCGGGCATCAATGCCAGGCCTACATTTCAATGTCAGCCAAGTGCCCAGCGCTACCAATCAAGTTGTTAACTATGCAAAGCAATAAATAGCAACGGCCAGCCGCAAATGCAGCAAGCAGCAACAATTGTTATGAACTGAACTTTAAATAACAATCAGCCAAGTGCCGTTAAATGAATGCGACATTGTATGCCGGCAGTGAAGCCAAGCCAAGCCAAGCCAAGTTAACTTAACTTAACGTTAACTTGAACGCCAAGTCAAGCCAAGCGAAGCCAAATAAACTTAGTCAGCCCAGCAGGTAAGTCAGCCCAGCGTATTAATTTACCTGTGCAAGTTAAAGCTGAAATATTTGCATAATAAACGCCAACGCCTTGGCCATGGTCATGATCATGGCCTGTCTGGGTCTATCTCGATGTTTACACACAGAGAAATATCGCTTAGGGTGTAATTTGATTTGATAATGTTACATTAAAATTTAATTAAAAGTTCAAGTATGGAATATATTTTTGAAAATAAAATAGTTTATAATTTAATTTAATTATGTTTGCAATTCAATATAAATTCTTATTTATAAATAAGAATGACTAACTTCACGTAATGACATAGGAACAAATAGTTAAATCAAAGTGTAAATAAAAAAAATTGTCCTGCATTTTTCTCCGAGTGTATGACGTGCCCTGGGTTAAGGCGCATTCTCATTGCCGGCAATAAGTTTAGCGTCAAGTGAAATGGTAACACCGTGGAGCCGTGAGTGCACTCGCGGCTTTTGCCACTACCAAGTTTGTGCACCTCGTACATTTCCGAAAACTAATGGCCAGCCAACAGTGATAATTTATCACTGGCCAGCAGCCGGACATGAACTGTAGCTGCCGCTGCCGCTGCTGTTGCCGGTCAAACGGTACTTGCAAACAATGCTGCAGCCGTTCTGCACTCAATTTGCTGCCGGCCAGACCGCAAATCCCGCACAATCAAATTGATATTTGCTGCTATATTTAGTTTATGATAATGCCGCCGACTTGTTGCACTGCAACGTTCGGTTAATACGATGCTTCCTTCCCAGGCTTTGCTCAATTTATTATGGACTCTTTTTAGCTTTTGGTTAATATCTCACATTCAGTTCGTTTGGGGGGCTTTTATGAGAAAGTGTTATTTTTAGGCAATTTCTTACATGCCGCAATTTAATATCCATAAATTCAATTAGCATTTGGGCATTCATTTATTTTTAATTTAAATTGAAATGCCATGGGCAATGTATGCAAATCGATTGAATATGCCCATCAATATAATAATTACATCTGTTGATTATCTCTTGATGGTTTTTCGCATCGTTCAATACGATGATTTTCCGGGCCTAATTACTGTATAAGTATTCGATAAACTTCTGTTACGCAATTAAAAAATTGGTTACAGTGAAGGCCTTTCTCACTTTTTTTCACATATCTTATCATTCCTTTATTAAGTTCTTAAAAGTTTATTAATATTTGGGCGAAATAAAAAACTTATAATTTTCAGAGGCTTTTGGAGAAAACTTTGATAACTTTATGGAAAGAAAAAGGTTTCTTTTTAGCTATAATTTGTATATCTCTTTATGAGTTTATTATATGGAACTATAAATAAATTTGCCTGATAAGTAGAAAGGCTAAAGTAAAGAACCCTTTTATTGCCATAACACTTGGCAATTGTGTTTGCCATTTATAATCATTTATGATCATTTGTGATCTTTTATGATCATTTATCTTATTTATCTTATGACACAGAAATGCCGAGTGGCTTCTCGTCTCGTGTCGTCTTGACGTATGCCCATAAACATAACACTTGGAAACCCATAAAAAGTCACCAGCTACAACTTAATCTTCATCTTCAGCCACCAACGAAAGCCGCCCCAGACACAGAGACACGTCCATACGAAGGCAATTAACACTTGACATTCTTTTCACTTTTTTTGTGAACATTATTTGTTGTTTGTCGTTGTCGTTCTTGTTGTTGTCTGACTGTCTTTTGTTGTTTGTGATATGCTTTAGGCAGCATAAAACCCATCACTAATCGCGTCATAAAAACACATTTTATTTGAGGTACGTGACAAAGAACTTTATGACAACTGCTTTTTGAAAGGGGTTCTCGGCGATCTTCAACCTGCATTCTTTCAACTTGAAACTGGTACTTTTGTATACCGTGCAGCATGTGTGAGCCACATGCCACACACTTTTCGCTTTCCTTTGAATTGGCCCTGCAGGTCGTCGGCGGGGTCTTCTAAAGAAAGTTGCAGCCTAGTTTTTTTTCTTTGCTTTTTCTTTTCTTGTCTCGAATTCTATAAATGAGTTGGCACTTTCGTTGTGTCTGTCTGTCGATGACATCAAATTCTACTTGAGCATTAATTTGAGCCAATAAAAAGGAAACGTTTAAATGTCTTTATGCGTAATTAAAAATTCTAGAAAAGTAGCTCAGATCGCAGCACATTATGCATAATATTTAGAAAGCCGGCAAAACGCTTGGCAAAAACAAATTAATTATATGGAAAAACTGTTGGCAAAATAGTTTATATTTTCTTCTTCTTCTTGCGTTAACCGTTTGCAATTTGTAATCGTTGGTGCCTGCTGGCTAAGCACGTGTCTAATAATTAGTTATTGCTACTTTTGTGGCTTTTGGATGCTTGGCCTAAAAGTTTCAGAAAAATTCATAATTCTGAAAGAGAAGAACTGAAAAGCTGACAGCACACATAAATCCAAAAAAAAAACACACAAAAAAGGAAACGGCGACCAACAAATTGAAAAGCGCACGCCAAAGCCGCATCATCATCAGAAGCAACAACAACAACAGTAACAGTTACAACAGCAGCAACAACAACAACAGTAACAACTGGCTCCGGTTTCTGGAAATGATGCTGTCGAAACCAGGTCGAAACCGGCAAAGTTGCAGCCATAAATGTTTATATTTTTTCCAAGACGACGAAACGGGTGGCGACTCCCACAGTCAAAGATTTATGTGGCTGCTAGATTTGTTGTGCCTCCTCCTCTATTTGTGTGTGTGTGTCTGTGTGTGTGAGAATGGGTGTGTGTGCGTTGCCAATTTACGACTCAATCAAATGCAAATGCATTTTTAAGCACCTGCTGTTGACCCATTTCTGCATTCAGCCCGGCAAACTGTTATAAATTGCGTGAAAATGCATTACGCAAGTACAAAAGGTTGTGAATTGTGGCAGCACCACCTGCACCACCAGTTAATACCATAACAATGCCGCCGTTGACTGGTTGCTCCACATTGTTGGCTAATTTATGCAACGTTGTTGCTTCTCCTGCTTCTGTTGGCCATGTTGCAGGTGGCATCGGAGCACGTAACTGTCAACATGGCGCAAACTAACTGTAAACTGTTGCACTGAGCCACCCACCCACCGACTGCGCAGCTAATTGCCAACCGCTTGGCATTTAAACCAATTTGAGCACAATATTCACGGCCAATAAGAGCAGCAACAACAACAACATCAACAATATGCTGAACCTGAAGCTGACTAATAAATTTGTTAGCTCAAATGACGGCCTGCCTACATTCTTGGCCCCGAACTATTAGAATGTGCCATTAACCCATTTCGAACTGTTAGACAGTAGAAGGCGAAGAAGAAGATGAAGTTGACATAGAGGATGCTCAGCATGTGCTCCTACAAAAACAAACAAGCGACATAACTTTCAAATTGCATACTCGTTTCTTTTTTTGGCCTTAACCGTTTGACTGCCAAGTGTTGTTAAAAAAAAGAAGCATTTTCAAGGATTTTTTTTGTAGGCTATATTTTATTTAACAAATTAACATAAGCCTCGATTTGCAGTTAACAAAAAGTTTCCATTGATTTTTATGTCCAAATCTTAACACGCAATTAAATATTGATTGCTTTCAAATTAAGTATACGCTTAGTTAAACCTTCCAATGGGCAATTCTAACAGCTATACCAAAAAAAACCTTTAATTTCTAGAGAAACTCGGTTTAATGTATGCAAAAAACACACAGGGTATCTGGTTGTCTGAGTTCTTTAGAAAGGTACTTAGCAATGCGTTTACTTAAATTCAAAGGAAAACTTTTGTCAATAGATTGCTTTCTGTGGCATTTGATGGGTTAAGCGGCATTCGGCAGCTCAAACAAGTTTGTTTGTTGCTTTTGTTTGTGTGTCGTGTCCACTTTGTGCAAACAAACATTAAGATTGGCCTCGTCGAACAGGTAACAGCAATAACAACAAAAGCCAGGCATTGCATTTGTTTTGTTTGCCAGTTGCATTGACTGATTGATAGACTTGAAGTGCTGACTGCTCAGCTTAGCTCGGCTCGACACGGCTTGTGGATGTGTCTGTGTCTGTGTTTTGGCCTGGCCAACAGCCTTATGATTTTGCCTTGCCGCCGTTGCGCTAATTTGTTGGCATTTGCAACGGGGCAGGAAATGCAGGCGCTGTGAATTGCCAGACAAAAGATGCCGACGTCTTGGCCACAGTGCAGATTCCAGGCAATCTCTGTTGATTTATTAGCCATCATTACACACACTCGCTGAATCTCAGAATCAATAACTCAGGCAACAGCTGCCACTTCCTGTTCAGGTGTCTTGCATTTTGCCAACGGAAGAGGAAAATGTCAAAGCCAAAAAAAGAAAACTTACAAAACAAAAAAAATGGGAACAGTCAACACTTTGGCCACGTTGTAAAGTGGCCAAAAATGGCCAGTAGCCCAATTGAAGCCGGATAAGTGCAACACTCATTATATAATTTGCACATAAAAAGCCATTGGTAGCCCAACTGCCTGAGATTTATGGCCAACAAGCAGCTGGCAAGAGGCTATAGGCAACAGGCAATAGGAAACTGGCAGCAACAGTTGCCCATTTGTGGGCAACTAAAGCCACCGTTCTCAATGCGTCTCTTAAAACGCAATAAATATTAAAGTCACTGCTCTGCGTGCTGTTTATTGTGGAATACGAGACGAGAACCACCAACATCAGCACCACCAACACCAGCACCACCAGCACCACAGCAACCAGTGAAGGCCGCGCACAAGTGGAACAGCCAACGGCTTTGCAGGCTTTGCGCATGCAATCTTGGCTAAGAAGAAGGCTAAGAAGAGCTCTCCACGTTCTTCCATTCTGCTGATATTCATTGCACAATTACGCCTGGCCTTATATATACGTAACAATATACATATTGTTTATAAAAGCACGCTAATTTATTCAGTGCCTCAGTGTGCGAATTTCTATAGGAAAAAATTACTCCAGTCTCTGACTCGGCCCACGCTAAGTTATTTTCTATTTAACTAAACAGTGTGCTCAGAGCCCAGTTAGCACGCCGATGGAAACTGGCCAAAAAAAAAAAGTAGAGGAAAATAAACTGGGTCGATGATATGCACCGGGGCCGAGTGGAATGCTGCAGCTGAAGCCGGCAAACATTTCCTGTCTGGGATAAAGAAGTTAACCAAAACGGATTTCACTTTGTTTTTGCATTTAATAAACATTATCGATGGCCCACAGATTGGCTAAAAACGTTTCTCAGCTGAGCTTGAATTACCAGCTCATGAGATAGCCGATCCTCGCTCAGATCTCACTTTGTGTGTTTTGAATAAACTGCAGAGTATGAGTATTGACTGTGTCTGTATCTATCGACAGACCCACGCTCTGGGTTATAAAAATACATTAAATATGTATGAGAAAATGTGCAATAAAAAAATCATCAGGACGTGATATTGAGATTGAATTGTTATGAATCATAAAATTAGATTTAAACGATCTATAAAGTTTAGTTTTTTAGAGCAAGTTGATAATAAAATCATTGGAAATAATAAAACTGATTAAGTTATTATCGATCATAAAAATCTGCTGTAAATATGCTAAGAATTTGAGTTTAAGTTGAGTTGGCATAAATTATTTTTGAATGCGCTTAACTGATTAGTTAGCTAGTCATTAGCTTTGTCAGTGGTAATTCTTTTTTTTCTTTCAATTAAGTCGACAGCACCGAAAAGGCATCGTTTCGTTATATCATATTTTTAATCTTGACTTAACCTTTAATCTTTGATTCTTTTACTGTGCACATACCTCAGCTATTGTGTTGTTGGTTGCCAAATGAATGTTTCTCCCCGCTCTTCCTCTTTAACAGAGAATTCGTTTATATGCTGTGTGATCTGTAAATAAAGAAATGAAAATTGTATAAATATTGGCTTAAAGTCAACAATGAGGGGGCCTACATACGACATACAACAGCAACTTACATTTTGAGCCAGAAACCCACTTAAGAGTTTCAGTTGCACGAAAATAAAATACAGAAAAAGGGAGGCAGCAAAAGAAATTCCAAGAGGGGGAGTGGATAGAGAGGGGGACTTCAAGTGTCTGCTGTTATCAGAGTGGCCTCACTGAGAGAGACAGATAGGCATCTGTAGTTCAGCAATTGAGTTTAGTGTGACAACGTTTAACGTGAAAACGAGAACTAAATAAATAATTTTACCACTGCCAGCAACAGACAAAATCTCAGATAAGAGCAACAACAGCAAGAAGAAGACGAGTCAAACAATAAGATGCAGCGATAATTTCATTATAAGAGAAAACTTAAGGCAATTGCAATACTGAAATATCCGTCATGACGACAACAACGACAACGACAACGATGAACTGAAGACGAAGACGAAGACAACGTTCTTTCTTTTGGAGCGCTTATCTCGACTTTGAATCATCAGCAGGTGACATTGAAGTAATTTACTTGCTGCTGTTGCTGTTGCCGTTGCTGTTGTTGTTGCTGCAGTTGCAATGTTGCTGTGGTGACTGTTGTTGCAGTGTTGCATAGATCTTTCGTCGCTACCCACACAATTTATTTGCAACTATTTAAACGAAGCAAGCTAGAAATGAGAAGATGAAACCCAAAAGCTAAACTGGCTGCAAGCTGCATGTGGCAGCGGCTTTTCAGTTCGTGCCGGACAAAAAAGGCTTGAGCTCTTTCAGTATTATTAGCTCCCTGTGGCAGCCTCTCTCAGCCAAGTCAAGCAAGTCAGCCAAGTCAGACAATGTCAGTCAGTCAGAGCACTTCTTTTGCTTTATTATTGGCTGGCAATGTCGCTGTTGTTGTCGCTTTTGTTGTTGTTGCTGTTGCTGTAGTTGTTGCTGTTGCAGTTGTTTCTTCGTTGTTGCATTTCGCATTCCATGCTAGCGAAAGTTGACCTAGTCGACGGTGTCGCTAGGCCTTGGTTGGGGCATAACTCAGCGCGGCAAATTTGCTTATAAATAACGAAATTAAATATGGCCAGCAGCCGCGGCGGCAGCAACTGTTGCAAAAGCAGTGGCAACCACAACTGCTTGCCACTTGCCAAGTGCCTTAAAAAGGCTGCCAATTTCAACACATTTGCAGCTTCCAAAATCTTAGTCGAGGACTTTATCGACTAGTTTCACTTGGCCAAGTCGCCAACTTGGCTTAGCTTTATCGAGTCAAATAGCTTAAAATGTATACAATTAAAGATGCAACGCACGCGCCGACAGCATTTCGAGTGTCTACCATGATTTTGGTGTTTTCTTGACAACATTTCTTTATTTTTTTGATTTTATTTTTATTTTTGTTTTTTTTTTGGCAACTTTCTTTTGTAATTCAAATGCAAATTGGCCATTGGTGAGGCATTCTAACGAGTTGCTTAAACAATTTGGCACTTTTGCTTTTCAAGCGCTAAGAATATATTTTGGAAACTAACTGAAAGAGTTGTTACTGCGGAAGCAGCAGACATTGAACTGTAACACTTTCTATTAAGGTCAAAAATAAAATAATAGGAAAACAACAACAACAAAATGAAGAAGTATGCTGGAAAAAATGCCATTGAATGGGCGTTGAATGGGGCAAGAAGCAAAGAGAAAAACTTGTGCGTTTTATTGTGGCTCGAAGCCAAAGTCATAAAAAGGCGGCCAAGTGCCAACATGCATGGGTAGCACCGCAAAGCATACCACAGTACGACTACAAATAGAAGTCCCAAGCGGCAAGTTGCCAGTTACCAGCTGCCCCAGCAACAAGCCAACGCCAAATGAATTCCAAGCAGCGCTAAAGAAGAAGCATCACCAGAGCTAAAAGCTATGCCAGAAAAAAAAAATATATATATAAAAAATCGAGCTTATTAATGTGCGCCTTGGGTCAACCAAGAAAAGTTTTAATGGAACGCGGTAATGTCAAAATGTTAACAGCGTTTAAATGCAACCAACACCGAGGAGACTACAGAACTGTAGGAAGGGAGGGGAGAGAGGGAAGTAGAGGGAGCAGAGGTAACTCTGTGACTTTGACTTTAGTCTCGATGGCTGGCGCTTTCACGCCGCGGCATCGAATTTTTGTCACGACCCAGGCACATTTTAACGTTTAACGTTTATTGGATTATTGCCATTATAAAGTATTATAAACGTGTACGGAGTCAACATTTTTTGAAAGCGAAATTGCTTGTCGCCAGAAGAGGTGAAACCTCTTAGCCACATCGGTGTTCCCCCGAAAATGTGTGAGTCACAGGTTAAGCTTAAATGGCAGCTACCAGTATTGCAATGTGTATCCATTATGATATGTTCAATAATATTTAACGATAGCGAATTTTTGAATATATTTATTATTTTGTGTTCTTTTTGCAAAGATTTCAATTAAGACACAAACAGAAAGCTGTGGATGAGGACAGAATACACAGATGAGGGCAGAAGAAGGCACAACTCATATTCTACATTTTTAGTATAGTCTTTTAACTTTATTATATAACTTTAAATAATTTGTAATTTATATTTGATATGAAAAATTTAATATATATTACAAATAATTAACCTATAATATTTTTTTATTATTAATTTTAGAACGATTTAATATTAAAAAAAATGTCTATAGTTGATCTCTATTTTCAAATCACCAAATTCTTTTCTGTAACAAAGACCTATTTCTAATCTTTCATCGTTTTAAGAGTTTCTTTTAACTTTACTTTCGATTCACTACAAAGTAAATCATTCTCACTTGTTGCAATCTTTCATCAGCCATCAGCCACATGTGTTGCTGCTTTATAGGAGTGTTAGTTGCATTTTGGCCAATTGAGCTGCATCGTTGAGTGGGCTTTTACTTTTTCAATTGGCATTTATTGCTCCATGTCCATGTGCACACCAGCTGCCAAATGTCAAAGTTTAAACAAATACAAAAACAACGACTGGGCATCATTATTACCGTTATCTATTGCCATTGCCATTGCCATTGCCATCGTCGTGCCATTTGTGTGTTGCAGCCCAAAGCATTTTTATTGTTTCTTGGGTTGGCAATTTTTCGCGCTTTTAATCGGCGACAATCACAAATCTTTTGAGGGGTCGTTTTTTTTATTTATGGCTGAGCCAAAGACAAGCAACAAGCGAAAGTCAAATTCTTCTGGCGACGATTATTTCTTTGTAAGTTTTTTGGTTTTCAGGCGGCAGCTTCTGCCGAAAATGTCGTGAGTGTCATTGCTAGCGAGGAGGAGTTGGGAGGAGGATTTGAAGGCGGAGGCAACTCCTGCCATTGTGTGTGGAGAAGTTCAGCTGCAAAGTTCATTGCTATTTTGAAAAGTGAAACTTTTGGAAGCACTCAAAATATGAACTTGAATGTGCAATATGTGTAAACGTATTTGTATTTTGCCGCCAGCTGTGCATCATTTGGCATTTGATCGGTAGTTGTGACAACAAAAATTTTTATTTTTCAATTAATATTCAATTAAATTACTAACAGAGCAAAACGAAAGCCAATGGCAAAATGTTACAACAAAATACAACGATTAATAAAAAAAAAATACTTTCACAGTGCTGCAAATTATTTCGGGCAGCACTTCTGGATGAATTAGCCAAACTGCATGTCAAGTCGAGCAAGTGAAGCTGCAACAACATCCCAGACATTTGGCAATGAAAGCGAAGCGAGGCTAACCAATCAAGTGGCAAACAAGCAGCTTCACTCTCAGCCTAAAAAAAAGTTTCTCAGCCTCTCAGTTTCAACTCCTTGGCAGCCTCCGTGTCGTGCGACTGACAGCTGAAATGTGGGTTGGTTTCTCAGCCGGACTGTTGGCTATCTGATTGCCTTAAGCGGCGGCGGCGACGTCGCACAGTGACCCAAACGGTTGAGTTAGTCAACTTTGATTCAAGCTGTGCATTTTTTAAATTTCATAAATTTTTTTTATTGATGAACGACACTGCAGAGAGCATATTAAAGCTTACATTTTACATTATTTATTTTTTTAAGTAATTAATATTGTAACGTTAAATCAACCAATTGACCCACTATGCAGCGGTGGCAACAGCGGCAACGAACCCGTGTGACCTCTTTGAGGTGCGAGGGCAGACTTTTTATGATTCATTGAATTATTCCGATTAGAGTGTGCAAACCGCTGGACAATTTAAATGTAAATATTTACATGTTGTGCGATTAACAGATCGTTGAGAGAGTCTTATGTTTATATTGATGAAATTGGCGCGGCTTTCTCTGGCCACAACTAAACCTCAGGTCTAGGTCTAATTGTTGTCTTATGCCCTTCCTGTCATGAAACGAAAGTTTTTGCATATAAATGAACTACAATTTGAAATCGTCAGTCGATTTCCTGCAAAAAGAAAAACATGCTTTCCGCTAGTGCAGAGTTAATCCATAAATTAGCTACTGGCCAAAATAACTGGCCACTGAGGGCCATGGCCATGAAATTAGCATTAACCTATTTGGCGACAAATCTTAAGATATTCTCCTAAAAATCTTGACAGTTAGCTTGCCAGACATCTATTGTTGACAATCTTTGCTAATTGCTGAAGCAAACAGCGACCGTTTTGTCAACTGACCCAAAACTTGGCCAACTATTTAAATAAACGAAACGGAAATTTGACACACAGCAAACGAGGTAAACAGTAAATAAATAAAAAATAAAGAAAAATAAAGAAAATCATCCAAACAAACTTAATGAGCTGCGGTGAAAAGTTGAACCAAAGGCTTGCGTGGAGACTTGGTCAATTCGTTTCTGTTTTAGCCAGCAGCTCAATCAATTTTCTTTGATAAACTGAAACGGAAGCGGTTTTTGCAACATAATTTGACCAATCATGACAATTGCCGCACGCCGTACACTTGACTATTTGCTGGCTGGTTGACTGCCTTTTACTCAGAATCCATGCCGATTTCTTTGACGACAACTTGATTAGTCCGTTTGATTGTCATCATGAGCATTATTAGTTGGCAACAGCAGCCGCAAAAGTAAATTACAAATGTCAGAATTATTATTGAAAAGCGGTTAATAATAAAAAAGAATAAAGAAAGATTTTCTTCATTACGCCAAAGATTTAATACCCTTGCAAGGCCCAGTATTTTATTTTCGACTAATTGTTTCTATGGCAGCCATCTGATATAGTAGTTCATAATTTTTTAAAATTGTGTCAGGTTCTATAAGAGTATACTAAATAAACAAACTGTGGGTTTGGTTGAGATTGTTGAAATACTCTCTACTAGGGTATTTAATATGGAATGACTGATCAGCAAGAGAGGGCTGAAAAGGGGGATGGGTAAAAGCCAAATGTCAAATCATTCAATTTCACAGCAGACCGCCCAAATGCGGTGGGTCTTTTCTAAGTTCTTTTCTATCTGTGTGTGTGTGTGTGTGTGGACATTTGAAATTGTTTTGTTGACTGACAGCTGCTGCGTTAAACGCTGCCCAAGAGGCGTGGCATTTGGGCAGAAGAACCGCAGCTGCAACAGTTGCAAGGTTACAAACGTTACCATGTACTCGTAATTGCTATGAAATCTGGACTCTCCGCACGCTAATCAACGCTAACTGCAACAAACAAGCTGGACAAACAAAACGTAAATTGTTTTACGTTGCTCAGCGACTGTGAGTGAGCCTGGGCAAATATTAAATGCACATGACAAATTGCCCAGCCAGGGCCAACATAAACATAAGAGCGTGTTGCAGATTTGCCCATTTGGCGGCAATTAAAGCGCACGCTTCGTCTAATCAACAGAGACTGGCAGGTTGCGTAAATTAATAGCTGCCAGGCAGGCAACCAACTGAAGCAACCAAGGAAGCATCCTAACAACAGATAAGATTACCCATCGGGTTTTGTGTGTTGTAACTGTCATGTCATCATGACGATGATGCGACTCCAACTCCAGCCCAGTCATGGCCAGTGCAATTATGTGAGCAAATTTAAATACCAAAGTCGTTGTTGTTGATGTTGTTGCACTGACTGGTGGCAGTGGCAGGTAATGGAACCCTAGCAAAAAGACAGTAGCTGCCTCCAACTGACAGTCAATGCATCATTTCGGCTGGTGGTCTCTTCGTCTCGTCTCAGTCTGCATTTAGTGCTCACATTTTGACACATTTCCTTGCACATTTCACACAACATCAAAAGGTCTGTCAGGTCTTGATTATTTTAATTGTCCTACGACTTGTGTTATTTTAATTACAGCCCTGCGAAATATCAAGACTAAACTTGATATACTCTGTATAATAGGGAAGATATCTATAAACTGATAATTGGAGCTGCTATAAAAGGGCGTCGCTTTTCAGCTATAATTGCTCCAATTCAAGGTTGCAAAATTGTGTCTTAAGTTATCATATAAATATAAGCAAAGATCCTTAAGTACTGAAGTAATTAAAATATAAAAAAAAGATCTCTAGACATTGTATTTAACAGAATAAAAACCGTACAGTTTTCATCACTTTAAATCTTATATATTTTCTATATAATATGTATTTTGGAACACTCACTTGATATTTGCAAGAATTATCTTGCAATTATTCAAAGTCACAATTCCCAAATATCCTTAAGATATTTATTTAGAATTTTTTCAAAGCTTTTGCGCTTTAATTAATTAAATTGGTAATTGATTTTAGGTTGAAAAAACTTGACACTTTTGGTTGTTTATTAAGTTGCTTTGTCACTTTGCACTTTAATTAGGATTAAGTTGCACTTGAAAGTTATAACGTACTTCCTGGCAATATGTATGCCTATATATTTAGCGCGTATTCTTTTTTTGTTTTGTCGAGTCGCGCTGCGAACTTGACCGTCGAGAGTAGACCGAATAACTAAAGTAAATGTTGGCCTAATCGGTCGTTATATAAGTTTGAAGACTTTTGTTGCAGTTGCTGCCTCAGTTGCTGCTGCTTCTGCTGCTGCTGTTGTTGAGAGTTGCTCCGGCTGGCCGTGCGTTCGCCTTGACAATGGCAGTCGTTGTGAGCTGATGTTGAGCGGCGAGCGTTGCTTTTGGCCACAGCGAAAGAAAGCCACAAAGCAAACCAAACAAAGAAAGCCAAAGAAATGAGCGCGACGCGCACGCGCAAAACGCTCAAAATGCCTTTGAGTTTGAGTTACATTTTGTGTTTGTTCTCTGTCTTTGCTTTTGTCTTTTGCCTTTTGTCGTTGCTGTTTTGAGTGAGGAAAAGTTAAACGCTGACTTTTCACTCGAGACATGCAGAAAAAGCTGTTTGGCTTTGGCTCTCTCTCACGTGTGCAAGTACTCGTTGTTTCTCTCTCTATCTCTAACTCTCTCGCCCTGTCTCTCTCTTTTTCATATGCCTTATTTCATTCATAATATTAATGTTCATAAACTGATTACAAAATCCACTTTGAAAAGTTCAAAACGGGTACACAACGTTCGAAATCATTAATTAAATTGAAACCAGCGCATGGTCTTTGGTTTTCAGAATATAGAAGATACAGACGGCAAATGCAAGAAAATCAATTTCTCAAGATCGAGATACGAAGTACACTTAGTTGAGTTATTGGTACATGAAAATTATAATTATGCATTTTGGTTTTTTTTTTAATTTTTCCGCTCATATTTTTGCACATATTCTGTTGGGCTATGGGTTGTGGTCAGTTGATGTGGTCGTTGTCGTGCGTTTTATGCTCCACAAAGTTACAAAACTGCACTGAATTCTATCTGTCCCGCAAAAGGCAGTTTAAGTGAATTAGGAGCCCAAAACGGAGTCAGTTGTTGAGTCTTACCTTAAAGAGAAAGGTAAAAGAACAGCATTAGCTTAAACTGGATCAGATATTTTAATAGATTTATGTGCATATTATTGCGAGATGCCAATGCAGATGAAAGTTGATATACATATTAACTTCAATCCCTGTTTGAAAACGAAAGTTTAATTGTTTGTGAATCGACAAATAATTTACTATTTTTTATTTGTTATTATTAAACATTTCAATTAAGTCATTTGCATGTTAAGCTCATAAATTCAACGATTAAACTCGTAAATACCGAATGTAAACATCACACATCAAAAGCATCAAATCAAATCAAGAAAAGTTCATGGAGACCTTTCGCTTTCAATGACTGACCGCGACAATGGCCCCGCATACTGATGAGCTCTATGGGCTATAATACAGCATGGCATAGCACAGATGCTCATCACGATCTGGAGAAAGTAGCGCCAAGGCGAGAATTGCTCAATGAAATCGAAATGGAAATGAATAACAACTTACAAATGGCGATGGAAAATGTCGCCCAAGGAAGTGCAAATCTTAAGTACAAAATGGGCTTCAATTTAAACAAAAATGCCACCGGAAATTTGCCCAAAAAATTTTAATTTTCGAATATTTCATACGGTATTTGTTTGTATCTTTGGGAAAGGCAATTTGCATTTCACCAGCAAAGATGTCTGTGACAATGACAAAAGGCAGCTGCTTAAAGCCGCGGCGATTTCGTTGATGAGTTTCAAAGATTTGACAACTGATTTGCCAACAGGTGCATCATTTGCTGTTTCTCGTTGTTGCCAAAAGAATCGGTGTTTACTTTCGTTTTTGGGGTGAAAATGTAAATTGCGACGCTTTCGGTTAGCAGCTGCAAATCTAATGGCCAATAAGTGCGATGATCTTGTGTCAGTTCGTCGCCTAAGTCATTTGTTTTCTTGCCACAATCAGAGCAAACTCTTAACTCAAAATTAATTAGTCAAAAATACTGTTAATTATAACGTATATATGCTTTGCTTTGCTTATGTTTCGTGCAATTAACATTTAGCGAAATCCACCAAAAAAAAAATGAGAAAAGAAACTGTCTCTACCAATAACTCTTTGGCTGCAAGATCTGAATTGTTGCCTGTGGCCTGTTTTTGCCAGCCTTCTTTGAATGCCTGTATGGCTGGTTGGTAGAACGGTTGTACGGCTGATTTTTATGGTTGTTTGGTTGTATGTTTGGATCGTGGACCGTCGAGTTTCCTGGCCTGCGCTTTGTTGCCGACTCTGTGAATTCTAAAAGCATCCGTTAACGTTTTGCCTTCGCCTGCTGATTAAGTTGCCAAAAACATACAAAATAAGACAGACAGCCGAGCGCAGAGCACCGATGAGAAAATACCCTTTAATATTTCATTAAATTTGAATAAGTTCCTCATGTTGTGTATTCTTAATACTGTCATTAGATATTGCTTTTTTTGAAAGCCCCATAATAATTATGTATACGCCATTTCTTTCACGCTATAAATGAATCGAACCCACTTGAGTGTTCTTTACGGGGTATAAGAAACAAACAGAGCCAACGGTGTCCCATTGTAACTGCCTGTTGTTAACAAGGGTCCCCAGCCCAAGACGTGTTCCAACTCCAGCACCGTTGGCAGCGCCAAATTGGGCGTAATATTATGCCCAACCTGGGTGAAATATGAGCTGAGAAAATTTTATTTCAGCTTTGTTGTGGCCAGCATTGAATTTTAATGTACACTCGCGAAACCCTGAGAGCCTTTTCAAGTGTTATCGTCGAGTACAAAAACTTAAACGCGTTCAATTCTCAGACAAGTCAACTGCAGTTCACAAACATTTAACAGACAATATCTTAAGAAATGTTAAGGCTGTTACGTCAAAAAGGTTGTATATCGAATATCAGAGCAAATGCTTTTTTATTTCTACCAATTTTGAAAACCTATCAAATTATTTGATTTAAGTGCGATTACTTTTTATTAAGTCTATTTTAATATATTGACTTTTTCTATTATTTACTCATTGCCCAAAATTAAAAAAAATGTTAGAAATTATATAATTATTTTTGAGTGTTCGCATATTAAAGAATTTCAAAGTTTCAAGAAACAATATGCACCTTAGTAAATTTTTTATAGACACAATTTGCATTAACTCCAGACTCATGTATCGTTTCGTCTTCACTTTTTGACCAAAGTTTGCAATGCTCGAGAATCATGCTCTTTTTGGCGGCAATAATCAAAGCATTTGGCATATTCGAGTTTGAGCTTTTTGTTAGCATTTGTGAAAGATCATTGAGGCTTAATTAACAATTGTTGTCGATGGCACTGATTTGAGAGGCATGAAATCGTTTTGCCTTACAGTTCTATATATCAAATATTTGCTATACTCCACATACTTATAATAAACCATATATTGTCCATTGTCTGCTGATCAAGCGTCCAATAATAATTGAGAGCATTTATAATTGTGTAAGCATTTAGCACTTTTTTTTTTGTGTCTGTATGGCTTTTAACCAAAAAAGGGCCAAGAAGTTTTGTGGATGTCGTTGTTGTTGAATTCATAATTGAAGATTGGAATCTTTGGGTCGATTATAAATTGTCTTGAGTGTGGAGATTCCATTTGAATGTTGTGGCAATGGCAACGCCTTTTGCCAAATAAGTTCAACGTACCACGGGCCAACTGAAAAAAAATAAGTAAATGGTACGAGAGTGAAACCCTTTGGGGTCTTCGAAGCTGCGTTAATTAAAGCTGATTACTGCTTGTAATTTGTTTGTGTCTTCGGGCCGGCGCAGCCCTTGAAGAGTTGCTGCATTTGTTGCCTTGGGCTGTGCTGCAAAAAATTTATTGTCGTGCCCAAAATGAAATTGAATACATGGTTTGGGGCATTTGGGGAATGCGCTGCGTTTCTGACCAAATGCGCGTGTGACCCGGAAACATGTGTTGTTGGCCCTTTTATTCTCGACAGAGAGAGAGAAATCTTATCCAGATAAATGATGCAATTTTGGTTAACTGTCGACTTTGGGTATTGTTTAATTATAGAATGCTTAAGCCACAATGCTTGCCAACGGCAAAAATTTTATTCTTATATAGATACACATGATAGATACTCGTTTAAGAAGCTTCAAATTAGAAATTCTTTTGATTGCCCCTTTAACAATCTGGCGTAGATCTTTAGGCCTCGCTTGGAAATCAGCAAAAAGCATAAATACTCATAAAAGAAATTTTTGCGGCTAAAAGATGTCACTGCACAGCATTCTAAGCTCGGTGAAAGTCGTTTTACCAATGACAAGAACTTCTGTGCTCAATACTGCGACAAATGCCATTGCTTGAGCACTTCATCTCTGATCATCATTATCATCATCATCATTATCGTTGTCATGATCATCGTTAAGCATCGCACGTGTAACTAAGCACAGTTTGTGGCATGTGCGAGGCGGTTGTCGCGTAGCTTAACACAGAAATAATAATAGTAATAATTCGTACAATACGAGTACTTCTAAAGAAAATCCAAGAATGCCAATAAAAGCATCTGAGAACGCTGCTATGGAAAATGCTCGCCGAGCAGATACCCTCACAAATAATTTCATTTTATTTGAATTAAATTGTAATGTGAAAAAAACCAGAGACTATAACTGACAACATAAATTTGTGGATTTTTATCAGAATTTATCAGAGGAATACATGTTCAATTAATTAAAGGAATGTCTAAATATACACCTTCTGGATTAAAAAAAAAATTAAAAAGAGTACTTGTAAAGTTGTAAGGTGTGACCACTATTTAAGTTTTTAAAGAAACCTTCATTTAGAAACTATATATACGATTGCTTGAGTTGCTGTCTATTTTTTAAAGAAGTGTCTAAATAGATTGATTTATGACCGAATGAGAATTGTGATCAATATAGATTTGGTATGATTTCTTGCCAATTTCTTGCAGTTGGAGTCTTAATCAGTGAAACTATTCAGATCGAGCATTCAACGGGCTGTCAACTTGAATTTGGCTTGGAGTCACGTTTGTTTCAGCTGCTTGGCTAACAACGAGTACTCGTACTATTTGCAATGCAACTCAAGTGACGCACGAAATTAGCCCAAAAAGAAAAGCAACAGTGCACTATTTGTAGTCACGTTTTAGTCACCTGAGATTCAAGGTGGATTAGGCGGCTGGCAAAGTGCCCATTTGCCTGGTGTCTTTTATTTTTGATTCATTTACGCTAATTAGGTGACACAATTCTCACCTAATGTGGTCTGATAAGCGCTTTGGAATGCACTACGACTGAGGTTATTGGAATACTTAGTTAGCAACATGTGGAGGAAGGCAACAAATTGTTGGCCTGCCAAATTGTGTGAAATTGTGTGATGCTCATTTAAATTTTACACAGCGCACACAGAAGTTTGCTTAGCCATTTTTGGTGACTCGTTTTTTTTTTTCTTTAGTTTTTGTTAGTATCCTGCTCCCGAAAACAATGGGCACTCGTATATCATGATAATCATAAAAAGCCAAGCACAAGCTTGTTGCTCTCTTCCATATGTGGCTGACTGTGACCAGTGGACATGGGCAACTTACATGAGTACTGAGTATTAAAAGCGCCGCACTCCACTCCACACATAGTGCCACTGGCTGTGGCAAGCACCACACACTGCACTGTGGCCTGGCCATAATTTGTTATCATATTAAAGTGCAACAGGAAGGCAGTGTGCAGAGTCACAGTTACAGTCACAGTCCGATTTCGAGAACCGATTTCAATTCCAATTTCAATTCACAATGGCGGAAGTTGCTGCAAATACTTAACCAAGTCTCTCTCTCTTTCTCTCTCTCTGTCTCTCTCTGTCTGTCTCTGCATAATCGTATCGATGTGTATTTGATGTTTATGGCAGCATTTGTTTGGCGATTTCTTCTTTTTTTTTTATATTTTTCGGGATCATAGCTCGTTAGTGAGTCGACACCTTGTAGGGGTATTGCGATTGCGCCCTTTCGCCAATTATTGTGCAATCAATATTGCATAATCTGGGCGGTGCAACAGCATTGCAACATTACAAAAGTGCAACAGTGCAACGCCCCGGCTAACGGCAGTCACACTTGTGGCACATAAATCAAAATGCAATCGGATAGCCAAGAAACTGTTCTGATCGCTCTGCTCTGCGTGCCATGCAAATGTCAGAACTTTTGGCGTGTCGTGTGTGGCTTCTGGGCATTGCTTGAATGTTGAATGCCACTTCTGCCAGATGACTTACAGTCATAGATTTATAGTCATAGTCATAGTCATAGTCAAAGTCAAAGTCAGTCGCAGTCATAGTCAAGGTCAGTTTGTGCCTCGCATGCATCAAATCAACTGGCAGCAATCAACGGCAACAACTGCAAGGTGCCTCGCCCCAGACGTGTTAGCAACTCGTAACTCGTAGCTTGTAACATAACATGCAACAGCCACTGTAACTGCAACTGCTACAGACTCCAATTGAATGCTTCTCACCTCAAAATGGAGCAGAAGGCTCTGTTCTATCGTTTTTCAAATTACGACCACATCTCCCTCCCTCTCTCTCTCTTTCTGTCTCTCTCTCTCCTTGCATGAGTAAAAAGTAGCTAAAAATGGAAGAAAAAAATTGATCGCCTGTGATTAGCAGCGATTAAGATTAGAAGCAGGAGAAGAGCACGAGGAGTCTCTCAAGCCAGACCCGGACTAGACCCGCGGTGTTTTGTCAGTTATGTGCAAAGTGGCCAAGAGCCGCTAACATTTTTCAATTAAAAAGCAAGTAAGAAGATCTATGGCTAAAATTGAGAGTAATCGACTATGTGATACCTTTTTTTTTAACTGAGCACCTATAGGCAGTATTGAGATTAATTCTCAGATGCTAGGTATGAGTATTGGAAAAAATGGATCAATATTGGTAATCAATTTTCAGAAAATCTCAGTCATATTCAGTCATTCTCAGTCAGTCAAACTCCGCAAGGTACTTAATTAATTTATATTGGACCCATATCAGTTGTGCTAGTTCTAAGTTAAGTACCTTGAGGTTAAGTCAGCTTAAGCTAGTGTGGAATATATGCTACTGCCTTAAAATCGAATGGACCCCACAATGCAGAGCATAAATGGTTAACAAGTTGGCAGATCGCAGCTGCATCTGGATTAGATGCCGGATTGTTCATCAAGGCGTTAATCATAATCGCCTAGAGAGCGAGTGTGCGTGTGTGAGAGTGTGTGTGTGAGTGTTTGGGGATTTTGTAGGCCTGCCATTAAACTTTCACATCGAAATCTATATATTTCATCAGATCGAAAAGTCAGTTCACTTGCTATTTGGTCAATGATTAAAGAGATTTCACGCTGCAGCGAATGTTGTATCTTTTGTCCCTCTGGATATCTGTGAAATTATTAAAAGACCATAACATACACACATACACTCACACTCACACTCTTAGCCATTTCTCACGTCAGTCAAAAGAAAGTAAACAAAATATTAAGCGCCGGCGCGTCATGGCACGCGGCTGGGCAAAGACCATGCTAAAAAGGGTTTGAACTACAGACATACATATTCATACTCAAATGTACATACTCGTACGAGTATCCATTTGTATTTGAAGTTAGGTACTCGTACCTGGTCGCTGACATTGTTTGCTTTACTTAAAGCTCTGCACTTTCTTCTCAACCGACTTGTCAATCGCTGGAAATAAAAAAATAAAAACAGAAACGCTGCAATTAGCCCGTCTCTCTCTCTGTTTTGGCCATGTCTCGCTGTGCCATAAAAGATTAAAGAGTGGTATACGCAATTTGGCTTAAATATGTCCATCCGTCCATCTCATAAACTTATATAGAAAATAATTCACTTGCATATTTAGTTTCTTGTGGGACATTAAATTTATGATTGTCAAAAATTATTTTGAGCGCGTGTTTTGTCTTATATAACTCCACAAGACAACTAAAAATGTGTTGTGCAATTGTTACAAGAAAAAACACGTTAATTATTAACACTTGAAGCATTTAATTTGAGACGATTGAACAGGGCTTCAATTGAATGCTTGAATGCTGGTTTAATTTCATTTAATTTGCTCGAATATTTCTTGCATTAATCTCTGATCTCTGCTTCATGCTTCAACTGGAGCTTAAGAATTGCTGAATCATTTTGGCGCATTTTCTGCTTTAAGTGGGTACTTAAAATCCAATTTGAATACACTCATATTCAAATTTATTGATGTTCACAAATTTAAATAATGCTGTTGGTTTAATTAGCATGATTTCAATTTTCTTTGTTGGCAAATACAAATTTGTAACAGATTAAAGCGTGATCATGAGAACTTCATTATCAATTCAAAGATCGTTACCTATACGTTTTTTTTACAAGATGTTCTCTATTCTATCAATTGTCAAGTGTTGGAAAATCGTAACAAAAGCTTACAAATATTGAACTTTACAGCTTCTTAAATAGAAATTCTCTCACGTACCCAAAAAAATAAAAAAGAAGTATCCCATAAGTGGAAGTATGTATAATGCAGACGTAAATTACATTACAATACGACTTGACAGCTGTCAAATGCAAACATATGATACACAGGTGCAACTGTAGACTGTGTTTCATTATTGTACTCGTAGTAGGGGTCTCGTTAAGAGGTTCAAGTGGTCAGCAAATGAAGAAAAAAGTGAAAATGTTGTGCTACGCATGTTAACAAACAACTCCGGAAATCCAATTTAAATAGAATGCGGTGAGTACAATTGAAATTTTCAGTTGTAAGTGTGTGTATATGATAATGAAAATGTGGACTATTATTTTCTCGGAGTACCCTAGCAATTGAGAGGCAGTTTGTCACGCAATTTAAGATCTTTATGTAAATGATGTGATCTCATCTCCTATCGTATTGGCCATACAAAAATTAATCTAATCTCAAAGAAACGTTGTAAATAATGAATGGCGCAGCTTTACGGTAATAAATTAGATCTCAAAAGCATTTTGCCAATGCCAAAAAAAGAAAAAAACGAAAACAACAAGGTGTGAATGAAAGTGAATGAAATGAAAGTTATCAGCTCGTTATAAATGAAGGCAATCCAATGAGAAAACTGTAGCATATCATACGAGTATCCATCAACAGATCAACTTGAGATCCATTTAGAATAGCCCCGTCGCTTCTTCGCAACGCAATTAAAATTCTTTTGTTTGCAACTAATGGATGTTTTACTTTCGGTTTGGATTGTGTTTAACTTGATTTTAGCTTGATTCGTTGTTGTTCATTGAGAGTTTTGCTACCGACGCGAGTTGAACTTAACTTTAGCAGATGATTCAGCGCATTTTGTAGATACTCGAACTTATGTGAGTGTTTTTTCATAAACATAAATCACACTCGATAGCACAATTATTTTCAAATTTTCTGTTGTCATTGCAAAAGTTGAAGTACACGATGCGAAATTAAAGTAGCGTAGAACTAAAGCAAAGCCTAAGCCACAAAATGTATCTAATTTGTTGTTGGCTTTCTTTTTTACAACAACAACAACAACAACAGCAAGTGCTTAAGTTTCTCTTTCGTGTGCCAAAGCAATGCTAATTGCTGCAACCACTTTCGACTGTCGATAAACTACATTAATAATACTACTTTGTATTTAAGTATGTTCAAGGTTTAACTGATTTAGAACCAATTTAATTTTAGTGAAGTTTCAATAGTTTTTATTTAAAAAAAAAATGGTAATTGTTGTCAAATATCAGTTTCTGTCAAGCTAATAGAATAAATAGTTCGAAATGCTATTTCCAATTATGTTTTCTGGGCATCTTTCCGATGAGCATTGGCCGACAAAACATCTTTAAAAGTAAGGAGCCTGCTGGGCTTTTAATTTAATTTTAAAAGAAAAGCGTTTTATTTTAAGCTTTTATTATAGTGTTTTTCTGCATTGTTCAGACCTTGAGCAAATCGCAATTAAATTATGTGTTGAGACCTCTGATAAAAAATTGGAAGAAAACGTCTTTTTTGATATGTCATAAGCACATCCATTTGCTAACCAGTCCATGCGGCTTAGTTGCATCTGCTTCATGTTGCATCAATGCCATTAACACATAATTAACACATGTTGTCGCACAATCAATTGCACACTCATTGGTCACAGATATGGACATGTGTACATGGAAATGGATATGGCGGCGACTTAGTAAATACGAGTATGTGGTGCAAAATGTAGCTGTCGTTCCGCCCAACTGACAACTGACAGTGTGCTACTGTCCACTTGTTCATTAGCCGCAAATGTCGCACTGCATTTGAGTTGAGCTGAGTTGCAAGTTGAGGTGTAGATGTTGCAAGCATCGGCGGTGGATCAACACAACAAAACAGTCGAAGGATGAGAAAGATGCGTCTTTTGATGCAGTTACAGTTATACTTCTGTATGAATTGATAAGGATAGATGATGACACAAGTTTTAATTGAGTTATGAGACGTGCATGTTGAGACCATTTTGGCCATTTGAATGACAAGAAACCTTAATCGTGGCAACAAACTCATGGGAATTTGCTGTGCAGATTCTGGGTCGCTATAATGCAACAAGTTCCTCAACATTTCTAAGAAACTCATCTCTATTGGACATGAAGGCTGCGTGCCGCGATCTTGACGACTTTGTCGAGTGCCGTTTCTGGATCATGAATGCACCACAAATGGTCTAATGAGTAAATTAATTGCACGACTAAAGCGTCACAACGCATCGCATCCAAGACGGGTTTCAATGGTTTGCACTAATTCGCAATAAAAACTCAATTAACAATCGAAGCACCTGATAAGAGTATTCACCCAACCTAACCGAACAGCTAAAAACTAAAAATTTACCTGTCTCTCTGGTCTCATTAGCAGTTGCAATGAAAGTGCTGAGATTTGCTTTGATTTCTTTGCCTATTTTACTTTTCACTTTCATCGCAATGGGTCTACTTAATGATGGTATCCCATAAATCTACTGGTCACTCATTGAACTCATCAATAAGTCATTCTCTGAGAAATAATCACACGGGAAAACTCAAACTTCATTATAATGTAAATACTACTTAATAGAAAAATAGGTTTTACATTTAATTTTATCTGTTAAATCCAGGCTCATGCCGTACTAAACTGTCATAAATTTAAGGGCGTATACTTAAAATTGTAAACGTGTCTGAAGTGGCAACTAAATGAAGACATTTACGGTCAGATGCGAATCAATAATGAAATGGCCATGCAAAATTCTAGACACTACAAACGTTTAAAAACCGCCCCGGGGAATGCCGCCGCACGGCGCAACGGTAAATCCGACCAAGGCCCAGACAATGGACCCGAAACTCATGCTCAGACTTTGGACTTGAACGGGCTGAGCTCATGACTGCAGATACTCGACTTTAGATTAGAATGAATCATTTCCAGGCATCCTAATTGAGTTGACTGCGCTGTTGGCAGCTGGCAGCTAAAAGGCCAAAATATTAGCAGCCGCCTTGTCGAGGTGTGAGACTATTTAGCCAAACCTTGGCCAAGACTCCAGTCTGAGTGCAACTCGGAATCTTAGGCCAAGTAGCGGCGATTAGTCGCAGTAGTTGAAGCTGCAGCAAGGGGCCAAGAGGGGACGATGACAAAGGGCCATTTATCAAGTAGACAAACGCGAACTGCTCGTGTCTCGTCTCTGGCCAAGTTAACCGTTCCTTGACTGACTAACTGACTGACTAACAGGGCAACAGACTGCCAGAATAACGGAGTGGAAGGCTTCCCAACTCCTCCACTTTAATTACTCATTTAATGCTGGAGAGCTGATCTCACACTCAAAGTGCTATTAAAAGCCTGTCTCGCTCTTCAACCTCCCAAAGTTGGAGAAATGTAGTTCTCTGGGTCAATGCGAGCACCTTAACTAATCAAAGCCATGGCGAGAGAAGCACGCGCTCTGTTCCCCACTCAGTCAGTCCCTCATTCCCTGCATCACCCCATCAGTCAGTCAGTCATTCAGTATGGCATTGTCAATAAATACAATTTTTCGCTTTCACAACACAAGTACGAATATGTTCGCACTGTGGAAGCTGCAAAGTGATAAAGAACCTTCTTTTTGGCAGTCGAAATGAAAGCTGAAGATTCGCAAAGAATTTCATGGCTTAAACTGCGTTAAATGAATTCGATTTGTTAGCCAGAGAGTTCACAAATGAAATCTATAAGAGAGGCGAGTGACAACTTGAAGAATCGATAGGAGGAGATACATACATACATATGTGTATTTTATAGATCTTCTCAGGTTGAACCTCACGTTCTGGGCACCATAAAACACAATGGAGCGTTGCGAGCTGAGGCAAGAGATCTCCTCTGTTCTGTTCTATTGTTCAATGACCGTGGATGGCAAAAGTTTCGGCTGCTTTTATGTTTATGCATGAATTCCAACATGAAAATGCAACAAGGAAGAGGAAAAGTCGATGACCATAAATCAAATTGGCCAAAATGCTCCTAGATCCAGCACGCAGTCATGGCCAACTGATTGAGCTGTCGCGTATTTGGGTGAGATCGCCCAGTGCCTAAATGTCCCCATCTCCAGTTCCAGCTGCGACTTCAACTCCAACTCCATCTCCAATTGCATCCTCATCTCCAGTCTCAGTCCTAGTTTCAGTCTTTGACTTGCTGCCATTGGGTTTGTCATTTGAATTTCGTGCCTGTTTTTGCCTTTCAGGTTAAGCCTGGCCAAAACTGTTTTGGAGACGAATCTTCTCTTTTGGCCAAAAACTGAAATGGATATTTTCCATAGTTTCCCTGAGCTCTGTCACCTTGTTATCCTATAAGGCCCTCGATCGCTTCCATATTAACAGATGTTTGTCATATTTAGAGGCGTAGCCCGCCCACAGATTTCATTCCACATCATCTTTGGGAACTAGGTCAGATATGAGATTGGGCCAACAACGAAATAGACTGACAATGCTGCGATTAATGAATTTTAATCCAGTTAGAGGCTTAACCAATTGCCCAATGGCGAACATTGAAATAATTTCTATGGTACGCGTAGAGTTCCGTGAATACACTGAAATGTGTGTCATAAATGCAAAAACAGAAACATATCCCTGTCGGGGATTTTCTTTTTATGATTGTTTTACAATTGCTAAAGTAGTTATAACACTTAAAGTCGAGGATGGCGATTTTAAGACTAAAAAGTAGCAATTATAATATGGCGTAAAATACTTATAAATATGAAAGCGAAAATCAAAGATTGGAAAGCGCTCAATTTGGAGTGAAACCAGGAATTCCAATAGCTTTCTGTGGGTCAGCGCTGTGTGCAGTAAAATTATTTGTTAATTATTGCCAAATAATGTTTAATCATAATGTTTTTTAATATTTTTTTAGAGCTTTTTTTATAATGCACAGTGTGAAGTGCTAAAATCTTGTTATCCCCACATGCAGGTCAGCTTTGTGGATATCGCTGGGTAATCAAAAAGTGACTGTAATCTGTGACTAATTAAACGTTCCATTAGGTTTCATTAAATTCCATTAGATATTTGCGCATAAAAATTAGAAAAAAATTGGGTTTCTGGTGCACAAAATTCAATGGTCCATGGCTATTTATAGCCGACGAGGCGAGCACAAACAAAAGACTCATGCAGCGAACTTGCTCCAGCTACAGCCACAGCTCCAGCTCGGTGTGTGAATTTATGCATAAAGATTATAATATTTTGCGACTCAGCTCTCCTCTGCCCACATCTCTACAGCGCACAGTTAGCTTTGTCCGCGGGCTTCGATACGTTCAATAATTCAAATAAAAAAGTAGCCAACAAATTTTGTAGTTCACAACGCCCACTAAAAATGGCCAGGAAAATATGCAGCCTGCAACTGAATAGCGGATTGAACGCGTTATTCGCTGCGGTCTTGACCAATCTCAGTTCCTGCCCAGCTTGATTTTGTGCAGTTTTCTTATTTATTTTTTGTATTTTTGTACTTTTTTTCCTGTACCGCCGCTTTGCCAATTTGTCTTGCAATTAGTCAAAATTATTGTGCAATGTTTATGCAACATGCAGCGAGTGACACTCTTGTCAATAAACAATTCATTTGCATAACTGTACGAGCATTGCCACTCACGATTCTACCAAACATGCCAAACGGTAGGTTGCTGTAGAATGTTGCTCTTCTTGTTGTTGTTGTTATTGTTGGCATTGCCTACGCCAATTTCTTGAGTGCAACTCATCTTCGCACACGTTGAAGATGCAGCATGACTTTGCATATTATTTTTGCAGTTTAGCCAAGTATGCGGCATAATAACTATGTTATGCAGGTTGCTGACAGTGTATTTAAGTAGTTTGCCAGAAATGTCAAGGTATGCATTAAAATAGATTGTTTGCTAAAATTTGCTAAACTCTATAATCTGTACTTAATAATAATATGTACTTGAAGTCTTGCACTCTCGAGAGCATGAGGGCATCGTAATAAATTTATTTATAAACAAAATAAATTGAAAAATAAAAATGATTTGTTGACTTTTATTAAAAATATTAATTTATTTTATTTTTAAATTTATCTGTAATACCATTATACCAATTTGGTTAACCCGTCCAAAAAAGTCAAAAATGGAATTTACTCAGTCATCCAGCTAATATTTTCTTAATATAACTTTTTTTACTGAAATTTTTTATTGACGATTTCTAGTTTTGACAGCTTTCTTCGACTTTTAAAAGAGTAGAGCATTCACACTTCGTTAAATCACTCTATGATAATTTGCGTCAATAGTCAGCACATGAAATCAACAGCAATTGCAGTCAGCTGAGTGTGTGGAGAAGTGATGCAATTGACGTCTGCTTGTCTGCATCTTGATTAACTCATAAATGAACAGCTAAATAATCGTCTGGGTTGCCTGCCAATTGACAGCATGTATTCCAATTTGTTTATCATAAATCAAAAATGTATGATGAAAAACGAAAAACCGAGTACAATGTCAGAGCTGACTGTGCTTTTCATTTCAACTCAACAAATATAATTTGAGCACGTTAACAGCTTGTCGCTGGAAAATATGCAACTGAACCTGCACAAATAACATTAACAACAAACTAATCATGTTAGCTGAAGCGAGTTCAATGCTGGCACATTAGACGCATCAATGAAAGTGAGAGTTGGAAATCAACAAAAGGGGCCTAAACTAACCACCAGCTATGAAAAGCTGTAGATAACTTTGAATGCGTATCGATTTGAATATGAATGCAGTTAGTTAGAGAGCTATCTCAAGCGGCTTTCAAACTCTTGATGTCCAAAACTTTCATTTGTACGGTTAGCATAGAGCTTTGTTTTCAACATTTTAGAAGCTTTGATTTGCAATAATAGTACATGGTTTTCCCAAACCAGAAATTGCGTAACCCTTATGAGCTGAGATCTAAATATAAATCTTAAACTTTTTAGAAACTTTCATTTTCCATATTTTGACGTTAAAAAAAAGTCACTGAAGGTCACTCACATCCATTGCTGACCAGTTTGGTTAGTTCCTGGCCAGTCAAGCAAGTTGGCCCAACCTACTCCAATATTCTCATTTTATGCGTAGACATTTTAGAATATTATACTTTTCCTAAAACTAGAATCGTTTGCTGTCAAAAATTGAAAGTTGGAAAGTGGTTTTTGTTTTTATATTTGTATTTGAGTTTTGTTTCGCTTTTCCCACAGCCAACCAATTTGGTGTAAATTTAATTATGAAAATGAAAGCTAAAGCATAAAGTCATTAGTGTCATCACCTGGCTGATGTTCTCGGAATACAGTTTTTGGTTGAATAGTTCATTTTTGTTGTCTCTCTTAGGTGACGACTTGACAAGCTGTCGAGTTGATAATTTGATGAGTGGAAGAGGCTGTTCATCTTATTGTTATTCTATCACCTAACTGTAAACATGTCGTTCAGTCACTAATTTAGTCATTTATGCAACTCATTTTTAATGAAATTCACTTCCGTTGGCCCAACCTCGAGTACCTAAGTAGGTCTACACGGCCTGAAGCGATTTTCAACAAATTGTTATTGATTCTCATCTGACTGAACGACCGCCTTTCAAATTGATGGCCGGTCCACGTGCAGCTCTGAGCTCACTCAGTTGTTTATGTGCTCCAACTGAAGATCTATTGATCGATTGTCAACATCATCAAATACATATTTCAAGTCTTATCTCACGAGCAGCGGCAAAGACGGCATCTCGTCTACTCGATTGCCTTGCAACAACCACAACAACAACAGCAACAAAAACAGTTAAAGGAAAGGCAACTTCATTGCCTAGATCGACAGTAAAGATCGATTCAATGCCATTTATAGCCACTGTCTGACTCTAAACGATCGACTTCCCAACGTCCTACTCAAGTTTATGATACAGTTTTTACGCGCTCACTAAAATCGAGATCCCGATTCAAGACGAATTGACGTCAAGCATTTTGCCACCTCCATGGGAGTCGTTGGCGTTACGAATTTCGACTACAGGCAAAAAGTTTAATTCGTACATTTCATTTTTGGCAACTTATACAAACTTAATTTTAATGACTGGGCTTTTGTATGTGGCCCTTTCGACGACCACCCCGAGTGACTTCTAATGATGAGACAAAAGCCCGCATTGATATCAATAAAGCGGCAACTTGAAAACATTTCTGTATCTATGACTTTATGGCAATTTTGTTAGCTTGTGTTCTGCGAAGAAAAAGTCATACTTATAAAGCGATTAGAAAGAGCATTAATTAAATGCCAACAAATGACAGAAAGAAATGTAGAAAATGGTGGGAAGAATTTTAGAAATATTAAAAAAAGGCCATAACAAATTTTAATAACTATATTTTATTTTTGATACATTCAGTTCTATTAAAATTTTATTAAATAATAAATTGCCTGCAAATGACAAAATAATTTTGGAAAATTATTTTTATACTTTGTTTTATTTTATTGAAAACAAATACAAACATTGCCAAAACCTAAAATTTGTATACTATCAATTTTTATTAAAACTTATGTAAATATATTGATGTATTTATATTAATTTTAATTAAAACTCGTAGGAAATCAGTTCACTTTGGCAGCGAGTAAAGCTCTAGAGAGTTTTATTGGCTTTTAGCAATGATTTCGATGGTAAAATAAATGGCCTAGGCTATTGGCTTTGAATCAATTAGCATGTTGCAATCCCAAGTTATTTTAATTGGTTTAACTGCATTTCTTTAAGTGCCACTTAAGTGCCACATTGATTCGCGTAAAAAGTGGTCAAATGTAAAGCAATTTCTATGGTTTTAATTACCAAACTGGTAGTTAGTTGGTAGATAACCGAAAGCCCGACTGACATAAATTGTTTTTGGCCATTCAATGATCGCTTTGCATGTTTTAAAAGGAGTACCGTTAGCTAGTTGTTCGGAGTGAAATGAAGGGGACGGAGAATTGTTGACCCTTTGCCATGCCCCTGACATTTATTCTGTCGTTAAAAGCCATTTGTGTGGTCCCCCAACTGCCAACTGACAAGAATTATTCTTAAAGCCAGGCCCGGCAATTACCAAAATCCGCTTAGTAAGTTATGTGTACAAAAGACCAAGCGAATGACATTAAATTCTTTGCTTGTGAGCAAAAATAACATCAAGAGATTGAAGACGAATAAGAAGAAGACAAACACAAATTGCTAAATCATCAGTTGGCCCTTTAAAGCCGTTGGCCATACCCAATGCGATTTGCATTTGAATTTTTTTTTTTTTTGGCTTGCCTGCGCTATAAATGATGTTGTTGTCTTGCCGAAATCTCCGCCAAAAATTTTGTTTTGTTTTCCGTCGACTTGCATAAATTTACCAAATGTTATCGAAAGTGTGCATCTTAAGCCAGTTGCAAGCGGTTAGTACAACCACTCGAAAGTACACCCACAAAAAAAAAACTAAAAATGTGAACCACAAACGTCCAAGTCCAACATTTTCCGTGACGCCCATTCAAATGCTCCGCAATGAAGACAACAGCAATAAAAAACAGCTAAAACAACGGGAAGACCACTGTCTGTCTGTCTGTCCTTCTGGTCTTCTGGAATTGTGCCAGTAGTGTAAGAGATGTCGACTGCATCGCGACTTTGTTGGCCAGGTTGGAGGGGACAGAGGCATTTCCAACAGGAGCAGCAGGATCAAGACTTGTTACTGCTCTCCATCATTTGTTGCATGTTCTTTGTTGCCTGTTGCCTGTTGCTGTTTAGACGATGTCAGCTGATAGCTGATAGGCGACGCTTGCCGGGATTGTGCTTTGGCTTGGGTCATGCAGCGTCGGCGGAATTGACATTGTGCAGCCAGCTCCCAACGGGGCACAAAGTTCACGACACTCTGTCTGTCTGTCTGTCCGCCTGTCTCCTCAAAAACATTGTTGTAAATTGTGCTTGTATGATGTTCTCTTCTTTCGGGGAAAGATGCAAGATTAGCAAATTTGTGTAAGCTGATTGTGAGCATTCTCGGAGTACACATCATTAATCTTGGAGTAAACCTTTCGTTTATTTAATTGTTACCCCTGCAAAGACTTACAGCTAATTTGATGCTGCGTTGCGCATACGCCCCGTTTGCCATTCAAAAAGTTCGCATCGACACAGTTTCAATTTCAGAGAGCACTGCAAATGATTCGACTTCATTTATCATAAGTCATTAGGCAGTTAATTGAAATGAATGCAAAAAGAAAAGCAAAAGTTCTTGGCCACAATCTCTCACTGACTCAGTGTCAGTCTCAGTTTTAGACTCAGACTCAGTGTCTAACTGTGGGTCATTGTGGGTCAAAGCAATTTGAGCTGCACAAATTTGATGGTTGTTTGCATAGATCTTGACAGGCAGTTCCCGTGGAGAGCATCAACTCTGTGCGTGAACTGGAATTTCAAGCAGCTGCGAAATCGCAACCTGATGAAAGCCTCGGGTCGAAAGTGGCAGAAAACAAATGACATTCTGGGGTGTTAATGATACTCAGCCACAGCTACGACTCGTGCTTTTCTCACATTCTTCTAAATGCCCGATGATTATGGGCTATTAGTGTTTTCACTTTTAAGCAAAAGACTTAAACTGATCTCATTTATTTATTATTTAAGTGGAATTCATGTAGAATAGTTGCTGAACTTTCAGTTATGGTAATATTCGAAATTAAACATATTCCAATGTGAACCAATATCAGCGCATTCAGTGTGATGCATTGTCAATGCTGACGAGCTGCATTCATCATCTCTTGACTCTGTGGTCAAAGTCGTGACACGAATGTGCAAAATGGGAACATCAGTGGCACAGTGGCAAGGATGCAGAGTCTGGTTGCGAATAGAGACCTTGAAGACCGGCTGAATGTGTGTCGATGAGAGATTTGATTTACGGAAGAGCCTTGTTAGCTCGACACTCGACATGAGTGAAATGTCGAACTGGGATGGCGATGGCGATGGCACATGGAATTGAAATTGGCAACAAGTCTGGCCAGGTGGAGATTCTATTCGTACATTCTCCTTTTCGCTAGTGGCATTATTTCATTAAATTCATGTGATTAGAATCACTTTCGAGTTCGCTGCGAAGTGAAAACGCAGCACGACGCACTCTCGATGGCACGTGAGACACAGTCGGAGATTCGGAGAAGAAGTAGGAGAAAGAGGCAAAGTGCAGTGAGAGATGATCAAGTGACCAGAGTCAGATTCAGAGTCACATGAGAGAACCTCTGATGGTGATAGCATGTGGAACGCTTTATTGGCCAACAATGAAATAATATGGGAAAGGCCCTGGGACAGTTGGCCGAGAGCCAGTCGAGCACTTGGCCAACAAACAACGCAAATAAATAAAATGAAAATTGCAATAAATTTCACTCTTGTGTGAAGACGAGCGGCTCCAATCAGAGTGTTTGCCATGGGGCAAGGGCAACTGGCAACTTGCAACGGGCAACTGCAACTGAAAACGTTGCCAAAATGCAACTTGAGCCACATGCAACATGAAAGCGAGTTGGAAACAGAAACCGACCAAGAGACAAATAAAGCGAAAGAGGGGGGCAAAGTGGCAACGGCCTGGGAATTGGGCTAATTGATGCTTAGTTGCACTTTTACCTAAAACCGTTTAAAGAACTGCAAACCTCGGTAGATGGGGCTTCTGAAGATCCATATTAACGATACCCACAGAAACAATAACATGTCTCTACATTCGATTCCTCTTCTCTTCCTCTCTTTCTCCGTATCTGTCTCTCTCAGTTGCGACACGAATGCATCTTAATTAAGCCAACAAGCTCTAACGTGTTTTAATTGAATACAATTAATTATTGACACATTTCCTAAGGAATTTCAACTCCTTCTTTGCAGACAAACGAAAACGTGATCAGCCTTTGGAGCACAGCAAATTTGGTGGTCAGCCATTGATGAGATGCATATGGAAATGCACTTTCTAAGGCGACTTTGAAGCCACAGCCGCTCCCACAACTTGGCTAATTTCATGCAAATTGAAATTTTAACCCAATTTGTGGAACAAACTTTTCTCTATTCTCGAACTGAAACAGAGAGAAATTGGAGAACAATACAGAAGGTTCCATTTCATGTGTTAGATTTATTAAAAAGAGACTCTTCTTTGACTCCCTCGATAGCTAATTGAAGAGGGAGATTAATCTACTTCGTATTCCTCCCGTTGATTCCCCAGAGCTCGATTCAACGGGACTAGAGATGTTTGCCTTCGACAAACATACAAACACGCATTGGCATCTGCGGACAGGTGCCATGGACATTTTTCACTCCATTCAATTGGAAATGAAAGAAATGGAGGAGGAGATGGAGTTGAGGAGAAGATGAAGATGAAGAGGGGGAGGAAATGTTGCAGCGTTGACAAAGTCGCGCAAACATTTCAAACATCTGCTGCCAGGTTGCGTTGAAAGGAGAAGATTGAGGCAACAACAACAATAACAACAACAACAACCTCAACTCAAACGGTTTACTTTTCTCACCCAACCACAGGCATCCACTAACATGGCCAACAATCGATTGGAATGCTACTTGCGGGTGTTGTTTGGTTCGAGCGGAGCTGCTTAAATCTGGCCAAAAAGCTGTGACAAAAGTCCAACAAGTGGAGGCCGCCCACTTCTCTCCCCCCTCCCTCTCAATTGTCCCCATCCTCCGCCCCCAGGAGTGTCATTTGAATATCAACATTTGTCATCGTGTGTCGTGTCGCATTCCGCGTTGCGGGTCTCGAAATGTGCCCAAAAATAAACAAAATCCAATTAAAGTCAAGTGGAACATGGCAACAGTTGCAGTTGCAGTTGCAACTGTTGTTGTTGTCTCTGGTTGCTGTTGTTGTTGCTTGCTGTCTTTTAATTGAGCTTCTCTTATGTAGAATGCAATGCAAATGTGTGCCAAGTACTTAGAAGGATTGCATTGGCCGAACAGGAATTACTTTGGCAATTACTTTGTGCAACAATTTCCAACACTTTCCCTGGCCAAGACAAAAGAAAACTGGAGAAATGCGATCGCATTTTCCTATCTGGCAAAGATCAGACTCAGACTCAGACTTACAGTTGAAGTCAGACTCGAAGTCAGCGCAAACCAATGAATTTTTGGTCTTGTAATTGAAACGCATTACAGCCAAATGGCAAAGGAACTGGCTAACACATCTTGGCTTTGTCTTGGCTCTAATAGGCGTTGGCAAGAGATCTGCAATAGGACAAGAGCTCAACATCTCAGCATCTAAGCAGTTGAACAGAAGTTGAACAAACACGACGACAATGTAGGCGATGACAGCGTCGCAAAATTGGAAATTGGAAACCGGCGAGGAAGTGAGTGCAGAGAAGGGGAGAGGGGCAGGGGGCAGGGGGAAACGCATAGGGGGCAACTTGGGGGCCGATCTGCGACATGGCAGCAGAAAAGCCGCGAAAAGTAGGTGAGGCAGCCGCTAACGAACTGGAGACTATCCAACTGAACAGGACGGTATCAATGGAAGCCGATCGGACATGTGCCACGCATTGGCAGAGGGGCAACCACGTAGGCCCCAGGTGGGCAGTGGGAGGGGAGTCACGCACTCTCTGCAGGGGAGGGCAGAGGAGGGGAAGAGGCTGATCTGGACTGGCTGGACTCCAGCCTACGAGCTGAGGCTTAAAAGGCAACTCGGGCAACACAATGTGCCTCGATTTGTTTGCGATTTGGTTAACGCAAATTCACGGCAGCTTTGCAAGTGAATGCGATGTGTGGAATTCTCGCAGTTCCCTCATAATCCAGCTAGGTGGTCCGACGTCTCCTCTTCTCTCTTCCCCTCTTCTCTTTTCTTCTCTCCCGTCCTTAATGCGGCAATGCGGATGAGCGAGCTATTAAACCAAGCGAAGCTAATGAATCTCCTTGATAACAGTTTACACTATTCCCTGGCCACCCATTTGTCATATGTATGATCATTATAATACCCTGTCTAACGGTGTCTCTGTCATCAGAAATATGCACTATGGGAATAATTGTCATTAGCTAGAGAACTAGACAGAGAGAGGATAGAGAGAGGGGCAGAGAGATGATCCTCAATGGTCACGCGTTTGAGAAGTGAACGATTTAACCTTGCGTGGCATTTGACAACCAAAGCAGGAGACAACATGAAAACGTGGACACATCAACGATCAACGATCAACGGTGAACGATCTACCATCACTGTTCATAGATCAACACGGGGTCTCCAGGGATGGGACAGGACAGGATAGGATGGGATGGGATGGGAGGGGACATGTCCAGAAGTGGGACATAAACAGAAATCGCTTTTCAAGCATAAAATCAGCAGGTTGCCAATGTCGATAGAACACGAGCAATTAATTGACAAGGATGAGGAAACTTGGCTAACGAGAGGAGGAGCTGCAAGTTGCGTTGTCGTGACACCCTGACGAAGATGGAGATGGAGACAGAGACAGAGACTGGGATAGAGAGAGAGAGAGTGATGAGCACGACGGTGCCTTATTGGTAAAGCAGGTAAAGGAGTCACCAGCAGTGTCACCTTGGATCGTGATGAGTGTCTAATCTCCCATGTCCCGTTTGTCACCTGATTCCCACTTCTGGAGCAACAATTGCCGTAATCTCAAGTTTACTTAAGTGCCGTTAAAATGAAACGATTTCCAGTCTCACGAAACTCAGCGAAACAAATGAGAAACTAAAAACAGAAATCATAAATGGAATCAGAATATAATTTGCAATTATTCTGACCCCTCCACAATTCGTTTGCTTTGTCTCTGCTGAGGAATGAAGATCTCATCAGAGACATTCACAACCACAAATATATCTAGAACCACATTTAGAACCACATCTCTATCTACATCTCTATCTTCATCTGCATCTGCAGTTGAAGAAACACAAATGAATTTCCACCGCCGATGATCGAGAGATGACCCAAATTCTGCATAATTGTTTCTCCGATGGCTGCTGCAGTTTTCTTGGCTTGGTCCACTTCGTGTTGTTTCCCACCAGATCTTAGAGAACCACCAGACCAAACATATCGCACTAACTGCACTGCGAATTCGCCCCAAAAGCGAGAAAGTTCATTAAGTCCAGCGATCATTTCATGCGGATCATTTGCGTGGCGTCGTCGGCTTCTCAGATTCTCAAATTATCCTGACACTCGGCCCCAAGAGTCCGGTCTGGTCTGATGTGATCTCTCCCCCCGACTTCAGTCTCGTTTCCCACTTGACCATCCGTTGACTTGCGTGTGTTTCATATTTCTCGACTCTCATTTCGCGCCTTGGCCTCCACTCGAGACGACAAAGGCGAGTCTAGGCGTTAGGCGTTATGTCGACTTTGATATTATAACTGCAATTAGTCGACATGGTCTCGAGTGCTATCACTGGAATCTGGCATCTGCATTTGTCAGAGTCCTCTCTCCGCCCCCGTCTATGTCTCTTTCTCTTCTCCTTTGCTGAGAAGTGAGTGAGAGTTTGACTCGATTTGATTTGCCTGCATTCTGCACACTCTCGAATGTCTCGAGTGCCTGATGATTGGACACAAAACATTTGCCCATGGACAGACTGAGGAAAAGCTTCCATCGAGCAAGAGAAAGAGATAAAGACAGAGACAGAGACAGGGAAACTTTCGATTGCTCTCAAGATTTTGAGTATAAACTGCGTCGCGGGTCAACAACGGGAAACTGATCCCAGCCAGAGGCAGAAGCAGAGACCGATGATGCCATTGAACCCATCTCCAAGTAAACAGACTTCTCGTTGTCAAAGTGGGAAGTTCTTAGATTCTTCTATAAATAGCACGAATCTTGGCAATAGTTTGAGATGCCAATTGGCTGCCGTCATAACAATTTCCTGTCAATCAGAGCAGCGACTGAAACGATGGCCACACCCATTCTCTGTGCTCCATTCTCCAGCCTCCATCTCCTCCTCCTTCTTCTCTTTCTCTGAGTTAGCGGAATTCGGGGCCCTTGAAGTGCGACCGAGTCAAAGCACGCAATTAATTAGTGGATCTGGCCAAGGGGCAGTCTCTGGGCTGCTGAAGCGAGGAGAACTCCAATTCAACTCAACTCAACTCCAACTTGACTGACCCAACGACCGATCCACAAAACGACACAACGACAAACGGCAGCGGAGCTCATCAAGCCACCTACGCTTACGGTACTTCCACGGCCACGTCCAAGACGACGGCTGCAAATTAATCGGTCTGTGCAGTGTCTCGGAATAATAACAGACCCGAGGCAGAGAACCTACTGCGACTTCGCCTGGGACTCCGACTGAGCATCGAGCCTGCCACACTTTTGAAGTCTTTTTCAAATGTTTCACAATTTATCATCGCGCTCGTCAAATGGGGGAATAGGAGAAGTAAAGAGAAGAGAGAGAGAGAGAGAGGGAGATATAGAGAGAAGGAGATAAAGATGTCAATGGAGAGTCCTGGATGTGGGTCACTCTGAGTTGAGTTTTAATTAATTTGGATTAAAATGTTGCAAATGCTGAGAGCTCGACTGGGAAGCTGTCTGATATGCCGAAGAAGGCGTTGGCGGTTTACCGTTCTCTGGACTCACCTGAGCGGTTCCATGGCGGCTCTGTGGTGCTGTGGTGTTGTGGTTCTCTGTTTCCGCAGCGGACCAAAGGCCAGGCGAATTTTGATATTGAAATTGCTACCTTGGCAGAGAGCACAGCAAACACTGAGGAAAGCTTCTGCCGGAGGCGAGGCTTTGATAACATCAGCTGAAGTGCTTGAATGGGTGGTGGGAGAGGGAGAGGTGAAAATGGAGGGGAATTCCAGCTCCCACAACAACTGAACAGAGCTGAAGAGAACAAAGACAACAATTCCATTTGGTAAACGTTTGCCCAGCGAAGAGGGCGGGAAAATGCAACGCCAAGAAGGAAAATAAACGGAATGAAAAATAATCTAAAGTTTACGTTGGTTTTCTGCTTGTGCTTGGATTGCTTTGAATTTGAGTTTGGCCAAATGTAACTACAATTTAAATGCTAATCTGGCATCTGTTGGCGGTCGACTCGGACAAAGCCACGGCGCATGCGCAAACAACTCCGCCCTGACAACGCTTCGAAGCAGCTCCGAGTGAGGGAGGAGACAGTGCGACCAGGGATGGAGAGCAGGGAAAGAGGTGCACTTAGCGGTTAGCCCATTCGCTCATTAGTCGACTGCGGATATTCACCAAAATATCCAAGTCTTCCTCTCTGTCTTTCTGTCTCCTGCCCTGTTTTATTTATGGTGTAATCCGACTCCTGTCCAACTTCTGGGCAACTTCTGGTGCTGCTCGGGCTGCCTGACTCTGGTACTTGGCTGTCTAATTAATGTTCACGCCTGTAAAGTGCCGACTTTATTTGCGGCGGATGCTTGCTCTGAATTCTCGATGCTCAGTTCTGAATTCTAAATTCTTTAGCTGGGTGAAGAGATTCGCCGCAAAAATGTTGCGAGTTGTTGTCGTCTGGCGACGGGTCTCATAAGTTCAACGGAACAAAGTACCGCTATGCCCTCTTCCTCCCTCATACCCCACTACTTTCGAGGGGAAAACCGCGACAGTTCAGATGCAGCCCAGAATAGAAATGGAAGCAAAATCAAAACCGAAAGAACATTTGTAAGCTGCCAATTATTATGAAATGAGCAGACAGCAACAACAGCAACAACAACTGCGACAAGAGCAACAAGAACAACAACAACAACAGCAAAGACAACAGCGACATTCGAACTCAAACCAAAAAAAGTCTTGGCCCAGAGTTCTCAGTTCACATTTCTCAGTTGTGGACTTTTCGTTCTGAGTTCTCGAGACTCGAGCTCTGAAATCGAAAAGCGCGTCACGCCGAAATCCGTTGGCTCGTTACCATTTGGAGATTTGAGCGCCGGCAATCGGAAGAATAGTCTCTGTCTTTTGGGCGATGCTCTGTTGGTTTCCCAGTTTCCCAATTTCCCAGTCCCCAGTTCCTAGTCCCCAGTCCCCAGTTCAGTGTTGTTTTGGCCGCCTCGCGTGCTGCCAAACCGCCAATTACCGAACATCAAAAAGCAGTTTCCCTCAGCTGGTCTCAGCTTGCTTTGCCTGCCTAATAATTTGCTTTCTGACTTTGTGTGGCTTTGTTTGTACTTTTGCAGATCGCAAACCCTTCTCTCTTTCTCTTTCTCTCTTTCTCTCTTTCTCTTGTTCCCTCTCTTTAGTTAAGTAGGAAACTCACTGGACACCCAAAAAGGTGATCGAAATGTTAAGAATCTTTTGCCGAATCACGCAATGTCTGAGGTCTGAGGTTTAAGGTCCAAGTAAAGGAAATGCAAATGCTCTTGAAGATCTTTCGTGGCTCACGCTTTGATACAGTTTTCGGGCAAGTGCCACGCCCACACGGGCATACCTTTCGGATGGTACGAGTACGGGCTACATTTTTTAACCGAAAATTAATTTAATTATATTAGGTATAATAAATACACAGACTTATCCAACACGCTCCCCTTTCGGGTCTTCTTTTTGACAGTGTAATCACGTCAGTCAGTGGCCTATTTACGAGGTGTCTGAGTTCGAGTTGCCCTCGGGTTCTCTTCCTCGTCTTCTTCATTCCAAATCCACAGAACAACAAAGCGTGACAACAAAGTCTATTGACTTCTCTTCCAATTACAAATGTAACATTATGTATTCTGATTCTATGCACACTCTTAAGAACAACATGAAGACAGTTTATATTAATCTCTGATCGCTAATAACAACTATTATTATTATGACACATTTGTGTTGAAAATGATCAGTTAATGATCGTTGAGCAATCAAATCAACGATAACCCACTGATCCATAAAAACATGTCTCATATAAATCAATATCGAAATTGAGTTCCCTTCTCTCGTTAGTATTTTAAGACACAATCAAGAGGATATTTGATACATTTCGGATTTCCTTGTCTTACTGGGGATATGCTGAAAGTCCTTTATGGTCGTGTTACTTTCATGTGATCCGCATTTGCGTAGGCCCCTCTTCCAATTACAATTGCAATGACAAACACGTTCTCCCAGCAGAAGCTCACATCTCTCATCTCATCTCATCTCATGTCTCACACCTGTGGTGCATCTGCCGCAGAGTTCTGTGGATCTTTGGATCTCTAGATCTGTTGAGAGGTTTGTTGCTAATGTGTGAAGCGAGCTCTAGGATCGCGTGGGTTGTCGAGTGGCAACAAAGTTGCAACATGGCCATGCAACAGGAGGAACAACGCGCTGATTATCTATCCCAGAGTGCTTGATTAGAGCTGGGCAACCTCGGAAATGATCTTTGCCCAGAACTACTGCAAATTATGCCGCTATTTTCATTGTCCCGCATGACGGCGTCGAATTCACATTGAAAAACCTTTTGTAGGAAGGCAAGTTAAAGTCAGAATTAAAGTGGATTTAGCTGGTGCAAATTATTGGCGCTGAATGGGAATGAGATATTCGAGGCATCCTGTTTCGATCGGGGCGATCGACGGGGCTTCGTTTTATTGCTGCCTTGATTTATGCAACATTTTCCGCAATAAAAATGCCATCGTCTTGAAGAATTATTACATCATCACGTAATAGGCCTCGTCTTCAGCTACAGCTACAGCTACAGCCTCAACCTCAACCTCATCCTCGGCGCCACGCCCGTCATAGGCCAGTTGCCAGTTGGCAGTTGGATGTTGGCCAAATTGCCCTCGGATGCATGCAGCGTTGTGCGATCCTCAGTCCGATCTTTCGCGCTGTCATAAATCAGTCGCCAGCCTCAAGTTGCCGCTAGTCACAGAGAGAGAGAGGGGATGGGATGGGATAGGGGTAGAGGCATTAAATAGTCGTACTCTCCTCTTAAATTGCGGGGCACGAACAGCTGGCAAAGCTACAAGAGCAATAGCACCAACAAAAGAACAACAACAACAAAGCGACTATTAAGTGTCGTGTCATCCTCAGTGATCCATCATAGCATACGAGATCTCTTCACTCCTCACTCCCCATTCTTCCCTTAGAACACAAGTGGAATGGAAAAATGAACTTGGCACGTGTCTATCATGTTAAATGGGAGTTGACGAAGCACCTGCGGGGGAGTGGACAATTGGGGTGGGGAAGAAAGAAAGGAGAGGAGGTGTTAATACGAACGGAATCCAGCGAAATGTTGTAATAACTCTCCAAATTAGGACTACAAAGGTGCGGGAGATTACGTAATGCATTCCTGCTCTTTTTTTGCCCCTCTTCTCTCCTTCTCCCTCGACCTGGTCTTTAAATGGCCCATTGTTGGGGCCAGGTCCAAACACGGAAGTCCAAGCACACTCCCCAAATGCCCATTTCATATAATTTCTATTATTTCTGGCAGCTTTGCCAACTGCCACCAGGTGACAGTTACAATGCAGAAACAATATACAACAACTGCTAATGCCAACTCGGATCCAACTACGATCCCACTGATCGCCAGCGAGACTCAGAGTCAGAGTCCGAGTCAGACTCAAAGTGGGAGTCGGAGATGGAGATGGAGACAGAGTCGAATTCAGAGTCGGGAAATGTTCTTGAAGCATGAACACTGACTTGATCGTGAGGGGGAAGTGGGAAATCGGCTACGGTGAGAGAGGGGAGGAGGAGGGGGGACATTGCCACCGTCCACAAGAGCTGGCAACTGTCGCAGCCATAATCGCCACAATGATCATCATAATCGTGATCGTTTTCGGGCTTTGGCTTTGGTCACTTGTCCCTCCTCCCTCTCCCTCTCCTTATTCGTTCGTACGAGGTGGTCCCGTCCTCGGGGAACCATTTTTGGCATGCGTTCGGCAGCGAACACTTCCTGTGGGAACCACTCGAGAACTTGTTCCATTCCAGAGTCGCTCTGTGCTCTGTGCATGTTCCACGTCATGTTGCCTGGCCATTTTATGGTTGCTCTCAAAGAAGGCTGCACCCACAAGAACTCCAAGCTTCCCTGCCCCCCATTCACTCCTACCCTATCGTATATGAAAATTGTATTTCGAACTCTTCTGAAAATACCTCATCTACAATTTGACCATAAATCAATTAGTTAAGTGTAACAGTTTCCATTGATTCACCTGGTTAAACCCAACTGGGTTGGTCTTCTTCTTTCCACTAGTGCATGCCAAACGCGAGGAGAGCATAAATTACAAAGATGATGCCCCTTTTGTGTTGCAGCAAATTGGAACAGATTCCTCATGATCTGCAAAGTGGTGCAAGCTGAAGGGATCTTTAATCATGGGTATTAAATCTACCTGTTAGCACCTAACGAACTGTTATTTAAATAGAACAAATGGCAGCTTAAGGAATATAAATCAACAGTTTTGCTTTGCATTATCAGGATGATCTACTCCAACTCTTTCTCTATTAGATCTATGGCACATCGATCTAATCGGACTCAAGGTCGCACTTGGCTGAGAATTCGCAACTGAGAAAGGCAACTGTGAAATGGAGCAAGATATGACTAGAAACAGGTGTAGCCGCTATTGACAGTTGCCTTGATTGGTTTGTGTTGCATGTGGCATGTGGCAAGATCTCCACAAATATCGTGGACACGCCCCTTCTCTCGCAGGGGCCACAAACTGAGGAAGACAACTGCATTTTGGGGTCTTCTCCTGCTTCTTCCTCTTCTTTATTGTCTTTGGCAAAGGAATCGTCGCTTTGTAGAGTCTGTCTGACAACGCCCAGAGCAAACACTGAAACACTGCCTGATTTATCCCAGTCCCTCCTTCCTTGTCCCCAGTTTGCCCATAAATTGATGCGACTCTGCTCCTAATAGCAGGGTACTGGCTTGCAAATTGAAGTAGGAAGAAGAAGAAGATATGGAAGAGTGCACAAAGTGGAGATTGCATCATCGAGGCTGACAATGCGATGGCATCAATTTGCGAATGTGTCCGCCATTCAACTGACCAGGAATTGGCCAAGATGAGTGCCAATTTGCCTGCAATCTTCAAGTTATGAATTGGAATAAACTGTAGAGTCTCCCTTTAAAGGAGTTCAGCTTTCTACTCTGTCTTCTTTTGGAGTAGTCACAATCGATCCAAGATCCCATATGACACCTCTGTGTAGCCATAATTCATAAGGCTCCAATCGATTGAGAGTTGAGGATTGAGGCAGAAGAACAAAAACATCAGCAATTAGAAGATGCTGCCTATGGCCAATGGAAGTTTCAAGTTGGCTGGTGATTGAGTTGCAGCTCAGGTGGCTCCACTCCGCGGTCCCAGTTATAATTGATGGCGAGACGCTCCTCGGACGCGACCAGCGGACAACGGAGAATGAGCAACAAACAGGAAAATTCATATTACGAAAAAAGTGCATCGTTTAAGTGTCATTATTGGGACCAGAATCTCAACAAGTCGCTGCCGTTGTCGTGTCTTCGGATGAAGATGGAGATGCAGTTGGAGATGGAGATGGAGATGACTACTTTCACCGCGCTCAGAATTCCTTTCTGTACTGAGGAGAAGCAGACATCGGTCAATCTGCCAACTTCTCTCCTTCTCCATCTGTCTCTCTCTCTTGTTTTCTTTCTCCTTCTCCTTCTGCTTCTGCTTCCCCTTGAACAGCTTCAATATCCGCTGGCCACAGTCAACACCTCCGCACCGCCCACCGCACATCCAACTGAGGTGGGGCCATCACTCAGTTTCAGCTTTGGCATCAGCGTCAGCTTCAGTTTTAGCCTGCACCTTACTGTCTTTTCGGTTTGTGGCCTTTCTTATCCACTCATTGCTCATGTGCAGCTCGTTCGACTCTCGAACTTGACTTGGTTGTGGTTTTTACACCTTGCATGCTTTGGGTTTTTTGTTTGGTTTAACTTCGCTCGTGTCGAATAGATCGAGAACTGAACTGAACTGAGTGTCTTTGGTTAAGGGCGTTAACTGGGTTAAATGTTCGTTGACAGTTTTATGCTGAGACAAGAGACAAGAGTCGTCAAGACCACGAGGCGTTGATGACAGTCAGTCAGTCAGTGGCACAAACCAAACGAGAAACTTATTAAGAGTGAAAATTCTTATTGCTGTTGCGGCTAGAATGAGTTTTATTTTTTGCATGGAAAGCTGGAAAAGCTGAATCAAAGAAATGCCATTGCTGCAATTAATGCTGGCCCAGGGCAACAGGTGAATGAGAGGGGAAGAGGGAACGAAAAAGTGAAATAGTTAAAACAAATCAAAAGCGGCGCAATCAAGCGAAAGGTGTTACAGTTCTAGACACAGTCATAAAGTTCGTCGCCTAAGTCTTTCGTTGCCCCCTTCATGTCAATTTCGATATCGGTGTCGGATGTGGGTCGAGTCAGCGGTGCACTTTCAACTCTGTTGGCGCCTTTGATGGCAACTTTCATCATACGAGTGGCTGCGATTCTTATCAGCAATTAGGCGTCGAGATTCCCTTTGGATACTCATCCCATTAAGGAGAAATCTGAAGACTCAAGACTTCTCCCTGACAGTGACTTATTTGAATTCGCAGTTCCTTTCTCCGAAAACTCTCTCGATGCATTCCAAGCGAAAGTACTTTGGACGCGAGTGTCGAGTATCGATCTACTTCTAATGAACAACAATTACAACAATGTAGAGAACGAGCTTGAAGCCAGGCAAACAAACATTCGCAACCCAGACATTGTCGATCAATTTGAAAACAATTGTAGCAATGAACGAGAGCTTGAGACGGGACGATTGATTGCCGGAAATATAAACAGTCGACAACCTGCCGATAACTCCTCTGCCTTCCTTCCTCTTCCCCTTCCTCTGCTCGACCTTCTCAGGGGCGACAATCAGCAAGAAGTGAGAAGCGAGAAAGCAGCGGAGAATGTGCGAAAATCGAAAGGAAATTTGCATGTCACTCAATTGACCAAATCACCGAGAACAGAGCGCCGACACAAATGTGGAGAGTTTTGGGATCTGTTTGCTCTACAAACGAGCTGATGATGTTGTTGTTGTAGTTGTTGTCATTGTTGTTGTCGCCACTTTCAACATAGAGCTTGGCACAGTTTCAGAATGGCAACAAATATTTGAATATCGAAGTGACACCAAAAAATAGAGATAGCCTATTAAAATCATTTATTGACTTCCTCATAACGGGTGAACTTTACGATAAGATAAGAAAGAGCAACAAACTCCTCACTTGACCCAACTGATCTGAGAAACATAAACTGTTAACCAACATAATTCAGCAAATATTTGAACAGAACCTAAATTAATTCTTGGGAACAACATACAACATAATTTTGGCAGTGATCGTAGTAGAAGATTACAATTAGAGCACAACTTTTGCGAACAACAATTACTCAATTACGAAGAACAAGAAGCAAACTCAGACAGGGAAGTTGCCTCGTGTCTAGTCTTCTATTGCTTAATCAATTTGTGGGAAGTCATCAGAATTCAGCATTGAGAACTGAGGAATCAGAAATCAGAAGCGTAACAGAGTTCGGTATAAGAGTTTTCATTCACACGGAATACGGCAAACGGACAGCGATTGCAGACTTCCTGCTCCAAAAGCTTTTCCGAAAGACAAAATTTATATAATTTCTTTATCAGATTCATCGCGTATTGTTGGAACAGAATTGTGTAATTCACTTGACGGCGCTGATTGAACAGATGAACAGATGATAGAGTCGAGTCAGAGCAGCAGAGGCGTCAATTATGAGCACAAAGCGACAAAAGCTGACAACGTCATCGTCAATTTATCGCCAGAGAATCGATCCGTCGAATGGGAGTGAAAATAACTGCAAGTGCAACTAAAGTGCATGAAAATGGGGGAAAAGTGCGACGAGTGCAGTTCGCTGTGCTTTCGGTGAGTCTTCGATAATATTTAATTGCATCATCAGCCTCTGCATCCGTCTGTCTCTGTCTTTCTCTGCATTTGTATCTGTGTCTCAGTCTGGCAAACAGATTCAATCATATTTGACACATGAGCGAGACTTGGGCTTTCTTTATGGCGTAAGTTTGGGCCGTAAGTTGCGTAAGTTGCATAAAGATGACTCCTTAATTCCATGCCGCAATCGGTGGCCTCATTCGTAGCTCAGATTTGTTATCTCGCATTTAATTAGGCGTGCGTTGGCTTAATGATCATTAGAGTTGTTGTTGTTGTGATTCTTGTGGTTACAACTTTGGTCATTAGAAAGCTGCAATGTTCTTTTTTAGCTGGCAGAAAAGTGAGAGAAGAGATGAACAAAGACTCTCTTTGCACCTGCTAAAAATGACTTCAATTAGCGTTTATGCAGTGCAATTCTCGGGCAGAGTTGAAGCTGCATGCCATCGCGTTAGAAAATCATTTAGTTCGACTGCTTTAATTGCATTTTATTGCTTCCGACAGGCGACCAGAGGCGAAGTCAGAACTAAAGATTCATTCATAGTTGCCCCTTTATAATTCTCTCGTCGAAAGTTCTGAAAGAGCGCACAATTCAAGTTAAAGAGCGCAATTTAAGAGCAGACGTCGCTGTTGACGCCGGCAGCGGCAGCGACTGCGACTGCGGAAGCTCTGCTGCTCTCTGCAGAGTCTCGACAGAGACTTCGTGGCCTTCGCCTCAAACATTTGGTGCTTGACGAATCGAGACGAGGCTGCTGACGCTTTGACTTTGCCGGCACTCGACCATGGAATGGTTACACATTTTCATAACCGAAGAATGTCTTATGGCTCTAGCTTAAATTTAAGGCTAAACGGAATGAGTATTTGCATTAATAAATGCATCTGTGTCACGCCCAAGTCAGCGGCTCATGTGACAGCGACTTCCGTTTGAATCACTTGGCAAACTTGAAAATGGTTCAAATGTTTTGAGACAACAGCAAGTACGAGTAGAACCGGCAACGTTGCCGGCATCAATTCGCATAAAAACATACAAACTTGCCACGGCCGGAAGCCAGTAGATCAGAGCACTTTTACCAAAATTTCAAAGATTAAAATATTAATTTGTATATTGCCAGAATGATCGAATTTTGAGTTAGTCTTCAGAAAAAGTAGACAGTTTATTAGCCCAAGCTCAATTAATCGTCTCTTCAAAGATGGTTTGTGGATGGTTTATTAAGAATATTTCATATTGAATCCGTATGTAGCATATGCCACAAATGTTGTACGCAACTCTCGGAATTGATCAGAGAGACATTCACTTGCCGGCAGCTGCGTCCAAGTTGCAGTCCATGTCACAGTCACATCGTAGATCGTGGATCGTGGATCGAGCATCGTTCAACTCCCGCCTGGTTTGGCTACAAAATCATAATCATGTCGGCAAATTAGACTGACATGAAGCGTACGTGCGTCAACTAGCCGATGAATAGGATCTGGTATACTCGTATACTCGAGTACTTATACGAGTATGTGAATGTGAATTCAATAGGCGGGATTGAAGATCACCATCAGCTTCAGTCCAGAGTTTAAGCAGAGAAAGCTGCAGAATGCATTCGACTTTGTCTATGCGTCTGACTTTGACTTTAACTTTGGCCATGGGTGAATGTCTTATGTGCGTTTGAGAAGTCATAAGAGCAATGTCATCGTCCAGTTCGACAACGGATGCTGAAAACCGTTTGCAATTCGTGCGACAAAACTGAGATATGAATAAATGCGTTTCTGGTTTTTTCTGCCGGAGAACTGAACTGTCTGCAAGACACATAAATATTTTTCAAATGCTAAGAACTTTTTAGATAATTAACTTTTGTCTATTTGAATGACAAAATGTTGCAGATTTGCAGCGTATCTGCAAAATTGTTTTTCATTCAAGACTGCGGGCTAAACTTGACTGCCAACGATTTAGGTTATCTGGTTTCGGCCCGGGTCATGCAACGGTTATAAAACAATTGCTGTAAGATAAAATTTTATAACTTATCAGCCAGAGTTGCCTGCAGACTACAAGGCCTGACGTAATGGTTTCCGTTATTTATGGTAGCCAACAGCAGCTAGGATACTCGCAATTTCCTTAAGGTGTCGACGCTCTTTAGTCACATAAAAATGCCAGCTATTTCTGAAGTTGGCTATAAACGTTTTGCAATTAAAGTGCCTTGAACGTGAAGCTTAACCTTTAAACCGAAATCATCTATTTTTCATTCTGGCAGCCTGCGGTTTTCAGAGAACTATAAAAGTATGTTTTCCTGCATTTTTACAATAAATTGTGGTCACATATTTGCAACTTTTTGCCATGTCTCCCATAGATAAACAATTTCCCATCTTTGCTGACATAATTTGATACAAATTCTTCACTTTGAATAATGTATATGGATGTAAAATTTATTCTGACATAGAACTGTAGAGTTATTAAAAAATAAGTATTAATATTTCTAAGCCATAAAGATTTATGCACAGCAAGTTCGTTGCCTAAGTCTTTTGAATTTCATGTTGGGGAGAAAATTGCTTGAAAATTGAAAACGTCCAATGGGTCAGTTAAAATACATGGCAAATAATACATTTACCGAACTCAAAATAATAAGATATGCACAACTGATATATGGCTGGCACTTTGGACTGACAAAATGGGCAACCAGGCCATAAATTCGCCATGGACAAGAGTCGAAACTGCACAAACGTTGCAAAGTGATTTTCTCGCACTCAATTTCAATGGTTTCAGTTTCGGCTTCGGCTCCGATTCGCCGCCAACTTGATAAATTAACAGTGTGCACATGCCATTTGTTTATTTGCCTAAATAAATCGCCAGCCAATTCGAATTCGAATTCAAATGCCTACAAAAGAGCCCCAAAAGCTACCGCACCACCAATTGAAAATCGCAACACAATCAAATGAACATTCTGTGCGCCCCGCAATTTATAAGGCTGGAATCTGTGACTGCGACTCCCATGCCTGAAAAGATTTAACCAAGGCTTAGTTTATTGGCCCACTAAGGCGACTGACCCACAACATTAAATTGTAATTTGAGTGGGCAAACATTTTAACTGAATTTCTTTTTCTCTTTCTATCTCTGTCTCAGACTCTGACTTTGGGTCTTGTTCTTGTTCATGTAAGTTCGAGTTGGCAACTGGGATAATTAGAATGCCATTTGCATCTGTAGCTGTGACTTTTGACGCCCCAGTGCAGTATGTGAGTTTGGAATACCGCTATTAGTAGTCTTGGCCTTGTCTACTTCAAATTGAAGCTGGTGCTGATGTTGGCCATGTCATTGACCATTGGAATGCGTGGAAATCAATTTGCGAGCAAACAATTGCATAATCGTTGATTATGAGCACACAATACTCAGAGTTCTCGACTTGACCATTAGCCATTAGCCAAGAGCCACCAGGCAATAGGCAACAGCCACTGGCCAACAGCCACCAAAATGGCTCACAGCTGGTCGATTGGTCGATTGGTCGACTGTCCGATCTAAAGTTGTCCATTTCAATTCGATTAGCGCGGAAATCAATCTGGTCGTCAGCGCATGTGGAAAACTCTCTGCTCAGGCAGCTGCTAAACTCGACTCTGTGATTTAACGCATATTACACATAATGCATTTTCCATGCCGCTTTCAAGAACGCGCTGTTAAGAACCGCAAAAGCAGAAACCACCAACAAATCACATGCCACGGACGCTTGGGATCATGTGAGTGTGGAGCCAATCAGTTTTTCCATTTCTTCTGGAATGGCCTGGTGATTTGGCCATTGTGCGTGAGCCTCCAAAGTGATGTTATTTGAATTTGTTCACTGGTGGCGGGTTTTTTTTTAATTAGAGACGTAGTTGCAACAATGCAACAGTGTGAGAAATGATTTGCAAATGTTCGTCGGGAGAGGTAAACACTTCCGTCAGTTCGGGCAAATAAATTGACAGCGCAGTGGGCTGATGTCCGTTTGCGACTTCAATGGCAATCGAGACATGCCGCGCCATGTATGTAATTCATAAAAATTATGAAAAAACCCACCCAGATTGGTCCCCGAGGGCCGCCGCCGCCGCCGCAGACGTTGAACGGCAGCGATCGCAGTCGCAGACCGACGATGACATTGCCGCGGACATTGTCAAGCCAAGCACTTTATTTTCTGCGCGTTTGACATAAACATTTGCCCAACGGACATCTGAATGGCCACGGCCTCTCTATGGCTCCTTATAAGCTCCACACGACACGCCAAGGAACAGAGCTTGCAACAAGAAGCGGCTTGGCGTCCTCGTCATCTTGCCTCTAACAATATTTGAAATACGCATTGCAGAATTTATGTTATGCGTGCCACAGTCGGAGGCCGATTCAGTTGCTCGTCGGTCCAATGTCAAAATACACACAAGCTCAAACTCCAAACGCCAAACCCCAGCCCAATGAAATAGAAAAACAAAACCGCGGAAAGTGTCCAGTGACTTTCGCTGGTGGAAGCTCCTTAGACCAGAGACGGAGCTAAAGAGCTGCAGAGCATGCTCCTCTGGAGGCCAGCAATGAGGCTTTGTCTAAATTTGGACGGTCATGTCGGTGACAGCTTTTGACTTGCCAGCTTTTCAACTTGTTGTTGCAAGTGGCGCAGAGTTCAAAGCATCAGATTAGAGATAATGTTAAGCATTTCCTTTCAAATTTGTGACTGACTTTCTTGCCGTCGTTCAAGTCAAACAGCAGTCAGAAATAATTATGAATATAAAAATAAATTATTTTCGTTTCATCTTAAATATTGAAAAAAAACAGTAAAAGTATTTAAAAAGAAAGCTCAAAATTACATCCTTATATTATACGAAATAAATTACTTAATTAATTTAAAATTATGTCCAAGAAAAATGAGTGAATAAATAGTTAATATCTTAGAATTATTTTTGAAGAATCCACACTGATACAAATCTAAATACTAACTTCTAAGAAATTGAGATACCACCTTGCCATATATTTACCAAAATGGGTTTTTGAATACCTTTATATATACTTTATATCAATATAGTTTTCTCTTTTCATTGATGCCTAAGCAAGATTGCTCTGAAAAGTCCTTCAATTCGCAAGTAGGTGAAATCAAGTTAATGAAGTTGTTTATTTGCAATTTGTAGCCCCTTTTTGTGCTCAATTAGTTTGTCACTTTTACTTGCTCCGACTTCGACTTCAACTCCAGGTTGAGCTCCAGTTTCGTTTCAGTTTCACTTGGCAATTTTCCACCTGGTAAGTGCCTGTAACGCCTAAACGTTGCTCTGATTGATTTGTATAAACGTTGATTAGGCCAAAACCAACAATCAAAGCCACGGCGTGAACCCCACCACTTAAGGTTGGCCTTGTTAGATCGGACAGCCAAATCAATTGACAGGCAAATTACGAGTACCAAATGATAGAAATAGAGTAAAAAGGCAAATGTGTAATTTCTAATACGAGTACAGATTATTTATTTAGCTTTTATTTTCGTTTTCTGTTTATAGCATCTGAAGTTTGTCTCATTGTTACATTGCGTTAACTAGGCCTAGTATTAAGTATACGTACATTAAAGTACATAAGTATTATACGTTTTTTATTTTAGTTTTATTAAGTGTTTTTATTAAGTATTCAGACAGTCAAACCTCTTAAATGAGGCTTGCACAGTATCAGTTTCAATGAAGGCTTCAGTTACGAGCTCAGTTAAGAGGTTTGAATGGTTTGCACTACGACTAAGGAGCTTTTTAAAAGTCTTAAGCTGATAGTATGTCGACATATTTAGAGTATAGAGTCTTAGGAGTAAGTCTTAAATAGAGTAAGCATATATGAGCATAAATATTAAGCTACAGTTCTGGGTCGTATATATGTGTGTGGGTGTGTGTGTGTGTGTGTGTGATACAGTCATTGCCTCATTCATTGGATGTTTGCAGAGAAGTCCAGCTCTACGTTGCGCGCAATGACTTTGAATGTGCCACATTTTAAGACGCTTACTAACTAGATTATTTGAGAGCGGTGCCAAGATGTTTCTTTTTTTATTTTCGTTGAGCTAAAGATAGAATTTCAAGCTAGTTTCCTATGAAGGGGCTCATCTTTTTTTTGATCATCATCATCGTCATCGCCGTCGTCATCATTTTTATCTTCGTTTGCTTATCGCTTGTGTAACGCGCGCTTCTGCATGTTGTCCCAGACTGCAATCACCGTCAGCTGGAGCAGCAGAAAGAGCGCACCGGCAATTATGAAGCCTGCAAATAGAGTTGTAAAGTACAAGATATTTATGGGCTTATTTAATTAGCTGGTCACTCAGCCAGCAAGCAAGACGAGAGGGCCTTCTCTTTGATGGTGCGATTTTGCGATGTTGCGACGGCACGCGATTACCGATAATACATTTGGCGCGCTTTCAGTGGCAGCGCCACTCAAGACACTCAGATCTGCAACAGCAGCTAAACAGCTAAGCAGTCAAGCAAACAAAAAACTTACCATAGCCATTTATGCAAGTATCCGTTTTGTTAGCCAATTCCAATTGCAGCTTGGCTAGACCGTCTCTGGGCTCACCGTTGGTCGCTGCATCGGCGCCATTGAAGGCAAATTTATCGGTGATTTGTATCGACTGCACCAACAAAATGTTCTCATCGGTCGTCTGATGACTCACATCACGTTTTTGGCGATCCGACTTAATGGCCAGCTCAACTGTGGAAAGGAGTAGCAAGTGGTGAATATGAAAATATGCTCAAGTGTGGGAGACACTCAAAGTGGCAAGAGATGAATGAACCTGTGACTTGTTCACTGATAACAGTGCGAACCAGGAAATTGGCAACTTTTCTGTTTATCGGCTATACGAATGCTTCTCATTAAGCTTAAGTTAACAAATGTGAATTGCTTGTATTTCAAGTTTGCCATAAAATATAATTTTGTTAAATTTTTTAAGCCTATAAAATTTTTTTTTGATCCTCTAAAAAATTAAAGGTGTTAAAAATATATTGCTATCCTTAACTTTGAAAAACTTTAATGCGTTTTATGAGAATTTGGAGAACATTTTAATTTTGTAATATTTGTTAAATATCAATGAATAAAATCTTGAATTTCTGAGCTTCACAGTACTTATGGCAAGTCACTTCACTATCACAGCAATAAATTGCCAGACAGTGATTCAGTGATGCTTTTGGCCATCTCTGCCGTTATAGGACTGGGTACTAATACTCGTACTCGTACTCGTACTTACCACCATCGGTGCCATTGAAGACTGAACGCTTGCGACGACCATAGGATAGTAGCGACTTGGTCTCGCCGTTCTCATCGTTGTCGCAGATAACCGGTTCGCAGCGGGGAATGCAGGGCGTGACCAGGGCGCGGAACTGCACCAGCTCCGAGGAGGGGAACTTGAAGGCGTCGAATTGTGAGAGCAGCACCTTGCGATTGCTGGCCATCTTTTGCATAGCACTCATAATATATTGATCCGTGGGACAGCCGTTGGCATCGATCAGCGTAATCTCGGCACTGTCTGTCCCATCCATGGCGACCAATTCGCGCACAAAGATCTCATACGGACTGTTGGCATCGACGATCTCAAATCGCAGCGCAAGGGGATCACCGACCTCAGCAATTCGCTTCATATCGCTACCATCTCGTGCGGTGATCTTCATTATAACATTCGGTGAGTCCACAATAATTTCCTCGCTCAGTGTCGATTCAATCTCGCCAGTAACGCCCAGATCAACATTATTCACCACCGTCTTATTGGTCAAATCATACTGACAACTCACTGCAAGTCCCAGATCGGAGGAGGTGACAATCATGTCATGATGCTGGATAACAATATCATTCATATAGCGACCGTAGGCACTCTGACGCACATTGCACTCGAGATCATTGTAGCGCATGCGAAGATCAAACTCCAACGAGTTGTTGACATTCACGGCACATGACTTGGGTGCTCCCTTGGCATAGACCTTGCCGTCGAAGAGCTTGGAGGTGCGAATCTTGGTGATCATCTCACCGGAACGACAATCAATGGAGACATTGTAGCATGCGGACTGTTCATACGTAGACGCCTCTTCGATGTTCAGATACGGCTCCGACAGATCACTGAGTGTGGCGCGACTGTGGTGGGAGAGACGACAGACATGCTCGCCGGTCTCATTGTAATCGTAGGAGTGGCAACGGAAGGGGGCGGTCAGGCAGAGGTCACGGCAGTCGTCAATGCTCTGAACATTCTGGTGCACCGAGTCGACGGTCTTTAGAATGCGTCCCGAGACGCGCTTGAATTCACACAGCTTGCTCGGCTCCTCGGCACAGTTATTCTCGAGATATTCGGCGCCATCGTAGGCCACAATGTTGGCCTCCTCCGCCAGCGTAATGCGATCCATGTCCGACAGTTCACAAAGGCCAGAGTGCGCATAGAAGTTGGCCGAGCTAAAGAAGCAGCAGCAAAATGAATCAGCTGTGAACTGTGGCAACTTCCATTTTTTTTCTTTTTTTTTCTTGGTTGCTTAACGGGACTCTTTCACTTACCGACAGGTGAACTCCGTTTCGCCCAAACACAACTCGATGCAGTCGCGTCGTGTGGCCACACTCTGGCTGGTCTTGGCATGCTCTGGCAGTCGGTAGCCCTGGACACGATCAATGCACCAGGCCTTGGAGCAGGGACGCACACCGAAGCAGGATTTCTGTGCGTATATTGTGAAAACGGGATACTGAGAACGCGAAAGTGAACCTGCAAACAGTAGACGGAGGTGAAGGAGAAGTTGGCGAAACAAAAAAAGGCGTTACTTTTGTTATACGAGTACTCTCAGTATTCTGAAAAAACCGCAGGCCCACACACAAAATTACAACTCACCTGGCAACTGATCGGCGGTGCTGCGGAACATAACGCAAAGGCCCGTCTCGTAGTTAACAGCACTGCAAGATTCATTGGCCTGGCAGGCCTCCAAGCAGTCGGTCAGCATCAGTGTGCCAGGCAGCGTCTCCAGTTGCTTCGATGGCGCCGATAGCACGTACCTGGTCATTGGGTATATTCGGATAAGACAAAATGCCGCACATAAATTTCAGACTCTGCACCACAACAGGTTTCATTTTAAAAACCACCAAAGACATTTTATCTTCAGCACGCGGAAGTCTTGATGCCCTATCTTTGCATTCTTTCAAACATTTTATTGCAAGCTCACATGGAATAAAATAGTTTTTATTTCATTAGCGGTATTAAGTACACCTGCACATTTTTAAAAGATTTCTTTTTAATTTCTCAGAACATTTATTTTATAAATCGAAATAATTTATCATAAATCAATTGAGTGTTTAATTAGGATTACTCAAGAAAAAACTCAGTTTTAAAATTTTTGCGCATCTCACTCTATGTCAATATTATACTACGCAACGCAAAGTTTTAAAAAGACGCATAGTCTAAACTCAAGTCGAAGTTGAGTTGAGTTTTTCTCGCTCTGGAGAAAAAGATGTGGCAAACATTTACGATGTGCGAACAGGCGGCACTATAATTAATACCCCCAGCCCTAAGTCGAGTCGAGTTGAGTCGTGCAACGTGCAGCGTGTAACTCGCAACTTGCAATGTGCAATGTCCCTGCTCTACAGCTAATTGCCGCAAATCAAGATTTATGTGGCATTTAAGGTTGTTTCTTCTTACCCGGTTATAAGCTCAAAGCCAATCATATCCGGCTCGCACTCCTCATCGATCTGACCAAGTGATGATGCTGCTGCTGCTGCTGATGGTGATGGTGATGGTGGTAAGGCCGTTGCCGGGGCAAGATCATCGCTCTTGCTCTCGCCATTGACAGGTGTTGCGGCAGGTTCCGCTAGACCAGCTTCCGCCGGCTGCTCGCTGGCTGCATGTGGTGTCAACGGTTTTGGTAACTCGCTTCCGCCGGCCGATGCCGTTCCCTCGGCTGGTTGTGATGGTGCAAGTGGTGCAGCGGCTGCTGCTGCTACTGCTGCCACTGCCGCCGCTGCTGCTGCATTGTTTCGCGGAAATGTCTTCAACGGTTTCGCCGGCCGCTTGGGCAACTTGCGGGCCGACTCTGCGTTATCCACCAACAAAAGCATGAACAGTAGCAGCAACGATGTTGTTGTCCTCATCATGCTGACTCGCCTCTTTCTTGTTGTCAATGACCGTAGTTGCATTTTATTGTTGTTCTTCTTCTTCGTCTAGCTGTTGTGTAAGAGATGGTTAAATGATTTTGTGGCTTGGTTTTTAATTAGCATTTCGGTTTTCTTTTGCATGCTTATCTCATGATTAATTGCAGCCGCAGTTACAGTTAAGCCCTAATAATGGGTTTAATGCCATCTTCTCAAACTCCCAGTCGCCATTTCCCAACCCAGCAACCGTAACGCCCCCTAGCACGAACTGCACTTGATTAATTGCGCTAAAAATTACAAGCTCCGATGCAAAATCAATTTCGTTGATGATGATCCCATGGCCGCAGCTGGGCACGCACACCCTGGAGAATTAAAATAACGCCACTTGGCCAAACGCACGCAAAACCGAAACCAAACCCAACCCAACCAAACCCAGCCCAAGAAAATCCAGGAAAACTGAAAAACAGAGAAACTGATTGGGATTGCGATTGACTCTATGATCATGTGATCGAATTGTTAGTGGTTTCTGCTTTTGCGGTTCTCAACGGCGCGTTCTTGAAAGCGGCATGGAAAATGCATTATGTGTAATATGCGTTAAATCACAGAGTCGAGTTGAGCAGCTGCCTGAGCAGAAAGTTTTCCACATGCGCTGACGACCAGATTGATTTCCGCGCTAATCGAATTGAAATGGACAACTTTAGATCGGACAGTCGACCAATCGACCAATCGACCAGCTGTGAGCCATTTTGGTGGCTGTTGTCCAGTGGCTGTTGCCTATTGCCTGGTGGCTCTTGGCTAATGGCTAATGGTCAAGTCGAGAACTCTGAGTATTGTGTGCTTATAATCAACGATTATGCAATTGTTTGCTCGCAAATTGATTTCCACGCATTCCAATGGTCAATGACTTGGCCAACATCAGCACCAGCTGACTACTAATAGCGGTATTCCAAACTCACATACTGCACTGGGGCGTCAAAAGTCACAGCTACAGATGCAAATGGCATTCTAATTATCCCAGTTGCCAACTCGAACTTACATGAACAAGAACAAGACCCAAAGTCAGAGTCAGAGACAGAGATAGCAAGAGAAAAAGAAATTCAGTTAAAATGTTTGCCCACTCAAATTACAATTTAATGTTGTGGGTCAGTCGCCTTAGTGGGCCAATAAACTAAATCCCCATTCGATGGACAAGACAAGCGTAGTAATCGCGGTCAGTTGCCATGCACATAAATTTCCATTTGGCATTTTAAGTTGCTGCTGTTGCTGTTGTTGCTGTTGGAGTTGCAGTTGCACTTGAAGTTGCTGCTGTTGCCGAGAAGAATTTGCTAACAGTTGGATTCGAGTTCGATGCAGATTTATTTATGTATTCACAGGTTTGGATGTGTATAAATAAATATATTGGTCTTTTGCCGCCGGACTAAAAATCCTGTAACTAGTTTTGTGCTTGATATTTCTTTTTTGCGTGTTTGCGGCCAAATTTGACAGTTTGTTTGGCTCTTGTTTTATGGACTCTTTATTGTAGCCCAATCCATTTGGATAAGAGTGGTCTCTTTTTATAAATCGTTGCTTTTCATGTTCTAATTGAACGAAATAAAATTTTTATGAAGCATTAGTGAATGCTTTTAATGGCTAGCTGAAATGTTTTCAGAATATTAAGAAATGGTTTATGTCGATTGCCGACCGTTATGATTATATGACGGGTAATCTGTGGGAATTTTGAATGGCAACTCGGCCGCTAGACATTTGGGCTAATCCAGAAGAGCAGTTCTGTGAGTCGCTTTTCAGAATGGCAGGTGTCAGCTGCCAATGAAATCATCGCTGATGTGACACCAATTCTCTCTCTGTCTCTCTGCCAGTAGCACAAGTTATTTCTTAATTAAAATTGCAAGTAATCAGAAAATTTTTCATTTCCATTGACTGATGCTGGCTAAAACTGTGCCAACCAGGAGAATGCACAACAAAATGACATAACTGCCGAGGCGGTGGCTGCTGCCAGCAAAACGCTTATCTCAATTGAGACGCGAGTCATTGTAACTGTACGCGGTGTGCTTGTGTGTGTGTGTGTGTGTGTATAAGCCAGTCAGGCAAGGCTGCGGTCTGGCTATCTTCATTCGCCACTAGTTGGCAATTTGAAGTGCACCCGCAGGCCATTGGCACAGGAGCTGACCCACATCGTGTAAGCCAAAGTTATTTTTATTGAAATTTTAGCAATTTGCGTCAATTTCTATATATTATTTATATGTGTGTGTATGTATGTGCGCAGTCATTATGTTATGCGACAAATGCCCAGTTAATGGCTCACGGATAAGCCTGTGAAATTGTTTGCATTCTCTGGCATCACAATGAAAAGACTTAGGTGACAAACTTGTTTTTGAAACTCATTACGATATCACGATCAAAAGACTTAGGCGACAAACTAGATTTAACTTTTTTTTTTATTTTGATTTGACAAGCAATGCCACACCGAAAACCTAACGGCAGTTAAACCGCATCATTTGAAAGCCATTCGTGTAAATTGTAATCTATTGGGCCGACATATAAAACATGATCTTTTCGGTTCACGCTTCGTTTTAATGCTACCGAAGTCGGTAAAAATCTAACTGTGGATGAATTTTGTATTATAAAGCAGACGCACTGCACAAACGACTCAACATTAGCATAATAATGAACTTTTGGTTAGGTAGGAATTTTCGAAATCTTCGTTCAACTGATGTGGTAACAGTCATAATATGGAACTAAACGAAACACTTAATGTCGAATTATATATCACTTCTATTACAGCTTTGACTTTTGTTGTCTTGAGCACGTAGCAAACAAATTTGTCAGTCAGTCAATAGAAAAGTGGAGATAGAAAGAGAGCGAGGTGAGAATTCCTTATGATATGCAAATATATGTTTTCTTTTGACTTGAAGACATTTTACGCCTTTGTTTAAGGTGTTTGGAAGATGGAAACAAATCGCCTTTGTCTGTGATCCTAATGCCAAAGGTATAAATGCAGCGAAAGTTGAACAAGCATAGAAAAAACAATTATTCTAGGAATGCCGGATTATTTTCTTTTTCTGTGTAGTTGAAGCTCTCTGACATTTAAGAATGTAACAGAGCCAACGTTAGTTGTTGATTATCTGCACACAGCTCAGAGATCTTGGCTCACAGCTCGCGGCTAATTGTCTTCAATTGTATCATAACCGTTGCATGACCCAACCCAAGTGACCCAAATCGTCTGGCCAGCTCAGTTATCCCAAGCGGGTTGGCGATTCAAGAATAAGCAATGAAAATTTTCGCAGCTGAATTATTTTCTTTTTCTTTATATTTTTTTTTCTGCGTGTGCGGCAACCGGCAAAAGTTAATTGCCTTCTGAATTCTGCGCATTTGGGAAATGTTTTGTCAGTGTCGTCAGATGCTAGATGACAAAAGTTTTTCCGGCAGCAAAAGACGTTGTTTGCAGTTGAAGCTAAAACTGAAGCTGAAGCTGATCGCTTAGTCCGGTCACACGAATTACTAACGGTTCGTTCGGTTCATCTCCAGTCTTCCAACTGGAGGATGACGTTTGATTTTCTTTACATGGCGCTACATTTTTGCACAGATCATTTAAAGATTCGCCTTGACATTCACCCAAGGCTTTCTCTAATGGTCCATTGACCATTTTCGTTTAATTGATGGACATGAGCAGCCCGATCCTGTTCAGTCAACTTCAGTCTAGAATTGACACCTTGTCAGGCATTGATACGATTTTCAGAGCACGACATTTACGTCGGGATATTTCCTTTTAAAACCAATTTAAAAGCAATCCAAAGATGTCACTTCCTTTATGCTTTTTAATTGTCTTTGTTGTTAAGCTTTTAAAATTACCTTTGATTGGTTGTTATATTTATTTTAATCCTTTTATTTCTTTATTTGCTGTTGTTGTAAGTTTATTGTTTACTTTTCGTTTAAATAATTAACTTCGACGACACAATGCACGCAGGACACACACAAAATTGTTTATATTAAAAAATATTTAAATTTTTTTCTTTGTTAAATATTTGTAGTGAATCGATTTTAAAGTTTGTGGACCGATGGACCGACTCTGTGCTCGCCGTCTGCACTCTAGAAAGTGGAGCGCCTAACTGCCGCACATACACCTCAGCAATAGGTTCTTATGTGAGCGAGTCTGCGAGTCTCCAGAATTATAGATGCTGTGCAGAGCAGCGGGAAAACTGAAATTTGCTCTCAGAGTTCGTTAGCTTCTATAAAATCGACGACCGTGCGACGCTGCGACTGCCAGTTCGAGCACCTTGACACTGAATGCTCGCTGCGAAGGCCACGGAAAACTTTACAAGTAACAAGTTGGTAGCCAACTCGACCAACTAACTAATGCTGACTCTCCCTCTCTTTCTCTCTGTCTCTTTCGCACTGTCTCTCTCTCTTCGGTCACGCAAACCGGTAAAAGCAGCAGGCAGAAAGCTAATGGTACGCGCTCTTCGTTAACTCTCTTCTGCCACATACTCTTTGCTGGCACTTTCTTCTTGCCTCTGAAGCTTTTCTCCGCAAACAAACGTTGTAACGGCCAACTTGGCGGAAACAATAAAATGCAATTATTGCCGTCGAGATAAATGATTTTCTAATGCAGCCACTACACGCAGTTTCTCAATCTCGGGCTGAGAATTGCACTGCATAATCGCTAATTGAAGTCGTCTTCAGGCGGAGACAAGTGCATTCATCACCAAAGAGAGTCGTAGCTCATCTCTTCTCTTCTCTCACTTTTCTGCCAGCTGGAAAAGAACATTGCAGCTTTCTAATGACCAAAGTTGTAACCACAAGAATCACAACAACAACAACTCTAATGATCATTAAGCCAACGCACGCCTAATTAAATGCGAGATAACAAATCTGAGCTACGAATGAGGCCACCGATTGCGGCATGGAATTAAGGAGTCATCTTTATGCAACTTACGCAACTTACGGCCCAAACTTACGCCATAAAGAAAGCCCAAGTCTCGCTCATGTGTCAAATATGATTGAATCTGTTTGCCAGACTGAGACACAGATACAAATGCAGAGAAAGACAGAGACAGACGGATGCAGAGGCTGATGATGCAATTAAATATTATCGAAGACTCACCGAAAGCACAGCGAACTGCACTCGTCGCACTTTTCCCCCATTTTCATGCACTTTAGTTACACTTGCAGTTATTTTCACTCCCATTCGACGGATCGATTCTCTGGCGATAAATTGACGATGACGTTGTCAGCTTTTGTCGCTTTGTGCTCATAATTGACGCCTCTGCTGCTCTGACTCGACTCTATCATCTGTTCATCTGTTCAATCAGCGCCGTCAAGTGAATTACACAATTCTGTTCCAACAATACGCGATGAATCTGATAAAGAAATTATATAAATTTTGTCTTTCGGAAAAGCTTTTGGAGCAGGAAGTCTGCAATCGCTGTCCGTTTGCCGTATTCCGTGTGAATGAAAACTCTTATACCGAACTCTGTTACGCTTCTGATTTCTGATTCCTCAGTTCTCAATGCTGAATTCTGATGACTACCCACAGATTGATTAAGCAATAGAAGACTAGACACGAGGCAACTTCCCTGTCTGAGTTTGCTTCTTGTTCTTCGTAATTGAGTAATTGTTGTTCGCAAAAGTTGTGCTCTAATTGTAATCTTCTACTACGATCACTGCCAAAATTATGTTGTATGTTGTTCCCAAGAATTAATTTAGGTTCTGTTCAAATATTTGCTGAATTATGTTGGTTAACAGTTTATGTTTCTCAGATCAGTTGGGTCAAGTGAGGAGTTTGTTGCTCTTTCTTATCTTATCGTAAAGTTCACCCGTTATGAGGAAGTCAATAAATGATTTTAATAGGCTATCTCTATTTTTTGGTGTCACTTCGATATTCAAATATTTGTTGCCATTCTGAAACTGTGCCAAGCTCTATGTTGAAAGTGGCGACAACAACAATGACAACAACTACAACAACAACATCATCAGCTCGTTTGTAGAGCAAACAGATCCCAAAACTCTCCACATTTGTGTCGGCGCTCTGTTCTCGGTGATTTGGTCAATTGAGTGACATGCAAATTTCCTTTCGATTTTCGCACATTCTCCGCTGCTTTCTCGCTTCTCACTTCTTGCTGATTGTCGCCCCTGAGAAGGTCGAGCAGAGGAAGGGGAAGAGGAAGGAAGGCAGAGGAGTTATCGGCAGGTTGTCGACTGTTTATATTTCCGGCAATCAATCGTCCCGTCTCAAGCTCTCGTTCATTGCTACAATTGTTTGCAAATTGATCGACAATGTCTGGGTTGCGAATGTTTGTTTGCCTGGCTTCAAGCTCGTTCTCTACATTGTTGTTATTGTTGTTCATTAGAAGTAGATCGATACTCGACACTCGCGTCCAAAGTACTTTCGCTTGGAATGCATCGAGAGAGTTTTCGGAGAAAGGAACTGCGAATTCAAATAAGTCACTGTCAGGGAGAAGTCTTGAGTCTTCAGATTTCTCCTTAATGGGATGAGTATCCAAAGGGAATCTCGACGCCTAATTGCTGATAAGAATCGCAGCCACTCGTATGATGAAAGTTGCCATCAAAGGCGCCAACAGAGTTGAAAGTGCACCGCTGACTCGACCCACATCCGACACCGATATCGAAATTGACATGAAGGGGGCAACGAAAGACTTAGGCGACGAACTTTATGACTGTGTCTAGAACTGTAACACCTTTCGCTTGATTGCGCCGCTTTTGATTTGTTTTAACTATTTCACTTTTTCGTTCCCTCTTCCCCTCTCATTCACCTGTTGCCCTGGGCCAGCATTAATTGCAGCAATGGCATTTCTTTGATTCAGCTTTTCCAGCTTTCCATGCAAAAAATAGAACTCATTCTAGCCGCAACAGCAATAAGAATTTTCACTCTTAATAAGTTTCTCGTTTGGTTTGTACCACTGACTGACTGACTGTCATCAACGCCTCGTGGTCTTGACGACTCTTGTCTCTTGTCTCAGCATAAAACTGTCAACGAACATTTAACCCAGTTAACGCCCTTAACCAAAGACACTCAGTTCAGTTCAGTTCTCGATCTATTCGACACGAGCGAAGTTAAACCAAACAAAAAACCCAAAGCATGCAAGGTGTAAAAACCACAACCAAGTCAAGTTTGAGAGTCGAACGAGCTGCACATGAGCAATGAGTGGATAAGAAAGGCCACAAACCGAAAAGACAGTAAGGTGCAGGCTAAAACTGAAGCTGACGCTGATGCCAAAGCTGAAACTGAGTGATGGCCCCACCTCAGTTGGATGTGCGGTGGGCGGTGCGGAGGTGTTGACTGTGGCCAGCGGATATTGAAGCTGTTCAAGGGGAAGCAGAAGCAGAAGGAGAAGGAGAAAGAAAACAAGAGAGAGAGAGACAGATGGAGAAGGAGAGAAGTTGGCAGATTGACCGATGTCTGCTTCTCCTCAGTACAGAAAGGAATTCTGAGCGCGGTGAAAGTAGTCATCTCCATCTCCATCTCCAACTGCATCTCCATCTTCATCCGAAGACACGACAACGGCAGCGACTTGTTGAGATTCTGGTCCCAATAATGACACTTAAACGATGCACTTTTTTCGTAATATGAATTTTCCTGTTTGTTGCTCATTCTCCGTTGTCCGCTGGTCGCGTCCGAGGAGCGTCTCGCCATCAATTATAACTGGGACCGCGGAGTGGAGCCACCTGAGCTGCAACTCAATCACCAGCCAACTTGAAACTTCCATTGGCAATAGGCAGCATCTTCTAATTGCTGATGTTTTTGTTCTTCTGCCTCAATCCTCAACTCTCAATCGATTGGAGCCTTATGAATTATGGCTACACAGAGGTGTCATATGGGATCTTGGATCGATTGTGACTACTCCAAAAGAAGACAGAGTAGAAAGCCAAGCTCCTTAAAGGGAGACTCTACAGTTTATTCCCATTCATAACTTGAAGATTGCAGGCAAATTGGCACTCATCTTGGCCAATTCCTGGTCAGTTGAATGGCGGACACATTCGCAAATTGATGCCATCGCATTGTCAGCCTCGATGATGCAATCTCCACTTTGTGCACTCTTCCATATCTTCTTCTTCTTCCTACTTCAATTTGCAAGCCAGTACCCTGCTATTAGGAGCAGAGTCGCATCAATTTATGGGCAAACTGGGGACAAGGAAGGAGGGACTGGGATAAATCAGGCAGTGTTTCAGTGTTTGCTCTGGGCGTTGTCAGACAGACTCTACAAAGCGACGATTCCTTTGCCAAAGACGATAAAGAAGAGGAAGAAGCAGGAGAAGACCCCAAAATGCAGTTGTCTTCCTCAGTTTGTGGCCCCTGCGAGAGAAGGGGGCGTGTCCACGATATTTGTGGAGATCTTGCCACATGCCACATGCAACACAAACCAATCAAGGCAACTGTCAATAGCGGCTACACCTGTTTCTAGTCATATCTTGCTCCATTTCACAGTTGCCTTTCTCAGTTGCGAATTCTCAGCCAAGTGCGACCTTGAGTCCGATTAGATCGATGTGCCATAGATCTAATAGAGAAAGAGTTGGAGTAGATCATCCTGATAATGCAAAGCAAAACTGTTGATTTATATTCCTTAAGCTGCCATTTGTTCTATTTAAATAACAGTTCGTTAGGTGCTAACAGGTAGATTTAATACCCATGATTAAAGATCCCTTCAGCTTGCACCACTTTGCAGATCATGAGGAATCTGTTCCAATTTGCTGCAACACAAAAGGGGCATCATCTTTGTAATTTATGCTCTCCTCGCGTTTGGCTTGCACTAGTGGAAAGAAGAAGACCAACCCAGTTGGGTTTAACCAGGTGAATCAATGGAAACTGTTACACTTAACTAATTGATTTATGGTCAAATTGTAGATGAGGTATTTTCAGAAGAGTTCGAAAAACAATTTTCATATACGATAGGGTAGGAGTGAATGGGGGGCAGGGAAGCTTGGAGTTCTTGTGGGTGCAGCCTTCTTGAAGAGCAGCCATAAAATGGCCAGGCAACATGACGTGGAACATGCACAGAGCACAGAGCGATTTTGGAATGGAACAAGTTCTCGAGTGGTTCCCACAGGAAGTGTTCGCTGCCGAACGCATGCCAAAAATGGTTCTCCGAGGACGGGACCACCTCGTACGAACGAATAAGGAGAGGGAGAGGGAGGAGGGACAAGTGACCAAAGCCAAAGCCCGAAAACGATCACGATTATGATGATCATTGTGGCGATTATGGCTGCGACAGTTGCCAGCTCTTGTGGACGGTGGCAATGTCCCCCCTCCTCCTCCCCTTACCGTAGCCGATTTCCCACTTCCCCCTCACGATCAAGTCAGTGTTCATGCTTCAAGAACATTTCCCGACTCTGAATTCGACTCTGTCTCCATCTCCATCTCCGACTCCCACTTTGAGTCTGACTCGGACTCTGACTCTGAGTCTCGCTGGCGATCAGTGGGATCGTAGTTGGATCCGAGTTGGCATTAGCAGTTGTTGTATATTGTTTCTGCATTGTAACTGTCACCTGGTGGCAGTTGGCAAAGCTGCCAGAAATAATAGAAATTATATGAAATGGGCATTTGGGGAGTGTGCTTGGACTTCCGTGTTTGGACCTGGCCCCAACAATGGGCCATTTAAAGACCAGGTCGAGGGAGAAGGAGAGAAGAGGGGCAAAAAAAGAGCAGGAATGCATTACGTAATCTCCCGCACCTTTGTAGTCCTAATTTGGAGAGTTATTACAACATTTCGCTGGATTCCGTTCGTATTAACACCTCCTCTCCTTTCTTTCTTCCCCACCCCAATTGTCCACTCCCCCGCAGGTGCTTCGTCAACTCCCATTTAACATGATAGACACGTGCCAAGTTCATTTTTCCATTCCACTTGTGTTCTAAGGGAAGAATGGGGAGTGAGGAGTGAAGAGATCTCGTATGCTATGATGGATCACTGAGGATGACACGACACTTAATAGTCGCTTTGTTGTTGTTGTTCATTTGTTGTTGCTATTGCTCTTGAAGCTTTGCCAGCTGTTCGTGCCCCGCAATTTAAGAGGAGAGTACGACTATTTAATGCCTCTACCCCTATCCCATCCCATCCCCTCTCTCTATCGCTCTGTCTGTCTCTAGCGGCAACTTGAGGCTGGCGACTGATTTATGACAGCGCGAAAGATCGGACTGAGGATCGCACAACGCTGCATGCATCCGAGGGCAATTTGGCCAACATCCAACTGCCAACTGGCAACTGGCCTATGACGGGCGTGGCGCCGAGGATGAGGTTGAGGTTGAGGCTGTAGCTGTAGCTGTAGCTGAAGACGAGGCCTATTACGTGATGATGTAATAATTCTTCAAGACGATGGCATTTTTATTGCGGAAAATGTTGCATAAATCAAGGCAGCAATAAAACGAAGCCCCGTCGATCGCCCCGATCGAAACAGGATGCCTCGAATATCTCATTCCCATTCAGCGCCAATAATTTGCACCAGCTAAATCCACTTTAATTCTGACTTTAACTTGCCTTCCTACAAAAGGTTTTTCAATGTGAATTCGACGCCGTCATGCGGGACAATGAAAATAGCGGCATAATTTGCAGTAGTTCTGGGCAAAGATCATTTCCGAGGTTGCCCAGCTCTAATCAAGCACTCTGGGATAGATAATCAGCGCGTTGTTCCTCCTGTTGCATGGCCATGTTGCAACTTTGTTGCCACTCGACAACCCACGCGATCCTAGAGCTCGCTTCACACATTAGCAACAAACCTCTCAACAGATCTAGAGATCCAAAGATCCACAGAACTCAGCGGCAGATGCACCACAGGTGTGAGACATGAGATGAGATCAGATGAGATGAGAGATGTGAGCTTCTGCTGGGAGAACGTGTTTGTCATTGCAATTGTAATTGGAAGAGGGGCCTACGCAAATGCGGATCACATGAAAGTAACACGACCATAAAGGACTTTCAGCATATCCCCAGTAAGACAAGGAAATCCGAAATGTATCAAATAGCCTCTTGATTGAGTCTTAAAATACTAACGAGAGAAGGGAACTCAATTTCGATATTGATTTATATGAGACATGTTTTTATGGATCAGTGGGTTATCGTTGATTTGATTGCTCAACGATCATTAACTGATCATTTTCAACACAAATGTGTCATAATAATAATAGTTGTTATTAGCGATCAGAGATTAATATAAACTGTCTTCATGTTGTTCTTAAGAGTGTGCATAGAATCAGAATACATAATGTTACATTTGTAATTGGAAGAGAAGTCAATAGACTTTGTTGTCACGCTTTGTTGTTCTGTGGATTTGGAATGAAGAAGACGAGGAAGAGATCCCGAGGGCAACTCGAACTCAGACACCTCGTAAATAGGCCACTGACTGACGTGATTACACTGTCAAAAAGAAGCCCCGAAAGGGGAGCGTGTTGGATAAGTCTGTGTATTTATTATACCTAATATAATTAAATTAATTTTCGGTTAAAAAACGTAACCCGTACTCGTACCATCCGAAAGGTATGCCCGTGTGGGCGTGGCACTTGCCCGAAAACTGTATCAAAGCGTGAGCCACGAAAGTTCTTCAAGAGCATTTGCATTTCCTTTACTTGGACCTTAAACCTCAGACCTCAGACATTGCGTGATTCGGCAAAAGATTCTTAACATTTCGATCACCTTTTTGGGTGTCCAGTGAGTTTCCTACTTAACTAAAGAGAGGGAACAAGAGAAAGAGAGAAAGAGAGAAAGAGAAAGAGAGAAGGGTTTGCGATCTGCAAAAGTACAAACAAAGCCACACAAAGTCAGAAAGCAAATTATTAGGCAAGCAAAGCAAGCTGAGACCAGCTGAGGGAAACTGCTTTTTGATGTTCGGTAATTGGCGGTTTGGCAGCACGCGAGGCGGCCAAAACAACACTGAACTGGGGACTGGGGACTAGGAACTGGGGACTGGGAAATTGGGAAACTGGGAAACCAACAGAGCATCGCCCAAAAGACAGAGACTATTCTTCCGATTGCCGGCGCTCAAATCTCCAAATGGTAACGAGCCAACGGATTTCGGCGTGACGCGCTTTTCGATTTCAGAGCTCGAGTCTCGAGAACTCAGAACGAAAAGTCCACAACTGAGAAATGTGAACTGAGAACTCTGGGCCAAGACTTTTTCTGGTTTGAGTTCGAATGTCGCTGTTGTCTTTGCTGTTGTTGTTGTTGTTCTTGTTGCTCTTGTCGCAGTTGTTGTTGCTGTTGTTGCTGTCTGCTCATTTCATAATAATTGGCAGCTTACAAATGTTCTTTCGGTTTTGATTTTGCTTCCATTTCTATTCTGGGCTGCATCTGAACTGTCGCGGTTTTCCCCTCGAAAGTAGTGGGGTATGAGGGAGGAAGAGGGCATAGCGGTACTTTGTTCCGTTGAACTTATGAGACCCGTCGCCAGACGACAACAACTCGCAACATTTTTGCGGCGAATCTCTTCACCCAGGTGAAGAATTTAGAATTCAGAACTGAGCATCGAGAATTCAGAGCAAGCATCCGCCGCAAATAAAGTCGGCACTTTACAGGCGTGAACATTAATTAGACAGCCAAGTACCAGAGTCAGGCAGCCCGAGCAGCACCAGAAGTTGCCCAGAAGTTGGACAGGAGTCGGATTACACCATAAATAAAACAGGGCAGGAGACAGAAAGACAGAGAGGAAGACTTGGATATTTTGGTGAATATCCGCAGTCGACTAATGAGCAAATGGGCTAACCGCTAAGTGCACCTCTTTCCCTGCTCTCCATCCCTGGTCGCACTGTCTCCTCCCTCACTCGGAGCTGCTTCGAAGCGTTGTCAGGGCGGAGTTGTTTGCGCATGCGCCGTGGCTTTGTCCGAGTCGACCGCCAACAGATGCCAGATTAGCATTTAAATTGTAGTTACATTTGGCCAAACTCAAATTCAAAGCAATCCAAGCACAAGCAGAAAACCAACGTAAACTTTAGATTATTTTTCATTCCGTTTATTTTCCTTCTTGGCGTTGCATTTTCCCGCCCTCTTCGCTGGGCAAACGTTTACCAAATGGAATTGTTGTCTTTGTTCTCTTCAGCTCTGTTCAGTTGTTGTGGGAGCTGGAATTCCCCTCCATTTTCACCTCTCCCTCTCCCACCACCCATTCAAGCACTTCAGCTGATGTTATCAAAGCCTCGCCTCCGGCAGAAGCTTTCCTCAGTGTTTGCTGTGCTCTCTGCCAAGGTAGCAATTTCAATATCAAAATTCGCCTGGCCTTTGGTCCGCTGCGGAAACAGAGAACCACAACACCACAGCACCACAGAGCCGCCATGGAACCGCTCAGGTGAGTCCAGAGAACGGTAAACCGCCAACGCCTTCTTCGGCATATCAGACAGCTTCCCAGTCGAGCTCTCAGCATTTGCAACATTTTAATCCAAATTAATTAAAACTCAACTCAGAGTGACCCACATCCAGGACTCTCCATTGACATCTTTATCTCCTTCTCTCTATATCTCCCTCTCTCTCTTCTCTTTACTTCTCCTATTCCCCCATTTGACGAGCGCGATGATAAATTGTGAAACATTTGAAAAAGACTTCAAAAGTGTGGCAGGCTCGAGGCTCAGTCGGAGTCCCAGTCGGAGTCCCAGGCGAAGTCGCAGTAGGTTCTCTGCCTCGGGTCTGTTATTATTCCGAGACACTGCACAGACCGATTAATTTGCAGCCGTCGTCTTGGACGTGGCCGTGGAAGTACCGTAAGCGTAGGTGGCTTGATGAGCTCCGCTGCCGTTTGTCGTTGTGTCGTTTTGTGGATCGGTCGTTGGGTCAGTCAAGTTGGAGTTGAGTTGAGTTGAATTGGAGTTCTCCTCGCTTCAGCAGCCCAGAGACTGCCCCTTGGCCAGATCCACTAATTAATTGCGTGCTTTGACTCGGTCGCACTTCAAGGGCCCCGAATTCCGCTAACTCAGAGAAAGAGAAGAAGGAGGAGGAGAAGGAGATGGAGGCTGGAGAATGGAGCATAGAGAATGGGTGTGGCCATCGTTTCAGTCGCTGCTCTGATTGACAGGAAATTGTTATGACGGCAGCCAATTGGCATCTCAAACTATTGCCAAGATTCGTGCTATTTATAGAAGAATCTAAGAACTTCCCACTTTGACAACGAGAAGTCTGTTTACTTGGAGATGGGTTCAATGGCATCATCGGTCTCTGCTTCTGCCTCTGGCTGGTTTACCGTTGTTGACCCGCGACGCAGTTTATACTCAAATCTTGAGAGCAATCGAAAGTTTCCTTGTCTCTGTCTTTATCTTTTTCTCTTGCTCGATGGAAGCTTTTCCTCAGTCTGTCCATGGGCAAATGTTTTGTGTCCAATCATCAGGCACTCGAGACATTCGAGAGTGTGCAGAATGCAGGCAAATCAAATCGAGTCAAACTCTCACTCACTTCTCAGCAAAGGAGAAGAGAAAGAGACATAGACGGGGGCGGAGAGAGGACTCTGACAAGTGCAGATGCCAGATTCCAATGATAGCACTCGAGACCATGTCGACTAATTGCAGTTATAATATCAAAGTCGACATAACGCCTAACGCCTAGACTCGCCTTTGTCGTCTCGAGTGGAGGCCAAGGCGCGAAATGAGAGTCGAGAAATATGAAACACACGCAAGTCAACGGATGGTCAAGTGGGAAACGAGACTGAAGTCGGGGGGAGAGATCACATCAGACCAGACCGGACTCTTGGGGCCGAGTGTCAGGATAATTTGAGAATCTGAGAAGCCGACGACGCCACGCAAATGATCCGCATGAAATGATCGCTGGACTTAATGAACTTTCTCGCTTTTGGGGCGAATTCGCAGTGCAGTTAGTGCGATATGTTTGGTCTGGTGGTTCTCTAAGATCTGGTGGGAAACAACACGAAGTGGACCAAGCCAAGAAAACTGCAGCAGCCATCGGAGAAACAATTATGCAGAATTTGGGTCATCTCTCGATCATCGGCGGTGGAAATTCATTTGTGTTTCTTCAACTGCAGATGCAGATGAAGATAGAGATGTAAATAGCGATGTGGTTCTAAATGTGGTTCTAGATATATTTGTGGTTGTGAATGTCTCTGATGAGATCTTCATTCCTCAGCAGAGACAAAGCAAACGAATTGTGGAGGGGTCAGAATAATTGCAAATTATATTCTGATTCCATTTATGATTTCTGTTTTTAGTTTCTCATTTGTTTCGCTGAGTTTCGTGAGACTGGAAATCGTTTCATTTTAACGGCACTTAAGTAAACTTGAGATTACGGCAATTGTTGCTCCAGAAGTGGGAATCAGGTGACAAACGGGACATGGGAGATTAGACACTCATCACGATCCAAAGGTGACACTGCTGGTGACTCCTTTACCTGCTTTACCAATAAGGCACCGTCGTGCTCATCACTCTCTCTCTCTCTCTCTCTCTATCCCAGTCTCTGTCTCTGTCTCCATCTCCATCTTCGTCAGGGTGTCACGACAACGCAACTTGCAGCTCCTCCTCTCGTTAGCCAAGCTTCCTCATCCTTGTCAATTAATTGCTCGTGTTCTATCGACATTGGCAACCTGCTGATTTTATGCTTGAAAAGCGATTTCTGTTTATGTCCCACTTCTGGACATGTCCCCTCCCATCCCATCCCATCCTATCCTGTCCTGTCCCATCCCTGGGGACCACGTGTTGATCTATGAACAGTGATGGTAGATCGTTCACCGTTGATCGTTGATGTGTCCACGTTTTCATGTTGTCTCCTGCTTTGGTTGTCAAATGCCACGCAAGGTTAAATCGTTCACTTCTCAAACGCGTGACCATTGAGGATCATCTCTCTGCCCCTCTCTCTATCCTCTCTCTGTCTAGTTCTCTAGCTAATGACAATTATTCCCATAGTGCATATTTCTGATGACAGAGACACCGTTAGACAGGGTATTATAATGATCATACATATGACAAATGGGTGGCCAGGGAATAGTGTAAACTGTTATCAAGGAGATTCATTAGCTTCGCTTGGTTTAATAGCTCGCTCATCCGCATTGCCGCATTAAGGACGGGAGAGAAGAAAAGAGAAGAGGGGAAGAGAGAAGAGGAGACGTCGGACCACCTAGCTGGATTATGAGGGAACTGCGAGAATTCCACACATCGCATTCACTTGCAAAGCTGCCGTGAATTTGCGTTAACCAAATCGCAAACAAATCGAGGCACATTGTGTTGCCCGAGTTGCCTTTTAAGCCTCAGCTCGTAGGCTGGAGTCCAGCCAGTCCAGATCAGCCTCTTCCCCTCCTCTGCCCTCCCCTGCAGAGAGTGCGTGACTCCCCTCCCACTGCCCACCTGGGGCCTACGTGGTTGCCCCTCTGCCAATGCGTGGCACATGTCCGATCGGCTTCCATTGATACCGTCCTGTTCAGTTGGATAGTCTCCAGTTCGTTAGCGGCTGCCTCACCTACTTTTCGCGGCTTTTCTGCTGCCATGTCGCAGATCGGCCCCCAAGTTGCCCCCTATGCGTTTCCCCCTGCCCCCTGCCCCTCTCCCCTTCTCTGCACTCACTTCCTCGCCGGTTTCCAATTTCCAATTTTGCGACGCTGTCATCGCCTACATTGTCGTCGTGTTTGTTCAACTTCTGTTCAACTGCTCAGATGTTGAGATGTCGAGCTCTTGTCCTATTGCAGATCTCTTGCCAACGCCCATTAGAGCCAAGACATAGCCAAGTTGTGTTAGCCAGTTCCTTCGCCAATTGGCTGTAATGCGTTTCAATTGCAAGACCCAAAATTCATTGGGTTGCGCTGACTTCGAGTCTGACTTCAACTGTAAGTCTGAGTCTGAGTCTGATCTTTGCCAGATAGGAAAATGCGATCGCATTTCTCCAGTTTTCTTTTGTCTTGGCCAGGGAAAGTGTTGGAAATTGTTGCACAAATTAATTGCCAAAGTAATTCCTGTTCGGCCAATGCAATCCTTCTAAGTACTTGGCACACATTTGCATTGCATTCTACATAAGAGAAGCTCAATTAAAAGACAGCAAGCAACAACAACAGCAACCAGAGACAACAACAACAGTTGCAACTGCAACTGCAACTGTTGCCATGTTCCACTTGACTTTAATTGGATTTTGTTTATTTTTGGGCACATTTCGAGACCCGCAACGCGGAATGCGACACGACACACGATGACAAATGTTGATATTCAAATGACACTCCTGGGGGCGGAGGATGGGGACAATTGAGAGGGAGGGGGGGAGAGAAGTGGGCGGCCTCCACTTGTTGGACTTTTGTCACAGCTTTTTGGCCAGATTTAAGCAGCTCCGCTCGAACCAAACAACACCCGCAAGTAGCATTCCAATCGATTGTTGGCCATGTTAGTGGATGCCTGTGGTCGTCTCTGCTCCAAGTCGTGGTTGGGTGAGAAAAGTAAACCGTTTGAGTTGAGGTTGTTGTTGTTGTTGTTGTTATTGTTGTTGTTGCCTCAATCTTCTCCTTTCAACGCAACCTGGCAGCAGATGTTTGAAATGTTTGCGCGACTTTGTCAACGCTGCAACATTTCCTCCCCCTCTTCATCTTCATCTTCTCCTCAACTCCATCTCCTCCTCCATTTCTTTCATTTCCAATTGAATGGAGTGAAAAATGTCCATGGCACCTGTCAGCAGATGCCAATGCGTGTTTGTATGTTTGTCGAAGGCAAACATCTCTAGTCCCGTTGAATCGAGCTCTGGGGAATCAACGGGAGGAATACGAAGTAGATTAATCTCCCTCTTCAATTAGCTATCGAGGGAGTCAAAGAAGAGTCTCTTTTTAATAAATCTAACACATGAAATGGAACCTTCTGTATTGTTCTCCAATTTCTCTCTGTTTCAGTTCGAGAATAGAGAAAAGTTTGTTCCACAAATTGGGTTAAAATTTCAATTTGCATGAAATTAGCCAAGTTGTGGGAGCGGCTGTGGCTTCAAAGTCGCCTTAGAAAGTGCATTTCCATATGCATCTCATCAATGGCTGACCACCAAATTTGCTGTGCTCCAAAGGCTGATCACGTTTTCGTTTGTCTGCAAAGAAGGAGTTGAAATTCCTTAGGAAATGTGTCAATAATTAATTGTATTCAATTAAAACACGTTAGAGCTTGTTGGCTTAATTAAGATGCATTCGTGTCGCAACTGAGAGAGACAGATACGGAGAAAGAGAGGAAGAGAAGAGGAATCGAATGTAGAGACATGTTATTGTTTCTGTGGGTATCGTTGATATGGATCTTCAGAAGCCCCATCTACCGAAGCTGGCAGTTCTTTAAACGGTTTTAGGTAAAAGTGCAACTAAGCATCAATTAGCCCAATTCCCAGGCCATTGCCACTTTGCCCCCCTCTTTCGCTTTATTTGTCTCTTGGTCGGTTTCTGTTTCCAACTCGCTTTCATGTTGCATGTGGCTCAAGTTGCATTTTGGCAACGTTTTCAGTTGCAGTTGCCCGTTGCAAGTTGCCAGTTGCCCTTGCCCCATGGCAAACACTCTGATTGGAGCCGCTCGTCTTCACACAAGAGTGAAATTTATTGCAATTTTCATTTTATTTATTTGCGTTGTTTGTTGGCCAAGTGCTCGACTGGCTCTCGGCCAACTGTCCCAGGGCCTTTCCCATATTATTTCATTGTTGGCCAATAAAGCGTTCCACATGCTATCACCATCAGAGGTTCTCTCATGTGACTCTGAATCTGACTCTGGTCACTTGATCATCTCTCACTGCACTTTGCCTCTTTCTCCTACTTCTTCTCCGAATCTCCGACTGTGTCTCACGTGCCATCGAGAGTGCGTCGTGCTGCGTTTTCACTTCGCAGCGAACTCGAAAGTGATTCTAATCACATGAATTTAATGAAATAATGCCACTAGCGAAAAGGAGAATGTACGAATAGAATCTCCACCTGGCCAGACTTGTTGCCAATTTCAATTCCATGTGCCATCGCCATCGCCATCCCAGTTCGACATTTCACTCATGTCGAGTGTCGAGCTAACAAGGCTCTTCCGTAAATCAAATCTCTCATCGACACACATTCAGCCGGTCTTCAAGGTCTCTATTCGCAACCAGACTCTGCATCCTTGCCACTGTGCCACTGATGTTCCCATTTTGCACATTCGTGTCACGACTTTGACCACAGAGTCAAGAGATGATGAATGCAGCTCGTCAGCATTGACAATGCATCACACTGAATGCGCTGATATTGGTCCACATTGGAATATCTTCAAATTCGAATATTACCATAACTGAAAGTTCAGCAACTATTTTACACGAATTCCACTTAAATAATAAATAAATGTGATCAGTTCAAGTCTTTTGCTTAAAAGTGAAAACACTAATAGCCCATAATCATCGGGCATTTAGAAGAATGTGAGAGAGGCACGAGTCGTAGCTGTGGCTGAGTATCATTAACACCCCACAATGTCATTTGTTTCTGCCACTTTCGACCCGAGGCTTTCATCAGGTTGCGATTTCGCAGCTGCTTGAAATTCCAGTTCACGCACAGAGTTGATGCTCTCCACGGGAACTGCCTGTCAAGATCTATGCAAACAACCATCAAATTTGTGCAGCTCAAATTGCTTTGACCCACAATGACCCACAGTTAGACACTGAGTCTGAGTCTAAAACTGAGACTGACACTGAGTCAGTGAGAGATTGTGGCCAAGAACTTTTGCTTTTCTTTTTGCATTCATTTCAATTAACTGCCTAATGACTTATGATAAATGAAGTCGAATCATTTGCAGTGCTCTCTGAAATTGAAACTGTGTCGATGCGAACTTTTTGAATGGCAAACGGGGCGTATGCGCAACGCAGCATCAAATTAGCTGTAAGTCTTTGCAGGGGTAACAATTAAATAAACGAAAGGTTTACTCCAAGATTAATGATGTGTACTCCGAGAATGCTCACAATCAGCTTACACAAATTTGCTAATCTTGCATCTTTCCCCGAAAGAAGAGAACATCATACAAGCACAATTTACAACAATGTTTTTGGGCAGACAGGCGGACAGACAGACAGACAGAGTGTCGTGAACTTTGTGCCCCGTTGGGAGCTGGCTGCACAATGTCAATTCCGCCGACGCTGCATGACCCAAGCCAAAGCACAATCCCGGCAAGCGTCGCCTATCAGCTATCAGCTGACATCGTCTAAACAGCAACAGGCAACAGGCAACAAAGAACATGCAACAAATGATGGAGAGCAGTAACAAGTCTTGATCCTGCTGCTCCTGTTGGAAATGCCTCTTCCCCTCCAACCTGGCCAACAAAGTCGCGATGCAGTCGACATCTCTTACACTACTGGCACAATTCCAGAAGACCAGAAGGACAGACAGACAGGAAGACAGACAGACAAGAAGACAGTGGTCTTCCCGTTGCTTTAGCTGTTTTTATTGCTGTTGTCTTCATTGTTGAGCATTTTGTCAGCGACATGTAAAGGTTTAAATAGACAGACGATGAAGAAGAAAGCCAAGGAGTGAAAAAGGTGGAGGAGGAGGAGGAGGAGAAGGAGAATGAGCAGGGGAAAAAGGTGGAGGAGGAAGAGGAAGAGGAGAAGCTGCTGCTGTTGAACCTCAACTCAGATTAGCCATAGTTCTAACGTGGGTGAACCGTGAGCTCGTAAATTGCATCTTGCAACTGCAACAAACAATTCACAACTGGCGTAAGATGCACACTTTTGATAGCATTTTGGCCAAAAATTTATGCAAGAAATGCCAAATCTCGAACGGTAGGGTTTTAGCCAAGTTTTTTTGTTTGGCCGAAATAGAAACAACATCATTTAAAGCACGAGCTGCCTGTCGTTTTGCACATTATTTGTGGGTGTCATGCATGCGAACCAAACGAATCGTCATAAATAAATGTTGAGTCCATGTAGTCGTATATATAGGACAGTGTCGTTTTATTCTCGTATAGGAAAGTGGGTTAAGGGCGCATTCTGGTGAGATTCTGGTCATGTGGTTGGTCGGCTGGTTGGCAACTCAATTGAATTGTACTCCTATGTAAATCGACATAATCAACTTTTCAATTTGGCATGCAATCTGCGGACATTTTCATTTGGACGTGCATAACTCTTCTGCCTCTTCTTCTTCTTCCCGATGACTGTCTTGACTGGTTTGAGCATGTGATTTACTGCTTTGGGGCAGTATCTTGGCCATATCATATTACTCGTACCTACCTACTACTCGTACTCCTACAAGTCGAGGCAATGTATCTTCGCTTATGACTGACATCCTTTTCGCTTTTTTCTGCATTGTTTTTCTCTTTTTCTATACCCTTGCAAAAAGTATTATCATTTTGTCATACATTCAAAGTCCATCACTCATCGATAGAAAATAAACCTTTAGTATGAAGAACCTTTTCTGTTATTTTGAGAAAGTGTTAAACAGAATTATATTTCAAACATACTTTAACCAATTTCCCAGAAAAAAATTGTTGTTTTTTGGAATGTCATTGAAAAATCAGTTGAAAATTGAGTACAGGGCCTTGAAAGTGTATCCCATTAGCGGCTTCCGAAGATAACCTTTCTCACTTGTTTTTCGTACTTTTTTTTTTTGGCCACAAATGCGGTCAATTGGCCAAAGCCAACACATGTGCACAATCCATCTGAATCCGCTAGCCAAAAGCCAGCCTAGACCTAGGCCATGCAAGCTTCTTGTCTTCTTGGTATCTTGGCCTCTTCTCTCTTCTGGCTCATTGGCATTTTATGCTTGCATTGTTCGATGCGCCGGCAGATTTTGGCTTTTATTTGTTCATTATTGGCCCAGGTATACGTCGCTTTTAAATGAGTTATTGAGCAAATGGATGTACGCTTGTTTACCTACATACGACTATGAGTATGAGTAAGAGTATGAGTATGAGTTAGCGTATGAGTACTCAATTCGAATGCAACTTATTTGCCCCAAGTTCGTTTTCCTGTCTGCTAATCGCGGCCAAATACGTTTTGCGGCAGATGCCGTTGTCTTAGTCAATTGTGCCAGTTAAATTTAGCCCGCAAAGTAAGCCAAGGCAACTATCGGTCTTTAGTCTCAAAATGCTACCGATCAAATATAACTTCAGGAAGACTTTGAAACTATTTAATCCTATTGGCTAAATTCACACCTTGAGTATTAAAAAGAAATTAGCCTTTTAAATTGTCATTACTAAAATAGTAATAGAAATTAAAGTGAGTTCAACAACCCACAAAATAAATAAGCCTGTCCAGAAAATCAAAGCTTAAAGCTCAATTAAATATGCGTTTGCCAATCAAAGCTATCAAAGCTAATTGAACTTTAACTGACCTTAATAAAAGGTCAATGGCTGAGCAATTACCAAAATCACATTATTTGCAAAATGAATTCATAAATTATGTGCTTCTTAAGAACTTAATGAGTCTTAAGCATTACACATAATTATCATAATTGAAGCCCCCTGGGAGATCTTAAACAAAAAAACAAGAAAAAAAAGAAACAAAACAAATATGATTAGCTAATGTGATAATTTAAAAAGGTAAAAGAAAAATATTGTTACTCTCTCGCTGTCTGAATAGAATAAATGAATAAATTTGATACGAAACCCATTCAAGTTAATAAGTTGATAACCGTTAGGTCAAATGGTCAAAACAGATCGTCACACGATATATTCAAGCGTATGCTACTGTGTGAGCGACAGTCTAGACCTATTTAATCCACACGCTTTTATAATATGAATGGGCCCCTAATAGGCCCTATCGCACTTGGAACTCAACTTTCTAGCCAGCTTTCAATTAAAACTTTCAGTTTTTCTATTTACAAATAAAATAACCAGACCTCTTCTTTCAGGTTCTTAAAAAATGTGATGTTGTTTGAGCCATGTCATTAACTTGTTTGCCAATGTCACTTGAGAAGGGCCACTAGAATTAACCTTTGGGCCAAACTTCAGACTTCTGTTAGCTCGCTGTCAACTTAAGCCGCTTTTCAGGGAGCTTAACTTAAATAAGTATATATTTTTGATACTTTTTGGTCTTTATTCTCGCTTAAGGCAATCATAACTTATACTTATCTGTAATAAACATAAAGCTTAAGCCTTAAACCGATAAATACTAAATGGTCGATGAGTTGAGATCGTAATGTGACATTTGCTGTGCTATTAAGCCATTCTTAAATCAAATAGTTTGAGAGATTTTTGATTTATGTATTGGGGCAGATTGCAGCCTGCACTTGTGTAACTTCGCCCACTTTATTCTGAGCCACCCACTTGTCTAGACTGTTAAGTTTTACATAATTTTTGCTACCAACAATAACGAGAATCAACTGCCAACTACCAGTTCTCAGATATTTACACCCACTCCCTCTCCTGGCAGAAGCATTAGCTCCGGCAGCTACTCGTACTCGTATTCAAGTTCAACACACGACTCTTGTTTCGCTGGGAAAACATCGACATCGACATCGACATGGACTTCCACTTGGCGCAAAATATGCAGCACACAAGTGCCGTTAACCGCCCACGGGCTACATCAGGGAGAGAACCACTGTAACCACTGTAGCCACCGACACAATAAATAATATGTAACAAAATCGATACCACCGTTGTGAGTTATGAAGTCGACTTGGTGGCGCGTGCGCCGCCAACTATTGAGTTGAGTTGGTGGTTTTCTGTATTTATTTTGTTTTCTTTCTTTTTGTTCTAGCCATCGTTTCTTTGGCTCAGTTAATTTCCGCTTTGGCCCAGAGCACAGCGATTTGCAGATTAATGTGGGTCAGAATGGGCAATTGGTAATTGCACAGGAGGCATAAATTGATCAACTGCCGAGCCCAACTGAAGAAATTCAACCTGCGTCTCTCCCCCAAAAAAATAGTTGTACAAAGAAAAAAAAGACTTTCTCACACACGAACGTTCACAAAGTGGCCAATGAAAGTGAAGATCTCGAGTGCACTTTGTCAGTTTAGCAGGCGACTGTTCACAAATTTTCACATGATTCTTTCAATGCACAATAATATGCACATAAATCATTTGTTTGTTATTTCTGTTATTCGTTGATTCAAATCGATTCATCTGCCACAGCCACAGCCAACGGCAACTCTCACTCTCACTGGGGCAGAGCCCAGTTCGACCCGCAGCATTCCAATTCCTATTCCAAATCCAAATCGAAGACAAGCCAATGCTGCTTTTCAGCAACTTTCAATGCATGGTTATTAGTATGCATTCACATGGCTATTCAAAGTATTTCTTTACTTATTTTTTGTTTTCTTACAATTTTTACATTTTTATAATAAAATACGAATTTGCATTGCAATGCAAATCGGCACATCGTTGCTATCCCCTGTGGGTACAAAAAATGACTCAGCAGTGGATATGATTTAGCTCCAAGCTGATATTATCGAATACAAAAATACTTTTATAAAAACGAAAAATTGGGAAAGAATTTCTGATTTTTCTAACAAAATGTAATTCATTACAAAATTCTAATATTTTTATTTTATTTAACCGACAGTGATTTCATTAAATTAATTAATTAAAAATAAAAGTAATTCTTCGCATCGCATCATTTTCGGATAGTTAATAAACTTGATCTTGATTTATTAAGAATCGCGCTTTATTCAAATTTTTTGATGCCCACAAAAATTATTCCTACCCATAAATTCAAAGCTTTAATGAACTTTGAAACAGGGATCGAATAAGTTTATGGTGTAGCATAGTCAGGGTATTTTTTGCATAAGCCACTATTTCCTGTGATATATAATACGTACTATATTAATACTATATCCTGTCGCATGTGATTACCCCTGCTTGATTTTAATTATGAATAACGAAGTCAGGTTTCACTGATACTTGGACACATACCGCGTTACATCCGCTCAAGTACTTGGTATTTGGTTAGAAGTCATAAAACGAAAATGCGCAACTTCAAAATGATCTTCTTGATGGACTGCATAGCAGCTGAAGGCTCAGAAGGAACAGGTACAACCAGTCTTTCTGCCTGCGTCTTTAATGTTTATTCGGAATATTTTTTTTGTTTTTAGTATGTAATCTAAATTGAAGTCATTTAAAGCAAATGCGTTTTAGTGGGAGGATGGTTAAGAATACGCAAGAAGAGAGTGCACAATTCATTAAGCAAGAGAAATGTACGACTTACAACTTTAAAGTCATAAGAAAAAGCCCCCACATGATGAGCTAGATAAATCTAGTCACTTAAAAACCCGAGTTTTGGCAATCAATCTGAAGAAGGAGGCGTAACAAATGAATGTTTAACTGCAGTTAAACAAATTTAGAGATGCATCCTCAACTATGTGACTTAACTTTGACATATTTTAAGGGAGAGGCTCAAGTCGTATTTCTTTGAATTGATTGAAAATCAGTTGGTCTAAGCTCAATTTGGAGCCCTCTCTCGCAATCGCAATCGCAAGAAATCAAACAATTTCGCTTTCATTGTACGCAGCTCAATTTGTACAATATAATTTACGATATTAAGTTTTCATTAATGCAATTACCGCACGTTAAATAAAAGGCGCTGCGGTTACGTGCAACGTGACCAGATCGAGCAAACATTACATCAGCTTGAGGAGGAGCGTTCGTTGGGCTTTTTGAGCATCAAAGAAAGCGGCCGCCAGGGATTAGACATGGCTCAAGACATGGCAATGTTGCAACAACATTCATGCCATGGCACACATTTCGCTTTATTCACTACACTTAAGTGTAATAAAATTTGTAATAGAATAAGAACCGAACTCTCTTTTCCCGGCTCGAAGCCTTACATGGAAATCATTTCGAATATCAGATTTCTGATTTCATATTTCAGATTTGGCCATTGGGCGAAATCCTCTAATTCGAGTACTCGAATTAAAGATCATTAATAAAATATGACTAACCGCTGGCAACTTGTGCGCTTCCGTTAACATTTGCTGATGCACTTTTCGTGTTGTTATTGTCCTGATCTGGAAACTGACCTACTTGCCAAAAATCATGGAAATGCACAATGAAATCTGTGGGCGGGCTACGCCTCTAAATATGACAAACATCTGTTAATATGGAAGCGATCGAGGGCCTTATAGGATAACAAGGTGACAGAGCTCATTTCCATTTCAATTTTTGGCCAAAAGAGAAGATTCGTCTCCAAAAACGTTTTGGCCAGGCTTGGCCTGAAAGGCAAAAACAGGCACGAAATTCAAATGACAAACCCAATGGCAGCAAGTCAAAGACTGAAACTAGGACTGAGACTGCAGATGAGGATGCAGTTGGATTTGGAGTTACAGCTGGAGATGGAGCTAGAGATGGGGACATTTACTGGGCGATCTCACCCAAATACGCGACAGCTCAATCAGTTGGCCATGACTGCGTGCTGGATCTAGGAGCATTTTGGCCAATTTGATTTATGGCCACCGACTTTTCCTCTTCCTTGTTGCATTTTCATGTTGGAATTCATGCATAAACATAAAAGCGGCCGAAATTTTTGCCCTCCACGGTCATTGAACAATAGAACAGAACAGAACAGAACAGAGGAGATCTCTTGCCTCAGCTCGTAACGCTCCATTGTGTCTTATGGTGCCCAGAACGTGAGGTTCAACCTGAGAAGATCTATAAAATACACATATGTATGTATGTATCTCCTCCTATCGATTCTTCAAGATGTCACTCGCCTCTCTTATAGATTTCATTTGTGAACTCTCTGGCTAACAAATCGAATTCATTTAACGCAGTTTAAGCCATGAAATTCTTTGCGAATCTTCAGCTTTCATTTCGACTGCCAAAAAGAAGGTTCTTTATCACTTTGCAGCTTCCACAGTGCGAACATATTCGTACTTGTGTTGTGAAAGCGAAAAATTGTATTTATTGACAATGCCATACTGAATGACTGACTGACTGCTGGAGTGATGCAGGGAATGAGGGACTGACTGAGTGGGGAACAGAGCGCGTGCTTCTCTCGCCATGGCTTTGATTAGTTAAGGTGCTCGCATTGACCCAGAGAACTACATTTCTCCAACTTTGGGAGGTTGAAGAGCGAGACAGGCTTTTAATAGCACTTTGAGTGTGAGATCAGCTCTCCAGCATTAAATGAGTAATTAAAGTGGAGGAGTTGGGAAGCCTTCCACTCCGTTATTCTGGCAGTCTGTTGCCCTGTTAGTCAGTCAGTTAGTCAGTCAAGGAACGGTTAACTTGGCCAGAGACGAGACACGAGCAGTTCGCGTTTGTCTACTTGATAAATGGCCCTTTGTCATCGTCCCCTCTTGGCCCCTTGCTGCAGCTTCAACTACTGCGACTAATCGCCGCTACTTGGCCTAAGATTCCGAGTTGCACTCAGACTGGAGTCTTGGCCAAGGTTTGGCTAAATAGTCTCACACCTCGACAAGGCGGCTGCTAATATTTTGGCCTTTTAGCTGCCAGCTGCCAACAGCGCAGTCAACTCAATTAGGATGCCTGGAAATGATTCATTCTAATCTAAAGTCGAGTATCTGCAGTCATGAGCTCAGCCCGTTCAAGTCCAAAGTCTGAGCATGAGTTTCGGGTCCATTGTCTGGGCCTTGGTCGGATTTACCGTTGCGCCATGCGGCGGCATTCCCCGGGGCGGTTTTTAACCGTTTGTAGTGTCTAGAATTTTGCATGGCCATTTCATTATTGATTCGCATCTGACCGATTCGTGAATGTCTTCATTTAGTTGCCGTTTCGGACACGTTCACACTCATAATATTCTCCCTGAGAATGATGAGAAATTTTCAACGGCTACAGTTAAAATTTTTAACCTCTACTGAAACATAATTCAAATATACTCGATTTTAAAAGTGAGAGTTTGTCCCGTATACTTAGCGGTCGAATAAATGAGTCTAATGAACGAGTTCAATGAGCGACCTGTATGCTCTTTTGAATGCCATCATTAGGCTTACCTTTGACTCAGGTCAGTTGGCTGAGCTTGTTCAGTTCGTTGCACTGAAAGTGAAATGCCCAAGAGGTAATTAAACATATTGATGATTGAGATTGATTGGGACTAATTTAACTCGCAACTACAAAAGTTGCTTATAGTCCGCTTTTCATCAAGTTCTTATTGTGTTTTTATTGCAGAAATCAGCTTGATTTATCCGTTTCTCGTAAAGTCAAGTAATTAATCTACTCGAACTATATTAGTTTTAATTTAACTAAAAATGGCCATCGTTAAGATTGTGTTTCTTTTAATTGTCCAGCATACTGTGCTCCAGAATCTAAGCTGAAGTAACCGCACTAATTTTGCCACTAATTCCATTTCTATTGCAGATTGCGTAATAAATGTCTAAAAAGTGCAATTACTCAACCCACTTGATTAAGTGTAAATTGTCTTTTAATAGACGGAGTATTCAGTTACTCCTCCATATAAAGTTAATTAAGTAAAGGTTTAAAAGACGGAAAAAATGTGTATATAACATTTTCAAAATAAAAAAAATCACTTGTTTCTAAATTAATTAGAGTTGTTTGTGATTGATGGAACAAATTGAAAAAAATATAAATTTTAAACTTCATTGAATTTAAATATTTTAAGAAATAGATTACAAATATGTGATTTTCTGTTTTTCTCAAAGCAGTTACTTCACTTACTGTGAAGACTTTAATGTAGAACTTAAAACACAAAATAAAAATAGAATTTAAATCTTAAAACTTAAAACCAAATCTGACTTAGCCTCCTGACTCTGTTGCGCTTTCAACTCTGCCCTATAAATTTGTGGCATGGCTCACGATTCGCAACGTTAAAAGGCTATTAATGAAATATGGTTTTGCGGCAGGTGTCTGGAGTCTAGAGTGGGTGTTTTGTGTGAATTGCGTCGCCTGGTGACCCAATATAAAACCCATTAGAGAGCCCCATGTGTGCTCTTCGGCGTGCTCTTGTAACTGGCACAAAGGCCAGCTTATGTGCGATTCGATCTACCTGAGTGGGATCCCAGACTCAGACCTGCCGACAGCGAACGGTCAAATAGCCGACAGCTTCGTTTATGTGTTGATTAATTTGAAAAACGTTGAAAGCCGCATCCAACGCCTACTTCAGACAACATATTAAGCTCCTCAGGTAGCTAAATAGTCGATAAGCTTCATAGTTCTCGAGGAAACTTAAAATGATAATGCTATACAAAAAAGTCGATTAACGCCTGCGACATTCTCTTTTGTTCCCATAGCTTTTATTGTTTCTTGATTAATTTGTATGTTTGAATAATAGAATAATCAAAAATGCTTATCTCAGCATTTGCCGTTAGGTATTGAATTTGAATTTCTGTTCGAAAGTGAAAGGACAGTAATACAGCTACCGAACCTACGCATTAGATCAAAGATCAAATACCGTAAACTGATCAGAAAAAAAACAAAGGCATTTGTTGAAGGCGGCTTTCGAAATGAAAGTGTCACATCATGTCAAAAAAAGTGTGTGTGTGTGGAGAGAAGACGCCCAAAATAACCTTGAAACGACAAAGACTCTACGATAAAACACGCACATTAAATGGACAAAGCGTTGAAAGAATGGTCGAGTAGTCGGAGCATTAAGAACATGCTCGTAAAAAGAGAAATTCGTCATCATTTTGATGGCAAGACATGTTAGGGCTTTGTTAAGGTCTTAGGGGCCATAAGTAAACCTGCTGAGTCACCTCAATTTGCATATTCCACAAATTAAAAGTAAAAGGCCCACAACTTGTGCTGAGAGTGACTGCCTTCTAGATAGTACGTATTATATCTTAAGTGTGATTGAACCTATGCTAATATGCTGCCATTGAAGTGATTCGCTTTCATTTTTGGCTCACCAGCGAAATGGCTGGAAAGTTCCCCCTATAAACATTTGTCACATATTCACAGTTCGCATCACATTTCACTTGAAGAGAGCTTACGCACAACTTGGCCACGAACTTGATTGACCCTAATGATTTCGGCTAATGATTTTCGCATGTCCGTGAAATTGCAGCAATAAAAGAAATAAAGTTTAAGACCGAAACTGAAGCTTAAGTTTAAAGCTAAAGCCAAACAAAGTGACCGTTGCAATGTGTTTTGAAAGTAAAAACAAGCAACAAATTCGTGTAGTTACAACAAGTCAATGGCAACTGTTGCTACTTTGACTGCTTGACTTGTTGGTAGTTGTTGCAGTTGTTGTGGTTGGCATATCAAGCAACTGGGGCCCGCAGTTGACCGATGACAGGAATCTCTCCTTAAAGTGCATTTATTTTCATTTTCGTTGGCATCGTCTAACCTTGTGCCTTCTGGCTATCGCAGCATGTGTGCGAATTGTAAATTGTTCGCTTGCCACAACAAACAGCGGGAAAATTTATTTATATTTGCATTGCAACAGGCGGTCCAACTGGAAAATCATAAGCAGTCAGTTCAAGTCCAAAACCAAGTCCACGTCCACGTCCAGGACTTGGCCATGGCCAAATCCGAATTTGTGTATATGATATTTATTTATGCATACACATGTACATTCGAGTACATGTGGTCCGGCTTTCAGTCCGGCACTAGTTTCCGCAATAAAGTTTCCCAACTGACCCACTTGGATGTGCAGTCAAAATCAAAAGACTTAGGCAACGAACTTGCCTTGCGTTTTGTTTCGTTTCATGACAAAAAGCCTGACATAGATGCTTAATTAAGAGCTCAAGTATTTAGTTAGCTCCCGTTTCGCGCTGCCTCCCCAAAAATAAGAAGTGAATGTACTTCTGGCCCATGTCAACAATCTCACATAATGAACTGTCCGCGAAGATAGGGTACGAAACCTCTCGAGTATATGTCAAGTGTAAAATATGCATGTAACTAGAAAGCCATGAGCATATTGATAGTCTTGCTGCCTCTTTTGCTGCTGCTTCTATTTGAAATGTAGACTTCTGTGTGCTATTTAAATGATTGAGTACAATCATTCATTCATCTTTGTGGGCTCTGACGTTGAGTTCGAGTAGAAGTTCGGTAAACCTGACAGCTAAAAGTCCACTGAAAATGGTCTTTGCTAAGTTATGCTTTAGTTTAGTTAACGGTTAGCGAACGAAAATATTTTTAAAACGTTTTTGCTTTCGTTATTTATTTATTTTAATTTTGTTTTATTTTAATAAAACAGAAAGCCATGAGCAATAGATGTACAATGTAAAAAAAGTAGTATATATCACAGTCCAAGTTCCCCTCGAACCTCCTGAATGTGATTGAGAATTTCAGATCACATAGTTTTCAATTTTAACCTTTTACTTTTTCACTTTTCGCTACCGTTTTCTCTTCTTCAATCGCATTCGATCATCATTTCTTTCACTTCTCAATTTGATTTGTGTCGCGTTGCTTGACGCTCGTCTGTCTCATCATTGCGACAATTATGCACTTTTACGAGTTGGAAAACGTTACGAATTTTCTAAGAATTCAACGGTAAATGTATAGCCACAATTACTTGGCCCGCCCACAAGCACACGAGCCGGATGCATGCACTTTTGGACAAGTTCCCATGTTAGCCCAAAACTGCCGCCACTTGAGATTGTCTCATGCATCGTCGCTTCGTCATTTCGACATTTCAGGAACGGCTCATTTTAAGCAATTTTGAAAATCAGATCAACTACTTTACCTGAACCCCCAGCGGGGTCTCCAAGCAGTCTGACGATCGCGGTGGCTGTGAGTGGCGGTGCGGGAGGAGCGGGTGGTGCAGCACTGACCCCAAGCCACCCACACGTCTTGCATTATGTTACTTTAATTTGGGTAAATTGGCAATGCTAGCACAGTAACCACAGCAACCTTAGCAACCACAGCAACCACTGTGGCCGCTTTGCTCGACTTAAATAATTTGAAAACAAATTTCAGCCCTGTTATTTAACTGGCCATTACAAAATTGTTTGTGTTGGGCATTTAACCCCGAAAAAAGGTTCTAGGCAATGCTTACATAATGTTACATTTTGATCTTCTTGTTGTTGTACTTCGCTGCTGTGCCTGGTGAAAGGTGACTCTGCCAAAGGTCAGACAAATATGAGAGCTCACGAGCAATGCTATTATGATTTTTATTATATTGCAAAATTAGTGCATTTTATATACATTTTTTTTTTTGGGTTTCAAGTGGCCTCCCAGCTTGCTCCTCATTCGAGTCGTGTTCAGCGCCCAAGTTATGTCACTAATTTGCTGCAGTTGTCGTGCTTCTTCTTCCTCCTCCTCCTGCTCCTGCTCCTCTCGTTATTGTTGTTGCTGCTGTATTGCGACATATTTGCTCAGTCAGAGCGACAGTCAGAGTCCCTGGTGTATGAGATGGCATTGCATATGGGCAAAAATTAATGCCAAATGGCTTGTTGTGTGTACGAGAATGAAGATGAAGAAGAAGAAGATGAAGCGGCTGGCTAAGAAACAAGAGCCTGCAAACACTAAATGATGATTACTGCATGTTCTGCGGCAAAGCTATTTAGTTCAGTTGCCGGCTACGTAATAAACTACAGGTACTTATTGATTTTTACTGTTAGAAAAGCAAGTTGTTAACATGAAAGTCGTGTGAACAACAGCCTAAAGAAACAAACAGTCCACCAGACTGTCTGAGACATCGAGATACTGGGCAGTGAGACAATCAGAGTCCGGTAAAAGGCACCAGCTACATATAAATAAAACAGGGAGCAACAAGTCAAGTGAACTTGACTAATAGATACCCTGTAACTAAGCTTAAGATGCCCAATCAAAGTGTTGTTTTTTATCCGTATGTTGAAAACTAGAAAACGATATTTTCTTGGCTAGCTTTCATGATTGTGAATAAATGGAGAGAACATATATTTTTTTTCCATCTGTCATAAATTTAAATAATTTATTAATTATTAATTTAAAACCAATATTTCTGCCGCAAACCTTCGCTTAGAACAATTCTATACTATATCGATCACTTTTAATAAACAGAGTATAGCAACTCAACAAGAAAGTATTTGGCAAGCAATGGATTGTGAACTACAATACTATTTATAATGTGAAATAACTGAGCTGAAAAGAAATTCAGCTTCTTGCCAATAAGAAATCAGAACTCCAGCTAGAAATGTAATGACAACGAATGAACTTGTTGAAAGTAAATACATAAATAAAGAAAAGCAAACAATTCTCGAACTTGTTGCAGTTACAACTGCATTTGTCATGTCTACCAGACAACGTTGGGGTTATGGAACCCAGCGCAGTTGGCAATTTCAATTGGCTGCTAACGATACACAAAGTACATTTTTCGTCATACTCGTAACATTAAAATATTCAGAGGGCCCACGTACTTATCAAATTGAGATGGAGAACGAGAAAAGTGGATGCTCAGCGGGTGAGGCTACTCCTGCTGAGTTGCCTCCACCAATTGAGGACTTACGATCGGCCATTTAATTGACGGAAGCTGTCGTCGATACGATGCTTTTATTCGTACTCGTTGTAGGAGCAACAGCAACAGCAACAACAACAGCAACAGTAGCCAGTGGCAATCGCTGCGGTGGCCCATTTCAATTCACTTTTATATTGTCGTCATAATATTTAACTATGATTGAACCATCAAATGGCAATTACGAAATAGTCTGTAGAATGCAAAAAAGAGAGAAAGGGGGAAGAGATAACAAGTTGGCACTGATGATGCGAATTAGAAATGAAATGAGTGAGTGCAATTGCCATTAACGAATATGCTAATTGGTTGCAGGCAACTTATTTAGCTGCATACCAACAACAAGAAGCCACAACAACAACAGCAACAACAACAACAAGCGATCCAATTAATCGCTATCAAAATCAAGACTTCCACGAACTGCCAATTATTACACAATGCCAGGCGTCAGCAACACACCACACCACATGAGAAGGCAGCACCACTGCACCACTGCACCACAACAACAAGCACAACAAGGAGCATAGATCTGTGGGAGCAATGCTCTTGTTTTGCATTTGCCATCATTCGGTTGAATCTTTCTTGAGTCTTGGCCATTTTGCCATGCAAATTGGCGCGCTGTCTTGCTGTCAAGTTGATTTGTCATCTTTCAACTTTGACAGCACGTGAGTTGCATGTAATTGCCAACTGGCGATGCTACTGCCACTGCCAATGCCAATTCTAAGGGCCGACAGCAGCCGTCGACAGGCATTGGCAGGCCAAGCAAATTGGCCATAAGATGTTGCTGGCAATATTGTTACCTGTTACCACTATTGACGCGGCCATTTGCGTGGTCCGAACGCCGCGCCGTTTGTTTACGACCATACAATTATTTTTTATGGCCAACAGCCATTTCGATTGTTTTATAATTTTGTTGATTTATAAAACACATCCTCTCACCTCCCGCTCCCCATTATTACTCCCTCTTCCATACTCTCCATCTAATTGCCTAATTAATCGTACAACACAGCGTGTTAAGGCATTGAAAAACAACAGCAACAACAAACACAAAAATAAAGCCAAAATAGAAAATCGCATTTGGAAATGTGATTAAGGCCTTGTAGTTGTACTGCGGCACTGACTACCAGTTTTGTCTTAGCCAATTTAATTGGTACGAGTACGATATTTGCACTGTCGAGAACTAGAACAACAGAACTAGACACACAACAGATACAAAACGTGGTGGCATTTAAAACTTTAACGATTTCACACTAATGGCCACACGATAAGTCCCACAAGCCAGCAAAGTACTATTGGCTAGTGGTGGTGCTTAGTGGCTTAAACAGATACCGTGGCAAGGGCGTGCCCGCGTCTGAAGCCTACGCAAACGTCTAACGAACGACGACGACGACGACGTCGTCGACTATCGCAGACAAGAGTCAACAACAAGAGGCGACCATGATCTTGATAATTGCCAAAAACGTTTGCTCTGTGCGGTCTACAGCCCTGCCCCATGCCACACCCACTAGCAGCACCACCAACAGATACAGTGGTAGTCCTAGTTTCAGTCCCAGTTTCAGTCCCATTTCCAGTCCAAAGGCAACAACATGACTTTTAAGGGCCTTACATGTCGATTGCACAGATTGCCTCAAAGCAGCAGCTGTGTGGCCAAGGCAAACGACTCTAACAAATCGTGTGACGAAGCTGTAAACGCTTACTTCAACTGTCGACAGAGTCCTCCTCACAACCTACTGCCAACTGAGTATATTGTACTAACTTCAGCACCTCCCTATTTCATTTAAGCATTCGCCATTCACCAGGCGAATCTGCTTCAGCTATCATTTTGTACGGTTGCTCCATTTATTTATTCCTAAAAGTGTTCTCTTTAATACGAAGATATCAAATCATATCTATCTCTGACACGATTCGGTTCGCAGCTAAATGATTTTATACTTCGATTCATATTGAAATGTATGAAACATTTATAGCTGTAACATATAAATTAGTTGCAATGAAAGCAGTAAAAAACAATTATAAATATAAATATAGTTTATATTTTTCAAACATAAGAGCTTTAAGCTAAATAATGGGTACTCATGGAAATATTATGGTCATTATTGTATCTATAAGTACTAGCTTGCAATTTATAGCCCGTGTACTTGATCTAAAAATGAGCAGCAAGTTTTGTAAAGATCAAAATCAATCTGTTGAGCAGATAAATCCGTTACATAAAGTGTCAAAGGTGACAGCAGCCGTATTAGAAATCAATTTGAGACGAGCTACAGCTGCTAACAGTAAACATTGAAATGCCAAATGGTAAATGATAAATGGTAAATGGTAAATTGCAATTCACCAGCCTCAGAGTGTAGAACAGAAACCATTCAGAACGGAACTGCAAAACAAATCAATCTGCGGGGTGGCAAAACAAGAGAAGAGTGTGAGGAAGAGGAAGAGGAAGAGAAACAGAGATGAAGAGAGAGAGAGAGAGAGAGAGGGTCTCTGAGGAGGAGAGTCCAATTCCAATTGTGATTACAGTGATGCTGCTGTCGCTGATGTGGCAGTCAATGCACTTGGAATCGCAACTGGCCAACACTGGCCACCTGCTGGCCCACCAAGCCAACAAGTCAAGCCAAGTCAATCTCAAAGAGTTGGCCAGCTATGGAGCAAGATACCAAGATACGAGTACTCGTAGATCGTCGTACGGTTTGCGTAAATTGTTTTCAGTTTTCAGTTTCCACTTGCCACTTGCCACAATCAGCCTTGTGGTCAATGCCGTTGCTGGGTGGTGTTAATTTTTCCACAACTAATTCTTGGCATTATTCGCAAGCCAGTTTGCAGTTAACAGCAGCAGCAACAGCAGTTTGATCAGCGGCTGACAGCCACAAAAGTCATAACCCAGGAAGCCATCGCTGCTGGAAATCAACTCGTATTATCTGGCCATTTTGATGTGTGCACACACATGCGGAAGAAGTGGTCAGGTGCTCATCAGAAGGGAAACTAACTGTTTGACTGGGAATCAACCAATCAAATAAAACCCATCGTGACCACATACAATTCCGCTTGACAAAAGATTGGAATGCCAACAATGATTATCTTGAATAGATTAAAAATGCAACATACACTCACAACTAAGATTTTTTTTTTGGATAAACGCTATAATATTTTAATTCCCCAGCATGAGAAAATTGGATAAAATAGAAAGTAATCAAAGTAATTTTTCTAAAATTAGGGCGACAGTTCGTTCGAGTCTATTATTCTAAAATTCGCTATCAACTCATCAGATTAGTGAAAATCTTTGATATACAGCTGCATATTTGTCGGGAAACACGGACTCCATTGTGCTGATTTGGAGTTAAAAAAAAAGTGTAAGAAGACTGAAGATGAAATCGAGCAATTAACAAAGCCAATTTGCCACACAACCAACAATCGCTATAACAAATGGCAAAGTTGATAAATCTCAGCATGGCTTTAATAAATGTGCACATGCCAACTTGTTGTACGAGAGTTGTTGGGGCATGCCACTGTTGCCACTATTTGCTGCTGTGGTTATTGTTGAGAGCTATTTTTGTTATTCTGACGGCTGAGCTGCGACCATAAAAACATTTATAAGCCTCATTATGAAGACCAGAATTTCTTGTCATTGAGCCAACATATCTTTAGACTTTCACAGCGTGCGCACACTCAGAATGCCATCAATGAGTGGGAGAGAGAGGCAGAGAAGGAGAACAAGAGGAATAGAGAGATGAGGGGTAACTAGAAAAACTCGGTGACCATTCGATGATGTTCTTATGTTTCTTTTGCCATTGTTGCCATAATTTAATGTTGATTTTTGGTTGTTAGAAGGGGGCTATGACGCTCTGCCAGCGGCGACTTTGAAGTTGCCAAATCAACAAAACAACTTGCTGTGGCAAGTGCGTTGAGTTTGTGTCTTAAGTCTTTTGTTTTGGTTTTTGCAACAATTGGTATTGGTATTTGTTCAGCTGAAACTGCACCGCTTGCCACAGTGGCTGCAAATAGTTGACCCACTGAGGCCTGGCAGCCCTAAATGCCGAAGAAGACTCACTGACTGACAGCCATCACACTTGAAACGAACCCAAATGCTGCCCTCCCTCCCCTCCCCTCTCCACCCACACAAACGAATACATTCTGGCAACGTTTTCTCTTTTTCTCGCTAACATTTTCATTTTCACGCCGACGCTGGTTTCATTTTCATTGGGATGTTCGGTTTTGGGTTGAAAAGTCAAAACAAGTGGCATTAAGAGAAGTCTTTTCAGACTCTGTACTTAAGAGATACAAGGGTTCATTATGCTTCTGAAAAGCGAAATTTTTGGCACAGGCAGACTCTATAAATCATGGATTAAACCCGTAACCATAACCGCAACCGTTTACCGGTATTGACCGATTGAAATTGGTAACCTTAACTGAAAACGTAACCGAAACAAAATTTATTTTATTTTACCAAAACCCAAAAACCGAAACTATTCCAACCAAAATAACCGTTAAGATTTTAAAGGAAAAAAGTGGAAATAAGTTCAAAAGTATTTTTTACCTTAATTTTATCACCTGGAGTCAATTTAAAGAATAAATTAAAGTTTTGAAATTTTTGAAAATTTTCGAAAAATTTAAAGGGGTAACTATGCAAAAATCGACAATTTTTTGAAAAAAAATTTTTGTCTCAGAACCAAAAAATTTAAATGCAAAGTTAAAGTTTGGTTAATATTATGAGAAAAAAATACATTCCTTTTCGAAATCGGATGATATTTAATGAAGTTGTGCTTGTTGAAAATAGAAAGAGTCAACATTTCTCATATATTGATAATTTTCAATAATTGAACATTTTTGCAATTGTTTTTCAAAACCGAAATATACAATATACCGGTATACAATATACGTAACCGATATATAGATATTTTGTGTAACCGTTAACCAAAAACCTAAATGCAATCATAACCGAAACCATAGCTGAAACCGATATTCGTTTCGGTTTGATACCCTGCTATAAATATATTCTTGACCATGTGTGTCTGCCTGATCATCTCAATGAACACCCTGATCTCCGTGATATAAAACAATAAAATATATATATAATTTTAAGATTTTAATTTTATTTTCTTTTTTACAGAGTAAGTACAGGGTCTCTTAAAGTTAAGTTTGCTCGACGGTAGCTTTTATCACTAGTTTTGGTTGAAGTAGACGGCATTTAATGATGTCTCTTGAGAAGCAGACGTGTCAGTTCTCACAGTCCTTAACGTCAGATGCAATGAGACATAATCCCAGTTCAGCAGTCCACAAAATCCGTATAATTCGGTTCAACGAGTGACAAATTGCCAGCGCCCTGAGGGGCCAAATTTGTAGGTAGGATGCAACTGTTGCTGCCTTTTCATAAATTCAACATTCAAGATTGAACATTGAACATAGAACATTGAACATTGAACATTCAACTTGGCAGTCCTTGGCAATCTGAGGTGCAATCTAACGCACGCTGCCTGCATTAGGTAATAAATTGCAAATGTTTTTGGTCGACTCGCCTGGCGGCCATGAAAATTGAATTGTTTGTTGTTGGCTCACGAAGGCAACGCGATCCATCGACACGCCCACCATTGCGTTGGCCAGACTCATTAGCGAATATCGTGGGATTGAACGTAATTTTTTTCTGTTGTTTCTGCTTTGTTTGCCCAGCGATGAGCGCAAAGATCGAGCAACAACTTCGGCTCCAAGTCCAAGTCCAAGTCCAAGTCCAGTGGCCTGTTACTGCAGCATCTTATGGCACGCAAAATAAATGAGCTCGCATTAAGTTAAATGATTGCGAATATTAGAAAATATTGGCATGCCAAATGCTGGGCAGGCTTAGAGAGCAGCCACAACCCAACCAAGTGCAAGCCAAAGTCGAAGCTGCAGCTGTTGCTAGTTATTTGCTAAAAATAATAAATGAGCCTTGGCCTTGGCGACGGCTATGTCGTTATGTCTCATTAGCACTTGCCGGACATTTACTTAGGTGCGCAAATTAAAATAAAATAAAGAGCAACACAGCGCAAAGCGACGCGACGCTTGATGGAAAGCTTTTCGAGTCAAGCCCTGGCACTGGTCCAGGCAGAGGCACAGGTTCCCACTCCAACCTCAACTCCAAATCCAACTACAACACTGACTCAAAGAAGTTTGCAGCAGCAGCGGTGGTAAACAGGTTTTGAGCTGTCATCGACAAAGCCAAGAAAGAAATGAGTTAAAAGAATTGTCTTTGAGTGGTTTGTTTTCTGTCTTTGTTTTGTCTTTGCATTGCAGCCAGGAAGTTGATGCATGGCCAAAAACTTTGAGCCATTCTTGCCGCAATTTAATGATTTCGAAAAGTTTTAATGAAAGTGCTGCTGCTGCTGCTGTTTTTGCCTCGTTTGCCATCGACTCGGGAGATGCTCTTGGAGACGCCTTCACTTTTTGTACACTCTTCCATGGGGTATTCTGATTATGTCCCTAAATGTGAAATCGTGGAATCAGCCGGAACAGATCAATATATCAAATAGCTGTCATAGGAACGATCGGGCGAAAATCACTTTTATGATCAACTTTGTTAACTTTTACTTATTATTGGGAATTTGGTATTTAAATTTCTTATTGATCCAAATTTGTCTAAAATCTGGCTACCATAACCTAAACTTCTATAACTCGAACTAAATCGAGTGGCAATTAACTTAATAAACTTAAAAAAAAGAACTTCATAAGTCGAGTTAGGGAAGCTCGACTGTAGTTGCTATAGAAAAGATCAATTGAAAATGGAAAACTGCTCTGTAAGGGTATAAAATCTTCGACTCGTCGAAAGTATCTCTTTTTTCGGTTTTTGGCACAAATTACCCAGGCAGCTGTTAAGGCTGGCAATCAGCATAAGATTCCAGCATTTCACTATATTTTTTTTTCTTTCGAAGAATTCCCAGTTTGGTTTTCTCGGTGCGCTTTCGTGTCAACAGCTTTAATGTGGCAGCGAAACCGGCCTCAGTCTCAGTTTCAGTCCCGAACAGATAATCAAAAGTCTGCAAGTGGCTCTGGCAGGGTATCATTCATTCATTCATTCAGGTATTCAGTCAGTCAATCACTTATTCAAACGTTCATACGTTCATATGCTGAGCGTGGGTACAGACACTCAATGAGGTCAGTTTTGCAAACATGTTTAAGCCATTCTCCTTGGCCATTGACTGCCATGGATCCACAAATTTCACTTTTCATTTTGCCAAAATAAATTTATATAAATTTTGTGTACATTTATGTATCTTATGCCATATGCTAAATTGCCTGCACCACGACCTCTTGAACTTTTGGCTGTTTCCAAAAACAATGCCTGAAATGGGTCACGTTGCAGGTACAACAGCACAACGTACCCATATTTGATTGTCTCAAACACAAGCTACCGTTGTCCAACTGACGCTGACGTTGTCCTGTGTCCAATGTCCACAGTCCACTGTCCAATGTCCATTGTCCATTGTCCATGCTCCGCTGTCGCCGTTGTCAATGTTGGCTGTCAGTTTTGTCAGGCGGCCTGACAGGCCTACAAGCGTTGGCCAACTTGAGTTTATTTATTTTGTATTTTTTTGTGAAATTCAATGCCGCATGCATCGCATACAAGATGATCTCTTCGACAGTTGCCGGTTTGTGGTCCAAAACCTGTGCCAAATTCATCTTGGCCATACGCCATTAATCACAGCCACAAAGTGTTGGCGTCGGCGTGTGCCGTCAACTGTGGTCAACACCACCGGGCACAATGACCCACAAATTTCACAAATCATAGCCGCAAAAAAAAATAGGTTTTTGGCCAATATACAACTATGTACTCCAGGTAAAGTTCCCGCTCCATTTTCAGTTCCAACTTGAAGCAGCTCCATTTGTAGTCGTAATTTGGGAAGTGGCTACTAATTAACCTTAATTGATTGCATTTGACAGCAGAGCCATTGTGGGAGCATAAACTGGAGCAGACTCAAATATAGAGAACCACCTGAGAGTCTCTTGGAAAATCTCACAGAGAGTCTCCACGTTGTAATGGCATTCATTATGCCGAGCTGCTGCTTCAAGTGCAATGGGATAATACCAACATTATCATTAGCCCGTTTTTCTTCTCTTTTTTTTATTTAACATTCTCGACGGCCTTTTGTTTGTCTGAAAAGTGAATCTATATATTTAGTGGTGGGGAGGGGAGGGGAGCGGAGAGTGGGACATCGATTGACCCGCTGGAAAACTGTTGGCACACAAGTTCACTTTCTATTTATTTACTTTGAGTCGGCGGCTTCTTTTGTGACCTGTGCACAAATCACTTCGATTTAATAATAATCACAATAATCGTTGAAGAGAAAACCGTTTAACCAGTTCTTCTTTCTATTAACCAAGAGGTGTTTATGGCAAATCGTGACAAAATGCTTTGACTTAACTGATAAATTGGTGCAATGAGCCAGTCGGCAAAACAGCAAACGCTTTTGATTGAACATCCTCCTTTTGACATTTAGTTATAGCAAGTGGATTTCGACCCATGGGTTGGGCTAAAGAAAGCTTAGCTGAGGTTTCAAATTTATTTGAAATTATAGAAAAAATATATATTTGGCATATCTTAGCAATGTTAAATGTCACTTGTTTATATGCAAATCGTTGTAGAAAGTAAACGTACATTTGCATAGCATAGACGCCTTCACCACTGCACCACACTGCACCACTCGCACCACTCAACTCATATAACCAAAAGAAGGCATAAATTTCGAACTGAACAAGTGAAATTGACCAAATTTGGCAACTGTAACTGCATAAACTGCAAGTCAAATGGGACTCAAGTCACTTTGATGTGTCCAACAAAGACCAAATGGCCGAAATAGAGACAAGAGACGAAAGGCAAAAGACAAAAGACAAAACAAAGACGCACAGATAAAGCTGGCAAATGTGTTCAAGCTGGCCAACATTTTGGCCAATTGCCCATATATAAATACTCGTACTACACTACCGAATTTTCAGCATAAATTTGTAAAATTTTCTAAGCTTTTTTTCTCATTTTTCTACTTCTTTTTTTGTATGTCAGCAAGTCGACACATTTACGGCAACTTGTCGCAACCAAAATACAAATTTATATTGTACGAGTATGCACATTTAAGCAAATTAGTTAGTTACATATGTTAATGCATATCAGACATACGTTCTTCTAAACAAATATACGAGTCTCCTCTCTGGCTTGAATCAGCCTTTCACAATGTTTCTTTGTGTTCTTTGGGTAAAAGTGAAGATAGCATTTGGTGAAATCTTTTGGTGTAAACAGCATTCATATCTCAACTGATCAAAACTACAAACTGAGATCATTGCCTTAGGCAGCCAAACAAAGTATTCCCTAAATATCCTATTTTGTTAAATTTAAAATATGAAAAATTAATGTTTTTATTATTTAAATTTCTCTTTAACTTAAGATAATCTGATACATTTAACAAAGTCGCCAAACATGAGGCGCTCTGTGTTTTCAAATAGGGTAAATAAAGTTTCTTTAAGCTGAGGGTATATTTTTTCAATATTTATCTTTTATTATCTTTATATATAATTGTTTTTTAAATTTATTAAATTAAAATAATTTAAAATTTTCTAAAAAGACCACGTCATTCTTTGCTGTGGATTTTTGACCGCATTTCGAAGAATCTCATAGATTCTTACTAATCGTTCAACTGAACGTATAGACTTGTTACCAACCAATTAGCGTGAGCTCTCTTAACTTAATTATAATACATAAGTATATAGACTCGTTTGCATCGTATGCAAACATTCACACACCCAACTCACGCCCCAGAGGCATGCAACTAACCCATGCACTAATGCTATATTTCATATGCTAATTAGATGGTACTCGGAGTACTTCAAGTCCAGATACACATCTAAGACCACTAATTGTTGGTCAATGCTCTGCTTTTAGTGGGTTAACAGGTGACTCGGAAATAACTTATTTAGAGAGCACTCGGCTCACGATTCCCTATGACCGCTAGCCAAATAAGCGAATGGCCAACTGACCACGCCTCAGACTCAGACTCAGAAGTGAGTTTCAGTTAACAGGCGGTGCTTAAGAACAAAGCGCATAATTAGCATAAAATTATTGAACTAATTGCTGCATGTGAATGCCTAAATGACTAAATGGCTAAATAACTCAATGAATGCAGACGATTTGGCTTTGCCCTTGCCCTCCCCCCTCCTTTGTCAAACTCTGTCCGAGTGTGGGAACTGCAAGTGATCCCCATTTCATCTAATCATCTAATCTTTCATCAACTGTCGTTATCTCATTACCCAGACCCAGACTCTAACCCCTTGGGCAAATTTTGGCTAATTTGGGCAAGCGGTTCGGGGCATGCGGCATGGGGCATGGGCAACATCTCCATAAATTATGCAACTCAGAGTGCAGCGAAGGCAGCTCTTTGAAGCGCCGCTTGGGATTCTCACATTTGTCAACTGCCGGAACATGCAAGCGCCCAATGCAAAGCGAGGGTATCTCAAGTTCTTGCATTAACTTGATAAATAGGAAACAAATTGTTAGAAACAGCTGCACAAATTCACTTGCAATAATTCTTCCAATTTCATACCATTTTTTATTTTACTATCTAAAATTGTATTTTAGTTTGATATTTTAACAGTGGAAAATCAGAAATTAAGTAATTTAATTGTAGATTAAATTGTAAATACCCTTTTCAACATTTGGCTGATTTAGGGTATAGGATTTTCGGTATCAAGGACTAAACAAATTTCGACATATGCTTATTTGATGAATGGGCACAGCCGTGTGGCAGCCACAAGTGACAATCCACGGAACGTGCAACAGGCAGCAGACATATAAATTCGCTTGAGATGAAGTTCGATGCCATTTGAATCCTGATCGTCGTCTGTTCATTCGCACATTTACACACGGACGTGGAAATTTCACTGATTTATCATTTTTATCGTTTTGCAAAAAGCCAAATTTATTAACGCGCCTAGCCGTAAACCTGTTTGGTGGTTTTGGGGCTCCATTGCTTTTGGCCAGAAGTCACAGCTGGCAGCTGGCCAATGTTGCAGCTCTCTTAAAGTTGGCCACTTTTACGCATGTTACCGTTGGCCCAGTTCGCTCTTTACGCATTAACACTCACACTGTGGACTAGGATGTGGCTTAAGCCTCAAGTGGGGATTAGATAAGCGAGCTGCCGCATAATTGGCCAGATCTTTGGTATGTTGTTGTTAAATTCGCGTGCCAAGAAGCCGTAGTCATCAGTTTCACTTGCAAAGCATGCTGAGAACCGGCAAGCTGGCAGGGCTAAGTCAAATAAATTGTTAAGTAGCCAGAGGCAGAGACAGAGACAGGGGCAGGGGCAGGAAGATAGAGGTTGGCTGGCATGCAGATGAGATTGTGATCTTGGCCTGTTATGAGTCAATCAGACGCCTGCTACATTGTCACCGTCACCTTCATCTAGCAACTGCCGGAGGCGCGTAGGCAAACAACATGCGGAGATTGTTGCGATTGCATCATGAAATTTAACTGCACCGGCATTGCATACTCGAACTCGTACAAGGGGCGATCTTAGCAAGACTTTTGCATAAATTGCCAGCAAGCAGGCAGGATTGGCGTCAATACCAACCAACGTGGCTAGCTGGCGTGCTAGCTGGCTTATAAGGCGCCGCAGAGGTAAGGCTCCATTCAGCTGTCCATTGGCCAAAATGTTTATGAGATGACGATGCCAGGCGAACACCGAACACCGAACACAGCCGGGCCCTATCCTTGTTTGTTTTTTTTTTATTTTTCTGGTACTTCTTTCATAATTTCTATGAGCTACACAAAAATGCTACCTTAATGGTTCCTGGATGGCAAATGGCAAAGACATCAAAAGAGGCCGCCCTCTTTTGCCATCATTTCTTATTGGCAGCTGTTGTGGGCAGCCAAATCTTCAAGTCGGCTGACACCTTCTTCACCAGCGATGCGATGTCCTTGAATGACTTGTGGTTCTTATCCCCCAGCAGGTTGAACATGACTGCCTCCGAGCTGGTTATAGTACAGCCAATGTCCCTTAGTCGTTCCAGAGCCAAGTCCCTGTCCTGATTGAGACGCGAGGCACAACAGTCAGCGACTAACCAGACATTGATGCTCTTATTAATCAGATCAAATGCGGTTTGTTCAACGCAAACATGAGTCTAAAAGCAGAATTAAATCAATATCAGTTCCGGACAACGAATATTCTACAACTTGCCTCAATTCCAAACAACACGGCTGTCTCCGGCTTACCCCCGAAAATAGAATTCATCTGCTTCTCAACGGGAGGAAATAGCATGCTGAATTGAGTTTTGGGAATCACAGCACAGGCATGACTCACATCCAGCTCACACACTGTGGCTCCCAGTTTCTCCGGATATTGCTCTGTAACCAACAGCGGAATATTCAATATTTTCCCAGCATCTACCTGCAAGTCAACTGATCGATGTTAATATTTCAAGCATTTGGTCATTGTCCAACAGTTACCAATTTTTTTGTATTTTCAATGACAGCCCCTATCAAGGGTATTGCCGGCTTAAACTTTTCCTGAATATCGCACAACATAAACAACGTCTTGTCCGCTTTAAGACGGTAAAGACTACGTCCAATCTTAGACATAATTTAACAAACTTGAATGACAAACGAAACTTAAAAATTTTGATTTATAACGTATATTCGACAATTGGCGCAAAGCTAGCACCCTCTAGCGGCAGTTGTAAGAAGATCACTCAGAGTTTGGCTGCAATAAAATTCATCGATAACGATAACACTGTTAACAGCAATGTAAAAAAACGCGCTCTGCTAATTTAATGTTACGTGCTTATAAGAATTTTGATTAAACGCTGTGATTTTTTCGAAGCACGAATTTTGTGCGTAATTATTTTAATTTGTTAATCGTGATAGTTGCACTGTAAATTTGAATTTATAAACTTAGCTCACGGTTAGAAAACAAAGCGGTTGACCGACCAGCTGCTGCCAAAATCAAAAGCCAAACGAATTTATTAATATTTCAACACAAAGTTCATAGTAAACAGCACCGTCGATGAATAAGAGATAAACGTATGGTATATTGGAATAGAGGTAAACAAAATAAATAAACGCCGGTCCGGTTTCATAACATTTTGCACAATTCATTTGTTGTCGTGTCCAGTGTTGCCAGCTCTTGAGGGCCTTAAAAAGCTAGAACTGCATTTAAAACAAGCTACAAAAGGCTAGAACATTTTTGAAAAAAAATATATCTACAAAGCTTTTTAAAATATAAGGTTTTTTTATTAATTAAAATATTGTAAAATGCTGAAATTAAATTGAACAGCTGTTTAACCGTGTGGCAACCTTGGCCCAACTGGTAAAATATGTCTTTTATCGAGTTATGCCTATCAGATGTTTTTGCTATCGAAAACTTAACATGCCGCTTGTCGACTGGTCACACTCTATTTAATTTCACATTTCTTTTTGGTTTGTTTACCTTTTTCTGTTTACATTTTTAAATCCGCGTTATTTGCTTATTCCAAATCAAATCAAATCAATTTAATTGAAGTGATTGAATTTGAATTCAAAATTGTAACAAAATAGGCAAGTATAAGTGAGTTTCGTTCTGATATAAACGCTTCCGTCGATTGCCGTCACTTTATCAGTGTCACAACCACCAGTTGCATGCCGCCTTTGAATGTGAATGTGTATGTGTCAATTTGTGAATTCATAATTTTGTTTTAACACCAACAAATTTGGCAAAGTACCAGCTGCAAGTTCGATCTTGACAGTTACAGCGCGCCCAACTAATTGCAGAAACATTAATATTTTTGTGAGAACTATCATTTATAGCTCTGTACTTTGTACGGTACAGACAAGTACACATGAATACGTACAGTTGGTGAGGTAACTATTTTGACAAAGAAATAAATGCTCTCATTAATTTCCTTTCTTTTGTTTTAAGTACCATACGCTAGTATTATAACATAATTTAAATTTGTTTGTAGAAATTAAAATATGAGAATTTATTTCTTGTCAAAGCTGTATGTATTTCGCAAACATAGAACATATTTCACATGCTAGATAAGCATCGCTGTCCCATTCGATGTCGCCTGTCAGCGAACAACAGAAATATCGAAACGGCAACGTGTTGACGGCAAGCGGGAACAGAGGCGCCGGCGTTGCTGTTGACGTCGACGTCGACGTCTGCGTCATCGTGGCCAACACCTTTATCAATTTGCAACGGATACGCATTGTGACAAGTTGGATTAATCGCTTAGCCAATGTGGCGCACTAGAGAGTCTTGAGTTCCCTCTCTCTGTCGCTCTTACACTCTCACCGTCACTATCTCTTCCACTCTCTCTGTCATTTGCTCTTCTCAAACGGTTTTTAATTTGGTCGCGGTCCATTCAAATCGAAATCGTTCAGTTCAGTTGCAAAGGAAAGCATTTGCCTGTCAGACGTCGACGTCTGCCTCAGCGATTTTCGTGTGTCGTTTCATTTGATTAATATTGATCAATTGATAAATATTAAGTATTACAAATCTATGTACATACACACATTTGTCCCTGGCCACACACATTTCGACAGCTTGGAGCTCTGACGCCAGCTGAGTAGCATTCATTTTGGTCTGTCTATTTTTTTTTATTAGCATTTATATTAAGGAAATCTGCTAACGTGTTGCCTCTCTATATTTCAGTTACAAACGATATAGTACAAAAACACTGAAGAGAGATGAGCCTGCAATCGATCAAATATAAGCGTGGCAGCTTGGAGATTCTTGACCAGCTGCTGCTGCCCGTCGTGTCCAAATATCTGACCGTCAAAGGAGTCGAGGATGGCTGGAAGGTTATCAATAAGATGCAGGTGAGTTATCCTCAGTCACTTAGTTACTCAATCAATTAATCAATATCAATCAGAGCCCCATTCAAATTCCGACAATTTTAGACACACTATGAGCAAGTATTCTAGTCATTTGTCCCTCTATAAATAACGTTATTAAATTTGCATACAAGTTGCATTAAGTGTAAGTATGCATTTTGTAAATTGTTTGCCAAGCACAAAATGCTTGCACATCATCATCATCGAAATTAATTGCATCTAACAAAAATTTATTTAAATGGTCTGCCCTCAACTTATTACCAAGATTGCATAGGTTCGTTGGCACCTGCCAATTTTTTTGCTTGCCTCTTAATTTGTTAAGCAAACGAGAAACAAAGAGAGAGAGATTATTTCGATGTTATACCCTTTAAGAGAGTATTATAATTTTGTTTCCAAATATGTAACAGTTTAAAGCAGGGATGGTAGACCCCACCAGGTATATACATTTTTGATTCTGTTTAATTTCTATAGGCAATGCATACATCTTAACCATGTGAGTTGCCTGTTTCATCATCATATATGTACATAGCTAAAAATTGAATATAGGGCTCTGCAAGAGTATCAAATGTTCGGCATACCGATGAAAGTCGGACTTTCTGATGTTTACTGAATCTCTATGTTGTTTGTGCAAAAAGTACGCATCCGAGCTCATCACGTGGACTGCGAGATTATTATATAATGTTACTACAGAATGTTTATGGCCCGATAAGAACGTTGACACAGCAGCAGTAATTGATTCAAATACATATTCATATATACGATTATATTTCACTGCTCTATCTCTCTATTTTTTTATTTTCCGTCTCCCCTTTTAGGTGCGGGGCGCCCCCGCAATTGCCATCGTGGGCTGCCTTTCACTGGCAGTCGAAATACATCCGGAGGTGTTCGAGAGCAAGAAATCTCTGCGCCAGGAGATTGAGGGCAAGCTCAATTATTTGGTCTCCGCTCGCCCAACGGCGGTTAATATGAAAATTTCCGCCGATGAACTTATTACGCTGGCCAATGACCTGACCAAGGATGATGCCGTCTCTATTGAGGACATGAAGAATCGGTAATTAATAACAAGTAGCAACTCTACAAGTTGAATGGCCAATAAACCAAATATTATTCAAGATTCCTCAACGCCACCGAGGCCATGCTGGAAAAAGACATTGCGGATAATCGGGCAATTGGCGCCAATGGCGCCAAAGCCATACTGGAGCACGTGGCGGAGACGGGAGGCGCCCAAGGAGCTAGTCCCGTGCGCGTGTTGACCCATTGCAATACCGGCTCCCTGGCCACAGCAGGCTATGGCACAGCGCTGGGCGTCGTGCGGCATCTGAGCGAGTTGGGCAAGCTGGGTAAGTTCCAGAAATTTATTTACTTATCATCATCTGAAAGCAGTCGACTAGAAAACTTAAAAAAAATAAAATAAAAAATTTAAAATGGTTTAGAAAATAGGATTTTAAATTAAAAGCTACAAAAGTATATAACATAAATTAAATAGAAATCTGTCAACCAAATATAAATAAAACTGTAGAATAACTTTTGGAAAGACAATAAAATTTAACAATGGATGCTAATTAATAATTTGTATATAATTTATTACGGACTTGAATAAATAGTTAAATTAAAAATTGAAAAGATATAAAAATTCAAAGTAGGCATTTCTGGAAAGCAATGAGGGAAATATTGATTACGTAGAAATAAGAGAGAGTTCTGTAGAAAACACGTGCTTAGGAGAATTAAGCTTTACTAACCGTAATGGGCATAATTTGATTTGATTTTAATTTTGAAACCATCTTCTCTTCTGTTTACAGAGCACGTTTACTGCACGGAGACGAGGCCTTATAATCAGGGAGCACGTTTGACAGCCTACGAGCTGGTGCATGAGAAGCTGCCCGCCACTCTGGTGCTGGACAGCATGGTTGCGGCACTGTTTCGGGTCAAGAACGTAGCTGCCGTTGTCGTGGGCGCAGATCGGGTAAAGATTACAAGGATTCTATTCAGTTTGTTCAATTTAATCAAATATTTATCCTCCTTCAGGTGGCTGCCAATGGCGATACGGCAAATAAAATCGGCACATACCAAATTGCTGTGGTGGCGAAGCATCATGGGGTGCCCTTCTATGTGGCTGCCCCACTGACATCCATCGATCTGCAGATTCCCAGCGGTGATCACATCATAATCGAAGTGAGACCCGACCGAGAAATGACGCACGTTGGCGAGCATCGCATTGCGGCGCCGGGCATCAATTGTTGGAATCCCGCCTTCGATGTCACGCCCGCCACGCTTATAACCGGAATTATTACGGAACATGGCATCTTCAAGCCGTCAATGTTAAAGGCTGAAATTACGAAGCTGCTTGAATTATAACAGCCGCATAAATTGTTGTTCATATATTTGCATTGAATGAATGCACTCCAGTTTATAAAAAAAAACCAAAACAAAACTCAGACACACACACACACACCAACAACCACATCCACAATCAGCTTCTGTATATGTGGAGCGGCTGTGAGCGAAAATACAATGCACATTATACATACTTCTTTACACAATGAATAATTTGTAAGGAACAAGGTGTCAGCCATCTGTTCTTTTTGGCTTTAAAGGCAGTGGCCAAGCTGTGACTATCTTAATAGACATTGATAGGGCCAGAATGAAGGTTCACGTACTGCTGCTGCTTCTTCTCCAGCTTCTGCTCGATTTGGGTCCCACTTTGGGCGCCAGCAACCTCAACTTAAACAACAACTTTCGGAACATGCAGGTGCGTTTGAGAACGAAAGGTACAGGTGACAGAGTAACTCGTCCAATACGTGAGGGCCGTGTGGAGGTCAGCTTCGATAATGGCGCAACATGGGGCACGATTTGCAGCACCAGTTGGACTAAGCGTGAGGGGAATGTTGTCTGCCGTCAGTTGGGTCTGGGTTACGCATCCACGGCCATCTCGAGCACCAAGCACGGTAACAGCAAGACACATCCCTGGGGCATGGTCGGAACGCGATGTCGTGGCACAGAACGTGTTCTGGCTGAATGCCATCGTGAGTCGAGATATCCTCAGATGTGCAGCGCTACCAATCGTAATGTTAGCACTGTGGCCTGCGTCAGTAAATCGCCGGATCTGGAACTGGGTCTAAGGGACATTGAGCGAACCGCCTACCTGGCAACTGTGCCCATGAATGAGCTCACCTGCGCCATGGAGGAGAACTGTGTTTCGGCAGATGCGTATATAATACGAAGGACCAATCCACGTGGCGAGCGGAAACTTTTACGCTTCTCTCTGAGGGCCAGCAATGTGGGAAATGCCGATGTTAGTCCTTACGCCAACTACAAGGATTGGGAGTGGCATCAGTGTCATCGGCACTATCACAGCATGAATGTCTTTGCCACATTCGATGTGTACAATCAAAGCTACCAGAAGGTGGCTCAGGGCCACAAGGCATCCTTTTGCCTCGAGGACTCACAATGCAATCCCGGCGTAACTAGAAAATACACATGCGGTAATGAAACACAGGGTAAGTTTCCTATGTCATCTTGTCGGCTTTCAAGTGATTCGAACATAATGATTGATAGGCATCCAGGCTGGCTGCTCCGATGTGTACAGTCATGTCCTCGATTGTCAGTGGGTTGATGTAACCACCGTGCCAATTAACCAAGTGTATATTCTGCGAGTTGCTCTCAATCCCGAGTACATGCTGCCGGAGAAGACCTTCGAGAATAACGGAGCCGAGTGTGTGCTTCACTACACGGGCGATAGGAGGACAACCAAAGTCTCTAATTGTACACGAAAGCCATTGTGGCTTTAATCACTAATTTTCAATAAAGGATACCAAGTGATTCCCAAAATCAACATTAGTTCAAATTAACAGCTGATTTCATTTTTCAAAATTACCTTTTATCGATAAGCCGGAAGAAACTCTTTATAACTCGGTCGATTCCTTTTTGAATTTCTCACGTTTTGCAGGTAAACGACATTTATAAACTTTTGTAGTTAAATACGTTTATTGTTTTTGAATGTTTATCTTTTGTTTTTGCATTTAATTGCTCTTATACAGTAGGCTTTATGTATGTATATCTGGTATTCATTATTATGATCTATAAATATGCCTTTAATTACTATAGATAAATATTTCGGCGCTTGGTTTGTATCTTTGTATTTTTATATATTTTTTTATTTTATTCTTATGTTATGTAGTTATTTTTTGCTTGTGTTTTGTGCTAAGAATTGAATTATGCGCTTGTGTTACATGGTCTTCAGTTTTCACTTTTTTGTTGTGCTTTAGTATTGTTTACTATTTACTTTAGTTTTTGTTGTATCCATTGTATATCGTGAGCCATTAAATCAATTGAATTGTAAACAAATATTGCGCGTGGCAGCAATGCTTTAAAATTTTGTCAACGAATGATTTTTAAAATAAGCGAGTAACATATAATAATAATAAATTCTCAAATTTGTTTGTATTGTATTGTTTGCTAATTACAAAAATGCCTACACTACACATTTACACAAAATTCTCTTTCTACTTCTCATTTTATCTTAAAAACTAGCTGACGTCTCTTGATTAGCATTAGCTGGCATCAAATTTATATATTTTTTTATATGCTTATGTATATTATTACTTATTGCATGACAAAACAAATATCATTAATCACGTTCTCAAAAACCTAATGACGAATTGCAGTCAACTTAAACTTAGGCAACAGAAAAATGTATTGAAAAAAGCGTAGGAAAAGTGTGCGGCAATTAAAGTAGGTAAGAAAATGTACATTCATTTACTTATTATGTATGCTTGTGCATACATTTACATTTATTTAAATTTAATATATGTATGTATGTAAGTATGTTAAGTATTTCAATAAAAATGCATTAAAGTTTTCGAGTATTTCATGTCATTTGCTTAACTGACTTACACATTGCTAACTAAACCACTTGAGGCTCCCCTTGCAAAAACACGTTGAGCACAAAACTACTTTACAAATATTACATTGTTACTCTGGCATTGCCTCTAGATTGCCCACTATATAAATGTATATGTAAATATTTATGTATGTATGGGGATGTGTATTAATAATATTTAGTTTCTGTTTATTTAGCATATGCATTTTAAGTAACATTACTTTAGGTGCTATGACAAACTGACGGCCCAATTTGGCTTGCGGCTTTTATTTTACTTTTTCTTATAGGTTTAGATTAGGTTTTAGTATTCGCTTTGAAGCTTTGTTTTTATTACCATATAATCCTACTCGTATAATCAGTAAGTGTGGTATGGTATATGGTATACCATTAATTAAGTAACGACCTAACGTCTGCTTCTCTCTTCTCTGCTCGTCTCTTCTCTGTGCGTGAGTCTTTATGTTTATCTTTTTTTTAATTTCTTGTGAACATTTATAAATATTTATGATTATGTTCATTAGAAAACTTGTGTAAAAATCGATTCATAAAATTATAAAATGCTCCTTTTGCCCCTGGCTTGATTCTTGTTCGTGTGTGTGTAATTATAGCAATGGATTTCAGTTGTGCTTTTCTTTTTTGCTCTGCATCCCAAAATCTGGAGGGGATTACTTTGCGTGGTGGGGCTCTCAATTAGTGTGCTATGTGCTATGTACGTTAGGCGTTTGGGCTTTAACTAATCTATGCTATCAGCTCTCGACGGTCGTGGATGACACGCTGTGACTAGTGGTTAGCAGGTGCTCAGGAATGGGTATGGGCTGTGTGCGAGCAGGTTGCTTCTTCTGCAAATGAAAATTACAAACAATTAAATGACATCCGATTAAAAGTTTTCATTGAGTATTGCTTACCTTGCGTCTGAAGGGAAAGCAACCCGCCTTGTCGGGTTCCGGTATGGCATTAATCAACAAATCTGGCGTGGGGCACTCCTCGGGACCAAAAACGTTTAGCTCGCGAAAACATTCCGTTTCCATCATTTCACTTTGCCATGAAATGGATACGGAGCCCGTATTAAATTTCGTATAGAAATTCGTGTCCGATTCATCGATATTGACGCCCTTCACGGTCGAGAACTGTTCAATATCGAGCACATCTTTGGCGTAAACGGCGTGCGGCTGTTAAGTATGAAAAATTGATTTTAAAATTGCTTTGGAACTGTAGATTAATATCAGGGGTGTCACAAAAATGTCAATTTAAAATCAATATCTGGCTCTATTTGGCCGTAGTGATTCCGTTAATTATAGCACAAAACAATTTCAAATTTCACTAGAATTGGCTGTGACTCCCCCGCCATATGACATTGTTACTTACATCTGGCACAAAAGGCGGCTCAAGCATGCCAGCTTCTAAGCGGCGCCAGTTAAGCTGCGTGGAGTGAAAGAATGGATGCGCCATCACGTCCTGAGCTCCCAAGCGTCCATTGCGGCAACCCAATCGTTGCTTTATCGATTTAGCTAACAGCTGTTGGCACATTGATTTGGCTTCATCATTAAACTTGCTCGAATACTTTTCGGCATCCTCCTGCAAATTGGAATAGACAGATTGATAAAGTTAATATAAATAGCTTATAAATCATTTGCACAAGTTGATAAAAACAACTATTTTTAAACCCATTGAAAATGGTCAAAAAGGGTATAATGGTTTTGTGAAATGTATGTAACAGGCAGAAGGAATCATCTCCGACCCTATAAAGTATATATATTCTTGATCAGTATTAACAGCCGAGTCGATTAAACATATCCGTCTGTCCGTCCGTCTGTTTTAGTCAACGGATCTCAGAGACTAAAGAGCTAGAGATTTCAAACTTGGTATGTAGGTTCCTGGGCGTAGATCAAGTTTGTTTTTAAGTTTGGATCGGACCATGGGAACGACCAGTCGAAAATCAAGTTTTAATATGAAAAACTATCTAAACTAACCGAAATTTAGTGCAAAGGTACTTTTTTACCCTAATTTTATCTCCTGGAGTCGATTTAAAGAATAAATTTGAGATTTAAAATTTTTGAAATGTTTCGAAAAATGTAAAGGGGTAACACTGTAAAATTTCCGAAAAAAATGAATTTTTCAAAATCATCCAATTTTGATGCCAAATCAATATTTGCATAATAAAATGGTCAAAAAAACATCCCTTTTGAAAATCTATCAAGATTTGACAAATCCATTCAAATTAAACGACTACCATGAAAGTACTATAATTAAGGGAACATTTTGCAGTTTGTGTCATAAATCTTAAAGAAACTAACAGAAATTTAGTGCAAAGGTACTTTTTTACCCTAATTTTATCTCCTGGAGTCGATTTAAAGAATAAATTTGAGATTTAAAATTTTTGAAATGTTTCGAAAAATGTAAAGGGGTAACACTGTACAATTTCCGAAAAAAATGAATTTTTCAAAATCATCCAATTTTGATGCCAAATCAATATTTGCATAATAAAATGGTCAAAAAAACATCCCTTTTGAAAATCTATCAAGATTTGACAAATCCATTCAAATTAAACGACTACCATGTAAGTACTATAATTAAGGGAACATTTTGCAGTTTGTGTCATAAGTCTTAAAGAATCTAACCGAAATTTAGAGTCGGAACCACCTTGCTAAAACTAAATGTAATCAATATAATAGTGTAATTCATTAATCAGTGTCTATTTAAATTCTTTAGTAGCTCGGAAGAGATATTTAACTCAAATAAGAAGCTTAGTTAGAGGGAATGGGATAATTGTCGGGATGTTTGGAATGCATAAAAAACTTGGATGACCGACAGATAAGGCACATTTCTTTAAAATTACTTTATAAGGGCAAGTACATTAATTTTTAGCGAGAAAAAAGTTGTATTTTCCTACTCAAACTTTCTCTACGCACCTTGACGCGTCTGTCGACTTCTTCGCGCTTGACTTTCTCCTTGCGCATACGAAACGGCGCTTGACCCTCGATCATTTCGTAGAGCAGACAGCCGAAGCTAAACCAATCTGGCGAAAAGGCATATTTGTCATTGTCAATAACCTCCGGCGCCATATAACCTAAGAATAATAAACATTATTATTGGTTAAGCCATGTTCGCTACTTCAGTTGTAATTGAAACTCACCCACAGTGCCGACGCGACCTCGCACCATTTCTCCTTCGGGTATCTCGACGGCCAATCCCAGATCGGAGATGCGCACATGGCCATGATCGTCCAATAATATGTTCTCTGGCTTACAGTCTCTGTAAACAATTCCCTGTTTGTGCAGATGCTGCAGGCCACAGGCCACTTCGGCGGCATAGAATCTGGCACGTTCCAATTCAAATCCCGGATCGCCGCCCATGTTGTAAATGTGAAATTTCAAATCGCCGCCTGCAAAAATAGAACATATCCGATGGCTATTAACAAAGCTTCTAATTGAAGCATCAGCGTCCGACACTGGTCCTTTTGTAATCAAATTCAATTAGATGAATGAATGACAGCAGCATCAACTGAAAATTGAATGAGTACTCGTATTGAATGATGGACTTGTATGGGATTCTCGTTGAGCTGAGCGAAGTGAAAGCTGGAATTTAATTACAATGATGCGCCAACTCAAAAATCATGCATATGCTCATTGAGCTGGGCATCGTTATCACTTTAACGAGTGAGTGCATTCCAAATTAATATTGATGTCTGTGCCCTGTTAGACGTAATCATTGTCAGCCAACAGGAAACAGATACATACGAACAATCGTATTCGTACTCGGAAAAGACCCAATTAGCGCAACATTGCATTAACTCCTGAGCAACAAGAACAATACCAACAAATGAGCTCGACTTTTAGTGAACCGGTACCCGTATATTCGCAGCTATCTCGATTTAATATTAAGAAATATAATAAACGAAAAAAGGACATATCAAGCGCAATGTACATTCCAACTATGTTTTAACATATTTTCTTTTAAGCAATATATGTTTAATAATAATAACCATAAATAACAGTAATCTCATCATCTTCCCCGTTTATTTATAAAACAAATTTGGTCCAGCTTGCATCAAATTTGGCAACTCTAGCTCTTTTAGTCCTTAGGATCGGAGCTGCCTCATGCTAATAAGCCTGTTCAATAGGGTTACCGGGTCTAACAGAAAGCAGAGTCAAGTTGTAGGATGCTCTTGCTGCTAATCGAAAATTCTATTGTTATCCCCGCACAATGTGCAAGTACTCAATTCTCGCTGTGAACGCTAACAGGATAATACACACCATTCATTATGGTCAGCACGAGGCAGAGGGCATCCTTTGTCTCGTATGCGTAGGCCAGATTGACAACGAATGGCGAGTTGATTTTTTGCAGTATTTGTTTTTCGATGAGCACCATGGACTCGCCCTTTCGCTTCTTAATGCGCTTTTTCTCCAGCTTTTTGCACGCGTACATTTTTCCTGTGGCTCGAACCTGACCAACAGAAGAACAGAAGAGGCAGAAGGTAGTTATTCTAAATGTGTATGTGTGTGTGTGTGTGTTATCCAATTGCAAATAGTGTACCTGACAGGCGCAGACCTCACCGAAGCCTCCCTTGCCGAGCACTCGGTACATGCGAAATGTTTTGTATGTGATTGGTTGAGCCTCGAGCCATTTCCACTGCAAGTAGCTGTAAATGCAATGGAAATCCGATTAATTAAAGAGATTTGTATTGTATTGTAGTTGTTAATTGAAATCCTCATTTATAATTATATTTGGATTACTTCAAAAAATTTCTTTGTCAACCAATTGTATACCCTTAATTTTAGTTCTGGCTTATCCACAACAATTTTATTCATTTTAACTTCAAAATTGAGAAACTAGTTGATATATTATATTGAGTGAATAAATAAAGTAAGCCTCACCGATGAAAGTACATTGAGTTCTCGAATTCGCGAAATGGTTCGCCGGCTAGAAAGGCCTTCACTGCCTTCACACAATGGGCAAAGAGATCCTTGCCGCCGCTGTTCAGCTTGCTGCGAACCTGTGCAATGAGATCATCGTTGAGCACATCGAGTACCAGTTCATCGGAGCCCGAACCCGTGCCAGATGTTCCGCCCTTTTCGACATCCTGACTATCCTCGCATTCAACGCCCTCGTCGCCATCACCGCCTCCATTCAACGTTGCATCATCGCCATTGTGATTGTGGGTGTCGTTGAGCTGAAGCTTCTTGTGATTACTGCTGTTGTTGATGTTGTTGCAGTTGTTGGCGGTGGTATTGTTGCAATTTTCAGTCTCAGCTGTTTCGGTTGGATTGGCATTGCTCCTGTTTAGCAGCAGCTCGTCCCGCGTCTCTTGATCCAGGCCATCGCTGCCGTCGCCTTCGCCTTCGCCGCCATTGCGCAGCTCCAGCTGCGGTTCAATGTCCAAGAAGCGTCGCCCGATATCATGACCAATGAATATGCGGTTCATAATGTACTCGATTTCATATCTGCAAATATTTAACACATATCTTAGCCAATTAGTTAATCATCCATTTTGTTCCGTCTGTTAACTTACTTGACCACCTGATCCAGAAAACTGATGTAGCGAAAGTAGACGGGCCTTTTGTTCTCACAGAACTGACGAAAGAGCTCACGACCAATGGGCTGTTGATCTATCACGTAGCCATAGCTTATGTCTGTTTTTCGATAAGCAATCATTTTTAATAAGTAACACGGTTATTGTTCAATGTTCTTTCGATCACTTACCTAATTTGTCTTTCAGGTGGATGCACTGCGATATGTGTGGAAATTGTAATATTTTGCGCCATTTTTTACTCTTTCCTTTGTTGCTGTCCGAACCACCTGAAATACAAAAAATTATAGAAAATTAAATCGATTATAATAACTATTCAAGTTATTTTGCGTTAAGTTAAGCTCTGAGAGCTGTAAAGTAAACTCTCTTATAATTCAATCCACAAAAATGCCTCATAAAATCATTTAATCAAATACTATTTAGTTGCATATTATTAGATAAAGCAGAGACACGCCTCAAGTAAATTGTACTTCGTAATTTCCCAGAAGCTGGCAATTGGCATGATGCAGTGTCGAGTTGAATGTTGGGCCATTTGACACTTGAGGTGGCACCTCCAGGTGACAAGGGGTTAAGTGAGCACTGCAGTCTACAGGGAGAGGCGGCGGTAGTCAAGCCACATCAAGGCTAACAAGGTTGAAGTTGAACTTCAAGACTTTCATTTCAATTCAATGTAAAACATGCAATTAAATCATATATGCAAAGCAGTTATAATTGAGTTTATCGTTTCAATGTTGATTAAATAAATTCCAATTTATCGTCTTGAATACTTGACTTGTCTATTGATTTCAATTCATTTTTAAAGAAGAAAAGCTTCAGCACAAAGAGTAAATCACTAAATCTGAAGAGTTGCTGCCTTGACTGACCTCAGCTATTAGCCAACGGTCGATACCAGTATTAGTAGAGCTATCAAATGTTACAGGAAAATTAAGTTGATGGCAAGGACGCACAACGTCCGATGGCAGCAGCAAGGGTATAAATGTCAAAAGCAGTCAAATCACACTCAATGATTTTGCTGTGCAAGAGGGTGTGTGTGTGTGTGATTGGCAACAATGGTCAATGGGTGACAAGGCTGCAGGCTAAAAACAAAAACGATCAAAACTCAATTCGACAGCATTTCATTTGAGAGCTCTGAAAAGTATGCTACACACATACACCGTCACAAGCGCTCTCATATATGTATGCACATATGTATACATATCCAATTGTATTTATCTATATATACTTCTACACAGAATTCACATTCAAGCTTTTAACACACTGACCGACCATCGTCCACTTTGCTGTGGCTGTGTGGGAGTCGAAGTGCCTGCAACTATAAAACATATAGAAACTCATCATAGAACATTATCAGTTGTGTGTGCACTTTCGAATGTTACTTGTATTCACTCACTCACTCTCACACACACAGACACACACACTTCGAATTTGTTGTAGTATAACCCGCAGTTGAATGAACAATTTATATGCAATTAGAGATGGGAATTTCTACTCTACTATGATGATGTTAAGCTAAATCTAAGGCTACATATAATGCTATCGCTAATGCACAATCTAATGCAAAATTTAACGTACAGATCATTCATGAACAGGCTGCAGCTAATGATGAGAATAAAACTTATGCCAGAGTGATGAAAACGCTAGAGCTAATGAAAATTCTGAACCTAATTAAACATCTAATGCTGGCATTGAAGCTTAAACTCATCCCATTGTAAATGCAACCAAAAAGGAAAATGTTTAAAATAATAATAATAAAAATGCTTAAACTTATGAAATTATTAAGGTTAATGAAAACTAATGCTAATTTTCAAGCTAAGGCTCTAGTTTAAATGAATGCTATTAAATAATGTTAATAACGATACATATTCAATGGAAATGATAATGCAAATAGTAAATCAAAGGATATCACTACTGCTAGTACTAAAGCAAATCTTAAAGTCCATGAAAATCAAGAAACAAGAAAGTTAATGAGAGAAAATTAATAATTTAAATTATTTGTACAACAAATTTATGTGTGCTTTCTTTCAATATATGTCAGTTATTCGTTAGTGTTGTTCATAGCAAACACACATCGCTTTTTGCAATAGACACAGTCGCACATGCAACCACAATCACACACATACACACAAACGCACATGCACGCACACAGATAGATATACATATGAATAAACCCACAGGGAGCATAGGGTTCTTGTTTCAGTTAACGAGCAACTTCTCGTAAGCTTTTGGGCGATTTAAAGTTGCTCGCTAAACTTTGCAGCTAAGCTCACGTTTGGACTTTGAGTGTGTGTGTGTGTGTGTGTGTGTGTGGACCAGATGGGGGCGTGGTATTGCTTTTAGTGCGTGTGCGTTTAATTTAGTGCCTGTGCAATTATGCAAAATAAACTTGAGAAACTTGAACAGCGAGCTGGTCAACAGGCGGCAAGAGCTGATGAGGGAAGCGAGGGGAGGTGCCTGGCTTTTGATTTGGCTTTTCATTCGAAGCAGACTTGAAAGAAACGTCTTTGGCCGAAATAAAATTGCCAACAAAAAGTTTTGGCCAAGTTGAGAGAAACAGAGAAAGATAGAGAGAGAGAGATAGAAATAGCAATGAGAAAGTTTAGTTAAGTGCGGGAGGTTGACGGGGATATATCATTGAAAGCAACGCCTGAAAGTTTTATAAATAACAATTAGCTGACACAGATAGAAGTAAGGCAGATATAAGTTATAGGGGAATATATGTATTCGCCAGCATGTGAAAAGGCGAAAAGTTTTTCTCAGCTCAAAACTGCCTCTGATGAATGATTTATAAGTTGAGTCAAATGGAAAACGTGTACTCGTAATTCCAAAAGATTGCCATGAATACAATGTGAAAAAGTGGAGGAGAGAAGTGAGTACTTTAATATGCTCAGCGAAAACTCACATAGTTGCCCCATTGTGAGCTATTTTTATGACCTTATCGGATGGCGCTGTCAGTTAAACAGTTGAGTTGCCACTTGCTACTTGCTACTTGCTACATGCCGCTGACTGCCAAGGGCAGAATACAAAGTTCAGACAGCTGCCGCTCTGATAGCCGCAGAATTCCGCAAAAAATTATGAAAATAGATGTAGAAAACTTTGTAAAGTTTTTTGCAATTATGAGAGGAAAAGGAAAAAGCGCAACAGCGCCGCATTTCAATGAGAAATTTAATACACAAAAAAAGTTGGGGGAACACATTTTGACAAAAACAAAAAACTGCACTATGCAAATGATAATGAAACTACATTTAACTGCTGACCGTAGAACTTTTGCTGGTATTCCGTTTGTGCCAGGAGCATGTCTCTGTAATAAATGCCAGTGGCCATAAAAATGTATTAATGAAGACACAAGGCTAATTTGTGGTTGATGGTTTCTCTAATTAAAACCAATCAATGGGAAAAATTGCGTCTGCTTCCGTTGGTCATTTGGACATGAGGAGCGTCGTCACCTGACCCCGTATGCTTCTGGCCCCTTTCTATCCGTCTGCATGTCAACTGGCCAACAAATGCAATTTGTCAGCTGTGTCGTCGCCAGGCAGCTGCAATGGCCACAACGGCATCGGGCTAATTGAGTAGTCGCTCTGGCGACGACAAAAACTAAAGAAAATAAAACGGAACACTCACAAGGATACTCAATAGACACGCAGGATGGAGGCAACATTTTATTTATAGCTCAACAAGTTGTCACTAGATTAGCGCTTGCTTAAGACAACGAACAATTGACGAAGTCCCATAGATCACGAGCTTGTGGCCATGGACTTAAGTTTTCACAAATTTATTGACGCGCATTAAAACTTTTTGGTCGACAAGTTTGGCAGTCGCCAACCCGCAGTTTGATCAATTTTTCCCGCTGAGCGACAAAAAGCATGTGACATAATTTATAAGTGTCAAATTGTTGCCAACTCGCCACCGTCTCCTTTTCCGTTTTTTTCCCTCTTTAATTTATGTCGTTTTTCAGCAAAACGATGAGACGACCGGCGACGCAGTCAGGACAACAGTTAGCTTCAATAATTTATGGCCGGCTCGTTATACAGACAGAGAAGACGCCAGCCCGAGGTTAAATGTGCGTTAATAAGCGCAGACCCAAAGGCCAATGGTAGTCTTCAATTGACTTTGACTCTTATGGCTGCAAGTCGACGCCAAGCCACACAGCGTATACGCAATGTGCACACTGTGATAAAGTTGCCGACACTTGAGGGAGTTGCCACTTCACTCTTTGTTGTCGAAAAAAGATAAGAGATAAGGATAGAATAATCAAATTACAATGGCATATCAGATCAGGGAATAAGCTGAATAATTAAGCAAACAAAAGAAAAAGTTGAAAGGAAAATGCTGAAAAATTAAGAAACTCAACGCATGTTTTCTTTTCCTTATGAAATATCTTCCAAATTACTTTTATAAGTGTACATATATAAAAACAAATAATTTAATAATATTCTTTAAAATTTCACATTTTAGCTTATTGTTTTAATTTGCTATCAAAATAAATTGAATGGCATACAATTTTTATTTTTTTTACCATGGCTTTTGAAAATATTATTTTAGTATTTTTCATAGTAGCTATTCATACATAAATTAGTACTGAATTTATTAACATTCTTTTATATTCTCTGTCTTCTTTTCCATCGCTTAATTACCCTTTAAATTCAAGTTACTCTGTTTTTCAGTTTTCTATTTGTGTCGTTGTTGTGCAAATGAGCGCCGTTTTTCTTAGCCGTAAAAACAACAAGTGGCGCTTATTAAAACATAACAACGAGTTAGCAAACTTTCGTATAAAATGAGAACGGGAATTGCTGACAATGAAAAGCAAATAAAGAACAAGGGCAGAGCGGGCGGGGCAGAAGCAGAGGTATGGCACGGGGCATAGACGTCACGCAGTCCATTTACCTACAGCGACGGTGACATTATAATAATTATTACTGTTAAAAATCCATAAAAAATGAAAATATCAATAAAAAGCCGTAAAAGTTACGCCACGGGCTATCGAAAAAAGTTGAACAAGTTGATTGGCAGTCGCCAAACGTTTCGAGAATTTCGAGAATGTGGCAAGCAACCCATTTGGGTGGTCTAAATGTAAATGTGGATTCGCATCGAAATCCACGGCCACGCCCATTGAATACAATTGTTATTGCCCACTTTAAATGGGCGTTTTATTCACGAATCTCATCTGACGCGTTAATTCAAGGCGTGTGGGTGTGAAGAGACATCAATGTCAATGGTTTAAATATTCATTTAGTTAACCGAACGTGCTATTAAATAATTGTATTACTTAATGTCTGCATATTGCGCATTCGCCAAGTGGTCGGCAGGTATGTATAGACGAAAGCCATTAATAGACAGACAAGCCATAAAATGCAATTTATTGAAGCCAGTTCGGAATCATCTGCAATGTTAATGAAAGCTGAAGATGAGACGCGATCTTTGCAGTAACAAATTTATTAAGATTAAAGGTATTAACGATTTACAGGCTAGTCAGAAAACGCATAAAACAAATGCAAATATAAAAAAAAGTCGAATCCTAATTAATTTGCTGGGGCGATTTTCATTAAAATTCCGTACACAGCTACAAAAAATCTATAAAAATGTATGTGAGAGTGCGTTCTCATAGAACAGAGAACGACTATCAGTTACCCTGTAAGCATTTGCATATTTAATTCTCTTTAGAATCCTGAAACTAGAAAACTCATAAGTCGGAAACAGACACTAGGATACCAAAATTATTCAATCCTTACATTGGTTCCGTTTGAGCGACCCTGTTTGGCAATTTACAATTTGGCAGCATATTCAATAGACATTCAGATTCTCACTCTCATTTGTCTGAATATGCAAATTGGGCGACCACTTACCAAAGAGAAAGAGAGAGACAGCAATAGTGAAATTAGTTGGCCTGGTCATAAAACAGCGGAATATGGGCTTCCAGCTGTTAAAAAACATTTTATTGCCAACTTGCTGGCATTATTAATTCGCTTTGTTGCTTTGCCTGTCTCGGGGATTCTCAACCGTTTGCAACTTCGCTTGCTTTCTTTTCTTCAAGCATCATTTGTTTACGAGACACAATAATGATATCTCGTGTTGGTTTCATAATGATGACAGCTCAAAACTGATGAATGAAAAGTTCAACCGCACCAGAGAAGGACTCTTCAACCGATGTCTGTTAGGCTGGAAAAACTTTTGACAATAATGATCAGAGTTGGTCTGGAGCAACCCTGATCAAAAGCGAATGCAAAAGACTTCGACAAGTATCTTTGTATCTTTCCCTCTGTACAGTCTCTAAAGCTGTTCAATTGCTTTTTCAAGTGAATATAAACTCGTTCTGATAAACAATAATATTTATCATAGAGATACCTGTGTGCAACCCTTTTACGACTAGCTTTTCTGTAATCATTTTGAGTCGAATTTGTAAAGAATTTGTGTTCTTTTGCTTCTGCTTTGTGATGTATAAAGTTGTAAGCTGACAAAGCGTTTTAAAGCAATTTAGTTTCATAGAGTTTTTTCTTTTATGAGCAAATTTATTTTGCTTCTTGGCCAATAAATGTGCGTTAAGTGGCTGAAAGCAAATGTCAGCTTTTATATGGCCATGGCACTGGTTGTCGTAAAGCTCCCCATAAACTAAACGTAAACATGGCTGGGACAACACTGCGTATGCGTTATGGCTCCCATGTGAGCTAACTGTGAACGTGGCTCTGTCGCATTAACGACAGGTAAACCCGAGTCTGAGTTTAGGACATTGGATATTTGGGACCCAAATGCGCATAACAAAAATTTCGACAAATATGAAATACCCTACCAGTTAAAAATAGTATTTATATACCCTATGAAAGGATGTTAATAACGTTCTCATATGTCGGCACTCGTGCTCAGTGGAGTGATTACATTGGCCAGAGCCAAGTTTGAACATGTGCCCCATTTAATTAAGCCAACTACAGACATTGTACGAGTACATTCTAAATAGGTATTGACACACAACTGACAAGCATGGCGCCCAGGGCTGTAAACATCTTTATGCCTCCATCCATAACATCGACGCCGAAAAACATAATTCAGACGAGAGGCCAAAACATTGCGTAGATACAAGCAATAGTCGTAGTTTTTTGCTCAGTATATAAAATGTTACGGCCAAATAATTCCACACTTGGCTGAACAATCGCAAGCATTGGTTGTAATTACAAAAAAATATACTGTACTATTTATAAATTTAAATTGAGCTGCCATTATTTTGATTATTTTCCTTTTGTTTTTATTTACTTTTCTTATCTTCATGATGAGATTATATTATAATATATTATTGGAATTTGGTCGAAAGGCGAGAAAACTGTTGTAAATAATTAAAATGTAATTATAAATGAAAATAGCTCGGCATATATTATTGTCATTACAATCTGAGCGTTAAATTCATGTTTCTATTCAAAACAACTATTTGCACCTTTTTTTCTATATTATTTTAATAGTTATAAGTAATAATGATATTTATTTAAGCGTCGCTAATAACTGTCATTTCAAATTGAACTCTGTCTGTTTTTATAATTTATGCAAAACTTTTAAGTACAACCATTTCCATTATTTTCCATTCCTCTTTGTTTTCGCTATTAATTACTTTTAGTATCTTCTTGATGCGCTTATTATTATAATTTTTTAAGGCTTCTTAGTGCTTTGCATTCTCTTTTCTCCTTCTCCCCAGATTCATTTCAACCTAACTAATCGCTTTCCGACGTTCTTGTAGATTAGCAACCATCACTTAACTTCCCATCTTTAATGGCAGCACACCTACGACTAAACTTAGTCTTATATTTTCCGTAAGAACTAGAGAGAAAAAACGGGCAGTCTCTAGCATAACTTTGAAGTTTTTAATTTATTCAATTAGTATTATAGTATAAGCACGATGGTTTCGCACCAAACGTTACCTCTTCTCTTTCTTGCACACACCAATAGCCATCGCCCCACGCTTTGCCACGCCCACATTTGCGTTGCGTTTATTGCAACATTCAAGTGCATTTTACATTATAATTTCTTGCTGCTTTTTCTTGTCGTTACTCTTCTTCTTCTTGTTATAAAAATTGCACAAGCAGAAGCGCAGATAAAAAAGTGAAACGCAACTCATTTTCCACTCAGGAAAATTGTCGCTGCATGCAAGAAAGCGGGAGGGGGAAGGGTCGACAACGACTTGAGACTCTGCTGCTTATATACACACATATGTATGTATATATATAGATGTGTGTATCTATACGGTTATGAAAGGGAATATATGTACATACATATGCATATAGTAAAAGAAGCCCGGAAAGCTGCAAAACTGCGGCTGTTTTTATGTGGCTGCGATTGTATTTGACAGGATTGGACGACAGCTTCTGTTCATGAAGCATACACAGACATAAACACACACACACACACACTCTACTGGGTCATAACCGCTTTGAACTCTAGTTTAAATTGTTAAAATTCATTTGCTTCTGCCTTCTGCAATTATTCTGACTAAGATTTTGCAACTGCAGTTATAATATTGAAAGTGCTGCCTTTCGCTTTGCCAAGGTTTCCTTCTGCTTTCATTTTCTTCAGCTTTCAAGTATTTCATTTGGTTTTTGTCTATTTTTTTTTTGGGAGTGGAAGTTTTTCTATTTCCTGCAAAACGGCAAATAGTTTCATAAATTGTACTGTGAGCTGCCACAGAGGCAAGGAATGGCCAGCTGTCGCTGCCAAACTTTTTAAGTAAATCAGGTGTAACGAGCGTGCGTGTGTGTGTGTGTATGTGTGTACTTATTTGATGACATTTATAGCACAATTATTTGCCGAGTATTGCAACTGCTGGCTGGCCTGATAAGCATCGTTAGCAATAGCCAAGAACTTGTAGCAAACGAGTTGCAACTTAAGTATTTCCAATTTCTCATCTGCTCAAGTTCAGTTCTTTTAAGTATGCTAAAGGGTGTATACATAGTATACTTTGATTGGTCAGTAAGCCATCTGATAATCGACCTATCACTTGGCATTCTGGAAACCACATCGAACAGATTTCAGTGGAATCGGCGCAAAAGAATGTGTTCGAAAAGCGCAGAGCAAAAGCAATCACAAGTCTCCATGGTCACCATCTCTATCAAGTTTTTCCAATCCCTTTTTCCCTATCTCTCTTTCAAGTCATTTCTCTTCATTTTTTCTGGTTTTGCAGCTGGATTTTACAAATGTTTTTCACATCTCGGCTTTGATTGCGGAAAAGGAAATTATAGCTAGCGTCCAGTTGCCGACCAACTTTTATGTTGCTTCAGCGATAATTTTCCTACACCCTAACTTATGGAAATCGGCAAAGAGAGTCTGACAAATTTTATTAATCAATGGCTGTCGAACAAATGTAACTATCATTATAAAAATATTTATAAAATAACTTTTTGCGCCTGTCTGCAGGGTATTTCGTAGTCGATGGCTTCCCTGATTATTACATTTTATAATGGCTTTCTTGCAACGTTAAGTACTTGCAACTTAAACTGTAGAGCACTTTGCTCATTGAACTACTAATAATAACCAAAGCTGCAATTTATTACCTCAATTATGCGAGGCACTTTTCATTCTGTTGATTTTGCTTCGGTTAATATTGATTTTAGCCAGCCGTTGAAAATGCCAGTTCAATTGCTTTGACTGGCAAGTGGCCAACAATAAAAATAAATAAAATAATAGAACCACTCCTTGGCATATTATTATCTCATAGTTTACCCTTAAATCGATGAGTTAAATTGGCAAATTTCGATACTATCGGCGGGAAGTGAATAAGTAACTGCCCAAATTGAGCATATGTATGGCAGCAGCAACAGCTCAATGATGTGGCAAGTAACGAACTTATAATAAACGCAAATGTCTGACAACACAACAACAGAGCCACCCTCGGAAAATGCTGTGAAGGCGTGAACATGAAAAATTGTTATGCGAGTTGCCTGTCAAAAACAGGGAAAACCAAAAGCCGTCGCTGCTGTGCTCATCAAATTTAAAGCCAAACCGAAACAACAAAACAAAACAAATCAAGTAAAAACTTTATAACCATGTTCTCGACTATAAGATACCCGTTACTCAATTTGATTATATATTATTGCAAAGCATTCTATGGTCAAGCTTTATAAAACTATTACATACATTAAGGCGCTGCAGTTGTTTTAAAATAAAAAAAATTAGTTGATCCATAAAAATACAAGTGATCGTTCATCTCCAAAAAAACGATGTATCTTAAAAATTTTGCGACTGATGGTGTTTTTCCCAGACAGAACTTTTTTTTAACTGGAACAGGTATTCTAAGAAAATCGAAGCAAAGGAAAATAATGCTTGATAAATAAATAAATGAGCAATTTGAACAAAATGTTTTGTTCACCTCCCTTTTTATCTCGACGACGCTGTCACAGTTTGATTAATCATACGCCGCGTGAGACGCTAAAAAAGATTGAATGGAAGAGAAAAAAAAAAAAACACGGAGCCGAACTCAATGTATTTTTCGGCAGTTGTTTCTGGTCACAGCCAACTGTTGCCAAGGAGATGCTGCTTTGCCATTTGACCTTTGGCAAGGCTCTAAGAAATATGGCCATAAAAAGTGTGGAATGCTGTAACTAGGAGCCAAAAGCCAAGAGCCCAAAGCTATAACCAACAGGAAGCACATCAAAGGCAGACCCAAAAGAAGTCCTGACTTTTGTTTCAAAATATGAGCTATTTTGAAGAGAGGCTCACTGTAGTTGCTGATGAGTTTGTTGTTAAATAAACGATGCTCGTATGCGGCACAGAGGCAAAAAGATTTTTATACGATTCCACAATGAGGACAGCAATGAAAGCAACTACAGCAAATGGATCACATATTTTTGGCATGGCAAAACTTTGAATTGCAAATTACATCAAAGACATTGCACATTCCTCTCTCTCTCTCACACTCGCTCGGTTTCCAAACTCTTTCGCCATCCCACGCCTCATTTTTCTCTCTCTTGTCAATACTCAAGCATTTTGCAATTTCTTGGTGCCAACAAGAAAACAAAAATTCTAAAAACAACCAAGAAAAACGCTCCAGTGAGTTTGCTCGATGATGAAATACTCTGTTTGACTCTAAGATAGTTTTGCTAAAAAATTTATTTCACTCTAATTATTAATTTGTTAAAGATTTATTTTAGATTTAGGAAAACTAAATAAATGTTACAATAAGAAAAATAAAATTGTTTAAAATCGAATTTTTATTATTTGTTAAATTTAAAAGGTTCCCAGGCGCCTCATTTTATAATTTACATAGATTTTTTAGGGTATAGTCAGCATAGATACAACTTTGACAGAAAAAAAAATCAAATAGAAAACGTATAACTTAAACGGCTCAGTTCGGCACATGGCGCGTGTCTCGCATTTCAACATCGCGTCCAAGTGCAGTTTGTAAATAATTTAAATAATTTTGCCGAGCGCCGACAGTTTGGAACGTGCAGCTCGTGTTGTGATTTGATATTCTACCAAATAGCGAGTTGAATGTTTTTGGTCTCGGCCAACGCACTTGCAACTTGCAACCGACTGTCAGCTTAGAGTTGGCCCGGCTGAAAGCTGTATGCGATGCAAAATGTATTACAACCAAAACTGGCAGCTGGGAAGCCTTTTTGCATTGCAGCTGTCAAAGCATTTGTCAAAATGTTGCATATTTCAATTTCAAAATAAAATAGAAAAATATATACGTTTTCCCTGCGGATTACAGTTGATGTACTTTTCCAAACACGTACTCGTACACACCCTAGTTAACTTGACAGCTTATGTTGGCCAACTAGTTTATTTTGTTCATCTAATTGCTATTGGCTTCCGTTTGAAGAGTATTTAGTTGCAGAGAAAAATGTTAAAGATCAAAATGTTATGTGGCAAACCATAAAAAAGATGCATTAAACTTGCCAACATTCTTTTTGCCGGCACTGATATGGCTGCATCTGAAATTGTGAAGCATTACATTTCGCTATAATTCATATATAGAGTCTTCAACATGACTCTTTAAACAGGCTCAATAAATTGGCTTCGCATAGAAACGTTAGAGAGTTCGATTAATTACAAAATGATCGAAGTTTCCAGTTTAGAACTTGTTTTTTCCAGCAAATATCTTTCGAGGCATCTGCTTTCTGTTTAATTTTCCATTAATTTTTGTATGACAATAATATCTTTCATCTTTTAAACTAATTGAACACATTTTTTAATAAAAAAAAGGTTAGCAAGCTTGAATGTCGAAACATATTTACTATAAAAAAAAGATTCACTCAACGATTTACTCTACCAAACAAAGATGTCTAGTTATTAGTTTACTTTATCTACTGATCAGCTGCGATTCAGGTGCATAATTTTCTAATAATCAAAGAGATAACAATAAATGAACCCAAAGATACGATAACAGTTGAAGAGATAAAACTAGTCGAGGGGACAATTACTCTCAATCTAAGGCAATTTGGTCATTCAGTTATTTAAATGACAAAAAAAAGTTGGATTAGATACTCAAAAAAAAATATATGTATACATATATATTTAGATAAATGAAATAATATTACTTGTATAGAACTGTCTTTTCCATTGGGTACAAAACAAATCAATTAAGCTCGATTGTTGATATTGTTGTTGTCAATGTTGTTGGCGAGTTGACGGCATATGCGAAATTGTTATAAATTGCCGCTGCTCAGCATTCCATTGAATTATTTATGAATGAATTTTATTAGTTGCCCTCATTGGCGACTCATCAGTGTCCGAACTGTGGCAACATGAAGTGACTTGACATTAATTGCAGCGCCGCGGCGCCGCCGAAAACGCAGTCAACGCTGTTAGTCAATTAAATGTGCCACATTTTGTACAACATTTGATTTAATTTCAAACTGTCGCACTGACTAAATGACTAACTGACTGACTGACTTACGGACGAAATGCTTGAATGTTGGGCAATTGAGTAAATAGATTGAACACGTACATAGATTGTAAGCCTGATAAATATTTAGTTATAAGCACGCTCGTGCTGGCTCTCAAAAACACTTGACGCATTCTCACGCAGTTTGAGGCGCGTTTTGGCCTTGTTGAAAGCGGCTCATTTGACAGCACAACGAGTAGAACATGATCGATGCTATTTGATGTTAACTGTTTACTGTTGGATGTTAACTGTTTGCCTCTGTCGCTGCCGCTGCATTTGCATTTGGTTATCATACAATAAACAAACATTTGCTGCACATTTTGCAACAAGCTACATTTTGATTGATGGCATCGACATGGCCAACTAGCAACTGGCTTGTGGCCAAGTTTGTTTCTTAACTTGCGCCGTTAATTGAACTGGCTCTACTTCAGTTTTCATATATATATATATATATATATATATGTATATATCTATATAAATCCAGCTACTGGCGCTCTACTTTTAAACTTAGCATGAATAGTTCAATAGCAATTCAAATTTATTGATTTTATTTCGAATTCCAACAATGCAAACAACAAATGGAGACAAATGCTTACACAGAAATTCGTGGAATTTTGCATAGTAAACTTCAAAATGTCAAATGTACAAAATACCAAAGGTGATTTCACAATAATTTATTGAATCCTTGGTGTTTATTTTTCATTATTTGATCTTAAACTCAATTCAAGTATAAATTAACTTCTTAACAGCATAAAATATTTTCATTATTATCTTTGTTTTATAAGTTTTAGTATTTATTATTTTTATATTATTGTATTTTATTCAAGGTTTATTTTGAAACAGCGGACAAATCTTGAGCTATATTCTATAAATTGTTTGCAGTCTTTTCATTCTAAAATTTTTTTTATTGAATTCAACCAAGACTCAAAGCAAAATCGTAGGGGCAGAGGATTCAAATTAAAATGTATGAATAAAACCGAAGTAAAACATGAAATGTACTAACAGTTATGATTGATAAGGGAGACCTGCAAAGTGCTCGGTTGCCATGCACAAAGAGTTGTATTTTTGCCTTGTACTTAAATTAATAAAAAGCGGCATAAAGAAGCTTATCAACCTGTGACCGAGGTGTGCTCTCTGACATTTGTTTGATTTGCCTGTGCCTGTGTTTACGCTTTTATTGTTATATTGTGCTATATTTAGCATAATGCCAAAGAGCAAACAAACAGCTGACTGACAATCTGTCAATAAGGCCAACGGTTTACCCTCCACCTCCCCATCCCCCTTCAGTTGCCCCACTGTCTTCTTTGCGCGATCGAGACTAAAGTCGCGTCTGACGTCTGCCGTCAATTGACAATGCAAAATGCATCACACCGTTATCAAAGTTCGCCTCCTCTCTATCTGTCTCTCTTCTGCATACAACTGTAATCAGTTTAAATGTCTGAATGCATACGTCAGTTGACTTATGCTTCTCTGCCTGTCATCTAACATATACACTCATAAATACACACATCCCCATACACAATGGCATTAGTGTGCTAAGCTCAATTATAATTAAATTCGCATAATCTGTCTGCATGTGCGAATTGCGATTGAAAATGTGGCATGAAATGGCAGTTGTGTGGATAGCATGGCGTATACGTAATCGTTCATACGCAACGCTGTGCCCGCTCAAGCATGCTAATAAATTTTGAATTGCATTTCATTGGGTATCTTTAATTACAAATATCCAGCGTATCTCTAATTAGCCACAATGCTTTGTTAATATCCTACAAACTAATTAGAAATTGGATATTACAAGCACTACAACATTCCTTTAGCAAATACGAGTACGAGTATCAGAGAAAAATATATTACGAGTAACAATGCAAATACAAACATATGGCAGCTTGTGTAGTTCAGAGTTCAAGTCGAGCAAATCGCACAAGTTGCACATATGGAGCCAGAAGCCTTCGCGGTGAGCAGCCAAGTAAACTATTGCCCAACTGGGATGCGTCTCTCTTCTCTCCTCTTTAAACCAGGGCAGCGGCAACAGCTCTCAAGACAACCCCCCGTTGTGGCAGTGGCATGTTTACATTTTATGTTTGATTGCATGTTCAGCGCATTTTGGTTTTACAAATGCCACAGTGGCAAGATAGAGAGAGCGAGTTAGAGACGGAGAAAACTTAAAAGATAAAATAGAGAGTACTTTCGTGTATAACAAATTAATATATTTCTATATTTAAATGCTAGCTGGTTTAAGCAAGCGTTGCTCGTGCTTTTTGTAGACATCAAATTTTGTATTATTTTAAAATAGATTTTTAATTAAACGATTGGGAATTTCTCTACAAACGAAATAAATTATGAAAATTCTACTCTTGAAAATAAACTAGGTTCGCTGCATAAGGCAAAAGGTTTAGCTTTTCTCTATTCATTTCCTTTGCCTCTTATGTTCTCAGATTGTTTTGATTGTTGAAAACTCGTCTGAGTTTTTGGAGAAAGCCTGTTTACGTGTAAACTTGCAGTTTGACATTTCCAAACCAAACAAGTACTATTCTGTCAATAGTAAAATTGGCTGAGATAGCTCAAACAATAAAAAAAGTGTCAATTATTGGAAATTATCTATATATGAGAAATATTTACTTTTTGGACTTTCAAAGAGCACAACTTTAATAAAACTCACCCGATTTCTATGAGGAATATCTTATTTTTCATAATATTAGCCCTACTTTTAGTGTGCATTTAAATTTTTTTATTCTGAGACAAAAATTTTTTTCCCTAAAATTGTCGATTTTTACAGTGTTACCCCTTTACATTTTTCGAAAATTTTCAAAAATTTTAAATTTTTATTTTATGCTTTTTATTGACTCCAGGTGATAAAATTAAGGTAAAAAAGTAGTTTTGAGCAAATTTCCACTTTTTTTCTTTAAAATCGAAGCTAAAAAATGCAACAATTTTCAAAAGGAATGCCCCTGCTCGCTTCGCTCGTCCATTTTCAATGGGCACAGGGTATAAAAGCAAATAAATTGTTATGTAAATAGATTAAGAAAAACTAAGTTTTTTTTATATATTAACAGACTATATAAATATAATACATATTCTAAAGTACATGGTATAGTTTTCGTGGACGACGTAGCGCAGTGTGCCCACTGTCGTCAGTTGTTATTGTTTATGACTGTTTTAGCTGATGCACTTGGGATTGCAGCTCGTGTATTTGAACTGAGTTTGCCATTTATACTCGTACTGCCGACACTGCGTCCATATGGGACCAACTGGTAGAAGAGCCAAGCAATCATCTGATTCTCAGGCAGGCAACGAATCAATGGACGCCAACGCGTCGATCGATTCAAATTGTTGCAATTGTGAATTGCATCTCGAATGAATTTAATTGAAATTGCATTTGCAAAGCGCTTTTCACTGCAGCTTTTGTTATCAATAAATAAAATCAATTTAAAATCTTTTTTTATTTTTTTCTGTGTTGTGTTGTTGCAAACACTTCAAAACTGATGGAGGATTATTTGTCTGTGTGTGCATTACTTCAATTGTGTTTATGCTTATAAAGCAGAAATGCAATTTCAATAGCTAAATTGCAAATGGAAATCAAGAGATACAACACACACATTGGCACACACACATATTCAGCTGCCTTTGCATTTTATAATTGCTTTTTAGGCTCAACATCAACAACAATGGCAACAGCATCGAAATTGAGCTTGGTTTGGTTACCTTTTGCTTTTGGATGTTGACATTTATTTATTTGCCCTGGGGAATTGTAACTGGCTGCCGAATCTGTTGACAACATTTCAAAGCAGCTGGCACCTTGGTCAATGCAATAAACTCAACTAAAATGTGCCTTGGCTGCATTTGGAAATTTTTGCTCGTTCTTGTTGCAATTGTTGGAATGTTCAAAGTGTGTTATGTGTTGGATGTGCGCTGTCAAAAATTTAAATTGAATTGAAATTGATATGCGAAATGCGAGTGAGCGAGACTCTGCTAGTAACTGTCATAAAATCCAACAAAAAAAATATATATATGGTTATTTGTATTGCAAAATTGCGCATTCGACACGTTGGCCAATGTTGCACTGTGGAAACCAATAGCTCAACTTTAAGTGCCACTTGCTAAAATATTCCCTTAGATATACTCTGCAACTTAAAAAAAAAAGAACAACATTTTGAGTGAATGTTGTGTGTATATGGTGCCAGTGTGCCGCATGGAATAACTCAATTTCATTTCATCAGCAAAATTGTTTAGAGCATCACTTACATTTTCATGACGGGCACAAGCATAAAATATGCCAAGTTTTCTTTTTATGCCAACACATAAAACATGACGAGAGAGCAAGAGGTGCTTGCGCATATTTATGTGCATACCCATATATAGATATATATAAATATATGCATATGTATATATATATATATTTAAACATGCTTGTACACGAGCTGCAAACTATGGGCGCTACTTTTATTTAACGGTATCTAAACTCAGCTGCCGGTTGCCGTTGCTTAAGTGCTCGTAAAATGCCTAAAAGCTGGCATCGCCGTTTGCCATCAATCATAAAGTTCTGTGAGAATGCTGAAGCTGTAGACTATAGACGATACACGGTGGAGTCTCCGGATAGTTAAGGTATCTGCTTAACAAAGACACGTCTCACAGGATTTTGGCCACATTGCGCATACGACGCGCTGTGGGCAAATTAATCACAGATCACAGCCAAAGACTAAAATTGCCGCATCACCTATTTGACTTTGGTGGGCGTTCGTTTTGCTCTGTTGAATTGAAATAAATTTGTGCAAAAGAAAATAAACAATTCGTTTATATTGTATATTGGTTGGCAACATTTGAAAAATTAGTGTTTTCTTTGTTGTTTTTGTTCAGACCGCCATATAAATAACAGACAATATAAAAAGTTAATTGTCAAAACAATCAATAAATTTATACTTTATGGCCGTTGGCTCGTGCCGAAACAAATGGTGCATAATTTGATTTGCTTATCTGCCCCCAACAACAGCAGAAAAAGCGGCTCTTTTGTTACCCAAATAGTGACTGTATTTGAATATATATTTGAATATATACTCCTACACAAAAATATTTTGTGGGCAACACACGACATTGAGTGCAATCTATTATGTAAATTATGTTTCAAAATTATGTTATTAATTATTTTAATTAAATTACCAGTTTAAACGATTAAATATGTAATTCTATAGAATTATTTGATTTTTAGTTTAATAGACAATGAATTCAAATAAAGGTTATTTTTATATTTATATTGGTTTATTCATTTTCACTCAGTACATTCGCAATTTAATCAAGTCACATAAATGTGAATGATTTATTTTCAACACTCTCAAATACGAGTACCAATTTTGGTATTTTTCTCACATTAGTGACACAATACATTCAATTTACATTATGCCGATGCCAAATAAAAAATATATATATATGTACAATTTTGCGAGAAATGCAATTAATTGACAAACAATCGGACATTGAGTGAATGCCACAGTCTGACAGTGCCAACAACAATCGAAGACAAGCACAAAAATATGTATTACAATCAATTACTGAGAAGAAAAATAAGATAAAATCAACAAAAGGGCAACAGCAAGTGCCTGACATTAAGTGTCGAAATTAATAAATGCAACAAATAAAAGTGCTTGACTGAAAAATACCCTCAACTTGGCTGGTTAGTAGGAAACTGTGCATTTATTTATATATATTTCCACATTCTGCCCTTCTCTATGAAAAACTATTTTATTTTAATCATACCAAATAAATCAATTACTTTACTTTACTCTGTATATCTTGCCGTACAAATTTGTTTCATTTTAATCATTCAGCATGGAAAGATGAAATATGGACACTTCAATATATTCACTTATTTTCTCTAAGTTTAATATTCCTACTACGCGTTTTATGGTTACAGGGTATACGAAAAAAGAAGCGATAAGCCTATCTGGATACGAAAGTCAAGTAATAATTCTACAGTAGCATTTCAAAGAATTTTATAGCATCAGAGCAGCGTTTAAACACACAGTTTAATATTCATAATTTGTAGATTACGTATACGCCACGGGCCGCTGATTAAATATGCCGATTAAATATTCATTCGCTGACGCAGCAACGCGTCACTTAAAACACATTTTCTGTGTCTGGCGAACGTCCCAGATTTTCCATAGTATTTGCTATTTGCCTACGTCAGAAAAACAATAATAAAAAAAAAGAAACAACTTGTTTTCAGACTCAAGTACAAGAGCATCAAGAGACATCTGCTTAAGAGGGGAAGTTGCTACCGGATTAAGTAACTAATGTGTACAAGCTCAAGTGAAGTGTGTAATTAACTACTCTGAAATACACTTCTTAATGATTAATTAAGATTTGCTATACGAATCTAAGTATGAACTCTGTGAAGGGTATTTCCGAATGCGTCAATGGATTGTTTTGAATTTCATTCATTTTTAATGATTTTTGCTTCCATGCTAATTATTTGAAACAATGAAATATTAGCTCGTGAGAGGAAGTCGAACTCAGCTGACAGCTAACATATTTCTTTATAGCACTCAATGGGAGTATTAATAATTTTGTTGGCAGACATTTGCACATATGTATGTATGTGTATATGTATGCAAATGAAAATGGATTTCAGCAAAGGCATCGCGCTTTGTGGCAATCAATGGAGTTGCGCGATTTGCCAAACAACAATCGCTTTGATTGCAATTACACATTGAGAGGGGCAGCTGCAACTGATGCAGCTCTTGGTTGTGGCATGCAACTCGTACGTGCCGCAACTGTAGATAAGCAGCCGCAGACACCGCAAAACCACATTGAGTTGCCACCACCCACAGCCACTGATTAAGGCCCCAAGGTTGCGTGTTGCCATAACATGGCCAGGACATGTTCAAAAGCTTGTTGATAAAACGAAACGAAATGCCTACGCTAAACTGAAATATTAAACTAGCTACTTCAATAACTGACCAACTGGCAAACTGACTGAATGATGGATTGTTGTACTGTTGAACTGTTGGACCTACTACATGCAATTAGCGTGTTTGAAATGTGCGACCAACTTGAACCACAACACGACTGGTAGCGGCAGATGCAGAGGCAGAGGAGACATGAGACGCCTCCTCATTGTATTGCGTGCGATAATTAACAACTGGCTTTTTTTACACATATTTCTTTTGCTTCTTAGCATACAACATAACTGGAGGCTTGTTGGCCCTGATAAAAGTGTACAACGGCAACAACAACAAAACTCCCACTTGAAATGAACTGACGTGTTGGGTAGAAAATGCGGACAGTTTGTCCAGCCGACGCAAAAGCTGTTGACTTGACCAGCGGTCATTGAACCACAACCTCGACAGGGCCACAATTCAACTGGATATGGGAAAGTTTCAACTGAACAGGGATTATGGCAACAAGAATAAATGCCAAGACAGGATGCAGTCAACGAGAATTGCATAATCTAAATATATGCATAAAAGTAAGCAACACGTTGATTCATTCATGCACTCACTCATTCATTCACTCATTCTCTGATGTGTGATTTTTAATTTTATAAGCGCAACTATGACAAAAATTTTACAATTTATCGTAAGTTGCGGTCAAATTACATTTTTCACTTCTGTCTAGCTTCAAATGACAGTTTGCTCTCCTCTTCTTCTTTTTTCCATCCCAGTTTCCAACGTTTTTCAAATCGCTGTCGTTGTTTTTAATGCTTTTGGTCTTCTCCGACATAATCTGCATTATGGCAGCGCATTAAGCGCAAAATTTATGCCATCGAAGGCGACAATCAACTTATTCTTTCTCTTTCTGTACGCATTTGAATATGTCCTCATTTTTTAATGCAAAACGAGAGTAAAAATGTAGAATTTAAACACAAAGATAAAGTATTTAAGTGGCAGTTTCGGTTTGAAGAAATAGTAATTAAATTGTACTATTTATTATTTTATTTCAGCTTGATTTTGAAACAGTGGAAAGTTAATAGTACAATCATTATTATCTAGCCACAGCATCTGTTAAATTAAAAGACAGCAAAATCTTGCTTTAAGTAGACTACTTGGAAAAACGATTACAGAATATTAAAGCGCAGCTGAATGCAATGAAAACAAGAGGCAATAGACTGTTACTGATTGGCTTTCGAGTAGAAATGCATTCAATTAGGCAGTGCGATTTAATGCCCAGTCGTAAAAGCGAATTCCGTGCTTTAGGGCGTGGCCAGGCAATTAGCATTCATTTGCCGATAGCGCAGCCTAACGAATTGCAGTGTATCAAAAGCCAAGCTGCTGATAAGCCAATACTCTGACGTGAATGCAAAACACAAACCGAACAAAAGGGGAACGGGGCCGTTGTGTTTTTCCTTTGAAATTAACTGAAAGTTTCTATTGAAACGTGTTTGTTCCTCTCGCTTCGAAACTTTCTTGCGATACATATTAAGAAGCGATTCTTTTCTGTAGTCGTACCTTTTAAAAACTGAAGTCTAAAGGTTTGCAATAACATTTGTAGCTACAAAAAAGAATTTCCAACATTTTACATATATTTTCCTAGAAGAAAAATATAAAAGTTTGCCGACGGCGGCCTTTTGCTGAAGAAGCTGTTTTTGTTGCTTTCTCACAAACACAAATACATATACAAAATTACTTCTTGGCTTGTTAAATCTATTGCAAATATATGTTTTCCTCCTCTGCCCTCATGTCTGTCCCTTAGAGCCGTTCATCGAGCAACTGCTCTCAAAATATTACATTATAACAAATTGAAATTGTGTGCACGTTTCTGTCATTTAAATCTGTTGAGTGACTGGGGGGGACTGGGAGGTTGGAATGTATCTGATGGATAGATTCAATCGTCTGCTCGATACGATGTACTTTCGCTCAATACGGAATACGGAACCTTAAATATGATGATAGATTTGATTGCTAAAACACGATTCTTTTACATGTTTTCAGCAGTCATTAGATATCTGTAGATTTATTCGAGAAAATTGTAGGATGAAGGTGACCTTCAGTCAATTGTAAAATTTTAAGAAATGTTATGCATAATTTCACAATAATTTTTGCATAGCAACCAGACCATCTGGGGTTGACTTTGTTATATAAGCCGAGCGACAATGATACTGAACTTGACTTGGCACAGAAAGGACGAAGAACACAGGACACAGGACACGCTGCAATTGAAGTGTGACCTCCAGTTCTAAGGCAAATAGAGCTCTTAAAGCTGTAATATGAAGCATGAAAATGAATAAGTTGCTGGAGCGCAAACATTTAACGCTTCATTAACTTTAGATAAAGCGCAGCGTCAGGCGAAGGACCTGTTCAATTAACAAACGCCTTTAATGGAAGAGAGCGAGAGAGCAAACGACCAAAATAGAGAGAAAGGGGGACAACAACAAAAATCGATGAAACTCAGGCTCAGAACTCAGACAAGGTGCCAACACAAGCACTTTAACAGTGCCACAGGGTGAGGCAAGGATTCTAAGGATTTGTTGCCTAAAAGCAGGTTGTGGTATTTTTACTTAGTAGTTTTTTTTTGTTAAACTTACCTTCTCTGGCTTTCAAGTAGACCGTATTGGCCACAATATTCTCTAATTCCATTAGTTCCAGGTTGGCGGTTTTTTAATGAATCCTTTGGCGCTCTCAAAAAATAAGACAAAGTTCCTTCCACTTTCAGCTGTCTTTCTCTCTCTCTCTCTCCCTCTCTGTCACACTCCTTGTGTTGACGGAGTTGTTACTTTTACACTTCTACGGAAATCGCAGGTAACAATCGTTATTCTTATTGTTGTTATTATTGAGGAACTTGAAGGCTTTTCAAACTTGCAAATCAAGAGCAGGCTGACTAATTTGTGGCCGTCGTCTAAGATCCAGCGTTGAGGTATTTGGCACAGTTGCAGACACAGGCTTCATTTAGTTTTCAAAATTGGGATTTTGGCGAAATACAGAGAATTTCTTGGTTGCCTTTGATGTTGTGGATGCCAAAGAAAAAACCTTGTGCTTTATTAGATGGCTTTTGGGCAAAGCGTTGATACGTTTATCTAGAATGAAACATGGGTAATAAAGATAAAAAGCGTTAATTAATTATTTTTGGCCTAAAAGGTTGCACGTGTCGACTTACAGTACTGGATATAAATTGTAAATAAATATAGAGGTTTTCTTGCATAAATTTGGACAAATTAATATTGTTTGTTAACCAATAACAAAATAGCGAAACAAAAGAGGGGACAACAAAACTAGAAAACTTTTAATTATCACACAAATCAAGAAAAATAATTAGTTAGTTCGAAATCGGCTTGAAAATAAGTAATATGATATGTTGTTGATCTTGAAACTGTGTTAAAGCTTATGCTGACAACTTGGGCAAGACTTCAACAATTGGCAAATTGCTTGCTAACTAAGAGCATCTCTATATTATGTAGCCCTTATCCATTCGCCAAGGTGTGTAAAATTCATGACACAGACCACAAGAAGACCACAAGGAAGCCTGTCTGTGGCATAGAATTTGTACTGGGACTGTTGTGCTGCTCGCTCTAAAATTTCACTTCAATTGTTGCCTCACTTTTCACTCCTCGAACCTCGTTCTTGGGGTCCGTCCCTTGGCAGTTATTGCACGTTGTGACTACGTGTACTTGCTGTCACCTGTTTGTGACAAAGGAGCTGCGTACGCTTGTATCATGCAAAGTGCACTTAGTTAATGTAAGTGTAAGTGTGTGGAGAAGGCTCGGTTATCTAGCAGAGGAGAAGTTGCTTCAAGTGAAACTGGAGAAATAGGAGAGGTGATGAGAGGAGAAGAAGTGAAAGAGGCAACAAAAGCCGCAACATATTTTGTCCAAACGACGCGGCGCCTTGTTGTTGAGGTGTCAGTAATGTTGCGGTCGACATTTATTAATCATGGATATGGAGTTGGCAGCTGAAACTGGAGCTGGCATAAAGTCAGAGATGAGAGGGGAGGATGCGTACGTGAGGGCATGTCAACTCAAGTGGTGCGTCACGAATAACTAATAGCAAAATAATTGAATGACACAAGTCTTTTTAAAGCCAGCCCGGCCAGAACGTGAGCATCTTTCACTTGATGAACTTTTTCTTCTCAATTCGATGTACTTTCCGCCATAAGATTTATAATAAACATCGAGACTATTTCTTGGAATAGTTTGGCGATAAATTAAATGTGCTTCCTGTGATTTTTTCAACTTATCAACTACATTGTAGTGAATTTTAGACGACATGGTATAGTTTGTTTTTAATTAAAAATGAGCTCATAGTAATCTGAATGATTTTTTTTATAATACGCATATATTAATAATGTACAGCATGTGCCATAAGATCGCCTCAGGGTTAAAAAAAAGACATACATGGGGCATATCAGTCAGAGCATAAAAGTGTGGTCATGACTGGGGATCATGTGAGTGTTTACTTTCAAAACAGATGAAATTTTGCAATCAGGCTGTCAAATTAATTGTTTTTCAAATGCGTAGCCAAACAAATAAACAGGCACGCAGAGACAGATGGAGAGAGTATTAAGGACAGCATAAACGACTTTAAGATGCGCTACAGAAAATTTAAAACACGACTGACTCTTATTTAAAAATCATAGTAATATTCCTTACTAGCACTTTTTAATATTCAACCATTTTATCGTCATCAATTTAATTTCAACATTTTAACCTCAACATTTTTGAGATTTCCAGCCTTGAAGTAAAGAACAACGTATTTTAGTGTATGTAATTCTGGGAACTTAAATGGAAACTGGGGCATATAAAGTTTATATCAACGCCTTCAAGTGCTTAAGTGCCAACTTTTTACCACACACACTCTCCCACAAACCGGAGAGACACTTAGGTGTGCATTATTCAGGAGTTCGCACACCGATGCATTAAATTAATATGCCCATTCAATTTATTTGAAAAGGTAAAGCACATAAAGTGCGTGTAGTGCCTACTAAAAGCAAAATGAGCCCAGATTCTCTAACACATTTGACGAGTGAAATAACCCAACACATACACATCGACTTCTGCCTTCCGGTTAAACTCTCTCTCTCTCATTCTCTCTTTCTCTCTCTGGCTAAGTGTATGTGCAAAAGCGCTAAAAGCCACTTTATTGAACATTTACGCCATTAGGGCAGGCAACGGGACGCAGCATTTTCTGTGACGATGACGTTATAAAAAAAAAACTGAAACGACGATGTCAGTCACTCACTAATATATTTACACACACACTCACACACTAGCTGGCAGCCATTATGAAAATTTTATGAAATGGCGTAAATGTGCATAAAGCTCATAACAAAATTAAGCAGCAACAACAACAAGAAGCCCATTGATATTAAGACTGAGCAGGAAACCGATGGCCGTCATTCCCTTGACATTTTGCAATGTGTCTAGAGGACGATTGAAAGGGTTTCTATTGCCCTTGAATCTGCCGGCCTTGTTATACCCTACAGTATACAAATGCATTCGAATAGGCTCAAATGATTCCCCGAAATCGTTAAGTACTGCACAGCTTAAAAAATATGCCTTGTCTTTTTAAATAATTCTCTAAACTCTTACCAACCATAATTTCACTTAATTCTATAAAACAAGTCGAGTAGCTTCCAATAAAAGCTGCAATTAGCTTCTTACTGAGCTGTACATTGTACAATTATTAATAATTTTCTATTTAGCCGAAACTCTCGGCACATCCTGTGTTTCTCTAAGCTGTCTAAAGCAACTAGTTATTGACTTATTAATTAAGATAGAGCAGTCGCCATAAATGTGGGCCAGGGAGTGACAGCTGTGGAAGTGAACAGCCCCTATTTATGTATATGCCATCCCTTATCACATTTATGACAGCCTTGGCCCAGCCAAATAGCCAAGTATAATGCTGCCAATTTGAATGCAAGTCGCGAGTTTGGGTCAACTGAACGTTGATTGCATAGCCAAGTAGCTTGATACCTTGTGCCAGATTATGTGCTAGATATTAAAATGGAAGTCAAGCTATGTCCATAATGCTAAAAACAGTTAGAACTGACGCAGATAAAGAGAAAGAGTGAGAGAGAGAAAGACTCCAATCAAAAACTCCAATGAGCCAAAAGGATATCAGCAACTCGTAACCATTTTACTTATGGAGTTGTCTCCTATATTCTTTGCTAACGTTAGCATGAAAGAGTAAGATTTAAGGTATCGCCTTTGAGATACCCTTTACTTCATTTAAACTCCATTATTGGGAAGGAGTTCGTCCAAATTTGTACAAACTTGATCTGAGTGGGTTTCATAGAAGTCAGCAATCCAAATTTTATTCATCTGATTTGTAAAGTCTCTGAGATAATAAAATATCGGGTACTAAAAATCCAGGAACTTCATAGGTCGAAATTTTAACATGTTGGCTCAAATTTTAAAGAAATAATGTGAAAATCTGATCATATTTATAAATTCTTTATAAGGTATGCTATGCCTCTATCTCCCTGTTACATAGATTGCAACGAACATCATATACGGTATAAGGATACAGCTATAGTTACGAGTGGCAAGAAGCAGCGCAGCGAGAGGTCGGACCATGTCCTGCAACGGTGTCCTGACTCCTGCTCCTGTCGTAGTAGTTACATTGTCCACATTTGACTTTGGCTTCCATTTTTTCCCGCATTTGTGGAGTTCACATATTTCTCTGTTTAAGCTTCGTTATGCTGCTGCCAGCCAATTTTTTCTCTCTCTTCTTTTATTCGCTTTTATTATTATTGTTGCTTCTGTTCTTGTTGTTGTTGTTGCCGTTGTTGGTCGCCTTCTTTGCCCTCTGACCTCGCCCAGTTTTTTTTTGTCGTTTTGTGTTAATTTTGCTCTGAATGCGCAATTTATTTGCGTTAAACTTGTGTGTGTGTGTATGTCTGTTTGTGTGTGTGTGTATTTGTATGGCTGTTTGTATGTGTGTATTTGTATGGCTGTCTGGTTGGCTGTGTGCATTTGTGCAGCGCATAGAAGAATCAACTTTAGCCCACACCCTTTAGCATTGCATGTGTCTGGGGTTGCATTTTGTGTAGACGCCCTTAAAATTGTTTTCACTTTAATTCGCAATCGTTGCAAAATTTAATCAGCTCTAAGTATACTCTAATTCATTGGTCTGCTCCATTAGCAAATATGCTGAAGTCAGCATTGTCCTTATTCGACTAGACTTGAGAGTATGCATAATTCAATCTTTCTTTATTTTAATAAGTTCAGCTTCTGATTCGACTGGAATATAAGTTTTGAGAGTGAAAATCTCTTAATACTAATTAAGTACCGCATTAAGTAGTCTAACTTTAGATATTTGCTTACTTTAAGAGTATGCTGAAGTTGGAGATAAGCATAGTACTTAAAATGTTTCAACTTATCTTGAAACGTTTGCTTATTTTCAGTAGCCACAATCCGAATGCTAATGCCACTTAACAGTGAGTGTTAAAATGACGTAACTGAAATCCCCCCTTAGATTCGCATACATAAGCTTAACCGCAAAGACGTGTAGATGACAGTTGGGTAAGATCCAGAGAGAGAGAGACATTGGGAAACTGAGAAATATCGTATTAGCTTAGGCAGCCACAAGTATGCAACTGTCAGTCGTTTGCGGTTTGTTTGGGCCATGTTAGATTGACTTATGATAATCGAAAACAACAGGAATGGCCACATTAACGTCATCATCATTATCATTTTAAATTAAATACACAAGCTTGGAATTTGGCCAAGATATTTCTCAGCCCACTTAACAAGTATTTGCCAGGGAATTAAACTTATAGTTACTAATGCGTTAACGGATACAAATATGTCAATTGCAGGCTATCCAAACTTCAGAGATTTTGATTACTTGAAATTCTTGTATCCTGAGGGCACTTGTGGCTTTCAATGTCTGTTTTCAATTTGTTTGAGTGTTGAGCCTGCCTGATTCTACTAAAAATCACAGAACCTGCAATCCGAGCACTCGTATGTAAAGTATGCCCCAGGACAGGGCGTGTCTACATCACAGTTTCACACACACATAGCCACCAGTCAACGCCACTCGTGTTGGCAATCAATAAGCCCGCAAAACACAACTATGTGTATGCCAAAAGTGACCCAGTTTGGCAAGGACAATGGCCAACTTGGCTGTAGCTGCCAGGCGACATAATTTTACTGCTTTCTCCTACTTTTTTTCTGCTCCATTCAACTTTTTATTCCCGATATCCAAAAGGGTATGTAAGGAAGAAGCATTTTATATTTAGTTAACTTATGTTCAGAATTCTAACTAATATCTCAAGGTTAAGTACTTGATTTAAAATCTAAAAATTTTTAATAATTATAAAAGCTGAATATCGACCTTAATATATTCATCTGAGGGTCCATAGAAGATAGAAGTAGGTACCTAATATAACCAAGTAGTTCAATTATTTTTCAATTGTATCCCATAGCAGGGTACACGGTTTTCCATAGAAAGCATTCATTCTTTTTATTTTCTTTTGTCAATCTGCCAAGCAACTTTTGCGATATAGCAGAAGTTCACGACAGTCTCAGTTTCTGTATTATTTCGTAGAACACTTTTTCTTGCATTGACATTGACATTTTCCAGATGTTGGCAATAAACAAATGACCAGCTACAACTCATAAGATGTGTGATTCACACACACTTACACACACAGTCATCAGTCACTTGTGTGTGTGTGACAAATTCCATGCTCTGTTGCACGCAAACAGGAGGCACTCAAAATCTGTTGCATGCTTCGAGGCGCATTCCGACATCCGATTGTCATTGTATCCTGTTCTTGCTTACACTTCACATTTCAAACAGTTTGGACTACCACATGGGGTATACACAGTTGTTGAGTGAGGCCGTATTTTGTTGAAAGCTCGTTTCACATTCATAAATGAAAATTGGTTTTGCCTAAAGCGTTGAGAGCTCTTCAGATGCCAGGGTTTCTCCTTAGTTTTATGTAGTTTAATTTATGCTTTTTAAATTGCATTTCAATTAATTCACATTCTCTTTGTGCACACATACATACATACGTATCCCTATGAGTTGTCTTCATGTGCCATACCCAAAATGTAAATTCAACTCATGTTTCACACAATTTTATTTTATTAAAGAAAACATCAAAGCTTTCAGTTCAGGCAACATGTTTTGGCTCAAACCGGCTGCAAATTATTCAGAAAGATAGATAGGAAGAGTAAAAGTAAAAGAAAAAGGGAGATAAATTCTCAGCTGCTAATGGTAAACATTTTTCAATATTTGTCTATAGAATGTTGCGCACAAGTTATGATTTATGCTTGTGGGTCATTGCTGTCAACACAAAAAGAAAAATATAAAACAAACATATTGTTGTTACACACACAACAAAATCAAACACAAAGCACAACTATGCATGATGACGAGACACCCTGTAATCATAATATGTATACAACTTAAGTGCTGACAACAGTATTCACTTTAAGGATACTAGGCGTTTGAGTGATGTTAGTAAATTATAGCATACTTTTCAGCGCACATAATATTAATTTTTAACAAATCCTTTACTAAAATAAATGAAATTATATATTTAAATTGAAAGCAAATTAAATTTGCAGCAAGCTAAGAAGTTTTAATTACGTAGTCCCCAAAATTAAAAAAAAAAAAAAAACGTCACCAAAGGGCAAAAACTCTTTTGTGTAAAACTTTTTAGATGAAAGTTAAAAGTAGAAACTTGTAGGAACACATTTCATGGCCGTTCTATAAAATGTCTAAGCAAACGATTTACATATTTTTATTTTTACTTTGGCACCCTAAACTCGATTTATGCAACATAAAGAAGAAATTGACAGCCAATTAAAGGGGCCAGGGATATAAAAATGAAATTCTGACCTGGGAGATGCGTCAGGAACATTGAAAAGCAGAAAATAACACGCATCATCGACCTGTGAAACGTCTTTTCTAAAAAAATTTTCCATTTACATTTTAATAAACATTTTTGCTGCCTGCCTTTGATCAGCAGCAGAAAGAGGAGCAAAAGCAGAAGCACCAGCAATAAAGCTCATAGATTAAAAGTCCATTAAATTACATTTGAGCCATATAAATGGCATTAAATTGCCGTGCACTTGCCGTTGGCCAAGTAAACAGGACTCGTGCAAGCATAAATAACATAAAAAATTTATTGCACGCCCTCAAAAACCGAAAGCAGAGTAACAAATACTTTCTTGTTGTACATATAAGTATATATATATGTATATTCATGCCATAATATTAAGTCAAGTGTGCTCGATTCTGCAATGACCTGCAGCCAATTTCTGTATACAAGCAAAAGACACCAGCTGGCAGGCATCACTGTAGTAATTCCCATGGGCTTATAGCTCGTACATCTTTTATACCTGTATTAATTATTAATGAATGTTCTCTCTGCTTGCTTTTTATTAGGAAACAGACTGGCTTAAAGATTCACTACAGTTATTGAGTGAAGGGTATGTAAATAAAAGTCTTTGGCGTTAACAAATTAATTCGTTTTGCAAATTTATATATTTTATTTCTTTTGCAATTTCGTGGCAGCTGGAAGTCACTTTTTAAATTACTTCCAAAAACTTGAAATAGGCATAGATAAGATGCCAAAGAATTAGAGAGAGATAGAGAAAATGAACTTTTCTCTAGGGAATGTGCTGCTTAGCTTGCGAAACATTTGAAAAACACGAAGCGCAAATGATTTGCAAAGACCAAAGATAGAAGAGCTCCGGCAATTGCATCTTAAATATTTAAGAGCCAAGGCTCAACCCAAGGGAAAAACTCAAGATGGATACAGGCACGCGTTGTCTTCTTATCGGCCAAGTAAAATTTTGGTAGCAGAAGATGCTTGAAATTGGTCAGGCCAGGTCTAGGCACACTTTATGACTGCGGCCATAAAATACCATGATGATATTTGGCTTACCTTTGTGACGGAATTTAAACACAGAGCAAGGAGAACATGACGCTCTCTAATGAACTCAACTGTAAAATTGGTGGCGCTCAGTCAACAATCAGTCAGCAGGGTGAACAACCGTCAAAAATGTTTGCGGTTAGAGCCAAGTGGCAGCTGAAGTTGGAGCTAGACTGACTGCATTGGATGGTGCAAAATAAATGGGCAAATACAGACAATGAAACATTTATTCAGACCCCAGGCACTGGGGTACTCATCGTTGCACAGTGGTCCTATTGCTCAATTTAGCTCAAATTAATTTAATTTAATTTTCTAAATAATGATAAGATTATTTTGAATAATAATTATTATTATTATTCCTTTTTTTGACAAAGGTATTAATCAATCCGCGCTAAATTGACTCAGAGGACCACTGTGCGTCGTCGTCGCGGTCCTGGGCAAGTCCTGCCACAAAGTTATTCAATCTATTTGATGCCAGTCGTGCGTGTATGTTGCTTTAATTGCCAGATACTCGTGCAGTGGTCAAAAAGGATTGCATATTGATGGCCAGCTTTAACCATTTTGATTAGCTTGTCGGCTTAGACAAATTGCTTGCGGCAGTCAATAATTGAACTCGACAGCATCACAAGAAAATTCAATTAACAGCCCTCCCAACTTTCTGCGTCGTATTAATGTTGGGATTATGAAACTTGTTTGGTGGAGGGCCAATTAAACGCATGACACATCTTCAAGCTGAAAGGCAAACAATAACAACCACAGCTACAGCTACAGATACAGATACAAATACAAATATAAATACAGATAGAGATACAAATGGAGTGCCATCAATAAAATGAGCAACATCCAAAATGGTTGAAGCTGCCACGTTATTGCCACTTAGGAGGCCTCCCCAAAACCCCAAACACGTTGCACAGATCCATTAATGGTATGCCATGCACACGAACAAACACTCTGAATATCAACACAAAACTTCGTCTGGCGGAGACCAAATTCACGCTTCATTGAGCCAGGAGATTTCATTAATAAAAAATGGAAAATAGCATAGACCAGACTCGCCAGGAATAAAATGAGAGCGGGGTCGGAGCGGGATTCTCTTGGCATCACAAGCGGATTTAACTATTCATGAGCTCACACAAAACGACGCTAAATGTTGAACACAACAAGGGCCAAAAGGAGGCATGGCCATCAGTTATTTTTCGTATACACACGTTCATACATTTAAATACATGCATAAGTGAGATATTTTCTCACTGAGAAAAGCGCACAGGCTTTTACTTATACCAAGCGTTTTCTTTGGAATCCCTGAAGTGGTCGGTTCATACACACACACACACATAAGTATTTAGGCCAACTGGGAGGAATATTTAAAATTTGAAGTAAGACTGAGTCATAGAAAACCCACTCGTTGAAGACTCTAAGCTTTTCATATTTAAGTAGATTGTATTTACAATTTTCACTGTAAGTTGAAAAGCCTCTTCAATTTTCAAACGTTTCCAGTTTTTATCAACAAGTTTGCACCTTTATGTCATCACAATGTCAACTGCCAGCAGCTGCCAACTCACTGTGAAAAACATTTAAGAGCTCAACCTACGCTGGGCATTCGGTAAGCGATTGTGAAAATTGGAAAAGCGTGTTCCAATGCCAAATGCCAGATACACAGAGTCATGTCCTGTGACTGACAGACGGAAAGACAGACAGACATACAGACTTTGTGAAAAGCGGAAACATGTTTGAATGTCCCTCTCCATTCTCATTCCCATTCCCAATCCCTATCCCTGACTCATTCCCTGTTCCTTTTCCAGCTTCCTTTCGAGTCAGCCCCTCACAGTTTATTCTGTTCTGAAAATGGAAATGTTTGTGCGTCTGTGTTGGGCATTCGATTGAAAACTGACTGTGCTGAATGGCCCCGAAAATTAACGTGGAGTAGGCATGAAAAGCAACAAAAAAATTGAGAGCTGTCTAAGATATTCTAATTTCTTAGGCGTCGGAGAAAAAAAATTAAGCTACAGGCGACATTTTAATTGAAATGTACAGGGCATGTAACTGTAATCAACGGAACAAAGCTTGATACCAAATAAAGAAAAAAGAAAAAAAAAACAAGAATGCGAGATAAAAAGCAAACAAGCACAAAAAAGAGACAGAGATACAAGTAAGAGTGGTCTAGTTTACAGTGATTGACTACGAGACTCTCTATAAAAATCAAAAAGATATCACAGTCTCTAAAAGTTGTCAAGTAGCACTCGCTAGTTTCTTGACTATTATTTTGTTATTTATTATCCCTACTAAAATCAATTATAATAATAAATAATCTGCATTTTTAATGGCAATGTCTCGAATACCGCGTTGCCTGTTAAACAGATTCACATAAAATTAGAATACCTTTTACTTTTAGCGATTTCCAATGGACACAGGGTATCACAAACGAAAAAAGCATTGACTTTGGTTTTTGGCTAGCTGCAGGCTAAGTACGGACAATTTGGAAGTTGTATGACATGATGACAACAATTGTGAGATGCGCAGACATCGCTGAGCTTATTACGAAACGCTCTTGGCCAGGGTAATCACAATAAAGAGACCAGGCTAACACAGAGACAGACAGAGAGATTATCTACTAGAAAATATATTTTCACAATGTTATGTAGATAAATGCATAAAGGATCTGTGCTTGTCTTAACATCGGGACAACCCATGGTGCCATCAACAGTGTGACTGGCCACTAGTAAGTATATAAAGACGGCACATGATCATAAACCCTTTTTCAGACAATTTAAGCCAAGCTGCGTGGGGATTTGCTTGGTTGCCTCTTGATGTGCTCCTTGCCTTTGGCCCTTTGCAAACTCAAGGTTTACGATTGAACTGGATTTAATTTGGCAAAATTGTGCGGGCACATAAATGGCCAACAACTTGAGTTGACTTTTCTTTCGAGAATCGTAGTGTGTGTATATGTTTGGGGATTGGGGTGTGTATGTGCAGCTAGCAGTTGATGATTTCATGCATAGCGTAGGAACCAAATTGTTACAGCTTTTGTGCGTTGCCCCACAACTAAAAACGCTAAAACTAAAGCTTTCTGTCTCACTCTCTCTCTCTCTCTCTCTCTGACTCTCTTTTTCTCTATTTCCCTATCTCCCTGCTCTCTCTGTCACTCCCCTAGCATATTTATTTATTTATTTACTTTTTGGAGTTGCATTTTCCAATGCTGAAAAACTTCTACTACTATAATTTTCAGCTGCTTTCAGTCGCTGTGCTCCCCGGCGTGTCGTAACTTTGTTGATAACTCTACAAAACTCAATTACGTGACTCTATATTCAACGCATGTTCTTCTGCTACTCTCTCTCTCTCTCAAACACAACATCTCTCGCTATTTTTTCTTGAACTACATGCTTATTTAAAAATTGAAAACATTCATTTGTTAACGGAACTTCTTTATTTAATAATATAATAATTGGAGTAGAATAAGCCCAAAAATAAAATTCACAATTTTCCCGTTGTAACCACAAAATCGATTTGGCCAGATCTCCCACGTTACAGTTTGATAATTGCAACTGCAATGGTCAGTAGTGTGCACTTTAAATAGCCATTTAACCCGAGAGTTAGTTCAGGTCCCTACCATACTCGATATATGACGCCTGGCACGTCGAAGGCTAAATATGTTGCATTATTATACCCACACACCTACAACGTGGTAGCCCAGTCATAATTGGGCCATGGCTAAAACAGCAACAGCATAAATCTTGACAGCGTTGACAGCGTTAATGGTGCAAGCCCAAGAGTTGCGCCCAATGTTTCTATTGATGATCGTAACAGCATCCAGTAGAAAGGTATGTGTTTCTGATTATGTAATACTTGCAGATTTGGTGTTGTGTTCTTGGCAGCGTGTCGTCACAGTTTCTGGTCTGCGAGTACACGAACTTGGGCAAAATAACTAACATCGAAAGTTTTATTAGCTTATTTTTATTGCTGTTGGTTGTTAGTGCAACTGACTGATTTCTGTGCTCCAGCCACAAACTCTGCCGGCTTTGCATAAAAAGTATGCACATAAATCTGATTCTGTTTCTCTATCTCTGTTCATGTCTCTCAAATACATATTCTCGAGCTTTAACAAAAAATAGTTGCAACTTTTGGATTTGGTCTAAGTGCATTTGTTTTTGACACATAGCATATTTACTTTATATATCCATGCATAAATTGTTTTTATTCGATGCAGCTTAATGCATTTGGCATGAAAATAAAGTACATCCATAATAACCACAACGAAAAACAGCAACAAATTCGTTTTCAATTATTAATTGTTAGTTTGCTAGCAAAATGGAAATACAATACCAGTCGTTAAAATGAATCAACAAAGTTTCTATCTTCCATTATTTGCGGAAACAAAAAGTTTATGAATATTTATTGAAAATTTCGTTCAAACTTCAATTAAAAAAGGCGATTTGTAAATAAAACACAAAGTAATTACTCATACTATAAGCAAAAACCATTTTACAATAAAATATTGAAATATATAAGAATGTATCTTTCTAAGGGCATTCAAAATTATCTGAAAACGTGTAAGAATTCTATAGTTTAGTGTGCTTATTCATTAAATAACTTTGTTTTAGGTTTAAATCCTTCCATTTTAAAATAAGTACACGAAAAGTATTATCGAATTTTACCTAAACCTATTTTATTAAAAATATCTAAAAAATTTAATTACAAATTAAATAATGTTAAACAAGTATTTTACAAACTTAATCATTTAGTGTACATTCAACTTTCTAAGGCTAATTTAAATTATTTAAGCATATAAAATACTTATCATGCTTTTAATAAAAAAAAATAGTTGAGAGAAGTACAGTAAATTGATAAGTCCATTAGAAAAATTAATCAAGTTGGTAACTTGAAGACATTTGCTTTAATAAAGTGCAAATAAAAGCTCTTGACTTGGTTTTCATTTTAAGTTTCCTTTTGTCAACATGACAATTAGATGCAATTAAAGCCGAGCAACAATGTTGGTTGAATGCAACTGCAGATGCTTTGCCAAAAGTTGGCCATAATACGAGTACAGTAAGCCAATGCGAAATGTTCATTAAAAGCAACTGCACGTAGCCAAATTGATGGCAACGGCAACCAGAAATTTGCCAATTTATTGTGCATCCATGAGGTAGACTATCTCAGATACACATTCGTGTGTGTATCTTGTCTGCTTGCTCGTCTGCAGTGCCTGAAGCTGAAGCTACCTTTGTGCTGAAGCTGGAATAACTTGTATACCACGTTGTTGGCTAGATCGTGTGTTTTGGCTGCTAATCAGCAGACGAGCAGACGAAGCCGCATCTGATGCATGTCTAACGTTTCGCGGTTGCCTGCGAAAGTTTCTGGCATTAATTCAGTGCGTTACACCAAAAAAAAAAAGAATCTCTCATAAAATTTAATTTAAGCGCTACTGCCACACAACACGAAACTTTCAGCTAGAGCCGAGACCGAGGTTGAGGCTGCTGCAACGAAATAAATTGCGCCAGAATGCAGCACGCGCAAGTAGCGTTTTATTTATGCAGCGGAAACAGGGCCGAGAACCGGGAACTGGCAACGGGAACAGCAAACGGGACTGCGAATGCGACTGGCACTGAGACTGAGATTGGGACTGGGCTTGGGAGTGGGTTTGGGTTTGGGTTTTGGGAGCCGACAACTGAGATGCTTGGTTGCATTTCAATGGCATAAAAAACACACCCCAAAGCATCCAAGTCCATGGCGAACGCACACACACATGATGCCGCCCTTTTGGCAGCGTCAGTCGCACCCTGCCAGAAATAAGGGAAGAAATCTTGCAAATGAACACAAAAATGCAAAGAAAACAACGCGAACCCAAACAACAACCACTTGCACATTGGAAAACAACAACGAGTTGAGCAAAAATCTTTTGTATGCAACACAAAAGCAGCGAAAGCAGCACAAAAAACGGGGGAGAACATGACAAACAACTTGAAATAAGTTTTCCAGAGACCAGAATTGCACTTGCCGATATGCGAGAATATATACATATATATATATTTTTAGTCCAGTGCTGAAAGGTTAAAGAGGCTTATAAGTTTGTGGCAATCTGGCAGAGACCTAAATCTCAGAGAATTTATTAAGAATTTAATAAAAGTTTCATCTCGATCTTATTTAATTTATGGTAATTGGACAGCTCTAAGGATAAGTGTACTGGGTATCTTATAGTCGAGCAACTCAAAAGTACTTGTTTTTTATTTTTATATTTTGAAAAGGGTGCTGAGGGTAATATACGAGGAATGACGTCGCCTTACAGTAGAAGTCATTGGCCTTTTTTGTTTACCGCCTCCCACCCAACAGAAAAAATATCGACATTGGCAGTGATTGCTTCAGGGCTGCTCATATTAATCAAAGCTCGACTTATATAATATGCAAATCAGTGTCCACATCACATCACATCATATGATAATCATGTGATAATTTTGTCTACCAACATTTACGCTGACTCAGCAGCAACTCCTCCGTTTCTATTGAGTTGTACAATTAGAAACAACGAAACTATAAAGGCAATTTCCAACTTGCGATCACAATTTGAAAGCGCAATAAACTTGCGCACCAATTTGCATGGTGTGAAAATTATCATTGTGTCGCGATACCAAGCAACCAATGAGCCAAGCAACTGGGTCACATTTGAATAGCTCCCATATGTAATACTTATTATCACCAGCTAACTCATAAAGTAACCCCAAGCTAGATCGTGGGTGTGACAATCTCTATAATATAATAGATTGTCGCCATGCAAACAAAGTCTTGCGATTGACGTCTCCGCTTGAGTACTTCATAAAATCATTTGTCATTCTCAAATTTTCGAAATATGATTTCTCACAACAATGTTGATGTCATGCATAGCATGAAAAGCTATATGTTTTGTTCGGAATACTAATCAGAAAAAACTGAATTACTTTAAAAGAAAATCGCAGGAAGAAGCTTATAATGGGCTATATACTTTTTCGACTGTATATGTTTATAAATTTCAGGAACTGTAATCCAGCTTTATACGATTGCCTCAATATTTCATTGGAATTGGTGTATACATTTAAATTGACATGTAAAATCAAAAGCTTTTTTTGCTTTCTCCGAAATATAAATCAGAAAAACCCGAACTGAATAATGTAAATGTCGAACGGAATATTGCTGAAAGCAACTGCATGCTTAAAATGCAATTGTTACTCCATAACAATATAATTTTAGCATGAAAAACTTCTTTGTTTTCTGTAAAATGTTAATTAGTAATAATCGAACAAAATAATATAATATCAAAGAGATTTCTGCAGAAAGCAACTAATGACTTATAATAAAATATGTAGGTATCTGATTCAAACAATTCGTCCATTTTGTAGCGTCTATTTACAGATGACAGACACTGTAATCTAGCTTCGTACACTTGGCACAATATGGCATAGGAATTTGTAAATATGTTTATTGTTATTGTTGGCTTTTGCCGCTGCCGCTCTTGGCGTTAACTTCTATCGCTGTCTCTCTGTAAGTCTCATTCTCTGTCCCTCTGAGCTGTTTCATTCATTCGTGATCACAGCAAAATTCCAGTGTGGCGCGTTTCATTCATTGTTGCATTGCGATGGGCGCGTCAAATGTTTTTGAGGAATTTCAAATTCCGTATTGAGTATTCTAATGGGCAGGCCTTGGTGACGCCGATTGCGATTGCGACAACACCAGCAGTAACAAAAATAAAAACAACAACCACAACAAAAACAACAACAGCACGAGCCATAGCAACATGAACAACACGACAACGACATCAGATTCAGCTCTGTTTTTGATAATACGCGTTGTCTATATGTGACAGGTCTATGCCAAGTATTTATATTACTTTATTTCATAATTAATTAATGAGCACTTACACACAAGCTTACACATGTATATGTATGTGAAAAAATGCGTAAGTATGTGTTTGCGTTATATAATTATTTTATAATTGAATTCTTAGTTAAACCGCAACGTGCAAATGTGTCACAACAGTGAATTTTAATCAGCATTATATATAAATGCGGTCGGGCTTAAATTATTAACTTTGTAATCATAATATAAATAATTATCGACCATTAAAAGCGATCGAATTTAATGTAAATCAAAGCAAAAAACTAGTTAAGAAAAAACATGCTTTAAATATTTATAGCCTTTTTTCTTATTTGGAATAAGTAGTAAATTATGAAAACATGTTTTTCTTACATGCTACAAAATACCGTTATTTCTTATTTTATAAAAAAAATAAGTTATTAAATTATCGAATTTAATTTAAGAAATGTATGAAGAAATAGTTTTTGAGGGAAGCTGCAACTATAGTTTGTTAAATGTGTCATTTATAAATTATTAATTTGAGCTCCCAACTCGCAATTAATAATAATTTGCACATTTAACTTGGCTATTAAGCACACATTCAGACACGCCCACAACGAGCATATTTCAAATTTCTAGGCACTTGTTGGAAGGTGCCTATTTCATGTATCCAAGTGTGGAGTGTAAGTAAACAACAAGAGTAACAACAACAACAAGCACAATAATAACAAGAGTAGCAACAACAACAATAGCAGACCCGCATTGCGCCAAGGCTGGCCCGCATTTGACCCGGCCAAAAGCTTTACGAATTGCCTGAGTAAGGCCACCTGTACCAATATAAGTATTTACCTACATATATGTATATCAGTATGCGTATGTACATATATTTATAGATTATACTGTATGTGTGTCTGTGTGTCTGTCAAACCTCATTTAAATACTATGACGATGTTTTATTGACACTGTGTGTATGTTTTAATTTGGCTTTTGCCTTTCACCGCTGACCGCTCGTCATGTTGCCCCTCCCCCCTCGTGGTTTGCCCCTCTCTCCCACCCCACCGTCTTCGTTGTTCGCTGACACCTGCTATAAATAAAAACGGATCGGTTTGACGTCACTGTGACGTCATTGTGAATCGACAGCAATAACAAGGCATAAACATTAACTTAATCATTTGTATTTAAAAGTGTCTAAGCAATGTCTTGTCAAAAACTGGTTTCAACACTTTGGACATGCGTTCTTCTGTTCGCCTGTTCTCCAGTTTGTTTCGTTTCGTTTCGCTTTGTTTGTTTATATATATATCTCATTATTTATTTGTTTTCTTTTTATTAACGATTTACATAATAATTTCAATCAAGATTTATTGACACAATTACACGTGTGTGTGTGTAATTCGTGGGTATTTACAAGTCTCACAACACTGTGCAAATATTTTCATTTCAATTTTTGTAGTTTTTGCGTCGAGAATCAAAAATATTTTTATTAACTTGACTGAGCTTTGTGTTTACATTTCATTATTTTCAATGCATTATTGCAACAGTCGCTCTGATTTTTCCCCGTCACACCCCATTTTTCTACTCTTCTTGGTCTAGCTGAGTTCTTGATTTAGTTTTATTATTGGCCATTTGCATTTATTGCCAACAGCGACGCTGCCATTTTAATTGAATTTCCAACACAAAGTGCTGGCAATTTTTGAAATGCTCATAAACTTGACGCGTTTATTTTTGATTCGTATTTTATTTCTCTCGGTATTTCTTGATTTTTTTGCTGTATTTCGCATTATTACTATTATTTTGCTTTCTGGCACAAGGCTAACAATTGCGTTAAATGCTCAGCACTTGTTTTTGTTGTCGGTGTTGTTGTTGTTGTTGTATCGCAGCTTTATGAATGGTCGTTGGTCAAGCCTTTTGGGTCTTTCGCCCGTGTAATGCATAAACAAATAACGGATGAGAAAACAAACACGGCCAAAATAGCCATGACAGCCGACAGCGAGCTGTTAATTCAAATGTCGTAATACACCTATCAATCGATACATTTGCATACATACATCTCTATATCTATATACAAATTTGCCTTACAAAATTAAACGAGAATCAAGCGGAATAGTTCCCATTTTATACACAATTTTTACTTTTTCTCTCGCTAACGAATTTATCAATCAATTGCAATTGCAATGTGAACTGGCAAATGGCAATCACATGGCATACATTCAGAAAATATTTTTTCTGAATTTATGGCCAAATCAATATTTGCAAACCATCCCCATCCTACACCAGTTAAGCCTTTGTGCCGAGCACGTACTCAAACTGCTCTCAAATTCTAAAATTCCAAAAGCACACGAGATATATTTTCAAAAATTATGAACTGGGCTTACAAAAAGCGCTTAGAGAAAAAAAGTTTTTAATCATAACTTTGATCATTTTTATCTTTTAAAATAAAAATAAGAAGCACTTTAGTTAAAATTAAGAAATAATTATTACTAGTAATATTTATTTTAATCTTAGTTATACTAGTTCCTGCTATAAATAATATATTTTTGTGTAATTTTGTAAAAATATTTCAATTTATTATGCACCGAGCTTTTATTTTCAGAATGGTACTGAAGACTTAAAGAAAACTAAGCCAAAAGTCAAGACGCTTATTGAAACAGTAAGTTGACAATTCTTGGGAGCTATTTTAAACACATTAATGAACTCTGATCGAGGTCAAAATGGTTATTAACTGATGTAAGCTGCCACATTATGATTTCATGATGGAACTGGTTAACCAAGGGAGCAATTGTCAGACTGGTGGCCTTCAAAAGGGCAATCATAAATACATTTAAATATTATATGAAAATTAAAATTATGATGCAGCACTTTAGACCAGCTTGAAATGTGACCTAAACTCACTGACAATCTCACTCACTCACTGTGAGCTGACCAGGCCGAGTTGTTAAGCAAATCTCACTGACTGAGCTAACTGAAACCCAAAGCAACCACAACCACAACGACAACTTCAACGACGATGACGATGACAATGATGACCGCGATAGCAACAACAAAGCGACGCAACGTTGCATGCAACCAGACAACGAAATGGACGCCACACCGTGTGGCAAGTCTCAAATGAACTGAGTCCAGTTGAGCTGACCTGAGCTGACGTCCCCCATATGCATAAATGTGGGGAATGCTTTATTTACTTTCTGCTTGTGTACAAAATAAACCAGGTTGACTTAAAAAAAAAAAAGAATATTAAAAAAGAGTCAATATTTGCTCAAAGTTTTGCAGTGGCCGTTAACTTTATTTCCGCTTTGTTGTGTTGGCTTTATTGCAATTTGGCCCCCGGACACAGTCAGACAATATATTAATAATTTAAATTCTGCAGACATAAATGGGAAAATAAAGCATTTATTATTTAGATCTATGAGGAAATACATGAGATGCACCGCAGATAGATAGATACTTATCCAAAAAAAAAACTATATATACAATTTGAAAACACAAAGTAGAGAATTATAAAGCCAAATTTGGATTGATATTCCGCAATATAATTACTATAAACATTTTCTAAACTCAAAACGTTCGACTTTCGCACAAGTTCAATCATTTTTGCCCGATCGATACTGAAGTACGACAACTGTGGAAAAGTTGTCAGACACATTCAATAAAAAAAAGTAAGGTAAGAAAATAGCTGAACATATTTAGCAGGTAGGTGGACAGAGAAACAGAGAAACGCTGTCACATCCTACGAGTGATTGTCAAAAATTTATGAGCTCATAAAGATTTCAACCGAAAGTCATAATGACAAAATGCCCGTCAGCTGATGTCGCTGGCAATTGTGGGACGTTTTCAATGCATGCACTTTACGAGTGTCTTAGTTTTAAAATTTTTACTTTTTTGTCTCGTGCAATTTTCGGTGACAAACGTGGGAGAACCACTTTCAAGTTTGGACTGTTCCATAAAAATGGGCAAGTTTGTGCAAGCCAAGTGTAGTCCCAACATCCACTGCTTAAAGTACACTTCTCTGCTTTTTATATATTTTTTTTGCTTTTGTTTTACGTATTTCCGTGATGTTGCAGTGCTGTCAAGTGCTGCAAGCGCCAAAGTTTGCTCTCTGATACCACGCAAATTAAATGCCAAGGGGTATATGCATGCCCAAGGTTTTATCGTATATTTAACTTAAACGTAAAAAACTTCAAGTACTTTTTCAATTATAAAATATCAATATTATCATTATATAACCATTTTTCTAGTCTAAATAATCTGCTAACAGGGTATTTCTTGACCTATACTTTGCAAAGAATAATAACAAGCTTCGCTAGTCCCGCCCACAAATTAAAGGGGGCGTTGGCAAATTACCTTAGCTAAACTTTTGCACAACATCAACAAATGCATCGTGCTTTTGTGTTGTTGCTGTTGTAAAATAAAAAACATTTGTGTCGCAGAAAGTGGCGTGTGACGGGGGCATGTGGCAACATGACAGCGCTACAACAAAGGGCAAAAGTTTATGGGGCACAAAACACAACAAAGGTGTAAGCAAAACAACAACAAAAGAAGAGAGAACACTGCAGGAAAACTCAACGGAAAGTTAAACACTAAAAATGTTTGTACAATTGTCTTTCGCTCTCTTGTTTTTCTATCGCTATCGCCGCTATATCTTTCTAATATTGGTTGTCAGGAGATTTTTTTTATGGAAAGTATTCTAAATATTCCGAAACTATAAAGGCCACAGTTTGCATTCGGGGAGCGAACGGGTTTTGAGGCGAATTTGAAGCCAAGTGCCAAAAAATATTATTGACTGCACAGAGGCAGCACCATCGTGTGTCACAACCACAATATCAACCACCCGAAACAGAAACCACAGCTATTAAATAAAACACAGACGTGTTGTCAGCCAAGCGGCAGAAACGTCAGCAACATCGGAAGAGGAAAAGATTTAAACATTTATCTGAACACAATCGTGACACGGATGCTCTACGAAGGATACATAAACTTCATATTTTTCACAGAAAACTCAAGTGTGCTCGACAAGGAGATACCCTTTAAGAAGTACAGCTTATTAGTAATTATCTCAGAGTAATCATAAATATTGTTCCTAATTAATTAGTATCTTTTAATGAACTCGTACTACAGCTTTTTAATTATGTATTTACCTTAACATTAAAAGCATTTAAATGTATTTACCTTGGGATCTGCAGAAAACAAGTCGCAGTTATCTAAAAAACAAAAGGAGATTATTGCAATAAATAATTGGAAAAAGAAATATGGGAAATTTCTTAAGAAATATTAAATTATTCATTATAAAATAGTCAACTAGAGCTTTGCTTAAGGTCAAGTCTGAATGCTTGACCAAAGTTATTGGCCAAAATAAAATATAAAATCGCTTATGGCTTGATCTCACATAACACACAAAGTGCAACCAAGTCAAAAAGACCACCCAGGATTTGGCTTAAAGGAAATTCTTGGTAACAAACCGGCGACCACAATGGCTCTGCCTCTTGCCAGCCCTCTCCTTTATCTCTCTCTCCATCTATCCCGCTCTCGCATTTAGCGTTCTCGGCTCGCTGCGCAATATTGTTAATGAATTCTACACGTATGTCTGGGCTGGGCGATTGAACGCGTTGTTTCTACCCGGGAACGGAGCCCAAAGCTGGAGCCTGGGGCAAAGCATGAGCCAGTTTTGTCTGCCAGCCAGGCGCATTTTTTTTTTATGTTCACTTTTTGTATACTCTTACAGAGAGTATTACGATATTGCCCTAAATTCGTAACTAATAAAGTATATATATTCTCGACCAAGACGACAAGCTAAATTGTTATAAGCATGACCGACTGTGCCTATGCAAAGAAGTTTTCGATCTTAATCAATCAATCAATCTCACGGAATACGCAATTGCTATTGCCACATACATCTTATTCGAGTTTTGTTCAGAACAATCGATCCTAAGGAAACCTTTACTATTGAACATTTTTTGTATTTTTCGAGATGTTTCAACAAAACTCACAGATAAATAAGTTTAAGGTATCTTATACATATACAACTTTTGCTAATGCCTTAAGGTCGATCAATAAATAATTGAATACAGAACTCTGCGAGTGTATCAAATCTTCGACGTTCCAAGATTAACCTTTCCTTCTTGTTTTGCATACAAATATCTGTAGACTGTTGTTGCTGTTGCTTTGTTCTTTATTACATTTATTTTGTGTGCTGTTGCCAAGTCGCAGTGTCAAGGTGTTGGCCACATGGCGTTGCTCATGCATATTTACAGCTGCCACAGCCGCTGACTTTAGTTGAGGGTTCAATGCACAAATGATTGGTCTTTAAGTGCATGTGGCGATAGTGTTGATGATTTCACTTTTTGTTTTGTCACACTGCTCTTTAGTAGTTGTTTCAAAAGTTTCAAAGACACTTTAAATAATTCGTTTTATTTTTTGGTTGACATGCTGATGGATCCTTCACTTTTCTGTTGACAGTAGAACAGCCAAATTCAATTCAAAATCACAAAAACAAAAAAAAAGGAAATGGTAAAGGCCCGAGCAGCGGGTAACGTGTCCCAAAAAATCGGCCAATTTTAAAGGTTCACGTGTCAAAGTAGCAATAGCACTCAGTCAAAGCAAAGTCAAACGGGTCGAGGATTTGTCGTTAATCAAAATTGAGTGAAGAGAAAAAAATATAACAATACGGGACAACAAAAGGCCAACTACCGGCCTAAGTCAAGCAGTTTGTTAAACCCTCTTTTTTTGTGCAAGCGTATAAACCTTAATTAAACAATAATTTTAAGACAGCGAATAATAAAAATAAAATCAATATCTCAAGAAAGATTCTATAAGAAGTTAGTACTCTTTGTACTAAAGAAATATGTTATAGTAATTCAAAAAGAATTGAAAATATAAATGATTTTATTTTTAATAAATTGAGCATAAAACTTTGGCATACAAATTCTAAAATTGCGCCTAGAAGTAATAAAATTGCCTAAACAAAATTGATCAAAATCATTTTAAAGAATTGAAGCATGGTGAGTGCTGAGCAATTGGCATGTTGTCTTCGAGCCAAATTCGGCTCATCAGCATTTCAGTTACGGGTATGTACGAGTATCTTTTTATAGGGGCATCACGTAAAGCACTTTTCAAATATGCGAGACGAGAAGAACAAATAAAACGGCCGTAAGCCAAAGCAAGACGAACACGTCCTAAGAAAGCAAAGGAACTCACTGAGGCAGACGGCAAAAGTTTATCAAGGTCATTACAGCAGGTTGCTCTCCTGTGCCATCCTTGTCAGTCCTTGACAGTTTTCCTGTCTGCCTGTCTGTCTGTCAGTCAGTCTGACTGTCTTGTTCGTCCTGGCTGTCCCGCTTGATTAGCTGAAATTTCTTATCAAAATGATGGCAGCCAGGTGAAAGTAGAACAAGAAGAAGAAGGAGAAGACTGTAATCAGCCTTGACTACAGGAAATTAAGTATAAACACATAGTTCAATTTACGCGAACTGTTCAAGTGTATAAGGTCTTAAATATTAATTCATCAGTTGAACAAACGATACCAAATACCATCTCTTTCTATCATTCTCTAATGTTTACAATGTGAGATTAAATGGATTTCAAGTGAATTTATTGTCCGCTGGTTTAGCTGTTTTTTTTTCGTGGAATCCAAATTACATATAAAGATTATATTTAAGCTGATTAGATGCTGCCACAAAAACATTTAAGCGAAATTGAAAATCATTTTCATTTTATTTCGTCTAGTTTTTCTCCTCTTAATTTTCCAATCCACACTATAATTGAGTTCAGTTGTGTTTCCATAGAACCAAACCGTCATCATAACTTCTGTTGAAAATGTCAAATCCAATTAAAGACTCTATACAATAGACCTGGTAATAAGATCCTTTTCTAGGGGGTTGCAAGGATTAATTGGATTCAAAATCACAATAGCTTGACTTGCGCTCATATGACGTCATGGGAACTTTATTACCAACTAAAAGATATTTTCTATGGGTTCAGGTAGCTGGATTGGAAAATCTAATAAACTTGAGAAACTAAAATGTAATAAACAATTAACATAATATACAAATATTTTCAAAATGAATGGGAACAACAGGGTGTAAGAAAGCTGTTCAACAATTGAAAGCTGATTAAGTTTTTTATCCGTTGCCATTTTTGGTTTCCAAATTTGGGCCGCAAAAATGAGTTAAGCCGATTTTCAGGCGATTTTTGTGGCCAACTAATGGACTAACGCTTAGCAACACAGTCTGTAGCCACGCCCACTTGCGAGCTGTGTGGGGGCGTGGAAGGCGTGCGGCAATTAATATCAATTCCGTTTGGCCATTAACATGGCCGAAAACATATTGGCTAACAAGTGTCAAAGTCGCGCCAAATTAGAGCAGAGCCAATGACGAAACTTGGCCGGAAGAGGGAAGAAAAGACGCATGACGAGGCCAGAACTGGGATTGGAATTAGAAATACGAAATATGGGAATGAGGGAATAAAGGGAATAAGGCAGCACTTTAACGCCATGACGCGTGCAAACGATGAGCAGCATGTGGCCAATCCCCAATCGACCAGACCAGGACAGTACAGTATATGGCATTATAGAACAGGACTAAGCCAAGCACGAATGGGTTCAGTTCAGTTTTTGGGGCGCGTCGTTGTCCTTGTTGATAATAATATTCGATTGAGTTTTATTTGCTTTGGGGTTTGGTTCGTCCTGCTCGTCCAGCTCATTGATGGTTTATTGTCTTTGCAGTCAGACAATATACACATCATGCATTGTGTATATTTTCTGGCCCATATGTGGTCCCTCCTGAAACTATGACGCAAACAAAATGGCAAAGCGGCACTCGAATGCTTTTTATGATGCCACAAAACATACTCTGCAAGTTTTCTACGAGCCCCCTCCTCTAATAACAATGACAATTTAGAGATGGGTATCGACATGATAATATTAAAAAATAAATATTAAATATATTAGATAAATTAACATGTTATTCAGACGGACAGGCAAACAATGTCACAACTTCAAGCTCTCTGATCACTTATCTAAAAACCATTTGATATTCAATCCGATATATATGGGATGAATCAAAACATATTTAAAAACTTGTATTTCAATTTAGAATATTGAGAGTTTTATACTGTTTGTTTTTCATGAATAAAATGGATTCTTTATTGAAATTGTTTCTTCTCTATCGCCTTCTATATATTCTCTTTTTTTTATAGAAGATATTTTTTTGAATATGCTGTTTTATCTTTACGCCCGTTGTCAATATCGATACTCTTAGGCGGTAGCCATCTCTAGTGACAATGGTTAGGCCAAAAGGACACAACACCACATGTGGCTAACTCTGGCCAAGCACTTGGAACTTCTCTAATGGTCTCCGTCGGGTCACAGTTGGTTCTTCAAATTGAAAACGGAACAACGACCGACGTTGCTGACGTTGCGTCTGCTGCTGCTGCCGTTGATGAGTGATGAAGCGGAAGTGGCTGACGCTATCAGCAAATGCTAAGCGTTCACTAATTATGCAGCCCGTCTGGCAATCGGCAATCAGTGTCACTTACAATGACATACAACAAAACCAAATGCAAAGAAGATAACAACAAAAAGCAACACAACACTACGCAACGCAACAGCAAATAAATAAATATCGAGCATTTTGCGAGAGTTGTTTAAGCGATTTCGAACATTTCAAGTACTAAATTTCAGTTTATAGAAATAAATATAAATTTTCTGATCTATTGCATATTTTACTGGAATTGGCAGTTAAAAAGTTGGATTTGATAAATGAGAACATTCGAAGTAGAGTATCTTTGGTAATAATAAATTGTTTTCAATTATTTCTTTTTTTTTATCGAAATATCATTTTTTTTTTCAATACGTGATGTTGAAATAAAAAAAATTAAAAAAATATATATTTATTAAAAGACGATTATTATTATTTTTTTAATACAAATATATTGTCATTTGAAAGTTCTACTCATTTTTTGCAGGAATGATCTAAATGAAAGATATGTAACTGCAATTTTTAATGCAAGTGTACCAATTTGCTAGAAGTGATCCAACAACAAATTGTACCTGTTTTGTTACAAATGTACCACATCTGAACATGCATATTTCTTACTAATTAGCATCGATTTCACATCGATAAGCAGAATATTGAATAACATCGATATATTTGCAAAACTTTATCGATTGGCGACGCCAGAATAAGAGACAAACGACAAAAAAGAAAACAATGATAAAGTTGTTTTACAGAAAACGACCGGAAAAGCGCAAGCATAATGAGTGTCTGTTTGTTTTGCTCTGTTGTTGTTGCTTTAGCAAGCAGAGGTTGAAGAGGCCTAGCAGATAACATGAACAACAAAAGTGATAAGAATAGCAGCGCCTCTATAGGCGCCGACATCGACATCGCGGATGCTTTCACTCTCGTTGAGGCGATGGCGCAACCCAAAGTAAGTGAGTGGCAGGTCATAAAACACTCAATGCATGTGCAACATGCAGCAGCAGCAGCATCAAAGGCATCGATTAAGTTAATGAAATTGTGGAGTCCATCGTCAGGGACCACGGAACGGAACAGAGAACGTGTAAATTACAATAAATACTTTAAAGCACTTATGCAGCGGACGCGACGCTCGCAGAGCTGCCCAGCTAATGAGGTGTGACAATTAAAAGGCGACAGACAAATGGGCGCAGCTGAATGAGAAGTGAGTGAGTGAGAGAGAGTGAGTGAGTGGGAGTGAGTAAGAAAAAGGGGTTGGAGTGAGTGAGGAAATTTACCTTGTTTGTTTTTACATTAAACTTGTTCGCTTGTGCTTAATACTTTAGTTCAGTATGCGTTTTTGGAATTTTTCGCAACAATCAGAAATATGACTGATAAGGTGGCGCCGTTGATAAGGCTAGAAAACATCCAATTCGCAGAAGAAACACACGGTCACGACACTCAGTGCAAGGGGCAAAGCAGCATAAACAAATGAACGGCAACGGCGATTTTCAGGCGGCTGGAAAGGGTCTCTCTCTCTCTATGCTGACGACAACGCCTAGAGAAGCAATTTTCCGGCTTTTCACACACGCGACGGCAATGGCAACGACAGAAACGACGATGTCGGAGTCAACTTGTAATGTTGACGTCGTCGACGAAGGCGGCACGCTTTCTCGGTAAGTTTTGCTATCGCTTTTGCTTCACTGTGCTGCTGCTGAATTTTCTGTTTTGTTGTTGTTGTTGTTGCGCGACACCAATATGTACTTTTATATGTTGTTGTTATTTCGTTACGTTTTGTTTTTTTTTTTTTTAATTTGACCGCATTTGTCGATTTTGGTTTTTCTTCTTTTTGTTGTTGTTGTGGCTGCTGCTGTTGCGGCTGCTACAATAGCGGCTCTCTTTGCGTTTCGCTTTTGGCCAACACAACGTACACACTTACAAGCACATGCACACGCACACACACACACACCGACGACTTGCAGGGCAGCAAACACTCACACAAATAATACTCGAAAGAGCAAGAGCGGCACAAAATGCCAAAAATTTGAAGCACTTGAATTTAATTGGCTTGCACAACACGCACGTTCAACTTTGCATAAAGTTGCGGCTTAGACGCGTATGCTTTAACAAAGCTTTTGAAATAATTTATACGTCCGCGCTAGCAAAAGAGGTGTATACCCGTGTCCGTTCGTAACACAAATGCTGTCTGTCTCTGTCTGCCTGTTGTTGTTGTTGTTTTTTTCCTGTGGCAAAAAAAAACAATGTGGCAACGTTGGCTCCCAAAACACGGTGGCAACCATCAAGCCACATTAAAAACTCAATTTCCATATTTAGCTCAATTTCGAATTTTGAAAATTGCACACGCATTTTTGTTGTAATTTTTTCGATTTTTTTAATTTTATTTAGATTTAATACACCCAACTTCACCACAAATGAGAAATGCACATTTAAATTTTGCTCTACGACTTAGGAGCAATTTTGCATTTAATAAAGAGATATTCGTAACATAAATGCTGTTAATTAACAGACACAGTGTTTAACTTTACAGTATCATAGAGAGCGTAACATTGTAATTTACCCGAACTTATTCGCATTGTGATAGATGTTGCGCAACTGCTATCTAACAGACTGTTAAGACCTAATTGACACTGTTAGGCAAACGGTATATATCGAATAACTGACGGCACAAATATTGCTTGTCTGTTTAATCTTAATTTTTATTTTAAGTTTAGTTGAGTCGTTAATTTTTTTATGAACGAAGGAATTGGTCATGAATAGATAATTATCACCCGTCAAGACACACAATTTAAATAACTTTTTTTTTTTAAATTCAATCTTCAGAAATGGAGAAAATACCAAAAACGGTATTTTAAATTGAGTATTGTTTCTTTTGAGCGAACCAAAGTTGTAGGATTTTAAATACAAATTGCTTATTAAAATGAATAAACAAAGTTGTTAAGTTAGCTTTAATAACTATAAAAATTCTGTTGGTGCTTATAATAAACTGCGTTTGCTAATAACACTCAATTATATGAGTGTGCCTAGCATTGTTGTGAAGGTGACACGAGGTTCATTGCAGCGGATTCCTACCGGCAAATATTTTAGATAACTCGCGCTATGATTTTCACGAGAAAGACATGGAAATTGTTCAACAACCGCCTGAAATGTTTGGCTGCTGCGCGTTTAAATAACCACCGTTGCCTGCAGAGTGCTGCCAACATCGATGGAGCCTCCGTTGAAGTTAATTTCAGTAATGGGTAAAAATGCCGCCTGATTTTGCAACTTAATATTTCATAATTCTCTAAATGAATTGCAGTCGAAATATGACGATCAGCTCGGGGAAACTAGCGCGCTTTGCCAATGGCACGGCTGTCTGCCAGATGGGCGACACTGCGGTCATGGTCACTGCGGTGGCCAAAGCGAAGGCAACTCCTGGCCAGAATTTCATGCCCCTGGTGGTTGACTATCGACTGAAGAACGCCGCCTCAGGACGCATTCCCATGAACTTTATGCGACGTGAGCTGGGCCCCTCGGAGAAGGAGATCTTGTCCGCCCGCCTCATAGACCGCTCCTTGCGTCCTCTCTTCAACAAGGATTACCGCAATGAGACTCAGCTCGTGTGCAACATGCTGGCCATGGATGCAGTGCACTCTCCCGACATCCTGGCCATGAATGCGGCCTCCATGGCGCTGTCTTTGAGTGATATACCCTGGAATGGACCTATAGGAGCTGTGCGGTGAGTGCAACTCTCTAAAAATACAATAAAAATGACAGCTTGATCTTTCCTCGTTGTGTTTTCCCAGTGTTGGCCTCTGTGATGGTGAAGTGCTTGTAAATCCCACGCGACGTGAGCTGCAATCCTCGCAACTGGATTTGGTTGTCTCGGCCACCAAGCAGAATTTGGTGGTCATGCTGGAGGGCAAGGGAAATGTAGTCTTGATGCAGGATTTGCTTAAGGCAATCAAACAAGGAACACGCGAAGCACAATTTATCATACATGAAATCGAACGTCTACAAAAATCGTATGGACGTAAGAAGAGGATTGTGGATGAGGTGCCAGAGCCGGAGCCAGAGCTGGTACAAGCGGTGAGGAGTATGTGTGAGATGCGTTTGCGAGAGATCTTCCAGGATGAACAGCACGACAAGATGTCTCGCGACATGGCCGTCAACGAAGTGCGTGCGAATGTCATCGACAAAGTGTGGTCCTCCTATCCGGACATAGAACCTTCCATCATTGGCGAGGAGTTCAACAAGGCCTGCCGTCTGATCTTTCGTGAACTGATCTTCGAGCGCAATCGACGCTGCGATGGCCGAGATTACGACAGTCTGCGTAACATAAACTGCCAAGTGGATATGTACAAGCCACTGCACGGATCAGCGTTGTTTCAACGTGGACAGACGCAGGTCTTCTGCACGGTCAGTCTGGACTCACCGGAGAGCGCCATGAAGCTGGACACGTTGGCAGCTTTGGATAGCGGCGGCTTGAAGGCCAAGAACTTTATGCTGCACTATGAGTTCCCGCCCTATGCTACCGGAGAAGTGGGACGCATTGGTCCACTTGGCCGCCGTGAGCTTGGACATGGTGCCTTGGCTGAGCGCTCCTTGTTGCCCACGCTCCCTCACGATTATCCCTTCACGGTGCGCTTGACGTCGGAGGTGCTGGAGTCAAATGGTTCTAGCAGCATGGCGAGTGTCTGTGGAGGATCGCTGGCGCTCATGGATGCGGGTGTTCCAATAACTGCACCAGCCGCCGGAGTGGCCATTGGACTGGTTACCAAGTATGACAACAATGACACGAAGCATATGCAGGATTATCGCATATTAACGGACATACTGGGCATAGAGGATTACATGGGCGATATGGACATGAAGGTAGCTGGCACTCGCAAAGGATTCACGGCAATTCAAGCGGATCTCAAGATACCAGGCATCCCTCTGAAGGTGGTCATGGAGTCGCTGCAGAAAGCCACCGATGCCAAGTCCAAAATACTTGATATTATGGGCGAGACCATCAGGGAGCCACGGTAAGACTGCTCTAAGCTATGACAAGCAATAAGCACCATAATTAAAAAAAAAAATTATATCATCTTTTAGCAAATACCGCAAGGATTGCTGGCCAGTTAGCGAAAGCCTCAACGTGGAGCCGCATCAACGCTCCCAGCTGATCGGTCCCAGTGGTCTGCACATGAAACGCATCTATCTGGAAACGGGCACCACGTTGACAGCTGCCGACGACAGCAGCTTTACAGTCTTTGCGCCCTCGCAGGCGGCCATGGATGAGGCGAAGGAGCTGATCGATGGTTACATGCTCAAGGAACGCGTGCCGGATTTGGATTTCGGCGGAATTTATACAGCCAAAATTACCGAATTGAGGGACACTGGTGTCATGGTCATTTTATATCCCAGCATGCCGCCCGCGTTACTTCACAATTCGCAGCTGGATCAGCGCAAAATTGCACATCCCTCAGCGCTGAACCTGGAAGTAGGCCAAGAAATCCAAGTGAAATACTTTGGTCGTGATCCCGTCTCTGGTTTCATGCGTTTATCCCGCAAAGTGCTTCAGGGTCCGGCAGTTGGCATCACAAGGAGCCTAAATAAACCTCCAGTAGCTGAAGAATCCTCCTCGTGAGATCCAAAGATTACCTTGAGCAGCTCGATAGTTTATCTTGTTAATACTTTGTTTTTAAACATGCAATTGTATATATTGTAAGTTATAAATTTTGTGTATGTATATTAAACAAAGTATCTTAGTTTGTTAAAAATACATTTCATTGTACAATTTATGCAATTTTTGTAATTGAAATTTAAAATTTCAGAGTTAACGAAACACTTTAATTGTTTTTCTTTTCAATCTCTTTTTCCTATGGAAATTGTGTTATAATAAATGACGATTCTTTTGTTGCTGACATTTTTAGAAAATTACGTTGGCACGTTCTAAAACTTTGTTACAATATTCGCTATAAAAATTTAAGCTTAAAACTAAATTAAAGTACTTTGCAGTGGTATCCAGTTGACTTTCTCCGATTTCTCTAGATAATAACACGATAATAGGAATCAGAAATGCTGTACAAGGCCACAATTGGTGTCTTGGCATCACTTAGTAGGTCCACAACCTCATCGTGTATTTCAGATATATAGCGTCTATATTTTGGAAATCTATAAAATTAAAAATTGATTTCCATTAAGATAAAACCATTTTTAAAAAAATGTTGAAATGAAAAAGTTTTTTTTTTTTTCTATCTGGTAATTTATAATTTTTTTTAAAGGTGATCTTTCCTTTTAAATCCTTACCTTTCGATCACAAAATTCATTTCGGGTTCAGTCTCTTTTTTGCGCTTCTCTCGCGGATTGATGGCACCAACAATGGCATTTAGAACTGCGGGCGGTAAATCCACCACTAGCACTACAAACGATTCATTTTTGATAAACTGCGCTAAAGTGGAGCTCATTTGATGAGCCACTTGATTCTCTAGACGACGTTTATAGTTCGCCGTCGGCTTGTCGTGGGTGAGGAATGTCACCTGCACGTTGGGCATCTGGCTGTAACTATTTTTGATGCTCACACTGCTGCTGGATGAGCTCAATCCGTTTTCCCCGCGTCCGCCGCCGCCACTGCTGCTCATGTTAGACATCTGGCTGCTGTAGTCGACGCCGCCGCCAACAGATCCCCCTCCATTTGCTGCCTCGCTGCGCAGCATTTTCTGTATGAACTCGACAAGTTCAGTTCTCGTCACATGACGCTCCTGGAAACGATCGCGATCAAAGGAGCGCACACGTAAGGCGCCATTCTCCGCCACCAGGATGACATGGAGAGCACCCAGTCTGGACAAATCCTGCGCCTCATCGCCGCCTCCACCAGCGGTCTCCACAATGCCACACCTGATGCCCACCGACCAAAGCAGGCGCATTATATAAGTGACATCCTTAAGTGGAGGACGCGTGCCGCATACACAGATGCCGATGTCTATGGCTCGGCAATCTTTGGCATATTCCATGCCCACGGCGGCCACCAGCTTATCCAATGAAAAGGAGAGTCCAGCGCCACTGAGCACACCCCGAGTTGGAAGTGCGGCGTTAAAACTCTGCGCCTGTTTCTGGAACTCATGCAACATGGTGTCGTAACGCTCTCCCATCGCTAGAACCGAAGGATGCCCCGAGCGGTTGGGCTTCAGATCCGCAGTCATCTGCCAGACGATGCCTCCATTGCTGGCGCGGTCAAAGCTGATGGGCAAACCGGCCCAGATGTGAATGGGACACTGTGGGGAGTACAAAAATTATGTATCAGGAATGGAAAATGACATGTCTGGAAACAAATTTTAAATAAGTAAATCAGGACTCTTGTCACTCACTCACCCTCACGCCCAGGCTGTAGGCTAATCCCACTACAGTTTCCAGATCCCGCACTGCGCCACGTGCCAACGAAGCAGCTTCTCCCTTGCCCCGCATCAGGGTCTTTAAAGCGGACTCATCTACTGCGCTTCTGGAGCCCGTGAGCAGAAAATTGGCCAACAACATGTCCATCAGAGTCTGCGCTGAGGTGCGTGATTTCTCCATGATGACCGTGATGCTGGAGTGGAACTGAAACCGCGATATGCGACCCTCAATGAAGTCCATGAAGCCCTCAAAGAGTGATCCATACTGTGACTTGGGCACATTACAGAAGATGAGAATGGCACGCAACAGATTCGTGTGATTCATTCTTATGGCAATGTTTCGTTCCCGCAGTCGGGGCAACTCGCTGGTGATTTCAAAGGCCAGTGAGAGGAGTTCCGCATCCACCAGCTGACTGCTCGTGCTGGGCGTGATGATATCGAAGCAGCATTCATAGTTCTGTTTCGGATGAAAGTTAAACACACGCTCCTCGCGATAGACGCGATCCACGCAATAGCGACGTATGAGATTCACTCCGTTCATGGTGACATGGCGGGCAAACTGAGTGCGCAGATCACAGGGCAGAAGGACCACACAACCCGAGTGCGTCATCAGATGCACTGCATTGCCCATGGCACTGGAGCTGCTGTTGCGCGAGGACAACGGCGACAACAGTGGAGAGTCCACCTCGATGGCGCCGTGTTTGCGGAAGACATTCACCACTTTTCCTTTTACAAACTCAATGAGAGGATTGAGGGAGACAATGTCATCGATGACAATCGCAGAGTTCCACGACTTCATGGCCCGACTACTACTCAGATGATAGGTGTGCTCGAGCACCTCGTCGCTCTCCTGCTGCAGACAACGTGCCACGAGATTCTTGTACGCTTTGCTCTGTGGATTGGCCAGCGCATGGCGGAGCATCTCCTGCAGCTCGTTGGCCTCCAGCTCTGCCGGTGGCACCAAATCCGAGACCAGCAGCTCCTCAGCGGTGGGTCGTTGGGCGGGATCGTGGTTAAGCAGCCAACGTAACATCTGTAATTAAAGAATATAAGTTAGTGGAATGAGAACGACAGTTTCCGATGGAAATGCAATAAACAATTAATAGACAATCAAATAAGTTGTACAATAAAATTATATATATAATTAATATTGACATTATTGAGCTGAATTGCAAAAACCAATTAAAAATTAATCTATGTGCTCATTCGGACGGATAGACAGACGGACATGGTTATATAAACTAGACTATTTACATTATAGAATCGAAAATGTCTTTTTTTGTCTGTTGCGATAATTTAAGTAAAATATAACACTTAGTATTAAAAGGTTTCAGTTATTTGATGACATCAACACTTTCTTCACCTTGATGGTCTTTTCATTTTTGGCGTCCTGCAGCATTTGCTCTGGGATGACAACAGATGTGGATCTAAGTGCCATAATGGTCTGTGCGCGCTCCATGCTCGTATCGAAAGGCGGCTGACACATCTCAAACAATATAATGCCGAGAGTGTACATGTCAACCTTCTGGTTGTAAACGGACTTCGATGCATTCCCTGTCAGTTCGGGTGCCACATAAAGTGTTGTGCCCACTTTTCCTGTGCCTGTGTTGTCCTCCGTCGATGTAACGTGTTGAGTGGCAGAATGTGTTGGATACTCCGCTAAAGAGAGTACATCATTAGTTGCTTCTGCACATGATTAAACGTTCCTTACGCACCATGCGATTGCAGGGCCAGAAAACTTGTAGTCGCGAGTCCAAAATCTCCAATTTTGATTTGATCATGTGAGTCGAGGAAAATATTGACCGGCTTCAAATCGCGATGAATAATGCCCTGTTGATGGATGTGCGACAGACCCTCGGCAATCTCCCGGAATAAACGCCACAAGCGATCCGTGTTCTCAAATAAATTGTCATCGATGGCGGTGCTAAAAAGACACAACTCCATTTAAGGATCATTGATGGAGTATCTATAATTTTAAACTCACCGTAGCGTGCATTTCTCACAGAACTCCATTTGAATATACATGACTTGCATTTGGGGATGAGGTGAGATGGTTTTATCCTCCTTACTGCTATCATCCTCGTCGTCATCATCGTAGACAGCCACCTGGCCATCGGAGTCCACAAACTCAATGCCGTCCGAGTCGGAATCCTCCATGTGGGGCCTGGAAAACCAAGTGAGTTTAGAGATAATTGTGGTTATTGCAACTGCAACCTACATGTAACCATTCCACATGCTGGAGGAGTCCTCCGACTCATCCTCCGGCACGGCCAATCCCAGTTGCGGCGACTTGCCTGGCTTCGTGCTCAGCTCTTGACTTTGTGACCAATCGCCGCCCAAGACTTTATCCAATTCAGCGGCATCCGCGTCGCTAACACTTTCAATCCAGCTGTTGAAATAGCGCACAACATTCTCATGATTCAGACGCGACAGCAGCTCCACCTCTCGTGTCATCTTCTTGTAAAGCTGCCGACTACGGGCTGGCAGTGGTATACGCTTAATGGCATACTCCCGATTGTCCAGAATGTTGCGCACCTTAAGCACATCGCCAAAGGCTCCTTTTCCCAGATACATGAGCACCTCGAACTCGGTGCGCAATCGAGATTGACTCAACGCCAGCGTGGGAATTTGAAAAGGAACGACAGCACGTTGCACGGTCATTGGAGCGGCCATGGTCTGAGGCACCAAGGAGCTGCGATGCTGTGTGTGCTGCAGCATCATGTGCTGCTGGGCATTGTCCACATAAAGGCGCAGAAAAGGATGTTCCAGCAGCTCCGATGCAGACAGCGTGCGATCCGAATTGCATCTAAAAAGCAGGGAACCACATTAAAAGTTACAGGATTAAAAAATTCAAACCAGAAAAAAATTATCTGGGTGCATAAGATAATTCCAGATATTCTATTATTGGATGAGGTATCCTACAAAATTATAAATTTTATAAATATTAAATAATTTAAATTTAATTCTTTTTGCTTTAAGTACTATTGTAGTAATTGAATAAAATTATGATTGGAAAATAAAGTTCGTCAAGTAATTATTTTGTTTTTAATTTTTAAAAATAGTTTAAGCTTGTGGATCTCTTAATTGGTATTTGATTAATCTTTTTAGAGAACCATAAGAAAATATTATAAAAGAAGAAAACAAAACGAAAAATCTCAAGAAATAGTATTTTTTGTGTAGAATGAGTTGTATATAATTTATGACTTTTAATCAACAATATTAAATTATCTAAATATGTAAAGATATTTGTGTTTTGTTTATGTGTAATTGTGAAATTCTACATTGTCACTTACTTGTCCACAAAGTCGCGCATCTCGTAGCTGTTCGTGGGCATCAGCGACTCCACGAGGGCGCCCAAAGCCGGTAAGTCTCCTCGGCTGCTGCTCTGTCCAGCGCCACCAATTAACTCCAGTAAACTGGGCACCAGAGAGAAGTCTGTGCAACGAATGTTTCCAGCATTGTCCATGAAGACAGTGCTGTCCAACAGGTGGCTATGAGAGACACCCTTGTTGTGGAGAAAAACTAAAGCATCCAGCACTCCGCGGGCTACCATGCGAGCGCCATCCATGCACCAACCCAATGTCGAGGAGATGCTAAAGACACTTGTGCCGAGCAGGAAATCCTGCACCAAATAGAGTAGCAATCCCTCCTTCCGTTTGATGCACAACACGCACTCGTATTGTATTAGATTCTTGTGCTGAAGCTGCGCCAGAGTCGCCACCTGTTTCTCTATGGAGGCTATCAACTCATCCACTCGGTGGTTGCCCACACATTTGGACTCTGTGCTCCAATGGCACTTGCCATTGGCATTGCAGGGCTGCTCGATTTGCGGGTACTTGATGTTCCACTCAGTTATATAGAGCAGCTGTCCACTGTGCATATCGACGCCCGTGTAGGCGATGCAACCGCGTTGAGAATGTCCTGAATTAGCAAATTAATGACGTTTAATTTTGGTGTAAAAACTTAGTATAAAACAACAGTTTAAATTTAATTCTGAGACGTTTCATTTTTTTTTTTTAAAATCATGCCAAAATTAACAAATATTTTGACTTGTAAAGATGCCTGGATGTAGACAAATTTGTTAAATAATTTCTTTAAACATATTTTAAGCTTTTTTTTAACTTTTTGTTTTGTTTACTCGAGATCAACTTCGTGACACAATAAGTTCCCACTGCTGATTATGTCTATCGAAAAGTTCAATGAATTATTTTGAATTTCGGAAATAACTGATACTATGCCAAAATACATAATAATGTATAAATTTATAGACCCTGTACTTAAAAATGTACAAATAGCATTTAGATTGTCAAAACAAAAAATAATGTGCCTGAAAGAAAAAAGCGTACGTTTATTAAGTATTTGTTTATATTCTTTATCAGCATCTACAGATCTCGATCTGTCGGCCTGTATCAACACTTGGGACACAATAAAAATAATAAGCCCTTTATACTATTTTAAGTACAGGGTCTGAATTATATCAGTAAAAACATGAGTTGCTCGCATCTTTTAATTGTATAAATTTAATCGCAATGCTCGTGTCGTTTGGAATTGATGTGTTGAGAGCGTGTCTTTAAATCGGAATTATCTCTAGTTCAGTCAATTTCAACGTTTACAATTTGAGTAAAAAACACAAGGCGTGAAACCATGAAGAAACTGAAGTTACTAGTGCCGTTACTAGTGGCATTACAATGCATATCAATAGTCATGGCCAATGGAACGGCGTCCATGGATATAATATCTAAAATACAACACATTGCCGAAACTCTACAGGTGACCGCAGATAGTATACAATTACCGGAGGAGGGTGATATAAAAATTAATATGGACCTGAATAAGTTAGGCGAATTACTCAGTCCTTTCAAGGAGATCTGTATTCAAATTGATGAGGCGGAAGCGCAATATTCTCAATATGCGGAAAGAGCGATTAATTCACTTAGCGAGTGTACTACAAGCCAAATAAAGTCTAAAGTTAAGGTCATATGGAATAATATGGATTGGATTTCATCACGTTATGAGCACACTATTCGCTACGAGGTGCTCAAGGGCTTTTTTGAGATTGACACACTCACAAACTTTGCTGAATGGGCAACTATCGCAGACTTCTCTTCACTTCCTTACCTATTGCATGAAATAGATTCAGCCTTGGTTTCGTTATCAGAAAATGTTTTTGCCCATTTGGCGCACAGCTATGAAAAGTCCAACGCAATATGTGAATCAATGCAATCGACACAACAATTTCTGTACTCACTGTACTCGAATATTGCACTAGCCAAACTGAAGGCCTATACTATGATGGAGTCTGCATTCGTGATTCTCCGACTTAGTGGCAAAGGTAAGTTCACCCAGCAAGTAAAGCACCTTCGTTGGGATTATGGCATTCGCACGGGAAATGTTTACAATTCACTTAGAAAGGCAATGGAAGGTACAAATCGAATTGTCTATCGTTGTGATCCCATCGAACATATTCCCAATGTTACCTATGATGAGGTTACACGATTAATTCAAGGCTATATTGAGAACGAAGTGGATCTGAGTGCCGAAGGGTCATGTTCCCAGACGTGTGGCGATTATCGAAATGCACGCAGCGAGGGTTGCTTCAAGAGTGAGTCGAAGTATTGTGCACAACAGCCCAAGTGTTCGGGCCGCGTGTACAATTGTCAGTTTGTCGATTCCGATATGACGGTGTGCCAGGCTCCAAGTGAAAGCAATCGACGGTATGATCACATTGAATTTAAGAATGGAAGATTGCTGGGACAAAAGAAGAAATGTGAGCGTGGCACTACGAATAAAGTGGAAAGCTGGCACCGTTGGATCTTCTGGCAATGCAGCTACTGTTTCTGCCTCTGTGACGAGCAGGGTCCGAAATCTGATCGATACTTCAATCTACGAGAATCCATCGCTGATGTCGAGGAGAATAAAGTGGTTACTGGACTGCGGTTCATAAAGAAGAATCGTGTATTTCATTTGCAGATACAGCAGGGAACTCTGCTGCCCCTTGGAGTCATCAATGAAGGGGCCCTCGAATGGAAACCCGTTGATGATTATCACATCGGTGATGATAATATTGCCGAGGGAGTGGACTATCATACAATGAACTACTCGAGCCGCTCTATTGATCTGGATAATATTATGAACACGGATGACAACAGTTTTGTGGTGACCGGTTTGCGTTTCCGCGTTTTGGGCTCACATCTGAATCTTATGGCACAAATTTGTAAATTCGACTTCAAAAGCGGACAGCTTCTTCAACCGGAAGTCAACAGCGTATGGCAATCAAATGACGACGAGAATAGGAAAAAACTGAATCTAGATTACCAACCAACATTTAATAAATCAAGGCCACTATCGAAGCATAACCAATATCTAGACTTTGTCAATTCTGGAATGGATCGGGATGCCGCACAAACTACCGTACCATTTATCGATATACAGGATGTTGTATCCTTTCCCCCAGCGCCATTAGCAGGCATTGGGATCTACTATAAGTCTAGTCCAGGCTATGGCGGCTTTGTTGCGCCCAAAATCATCACCTATGACTTCTCACCTCCCGCTCAGGTGTCCTAAGAACTTATTATCATGGATAATTTTACAGTATCAGCTTCCTATTAACTTCTATAACATATTTCAGTTAAACTATGTACTTATGTTAAATTCATAAAAATATTCAAAGAAAATATATTAGGTGTATCCATAGTTACACATACTAAGCAAGAAAAAAAGCTTATTTAAAACCTTATTTTTTTGACAGATCTTCGAACCATTTTTCATTCTAAAGGTTGATATCTGAACGATCGTTTATGGCAACTGTATCTCATATGGAACCAATTTGAGTCAAATTCGTGCTGGGTGCATTAAACAGCACTAAATATTCGAAGAAACTGGGTTTGGATATTGCAAGAAATTAAAAAGTTTTTCATACTAGATGCTGATTTTCGTCCGCCGTTATCAACACAATTCGTCACTCTGAGCAAGAATGTATATATTAATTATGTCTGCCAAGCCTCCTATAATCTGTTGCAGGGATATAAATGGATGTACTCAAATAATAACAGCATAATATAGTTACCTAAACAACAACCTCGCTGGATTTGTCTGCCCATCTTGTGAAAGTAGAGCGTCTCTGTATTTCGATGGTCGAGACATTTATTTGGATACGTGTGTCCGCGATAGTAGGGCGATGAGTTCTCGGAGCTCTCGGATGAGCTGGGATGTCGATTGTTGGACTCGCTCATGCTGCGTCTTGGCTCGCCGCGTCTTTTGGCTTCCGTTTTAAAAATCTCTTTGCGTCGCTCCACTTCATCAATGAGCGTCTGCCGCTCAAGAGTTTCCTTTTGTTTCTTAATGTCGAGGAGCTCCTGTTCGCGCTTCTGCTTAGCCTGCAGCATTTCGTCATAGAAGGAGCCTTTGGGCGGCTTGTTGTGCTCGAGTAGAAAGGCCTGAACAGTTTGAGCCAGTTCGTAGATCATAACCTCGCCTCGCAGCTCCTGAGATTGTGCTTGCAGCTGATTGAGCAGAGACTCCAGCAACTGATCCGACATGCCCTTCGATTCCTCCAACACTATTTTGGGTGCTCTACAAAGGCGAAACTAAGCATTAGATTCGTCTTAAAGCCACAAGAATATTTTGCCACTTACAGCTTTGGATACTTTGAGGGGCATGTTACGTGCAGCTTGGTGTAGACATAAGCCTGTGGCAGACCATTGGAGGAGTCTCGCAGTGGTGTCAACAATATGCGTATGTCCGTCGGCTTCCATTGCGTCTCATTGCTTTGTGGCCTCAAATCTTCCACATCGCAACCGAAAATGGACTACAAAATAGCCGGCATTTATTTCGTCATATAAGTAATGCGTCCATATGCATGCGAAAAGTGTGATTACCTTTATAACCTCCAATTCCTGTGTTTGCCTTTCGCGAAAAGATTCTTTCGCTGCCATTTAGTGGCAAAGTTGTTCATTAAATCTCAAATCGAAGTCAACAATTGCACTGCGTGTTGCATTGCAAAAAAATACTGGAGAATGTGTGTTTGTGTGTGCGTGAGTGCGCTGCTTGCTGTGTGTGTGTTTTGTTATGAATATTGCGGCCGGTGTGCTGTTTCTGCATTGGCAGCTGTTTCATTTTTCACAACTTTCCGCATCACTTTGGTGTTTGCCCTTAACTTAAGCTAGTACTAAGGCAATCACTGTTGTTATTAGCAATAAATTGATTGCTTAAAATAAGCAACTTGTTGATTTTAACATTAATTTTTCCACTCGCGTTTCATGTGCGTATTTCCAATTAGAGATGACATTCACTACTCTGCTAACAGCAATTGTATTTTCTGTTAAATAACATGGAATGTCGGCAGTATTACTTAATGTATTTTTTGGTGGTTTTTTTCATATTTCGAATAACGGTGCTTTGGTACGCGCGTCTCTCAGATAGCAAATTTATTTAGTTTATTTGTTCGTTTTCATTTCGTTATTAATTGTTTTTTGCTGAAAAGTGATTATGGCAAAAACACGCGTTGTTGTACATCTCACTGAAAACGTTGGCAGCGATCAAGCAAATGCTGACGACACTTTGCAATATGGCGGCGAATTGAGCATTTTGGATAATAAAACTTTACGTTTGTTGTGCTGTCAAAATGCATCAAAACCACAAGTGCTGGTGGCTGAGAAACTTCGCTTCAATCTTCTTTATGCCAACAACAATGAGGAGTTCAAGGAGCGGGAGTTAAACACATTGCTACTCAATCTGTTTGTAGATCAACGGGATTGCCTTCTGATGCATTTGACGGCTCAACGCGGATATCATTTAATGTTTCTCGTCGACGCCCTTGTCATCCAGGTCAATGTCAAGCTACAGCAGCTGGGCTTGCAGCTGGAAGAAGGTGCTGTGAGTTACAGGCAACTCGTGGCTGCAGATTGTCTCAATACTCTGGACACTCAGTGTAGATTCAGCGATACAAAGCATCTAATGGATTGGCTATTGAATGAATATCGAGTGCGCACCGCATTGGCAACTGGACACGAAGCACTCCAGGTGGAATACTTCGTTGCGCATAAGAATCTGGATATCCGCTTTAGCGTCAATTTTCACATACTGCTTGTGGCCATGGAGGAATTCTGTCGGGGCAGTCTGTGCAGCTTCCGTTGCTATTTGAGCAACGATCCAATTACGGCGGCTCTCTCCGTTACGGAGCTGACAACTTATCTGCGTCAAGCCGCTGAACTGGATTCCAGTAAACCATTGTATACGCTGATGCATTTCCATGTGCTGGCCACTGATGGCAGGGTCAACTGTAATACCGTCCAGTTGCTCGGCTTGGCGCATTTGGCCTGTAAGCAAGGCGACGCTGGCCAGGATCGTGTCGAAACTGTGAGTAGGTGATGCACGCTATGGCACACAATTCTTAATGTTCTATTTGCACTTTCAGAACCAAGTGCCGCAGGCGGTAGCCATGTCGATCAGTGACTCACAGATTCAACTTGAAGAATTTGAGAGCAGCGTCGAAGATGTGAACAAAAGCTTTAAGCTTGTCCATGGTTGCATGGTGGAGTATCTGCAGCAGGAGCAGCAGCTAAAGGACATGCGTGAACTTCTGGATGAACAGTGCAGCAACTTTGTGCCAATTCTCCTTGAATCCAAAGCGAAACTCTTGCAGTTAATTAATCTGATGATGAGACGTACGTAATACTTTTATACTTTTTTATTTCAATGGTGGAATGTTTTAATTATGAACCTCAATCTATAATAAGCAATTGTTGGAATTTATTCTAAGAGCAACTAAGCTATGAATCTGCGTGTCTTTGTATTATCAAATGTGTTTGACTTTATTATTAACTGTTTTCAAACTGGATGTCAACTAATTTCGTATTCTCGTATTTGTGAAATAAATCAAATTAATTTGTTCAAATGATTAACTAAATTTTCTTTTAACTAGATCAAAATTGTATGTATTAGAAATTGTTTTCTCGAGTATAAAGCATAAGTATGAGTGACAGAATCCATCGCGTAGTCGTGTCCTTAACGGATGCAATGCATAAAGTGCCCATCAGCATCAGGGAAAGTCTACTCGACTGCGAGATCAATATATTGGACAAGACCACACTGCTGATGCGCTTGAAGAGTGGAATTGATGGCTTTAGATCGCCACGTTACTATCAGCAGATGCAGTTTGATGCCGTGGGATATGAGGATGATCGACATGTGCGCTCCGAACTGAACGAGATGTTGGTGCAAATGTTTCGACATCATCGTCATACTTGCCTGTTGCGTCTGACGCCTCGACGGGCTCACAATGTGAAACTGATGACGCGTCTGCTCGTATCGGATGTTGATAAGGTCTTGGAGAAGCTGCCATATCACCTCGAAGGCATCAATGTGGAGTTTCATGATCTGCGCAAGTTCGATATGATCAATATGCTGGCAATAACGCAACGAAGCCATCGTAGCAGGGATCAGCAAAGTCGACGCGAAATGCAAACAACTCGGGATATGTTTGAATGGCTGCACAATGAGTATAATGTTTTGCGTGGACGCGGAACTGGCGATGAGTTCATCAATGTGGAGTTTGTACTTGGCGATGGCTTCCAGAAGCAACACAGTCTCAACATGGTTATCTTTAACATCTTTGACTGCAATCAACGCTCGGATATTGGCAATTTCTTCAAGGAACTTCCCATGGGCAGGCAGTGTAAGAGCACATTGCTCACGGATTGCATTAAGGAATCATTTGACTCTAAACGGGCCATCTTCACTTTGGTCCTCTGTGAAATGCCTTTGGACAAGGAGTGTGCCCGGGAGATGCACAAATTTCTTCAGCTAGCAGATAAGGCCTGTATGAACATTGGTACATCGAACAAGTCGGATCTGCAGGTGAAACCCTTGGACTCGACACTTTCATTAGAATGCCAGTCGAGGAGCAGCTCAACAAGAACCAGTGAGAGCAAATATCTGCGTTGCTGTCCCTTGAATCTTTCCGCTGAGGATCACACTAAACTGGCGTCGTGGTATCAACGCATTGACAACAAGTTTGCCGAGGTTAAGACCTACATGGAGAGACATTACAATGTTCAGTATCGCCAAAAGTTTCAAAAAGTCTGCAAAGAGCTGAAAAACTTGCGTTCATTGCAGGATAAAAGCGGCGGGGATGCCGGTCGATTAATGCTCAAAAATGGCATCAAGGATGAAACAATTACAGCCAAATATATGGAGGTGCTAAAGCAATTTCGTCAGCTGGAAAAGGAGGTCAAGAATTCCACTTTTGCCAGCACCTTATCAACCTACATGATCACCAAGAACTACGCGCTTGTGAATGCCGAGAAGATTCTGCAAGAACGAGAAATGGCCAATCTTCACGAACAACGAAGTCGTATAAAAATTGCATTTTGGTAATACGATTGCCTGTTCACTGTCCAGTCAAATTAACTGAAACCAGTCAAAATTATAAGCTGTTTAAGTTGTTTAATTTTGTTTTTATTATGTTATATATAATTTGCAATGAGAAACACGAAATATTTGTGGTTTCAACGGGTATACATATAATATAATATACATAAAATACATATTTATATATACATACATTTATATAAACTTGCAATATTATTGTCAACAATGTGTTCCATAATAGTATAGTTGGTAAGCAGCACTCTCTTTCCAACTGCGGCTTCAGGCTATAGTTTGTTTTTGTCCATACAATGTGTAACAGTTTAATAAATCAATGCTAAGCATACCATAATAGGGTATTTAATAATCTGATATATACCAATGCATAACGATAAAACGCTTAAAACACTCAAAGCAACATTCAAACTATTGATAAATGCACTTAAATGAATGCTACATTAATTGAATGAATAATGTATTGTATAAACTCGTATTTGTTTATATTATTTTTATAACATTTGTAATCACTGTTATCAGTTTGTGTTTACCATAAATATGTTTCGTATCTTGGCAATGTTCTTTCTTTTTTTTGGATATGTGCGAATCGCGATGTACTGTGTGTGGTTTTGGCCATAAAGTGTATTGAGGTAACTGCATTTTAACTGTGGCAGCTGTGTTCCTTGTTTAACCACTAAACATCATTTAAGAATCTTTAAAATTAAGATGATTATTGTAAATTAATAATAAAATGCCATGATTGTAAAACATGAACCTGCATTTCTGAGTATGCATTATGCATTATGAATTTGATTCTAATTTCTAAACTTAACATTTTTTTAAAGCACTGCCATTAAGAAATATAATAACTCTTTTTTAAAACTCAAAGGGTGGTTGGAAAATAATTAAAATATTATATATTTCATATGAATCATTCAAGTATTATTGTCATATATCAAGATCCAAATAACGTTAAAGCTTTGAACAATTTCATCTATTTATTTGTTTTCCTTGTAATTTCCATTTTCACAGTCTTTGCAATTAAGTCCAAAGCTTTGTGTTAGTTTTGTTTTGATTTCGAATATAGAGATGCTGCACAGGGGCTTAGTTTAAACTTAAAACATATACAAAAATATACATATCTATTTGTCGTAGTATTCAGATTGCCAGCAGGACGCTCTTTAAAGTTGGAAATTAAAGTTTAAAGAGCGCCAAGCTCTCGTACTCATACTCATAATTGTCTGGCTACACAAAAGCTTTTTGAGTTTATAATGCAGTATATTCTTTTTAGATTTGTAAATGCTATCATTTTCTGTTGGCTAACGTGATCTAACCGTTTCCATAATAATTTCATCGCAGTTCCCACTTGGAAACATCCATCCACTAATCTCTACACCTGAGCTGGTTTCGTCTGCTTGCCGAGTACCATGAGCAGCTTTTGTAGGAAATGTGTGAGGCTTACTGAAAAGTATAAAAAAAAGGTAAGTGCATTAGTCAAAGAGACACAATTGTTAACCCTTTAAAGTCTACTTAAGTGTGCTACAAAGGAATAAATAGTGCGAGTGAAAGAAAATAAGAATAAAAACATTTAGTGAGGACGGAAATAATTCCACCCACTTGTTAGTAGATTTGATTAAAGTTCAGGCAGATTAACTCAATTGTTAGAACAAACTTAGGAAAACTAAGATAAGGAGCAAACTTAAAAACCTTTGACGACGCTTTCGGACGCACAACCATCATCAGTTTCTGTAGTGCTTGTGTGACTCCGCCTAGAAGAATTGCAACAATTATAGGGTATAGCGTAAATCATATTTAACTTAATTTGCAAAACAGCATTTCTTGTGTGAACAGGAAGCAGACATCAAAAACGTGTATTAAGATCAATTATAATTAAATCAAACTTACCCATGGACTTCTGGAACCAGATTGGCTTATTCTTCCAGGCAATGAATACCAAATAGACGGGTATGCTGGACAGTATCATCAGTATGCCATAGCCTGTCTCGACGGGACTTGCGTACATGGGCACCACGGTGACAAATATTGTGGCAATCAGATACACAATCGGGAATACCAACGGCACCCGAATGGGGCGTGGCAAATTGGGCTGAGCCCAACGCAGCCAAGGCAGGCAAAGTACAGCAACGCCAATGCTCAACTGAAATGCGTTTAAATGAATATTAGGAATTTGTTGAACAACTACAATAGATGCCGCTTAATACAGAGACAGACTCTCAAAATATTTATTATTAAGGTCAACAATAGGAAATAAAAAAATAGTAAAATTTAAGAGATAATTTTTGTTTTGAAAAGTGAAAAGATTTGAAGATTTAAAAAAAATTTCAAAAGTTGATAGTATCGGGAGATTCAAATTTTTAGAAACATGGTCAATAAGTTTCTTAAAAAAACACATTTTCAAAATTCCTCTTCTGAATTGTGGGCATCTATTATATTAAAATGTTTGGAACGATCTATTTTTATATGATGTATGAAAAACGTACCCAAGTGGCAAAGCCCACATAGTTGATAAGTGCAAAAATGTCGGATACTGTGAGGTATAACATGGAGAGCAGAGCCATCGCCAGGACAGCAGGTGTGGGTGTAAATCGTTGAATTTGAATCATGGTTAGAATCTCTGGCATTTGACCCTCGTTGGCGCCCGCATAAAACAGACGGGAGGAGGTGAGCAAAATACCGTTGACGGCACCAAAAGTGGAAAGAGCGACAAAAACTGAAAGAAAAGAAAAGAATTCAATGAATTGTTAGTGATTACGGATACTGCAAAGTCATGAGCTTCACTCACCTGGTATGGTCCAGGCCAGCATGCCAAAGGCTCGCTCCGCGTAGGTGACAGCCACCGCGGAGGAGCCTAAAACCTCTTCGGGCGAGAGGATGGTGTAAAAGGAGATATTTGCCAAGACGTAGACAACGGTGACAAGTGTACAGCTGATGGCAATGGCGCGCGGCAGATTCTTGACTGGATCTTTCAGCTCCTCAATGATAAAGTTCAAGTAATTCCTGTCACCCAACCATATAAATCCAATTAGTCAAAAGGGAACAAACATAAGCCGCTTAAAACACACTCACCAGCCGTTGTAGGCAAACAAGCCCGAGTAGAAGGACAACGCCAAGGAAGTAACCTTCGTATCGCTGTTATCGAAAGTAAAGTATTTCACATTCCCCATATAAAGTTGGTACATGCCCGTCGCAATGATGATAAACAAGGCGAACAGCTGCAATTTTAAATGCGAATGTCCTGGCTCTGTAGTAATCCTTTGGCTTTAAACGGCAAATTGATTTAAACTTACTTTGGCATATGTAAAGATATCCTGCACAGCGGTGGCCCATTTAACGTCCCAGCAATTGATTAAAGTTAGTACCACTGTAAAAAGCAATAAGAGAGAGATATTTCAAGTATAGCATCAGCACGAGTCTGTATAATCATGGGTGATGTAATAATCTGAAAATTTGCACAATGTTAAATGCTTTGTTAATGGTACACAACTCCACACTATTAAATCAATACAAAATAAGTAAACGGACGATCAATCGAATCAGTCATTCACTCATTATCAACGTATCGTACGTGACATTTAAGTATGTGATGACATTTAGGCTCTTTAAAGAGTTGGCAAATAAGTCAAGAAATATTTAATGATATTTATGCTCTTTAAAGAGATTGCAAAGATTTCAGGTTCCTCTTCCGATTTGCTCATTTGCAAAGATTTCAAGTTGCTCTCTCGATTTTTTAATGATTTGTCTAATGACATTTGGGCAGCTTTAATAGTTGTCAAATATTTCAACTTTATTCCAAATATTTAAATAAATATTTTATGAAATTTAAGCTGAGAAGATTTTTAGGTACTTCTTAGAATTTTGACTCTTTCGAATCTTTAAAGAAAAATGTTATGAAATTCATAGTTTCTTTTTTTTTTTGAAGTTTCTGCATTTCCTAACTCGTTTGATTTTTTCCAGAATGGTATTTTAGTTTTTGCCAATCGATATATCACAATAAAACAATATATTCAGATCATATATTATATTATTTTTATATACTTTATTGTCTATTTGCACTTCGCATCAGTTGAAAACAGACGGAAATCGAAGAACCCCCCGCTTCGCTTATAGCAACTGATAAGCCAATGGCAAACACATTTCGCATTCGTCTGTTTACACTATTCTCGTGGGATCTGTTCGATTTGGGTCTAATCTATAGGTCAAGTACGCAACATTAGATAGGGTAGATTTGTAATACTCACAGATACAGCAAACGGCGAGCAATCGCGATGCATCCTCGGGTGGTGTGCATTCCGGAAAGAAGGGTTTCAGCACGTAGGTACTAAATGTTAACGCCACAATGGCCTGGGAACAGGGACGCACAATCATGCACTCGATCCAGAGACGTATGAATGCCATGAATGGCCCAAAGGTTTCCATTATATACGCATAATCCGCTCCCGATTTCGTAATCATTGTGCCCAACTCAGCGTAGCAATAGGCGCCAACCTGATGAGAGATAAGATGAGGAATGTCTTAGGAATTTAATAGAAGTTAGGGAAATTGAAGAAAATGGAAGGAGAAATTTTATTGGAAATTTAATACAAAAAGAGAAGAAATATGTTATGGAAATTAGAAGGGAAAGGTTTTTCGAGTTATTCTCATAAATAATTTAGTAGAGAAATATGTTGTAATACGATAAAAGTTATGCGGAAATTAAATAAATTAAAAGAGAAATGGTATTCAATTCTTTTTAAGTGCAAATAAAATAGAGGAAAATTTTGCACAAATAGCAACTGATGCTAAGATTATTTTAATAAAATTAGATTGGAAATGGGATCGAAACTTCATAGCAATTCTTGGAAACTTAAAGAAATTCCATGAGTACATTACTCAAACTTAAAGTATTCTTGAAGACATGACGTTCGTTCAACCCCAGAGTGGCAATCATTTTAGAACACACAGCGTATACGTAATTTATATTGAATATCAACAGCAGCGCATGCTTTTGACAAGGGCGTGTCAGTCTGTGGGTGTATTTGGGTGTGTGTGTGGGAGTAGCTGTGTGTGTATGTGTGGGAATTTCAATAATTTCATTAAAAGGCAAAATGCTGCTAGCATTTGTAATTGAGTGCTGGTCCTTTGCATTGCCAGATGCCAGTTGTCAGTTGGTATTTTGATTACGACTAGTTAGTTGCTCCATATTGTTGCACATCTGTTTATTGGCGCGTGGCCATCAACAGGTGTCTATATAACCTAACAAGCCAGTTCTTATTTGCATATAGATTTTATTAATATTTATGAGTCGCTGACCCTCTATTTTATTTTTCACTCCATGTACTCTGTATACACTCACCATTGAGAAAAGTCCAGACAGAACCCAAACAATCAGCGCCAAATTCACGCTGCCCGTATACATTAACACTCCGGTGGGTGAGACAAAGATACCAGAGCCAATGATTGAGCCCACAATCACCGTGCAGCCATTCAATAAACTCATTTTGGCCTTTAGTGTCACCTCACCGCCTCCGGCATCATCTCCACCTCCACCTCCATTGTCACCATCTCCATTTGTTAGCTTGGTCGATGCATCGCCATTTCCATTTATAATGGAACTTTTTCTCGAGGAGTTCTTGCGATTAAGCGACTCCGTTTCCATGTTGAAACTAAACTAAGTTGAGTTCAAAGAAGTTGCCTGAAATGTAATATACAAAACAAGTATTTTAACTTATTAATATAATACATAATTTTTTTTTAATATTAATAATGTTTATTCTAAATGTTTTCATTTCCGTTCATAACTTAACTTCAAGTATTAATTTTTAGAATGTAGTTTTATGGATTGCCTTTTTCTAGCTAAATTACAAACAGCAATCAGTGTTTTTCTTGTTGACCATATCATTCATATAGTTTATTAAAGTGCAACAGTTTTGGCTTTTTAGTTATTTATAAACTTAGTCAATTCATTCATATATTAAACTACACATGGCCTTTATTGTTTATCAGCCCATCTGTGCAATCTCCTGTGGCGATTTGTGTTAATTGTTTGCTCAATAAACATATTTATGTTAATTAATTGGGCTTAATAAACATACTCGTATTTGAATGCATCTGTCTAAGACAACTAACGTTTTGGTTTAATTCATAGTTAAGCTAGACAGACTCGTAATAATTTTTATCTCGCTGGAAATCTCAACTGAGTCACGACTTTTTATTTTACTTTGTTTGAAGTGAAAGGCAATTAAAGGTCATTGGCCAGGTTATGAAAGAATGGCTTGTTCTACATTTTAGAAAACTTATTGTTTGTTTGAGCTGAGTTGAAATCATGTGGCATTAAAATCGAACTTAAGTCGTCAGCTAAGAAATTCAGATGAACCCTGTACTTGTACGTTTTTATAATCACAACATGACCCCATTATCAGTTTGAAAATGAGGAAACACATGCAAGCAAAGATTTAAGTGAGTTCGTTAAACCACAAAAACAACGTATATTTTTTTTCATTAAATAAAATGCTATGTAAAACATTTGATTGATTGTTGGCTTGTGGTTGATGAGCGCGTGTTGGCCCATAAAATGATTTCTGATATGTAAACATTTTCTTTTCGTCTTGGTTCAAGGCTGTGGAAAGCGTAAAGCACCTCTGTCGGATTAGGTCACAACGTTTGTTTATTCTACCTATATACGTACATATATAGTCAGTCACTTCCTCCAAATCAAGAACCGGCACTGGACACACGCTTTGCATAAGTTAGCATGACATTAAAAGCGAGAATAACAACGGACACAGATACAAACAAATTTGTATCTGACTCAACTATTGAGCGTCATGTAGCACAAACAGGTGAATAAACTAATGAGCTGCTAGTACAGGGCATTAATTTGTTTTTTTTTTGTACCTTTTCAACTTTTATATCAAAGTCAAAGACTCTTGAGCCGGTTCTCTTTTATTGTTTAGAACCTTTGCTGCTGCTAATTACTCAACTAAAGGTTTAATTTGGACTTCATAGTTGAGCAGCCAAGCAGAGCGGAGTGAAAATATGAAAATCCGTCAAAAAATTTAGTTCTCCTGATGCAATCAACACTATTTCTGACCGCAGTGAATGCTCGAAAAGTGTTTAGTGGGGAATTTCAAATGTAATTGGGCTTTACTCGACGGAAACTTGCAAATAATAGCATAGAATTATTGCAAGCCAGGTTAACAACTTATCTTAGTCATTGGGGCTTTTGCGTCATTTGTGAATGTGTGAAAGGCAATTATAATTGGCATTCGGTAAACTATTAAGATGCAATTCGTTCGACTCTAATGAATATTGTTGTTACTTGTCTCTATTGTGATCAGCCTTTCACTCTTTTCTTAGCCATTAGCTTGGCCCAAAATCACTTCACTTATTTTCGGTCGAACACAATACCGACAGTATTGATTCAGCAGGGGCTATACACGTATGTATTTGTTAGATTGACTCACATTTTCCATGCCCACAAATAGCACAAAAAATCCATTAATTTTGATACCGTAAACAATCACATAAAATAGTTTTCGGGCTAATCTGACGAAGCTGCTATCAATTTTCCGGGCAGTTGCACAACAAATGTATATACTAATTTAACAAACTTCCATCTAACTAATAAAGTTATAGTAAAAATGAATATATTAACTTCTTCGAACTTCGACTTGATTTATGACATTTTTTGAAGCGTTTCTTCTTTAATCTTTCTGAATAAAATTAAAACTTAATTTAAAAGGTGTAAGTTGAGATTTTATAAATATGCTAATTTCCTTTTCATTATCTCTTCTTATATTTTTTGACAAGTGCACGAAATTTGCGAGCAGTTTTTGATAGCTTGATTTTAATGTGTTGCCAAATTAACAACACGTTGATGTATATACGTTTTTATTTTATATATGTACATAAGTGTATTTCTTGTGGGCTTTTTAATATCAATTTCAACTTTGTTTCATCTTTGCGAGGCACAAACACAAAAGAAAGACGTTGGCGAATATGGTAAATAATGTCGTTTAATTCGGACCTAGATTACACAGTTGTTGAAACAGTTCTCTGACATTTATTGTATTAACTACCTTTTTCAGATAAAATAAGAGTTCTCGTACTTTTTCCCGCCACGAATTCGTTAAGTGCTTCAAATTGATCAATACTACCGAGAGCTGGAACCGCACGCAATCAACGAATGGAGCAGACTGACAAGAGCATTGCCTGTTCCGAGGCATCTTTGCGGCGCAATCTCTGCCAGAGCACGGAGCTCGGCATAGCTGACTTTCCGTATCGCCTACAACTTGCCGAGATAAAGCTTTCAGTTGAGCTTAATCACAAGCTTTGGAGGCAGTCGGTAAAGCTCTTTTCTCTGCTGCGCTACATCGAACTTGTTGACGGTTGAAATTGTGTAGAGGGCTCGTTCATTTCTAACCGGCATTTTTGAATTTTTAATTTTTTTTGTGTTTTACCTGAAACGAGTTTTTGACGCGGCGATCGGAACATTTCTTTGTGTGTTTTGCTTTTCAACAGAATTTTTGTTGTTGCCCAAACAAAAACTTGAGTTGTTGTTGTGTTTTCTTATTTTTGTTTCTTTTTGATATTTCTCTTAAAATGTTTGCTTTTAGTTGTTGTACATAAGTGGAAAAGGTTCGTGTCATTTTTATCTAGCAGATACTTGTACGCAATTCTAATTAGCTGAATGCTGTCTAGCGATCTCTGTTCACGTGTTAGATACTTTATCTTTCGGCTCGACACTCGACCGTTTCTAGTTCTCTCGGAGTCTAACTGTACCAGCTGCACTGCTCAAGATACAAAAGAATAACAAAATGTATCTCTTTCACATGAAGACACACACTAATAGCTATAGTTATGCAAATTTCATTCAAATCCCACTGATTTTCGCGCGCGCATATTCAAATCCCACATTCCCACATACGAATTGCCCTATAATTGAATATATCCGCATTTGGAGCAACATCGTCTACACACAAATGTCGCACTGCTAACTCGTCCGCCAATGCGACAAAAGTGACTAAAGTCAGTTTGCAATTTCTCTAAGTAGCTCACAAATAGCCCACGCAATTTGTCTTCCTTTGAAGAATTTATTTAGAATTATTATTATTATTCGCTCGCTTTATGCAAAGAACTGTTTGATATTGCAGCCTGAAGTTTCCAAAGCAGGGCTTTATTGTACACCCTGTACGCTGTTGTTGCTGAGGTGTTATGAACAATATTGCAAGGATTGAAGAATTTGAAGAAATTTCGATGCAGATATAAAACAATTGAATTTTTTTTTTAACTTTTCCAATTACTTCTTAATCTTTTGAAACTATTAATTTGGGGTGACTTAACTTATTTTAAGAAAGGAGCAAATTAAATCTGGGGGTTTTAATGTGAGAGTAAATCTGTGGATAGGGTATCACTTAGTCGACTGCCAGCTTATAACTTAACATCAAATGGACAATGGATATTGCACAATCTCAGATTCATTAGACATAAATTAGCGACAATTGACGCGTCGCCTTAAACGTCATTGAGAGAGGAACGCGTACATACTTATTTTAGTGAGTATTTTTATAAGGGGCTTAATTTATGCAAGATTCTCGTAGTCTGAGAATTAAATTTAAATCTCAACTAGTTGTCATTATGTGTAACACGTAAATAAATTCACTTAAAGCCCGAGTGTTTGACATAATGTGTTGTTTATATTGATATTTATATTGAATTGCATTTGTGAAATGCTTAAGATTTCTCGAAGTGTGACGATTAATGTATTTTAAAGCACTCTTGTGAGGCATGACAAAATCAGCTCATGGGTGTTTTAATTCATATTTGAATAATATTAAGAAACCGGTATTAATTAATTTTTGTATTTTCTAAGTTAATTATACTTTGAATAATTGATTAGTATCGCACCATAAGCAGCACCCAAACCATTTTTATTATAAACATTAAAGGGAAAGCATCAATCCCAAGTTTATTTTCGTACAAAATCATAATAATAAACTTAATTCTTAATTCAGAAAAGTTTTATATTTGACTTAATCTCTGAGATCTTTGCACAATTGACAAATGGCTACAACATCTCGCAAACCTCTTTTAAAGCGCTTTTATTAAATGACGCTTCGGTTGCACCTTGCAAATGTCAATAAATTAGGAGCTCTGTCAAGGTGAAGGTAAATTTATACCCACAGATACAGTGTGTTCTCATTGAGAGAGACTTTTGGAACTACATTTGATACTCGCCGCGTGTTGGAAGCGCATAAGTCGATAGGAGGCAGCACACCCCGTTGGGTGCAGGGTATTAAATGTTCATTATTTTTTCGGATTAATATTAAGCCCAAGCTTTTGTGGTTGACAAATCAACTTGATAGCATAGTAAAAGTTTCGCTAAACAAATCACACTTTACATAAGCTGTGCCACAAAGTGGCGCCAAAGTGTCTGGCAATGTCAAATTGTGCCGACTAGTTGAGAAAGGTGGGTGTGTGTAGGTGTGTGTGTGTGGGTGTGTGTGTGTGGGTGTGTGTGACGTCACAGCTGCGTATGAAATTAGCTCTGACGTAGATGGAGGTGTGTTATTTTTCCGTCCGTCCCATTTTTGCAGCCTAAAATAGCTTTGCAGACTGTGAAAAGGGCAAAGTTCTTGCTACCCTTCAAATCCCACTATATGGCTAGATTTTTGTGGGGCTTCTCTAATTTGTTTTGTGAAAACTTACGACAAGTTCTTCGAATTTCAACAATTTCCAATTAAATGCAATAGTTTGCTGTCACACTTTCACTTGGCAATGTCAAGGCCTAAGCATAATTTGGTTATTATAATCCAGCAATTTTTTTATTTTATTATTGTGTATTGTAGGTTCGATTACTCTATATTTTTTCCCACGTCTATTTTCACACTTTTCTGTTAATCAAACATAGTGAATAACCAAATCACGTTGTCTACTATTTTTTATTTCTCAACAAATTCAAGCTTCAAGTCGTGTCCACAGTTCACAGTGTACTGAAAGCCAGCGCATGTCCACAGCATCAGAAAACGCGAACGAGAACCAGAACCAAAAACGTGAACGCCAGTATCGCCAGAACTCTGATAAGAGGCCGTTAAGAGCAAGAAGCTTACAGTTTGCAGACCAAAAAAGGGATACAACAAAAAATGTATATGAAAAAAGGTCGAAGTCTGTGCTTTGGCCAGTCACGTTATTGTTGTTGTTGTTGCTGTCGTTGCTGTAATTTTGTTGAAAACCTTTAGCGTACTTCAAATTATACGTTCCTGTCCGTTCAACCCCCTTCCCACTGCGTTTCTCTCGTTAGCATTCATCAAGGGCTCTTCTCGGTCTTCGGTCCACAAATTATGTCAGGCAAGTTATGCCATTTCTTCAATTTTGTTTTTTCGTTGGCTTTCAGATTTGTCTTTGCGTTCGTTTCGGTTCGCGCCTTTTGTTTGCGCTGAACGCACGGCACAATGTGCTTTTCATTGCTGTACACTGCGTTGCTCTGACCATAAATCTGTGTGAATATTGTATTTTTTGTTGTACCTAAGGTCAGCATTTGTTTGTTGTGCGCATGTCTCGGGTAGAGCTGATGGTTATAGCGCTAAATATATTTAAAGCTAATATCTAACAATAACGATAACTGTTTATCGATTGACAAGGCCTCTTTCCGTTAATTAAAATCGATTCACACTGCTTACAACGGTCTTTTCAGTGCGCCATGTTTGTATGTACTGCATGTCATAGCAGTGAGCTTCGGCAGCGATGCAATTGTGGCAACTGCTTGTAATTTTAACTGCTTAGAAAAAACTTCAGCAAGCAGTGAATTCGTAAGCAGTTTTTATTGCTCTTCTACTATTGAACAACAGATGGCGTTAACTCGAAGTTAACGTTATGTACACAAATTTAAGCGAAATTTGGTATGACAGATATTATAAAATATAATAAATAATAATAGTAACTATTACTTGGTATTACGTGTGATTATAATAGTGGACTAATTTAATACTGTCTGATTGATGTATTAACTTTTATGCACATATTTAACTATCTTAATGGTGTGCTAGTTGATTGTCTGGCTTTTATTTGGCATAAGAACGTGTGAACTGTTGCCAAATGTGTTCGCCACATCAACTTTTGATCCTGTTTCCGAACTCCTCATGCATACAAGCAGCATTGTTGTGCGCTTAAGATACACACACATGTGTGTGTGTGTGTTTGTTGTGCAGCAGTTGCATGCACCTACGCACTGTTGCACATCAATAAAAAAGGCAGAAGAAGAAGAAGAGTCTGCCGTGCCGCTTATTAGTTTGTTTTGCAGCTGGGCAAAATCAATCAATGGGCAACTGACAAAACTGGCAAACACCTGATGACCCCCCTCCATACCAGCCTCCCCTCCCCTGTGGACTGTCCTATAAGTGTTCCTAGGCAATTGCACCGGATGCTGGGCCAGCAGGATATGAAAGCATGTCCAATCCCCCTCAATTTTCTACCCTCTGCGCCACTCGCATATTTTTCGAGCTCCATTTTTTGATCCGAACATGATGACGACAATTGTCGCTTTCAGCTGGATGGCAATGTGCGTTGTAGAAACCATTTTTGACACCAAGAGACACTAGTTGGAATGAAGAGTGTTGCACAGTGGACGATTTGGCTGATCTAGCGGGTAAATAAGGAATATTTTAAAAAATTTAGAGATATTATCAAGATGACAATTTTTCTGGATTAATACTTAACAATCAACTTATTTTATTAGTCTTTCGTTTTATTCAAATAGTAGTGTTTATCTGTTTTGTTTGGTATTTATTGACAAAAATCTATTCCGAGTCAGTACTTAAGTCTGAATCGATCTATTTCATAATATATATCAACAATTGACAAAAAATGATTTAAAATTTATAAAAAATGAATATTAATATTAATCATAAATAAATTAATATTTTTAAATAGTCTTTGAAAAATAAATATATATTGTATTTAAAACTCAAGGTTTAAAAAAGTAAATTAAACATCCTGCCCGAAAGATAAACGTTTGTGTTAAAAAAATAAATCTATATATATCAATTGACAACAGTAAATTTTTAATAGAAAGTTGTTACAAAATTGGCGGATTTTCTTCCGCTAAATCAGCTGAATCGCCCACTGTGCATTGTCAGAGTTTTTTTTGTCAAACAAACTTTAATGCCACCCCAATGCGATTTGCATTTTTTAATGGACTGTAAGTTTCACGACAGGTAAAAAAAGCTCACATGCATTTGTCAAAACTACTAGACCCACCCGGCCATTTGCCATTTCCACAGTATTTCCCTATAGTTTTCATGGCTATCATCTTTCACCTGAACAAATTCTGAATAACTCTTTCGATCAATGAAGTGTCTCTCGTGTGGCGCTAAGCTACTTACCCAGTCCTATCACTCCATGGCAGTAGATACTCGAACTTGTTCAGGTTTCTGCAAAATTTATGCACTTCCTGACCGACGGCACATGTGAGACGGCCACTTTTGAGTTCTTCCTCTTCCGTCTGGACTGTGGACTGTCAATGAGCTGCAAAGCGGATTTTGATAGCATGGCATGCAACTCGAGGCCCCGTATTTATGCAAAGTGCTACCATGTGCAGCTCCTCCAAATGGTTTCCCAGTTGCGACGCAGTTGCTCCAACAGTTTGCCGGCTTATGTTAATTTTGATGGACTGAAATCAATTAAAGGCAAGTGGCAATATGAGAAATATGAAAGAAACTGTGGGCGCACAATCAAAACTTTACTAATTACAAAACTTGCCGAAAAATCAGCTTAATACAATAAGTGCGACAATGGCTGCTAACCAGTTACGGAAAGTGACTACCCCACCCACCTCTCTTCTCTCTCTTTCACTCTTCATAAGTAAGTGAGAAATAAACTTGCGTTTTCAATTACCAAAGCCAGGAGTTGAGTTCTCGGTCTTGAGTTGAGCCTGCTGCCAGGCATCAAAGGATATAGACGACGACGTCGTCTGCTGACAATGCGAAAATGCAAAGAGCAGAAGCACTTGAAAGCTGAATGAGAACGAAAATGAACACGGGAAAGGGAGCGGGAACGGATTGAGGGAGCTGAAGAGAGATGAAGCCTGGAACAAGGCAACTTAATGGAATGGCAACTGGCAACAGCAGCTAAAATCATTTTTAACACCATTTCGCCTCACTTTTTTCTTTTGAGTACTCCTTATCAAGTTGAAGGCGTTGCTTGATTGGAATAACAAACTTGTCTTCATTTTTTTTATAGTTGCATATGTTGTATGAAAAACGTTTACAGGATGCTCTTTTTTAGACATCAGTTTAATTCTTCTTACTCTAATTGAATGAATCTAGTGGGATTCTTATAAAATTGCTCCAAAATCAGCATAATTACTAAATAAAATCGGTTTAATCATTAAATAAATTATTATTACTAAACAAAATACGTATTATCATTAAATAAATATTACGGATTAAGGAGATTTGATTTAATATATCTTAAAATGATTACGGTCATAGTATTTTGAATATGAATATGGCAAATTGCAATAGTCAAGTATTGGATTTTTAACAGCTGATTTGGCATATTCTTACTGAAAATAGGCTGTGACCCAGTTTCGCAGATTTCACTGGAACTGATTTAGATTTCTTTATAGAATCAACTATTCCTAGAATCCTTTGTAGAATCAAGTGTTCGATGACGTTTGCTCGCATTCAACTTCTTTTTTTTTTGCTGAATCATGCGGTTTCATAATTTATTTAAAGCCATGTGCAGTTAGTCTGCCGCTTGACATTTCCAGCCGAGGCGAGTGGTAAAGGATAAAGTTTATAATTTCATAGAGCGATCCCCTCTTTTGGTCACCCTCTCCCCTTGGATTTTCCGACAGCGACGAGGCAGCGTCTTGAATTTATGCACTGAATTAATTATGCACGTACGTCGCGACTTTCATCGCGGGGAAGTGGCAACGGATTTGGCTTTGACTTTAGCCAACTTCGGTCCGACAGTTCTGGGCAGGATGGGCAGTGGGTGGTGGGTGGAGGAAAGTGGGCGTGTTCGGAGCCTTGTCGGTTCGTCTTTTCTGGCTGTCTTAGTTTGTGTTTGGTGGCGTTGGCGGCGCATTTAAAATAATTGCTCTGCGTTGTCAGATGCTGCAAGTGGAAAAACTGAAACTGGCAATTCGTGTGAAAAGTTTACATTACGCTTTTGGCATAAGCTTATAATGGATTTGTCAGCGGGCTTGTTGATTTTTTTTTCGTTGTTTTCCCTCAGGCTGCTGCGAAGCAACTACCGCAACAACAACCACGAAACTCTTCTTTGGGGCTGCTGCGTTGAACTAATGTAAATTATGGATAGTTCTAAGTGGCCCGAGAGTGGGTAACGACTACAAGTTAAATGTTTTGGGTTCATTTGCATAGAAGTTGCGGCGAAAGTTTCGCAGGAGAAAGTAGCAGGACCTAAAACTAAAAATTGTTAGGGAACATGCATGAAAGTACTTGAGCTGGAAAAGTTATTCAAATGAAGTTAACAGTTGATTATAATAGATGATATAGGTGGATAAGAATATCAATTAAAGAGATCTTATGGATGATTAGAAGAAATTATAAAAATGCTAACATAGATAAAGCGAGGAGAAGATAAAGACAACTTATAAGTTATAAAATAAATATATAAGAAAAAAATTAATTAATTATTATTATTTTGAAAAGTATCACATTTATAAAAATATCTCGCAAACTTCTTTTTGCATTTAAATTTGTGTTTATTCGAATTCTTAAAATCGAAATTTTTATTACCAGTTGATAAGTGTAATCAAGTAATATAGTTTTATTTGTATAGATATTACTTTCGATGAGTATTCTATACGGTATACTTCTGATTTAGTACTAATTGGCACATTAGATAATTTCTTTTACCTTTAATTGGCAAATTCCCTTCCTTGGAAAGCTGTCTTGTTCCACGTTGGCTTTGTTGTTGCCTTTAAGTCACTTTTTTTGTCCTTGACGATGGAAATTGCTCAGATTTCACACCCGGTGGGGAAGGGCAAAGGGGATGGGACATAGATACTTGGATACATGGGGCAACAGATTCATGACGCTGTTCTGGAGACGGCGTCAGCTGTCTGACATCGTTTATTTGCGCCGTTGGGGAAACGTTGAAAGCAAATTGATATTATGTGGATTTGGCTTTCACTTTGGGCCTGGGTATCAATAGGCGAAATCCTTTCGTAACGCCCTGACATCGTCTCACTCGAGTTAAGCCAAGGATAATGATTATGTTGCGCAACGAGCAGCGGCAAAGGAAAAGGGAAAGGGGATGGTAGGAGGGGAGGCAGTTAGTCAGTGGCTTTTGCATACATTGCGGGCTGAAGGTGGCTTCGGTGGGGGATGCGAGGTGGGGAGGAATCAAGCCAGAATTTGTAATCGACAGACAATCGACGTGCGCTCAAGAACATAATGGATGTTGAAGGGAATACGGAGTCGTATTTATTCCCAAGACAACACTGCAACTAATTGGGTTTCGCTTAACGTTTAGACAATGAGTTAGAACAAGACCGCAACTCTGGTCGAGAAATGCGAGTAGACTTGATTCGCAAACACTATCTCTCTCTATCTGTCTCTCTCTGTCTCTGGGCCACTTGATTGGAAAATCAAACTAATTAAAAGATTTCAATTAAACGTCGAGCTGCAAATGCTACAACTTGGCGCAGTAATTCCATTAAAATGGCAAATCAATTTCAATAAATTTCATTTCAGCTTGAAATGCGCACAAGGTAAGCATCCAATTTGAAGGCGTACTGCCACGCCCACAGGCAAAACGATGCCACTGCTGCTGGGATTTCTTTTGCCGCATTTTCTTTTAGTGCCTGCTGTAAGCGTCATAAAACTGTAACATGCTGACAAATCTGTTAATTGAATCGAGAATCCAATTAAAACTTCAATTTTGTGGAAACTTTGCGCTTTTGATAAAGTTCAAGTGCATAAATGGCCAACATGCGGTCGTTGTTGATTTCATTTCACAATCTCACATGTTGACACTGCTGACAAACTCAGCACATTTTTCATCACTCTTCGAGTATTTTCCACTATGCCACAAAACTAGCAATGTTCTTTTCCATTCTTTCTTTCCATTTTCTTTTGGCCTGGGTGTAAATTCAATAACGATTTTATGTGGGCTCTGTTGACTATATTAAAGTGCACAATTTCCTAATTAGTGTGTCTGGCATTTACATAGATGCCCCCCTTCTCTTGTTTGCCCCTCTCCCCTTTGCTCTGCGCCCATCGTTTTGTTGCCGCATTCCTCACTGTTGTCCTGCGTTTGAAAATAGTCAAAGCAAAACCACAAGCTGCGCATAACTAACTGAAACTGCTTTATTTGGACAAACCGCAGCAGGTCTCTCCCCCTTACATATTTACCTCAACTTCCTGCTGGACCTCTGCCACAAAGGCAACAAATACAAATACGAACTTGATACGTAGAGATGAGCGGTAGCAGACAATTTCATAAAATGCATTACTAAGTTGCTTTATCAGAAATATAATCAGTTTATTTTGTAAGCAATAGATTAGTAGAACCTATCTCAGGAAATTAATAATATCCGAGTCCCTGAAATAATATACTTTCAACATGTTTGTGGCTGCCTGCTTTAGAAGTTAATATAAGTTCATAAATGTTTGTATTTGATTTGAACATAATCGTAATTAATTTACATTTGATCAAATATTTTCTGTGTTGTTTTCTTAAAGTCGATGTAATTAATAAAACTAAACCTGAACTAAAATGTTTCGTAACAAGTAAATTGAATTTTAAAAATGTCTATTCACAGATAATTAATACCCTGAGATATTTACTTAAAATATTCAGAAACAGTTGTCAGTTTAGTTTTATAAAATAATATAATGTACACAAATACATATTTCCTGGAGATATTTTTGAAATGTTGACTATATTGTCAGTTTAATTTTATAAAATTAATTAATTCTCAATTTGAAGTTAAGAGGTTATAGTTCGTAGATTTCGTAGCATGTTTAAGTACTGCTCATCTCTGGAAGCGAGAGAGAAAACGAGGAAATGTTTCGCTTTCGACTGCTGCTACGCAGCCCATTAAAATTGCATTTAGTGAAAATTTATCAGTGTGCAGAAAGGTAACAACCGCAGGCGCACTTTGCACTTTGGACTCGCACCAGCTACAAGTGTGCGTGTGCCCGGAAACGGAAATAAAATAATTTCTGGTAGCACTCGACAGTCAAACAGACAAACAAACAGTTGTTGCAGCTGCAGTGCTATCTCTATCTCTATCTCTACACCAAGCTATCTTTCTCTCTGTCTCTCGCTGTATACCTTTCTCTGTCTGCGTATTTGTTTGTTTGACTCTCTGTTTGCCTCGAGGGGTAGACAGGCGTTTATGCAAATGTTTGGCCCCAATGCTTTAACTAAAAACACTTTAACCGCATTCACCTTGGGCGAATGCTTGTTAGTAGCCATTGAAATCAGCAGAGACACCCAGCCAGCTTCAGTTCCTAGCTCCAGCTCCAGCTCTCAACTCCCACTCCTGCTCAGTTGCCCAAAAGGCCGTAAAATGCCTGCAAGTTACAGCCTGGCCCGAACTCTGCCAAAATGGCTGTTGTTGCCGAAAAATGTTTCATTGCTTTGGGTGCTTCAGCTTTTTCTTCTTTAACCTTCCCTCGGATGGTTTGTTCTGGTTTGTCGACTGTTTTGCCACACCTCAACTAAAAGTCATGGCTCCGTGAGTTGCTCTTGTATAGAGTGAAGCATAGCGTAATCTCAATTCAGTCAAAGGTTTTCTACGCCCAACTGAGTCGCATACTCGTATTTTTCTATCTTCTCTCTCTTCTCCTTCTATCTATTTCTTTCTCTCTTTTTCTGCGCCAAACACTTTGGTGTGTTTATTATGGCTCTGTGTGTCTGTCCTTGAAGCGTTTGTTGTTTTGGGTTTTTGGCACTCCAAAAAAGATACTCGTCGCACTTGTTCATATGTGTTTGCCAAGTTTACTAGATGAACTCGTCAAATCAGATATTGCTTGATTAAACACATTAGCATTTACCAAAAATTTAATGCCAGCTTTGGGTAACTGAATAAACACAAGAGCTGAGAGAGAGAAAGATACTTTTATTTACATGAGGCAATGATTAAATTGCTTTCAGAACTATTTATATTTTCGGCTTCCTCAGCCTTTCTAATTTATAATAATCGAATAAATAATAATTTATTTAAATGATAGTTACAATAGTTTTTTAAATGTTATTATTTAATGATAGACTTAACATTTAATTCTTTTAAACTTTTATAAAATGATCTTTAAAGTTTATAACATTAGTAATTTATTGATAAACTTAATACTTACTATTAAAAACATACAAATATACATTCATACAAATATACATATGTACATACATACTCGTTAATTAAAAACTAAACAGATTTTGAAGCAGAATGTCATTTTGATCATTGTTCATTCTGCATTAAAATTTTATTAATTTCGTTAAAATATAAATGCGTATTTAAGGTCGCCCCATGATCCATTTTGCAGGCACGAACAACTTGTGAAGTGTTGTTTAGCGCCTTTTACAACACTGCCACACTTACCATGGCCAATAGCAGCAACAACACGCAGTCAAGTCGAGCTGGTGAAAACAAAACAAACATTTTCTCTCACGAAATTTATCGTTTGCATAAATTTGCTTTATTGCCTCTGCAGCTGATCCTTGTTGTTGTTTCTCCCCAGTGCGTGTGGGTGTGTGTGTGTTGTACGTGGGTGTATTAGTGTTAGTATGTGTATGTGTGTGTGTAGAGGAAGTGTAACTTTCGTTGGCAGACCAAGGCAGGGCAATCAACAACAACAACAACAAGAACGATGATGGCAACTAACACAGCCTGGCAAATGTGGCGAGCAAAGTTTTCCATTATTCAATTTAACTAATGAAACTGAAAATTCATTTTACCACATTAACACACACACACACAGAGAGAGAGAGAGAGAGAGAGGGAAAATGTTGAATGTGGCAGGAAATGTGAGCTGATGCCGACGGCAGGACATGTGTGCGTGTTATTTTGTTGCTGTTCTAATTCGACTCCTTGTGTGTTTGCTATAAAACGCGAAAATTTATATTTAGAGGCAATGTAAGGGATGAGGACGAGGACGAGGACTGGGACGGACTTTTGGGGCAGTGGACAACGTCGCGTCGCGGCGCCACCCCTTGCAGCATGGAAATGTGGCGGGGGGCATTTTAATAATTAAGCATACTTTCGGGCGTTTTCATGTCCATTTGGAGTGTCTGGCGGCTCTTTTGTTTAATGTGGCGACATTTCGCCTTATAAATTATGTGACCAAATGTGCGTTCAGTTCATTTATTTTCGTTCCTCCTGCCCAGATGGCCGCTTGTAAGAATTTACGAGCCAAGATTTCAATGTAAGTATATTGTGATATATTTATATGTATGTACCTTAAATTTTTATTGCTTTCATTAATTGTTGCGTTGAGGAAAATATATGTTTGTATATGTGTTATGCTAACAAAAATAATACTTAGCGCACTGGATTAACTTGATCATCATCATCATCAACGTTGTCATCGTCAACGTCAACGTCATCATCATTGTCAGCATCATCTACATCATCAATGTCATAGTTTTCGTCATCATCGTCATCGTCATCATCTGCTTGGTTATCGTCGTCCAACGGATCTGATTGCTGATCTTCAAGTTCATCGCTGGATAAGGGACTGTCTGCACTGTTGTTGTTGTGCACCTCCATGTGAGGATCATCATCGGGTGCATCCTCGGTGGTGTCGTCCTCATCATCCTCATGGCACGCATCCGTGTCTGGCGATGAGTGCTCAACATCAAAGCCATCCGTCTCCACATGATCCCCATTCCCAAGCTCACGTCTCGGCACACAGTTGAACTGAACTACAGATGCCTTTTCACTTCGTCCCGTGTTCAGCTCCTTGCGTATTCCAGCAGCTGGTTTCGCCTGTTGCCGGAGGGTGAGAGAGGCGTCTTCGCCAGCGGCATTTCGCTGGCTAGGACCACTCGAGGGAAACATGTTCTCGATGGAAGTGCTGGGCAGCAGACTCGGCATTAGTTTCGGCTCAATGGTCTTCTCATAGTCCGTAAAGTCGAACAACGGGGGCAGGGGGCGTCCACTTGGCATCGTTTGATTGGGATCATTCCGCAGCTCGTCGAAGAAGGGATGTGCGCAGGCCATGAACGGAGAAATCCGCTCATTCGGGGAGTAGATGAGGAGCTTCGAGACCAGATCGATCGCCTCCGGTGGCGTCTTTATGCGAAATACTTTCGCCCAGGGATGAGGCTTCAGTTGAGGCAGCTGCAGCTGTTTATAGTTGGGATTCATGTCCTGCAGTTGCTCTGGCGTCGGTGTTCCCATCACTTTAACAATCTCGACTATTTGATCGACCCCCGAATCACCGGGAAAGATAAGTTGTCCCAACAATAACTCGGCCAAAACGCAGCCGGCACTCCACATATCAATTTTGGTGCTGTACTGGGTGGCACCGAAGATCAACTCTGGTGATCGATAGTATCTCGAACAGATATACGAGACATTCGTCTCGCCGGCAACCAATTGCTTGGCACTGCCAAAGTCACACAATTTGAATACACCCGTCTCTGAATCCAAGAGCATATTCTGCGGCTTAATGTCTCGATGACAGAACCCAAAGCTGTGCATAAAGGCCAAGCTCCGGAACATCTGATACATATACAATCTGATGTAGTTGACGGGAAGTGTTTGCTTGGCCCGTGCGAATTGCCTCTCCAGCTTGTAGAGAGTCTCGGGCATAAAGTCCATGACCAGGTTAAGAAACACTTCCTCTCGCTTATCGCCGCTGGAGTAAAAGAAATACCTGAGACTGATAATATTCTGATGCTTCAGCTTTCTCATTATCTGCAATTCCCGATTCTTAAAGCGTCGATCCTGTAGGACCTTCTTGATGGCAATTAGCTCGTTTGTGGGCAACAACTTGGCCTGAAACACAACACCGAAGCTGCCATTGCCAATGACCTTGGTGTCCGTATAACTGATTTCCGTCATCGTGTCCGGACCGAAGCCAACAGTTGCCACAACGGTGATTACCTTGTTACTCGAATTGGCGCTCTTGCTAGCCATTGTTAATGACTTAGGCGACTTTCCTTCCTAATTGTTGATATTTGAAGACTTCAAACTGTTTTTTTTGTATTTGTTTCCTTGGGTTGTTTTTATAAAAAAGACAAATAATGTGGGCCTAATGTATTAGGTAAAACGAACGTATCAACCTCTGAAGACATAAGTGTACTGGCAAGTGTTTTTCAATATTTTTTTTTTAAATTTCAACCAGGCTATTTTACTTTTATTACTTCACTACCCTTTTGGGCAATACCTACCCTGTTTTCAAGTTTTTATCTATTTTTACTGTCATATTTACATTTATTTATTTTGATATTAAAATTAAAATACCTCTAATCGAATTATATGAAAAACCACAATTTATACATATTTATTTATATATGCGATATATATATTTTTATACCCGCATTGGTCATTCATTTTTAATCGCAAATCGATGATTAATAACAATAGCTATTTTATACATTCTTATGTGGGTCCAAGCTGATGTAGCTTCTCACTTAATCTTCTGAAAGTAGTCGGGAATAGTAGCTGCAAGTGGGCAGATCAGATTTATAAGTTTCACCCACACAAAAAATCAAAAATGGGGTGTGGTGCTGAATTAGTCAAATTTATACTCCTCTTATTCAATGTTTTGTGTATGGTAAATATTTGTTATTTAAGTGATTTCTTATGCCAAATCGGGTGTTAATTTGTGACAATACAATACTCCTAAGTTTTCATCGCAATTGTGATTGGCATAAAAAATAAAAACTTTATACTTATAAGTATAAATATAATGTAAATCGCAAGAAAATATCTTAGTGTCGATATCGAATTAAAATTCTAGAAACTATCTAAAAAAAACTTTTTGCTTTTGAAAATTATACAAATTTGTTTTAAATTTGATTAGTCTTCTTTAAGTTCAATATTGAAAATTTTAGCAATTTTCCTTACAGAAGTTAATGAAAAACATTTCCAGCCTTTTCCTGAATCAGTTTCGTATTTTACCTATTGCAGATATGTGGGGTTTATATATTAGTATATTGCTTTCCCATAGTCAAGCAAATTCATGATTTGTCCAGCATGAAAGAGCACTTGACCATAAATATTGTGGCCATTGTGCCAATGATTCTGGGTGGTCTCATCTTTTTGATGGCTTTGTTGGGTTGTTGCGGTGCTCTGCGTGGAAAACCCTGTCAGCTGAGAACCGTAAGTTACAAATTTCTATCAGCGACGTATGCTATACTTTTTCTTAATGATTCGGTTTTTTTTTTATCAGTTTTCTGTCATCATGCTTTGCCTGTTTATTGGCATGGTGACGTTGGTCATTTTCGTGTGGACGGATCATGGCAAAATTATCCATTATATTGAAGTTTTCATAAAAGATACATGGACTGCGCATAGGAGTCACAAACCTTCCAGTGAAATATTCCATAGATTGGAGACTGAAGTAAGAAATTTTATGGCTTGAGTGCGAATAGATCTAATTGATTTTCTATAGTTCAAATGCTGCGGCGAGGATGGTTATAGAAACTATAGACAAGCATCGGAAGCTATACCTGCATCTTGTTGTGGTTTTAAGCCAGGACAATTCTGTCCGGAAAATAAGGCATACACTTCAGGTTGCTTGGATGTTATTACCAATCTGTGGAATTCGCACGCGAAAGTCATCAAGTTTGGTGCACTAGCCGCATCTGGTGTTACGGTAAACAATTCTAAATTAATTAATACAAATGACATTTACTTAACAACATTTAAATCGATTGTTCCACAGTTTTTGGCCAGCACTTTTGCCAGTTATTTGGCCCACAAAATGGTAAGGAGCGTGCAGTATGAATATGAATACGAATAACTGAAGAGACAGTAAAATTCTCGTATCTCTATCGTTTTGTATTAAGATCACTGCTGTTCTCACTACAAGTTATAATAAAGACACTCTTAGTACACTTTAACTAATCTGGGAGTACTCGTATTGTTGCAACTTCAACTATGTTGCAGCTTCCTTTGTAGTCGATTATAACAGCACTTATATTGTTATCATCTGGTTAGTTATAGCTCAAGGGATGATTTCTTGGTGCAGATGCTCTTGTTGAAACTTTTGCCCATCGCTTTTTGCCTTTTGTCTTTGTCTTGTCCAGTTGCTTATCGGACTTTGCCATTGTTCTTATTCTACATTTGAAATGACCCCTTGGAGTCATCATCATAACCCCCCACGAACGAGTGATAATAATAACAAGGGTAAATCGTTTGTCGTTGTTGTATAAAATGCTTTTATTTGCAGTTATTTCGTTTATTGTATATCGTATATATTAGATATATAAAAGTGACACACTCATTGTAAAATCTTGATAGACACAGATACATACATATACACATATATATATATATATAAAGTCATACGTATATATATATATATTATATTCAACTATTTGCTGATACTTGATTTGATTTATTTATTTTGCAGTTATTTAGTTTATGCTTATGCCTTAAAAAATCGGTTAACTTACACAGAGTACAATATATTATTATACTTATTACAAATATTCGCTTTTCGTTTTTTTTTCATTTATTTATTAATTAAGAAATAGCTCTAATTTAAACACACAAATAGTAGAATTTTAATTATTTTCCATATTGGCAGTGTTTTTTTAGTATTATAATTTTTTTGTCTTCTATTAAAATGTGTAAGATAAATGGCTAAAACAGATTAATATTTACATAATCAACACACACACAAACATACTCATTCACACACATACAGTCACATGTATAGATACACAAATATTTGCGCTGAAATTAGTTGCAAATCATTTAACTAAATTGGGCTTAAAATATGGTCAAAAATTATAGTTCTTCTGTATGTGTGTGTGTGATAGGCTAAGTTGTGTATGTATGTGTGTTTGTTCTATTCGGTTTGCGCTTACATAAATATTATTGAAATTGCTGGACGTTGTTGGCATAAGTAAGTAAGTTGTTTATTTTTATTATATAGCTAGTTTCATATTCGTATTCGTATTTGTATTCGTATAGTTAAGTAATATAATTTTATTAAAATTACTAAATAAATTTATTTGGCTTTGCTTTGCTCCGTTAACGTTCTTCTTTACTTTCTCGATCTCGTTCATTCTGAATTCCCATCATTCATTTTAATTTTGCGTTGAAGTAAAATTGAATTTTACATAATTTTCATGCTATTTGTGCGGCATTGTTTGAATGCGTATCAAATTGGTTCTTAGTAGTTAATAAAAAAGCATATTTAATTTACTTGCAGGCCACACACACACACGCATTCACACACATACCTACACTAGACTGTATATGTGTATGTTTGTATGTGAAAGCAACACACGCATAACAATAAAATTTTATATTTATCGTTAACGATTTCCTTGTGCAGGAAGCGCGAGTGTTTTTGCTTTCTCTTTCTCTCTTCTCTTCTCTCTATCTCTCTCAATCTTCCTTTGTGTGTGTGAGTGTGTGACTAAGCCTCCTTCACATACAAATATATACTCGTAAGCATAAATATTTTGTGTTGTCTGCCTTCAGCTCTCGCATATTTTCATAAATTTTATGCCGCCAAAATGCGCCGCCGCTTATCATTAACGCACAATTTATTTTTGCTTTTATGCCAAGCAGCAATGTTGTTGTTATTATTGTTACTGTTTGTTATTGCTGTTGTTGTCCTGGTTGCGTGCCACTGGCTTTTTATCTGTGAGTTACATTTGCTTTTTTGGCTTTTTGATTATTTGCTTCGCATCTTAAGCTATTTCGTATTCCGAGTTTCGTGTTCCCCCTTTTTTTTTAATCTATTTTACATACATATTTTAAAGTGTTTTGCTTAGCTAATTAGTTTTTAGCACAATTTGATTTGTTTGCTACATACATGCAGTATATGTATGTACTTATACATAAGATACGGTAAAGACATTATCTATTTACATGTTGGCAGAATGTACATTTAATTTGCAAACGACAAAAGCCCGCAACGTTGCCAAGCTAAAGTTGTGCTCAACTTTTGGCCCAACGACTTTTAAATGTTGTTTATTGTTGTTAATGTTGGTTACTGCAGCAGCTGCTGGTTGTTGCTATTGTTTTTGTTATACTGTACTATAGCATACTTTTCTGCGTTGTAGTTTCATTTAACTTTGCACTTACACACGTTGTTGTTGCTGTTGTTGTTGCTGCTGTTGCCTATAGCCAAGCTTGTTCCTGCTCGAAGAGTTGTTGTTGCTGCTGCTGTTGTTGCTGTTGATGTTGCTGTTGCTGCTGCAGCCAAAGTTTGCAGAATGCTGTTGGCGGCGGTGCTGAGGGGCAAACATTGCCAGCTGCTGTTAATGCAACGAACTCCTGGCCGTGGGCGTGGTCGTTGTGGGCGGATGTTGGCTATTGCAAATTAAATTTAGCTAATTCTCACAATTCTGTGCTCATTTCGCTTACAATTGCGCTCTGTTATGATTGTTGTTCCAGCAGCATGTTTGAATGAGAAAGAAAGACAGAATAAAACGCATATTAGAGAAAGTTTTCGAATTGTGAATGCTATGTTTAAAAATCCAAGTTGGTAAAGTGCGTGTAGTGTAGTGTAATGTAGTGTGGTGTAGTGTACTATGTATATGAGTAGTGGGGCTTGTTAGTTTTATTTTCTAACTACTACAGTGCGTATACGTAATGCATTTGTGTATATATAAAGCAGCATAAAAAACGTTAAAAAAAATTACATAGTTTATGGCCAGAAGGTCATTAAGTTATATGCTGAAGCACTTATAAGAACAATAATATTAGTATGTATTTTTTGCAGTACAAGTATGTACTTAATCGTTGCTTTTTTATTACTTGCGAGGCTGAAATTTCAATTTATGGTCGAGGCATTTCGACCCACAAACAACAGGGACAGCACAAATAATTACTTAATTTAATCATAAACCTAAAAAAGGAAGAAAGCCAAAAAGGAAAACAAAAATTGTCAACACATAATTCTATGACCAGGGTTGCCGACTTTTTATAAAAACATTCATAAGCTTATCTCTTGCTCACAAAAAAAAGAGAGTAAAATTTTCGAATACTTCTTGTTTTGTGGCACTTTCAACATTTTCAGCACCACATTTTCCCCCGAAAATTGCGGAAAGTTTTACTTGGTTTCTTTTTATGACCCTTTTGCGTGTGGCAAGAACTCAACTACAAGTCGCAAATCGATGGGCGCAACGAAACATGAATTGCCGATGTATATAAGGGGCAAGGTTTTTATTATATATACTCTTCATTCTTGGATCTAAGAAGTCTCAATAAAATTATATGAATTAAGCCCTGATAATATTACATAATTATTAATTATATTTAGAAGTTATATTTTCATAAAATATTTTTTATTTGTCTGATAACCAGAAGCTAAGCTACAATCAGTGAATAAAACATTAATTTAAGCTTTCTCATTTTGAAACCAAAATTATCTATTTGTCTTGTAGCTTAAGAAATAGAAGAGCTAAAGTTTTTTGTTATATATTGTAATATTACTAAAATAACGTTTGCAGAGTATTTCAACTTCCACATATCCAAAATAAACCGCATATTTTTTGTTGATATTTTTTTGTTTTACTTTTTTTTCTGTTTTTGTTTATTTGACTCCTCAAAGTATCTGTGAGATATGAAATTGTTGTACGTAGAGCCTTTTTGCTTTCATCGCTTATTTTGTGTTTTGTTTCTGTTGAAATTTGTATTTATGTTTGGTTGGAGGCAACGGCAGCCCATGGGCGAAGGACATGCCCGGGAAAGTATCATTTGCCCGGCACTCGGGACTCGGAACTCGGCAACTCGCCTGCCGTTGTCGTAAATTTTAATGTTTTTGCTTTTGTGCTTTTGCCAGGGCCATCATATTTTCAGCTGTGTCTCCCTGAGTGTTTATGTGTGTGTGTGTGTGTTCTTGATGAAAATTATGTATATTTTTAGCACTTTCGCTTGTTTTGTTTTCGCTTATCGAGTTTGAAGGTCATTTGCTTAGCTTTCATTGCAATTTTTTCTGCCGGCGACCCAACTACGTACGTGTGTGTGAGTGTATCTGTGTGTGATATCATATCTTCATATAAAATAGGCTGAAATGTATGTTTGGATGCCTGGCTGCGCAGTTAATTTGTTGTGAAATTGTCATTTTGTTGCTTCAATGGCTGCGTGCAATGCGGCGTATGAGTAATATTTGTGACGAAACAAATGGCCAGAGTCGAACCTTTTGGACCAGACGCTAATGAGGCGCAAACAGAGACAGGGTATTCAAGACTTTGGCTATTTGCTGGACACCCCCAAAAACGAAGCATTGCGCACTTCATCCCTTCGTTGAAGGAAATTTAAATTGACATGTTTAAAGTCAATTTGTGCTCGGCCTGAACTTTGGCTCATAAACAAGGCAAGAGCCCCGCCCTCGAGTCCTAATATATACCGCGCCCCTGCTGACATTAACCTATTCATTTGTAAATGGGCTGTCGAATTTCTTCGTGGCATTCGCATAAATATTTGTGTGTCTTTTGCCCTGCCGAGCGTGAAAACGAAGTCGGAGGCGCCTCGAAAATAAACAAACTGAAACAAACGACGGAATGGCAGTCAAATCAAATGTAAATCCAAAATGAAAGCAAGCGCCAAGTGAAATTGAAATGAAAGTGAATGCGAATGTGAATGTGGAATGCGTTGCGGAAGCGACTTTTCCATTTTCTCATTTCCCATCGTCGTCGTCGTCATTGTTCCCCAGTTTGCTTAAAGGCAATTGAAAATTGGCAGCTGGCAAAGTGCTTTGACTTTGCTGCCAATGCCTTAAAAGGAGCCCCAACTGAGAGAGGGAACAGTCGAGAGGCCTCCTGACGCGTTTTTGGATCTGCTGCCACTCCCGATGTGCCCTGAGACAGGCATTTGGCCTGGCCTAAACAGGCACATTAATACATAATTTATAATGTTTTTATACTGTTTTGTTTTGCTCTGCCTCGCAGTTGGGGCATTCTTTAAGAGACAACCTGTGTAAGTTGAGCAATTTGATTAAGAAATTTAAACTGAAATTGAAGATAAATGTAATGGGATTTCAAACCGAGGGAGAAAATAAATTGATTAATCGTTATGATTATAATTGTTAGCATTTAAAATATAACATATAGAATAAATAAAATTTGTTTTGCAAATTAAATTAAAAATTTCTCATATTTATTACATTATGAAATTCACATTTAATTCTCATCTAAATAACACCCTAATTCTCAAATTTTTAAGATTGTTAAATCAAAGTTTATCCATGTTGTAAGAAAACACTATATAAAAATAGTATTTCTGAGATTTTTCCAATAAAAATGTAGCCCTTATTTGCGGTCTGTGATTTAAAGACTAAAGACAGCAATTGTTGGCTCGTTAGGATAATAATTGAAACACAAACTCAGATCTGGGGTAAGGATTCAATTCACATTCTTTTACACAACTGCAACTCTGGGGATTACAAACTACTTTCAACTCTCTGTTGCAGCAGCAAATGTTGCTACTGCGGTTGCTGTGGTTACATGCGGGGTCAAAGGGCGCACCTACTTAAGTCTATAAAATAGCAGTGTAAAAGTATCTGCTCGTTAGCTACACACAAAATGGTAAAGTAAAATAAGAACATTTAAGCAACCGATGCTAGCAAAAAGTTGCAGCAAAAGTCAAAAGATAACAACGACAAAGGACTAAAAGAAATACAATATTGAAAGAAAGAAATGGGGGAAAAATGTCAAATGAAAATTGTAATAAATAAACTTACCGGCGACTACTTTGTATAATTGGCGATAGAATTATCTCTAAACTGGAGGAAATGTTTTGATTTTGTTGTAAATTCGAGTGCGGATTGGAATTGGTTCGTTGTGAGTTCGTTGTTGTTGCAGTTGCTGCTGTTGCTGTTGTGGATTGCTGCTGGGTGTTGAGGGCAACTAGGGATATTGTTGGTTCATTCAGATTCGCATTCGTGCAATTGGTATTGGTATTGGTATTGGAGTTGGTTTGGCTACTGCTATGGCTATTTGCATTCAATGTGGGACAATTTAACGTTTGGTTGCTTGTGGTAATTGGCAATATTTGTTGTAGTTGTTGCTGCTGCAGACTGGTGTCGCTGCCACACTGCTGGCCACCATAGACATTCGCATTGCAATTATCTAGATTAATATTGGCCAATGCGCAAATGGACGCAACTGAATTTCGATTAGAATTGTTGTTGTTGTTGATACAGTTGTTGCTGTTGCTGGCACTGTTGTTGCTGCCAGTTGGGGACATCAAAGGCACATCAGCATCAAACATATCCTCTGCCTCAGCGGCCTCATCATCATATACGTCATCGGTGTCTTCGGCCTCATCATTAGTTGTGGTCGCATCCGGTTGCAAGGCCTCCAAAACTGCCATCACCTCGTCCTCCTCGCTGCAGGATTGCGATGAGTGCATTGCCTGTGCATTTGTCATGCGGTTTTGCAGGTGGTTTATTTTTGTTCATTTAAATCATTTTTGGGGGTAGAGGTATTGAGAACGGAAATCAAGGTTTAGCTTTCTTGCAGGGATCTGCGGGTCAACATACATTTTTTTATGGTACTAAAGACAGGCACTTATATAACACAAATATTTATCACAATTCGTCATGCACTTACATTAGATACAAATTTGTTTAGCCACAGACTGTGTTACATTATTATTGTTGCTAATTCACTATAAACATTAGCAGTAAACGATATTATTGACTATTTGCAATGCAGGCAAACATGCGCCACGCAATTTATTTATCACAAAATACTTATATTATCATACGAGACAAATCAAAAAACTGTAGACTAATGTAATTGAAATTAATTTTAAAAAAATCAGTCTGTATGCACATACATTTATTATTAGATCTGCAGGCACACAATTTTAATTACACACACCCAACCAAAGGTAGCGTAAAATACCCCAACAACAATGTCGACAACAACGACAATATCGACAACAACAAGCACAACAATGTGAACAACAATTGCAAATGCCAATACCTGTGGTTTGGGCAACAAAAGCTCGCCTGATTGCGTTCATAAAGTGACCGCCGGCCAAACACCTGACCAAAATCAAACCCTTCACTCTAACCTGGTGGCATTCACGTTGGCGCATGTGGCAAGTTGCAAATGGAGGAGTCGGGTATCCATACCACAGCACAAACACACGCCCTGCGGATTTCAATTGATTGCTTCGTTGTTGTATCGTACGATAATTGTTCTCGTTGTTGTCGTTGTTGCTTTTTAAGCACTCTCCTTGTTAGTGCACAAATATTTTAGTTATACTATTATACTTTTGGTAGACTTTTAGACCAAATATAATCACAGATAAAGCACCCATTACAACTCAAATTTTGTTTAAATTGAGATACTCTTCGGTATAAAATTGGTGCTTTAAAATTGGTAGATTAGATATTCATGGTAATTCATATATAAGTACATATTGAAGAGAATATCTTTTGAAATTTGAGATCAAGAGTGGGATTAATTAATTTTGACAAATTTTGCAATGTACAATTGCTGTATTTGATTTGCTAGACTTATATACAGAGTATCTTTTATATTTGAAGCAAAATATATAATCAGATATTATAACTTTTTAGACTAAGTTGTATGATCTATGTAATTTCTTAATAAGTGAATTGTTTCAAATGCTATCACATTTAAATGAATTTATATCTGAGTGGTATATCTGTAAACGTTTAACGCTTGAATTACTTTATCATTTGTTGCTTTAAATTTGTATAAACATAATTCAATAGAATTAATTTGGTAATTGCAATATCTTTGACTATATCTTTGATGGGGCAACGTCAATGTTTCAATCTCAATACACTTAAAAGCTCATTCAATTTGGCCAAAGACACGTTTGTTGTAGCACATTTGCTGTTATTATGATTGAGTTTAATACACACACACACACACACACGCACACACACAAACAAAACCCAGGCAAACACGTGCAGCAATCCGAAACATATTTGTTTGTGGGTGTGTGTGAGTGTTTGTGTATCTGTGTTTGTATAAAAGTAAACAGAATGCCCTCAACTCTACAGAATTTGTCAGAAGATATACACAAATTCATTTGTAAATGAAATCATAAAGGTGAACACGCCAAAGGCGAGTGAGACGGGGAAAGAGGGGAAGAAGTCTATACGCTTTCTATGCTTAGTTAGCATATAACTTTGTATCTCAATCTTGCAGATACAAAACCCTTGAGCCACTTATGGCTTATGCTTTTTGCAGCTCAACTTCAGTTCATTCTGTGCAGGGCGGCGAAGTTTGTTTGATTTGTTATTAATTAAAATTGCATTCAGCTTGAAAATTGTATTTGTTGCACAGAGAGCTTATCCCCTTCCCCCCTCTTGCCCAAATCATCAACCCCTCAGCTACACTATCAATAATGAAGCTTGAATTGAAGCCTAATGGAAACACGTACAAGATGGCTTAAATAAACAGAGTCAATGGCAGATCGAGATGGTAGAGGAAGTCCATTGGCATTGCTTGATTCTTGTTGCCTGTTCAAATTTAATTAATTTTCTTCCACTTTTCTGGGTGTGCGATGTATGTGTGTGTATGAGTGTATGTCTGTATGTTAATTAGGCACACTCAATAGACACACACGCCCCTTGGCTCGCAAATTCATCAAATTGTCTGAATAAAAACGCTAGCGACTATTAAATAAAACGCCCCCATCGTTATTAGTACGGGTGGCACCCGCTAAAAGGGACTCTCTTTCAATGTCAGCAGCCGTCTGGCAACTGTCAGGGCCAACAGGCGTGTCAACTCACCCATAGAAATAATTATAACCCGCAGTTCAAGGTTTTTTGCCATACTATTTTTTCAAAAGGTTTTCTCTACAATTTTTTCCATGCACATGCATAAAAGATATTTCAATTGTTTTTGCTTTGTTGCACATAGTCCACATAAATATTAAAAGCGACAGATGTCCATTGATGATGAAAGACAAAAGGCCAGCTTAGAGGAAAAAAATAAAAAACAATAAAAAAAAGTTGAATCATAAAAAAGCTCAAACTAAAACAAATACGAGTTTGCCGACGTTTATTGTTTGAGCACTGCATAATTAAATCATGCGGTGCTCAACATAAATAAGCAAATAAGGTAATGCTGGATGAGACAGCATGACTTGTATATACCCTGTACTAAAAATGATTACCGCCAGATACTTCATGTTACCATTTAATATAATTAGATGATCAAGTTACTGACTTTCGAATTTAAAAAAAATATTGACGCCCAACGAATGTTATTATTTATTTCTTTTTAAATTGTTCTTGGAGCCATACAAATAATAAAATCAAAAAAATATAAAACCAAGAAAAGTTTGTTGTTTTTTTTTTAAATAAAAGTATTAGAATTTATATTTGGTCGAAAAAGCTACTGACAAACTATATTTGCATATTACAGTTGCTCCAAGCTAATATACCTCTCTGATTTGCATTTCCAATGGGTAGAGCTGGCCAATTGTTAAATAAACTTTTTACAGCATTTTCCGCACTATTTGAGTCGCAAATTGTTCTCTGCAAATGAATCAATTGCCAGTGGAATATTTTTATTCGATATTTTTCAATTGTTTTTGCTAAACTTTTTATAAAAACTCTGCAGTCATTTGCATATAATATTTATGGAATTCTAATGTACTTTTAGTTCGACAATAGGCAGACCTATGAATACACTTTTCTCAAATGCTTTCTGTGAAAACAGAAATATGTTAAATTAAATTTTTGAAATAAGTTAAGTTAAGTATTAGTCAGAGAATTTAAGTTATTCTTTAACATAATTTATTGAATAAATAAATAATATTCACATACCCTGGTTTTTGTTAATTTTATGTAATGTCTTCAATTATGCTGTGTCTCTATTGTGTTGGAATTTGAGTCCATTTGGTTAAATCGCTTAAAGCTCAATAAGCCAAGCTATAAGTTGTCACTTTTATTGTTTACCAATTGTGTTAATCTAACATTTGTTATTGTATGTGCCTTCGAGGGGAGGCGACAACAACAATAGAGAACAGGACCAACAATAACAATAACAAAAAAACAAATGTAGAAGTCAAACAGCCTGAAGCGGTAACTCTTCGAGCGGCTAAGTAAAGTGCGTGCTATTGGCCAGGAGACAATGGCAAAAACAACAACAATCGAAACTTTTGGCACATTAAATCAGCAAATTTATTGACTTAACTGCTTTGGCAAGGACATGCCACATGCTTTGCCACGCCCAACGTTTGGCATTTCGCCTTTTGGCCTGGCCAACTCTCGGTATCTCTTTCAGCATGTGTCTTTGGGCTTTTCCCTGCCTGAAATTCCCTCTCTCTCCTCTCTAGTTTCCCCCCTCTCTTTCGTTGTGGCCGTTTGAGTTCCTGTCCTTGTCCCTTGCTGTGCTGTCATAATTTTTGATTTGCTTGTTTTATTTGATGTCCTTTGGATGCTGCTGCCTCTTCATCTTCTTCATGTTGTTGTTGCTCTTGTTGTTATTGTTGTTATTGCTGTTGTTGTTGCCAGGCACTGTCTTCGCTTTACTAAGCTGCCTCCAGCTTAGGGAAAAACAATTTTGCAAAATTTATTTTATAGCAAAATTATGCCAAACATTTCGAGAATGTTTCTATGTAGTGGCTGTTTCTTGCTATGAAGGCCATTTGTGACACACACACATACACTGAGAGTCACACTGAGAGTCATATGTGTGTGTGCGTGTGTAAGCGGGTCGCACAAAATTTATTTAAGAATTGTAAGTATTTTTGCTGTGGTAGCTGCGAAATTTGTGCCATCAACTTGAGTTGAAATTATTTGCTTGAGCAGCCCACTGTGCTCTGCCACGCCCTCCTCGCCCCCCCATAAGCTCTCACTCCATCTTGATGTTATATAAACTTGGATAATGTAGCGCAAATAGTTGCTTATTATTTATGCTGCTTTATTGCCCTCCTTCCCTTTTCCATCTCTTGGCTGGCAAAAGTATCTTTTGCCTTTGGGCAATTCATTTGAGCCTTTAGACAAAAATTAGTTAACATATTTCAGTTGTTAATTAGTCATGCGTGAAATTGAGCCGACGAGACTTTGTCCTGTATAGTTTTGAGGAAAATTTATGTGAATTAAACAACAAAATAAGAACAAAACAAAAGTAAATAAAACATAAAGATGTTACACGAGTAAGAGAAGAAAGACATAGAAGACCCATTTCTGGAGTCTCTAAAAAATGCTTTAAGTGATAAATGATTATTTTAAACTGCTTAACTGAAATGGATTACATAGTAAATTTTTATAAAAATCTTAAGTATATTTGACCAATCAGTATTTGAATATTATTTGGGCAAATATATTTAATTTAAGAATTCCCTTTTGATATACTTTTGCTGCACGTTAGTTTAAAGTAATTTTGGGACACATGCTGGTGTATCTGCAAGATACATAAGCTACAAATGTACTTCATACGCTTTACGCCTGCAACCACGCCTACTTGCGCGCAGTCTTCATTCAAGTTAATTAAATTCCCGTCTATGTGCCAGACACAAAACTTCAGATAGCAGCAAGTTTATTTGCAGACATAGCGCTGCTTTTGATAACACACTCACACACACACAAAGAGTAAGAGAGCGAGGGGTAAGTCATAAGTGTGTGTGTGTGTGTGTGTGTGTGTGCATGCAAAGATAAGTGTGCATGTAGCTTAACCCAGGGCAGAGTCCTTTTGGCTCCCACTGTTTACAATGAGTCTTTGCGAAATAATCAACATAAAAGCTTTAGTTGCTTATCATACGTAATGTTGTAAGTGTGTGAGTACGTGTGTATGTGTATCTTATTAAGGGATTTACAAGAGCAAAAAGAGAAAAAAAAAAATAAAACTAGTTGAAAATTAAGTATACGTTATGTGAGAGCAAGACTTGCCACTTGCAACCAAGTGCCCAAGTCGATTGTGTCGATAGTGCGAATAAAATACGTATTCAATTAAAGTGAGTCGGCAACTGGGAGAATCAAACAAATACTTGAACTTAAGTGAAGAAGTTGCATGCAATGGAACAAGACACAAAACACAAAAGACAAACATTCAACATTCAACTGAGATGCGGCAAGACACAAAGGGAAGTACGACAACATCAACAACATGCGGCAGGTTGAGGTGGAAGATCAACCCGAGGCGTACTCACAGTTTGCTGCGTTGAGGTGACATTCGACGGCGCGACATTCTGTCCGTGCTGCAGATACACTAATGGCCCACTGACCGCACCACCTGCCCCACCTGCACCGCCTGCACCCGTCGCCTTTGGCTGCTGCACAATGGGCGGCTGTTTGGGCTGTGTGGACTTGACGGCGGCGCCTTTGTCAAACTGATAGTACATGACATCAGTGGCGGGCGCCGAGCCACCATAAAGTGGTGCAGGCGGTGGCGGTGGATCAGCCGTCTGGGCGCCCGAGATGTGATACGCACTCGCCTGCTGTTTGGGCGAGCCAGTGCCAGAGGCGGAGTTCGAACCAGAACCGGAACCAGAGCCAGAACCAGAGCCTGAACCATTGCCATGGCCAGGACCAGGAAAGAGACCCGGTGGCATCTGTGGCATCTTGTAGTTGTAGATGTAGGGACGCTCGTATTCGCCGCCATGTATGTAGGATAGAAACAGATCCGATTTGGCCGGCTGCAAGCCAAATCCGCCAGCATGTGTTGGACCAACAGCGCGTTGGCCCAGAGCACGATTGTAGCCGGTGTTGGCCACATTGCTGCTGGCATAGTGCATGGGATAACAGCTGGCATTGGCCAACTGCGAGCTGCCAGCGCCCGTGAGCAGCTGCGTCTTGGTGACACTCTGACCCGACAGACGACGCGTTGGCACTCCAATATCCGACTTGGCATCACGACGCTTCACCTGCGCTGCACTCGACGACGGACCCTGATAGTAATAGGGAGCAGCCGGATTGTTTGGCCACTCGACAAAGCTGCGTTGCCGGCTGAAAGCACCACCACCAAGACCACTAGCACCACCACTAGCACCACCATTAGCTGACACCAAGTTACCCGTGAGATTGCTGCTGCTGCTGCTGGCAACACGAGCGCCGGCTGATCCCTTGCCCAGTGCATTGTTCAGACTGAACTTGTACTGATTGTTCTCAAAGGTCGTGTAACTGAGCAGGCGATTGCCGGCGCCAATGTTGTTGCCACTGCCACCGCCACCGCCACTGTGGCAAGTTGACAGCGTTGGCGGCGTCGTTGAGTTAGTATTAGCTGAGGAGGAGGATGTAATGTTTGCTGTTGTTGTGCTTGTTGCACCATGAACTGGCGCCAGGTTTTGTTTTGGATTGTGACTCGGGTTAGTGGACGATGTTGTTGAGGAATTGGCGTATTTGTAATTCGACTTTTGTTGCCGCTGCTGTTGGGCGAATAGCGAACGTTGCTGTTGCTGCTGATTACTCACAGTCTGTTGCATGAGGCTGTTGTAGCCACCACCACCTCCGTTGTTGCCACCGCCACCGCCACCTCCACCGCCGGCGCTGCCAACGGACTTGCGGTGACTGCCACTGGAGGCTCCAGATGATTTGTTCGTGCCATATCGTGTACTATCGCTGGATCTATTGGCGATTTAATGGAAAAAAAAGAGAGAGTTAGATTAAATGTCACTACCTATATTACAATCAAACTACCCGATATTGTTATTGAAACAAATAGAACAAGTGGCGCCGCTACAGTTGAGTGTGCTCGACTGTATAATACCCTGTGCCCTAGCTCTCCGATAGGTCATACGTAGGTGCGCTACGTTAGGCATGCCGAAGGTGTGATGATGCGGCTATAACTTTTTGGCTAATTGTTCGTATTACATCTACAATGTGATCTAGTGAACCGATTTAAACCAAATTACAAATTCTCAATCTGTGAGTTTGGTTGACTTATCTCTAAAAACAACAATAATTTTCGTACTTTATCTTAAAATTCGTTCCTATGGCAGCTATTTGATATCAGATTTCAACCAAACTTGTTCAGGATGTAGAATACCATCCCAAATGCGTATTCTGTTAGTTTGGTTGAGATACCTCAAACAACAAAAAAGTTTATCATACTAAAACTTGATTTTGGACTGATCGTTCCTATGGCAGCTATATGATATAAAGGTCCGATTTCAACCAAAGTTTTACCTATTAGTTTGGTCGAGATCTTTCAAACAACCAAAAAGTTTATTTTCGACTGATCTTTCTTATGACAGCAATATGATATTGTGGTCCAATTGAATAAATTGTATTTAATTTAATTAAAATAGTAAATCGTAAATCGTAATCGTAATCGTAATCGTTGAAATCGATGTTGTTCATGCCAAGAGTAGCCATTGTCTAAAATTTGCTCAGCTTGCTGAAGTCCGGCAACTCCAAATAATCTCTCCCACTCTTCTGTATCATCGAAATCAGCTGTTGAAGGCTGCTGCATTGCGCGCGCAATTTAAATTTAAGTGCTATGCTTTAATATTTGTGATTCTTTTTGCAGAATTTGTTAAGCATTTGAATACAATGATAATAATGGAAAACCTATTGAGCATATGTGCGAGCTTACTAGCTTATTATTAAACATAATAATTATTATAAATTCAGAGATTTCAGTGTTGTAAAACGATCTGTCGTCGAGGTGTCGAGGTGCAAAATTATAAAGTAGCATTTATACATATCGCTTTTTGCAATGCATACTAATATCTACATACATATATTTTAACACAATCGTAAATATGTATTAACTTAAACCATGTTAATATATTAAAATAGGATAGAAATTGTAGCCAAATATCGATAACTTTGCCTATCGCTCGTATTTGCGTTCGCACTCTGCGTACACGTGCTCACTGTTATGTTTTTGCACAAGCAAATGTGCATATGCTATCTCGCTCGCACTTGCCTATGTCTTAATTTTGATTTATGTGAATTAAAAGCAAATTTGAAATATCTTCTCTATTTAATAGTCAATCGCTTTGAAACTTTCAGGGTCACTAAATTAGCTTACTTCTTATCTTCCTGTTTAATAAGAAGTGTTTATATTAAAGATCACGTCTGTTAATCGTTTTTTGCGATTGGCGGGCGAAAGAGGCGTGGCATCTAAAATTTAAAACAAACTTGATCTGCGCCCGCTATCCAGCAACCTTCATACCAAATTTGAAGTCTTCAGCTTTTATAGTTTCTGAGATCCTTTGACTCAAACAGACGGACAGACGGACAGACGGACAGACAGACGGACATGGCTCAATCGACTCGGCTATTGATGCTGATCAAGAATATATATACTTTATAGGGTCGGAGATGCTTCCTTCTGCCTGTTACATACATTGCACAAATCCATTATACCCTTTTGACCATTTTCAATGGGCACGGGTATAAAAATCACTTTATTACAATATATCATGTAAGGTATCCTATTTTTTATATTTAATGAATAATATATTTATATATAAATATTTATGAAATAAATTATATAATTCTACCCGATTGAACCTGTCATTAAATTAAACAATGTGTAGTTACCTTTCCGAGGAGTAAGCATAATCCTGATCGGCACCCAGTCCGGAGTCCGTGTGCTCATGGGAAACGCGTAGCGCGGAGTTTTCCAATGGACTCAGATTGGAGCCAGTGGGTGAGATAAAGTCACCCATGCTCATGCTGGACATCATGCTGGATTAAGAAAGTCATAAATGCAAAACCTGACAAGGAATCCCACTTTCAATTTCACTCACCGCACCAATCCATGTCCATTGTTGCGTTCGCATTCACGCGAGGAAATTGTGCTGGCCGAGCGAATGGAACCGTTTTTCGGTGCACCACCTCCGGAATTAGCACTAGGGACACCACCAGCATTGCCCACGCCGCCGACATTGCTATCATGCGGATGAGAGCTTTGGTAGTAGAGTCTACAAGGCAGCATTGCAATATGAGTAATTGCCAGAAGCACTAACTCATTGAAATATTGGCTCAACTCACCCCCTAATCCGATCCACACGATTCTTGGCTTGTCCGGCATTGGCCGATCCACTGCCATTGGTAATGGTATTCCCGGATCCAGTGCTCTTGGCCCCCACGCTGCTCTTGCTGTTGCTCTTGTGGATCTTGAGATTGGAATTGGAGCGTTTCGAGGTCGTTTCCACCACAGTGTAGGGTATTTCTCGCAGCTGCTGCTCCGACATCCCAGCGGTGTCCACGAGACCGAATTGCAGATGCTTGGCCAGTTCGCTGTTCCACATGCGACTGCGCGATTCCGACGGAGATCTGGAGAATGTAATAGTTAGCAAGATGGATAAGTAAGGTTGACACACAATTAATTAGTTTTCAAAATTCATTATTTATTAAATATATTCACTCGTGACCTGAATGACTTTATTTGTTTTTAACATACTCAAACAAATTTAATTTAATTTTCTGTTTAGACCTATACCATACACATGACTCAGATTATAGAGAAAAAATCTTTAAAATAGTTCTTGTAATCACATTTTATTTTATCCAGAAACCTACACACTAAATTTAGAGCGTCTAGCTCTTATAGTCTTTGAGATAAAAAGTTTTCGTTAAAGGTGCTATACACCTACGTAAATTTGTATATCCATATTTTTCAAAAGAGGCTATTAGAGTCCTTTAAATAAATTTATGTTTTGTTTGCAAAGATAACTCCGTTGACTTACTTGTTCTTGCGATGCCGCCGGGACTTGTGGTGCGAATGGGTGTCCGAGTGGCTGTCGTTGCTGTGCAGGCTGCGGGCCACCATGCTGCTCTTGGAGACGGACGCCTGTTGCACGGAGCTCTGTCCCAGATTCGCCTCCGCCTGGCGGCGTTGCACCTCCCGCCACTGCGTGGTGGAATCGATCAGCTCTGCACTGCCGCTGCGCATGGAGGAGCTGCGATGGCCGGAGTAACTGCGTCCCCGGGTGCTATCGTGATCGGAGCCACCAGCGGAGTCCCTGCGATGCCGATGCGAGCGTCGATGCTTGCGATGATGCGATCTTCCCGAGCGTCCCGAGCCACGCGACAATTCACTCTCATTGTCCGAGGTGCGGCGATGGCGATGCTTGTGTCTGAAATACACAAGTTGAAGGGGCATCTGTTGGCCAGGGGAATGACAGTTGCACTTACCGGCGCGTGGAGCGCGAATCGTTTGAAGAATGACTCTCCACGGAGCTGGAGCGATAACGTTGCTGCTGATGCGAGGCGGATGAGGAGCTGGCACGTTGCTGTCGATGCTGATGATGCGACGACGATGACGACTGTTGATTATGATTATGATGATTATGATGATGATGATGATGACTGGTACCATGACCATGGCTATGTGTATGATGATGATGCAGACCACCGCCCGTGGTGCTCACCGATCTAACCGACCGTGGACTTGAGGGATTGTGGCCAAAAAGCGATCGCTGCTGGGATCTTGGCCAAGGGGCACTTCGTGTGCTGCGCGGCGAGTCAGGTGTCTGTAAATTGTTGCTGCCATTGTTGTTGTAGCTGCTGGAGTTGTTGTTCTGCTGCGAGGATGACTGCTGATGACTGGGACGCACTCCCAGGCTGGTGGGTATGCTGTACGTGGATCGGTAGGGACTGTCGTAGTTGCTGCAAGTAACATAGGGGCAACAGGAACGAGGGGAAGGAATCAGTTCAGTTCAGTTCAGCAATTGCAGCGCTCTCGCCATTATTTTGCCATAAATTTAAATTGTTTAACATAAACGTTGATTAAAGTCTGCAACACAACAGACAACAGACGCCATTTAGGCTGTCGCTGAAGAGGATCTCACCTCTTCCTCTCCCTCCCCTTTTACTCTCACCCTCTTCTGTCGTCTCTTTCTCGCTCAGATCGACACAGACAAATAATGCGCGTGTGCAAAATTGAGTAATTGCCGCACTGGCAATCAGCGGGCAATCATTGCGAGAAGCTCTCCAACATGGACATGGACTTGGACATGAATGTGGACATGCTGTTGGAGACTCTGCCGGGACGTGCCATTGTGCCATTGCCATTTCCATTGCCGGGTTTGCGGTCGCGCCTTGTGATTTATGTCCCGCTTGCCATTGGTGTGGGCAACTTGATTGGCCTCTCCTTCACTCCTCTCCTCCTGTCCTGCTCTCTCCTCCACTCCTGGCTGCCACTGCCTCACTCAACGTTGCAACGCTTGGCTTCCTTCTTTGTTTGCAAATGATAAACGACGTGAGCTATTTGCTCGTCCCATCTTCTCTCTTCCCTTACTCTCCACTCTCTTCTCTTCTCTTGTGAGCTGTTTGGAGCGTGTTCCTAGGAATTGTTGCGCCAGCGATTACACACTCCTTGGCTACCATTTCGGCTAATATATGCATAGATGGTGGCCTTTGCAGCTGCGACATTGATGGGGTCAAATGCGGCATTGCCACTGCCACGAGTTAATGATGTTGCAACTGATCGCACTGCAATCGGTTGCACATGCCACATAGATGACTTTTTTTTGCTTCATTTACCTGCTGATTTGAGCTTTGCTTTATAAAAAAGGGAATCCTCTTTTCTCTAGCTATGTCTGGCCTTTGTCTCTGTCTCTGCCTCTTTCTTAAATTTTCTATTTATCTTACTTGCTCAATGTTACTGTCGATCTCTTTGTCTAATTTGTTGTCTCCCTTCCTTCTTCATATCTCTCTGATTCTCTTCATTTTTAAGTTACTCATTTGTTCTGACAATCTCTCCATCTATTTATTATTTTCCAATCTATTGCTTTCTATCTTCCCTCTCAATATTTTCCCCCTCTCTTCCACTTTTTATATAGCTCTTTTCTTTGTTCTTAAAATGCACTCAAAGAACTATTTTCTATGAGTCAATATCCATTAGACTTTTCCTGCTTGATTCAACATCCTGTTAGCAACATTTCCGCAGCTCCAAATATAACGTTTCCTCTCTCTCTCTCTCTCTCTAATGACCGATTTTTATTTGTTCATATATATAATTTGATGTGCAAAACCATAAAACATTTAATAAATGTTGCGTCTAGACAATGTAACTGCCTTCAAATGGCAACTAAATGGATTTTGAGCACGAAATCGAAACATGCCACAAGAGTACTTGGACACAAGGACATCCAGGACATCAACAACAACAATAAGAAGAGGCAGAAGCACAATAAAAATAGCTAAAACAATGCAAAGGCGGCGGCCTGTCAAATCCAACAGACACCCACTTCCGAAGTGGTAGAAAGGAGGTAGATTGGGCATGATGAAGTGTTTGCTGCATTGTTTTCATATTGGAGACTGAGTGAGAGATAGACAGAGAGAGAAAGGGAGATTTTCACTATGCCAAAATGGCAACTGTATTTGCTTGGTGCAGACAGTCAAAGACAAAGATAGAGAGGGGAGACACAGAGAGGAAACGCCCCAAAAAAACTCGCATGTTGAAAATTAAAAACAGATCAAAGGAAGATGCAACATGAGAGCACTTCCGGCTCTGGCTGTGGCGCAACTCTCAAAATTATTTCCCAAAAAAAATAAAAGTGTCCAAAAAAAAAATAAAGTAAAATAAGGGACAACTACGCTAAAAGGAAGCGGCAGGAACAAGTGAATGTATATATATATATATATATATAGATATACACATACATATAAAGGCTGACGTTGGGTAAATCAAAACTTTTGTGCATGAAATGAAAACAAATGATGGATATTTGGAGTACTCACTTGGCTTGGTTCAAGTTGGCGTTGGCGTTGGCGTTGCCATTGCTGCTGCTGCTGTTGGCCAAACTCTGCAGTGGCAGCGGCTGTGGCAGCGGTCGGTTGCCAATGATGATGCCACCGCCTCCACCGTTGTTGCTATTGCTGTTGCTGTTAAAAAAGTCATCAATCACGCGTCGGGGCTGGCGCTTGGAGGGCACACGCGTAAACGCGGGCGGCGCTCGTCCGGCGGCAAGTGCATCCTTCTCCGTTTGCTTGTCCGTGCGACTGTTGTGGGTTTGTTGGTCGGTTGGTTGGTTGGTTGGTTGGGTTTGGGTCAGACATGCGAGATTGTTGGGGCAACAACATAAAAGTAGGCACGAAGTCGTACAAATATATATTAACAACAAAAATAAGCGGCAAAGCACAATGCAAAATAAAAGCAAGAGAAAAACATAAACTACCAAGAATGCTCCTGTCGAGTCTGCTCGACTGTAAGGGACACGACAATTCAATTTATATTTTTAATTTTAATTGCTATCAAATTTGGTAGCTCTAGCTCTTATAGTTTCTGCGATCTAGACTGATATATAAATTAATATTTGGCTTAAATATTTTATATTTTAAGTAAGGTAATTTAAGAGAAAAACGAAAAAAAGTGATCTTTCAAAAAAGATTGTTTCCTATTTTTAAACGCCTTTGATTCTTCAGACAAAAACTAATTTTTAGATTTTTTTTCTCATTGTAGGATTTCTTACGGACGAGCATATATGGCTATATCGACTCGAAGCTACATTCATTGTCAAAAACTTGTAAGTCCTTTTGCATATTTTGGGTACCGGGCTAAAAAATAGAAATAGTCCGAATACAAGACGTTGAGCTGATGGTTTTGGCCGGTAATAATGAACAGTGAACCATAAAAAGGTTGTAAAAACTTTCATTTGTTTCACAAATTAAAAAGGCCGACTAGAGTAGAACTCGGTCTGCAGCCGTAAAATGCGCTGGCGCCCAAAAACTTTATTTGGCCACGAAAAAAAGTGAGGCACCCTCCTTGTCTAATACTTGTAGTTTCATTTGAGTTGCGTTTTCGCTGAGTTTACGGTTAGCCACGTGTATGTCGATTTAGCCAAGTTCATAGTAGTAGGCACCAAGTGCAAGAAAGTTTTGTGCTGGCCAGGCCAAATGGCCTGGCGAATGGCCAGCCGCAGTCGCCGCAAATGGCTGTCATAAACATGGAACTGGAGGGCGAGTTCCAGCCCAGTCCGAGCCGAGCTGAGCCGGCCAAAAGTCCCTGCCACATTCGTCATGCACAATTGCCTTGCATTTCGCTGCTCACAGCCATTTCACAGAAAGTCATTAGTGGGCTTTGCACTCGACTTGCGTTTGTTGCCAGAATGCCAAACTGCCAGCCTGCCAGACTGCCGGCAGATCCGACATTTTTATTGGACTTCCAATTAGCTGGGCTGCTTTGGTGTAAACTTGATCTATGTGAGTTTAACTCTGCATCTATTAGGGATGCTGTTCGCTTCTTGAGAACCAGCTCGAATTACCGGCAAGTTTCAACTTGAGCCAGTTCATTGAACGAGCTGGCACAGCGCTGGTGTTTTGTGGACTGCCCTTAATGATCTAATCACATGAGCTGTGCTGCATGTGCATTCAAAAAGGATTTCGAGTGTGCTGGGTTACATTTTAATTGGCTGCACCACAAATTGGCAAACTGGCTAATAAATTGGCTAAAAAGCGCACCAGGCATGGCCATAATATGCTTGTACATAGACTCTCTCTCGCATCGGCTTAATAACTTTATTTAGTGCCTTGACTGACTCGAAGTTTCACCCACTCGCATGTGGCAACACTTCCGGCAGATTTGGCTTGAATGCCTGAAGCACTCGGGGGCCCTTGGTTTACTCACCTGTGTCGAAATCGCGAGCCGAGCTGAAACAAATCCGCTGCATGTGACTGGGAATTGGGCAGAGGTGCAACTCGCACCTGCCTGAAGAACGCATGATGCTCCACGCAGCATCTCCACAAATGTTTGCACGCCGATTTCCTTGGAGTTTCGAAGCCATAAGTGCTGAGCTCATTCTATTTGAGTAGATGTGTGAGAGAGAGAGAGAGTGAGTATAGGAATAAGTGTGATAAGCACTAAGTCAAGTCACGACGATGACGACGACGATGGAGACGCATTGAGAAGCAGTCTAGGAGTTTTAGACCTGGTTGTCGAAACCTTTAGCCGACAAAAGATGCAGTTGCCAACTAAAGGCAAATTGAGTGAATGAATGCCCGAGTGAATTCTGCGTCGAAGCAAACTTCCCTGCCAATGTGAAGTGTGAATTCTTTGACAAAAAAAAAAAATGTAAAAGAAAAATGTTCCCCCCAAAATAACAAAAAATGTGAAAATGCGAAAGTTTCCGGCTTTTGTGTGCGTCAACTGAAGAAAAGTTTTTTGATTATCAAAGCGTTAGCACCAAAAAGTGTTCAACTTAGAATAGCAACCGGGCTAGCTACGAGCTACCAGATACCCGATAGCATCTACTATCTACCAGCTACTTGTTGTCTAACGAGTGCTTCCTCAGCTGCCACACTTGAGAACGTTGACAGCTAAAAGTTGTCGCCCAGCGAAAAAAATTGGCGACACTGCAAAATGTCTGTAAAAAGAACACTCTTTTTTTCACAACGAAACTTGAACACACTTTAGCTTGAAGAACTTCTGTCTGATAGCTATCTTTATCATGTTGCTGAAAAGGATCAATGATCAATGGAATAAACTTTAACTAGCTAAAAATATAGCTGCTAATAACATCAGTATGCTGTTTCAGTTGGTTTTTGCTTAGTTTGTGGCTGATAAAGTTCAGATGGCAACACTGCATTTCAGCATGTTCAACAAAGTGCCAACTTCTTCAATATAAGGTAAAAATAAAATAAGGTAGTACATGTGTTCTATCGCATGCTCAAGTTTGTACTTGGCAAAGTGTCGATTTACGAGTATACCCTTTCCGCAAAGAAAGCATTAAAAACTTGAAGTGCCCAATGGCAAACGAACTGCAAATCGTGTGAAGCACTCGAGAGCAAAAAAATGTATAGTTAAGAGCAAATTCTTCGTCGTCATCGTCGTCTTCATAGCCATCGTCGCCGTCTTTGGCTTTGTTGCCGGGTGTGCTGAAATTTACATTTTTATCGCTTATCCTGAGCATAAAATAGCGTCCTTTATAATAAACTTTGGCAATGCGCGGCCAATAGTAATGAGCCACCGTCGTCTTGTTGCGCAGCACGACAATCCCGCTGGGTGTCAGGCCCAAAAAGTACTCCACACTGTCCTCGCCCTGTAATAAAGAGGAAAACAATAAGAATCGAGAATAAGAATGGGAATAAGAATAAGAATAAGAACAGGAACAAGAATGAGTTGAGTACCAGCCAAAGTTAAAGTTCGACTGGGAAGTTGGAAAAACTTGGGAGCAAAGTGTAGCTTTTGTTTTAGCTTAAGCAGCCAAGGCGACAAAAGTTTCTGGCTATTGCCAAAAATAAAAAGTGTGTTAACAAGAGAAAAGTTTCCTTTGGCCGGCTTGGCCTATTAGCAACTGGCTACGCATTATGGCCAAGTCATTCGCCCCTCGATCTAAGCATAAGCAGTAAAAAATAATAAAAAGAAATTGAAATTTTAGCTGTTAATTAAATTAAAAAAGCAAATGGTCCAAAGGGGTGACTGGGAAGGGGGAAAAGGGTAAGGGGGCACTGGCGCCGCGATAGTCAATGATTTGTGTCTATAAACAAACAGAAAGGGGGTAGGGGGGAGAGAGGGCAGCACATACCACAGGCATGTGGAGTACAAGGGATTTCGAGTTCCCACCCTCTCTCGCTTACACACACACACACACACACCCCAGACACACACACACACACACACACACATATGTCTGGTATACAAACACAGCTGGTGATTTATTGAGGTTTGATATCAAAGTAAAGGGCAATAAAAAATGCAAATGAAGTGCCAACTTACGCAGCACAAAAGCAGCTACAAAATAACAGGGCAGTTGAATCAGAAGGGGGTTGAATATCGGGTTAGACTCAACTGAGACAGAGTGGGCGTGGCTGTGGGGAATAATCATTGCGTTGGTAACCCCCATCTCCCCCACACACTCAAAATGTAAGCAAATGATTTATAATATTTGCCATGAAACGAAATTAAACTTTGCATTCACTTTGACCCCTTTTTATGGGCAGCTCCCCAACTCCAACTGCTGTGGTCTCTGCTTACAGCTACAGGGAGAGGGAGCGCCAACTCACCAGCACTGGATGCAAATCAACGCCATACATGTCATGCCATTTGACTTTGTCCAAATAGTTCAACTCGGCACTGGATGGCGACATGCCCTTCAACTGTTGATGCAACTCCGAGACGCGGGCTTCCAACTCGCTGCTCTGATTCGGCAGCAGGCGAAACTCCGACACATAGCCCTTTGAATGCCGACGCTGGTCGTAGTCCCCCAATTCAGCTGTAATATTGTGGATAATGTAAATGTTGGCATATCAAATTTGTCGGGGGATGACACTTACATTGCACCACAAAGGCGCCCAGCTCGGCGGCCAGCTCGAAGGCAACGGGCAGACGTCCTTGGAGCACATCCTGTTTGACTTGCAGGAAAAGTTGATATCTGTTGTTAAAATAAATTAAACAAATTTAATTAGTTGGCAAACACACTTGGAAAACTTTAAACAAGTTGTCATACAGCAACATACAAAATTAAGGTTAATATATTATCGATATATAGCTGGTCACAAAGCTATTATATCCTTTTCTGCTTTTTGGCTGAGTACAAAAATGATTGGAATACGACTTTGATGTTTTGACCTAAACACACAAAACGAACTGTTGACTTTGGCCAACACAACAACTGGAAGAGTTTGCAAAATGTTTCACAATTATTTGCCTAACGAGTAACGTTGTAATCCATGTGTCTGGCACATTCACAAACATTCTGGCATTATCGTTGATTCGATATTGTTAATAGAACGCTTTTAACTGTCCTTTAACCCAAAGCTCATCAGCAGCACTTGAAGTCAGTGTTGTAGGTGCAACGTTCGTGCAACATGCCACAATCTGGCTGACTGACTGACTGGCTGTCGAAAGTCAATTGCCGTTTATTGTGCGCCGCAGACTTTGTATAGCTGAAATAACAAAATCTCTAGCTTTTCTCCTCCCTTTGAACTCTGCACTTCAATAATATTCAATGCAATTTTATCCTCTCTCTCTCTCTCTCTCTCTTTTTAGTTGAGGGCGATATAAGTGCAATTCACTGCATTTTCATTGCATTTATATGCGCCAATATTAGCGCAGCAGTTGGCGCGAGTTTTGATCATGTTTGGCCAGAGATTGCCATCCGTTTTCCACCCCCTCCTGCCCCTGTCCCTGTCTCCTGTTGTGCTCATAGGAGCACAGTCGTCCACTTGGTGACGATTATGGGAAACGTGTCGTCGTATTAAACGCAAATATTTGCACACACCAAATGCTTGATAAATGCAGCTAACTGCAGCATGGCTAGAACACGACATTTGGCATCAGCCACGCCCCGCTTTAGTGCCCTCCCACTAGTATCTATGGAATTGCCCCTTTGGGACTTTCACAATTTTATGACGATTTGCGTTTTTCGCAATTCATTTTACTTGTTGTGTACACACACACACACACATACACACATGTTCATATGTGCATAAATGTGTATTAAATGCATTATGCACCATCCATTAGTTGTCTGCACTCTGACCAAAGTCCGCTGCCCTCAACTCAACTCTACTCAACTCAACTCGATTCGATTAATTTGCATTTTATTGAATTGTGAGTGCATTTGAATGCGTGTATGTGAGTGTGCGTGTGCGTGTGGCAATTAATAAATTGAATTTATGTAATAAAATGTGCAACATTTAATTGTTTAAAGTTTTAATAATGACAAGCGTAAATGAATTGAACTGATGGGTACTATTAATGGGCTTAAAAGGATGTCATTGATCATTGATCTAATTGGGAATTTCAATCCTGTCAACAACTAAAGCAAATTTAAATACCCCTAGACTTTTGAGCTTAATTACATTTAAATTTTAAATTTAATATAATAAATAACTAATTGTTTTTTCTTTGACTTTAAGTAAATTACAAATAATTAAAGCACACATTCATGTTATTCATTGAACTCACCTTGTTATCTCTTCTAGCAGTTTACACGGATCGGCGGCATAAAACTTAACACCGAAATACAAATCGTATGGATCCGATTTTGGTTTCAGTTGTCGTGAAATGCGTGACGCTGGATCCAGCCAGTGCTGAAATGGGATAGAGTGGGAAATGGGAAATGAAAAATAAATTTCAAATTGATAACATGGCGTATACGCAATCTGCTGGCACATACTCCTGGCGACAGCTGACAGGTGAGGACTTTGAACTATAAGCGTTTTTATGGCCAGCACAAAGGACTCGCAGGACATGCGAGAGCAGGCATAAAAGTGAATTTCAATGAAGGCCAAAGTGTCGCCTCCCTTTTTTATTTTTGCTTTCTACCACCATATTGTCTATGTGGAAAGCGAAATTATATAATTCGCCTTGCAGGCGCTTTCGTCTCGCCCGGTCTGGGCGTAAGGCTCAAAGAGTTTGCCAAAGAGACGAGTTTTTTGTTTTCATTCTTAACGCTTCGCATGCGCCTCAATGAATTTCAATGAAAACGAAAATGAATTTCAAAAACCAATATGTGTGCCCAGCAGCAGCAGCAGGAGCAGCAGGATATGCCAGGACCTGCTCACTCTCTCTCGAGAGAGACTTCTCCACTTACCGTTTGATTCTCGTCGTCTATATAGCGTATGCCAAAGTATGAAGTCTCGATTAAATTGAGCCTGGCAAAAACGACATCCAGCAGCGCTTGGCCCGGCAAATCATCCTGAAAATAGACAAGAAAATTGTTGTTAGAAGGCAAGCTGCACAGACAGAGGCAGAGAAAGAATGATAGCGATTGAGAGATAGAGAGCAAAGAAAAGGCGCTGGCAAAAGCCATTCAATGGCAAGGCAAACACTCACAACACTCGAAAAGACTCGAAAAGACTCAAACGCTGAAACTGAAACATTGAAACACTGGCAAACTGTTGAGCCGTTGAATGGACACTGAAGTCCTCGTCCAACTTCTATATCTCGACTCGACTCTCTCTGTGTGTCCTTCTGCTTTCTCCTACACTCTCTCCCTCTCCCTATCTTCATTTGCCTGACTGCGTCTGGCCGACAAAAGTGAAAACTTGCCGGCGACAATTATTGAATTGGAAAATTGCGCTTTTTTTTTTGGCGCATTTTGTCGATAAAATAAAATGAGAAAAAAGGTGCAGACAGCCCCCTCTAATGCCACGCCCACAATGGTTCGCTTATCAAACATTTTTGTTTGATTTAATTGAATTCGTGTGTGTGTCCGTTTGCATGTATGTATGTGTATGGTGTGGTGCCGACTTTAACGCTTTAAAAAGCCAATTTTTGTTAGCGCCAATAATAAATTGAGTTGATTCCCTAAGGGCAGAAAGGCGAACAAAGTTGCAACCGCAAAATACGCAAACTATGGGACCAGGAGACGCACCATTGTTAACCGCAAAGTCCCACACACACACACATATAGCACACACAGACACACATGCCACTTGCCACTTGCCACATGTGTGGCATTGTCTGGTGCTCCTGTGCCACAGCTGGCCCTCGACTTGTTTGATTTTTGGCGCTGACCAGACACTATCTCTGGCCAATCCCTTGTCTGACTTTTGAGGCAGCCAAAGGTTTTATTTGGTTCGGCGCTTTTTATTTGGGGAGTTCTTTTTTGAGGCACTGGGAAGGGGCGTGGAGGGGAGGGAGGCATGCCGACTGCTGTCATGTTTTATTTATAGTATTTTGCTTGACCAAACATCCCTTGGTGGCCACAGAACAGAGAACTGTTCTCTGTAGATGCTGCATTTCTTTCTATATACTCTTGATTAGGGTATTATAATTTTGACACGAAATTTGTAAAGCATCAAAGGAGGCATGACAGTCGGATATCATATAGATACCGTCTATCGGACTACTATATAAATCACTGTCATAGAAACAATCGGTCAAAAATGATAGACTTGTTTTAAATACTTTGTTTTTTTGTTGAGAAATCTTAAACAACATTCGCAACATTGTTTAATCGGTATTGTTTTATATATTCTTATAAAATTTAGCTTAGATCGGTCGACTGAGTCATTTTTCAGCCATTGAAACGATCTGCAAGGATATTAAATTTTCGGCATACCGAATATTTATTTTTCTTCCTGGTTGTATTGTGTGCCTTGTTTTATTGTTGTTGCGTCATAAACTTAATGGCTGGCAAGTGTGAACAACCCGAAGTGGAAGCTGAAGCTGAAGCCGTGTGTATTGGCATCGTCCATTGAATTTATGTTAAACTTTTGCTGACCAACAAAAGGACAAGCAAACAGAGAATATCTTGGCATAGAAATGAACTGATGATACCTTTTTCTAAGTTGTCTTTGGGGGATTCAAAAATGCCCAAGAAAATGCGCTTGCCTGGCGATAATCTGTATATGACAGCACGTGTTACCCACTTGTCCCTTTCTCTCTCTTTCTTCCGCCCATCAAAGGTCAAACCTAGTTGACTTCTTGTCCGTAAGGATAACCCAAGGGAGTCATAAACCATGTTGCAAATGTTAATAATTCTGGAAAACTAATTGTGAAATGAATGACAGACAGTTGAACTGAAAGTGCACTGCAAGGATGAGCAAAAGGACATGCTCCTAGCTGACACAGTGACAATGACAGCTGCTGAACTCATAATGCGAATGTCCTTTCAGGCGCTTTAAAATTGCATTACGTAGACGACATGTACGTGCCATGGTCCTGAAACACATTAGACAATGGCTCGTAAAATTTTCAACTAGAACCAGATACAAGATACAAGGTCTCATTGTTGCAACTTGCAACTTGCAACTTGCCGCCTGTTGCTCCCAAGCTCCACGCTCCCTGCATTGTTCTTCGATGCTTTTACGCAAGGACATAAGTAGAAAAGTGCATTTTAAAAATGCATAGGATACATGATACATACTCATGAAGTTGTTGTCGGTTTGTTCTTGCCATTTACTCGGCAAAAGTATTCCGAACACATCTCGTAAATAGAATTCTTGATGACTGAGTGTAATCTCTGTCTGGTTCCTATTAAAAAATGTGCAGTAGAAATGAAAATATTAAGAAAATTTAATAGAGTGCATAAAGCACAAAACGAAACAATTCCAAATTATGTTAGCATATTCAGAGTTTGTTTTAGTTCTCACAGTCTTTCTAAGCCTGACTTTATTTAACTTTGCTTTTTGAATATATTTCATTCCGTTCATGACTGCAAAGTAATTTAAATCCATTGGGCTGCATTTTAATCATTTCTCAAATAGAATAGTTGATAACTGAGTGTAATAGTCTATCTGGATTTAATTTAAGACATACAACTTTATAAGAATGTATATTAATAACCTAAATTGTATTTTTAACTACTTGATGAGTGTCTGTTAATGATAAGAAACAACGATCAAAAATTTCAAAAGTATTCACTTTAGAATAATTCGAAAAAATCAAGTTCAAATAAAATACAAAAGCGCTTTCTGAGATTCGTAGAAAAAAAAATCCAATAGTATAGATAAATTCAAATCTCGTACCCTTAAAAGCGCTTCCATAATAATGACTGCAAAGTAATATAGAGCCATTTGGCTTAATGAACTACATCTCGTGCATGCCTAAAAGCCTTCGATGAAGTTATGGCCTAAAATCAACGTAACATGTAAAGGTCTGAATGGTTTGCAATTAATCACAAACTCTCGACGCAAACCCGGAAAAACTTGTGTGCAAACAAAAGTGTTTAAGTCCCAAAAGGCTTGGCCCAGTTCCGACTCCAGCCCCAGTCTCTGTTTATTGGAACTCCCTGCCTCATGCCTTCCCTTTACAACAAAAGCTCCATCAGTTTGGCGAGTTCAATAAATTACGTTCGCCTAGCTGAGAATCAATGACGTATACTAAGAAGGAGAAGAAGTCGGGGCATCAAAGGCTGCCAAGAGTGGCGACTTTTAGATGAGCCAGTGCCATGATTATGTTGATGCTAATGATGATTAGGTCTTTGGCTTAAATGTCTTAATCAAATTATGCTTACTTTGATGTTTTCTAGAGCTGCAAGTTGGCGACTGTCGGCTAACAAATCCATCCAGCGCCCATTGCTGTCAGCCAAGCCCACTTAATGAGCTTACATTTTTAGCCGGATTCCTCCCTTGGCCTGTGCCACATCGACCACTCCAAATGCCCCATATTGGTATAAGAGTAGAGTTGTCTGTATTTTTACCGAGCGCTTTTCTTGTCAGCTGTCGGCAACAAGAACTTTTGCCTTGCAACTTAATTAGTGAGCGGCAAGTGGAAAACAGCAAAATATACCACACACGATTACGTGAGTGTGTGTGTGTGTGTGTAAGTATGTTTCTCCTTAGTTAACTTGCCACACTGCCACTTCACTCCACATTCCACACTCTCCACTTTATTTGCCAAAACAACGAGGGCGACACTTTTCTACGGTTAAATCCCAGCAGCGTCTTTTGGGAACTTAATCAACACGCTTTCCCGCAAACTTTGGCTACGTGACTAACCCAGTTTTGTTCGACTCGGCAAATGGGAATGGGAATCTAGCTCTGATTCGGAGTCTGAATCTGAATCTGGGCGCTGAAGTGCAGCATCTTTTGAGTTTAATATAATTAACACATACTCATAGTTTTTACACTCTGCACTCTGTTTATCCCCCAGATGCTTTTAGACCGAGCGAATTAGATACTCGCTGAGAAGTCGGATGATTTTATACGAATTCTCATAAAAAAGAAACACCTTGAACCAGCTATAAAATAAATCTACAGCTGCTCCAAGGACTCTCAGCTGCAGATGTATCTGTATCTCTATCTGTGTATCTTTGACTGCATTGTGCGTTTAATTGCGCTGCTTGGCTTAAACGTGCGCTGACCTTTGACAAGAACAACACACACACACACATACATTCGTTTGTGCTTATAACGGCATTATGAGTTTTAAGCTGAAGCGAACAAACAAAGCTAAAGAAGAAGCAAAAAATACTTATATAAAAAAGGAAAAGAGAAAAAACACAGTTGTTTGCAATGTCACAGACAAAACGGCGACAAGAGATGAGCGGAGATGAAGATGGATACGAAGAAGAAGAGAAGAGAGGAGAGGAGAGAAAATGATAAGTAGAAAATAAAGGAGAAGAGGCTGCAATGGCAGCTACATCTTGTCGCAGTCGCAGTCACAGTCACAGTCACAGTCGTCGTCAACGTTATGCACTAAACAAAAACAAGCCAGATCCAAAATGCTGCAAACAGATTTATGTCCATGTGCCGCCTTTGCCTCCCCTTGGCCACTCCCCTGCCGCTCCTGATCATCCCCAATTGAGGCTGAAACGTTGATGCTGGCGCATCTTCACCTAACTGAAAACACATTCAACAAACGAGATTTGCGTAATTCCTGCAGAGCTCAGTCAAGGTTCGTCTCGGTTTACTGTTTGCCGCTTGTTCTCTCGTTGTCGAGATGCCTCAACGGTTGGCATACTCTATCCGATTTGAGGTCTATACGAATTAAGACATCCATTTAGTTAGATAAGTAGCAGAGTAAGAAGATACAGAAACAATTACAGTCGTATTTACTTGAGATATCTTTATTTAACTCTACATGAATTACCTTTTATCGAAATTACTTCCTACCTATAGTAATAAATGTAATTTTTATTTTTTTTAGATTTTCTTTATACTGAGTTGCCTTTGAAGCTAATACTTTCATTTTTTTATATTTTGTCTGAAATTTAATCATTGAGGAAAATACTTTTCTACAGATCTCAATTAACTCAATTTTAATCTTTCTTTTCTAATACATATTTAAGTTACTTTGCATTTATTTTCCTGTAAAATGATTTCTTAAAACAAAATCATGTCGTCATATATTCCTTAAAGAATAATCTAATAGTCAATTGCGACTTAATTTTCCTTAAAATTTCATTTCATTTGAGAGTATCTCATTTTCAGTCTGATCAAGTTACCATTTGGCATCTTCTTCTTCTGTTGTTTTGTTTTGAGCACTCAGCTTAGAGGCACGCTGTCTGCTTACGGGTGTTTTATTTCGCATGCCACGGCTTGGCACAAAGCCTGACAATGCAGCATGTGGATGGATTCAGCTGCAACTTGAATGCTCAGCTACCCATACGAAATGCCATATGAGTTAAGAGTACTACCATCTCTCGACCATCTCATAGCGGCACTTTTTGCTTTTTCTAGGCTATGTCAGTTGTTAGTTGTCAGTTGTCAGTTGTCGGTCGCCTGTTTGTTTGTTCGTTCGTTTGCTCGTTCGTTCGTTGACATTTGTCGCATCTTTTTGGCCTTGCCTCCGAGACAGCTTCACAGCATCAGAAGCAGCTTCAGCTCATTTGGGGTACGAGCAATCAATGTAGATACATGTGTCTGCCTGTCCTGCCCATTTGCTGTTTGTTCTGTGAAATATTGCACATGCAACTGAGCAACTGAACAACGAGAACTGTGCAACTGTGCAACCGTTCAACTTGTCAGCTGCTTTCCGGCATGAAAAGCAAGAGCTACAACTTCCGCTGCTGTCGAGAGACGTCGTCAACGCCTCACCTGCATCATCACTTGCATTTTCCGCAAAGTTCCAACCAAGACAGACAGAGAGACAGACAGACAGCTGAAGTTGAATTCTTGGATGTCATTGTTTGCCTCGCTGGCTGGCAAATATTTTGCGCTTATCCTCGCACATCACAAGATGCAAAAAGAAACATGAAGAGAGGAATAGAAAAAATCAAATGAAACCAAACCAAACCAAACTGAACGCCGTGGTCTGTGGCGTGGTCTCACCTTGAATTTCTTTGGCTTGTGCGCCATTCAAACGCTTGGATAAACAAACGGCACAAAGATACAGATACCGACAGAGACATAGGGCGCAAAAAGTCTAGAAGTGGTCTTTATTGGTCTCGTCTGGTCCAGTCTACAGTGTGCAGTCTACAGTTTGCAGTCTCCAGCGTGGACCGTGCCAGACCACCAAGTGAGTGAGTTATCTGATGGTCGCCATGTGTCCCCCTCTCCACCCTTGTTATCCCCTTATCCCCTTGTCTCGTTGTCTTTTTTCTATCCGTCGTTCTGTGTATTTGCGTTTAAAGTTTTTTGATTGAATTGTTGCAAATTGTTTGCAAATCTATTTCGATTTCGATTCTTTTGCTGGCCCCCATCGAACAATTGCTTTTTGTCTTGTCTGGTTGTCTGCAGGCTTTTGCGGCCACGCAGTTACCGATGTATCTGCATACTCGTATACACTTAGACAGACACAAAGATACTCTCGGTATCCAAAACCGACATGACACTGAGTTATGGTTCTGACAGCTGCAAAAACCCAACCGACGTCCGCACAAAATTCAAGCCGAGGCTTTTAACCCAACCTGTTTTTTGTACCTTCTATTTTCCTTCTATTTTTGTTTTTCAATACATATTTTTTTGCTCTGTTAGATAATCCTATTAGCAGCCAAAGCGCAACTTCAGCAACAGATAAAGTAATTACCCCCTGTCCTAAAAAGATGCTTCGCCGAGTTTTGCCAAAGGTAAAATGTTCAACTTTTCGGCTCGACCTTTTTATTAATTGTACCCTTTTCTATACTCTGCACGAAAGGGTATTTAACAGGTTTTCATATACTTTGTGATTCAATTTCTGCATTCATTAAGAAAGCAAAGTCTACACTTATTTAAAAAGGAGTTTTTCAATATCGTTGTATCACTTTTTCTGTATTAAAATTGACCCTTTTTCAATTTCATTTGACAGGTCAAATCAATGAGCTGTCATTTGGTAAAACTGCTGATTTTTATTTACATGGCCAAGGAAATGGTGTCTTTAAGCCAAGTTATGGCAGGTGTGGGTGATGTCCGGCACAGAATGTGGAGGCAAAAAGCATTTATTTAGCCATTAAATACGCTTCATGAGTTTTTCTTATTTTCATTATCAATTTAAAAGCGCACAAGGCGAGCTGTAAAAAAGCTTTTAACTTAATTATGTTGGCCATAAACTGCAGGTTTATTTGGCCAGCTTGGCGTGTGAACGCTTCGACCAAACCGACTCTAATTAAATGTCCCCCGAGGCATAAAGTCCACGCCGTGGTCGCAACACAGGCACAGGCACACACCCATACTGATACAAATGTATATTTGTATCTATGAAATGTATCTAGAGATACGCTTTTTTTCGTTTTTTGGCTGAACACTTTGCGCTGAAGTGTTTGCTCGTGAAATACTTGAAGCAATCATTTTCGGTTTCTGGCTTGTCATTGTGGACGGCCTGAAGTGTGTTGAATGATTTACATAAATTCTCAAATGACCATGCCGCGTCGCCTCGTAGCACCCTGTATTGACAGAATTAAGCGCTAGTCAAATAAACCCACACTCTGCGACTGTTTTAACTGTTAAAATATACAATATATAATTATATAACCTTAAATAACAACAGCAACAATAACTTGGCCAGAGCACTTGAAGTTGGGAGAGCAGAAAAATGTTTCTTCTGGGCCCTGGTCCAAATGTCATTAGCATGTAAGCATGATAAATGACCAAAATGTGCGGCTCACAGACTGCCGCTTTTATATATGGTCATAAGAATGTTTTGTCTGGGCCCAAACGGGTAGAGGAACGAGCTTGTCTAGGCATGAAGTCGTCAAAGCCATTTGTCACAGTTTTGCCAACTTTTCTGCACTGAGCTTTAAGATGGAAAAAAACAACAGACAGAAAGCTGACTGGCCTGCTCTATTTCTTTTGGCTTTAAGTATTTTTTTCTCTGCTTGATTTCTTTTGTTGGTATAATTTATTTAGTGGCTAGACGAAGTTTTTAAGTAGAAATTAGCTAGATTTTACAAAGGCTTTTGACATTACAGCGGCTTTGAAATTATGAATTATTATTATAACTATTTATTTAATTAAACTCTACTAAGGCTTATAAAAGTAAGAAAGTATAAGCTTTATAAATATTTATTTTAAACTATATAAATATATACTTATATGCACATTAAAGTCTAATATTATTAACATATTTTCCAAATATATTAACTTTTAGTTATTGCTGTGCTTAAAACATGTTCAACAAACAATCTAAGGTGGAAATCCCCTCAGTTATGACAGAGTTACATTAGTCAAAAGCTTAAGCAGAACTATACAAGTGCCATCTCTGCAAGTCGAAATTCCACTAAATTATAAATATTTCGACAAGATAAAGTCTATTAATTAAATGGCGCGTTGTAAGCCCTTTAATACTTTGCGTAGACAACACGAAAATCATTTTCAAACAGTTGCCACACAGCATGTTAAGGTATTCGATGCTCGACTGGATGTTTTTGAATCATGGTCACAGTCGAAGATATCACACACTCAGATATACAGTGTGTATCTCGCTGTTTGTTTTACATTTTTGTTGTCTACATGCCTCACACATGGCAAAAATCAATCATACGCAACGTGCGCTCGGCTCGTCATGGCAATGAAATATCGATTACGACACGTTGTCGAGGCAGTCCCACAACATTGACTGATGTCGCGGATGTATCTGTATCTCTAGCTGTAATGAATGTTGTTGTTGTTGTTCTTGCTGTTGCTGCTGTAGGTCTGATAAAACCAGCAATAACAACAACAACAGTTACACTTTGCCAGTTCGTCGCAATGAAATGCAAAACGAGTCAACCGCAGGCTGCTGGCTCCCTCAACAGCCACCAATTGCTGCCTCTCCCTCCTTCTCCCCTCACCTGATTCATTAACGCAAAACTGCAGGCAATGTCGACTGGCGACTGGCGGCTGACGACTGGCGACTTTAAATGCGTGCGCTTAGTGCCATCGGCAGCCGTCAAAAGCAGCAGAGACAACGGCAAGCGCAACGAGAATCGCCGCGGCTGCCACATTGACAGACAGACAGACAGCTGGGGCAAGAGAGCGTGTAAATAAAATTACGTTTGAAGCAAGGCGGCCACACGCATTTTTATACCCCTCAGACCAGAGCTTTTAAGGGTGTATAGGTATTTTTTAAATTTTTAACAATATGTATTTTTTAAGCTTAAGAGATTCATAAATAATTAAATGCTATTTTGATAATCTGCTATGGATATATATATAATATTAAAATATGAATCTATAAAACCAATGGAGAAAACTAATGCTGAGATTTCATAACCTTTTCAGAATACTTATTTAAAGAAAATATGTATCTATCATTCAGAATATTTGAGAGTGGAGCATTCAAGTAAGACCAGTTAAGACCAGTGAAAAACTCAGTACAATTTAATAACTTTTACTTAATATTTTAAAAAGGCTTTGCTAACTTTGCTGTGTGAATAACGTTTAAAGTTAAATTCGATCAATTTATTTAACAATTTTCAAAGCTTTGCCTTAGAGAGTATCTGGCAGTCTATCATAGACAGTGCCTTCATAGTTGTTTTTTAATTCGCTGCCTTTTGCATATCGCAGCTGAGCCGCCGCACTTTGAATTTTCATTCATGGCTGCTTTTTTGGTATTTGTCGGCGGGCCTTTTATCAATCATGTGGCTGACGTGGTACGTGAGCCTCTCGGCCAATAATTACATGCGATAAGTTGCCCGAGTGCAGCTCAAAGAGAGGGAGACAAATTCGCCCAGTCAGTTTGCACTGATCGTTGTAGTTGTTTTTGTTCTGGCTGTCCCTGTTGCCAGTTTAAACTCATTAATAATGACCCGAGGCATGCACTGCGCCAACAACAACAACAACGACAGCAACAACAACGACAACGACGCGACGACTGCCAGTTGTTGTCCGCCCAGGTTGCCATTGTCAAATTGTGGCCACGCCCACAGCACAAACGCCTGCATCGGAACACATGTCTAATGCGCAATTTATGCTAGCCAACAGGCAGTCAAGTTGTTGGCCAATCTCATGTTAAAAGAGAGGGGGGTATGGGAACGAGTCGCTTTGAGCCGATTAGAGCCGCTTGTTTTCAGTCGATTTGGTGGCTTACATCGATTTACAGCTGTTTGTGGTTTGTATCCGATGTATCTTGTGCATGTGCTTGTAAAATTATTATAAATGTCTTGTTGATGAGCTGTGATTATTAACGTTTACGTGCTTCAACTCTCATGCTGTACTCGAGTAACAACAAAAAAGTCGCTTATAACATGCAACATGCAACGCGACGCCAAGTGTCATTAGCCAGTTCCAAGAAATGCTAACTAGCCTGTCGTTCCACACCGACTTCACTGTACTTGTCTGGTTTGGCCTGGCCTGGCCTGATCAATCAGGAATGAACTGGAACATTATGCCGTGGGCGCTTACCGATCAACTGCTCTGATTATGTAGATACAGATACACACGTATCTTTATGCTCGAGTCTTGTGTCTACAGACATATAATTAACTGCCGGCCTTTCCAAGTCATTGCTCATTATGTCCCCAGGACCCCACAGGCAAACCTGATGACACGAATTTGCATAAGATATGCTTATCATGTCACATTGTACTCGTATACGAGCTTATCACTGATGCAACAAGGTAATGAGTCTGTGCAGAAGATACATCGTCCTCTTCTGCAGCCATAAATAGCAAGAAAATACGAAGAATTCGTGGATGCTTCAAATTGTTGCAGGTATAGGGAGGCAGCTTTAGATCTATTAAAAATGTTATTACTGATCATTCGACCCCATTAAGCTGAGGTTTTTTAAAAAAGCGTTGTAAATATTTCAGAACATGTTATTACAGAGCATCTGCTAGTTAAGCATACTTTTTTGTAGGCACAAAGATTAAATGCCTAAACGTTTTGACCACTTGTATTTGACAATTTATTTTATGCTTCTTTAATCCAATTTTCTCGAATTTCCTTTATCTGATTTATGTTTGAAATAAAAACAACATTCTACACAGCCTATCAAAAATATTTTTCAATTAAAAGACAACGACATATTGATGGCCATGGAAAACGACTGAGATTTCATGGGCATTTTATATTTATATTTATTTATGTTGCATGCTTGAATAATTTTTTGCACACTCTTGCTGAAATCAAAGAACAGAAACGAGGACACAAACACACTCAAGTATTTATATTCCTATGTAAGTACGTATATGGGAAAATCAGAGAACTATTTATTTGATTTGTCCGCACAATGATGCCAACTATGAGATGGCGTGCAAAATCAGCAGAATTTTCTAAGCGACAGCAGACAAAAGGCGACAACGTTGGAGGCTGCTTTTCATGACACACAAACACACACACACACACACACAAGCACACATATACAGAGTTCTCCCTCGGTTCTCATTTCTCAGTTCTCAGTTCTCGTTGTCGCTGACGACCCATTTAATTTGGCAAACGTGCGCAGTTTTAAAGCAAGGGGCAACCACAGAGGCTCTGCCTGTGTGGCAGCAACAAGAGGGGCAACATCAGCCAGCAGGCAGCAGACAGCAGGCGACGTGTGAATGATGACACTTTGCATGTTTGCCAAGTCAGAGGCAACGGCAACGGCTCAGGCTCTGCACTAAATATTGATGAGGGTGCTCTGACGTTGGAGCTGGAGCACATGATGGTTAGCAGATGGCAGGCACGTGCAAAGTATGCAACACTTTTTGTCAATTGACATAAATCACAGACCATATACAGAGGCAGAGAGAGAGAGAGAGAGTGAGAGGGACAGTACACATAATAGTTGGCCTTGTTGTTGCTGTTCTTGTCGCTGCTTATGTGGCTAATGTTGACACTAAAGACTGCAAATGATTCCCGTACACAAACTCACCTTGATCTCGTGTATAAAGTCCGTTTCATCCAGCAAATTAATGCGCACGGACATAATCCGCGAGGGTCGACACAAGCAATTCATATTTTAGCCGTTTTACTCTGTTTGCTTGTCTGCCTTGTTATTAACTTCTTCCCAACGTTGACGCTTAAGCCAATTGCGTATGCGCCGCGTTGTCCCTCAAAGTTGTCAGCATTTTCATTAGACTCCAAAGTAAAGCTGCAAGGAAAGTAAAAGATACAGATATAGTGACGTGTTTCTATGTTTCGGAATAAATCTTACTTGTAGCTTTCATAATAAGAAGTGTAATTTATGATGAATGAATGCGTTAAAAATAATTTTAAATCTATTGCAATTTTTAAACAAAAATTAAATAAAAGTATTATTTTCAAAAAATCGTAATAAATATTGGAGAAAAACTTTTACAACGTATTTATCTTTTCAAAATTATCACAGCGCGGTTTCTGATAGTGAGTGTGAGATGTGTAGAAAGTGGCAATTAAACGGTGCACGTAATTAATAAATAGTTTCTTTTTGCTATCATTCAACTTGCAACATGTTGCAATTAGTGAGCTCATACTCGCAAACTGGTTTCGCTTAGCGATAAACGTGGAGATAGAAGACGGATTCACAGTGCCAGAAACTTGTCACAGTCAGAGCCTTGTTTTAATAACTCTTTTTGGCATTAGCTCGCCTTAAGACGTTGCCAGTTATCTTTAACGCAGATCGCAGCAACATCATCAGCAACAGTAAAAACAACAGCAGAAACAACAGCAGCAGGACAGGCAATGACAAACCAACTGTCAGCAGTTGCCGCTCCCTAGTCGAGTATTATCATTATAATTTTATAATTGCGGTTGTTGCCAGCGATAACTTTAATATGCACGAAGCAACTACAACAACAACAATGAAAATGACAACGACAGCAACAAAAGTCACTTAAGCGGATTAGTCAAAGGGCGCTTCTGTTAGAGTTGCTGTTGCCTAAAAGCAGATTATGTCATTAGAGATACTTATAATACATAGAAGTTGAAGCTGAAGCAGCAGAAGAAGAAGCAGACAATGTCATGCCCAGCAGCTGCGTTCTTGGCCCTCTTTAAGTCTTACGCTTTAACTAAGCAGTTTTCGGGGATTGCAGCTAACGTAAACTACGAGCTAATATACTCCCTTCTAATGCTTCCATCCTTGCTGTCTATTTAATTAAAATTAAATTTACATAACTGCCCCATTTTAATGATGGTAAATCCAAACGCTACTTAAGTTTATTTATTTAAGTGAGAAGACTAAGAAACTATATTCCTTCAAGGTGCACGAGAAAAAGAATCTAAGATTTTAGAAGAGCAAAGAAATTTCTCTTTTGTACAAAGTATCTTTTAATTAATTTTATATAGTCAGATAGTTTTATTTTTTAATTGCATAAAATATAATTCAATATTTTTTTTGGCTGAGAGTGTATAGAAATAAATGGCGCTTTAACTGAAACTCCAAAAGTTTTAATGTAAGGTTTTAGGTTTTTGCAGAATGTATCTTGCAGATACTTCTATATATGCATATTCACTTTTGAGCTGCTCTTATTACTCTAATAGATTTAATCTCAGGCTTAGATCCAAGTCTGCTCTCATAGAGTTGTTGCCCTTTAGACTTGCTTTTTGGACTGTGAGTGCTTCGCGATGAGCTACAACTGACAGCCTTTTGTGGCAGCTTCTGTGGCAACTACAAAATAATTAATGTACATTCGCATAATGAAAAGCAACGGCGAAAGGGGCAGCAACAGCAACAACAACTACTACTGAAACAACTGTGGAAAAAAGGGCAGCAGCAGTGAGGCATGTTAACATTTCACACATTTCACATGACAACAAACCATGTTGCAAGTTGCAAGTGAGGTCGCTGGGTTATTTGCATAGACTGCGACGAGAGAGAAGTTTTCACTGGTGATGATAGTTGTGGCTACGAGATTTGCATGGCTTTCATTAGATGTTGCCGTTGTTGTTGTTGTTGTTGTTGTCCTCATATTCACACAGCTGGCACATTTCATAGAGGCGCCTCTCAAGGCGCTCATTACGCTAATGAAATATTATGCCTAATTAATGGAAAGTCGGACGGCTGACTGACTGTTTGACTGTCAGTTCGACTGACATGTGTCAGACATGTGTCTTTAAGTTGGTCACTCTGTCAGCGCGGCAGCAACAGTCGCAACTTGCCTCAATTAAAATCTATAAGTGTATGAACATAATTCATCATATAAAAGTATAAATGTATAAATGTATATATGAGTGCATGAATATGTGACTGACAGGCACTATGAATGGCGTTGCATGTAATTTTAATTGCAACCAGCAGTTCGTTCAACTTTTCACCAGAGAGTCGTTGCATGCAACAACCACCGACAACAACAACAACTGGCAACAGTGTGACTGAAAATATAATTTACATTCCTGCAACGCATTTTTATGACAACATTTACAAATAACTTTAATGTCGTGATCATAAAACGATTTCGAATTTCATGAAATTCTTCATGGGAATTTATAAAGTGATGGCCAAAGTTCTTAAAGCTGACAAATCGTCAACTCAACCGCAGTAACAACGTGCAGCTTAGGCCCTGAAATGTGAAAGACATGTGATAAATATGACATTGATCGGTTTTTGATTCCCCTCCTCCTCCTCCTCTTAATCCGCATCCTACTTGGCTCTAAGTAAATTTATCGCTTTGGCATATTTATAGCGTCATATCTTTTTGGTCCTGTACAGGACATCATCAACGCCAAAATATCCGAAACCCGACACCCTCATAATTTCTGTTGCCATCAAATTTATCACCAGCATGAGCAAAGTGTTTGTGGGTTGGTCTTATAAGGTTGTATGCTGTCTGTGTGAGTTGGGGCGTGATTTTTGGCCAAAATCTCCCGTCGAACCGTGGAAGAAAAACTTGGCTTGATTTGTGATAAAGTGCGTGTGGCATTGGCAGTGGTAGCCAAACCAAACCAACCCCAACCCAACCCAACCCAACCTGATTCTGCCATTCCCCCAATGCCAATGTGCTATTTATCTGACACAGCAGCCTAAATCCCAAAACTTTGCTTTCCATTTCATACGCATTTTAGTACTTTCCTTAGCTTTTTTCCTTTCGCCAGCTATCGTTGGGTTTATTAATAATAAGTACACACACACACAGACTCACACACACACTCGCACACACTCATGAGTCATGTCATAAGGTTGACTCCTTGCCTTGACTGCATTCATTTGCTATTTTGCTGCCTGCTGACGGGCGTATCAATAACTGAAAATGTCTCAAACAGCATTTTGTCATATTTCAATGAATACCTCCTCTCCTCTCTCTACCCCTCTTCCCCCCTTTGACAACCCGCTGGCCAACATCATTTGATATTTGCGGAAGTTACAGCCACAACACACATTACTCCACAGCCCAGCCTAAAACAGCCAAAAGCAAACAAACTTTTAGCACATTCTCATACATCTGGTTCTTTTCGCCTGCTGGGGCTCTTGGCCTGGCCCAGACCGGAGCGAGCAGCTCACCCAGCTAAACGAAATTATTTATTACTTTCGTCGCAAATGGCAGGCCGTGTATCGTTGGGAAGATGCCGTCGCAAATGATGATGAAAAACGTGAAAGCATCGAAAAGTGCAAATGGCAAAAGGTGTAACAGGAGTGTTGCCTGCTTATTCCCCGTAAAATGGCAGAAGGATTGCCACTTCCCTTCCCACTCCCCACTTCCCCTCTTGCCGCTTTAATGATGATTAAACGCTATGCTGAGTTTTTAGGGGAGAGCCTTCAACACATTTTGTCGGGCAGTGATTTACCTTTCATTTTTTTTCCTACCAATTTTTGTTCCTCCTGTTGTTTGATTTGACTACGAAATTGAAGCTGTGGCAATGCTAGTCAAATGAGCTGGAAAATGAAGTCAGACTTTTGTAGATTTATTTGTCAAACAAACTGGGAAGCTAATGATAAGAGAAGACGTTTGCAGGCTAACCAAATTTGTTAGTGAAATTGTGTAAAAGAATTCTATTTAAATCACCTTACAGCCAGCAACAAATTTATCAATTTAATAAATAAAAAAAAAGTTTAACTTTTATTTATTCTGCTATACATTTTTTTCTTAATAGGCAAAATAACAAAACTGCATACAATTTAAAAATAGATTTTTTTAAATTTTAATTTTTTTTAATATTATTTATGAACATAATACTTGTCATTTTAATGATGTGTAAATTTTTTAACCCAAAAGACACCAACCCAACTCTGAGATTTAATGCAGGACCAGTTTTGTTGTGTTGATATAATGGAATCTAAATTTCCATGTGACCAGCTCAATTATTATGTATGTATGTTGAGGCATACAAATACTTCTACACATGTGTGTGTTTGTTGCACACACGAATTTATAGAGCCGCCGGGCAATATGCCACAATCATAGCCACAACCGGAGGCAGGCATAAATTTCGTAGCAAGCAGCGACAACCATTGTTGCCACAAAGGCATATGATGTGTGAAAGGGGCAGCAGAGGGGGCAAGAGGGAGGTAGTGGGGTGGGGGACTCTCGTGTTGCATACCTCAGGCATTTGCAGCAATTAACACGGTCGACGACGTGTCTTGGCGCCCACTTGTGCCTGCCAAACGCTGTTTGCTTCTCTTTTACTTCTCTGCGTTATTTTTTTGGCACGTAATGAGGCAGGACGACTGGCCGAGCTGCTGCCTCTAATTGCATTGACGCATAGGCTTCTCTTTCTCTCTCTCTCTCTCTCTCTCTCTCTCTCTGCTGCTGCTGGCATGATTGAGTTGCAGTTAATTATCCTCTCCGCTGGCATTTCGATGATTTTAATGATATGTGTAGCGGTTTTCAGGCAAATATTTCACTTATTTGGCTTATGTCTTGACCAGAGGCGCAATGCGACATGGCTGACATGCCTCCCCTCTGCCCCTTTGCCACTGCCCCTTCTGCATGTCAGGCCCACAATCTGTCGAGTGCAATGACACACAAGATCTTGGGCCTCGTGTGGTGTGCTCTATGAGTATTTATTTACAGTTGCCGACTACGCTGACGACAATCCGCGACACATGTGTATGCGTTAATATTTAAGCGGCTGCATGGGAACTTGTTAACACCAACGAGCCAACAACAACCGCCCAGACAAGCCGTCAAGGGAGTGTGCAGGGTGGTTAAGGGGGGATGGGGAAAAAGAACTGCCTCTGTTGCAGGAAGCTGCTGCAATGCGTTGCAACTCGCAGACTGGCTCTGACTTTGGTCTCTGGTCTGGGCCACGTGAGTGATTGTCAAGTGGTTGACGCTGCAGACAAATGAAATTCGCTTAAAGTGCGCCGCAGTCGCTGTGGCAGCCACGTCTAGGACAACTTGACTTGGCTGTAACCGTGTCCGTGTCTGTTTGTGTGTGTGTGTGTGTGTGTGAGGGGGCGTGACTCCGCCACGCTGCCAACTTTGTGTTATTTTTCTTCCTACTATTTTCACATGGTCATGCACAGGGTTACCCACGGCTATGTCAAATTGAGAGCTGAAGGCGTGGCAGGCACATGTCTATAAGTGGCAAATACACTGCCAAACATAACAGAAAGTCTTCCTTCCATTATTTATTTGATTTATTATATAAATTTAAATTAGTGAAAAGTTGCCCTGATTTGTCATTGATGCTTATGATTCTTAAGAAATTGCAGAAACAAATCAAAGGTTGACAAGTTGGAAGCCTAAAAAACTATTAAAGTCAACAAATTGTGTTTTCTTTTCCAGCTAATTATCATGGAATATTTAAACAGTTATTTATGGTTATTCAAGGGTATTTAATAGTACATACATTTACAATTTAAAAAAGTACCAGAAACATTGCTGCCCCCGCTGTCAGTATTGTGACTTGCGCGTTTCAGTTTTATGCATTACGAGAGTATTTTTATAGAAAATCTTTCATTTTTCGAGTGCACGAGGGAGAAGAGAGGAGAGAGCGGGGGAATGGCATGTGAAACTGTAAAATAGAATCAGCTCATTCGTCATGTTGCGGAAAATACATTTTATTTTCTATTTGGCAAGGCACATGCGTGAAAATTACTTTATTTTTAATGACTATGATGAGAAGGCAGATGAGGATGATGATAATGTTGATGATGGCATAGCTGTCTTGGCTTAAAATTGTAAGCCGAAATGGCACAGTTGCAGAGAGCTGAGTTGCATTTGCATTTGTATCCGACAGATACAATGCCTTTTACCGAGCTCAGGCTGAGTCCCAGGCTCAAGTCCATTATGCTGGTAAAAACAGTTGAAAGCGTGGGCGTTTCAGCTTTTATTATTCTTCTTCTTCATCTCCTACTTGTTGTTGTACTGTATTTTATTGTTGTTGTTGTAGCTGGCTTCTGTGCATGTCATTAACTTTATGAGTGCTTAAATGTTGTGGGCCGCACTCAGTTCCCTCAGTTTCCTCTATAGGAACCGGTACTAGCTCAAGGTAACGGAAGCTGCAATTGCAATTGCACCAGTATTATTTCAACTAAATTGGCAGTTAGAACTTGAAGCTAACTCACGATTGACATTTATTCTGCGAGTATTTTATATATGTATGTATATTGTATACGATGAAACTGCTGGTGAGTAATTCTCCAAAGTGTTTCACTTGCCGCCAAACAATAAACCAGATATTGCCGGCAAAGCATAAATTTTCTATGCCTAGGAGATGGAAAGCAGGCAAGTAGGAAAAACCTTCAATGTTGTCGCACACGTGTTACAAATTTTATATGAGCAAACAATTTTCATGACGTTCCCCCCTCTCTCTCTCTCTGTGTCTCTCTGTCAGCCAAAAAGAAAAGAAGAAGATAATAATATAAACGCACAACAGATAAAGCCAAATACTCTGAGGAGCAGCAGAAGAGTCTTTCTTAGCTCGGGAAACTCGGGGAAAACTGCTGCTGGCTGACAGCGTTTTTATATATGCGTACAGGAAAAATGTCGTAAAAAAGTTTTACGATCAAACATTGCACTTTATGTGCTTTTATGTAAAATTACCGTACAACATTGGCAACATTGTCAGCTGAGCTGTAAAAGCAGCAGCAATAGGCAACGGCAATGGCAACAGCTGAAGGTGCAGCTTGGGAGAGAGTTCTATGTTCCCCTTCCCTTTCCTTTCCCAGTTCAACTCCCAGTCCAATATCACTAGGCAATCAGGTAAAGTTGCCTCACTTTTCGTGTGGTTGGAGTATAAATCCAATTTACTTATTTGCCTGCTCTTCCTTTTACATTCCCATACTCTCAATTATATATTTAAAGCAGTCTGCCCAACCGGGCGTATGCTTAATATGCGATATGACTTCAATTAGCGTCTGTCTGCAATGAAATTGCTGAGCTGCTTTTAATGTCATCATTTTATGGCCAGCTCACACATCGTTTTTGGCCCTGTTTTGCATCGAATTTCACACTCTTAATGCTGCATTATAACAACCAGCGGCAATAAATTTATGGCCAAGGGCAAAAGGGCTTTTATCTTTTGGTCAACAGACGTCGCGCAACAACTCATAAAATTTATGCCACAAAACGTTTTTCATTCTCTTGGGGCCACATTCTCACTCTCCCTTCTCTTGGCCATTAGCTGACGCGCGGTTTGATGCTGCTCCATTAGAAGAGCATAAAACATTTTGGCCAAATCAATGGTCAAGTCAGATGTGACAACCTGCGCCTCATTTGCACATTAATAAGCTTATTATTTAAATGTTGTCAACAACAGATCTGAAGACTCTCATATTGCCTTTGGGGCACAACAGGTTTTCGATTGACCCATTTCTCTTATGACCAAGTTCACTGAACCAAACTGCGTTCCCTCTTCAAATGTGGGACAAATTATAGAATTAATTTACATAATTAATAAGCATGGTGTTCATTTCAAATTATCATAATTAGTAATTGGAAATTACATGGCATAAATCTAATAATTAAACTGACACGATTCTCATTTCTCCGTGTTGAATGCAGTTCAGAATCAGTTAAGAGATGTCTGCATCGAGTATTTAGTCTGTCTGTTAAAAGCAAATTAAAGGGAACAGGATTAATAATGGCGAATTGTTAACTGGAAAAACGGTTTTCCGTTGTACAAGGCAACAGCTTTGGCAGTTTTTCCTGCTGTCTGCACAAATCCAGCTGGAAAATCCCATTTTTTCAACCTTCGTTGCAAGTTGAAAGTTAATCAGGCTTGTAGGCTTTAAGCGGCTTTAATTGAAAGCCTGGCCAATGTCAAAGGCTACGTTTTTTGTTGCTTGTATTGATTGTGCAACTGCCAAAAGCGATTTGAATGTCAGCTTGACATAGAACATTTTTATCGCATATTCTATGTGGCATTATATAACATAAGTTGCAAAGACAAATCGCAAAAAGAGAATAGGCAGAGGATTTAAAAATACAGCATGCGAATTAGGTAACAGTTTTCTATATTTAATATCCAATAGGCACAAGAGTATAATAGGTTATATGGAATATTTTTATATTTTCGATCCCCTGAAGTGCTTACAAAGGTTAGTCAAGTAATTGCTTTAAAAAAATAATAACAGATTGAATAAGCTTGAAAATAAATTTTTTTTTAAATTACATTTTAAATAAACTTATTTACTGTATTGAACAAAGTAACTAAATAGTTAATAATTAAGTTGAAATTTTCAATTTATCTCTATTTTTTTATCTAAAACATTTCAGAAACTGAGACATTTCAAGCGGTTGATTTCAAAAGCAATTCTCATTCAGTTCATAAAGGGACGCGTGAATTTTAGAGCTTTCTAAGGAGTATTTTTGAGTTGAGCACGCTCGACTTGAATGTTCTGTTTTACTTATTTTTATTTTTTTTTTGATCGAACTGTGCAACATTGTGTTGAAAGCAGCAGGCAAGTGGACACTTCCGACAACAGTCAGGCCATGTGCAACTGCCGCTTGCTGTGGCTGTTGCCTGTTGGCTATCGCGAGTTGCCATCGGTTTTTAGTATGCCACGCAATCCGCTCGAGGTCCGAATAGGTGTCTATAGGGAATCGGGTCAGCAGACAATGTCAGCAGCATTTGCCACAAATTTGCATTGCATTAATTTCAGAGTGCGACTGTCGGAGACCAGTCGCAGTCCCCATCCCCATCCCATTCCCATTCTAGTCCCAGCTCGAATTCGAGTCCCAGAGCAAACTAAGCCCTAATGAGCAAATGGCCCAAACTAAACCCAATTCGAGTGAAAATTGCAATGAAATGTGGAGCAATGCGGCTGAGTTTGTTTGTCGCTTTGGTCTGCGAAAGCTCTTTACCTTTTTTGGCCAGCGAGAGTGAGACAGAAAGGGAGAGAGAGAGTGAGGGAGAGAAAGAGAGCTGGAATATTTACAGCCCGTTTGGCAATGCTACGCGATAATGAGCTTGGTTTTTGCTGCACGTCGGAGTCTCAATTGGAGGCCTGGTGGCAGTTGCATGAAGTAGGCTGACGACAGTCCAATTGGATGACGACTCAATTACAATTTTGTTTGTTTGTTTGTTTGCTTGTTTGTTGCCCTCAAGTCGTTGGCCTGTGTTCGCTTGCGGTTATTTAATACACATTACTGTGGTTCCCTTTACTTCCTCATCTTCATGTTGTTGTTGCTGCACTTTCAATTGGAGAGGGAGGAAAACTCATTCACGGAAAACTGAAGCTGCTGCCGCTGCCTTTTGAGTGTAAATAATCGACCAGCTTACTTTGCGGTTTATGCGTTTTACTTAATTACCAATTGGGAATTTAAATGCCCTTTGATGTGGCGAGAGTAGGTTGATGATGATGTACTCGTTTAAGTATAAGTATGTCTGCAAGTATATGGGTGTCATTTCCTGTGCCTGTCTGTCCGTCTGTCGCCCCCCTTTTTGATGTGGGCGGCAAGTTGTTGCTTGTTGCTTGTCGCTCGTTTCCTGTCTGTCGCGTGTGTTGTCGATGTCGCTGTGTCTTCTTCATCTTCTTCTGCCTTTTTGCAGATAAACTAATTCAGCGCACATAAATCAAAATGCAATTTGTTCTGCGCAAAGGGCAAAAGCTAATAACTAAACAAACTGCGGGCTCACTAAATCAACGCTGCCGCACGATAAACCTGGCCAACAGCGTCAGCCGCAACTAGACACAACATTTACCCAATGATCCCCGATGCGGATGCTGATTATGATGTGCCTCAGTTGCTGTTGTTGTTCTGCTTGTTGTTGTTTCGATGGTGTGTCGCTTGTGGGCAGAGCATAGAGCGTGATGTTCATAATTTATTAGCTGACAAAACAAATTCATTATGAAATGATAAGGCAAAGGCTGAGAGTCAAGATCCAAGAAATTGTCATGCTTATGATGAGGCGGCATACCAAAGAGATATAACTAAGACCTGAGAGAAGGAAACGAAGATGATGGAGAAAACATTGCATAAAAGAGCTGCAGATTCGACACATGTCTATACATAGAAACAAACTCATATATACACACACACACAGTCACACAAACTGTGCCGCACACAGCATACAAATCAAGCGATGGGCACGTGACAAAGGTATTCACTAAAGATAGACACGTGACAGCTAATCCTGTCACGCAAATCACACTTAACTCGTTTCATTTTTCTCATTGTGCTTTTTTTTTATCTTTTGTACCCTTTGAAATGTGGAAAAAATAGAGTAGTCTTACTTTGGAAAACTTTCCGAAAGCGTTTAAACTAAATATGTAGTAATAATGTATTTCTTATCAGTATCAAAAGACAAGTCGATTTGCATAACTCAGTCGGTGTTTCTATAAGACTTCGTATTTTTTTTAATTTTTATTTTCTGCCATTTTTTTACAGTGATCTGTTCAATTGTGCCATCACAGTGCAGGGTATCGCGCCTTCAAACACACTCGAGTACAGCACCCTTATCTATTTTCATACATTTTATTTTTAAAAAAATACTCAACAGATTCGCCGACGCGACTCAAACAAGTAATTAAACAGAGATTAGCGACGGTCACGTGCGAAATTTAGTTAATCTGTACGATCATAAAATTGTGTGTACGTATATTTAAACTGTCGTAAAGTTGTCTCAACTGCAAGGTGCAACAAATCTGATTGTTCACAGTCATGAATATATTTATACATTTTTGAGAAGAAAACAATTGTCTCTGAGTAATTTTGAGCTATGTTTCACGCTGCCATCTCTAACTGTGATTACTCGGAGGAATGCAGCAAAAGTATTGCTGACAATGACAGTAAGAGTAAGAGCACAAACGTGGCCCTAGACGTGGCCGTGGGCTTGGCCATGGCAATGGCAGCGACAGCAGCAGTAGAAGCAGCTCATAAAATGCCGAAATGACGTCAAGCTGACAGTTAGTACATTTCAAGCTGAATCGCTGCTGATTGCGTTTGCCGCAGCTGCTCATCATCAGTTCCAGGACCTCTGGATCTCTGGATATCTTCTGCTGTAAGTTGGCATTACAAGCTTTAATAGACAAGCACAGCAGCGAGCACATCGCTGAATAAGATTAATGAAGCCGTTTAAAACGCTTTGGTTGTTTATCATGCCGCAGTCCTGGCCTGGCCTGGCCAACACTTAGGTGCTGTGGCTAATGTGCTGCTGCCACAGATGCTGCGCCATTAGTTGACGTCGACACGGCAGGCCCAACCAGCCAGCAGCCAGAGAGTAGAGTCGTGGCCAGCAACAGGCAGAAAACAGACAGCGGAAAACAGGCAACAGGCTTATTAAGTCGCCATAAAGCATAAGCTCACGTTTCCCTGGCCAGGCATAGCGGAAAATATGTTTAATAAAAGCGGCATCTAAACTCTCCGATGCCAAAGCTGAGCTGCTGATAAATGCCTGTGGGCGTGACAACTGCCGCCCAGCTGCTGGCCAGTTGCCAATGCTGCCAAGTTGCCTCTGATTAGCCAGACATGACCCAAAAAGCAGCGGCCACGACTTGCCTCGAAGTTCAAATGTAAACGACATTTGCTGGCACTGCAATTAAAAAGCTGCCATCGCACAGTGTGCGATTTGACTGATCTAGCGTGACGAATTTAAAAATCCCGGACTTTAAAATCGACCACAACGTAATTTCCCGCTGATAACTAAAACCTCATTTAGTAAATCGACAACTTTTATTTTGAAATCTTTCCTCTAATTGATCAGATGTGAGCATTCAAATGAAACATTATTTAAAAAGATTCAATAATAACATTATTCTACAAAGTAAGGAGGTTGTGATAAAATATTGTAACTACTCAAAGTAATTTTGTTCTCCTCAGCCATAACATATCTGAGTTATGGACCTACAAAATCAAACCCAAAACTAAATATGATTTTTAAATAAAAATTGATATTTAATTATTACTAAATCAAAAATAGTAGCCATTTCTAAATATTAATTTATAATTAATAATAAAAATGGATAATTAATTATTACATGCATATTTAAATCAAAAATGGTAAACACATTTTTAAATATTAATTTATAATTAATAATATTTAATTCGCTACGCTAAATCAACAAAATCGCACACTGTGCATCGGTCGGTTTAGTTGCCTAGTTGCCTGCTGACTCCTTGCCGGATGAGGCGTGCAGCATTTTGATGGCCAAACACGTAGAGCTTGACAATTTTTTAGATTTGTTTGGTTTTTTTCTCTTCATTTTTTTTTTTTTCCTGGCCGGCAACAACTTGAGCCAATGGCAAGGTAGGCGTCTGGGGCTGTGCGCTGTATATTTTATTGGTTCCATAGATCTTTTTGGAACGATAACGAGTTTGATTTGTACTCGCAGCAAACTGAAACGGGTTATGATTGACTGACTGACAAACAGACTGACTGACTGACTGCCGCATTGCCAGCGACATTGGCTTAAAACGATGGCAATATTGACGGGCAACTCCAGCTCCAACTTCAATTACAATTCTGACTCTGACGCTGACTCTGACTGTGACTACAAGTCAGATTGAAGTGTGCCCCAACGAGGTAAGCTGGCAGCCTGACGGCCTGGCAGTCAGTCAGGCCAACATAGTTTGTTATAAAATTAATGACCCTCATTTTGTATTCAAGTGTTATCGAAATGATTGCTGCTACACGTAAGTAGATTCTTGGCGAGCAGGGCCAGGCCAGCCAGCCTACCACTGCGAGTATCAAAAAAATATGGGCTTGGTTCAATGATATATTATAGGTAAATATGTGATTACGTATGTGCATACGTTGCCAGCCAATTAAAAAAATATAATATGCGCCTCATTAGTTTTTTAACTGTTGAAAATTATATTCTGGCTAAATTACCTAAATACCTAAAGTTAGGGGATATGTTTTTCAACAAATAGAGGAAAGAGAGATGGATATAACAGCATATTTAATTAATTAAATTAAATTTTTAAATATTTTTACAAGTGTTTTTTGTAATCATAATATCTTTGCCTTAGTAGATATTAAATAATTAAATATAAATTAGTAAATGGAGTTTTCGTAGATTAATACAACTTCTCTGTCATTGACTGTTGCATTTCTATATATTCTTCTCTCCTTTTCTTTCTTAATCGCAGTGTTTTCCCAAAAGTTGTCTTTCACTTGCAGAGCACGTAGCACGGGGCGTATGAGTGTTGTTGCCTATGTGCAACGCCTAACAATAGTTTCGACACCTCATTTCTTTAACATGCCACATGCCTCTGCTCTCTAGCTCCCCTCTCTCTCTCTCTCTTTCTCTGTCTGTGTTGGTGCAGCACTTGTCTAGGCGTTGCCTCATGTAATTTGCTAGCCAGATAAATATCTTGCAGCTTATCACGATGTCTTAAACTGCCAGCTACATGGCTTTGCCTTTGCTGCAACAGCTTTTGATGGGAATAATTTATGTGAAGGTTAGTTGCAGACTCACACGAAATTGCAAGCAAGCCAAGTTAGCACAAGGAAAGCAAAGGCAGTGTAAGGGGGTCTGAAAGGGGGTGAGGCGGAGGGGTGGCTGCAAGGCGTTTACTTTCACAAGTCAACACGTGAGGCAAGTATCTGAGTAACGGAGCGAGCGCATTGTGCGGCTGCCTGACCTCATTTGTGGGCGCAATTTGCTGCAAATCTGTGGCAACTAACAGCTAGCCAGGCTAACAGATAACCAACCAGGCTAACAGGCAGACAGCCAGCCAAGCAGCAAAGCATTGCGCTTGCATTCATTAACAACAAATTGTGAACGAAATGTGCATTAAATAAAATGTTATGAGCACAATGCGAGCACACACCCAATACACCACACCACACACATAGACATACACACACACACAAACACACACGCCCACAACATAGCGGACTGTCCAGGCAGCGGCATTTTCGTGATTTGCTTTTGTGCCGGTCAAGTTGGCAATTTGGCAAAAGCGTGAAATGTGCAGAGCGCATAGAAAATGAAAAACCTGCTCTAGATAGCCAGGATAGCAGTAATAGCAACCACATCACAATCACAACAATCACACTATAGAGAGCTGTTCAACACTGCGCTACAAGTTGCTATTGGTATACAACTTTTTACACACTTTTGAACATGTGCCAAATAATTATAAAGTCTATAATAGACATTATTTTTACAATTTGATATTTTTTAATTACAATAATATTAAAAACATGAGTATGTTAATAAAATGCCATAAATTAGTTTAGCTGTCTTTTGTAACATTTACTGCGTATTAAAATTATTAAAGAAAATATATTTTTATCTGCCCATTGAATGGTATAAGCCAGATGATATGTTAATTGAGAAAATGTGTCTGCAAAAAGAAACCAAGAGATAGTTGTTATGACAGCTGATTGAATTACTAGAAATATACCACATAGAGAACACTAGAAATGGACTTCTAAAGCTCTTTAGATAATGCATCTGACGGATACATATATATATTATGAGGTGACTCTCTATAAATTATAGTGATAATTTGATTAGAAATTGACTTATACTGCAGCTTAGATAATCTATCGGACAGCTACATATACATCTGAAGCATTTACAATCTCAGAGATTATTACTATATAATTATAAATTAAAGTGGGAAAAAATATAAGTAACTTTTATAGCTGTATATGCAATCTCAGCGATTGTTAAATCAGAGCAGCTCACATTTTTGTAATTTATTTATTTACAGGGTATTAGCGTGATACTGATAGCTGTGCTGAGTTGATTTGACTCATGATTCAAGCACTGGCCCCTGGGCATAAATCATACGAAATGCAACTGTCTGCATTGCATGAGAGAATTTCATAAGCCAAATGCGAAACGCTTTCGAGTACTACGCACCTGTGCTGAATGCTTTTGCTTTTGCTCTTGCTCTTGCTGCCAACAGGTAGTTGGCCAGGCCCAGACAGCTGCCGAACTGGTAGTCCCCAGTTGGGCATACAAATGAGGAAGGCGCGCACAATGTTGACGGCGCACGTGCTTTATGCTAATTATTTGCTGGAATTGGGCGTGGGTCGATGCCACAGGCACAAGAGGTGGCTGAGGTAAAAACAGTCCAAGGAGTCGAAGAGAGGCGGCAACAACAATCAATTAATGAAGCATTTCCAATTTTAGTTGGAAAACTTGCATAAATTGTAAAAGATTTATTGCTAAATTTGGTTTCATGTAATTAAGCGACTGACAGACAACGCTGCGTATGCGCAATGTCACTCACTCGAAATTAACATCAAATGTCAGCTCACTTCATCCTAAGGTTGTTGTTACTGTGGCAAACTGATTAAAGTCAAACTGTGACGCTCTGTGCAACGAACTGTGCAACGAGCGATGTCAGCTTATGGGTAATCACGTGCAGCTCGGACCTGGACTTGGACTTGGTTTTGGAATTAGACACAGTGGTGGTCGTCGTGTTTTACGTCTCGGTCTGTATCCGAATCTCTATCTGTATCTGTATCTATATCTGTGTCTGTATCTGTATGTGTGTCGCTGTCTGGGTCTTGAAGCTTTTCCCGCTCGTTATGTGAGTTCAAGTTCAAGTCATGTGCAGTTGGCTGGCGATGCTTTTAATTAAAAGTAATGCTTGCCGTTTAGCTAAAATGTTTTCCTCCCTTTTCCCCCTAACACATTAATATACCCTTGCGGAGGGTACAATAAGTTGGTGCAAAGCATGTAACAAGCTTGTAATCCCATATTCTGGATCATTATCAACAGCTGTGTCAATATAGCCACGTCTATCTGTCCCTATGTATAAATGGGGAGCTCTCAGAAGTGGTAAGAGCTAGTTGCACCAAATTCGGTATGTAGACTTCTAATATGTTGTTTACTGGCAGGAAAAGATTATTTCAAAAGTTGAAGAAACTCGAAGTATCTTTTACATATAATTTCACAAGATATAAAAAGACCAATTAGGGTATTTAATGGTCGATCACTCCCGACTAAATCTTGCCTACTTGTGTTCCCCATCTCTCTGTTCTGTCTCTGGTTTATGGGGGGTGGCATTAGAAGTTTGGCGTTCTTTTATTTTCGTACACGCTGCGGGTCTCGTGGTTATTTATTTGATAGCTTTGGCAGGCAACCAACCAACTAACCAACTGAGCCAGCCAAACGGGCCAGTTTGAGCCGGGTCCGTCAGTTTTTGGTCAAATCACAGCAGGCGGCCCGGTTTGGAACATTGATTGCTGTTAAAAACTGAAAACCGTGCCTGAATTATGCGTTCAGCCAGCAGAAATGGAATCAGAACCGCATCAGCCTCTTTCGACGGGGGCCGCGAAGTTTAATGCTCAAAATATGCAAAATCATGAGTCTGCGTTGATTTTAAATTGTATCATTAAAATGTAAAGGCGAACAGCCGAACAGACAAACAGCTGAACAGCCGCAAACAGTGCCCGGCAGCATAATGAAACACCAACAACTTCAACAACAACATCAACAAAAACACCAAAAACAGCGGCAACAACACTAGAAGCAAAACAAACAACTAACAACGCAAACGCTCTATGAAGAATTTCTGTATGTGTTTAATTTTTTCCGGCTTGTTCATTACAAATTTTGATTGAACCCCGACTGATAGACAGACGAACAGACGGGCGGACAGAGGAGGGGACACACCGTGGGGCATAGACAACTCGCTCTGGGGCAGATCAATCAATTTTTTGGCTGCTAATAAATTGTTCAAGCAAGCGAACATTGAAAAAAATAAATTGAAATTGAACAAAAAATAAACAAATTTAACATGTTGCTAGTTGTAGCAATTATATATAATATATATTTTCGGGTTTCTTTTTAGAGTTGTTAATTTAATTTATTTTGTGTGTCTAATTAAAAGCATCGGTTTATTTGTTTGATGTCGCTTTATTTGCCAAACAATGTGAAATCTAGCTACAGTTTATAATTAGAAAATGCCGAAAAACAAACAAAAATGAGTTTTAGTTAACAAGAGAATAAATATTTTAATTATTATTGATAAATATTAGTATAAAAGACCATTGATATTCAATACCCTTGACATCGACTAATTATTTCCTGTGAGCAAACAAAAATAATTGCAATATGTACATTTAACAAATAAAGTTCACACACTTTCCCAGTCCATTTCTTATGGCATTCATATTAGGTATTCGTTTGCCAATAACAGAGCACTCGTATTCATATGACACTCGTCCGAGTATGTAAAATAATAGTCTAGCTCGTATATCACTTTTCAATCAAATTTTGGAGCTGTTGAAATTTATGCGCACTCAATAAACGCATTTGAAATTGACGTTTTGCATTTTGTCTGTTAGATCAGTTGGCCATTTATATGTTGTAGTTGCAGTTGCTGTTGCAATTATTGCTGTTGTTGTTGCATTTTATGCAAACGACAGTTTGTTACAATTTATGGTCGTCGTGTGCGCAATTTTCGAAATACAACATTTTGCGCAATGCTAAAAATGAAATGGAAATTGTGCAAGTACAACAAGCTACAAATTACAGTTATTGCAGTGCATAGATGCATTTGACACTTTTTCGAATCGCATATGGCAATTGAATATTTGTTGTACTTAAAGATATGCGAGCTTTGCCGGAACTGGAAATGCAAACACGTCTGAAAGGCGCAACAAAGGCAGCCAGCTATTAGCCCGCTTTTGTTGTTGTTTTACATATATATATTTATTTTTTTGTTTCTCTTTTTCTTGTTTGTTTTTTTCTCTGCTTTTCACCGGCAGTTTTTCGCGCTGTTAAGTCATTCTTGAGATGCTCGATTGCTGATTTCGCACTCTGAAGCAGGAGCTGCTGCCAATTGATTGCTTGAGTCATACTTGAGCACAACGGGTTTAAGTTGTGGCAACAACAGCAGCAACAACAACACCAACATTTATATGGCATTTTGAGTGCTCAGTTCGCTTGTCGCCAAACCGGGGCAGGCAACAAACGGCTGTGGCAGCGCCAACAAATTGCCACTCCAAAGGTGTTGGGGGCTGCCGCCTGTCGCATGTTGTCGACGTCGACGTCGATGTCGATGTCGATGTCAGCGTCGCCTTTGGGCATGTTGTGTTTGGCTTTTTTTGGGTTATCGCTGACACAACAATGGGGTTGCTTTTGGCAAGCGTACATGATATTTTGGTACCGCCAGGCGTATACGTAATATTTGATTTGCAATTTCTATTACAGCTTGCAGCTTGGCAATTTACAATTTGCAGTTTGTGCAATGAGTTGATTGAACTGTCAATAGCCAGCGGATATTTAAACAATAATTTAGCTAATTTCTGCATTTATGATATTGCACTATGCCGCCATTTGCCTAATTAAACCTGCCCCGTGCCACATTTCAAGCTGAAAGCGTAGTTATAAATATTTAAAATGATTCGACTGAGCTAATGGCAAGTCGTAAGTGTGCTGCAGGTTAATGACATTTAATTGCCCTACACTCGAGACGGCAGTAGGTGGGGGGCGTGTCCGGTGGGAAGGCGGGGCTGAAATTGACCAATTGACATACATTTTTAAAGAGCCTAGTACTACAAACCGATCCGGTAATTGGCCGCAATTTATGTGTCTCCCCAGCTGCAATTTCCCGCACTCAGCTTTTCTTTTTCGTTGTCCTGGCCTCACTTACATTTGCAGCTTATTAAATATTTATTCCACGGGACTCATCTCCTTTGAAAGCACTTCTGTGCGGTGGGCATTCTTGGCTATTTGATATTATTCTATTGGCACAAACGCCGCGTATAATAAAAATAGCTTCACGTTTCTCGAGACACAGCAAAACTATAAAATTTTGTACTTCAAAGAGTAGAAAAACAAAATCATAAAAAAATGCCGCACTTTTCATAAGCGCTGCGAAAGATTTTGCAATTTATTTCGCTTGAGTCATGCGACGCAATTGTCTGAGCGTACAAAAAAAAAATATAAGACAAGCAAAAGTTGCACAAAAAAATGTACGAAAAAAGTTTTTATTACTTCAATCTAACGGCAACCCGCAGCAAAGAGCCAAACGACGAAACGACCAAACGACCGACCAACAAAACTCACTTTTGGCTTTAACGGAACTTAGTCGGAGACTCTGAGGTCCCAACTCAAACTCCAACTCCAACTCAAACTCGAACTCGAACCCAAAACGCCGCTGGTGTCAAGGTTAAGCGTTTGTCGGCACGAGCGTAACCAAAATTCAGGTCAGTTGTGGATGCCCCCTTTCAAGTCCCGCAGTCTCAGTCTCAATCTCAATTTCAGTCTCCGATTCAGTCCCGCTTCTTCGTATTGAACAATATTCTTTGCAAATAAAACCAGCTTGACAAATGTGCCATCATAAATATCCAAATGAATATTTCGTGGCCAAAAATATGTGTGCGATTTATACTCATTAGTAATTGGTCATTTAACCATCTGTTTTGGCCATCGAACCTTAAGCTTAAATCATAGAAATTATTATTATCTTCTTATAAGGCGATGCAAACAACTTTCTGTTGAAGCATGCAATTTCGCTCCTTAAGTATAAGTTTGATAGACACAGGTAGAAATTATGCCTGGGACTTATGAAAAGAAAAGATGCTCAGCTAAAACAAGTTAACCCCTCGGCTGGTTTGAATGTCTGCTTTGTAATCATCAAATACTAATTTTAATTCAATAAAAATATCTCACGAAAAAGCGTTTGAGTTATATTTTAAAGATAGTTAAGATTTTTAAGAATTATATTCACTTAAAGAGAATCGATTTCAGCTCTAAACGATTGATTTTTGTTAAAAGAAAACTTCTGAACCAATTTGTATTTTAATATTTATTATTTTAAAATCATTAAACTCTACAGACACTTTTAAGTATAGACCATTTTTATGAATAAAACCTTCAACATCAGATTTTCTAAGAAATTCTTGAAGGAACTCTTTGAACTCTTTCTATTTAAGTTGATCACCTACTCCACCAAGAAGTGTATTAAATCTTCGGCTATTCCTAAACTCTATTCTCCTTCCGGTTAAGTGTTCATATATGGCTCGCAACAATTATAGACTGCCAGACTGTTGATTGTGGGTGGGCAGTTGCTATTAATCAAATCTGGTGCGCAGATAACTGGCAACTGGCCAACTGTCTATTGGCCAACTCGCAACTGGCTTTAACTCGAAGTGCCAACTGAAGCTGGGAGTCGACTTGATTTGATGTGCTGTCAATGTTTGCTTTTGGCCTGACCTCGCTGCCGCACATCATTAATCATTAGGCTCGCACTCGATCTGTTCTTGGCCAGTTTAGGAGTCGTAAGCCTTGTTGCTAATTGATTTTTCAAAAACCTGAGACTACGATAGATACAACTTTCTGGCACTTTATACTGCCCAAAATTAGCAGCTTTACACTTTTCATTTCTTGTCTGTTTTAGCCGCAAGCGAAAGTGGCAACAATTTTTCTAATTTTTTTATTTTTTATGTTTTTTTTTGGGATGTGGTTGATTCCCAGAAACTCGCCAAGAGATTAACCACAGCTCAAGTTGCCATCAGCGAGATTTCAACAAAAATAACTTAATGAGTTTTTGAGTAGCTGAGAAATTATTGATTAGTCTCTTTTTTTTCTTTAAGGTTTTCTTTTGGTATTTTTTGTAGTCAATGGTTTGGTTCAGTTTCGGCCAGTTTGAACTACCAAATTGTAGCTTGGTAACTACATATTTGTGGGTTAGTATGTTGCCGCAATTGAGGTCGACCCACAACAACACAACTACATATATCAAAGAAACTTTAAGCAAGTCATGAGCTGGATAAAAATGTTGCAAGTTCAATTTTCCAGTTACCTGATTTATGCCAAAAGCATTTAACATTCGACTTGAACACAGTTTGAGCATTTCTTTAAAATATCTTAACAATTTACGATGCCAACACTTGTACAGCTGCTGGCTGCAGCTGAAGATCGTAAAATGTGTAGGAAAAACAAGCTAAAAATGTGTAGATAAAAATAAAAGAAATAAATGCACAAGACTTTTCCATTTACATATGTAGTTAAAAGTCAATGCCGCATAATTTAACAGGAAATCATTAAGCGTGCCGACGGTCTATTTAAAAATAATTCACGCCCATTTCCAATCTGAATTCGAAATACGAAATTCTCATGCCTCATGTGGCAGTTGCAACGCGCAGACTTTGTGGCATTTAAATGAAACGCGTCCAGAATTAGAATTTAGAACTGTAAACAACATGTGTTGAAATGCCTAATTGATTGACTTGACGGAGTTGCCGGTGACTTGACGGTGGTCCAGTCAGTGCAACCCCCTCCCCTTGCCTCTGTCCCCCTCCCTTGCTGCCTGAAATTTATGGCGTTGGCATTCAATTCATCGATTGAAGAACGTTTGATGCATCGTTAAGACATTTGGTCTTTCAGCCAGTTGTAGGCCAAGATCAACTTATAGTTGGTTGGTTATCTAGTTAGTCAGCTAGTTAGTTGCTTTGATTTGTTGTGATTTAGCTGTCGCCGACTGATCAGCCAGCGCATGCGGAAGAATGCAATTAGTTGAGAGTTGTTCTTTTTTTTTCATCTCTATTTCTTTTTTAATGATGTGCCGCTTCATGTGGCAGTTATTAAATCAATTTTGCCACAGTTGCACACAATTTATTACTTAACGGGTGTTTTGCTTAGCCATATTTATTACTTTGCATAGCCAAGTCAAGCATTGTTGTTAACTGCATTCTATCTCTCTCTCTCTCTCTTGCTCAATCTATCTGTTTCTCTTTTGCCAATTACAGTTAGGAGTAGCACAAACAATGGCACATAAAGCATTCTAGCACCAAGAGACTCAGACTTGGTCAGAGTCTAGCTGCATGAATGGGTTTCTGGGTTTGGGGTTCTATGCCTTCGACTTTGACTTGGTCAGCAGCGGCTAGCCAACTTTCCAATTGGCAATAAAGCATGCGAAACCAATGGTAATACTTTTCTTTTGTCTCCTTTTTCTCTACTCTTTTTTTTGTATTTTTTTCCTCTTTAGTGTTTTTTTGGAGCGCACCCGAGTTGACCACAAAATGTTGATTACCGCGCTCAGATACAACTCAATGTTTACGTATGTGAGTGTGTGTGTGTGGATGGGGGTTACAATGGCATTTTCACGCGCCCTCCACAACAACAATAACAACAACAACAACAAGTAGCCACAATGGCGCAGAGGCGTTGTAAATGCCCAAAAAAGGTTGCAGCCACAAAATAGAACAGAATCGAGCCAAGCAGAGCATTGGAAGTGAAGGGGGAAAGATGGTCTGGGGTACGCCAGAGAGTGAAAGAGAACTTTGAGAGCCGTTGTTGCTGTCTAACGGTAATTCAAGTTAACGAGCTAACGTAAATTAAGATCGCTTGTTCTTATGCTAGCCATATACACAGTTGAAGACACAGCAGCAGCAGCCAAAGGTAGCAAGTTCTTCGTACTGGCAACAAACATCGAATAGAACGAAAAAGAATGAACTACACAACGCTCGAAAGTGCTCGACTGTGAAGTACTCTGTAATCGTAAAGATAGTTAAATAAATCTAAAGAATAAATAAATCATAATATTAATTCTAAATATATATATTTTGGAATATTATAATCGACAATGCTCGACACATAGAACTCATAGTGCTCGATACTTGGCAGCAAGTAAATTGAAAGCATTTAAATGAATTATTTTAATTTATTTATAATTTTATAAACATTCCTGGACTTTTAACCTTTTGTCATTTTAGTTTCATTAAATAAAAATAAAACCAGTTACATAATTTGCCACAAAGTTATAATGCTCTTTCACCCTTTTGTATGTTTGCTGAGAATAGCAACCAAATGTGTTTAGGCTCATGCAACAAGCGAAATAAACAATAGACACAACGAAGACAACAACAGCAACAACAACAAGCTTTAAAAAAATGTATCGAATGCTTGTTTTATTTTTGGCTACAACAACAACAATAACAACAAGGCAAATAGTAGCTGCCCAAAAAAGGTCAGACAGCAGCACAAAAGCAACAACAAGGGGAAGACGAAGAAGCAGAAGCAGAAAATTGACTGGCAAGCAGACAGACTGCAGTCAACGCCAACGCATAAAAAGTGCTGCACATGAAAGACGTGCAACTGCATCACACACACACACTCACGCACACACACACAGTCTTATCCCTAGGCAGTTCTTCAGTTATCCACATAGATCCAGCTCATCAGTCTGTCTGTCTCCCCAGCTCCTGTCTGTCAAATGTTTCCACTGTGCACACACACGCACACTCACATACACATATATACCCATATCATTTGCATGTGGGCAGTGGGTCAGCCAAGTTTCGAAAGTTGTTGTATCTATCGAGAGATAGTAGCTGAAAGACTTCCCATCATTTGTTCTTTCTATAAATTTGATTTGCTTTTATCTTAATTTCAAGTCTTTTCTTCTTAAGCGCAACTGTCTCTCTCTTTTCCTATCGCTCTTTCTCTCACATTGTATCTCCCCCTTTCAACTCTCACTCGTGATTATTCGTTGATCGCCACAAAATGTTCTTCGTATCTTTTGGCATCGTTTAACCTCAGAACTTGCCCCTTTCACTTTGTCTGCTTGAATTATCCATCAAATAATTCTTGATCAACTGTGCAACCGTGCAGCCGTGCTGCAAGTTCCCTAGAAGCCTCCACACAACGAATTACAAATCGATTTCATCCAGTTCTTTCTCTACAAACTCATATTCACATGCAGCACATTTTGTTTTATGACGTTATCTGTTCACATTCTGTTGTTCTGAAAAGCCATAAAACTTCAATATGCTTGCCACCAAAAAAAAATGAAAAAATAGAGTGTACTAAATACATTTCGACTGTGGCCCTCCCCGTCCCTGTTCCTGCCCCGTGCCCCACCCAGTTTTCTGGCCAAGTCAACGTCATCATTCGAGCATTGTCATCGTTATTGTTGAGTTTTGCGTGCTTTCAATAAATGTTGTTGTTGTTGTTGTTCTAGATGTTGATGTTGCTGAGATCGCGTGCAACATGCCTGTTGTTGTTCCCGCTGTTGTCATAAAAGTTGCCACTTTATGACTTACTTAGAAAATTTCAACCATTGCCAACTTTGCTGCGGAAATAGACTTAATGATCAATTAGTTTAGAGCCCAAAACGTGTCCAAGGCAAGGTGTCGTGGAGGGAGGGGGGCTTAACCGTTAGCTTCCGACTGGGCGCGCCAATATTGGAGGGCAATGCCTGGCGAACTCCTCTCAAAAGGAGGAGTTGGGGTTGGGGGCATCAAATGAGCAACTTGCAACGCGGCGCAATTAACTAAACTCTAATTGGAGACGCTGCCTGGGCATAAAGTGTGTATTTTAAGACCATTACCGATGGCTTCCTGTCGCAGTTGCTTACATAAGATGAGACCAAAGAAATTAGAAGAGAGTAGAAGAGAGGAGAGGAGAAGAGAAGTGCAGAGAGAGAGAGAGAGAGCTGGCTGTGAATGTGGATGGATGATGCATCCAGAAGTTGCCGTATGATTGCGCAAGCGACACAAAAGCAACTGCGATTGCAGCAGCAGCTGCTTTAATTGGAAATTGTTGCGGGGTTTGGTAAAAGTGCAACAGCAGTTGCAGCAGCAACAGCAGTTGTCGCTGTTGCATCAGCAGCAACATCGTCAAGTGTTCTAGTTACGTGGCTGTCGTTGCTTTCAATCTTTTGGCGCGTTGCTCGCAATTGCATCACGCAAAGCTGACGACAACAACTACAAAGATGATGATGATGCAGGCAACGGGTTTGGCTTTAGCTTTGGTATCAGCTTTGGCTTCAGCTTTCCTTGGCTACTTTCTAAAGCTGGCAACAGCATTCGCCTGTCGCACTGTGGCTCGTTTGCCCACAATAAGTGACAAACATACAAATAATTTGAAATTCATCAAACTAACAAATTACAATTATTTCAATATTTAATAAGCATTTGAGAGAAAAAAATAAAATAGTTATAAAAATGGTACAATGTTTTTTAACTTTTATTAAAATATTTAAAAAATCTTTTGGTAAGAAAAATCAAAATAAAATTTAGTTTTTATGCATAGGTTAAGTTTTTTTGCATCAATTTTTAAATAAATTAAATTCCAAATAAGAAATATTAAATGTATGAGATAGTTTATACATATATTTTACATATTTGACATTTGTATTTTAATTGTATTATATTTTAATATTTTTTCAAGCCTTAAAGTGATACAACATTTTGAAAATTCGAAAATTCTTGCCTGTTTAAATTCCTATTTTTAAATTTATGATAGCAATTTTAGTTAAAAGAACCACTGTGAATCGTCATCTCTTGGTTCACTTGGTCTCGATTTCTGTTGTCTTTTTTGTTTAGCACCCAGGTAACTGTTCCAACTACTGGGAAACTGGTGCAAGCTTCGGCTGCTGCTGTTGCTGCTGCCACCTCCCAATCCCCTCCAGCTTTTTGTTCTTTGATTTTTTCTTCTATATTTTTTTTACTGCTTCAAGTTTGCAGTTAGTTTTACTGTTGCTGCAACATCGTCGTTGTTCTTGCTGTTGTTGTTATTGCTTCTATGTTTGACATTAGTGTTTTTGCTGCAGCTCCTGCTGCCGTTGTTGTTGTTGTTGTTGTTGTTGTTGGCGTTGTTGGCGTTGCCGTTGCGTCAAATTGGAAATTAACGTGCAACTAGGCTAGGACCTGCAACAACTATGGCCCTTTGTTCTTAAAGTTTTTAGCCTCGTTTTCTGCTCTTTTTGCACAAATTAATTAAGTGCCCTGACTCTGGATTTATAGAGCTTGTTGCCAAAGTTGCTTTCCAGTTAGTTCTTATTGTTGTTGTAGTTGTTTTCCTTGTCACATGAGATTTGTTCTTGTTGTTGTTATTGCGTAATAAAACGCAAAAAAAATGTTTGTTTATTTTTCAATTTTTCTTGTTTTGCAACAGAACATAAAAATAAGGTCGTAAAGTTTTATTTTATATTGGCACAAATGCTCGTATGTTTACAATTTTAGCACAGTTTAAGATGTTAATTAAAAAAAACCAATCTTTGATTCTTGTTGACAAAGTTAAACACAAAACTCGCAATAAATTTGGCTCTTTAATATAAATTCGATTGATAAGCGAAAATACTTTGAGACTGCATAATTAAAGCCGTTGTAAAAACTTTAGCTTTTGATCTAGTTTCGGCCTAGTCTTACATTGATTAAAGACAAAGCAAACAATTTCCAGCGTTTTCACTGTCATTAATCAAACGAGTTTTCTCATTTCGAATTTCTGGCATTGATAACTTTCTAATGTCTGTTTCAATAACGTTTATTTAGGGAGTGGGAGCAGGCGACATTGTGTCAACAAACGTTTTGGGCAATTTGATTGTCAAAGTGAGAGGGCAATCCTTTAACTCCCCCCTTTGGGCACCCCCTCCCCATCCCCTTCTGACAGCTTGTTTGCTTGATGAATGCGGTAGCCAAAATCCAGCGAAAAGCCACCGCGACACAGCTTAAACGTTTAGACATTTATGCTTAGGGCTTTAATGTGGTGATGAAAGAGGGGGGCAGGGAGTGGTACTATTTATCAGCAATCTGTCAGTGTGGCAACAAAGCGGCAACATCATCATCAGATACAGCAACAACAACAGAAGTCGCGGCAGCATCAAAGTAACTTCTTTACCCCGTCTTCTCCTTGTCCCCATTTCCCCTTTCCCCTTTTCCCATTGCTTTCCCACCACTCGTCGTGGTTTGCGTTTGACGTTTGAATTTACAAATTACAACTAATTAAAAGTTGATGAGTCTGCGTGAGTGAAATCATGCGCAGGCCAAAAAGACGACCCAACTTCTGATAAGCAAATGAGGAAATTGCTGTCGCTGCCACTGCCTCTGCCCCTTACCACTGGCCCCTTGCCACTGCCCCATGCCACTGAAATTCTATGGAAAATGTTATGCTCGGCCACTTGTGCTCACAATTTTTTATATACACTTGCAGAGAGTATCATAATTTTATTACGAAATTTGTATCACATTTTCTTGATGAATCTTCAAATCAAAAAAATATGTGATATATTAATTAAATAAACATTAACTAAGAAATCTAAGTTATAAATTTATTTATGTCTCTTTTCATTGGTAACCTTTTGTAGACAAAAATATGCTGTTTCATACGATATCTCAACCAAATCCGCAGATTGTGCATTTGGTATTTTCTAAATTATCCCGACTAAATTTTTATGAAAAGAATCAACTTTTTCTTATAGCTGCCATAGAAAAGATAGTTTGAAAATAGAATACCGCGCTCTGCAAGGGTATTACATCTTCGGCTTGTCGAAGATAAGCTTTCTCTCTTGTTTCTAAGTATTTTGTCTTCTTCATTTTTTTTTTTTTTTGAATCGCTTTTCAGTTGCACAAGTCATTGCTGAGCTGTCTCGCCGTGAGGAGAATGATGCTTATCTGAAAGATGCTCGACTGGGCTGAGGGACACATCCGTTTGGGCTGCAGGAAATGTTTTTCCAGCGAGGTGCAGCAGCCCAGCGATAAATGTGACAAAGTTGCACTATAAAAATGCAAAATAAATGTGCAAAAAAATAAAAATGCTGAGTATATGTATAAAGTTTTAAACGCGTTACACTATCGCTGCTGTAACTGTGTGGGAAAGGCAAATAAAATTATTACGACAACGATGATGACGGGGAACGACAACGACAACAACAACGACAACGTTGGCCAATTGACTTGTTTACCACGGCCCACAGAACTGGGAGTAAAAAAAAAATGGTCTCAACAATTATGTTATCGTTGTTGTTGATGTAGATGATGTTGTTGCTGTTGTTCAGCCTTGACTGCTGCTTCATAATTAAATATTGTCAACATATATGTGTTGCTGTTGTCAAGATTTTGCCTTGGAAACTTGACTTGACTGCAGTTTGATGAGCTCGCATTGCGGTCTGGCAGGAAGTGCGAAAACTATTAGTGGCACTTATTTATTCATTAGAGGCAGTTAGAGACACCCAGCTCGGGCACTAATGGTTCACTCACACACACACACACACACGCACAGTTGCTCCAATTATGTATGTGCCTTGCCTTAACAACAACAACAATAATAACAACCACATTGCAGGATGAGAATGCATCAGGATGCTGAAGCTCTTTATGTATTTGCATAATGTCAATGACGTTCCGAGCACAACTCGTATGCTTATAATAGATGCACAAATGAGTGTACTCATACTCATACTCTTGGTCGTAATGTCAATGCACTCGTTATTAATATTTGAACTTAAACCTAAAGTTCAATGTGCGTATACTTAATATAAATATACGTCTTTGCTTCTGCTTACCTCTTTAGTTATTTATGTTGATTATTATTTCAGTTGATATTCACAGTGACAATCACGGGATCGCGTTGTTATTGGCACTCACAAAACAAGGCAAGAACAAGAGCCAAATATGATTGTATGCTAAAGATGAGATTTTATAAAGGCAGCTCGATTTGGGTTTTGGATTTGGATTTGGTATTCGTTTTGGTTTTCGTTTTGGGTTTGGGCAACTTTGCGCCGCATGGGACCGATTTCTGCAGAATAAACGCGACTCACTTATAGCACACACACGTACATAGATACACCCGCGAGCGCACACAGATACAAATACACAGATACACTTCCGCACAATAATAAAAGCGTAAATGCTTATTTATTTGCAAGTCGTTCACAAAATGCGCTTGTATAATTTATGAAGGCAAAGCACACGACGATGTTGAGTTTGAGATTGTGGGCCAAAGGGATGGGGAACACAAGGCAACCAGGAAGGACAACGCGAACTCGATAAACATTTTGAAATGCGACTGCGAATGTGAATTGAACTTGTTTAATATGACATCCCCACTCTGTCTCACTTCCACCCTTTGTCTCCCCTTTTCTTTCCCTTTCTATTAGTGAGTGTGTGTGTGTGTGTGTGTTGTTGACTCGAGGGTTATTAGAATAAAGCGCCTGCAGGGACCGCTATAAAATCCACGTCCAAAAGGTCCGAAAGCGAAAGCGTCAACGTCACAGCGCGGCAATAACATAAAAATGAATAGCACACAAAAAATTTGATTGCACTTTTCTTATTTTTTTTTTTTTCGATTCGATTTTTTTACTTTTCGTAATATTTTGGGTTTGATTGGAGTTTAGATTGCAGATAATAGCTTGTCAGGTTTGCAAGACGCGCTTTATGGACTGCACTGACCAAGACCGTGTTGGCAACTGTTGTTAGTCCATCAATCAAAGCGGCTTGCCGAATGCAATTGCCGAGAAAATCGCTGAGCTTGCAACTAACCGATCAGTCGGACCAAAAACAACGAGCACCGAACAACGACAACGAAACTGAAACCGAAATCGAACCGAAGAGCCGCGATTTTGCTCTCAAGTGGAATCCAATTGAAAAAGTGTGCGTTCAAAGCGTCCGTTCGCCACGACGATTCATCCGCAACTGTTCGGGCCTGCAGTTGAAGTCGCGCCAGACAGCTCTGTGTGGATTGTGTGTGTGGGATGTGGATGGTGTTGGCGGCGAGTAGCAAGCGAGTTTTTGGCGCCAGCTTTGGAGACTTTCACGATGCCGGCTCGAGAGAGCGAGAAGCAAGCTAAAGAGAACAAGATTAAACACGTGCACTTGGAAGCCGGTCTGCTTAAAATTAAAAACTAGCCAAATAAAAAATATTATACAATATGAATTTTAATGTGATTACTTATTAATTCAATAACTCTCTAAGTTAGCACTCAACAGCTTTCACTGCACATAAAATTGCAAAGAAATTTAATAAGTTCCTATGCAAAAATGGCTTCCACATAATGGAATGGAGTCAAGTGATATATCACTCATTAATTGTCAACATTTAAACACACTTCACTGCCTTTAACTAAAACTGCATTGCTCATGTTACGAAGCTGCCGAGCAAAACAAAATACAAAAAGTGTAGACTTTTCTCTCGTGCGCATGCGCACGCCGGAGAACGCCAAGGCAAATGAGAGCGAGAGAGTGAGTTTGGAGAGTAACAGACACAGAGCCGGCGATGGCAACGACCACAAAAATAAACGCTGCGAGTTGCCATCCACATGGGAAAAACACCAACCAAAAGAGGGGACGGGAAAGCCGCTCGCAAAGGTGAACGAAGAAGAAGAGGTAAGTGGGAGGGGTGGGAAGGGGAGCACTAGCATCTGTTTTCTATCATAGGCTGCTTGCCAACAAACTGATGCCTAAAAGATCTAATTGTCTTAAGTGTGCTTCTGGCTGTCTAAGAAGAGGCATCAGTGGAATCAAAGTCGAACACACATTCCAATTGATATCCCCCCACACACAGATACTTACACACACACACTCGCAGTAAGAGCAAATAGAATTAGAGAATTTTCAATATAATTTGGCATGATTGCAGATCAGAAAAGCGCCAAACGCCTTGGAATGCTCAAATGGATGAAAGGAGGCTAGAAAAGTTTGCGTGCCGTTTGTTGGCAACCCACTATCGAGCATTGGTCATCGTCTAGGACGGCACACACACACACACACACACACTCACACACACCCGCACACACACTCACGCACACAGCCTACGAGGGTGGACTATCAAGTTATGGGCCAAAGTAGAAAAGCTAAGCTTTATTAATTTTGAGTTATTTTTTAAGTTATTGATACATTTTTAGTTTAAGTTTTCAGTTTTGAACTTATGATATTTTTGTTTATTGTTGGAATAAACAAATAATTTCTAAATCATTTTCTAAATACTAAATGATTTCATGATTTCATATTAAACATAGTTTGGCTTCTAAATTCATTCTGCTTTCAAATTTAGTTAATTTCGCTTACATTATTTTTCGTCGTCCCATTTTGACCAATATATTATTTGGATTGCTAAATGAAGTTGGAAGGCCACCAGCTCAAGTGATTTGCTCTAAAACAAGACTATGTTGAAAAGTAAATTTACTTAGTTCCAATTAAAAAACTTAAGTTTTCTTTACTTATCAGCCCACCCTCGTATAACTGAGGGAAAGGAATTTTAGCTAGAAATTTATCTACGCTAATTTCAGAGTTAAACTTGTGTAATAAAACCGCATCATCGACTGCAATTTTCGCTGCTCGCGTGCCGATGCCCGTTGCATTGGAACATGCCTCTCTTGCCCCTCTCTCTGCACCCCCTGCCCCATCCTGTTGACTCTTGCAACTTGACTTGCACTTTGGCAGTCTTCGCATGAACGCCTCCAATTTCTCATAGTAGAACTTTGGCCAGGTTTGTGGCTGTTAGCCATTTGCTGGCGTTTGGTTTATGGTTTATGCGCCGCCGTTTTTGGTCTATTAAAATGATTGCAGTATTTACGTAGCCGCTTTTGCAGCCATAATTTGTGTTTGCAATGCTCATCATCATCATCATCATCATTGAGTGTCCAGCATCTTTTGGTTTTTGCATTCAATGGTTTGGCTTACTTTGTATCTGTTGGCCAAGCCAAAGCCAAGTTAAGTCAAAGCCGCAAGCGTTTCAGCTCCCAATGCTGAACCATTCTCTATGCTTTTCTATTGTTTATCTACAACGCGCCAGGCACAGCTGCCCAATGCCAGTCCCAGTCCCAGGCCCAGCCCAAAATCCCAAAGACCCAAGTCGAAGCCAGGTCTAAGCCCTGGTAAGGTCTTCCTTGGTCTCGCCCGCTTATGCGTTAATATTTCTGGCTTATCGCCGCCGGCGTCACATTGGCGTATTTACAATGATTATTGATCGCTTAATACGAATTTGAGTTTGCCTGTCCGTCCGTCCGTCTGTTTATTTGAGCAGCTTAGAGATACATTTGGTGTGATACACGTACTCTGCATTTAATGGCCCCGGTTTCAATTTCTGTTTGTCTTTTGCGCAAATATTTGAGTTACCAGCCCCCCATGATCAATTACGAGCACAATGTTGCCACTCACAACATGCAACGTGCAACTTGCGGCTTGCAACTCGCTGATAATGTCAACGGCATCGTCTCGTCGTCATAATTTGTCTGGGTCTGTGAAAGTCCATTGTGGTGTGAAGCAAAAAAAAATATAAAAAACTTTCAATTTGAGACAGACTCGTACTCCCAGTCGTAATTCAAGTTGATTATGATGCGAGAGATCCAACACAGCACAAAAGTACATATAGATTTGTGTATGTATGAATGTATTCATATCAATCTTTGTGTACTTTCCATCCATTAATGCTATCCATTTGTTGCAAGTTTGTTTGCCTCGCATTAACATCTCGCAAATTCCCACAGTAACCATAAAGCACATGTATGTAAAGTCTAAAAGACTCTTATGCACATTTTCTTATTTTCTAAATAAAGTATCAGTTTAAAAACTCAAATTTACTTTGATGTGAAATGTTTAGAAATTAATATCAAATTCAAAAATAATTCTTTTAGTATCGTTTTTTGAAGAGAAGCCAGAATAAAACAAATTAATATTTATCTGGTCTATAGGAAAATATTAATTAATATTAATATATGTAAATATATATTTTTTTTATTAATTTAATCTATATTTATTAATTTAAGTCTGTGCCACAATGTGTCAAATTTTGAAAATTATCTATGTATGTATATGTAGATGAGAAATGTTGACTCTTTCGACTTTCAACAAGCACAACTTTATTAAAGCTCATCCGATTTCGAAAAGGAATGTCCTATTTTTCATAATATTAACCCTACTTTGACTTTGCATTTAAATTTTATGCTTCTGAGACAAAAACTTTTTTATCGGAAATTTGTTGATTTTTGCATAGTTACCCCTTTACATTTTTTGAAAATTTTCAAAAATTTTAAATCTTAAATTTATTCGTTAAATCGACTCCAGGTGATAAAATTAGGGTAAAAAAGTACTTTTGCACTAAATTTCGGTCAGTTTCCTTAAGATTTATGACAAAAACTGCAAAATGTTCCCTTATTTATAGTATTTATATGGTACTCTTTGAATTTGAATGGATCTGTCAAATCTTGATAGATTTTAAAAAAGGATGTTTTGTTTACCATTTTATAATGCAAATATTGACTTGGCATCAAAATTGGATGATTTTAAAAATTTCATTTTTTTTTGAAATTTTACAGTAACCCCTTTACATTTTTCGAAAATTTTCAAAAATTTAAAATCTTAAATATATTCTTTAAATCGACTCTAGGTGGTAAAATTAGGGTAAAAAAGTATTTTTGAACATAGTGCGACTCTTTTCATTAAAATCTTAACGGTTATTTCGGTTGGAATAATTTCGATTTTAGAGACTGGGTATAATAAAATGGTTTTGTTTCGGTTACGATTTAAGTTACGGTTACCAATTTCAGTCGGTTAAAAAGGTTTTAATCTCTGTTTATTATTGTTATTTGCAGGTATGAAATAGTTTGAAATGCAATCAAATTAAAAGTACAAATTGCATCAAAGCTGCCAGTCCAAAAAAAAAAGTAAAAAGAGTCGAATTCAAAGTCAAAAGCCACGCCCGCAGTGCGGCAAACAGGACAATGAACTCAAGCCTTTTGGTCCCTTTTCGGTTAAGGTAAAAGTGTAGCATTAAATAACCAGTTTAATTTTGGACTTTTTGCCGCTTTCTGACTTCCGCTTGCAGCAGCTCACCGATGAAGAAGTCTGCTAATTTTGACAGATTACAAGGCATTGCCAATAGGCCCCGGGGCAACAGCTTTCAGTGTTTGGCTTTGAGTAAGCCAAGAAGCGGAGTAGAGGTTTTAATCAATAGCTCCCTGGCAGGCGATGGCCATTGCACATTCTGTTAGTTGGACATTGAACTGCCATAAATTCAAAAGAAGCTCACAGCAGCCACGAAATTCAAATGCTCAGATCTCAGTAAGCCACAGTAGCCACCCTGCTGCTTTCAATTACGCGTGGAAACCGACAAAAAAAAAAGGAGAAACAACAGCAAAGAGAAAACAGAGAATTTATGAGCTGCATGGGCGAATCTGCATACATATAGAGAAACCGAAAGAGAGGAGAGACCGCAGACGACGCCAACGATTAAGGACCGCAAATCAAAAGCAGAAACCAAAAGCAAAACCAACAATATGCTTAACCGTAAACGAAACTGAAACTGCGCGAATCCAAAGTCAAATGACAAATGTTAGCACTAAGAGTTTTTGGTTTAAATGCCGTGGCCAAAAGCGACAAAGCAAACACGGAAAAGTGTTGAATGCAAGCGGAAATCACTTGAAACCGAGAATAAATCAAAGGCAACAATGATGGCAACAAAAAAACAATGAAATACAAAAGAAAAATAAAATCAAGTGCACAAATGGAATATAGCAAATGGAAAATAGAAAATGGCGATTGCAGTTTCCGTTTTGGCAAAAAAAAGCAACATGAAATGATAATAGCAAAAAATAAGAGAAATGACTTGAAATCAAAAATGGAAAAAAGTCAAAGCCATAAGGAGTAATAAATGAGAGAGTACTATCGAATTTCTGACAAACACACACACACATCACGAGCCAAAGGATGCAGGACGACAGGACTTCAGGACAGTTGGCCTGCTCCTTGGCCAGGCTGAGTGATTTATGGGCCCGTGTCAACGTCTGTGCCTCGAACCTGCGTCTGCTTAAAGTCTGGACAGGCTTAATTGGTGCGGCTTCCAACTCCCATTAATTCATCTATCATTGCTAACAGAGTACGCTCAACTACAACATACCCTGGCAGCATGCCAAGCAAAACTTTTGTTGAGAGCCAAACGAATTGTGACCAAAATGTATATAAGCCAAAACTCTCCACACTTTATCTAGTTGAAGCTAGAAAAGTCAATTAAATGAAACCCAAATGACACGTTTGTGATGATGTAGGCTGAGAATAGGTTCTGGTTGCATCTACCCAATTGCCATTTAAGGGATTATAATTTTGCATTGGCCAAAACTAAAAACTTTAAACGCAAACTTTGCAGACAGTTTTTGTGCCATCGTTGGGAAAATTTGATGGTATTTAGTTCTTATTTCATTTAACGGCATTTGAATTCAAATGTGCTTTTAAATCGGATTAGTTGTGCAAACAGCTCTCATGTTCCAAACGGATTAAATTAATGCGCTCGCGCGACTTCTGCTAACTATAAAAAAAAACAGAATAAGGGAAATAAGTATGATCTTGTTTGAGGACTGAACATCCGTAGAATCTCATGGTATCCAATCATTTTTAATTTATTTATTTAATTTAGTTTATAGAATAGAATTTAGTTTATAGAAGTATAGAATAGTATAGATGTCGCCTTGCTTGAAACCGTAGGAGTTGAGTCTATAGGGGCGGGACCAAATAAATAATATGAAGTGGAAGCTTCGATTTTGTTTTAATCAAATTTTCCCAAAAATAATTCCCGGAATCTCAAAGAATTGCTGAGGAATCGTCAAGGATCCGTGGGAAATATCTAAAATATCAAGAAAGATTGAACGCAGGGTATATTGAAGTCGACCATTCTCGACTACAAATATTTTTTGTTCTTATTTTTTATTACGGCCTTTGATTTTAAATGTGCTTTTAAATCGGCTTAGTTTTCCGAGCAGCTTTTTGTCCCTGATGCCTTAAAATTATGTACTCGCGTGTATTCTATGAAAGCAAATAATAAATAAAATAAGAACCGCACTCAAATCATTTAAATCCCCTTCATATATCATATGTCTGCCATATCGTTCGAGTATCTACATTTAGTATAACATACTATTTTGAGTTTCTTCTATATCCTAATCAAATGTTCTTAAAATCCAGAACTGAATACAATGTTCCGTAAGGGTATCAAATCTTCGTCGTGCCGAAAAATAAAATCTTTTTCTAATTTTAGAATTTCCCGAAAAACTACACGGCGCTCCATGGAGCTCACAAGAGCTCATCATCAATTATATGGCAGTAATTGTATTAAAAGAAAAGAAAAAACAATAGAAATATAGTAAAATACGACATAAATAAGTATGTTTTGGTTATAAATAAAACAGAAAGTCGAAATGCTGACAGAGTTGACAGTGGCGTTGCCCACTTAATCAAAATTCTGACACGGGCAAACAATTCGCATTCGCATTCGCCATCAGCGCTCTAAGAGATAACAGCAATTAGAACCCATTGCCCGGCGTGTGGAAGAAAAGCCCGCTTTCGGGGCGATTTATGTGCTCCCAGAGATAACAACTGGCGAAATTGTCTCAACAGGCAGTCGTAAGTACTTTTTAGCAAATGTGTTAAAAGCACGTCACAATTAAAATAATAACTTAGTAATAGATATTAGCCAGAGGTGTACGGCGAACCTTCGCCAACTTGTCGCGAAATAGTTCATTGAATTCTGGCCAAGCGACTGGCCGTGAAGTCGGGTACGGTACGGGTTACTCGCGATCGAAAGGACAATAGATTCGGATTACTCACATTTCAGTGGAAATTATTCGATCAAAATATGGATACGATTACGACTATCCTTCTAGGATTACTTAGCATCGGCTTAGTAACAGCTGCAAGTCTCAATGTGGATCAACAACAATTGCAACTTGGTTAGTCCTTCGATAATATTATATAGTGCGAATCGGAATCTTATATAAAGAATACTTGAGTAATCCTGCTTCCCCTGGATATAACTAGCTAAGCTGATCTATGATCAATGTTAAGATTTGACGACTAGCTGCAATGCATTGAAAAATATAAAAGCTTTAAATGCACTTAAATTTGAAAGTCGCAATTACTTTATCTAAAGCAAATATAATATTTTTTTTATGGTATTTATGTAATCTAGCACAAGACTTTGTTTATTAAAGTTATTACAGAATGAAACATATTATTACCTATAAAAATAAGATTTGTCGTCTTGTGCTGTTAAACAATTAATATTAATTCTGATTTTACATAAATTAAATTTAATGAACAACATTAGAGCCATTATATAATTTAAGAAATGACGAAAATAAAAATAATGCTTAACGCTTAACCGTAGAGTATTCTCTATAAAGTCTCTGCAAATTTTTAACGTATATTCCCGATTTTCTTACAGCTAACAATGGATCTGACTCCGCTAGTGGAAATTCTAGCCTCAACTCAACAAAGAATCTTACAGAGCTCTCAGACGGCAACTGTTCGTCGTTGGTGAATGCGAATTCTTTTAGCCAAACGGAGCTCATGGCCCGTATAACTGAAAGTTGTCGTTATGACCGCATGGAACCTCCCATTTCGGTGAATGAAAATGGTGAAATTGAGCCCGTGGCTGTTTATGCGCGTTTCTATATCAATGCACTCAAAGATCTGGACTCGAGTGATCTGCAATTCCAGCTGCAAGGATTGCTTCAGTTGCGATACTTCGACTCTCGCCTGGCATTCGCCAAATACGCGCCGAGTCGCCAACAGCCTGTGGTGGGAGAATCGGCGCTACGGGAGAAACTTTGGGTGCCCCACATATTTCTGAACAATGAGCAGAGTTCCAATGTGCTGGGCACCAATGAGAAGGATCTGCTGACGAGCATCTATCCCGATGGCACGGTTCTCATCTCGTTTCGTCTCCAGGCCACACTTTATTGTTGGATGAACTTCCAGAAGTTTCCGTTTGACGAGCAAAACTGCACCACAATCCTGGAGAGTTGGATGTACAACACATCGATGCTGCAGCTGCACTGGGAAACCACAAATCCCATCACATTTCACTCGCAGCTCCAACTGACGGAATACGATCTCTATGGTTATGTCTGCAATGAATCTGTGAGTGTCTCCGACGCCTTCACCATGACCCATGGTGCCCTTGTGGGCAACTACAGTGCCCTCAGCTTTAGTGTACTGTTGACCCGCGAGGTTGGCTACTATATCATCGACTACTTTGTGCCCTCCATGATGATAGTGGCCATATCGTGGGTATCCTTTTGGCTACAGGCGGATCAGACTCCAGCCCGCTCCATGCTCGGCTGCTCCACGTTGCTGTCCTTCATCACGTTGTCGCTGTCGCAGGAGAACAATCTGTCGAAGGTCAGCTATGTGACCATGTCGGAGGTGTGGTTCCTCGTCTGCACCTTCTTCATCTTTGGCAGCCTCATGGAGTTCGCCTTTGTCAATACCATCTGGCGACGCAACAATAATCTGGAGCTAAAGAAACGCACCACCAAATACATTGTGCGATCCACGTTTGTGCCCAAGTTGAAGCGCAATCCACGTAGCTTCAATCGCAGTCACAGCTCCATCAGCAGTTGCAACAAAGTCTGTGGCAGCAACCAGAACAACAACAACCACAACAACAACACAGTCATCACAATCGAGACGCCAATCATCATTGGCGACGGTCTCTGTCGAGAGAACTCCACGATTAGTCTGGAGGACAACAACGCCAGCATCGGCTCCGGCTCCACAGCCCAATTGACGGACACGCCACAAGCGGAGAAGCCGCCACAAACATTTGCCACAATGACACCCAAGGAGGTGTCACTTTGGATCGATCGCAAGATGCGATTTGTCTTTCCCCTCGCATTCATCGTGTTCAATGCGCTTTTCTGGAGTTTGGTTTACTGTCTCTAAAAATAAAGATCGTGATCGAGGATTAATGTTCAAATTTGACTGTGATCATGCCACAATCGATGTGTTGCAAGCTAACAGTTTTGTCGCATAGTTTATTTTAATTAGGACTTTTAGTAGATTTAGTATTTAATTTAATGTCTCATATAGTCATAGAGTACTCATATTTTTAGGTTTCCTTTAATAAAACCCAATTTGTATACTGCATTTATTTTTGCTGTGTTTTTATTATTATTGATTCATTGAACTAAGTTCGAAAATTATTTTAGAGAAACAAAAAAAATCAAATGAAAGCAACTTATTTGAACATGTATAATAAAAATTGAAAATAAAAATTTATGTCTTTTCAAGTTACACCATCAAACACAAAAAAGTAGATCTGAAATTTTGTCATTAGTCCAGACAATTTTTCAGAGGACTTTCCCTCAACACCTCCGACTTAGGCGTGGGACACGTACAGAGCTGATAAATTTGTGCTTATTAGCAAGTCGACGTAGCAGGCAATAAAAATAATGCCACCACTTGAACAGGCTGTGCAACAAGTTGCAGATACTGTGAAGGCGGCAAGTCTGCAGCTCATCTATTTGTATCAATGAAAAAATCATATTGCCAGCACGCCCCACAAAAACTCTCACGAACGGCACTTGGAGTGGCTCAGTGGTTCGGTGGATTTAGCCGGCTTGCCTCCTCGTGGATGCCACAGTTGCTGGCGCTGTTCAAATTTTAATTAATTGCCTATGATGAGTGTGTTGAAAACTCGCACACAAACAGACAGAGTTGAGGGGAATTGTTTTAAACTAGCAGCTCGACTACTTGATAAATTAACGGCACATGCGGCACGTAAATTGTTTTTAAATTGCCTTATAAATGAACTTCAATTCAGCTTTGCAGCATAAACAATCTGGAAAGAAACTTGCGCATGCCAAATAATTTTCCATTTTTCAATCTGCCTTTTCTTGACTTTTCGCTGGTTCATCGAGAGAGTTGGGAATTAATTTGAAGTGTTCATAACTCAGCTGGAACTTTGCTTCAACGTCATCGTCAATAGTTCGAGAACTGCAAGAAACATAATTTTGTTATGCAAAGCTAATATCGAGCCATCAATCTTGCAGCAGTTGCAGTGCTTGTCAAACTGTTTGGGCCAGCCTCGAACTTGTTTTCTGACCGCGAGGTGTACATAATGAGATGTAATCTGTCAAAATTAAGTGTATCACAGGGCCTACAGCGACAGTCTGCCTTTTAGCCTGGCCAAACTGGCAACCTGTCTGCAGTGTTGCCGTTTTTGGTGGTTTCTCCACCAGCTCTATTGGTATATTCTAGCGGGAAAAATTCAATTCATCCCTTTTTAAATTCTAATTCAAGTTTTTTAACTTTGAAATTTGTTAGCATAGTAATTTAATTTTTTATTGTAATTTTAGATTGAGATTCATAATAACAATGAAGATGTGGTAACTATTTTGTCTAATTCTGAATCCTCTCAAACGCCGAGATACTTCATCAAATTGTAAACTTCGTCAACAACACAATAAAATAAAGATGAAAAAAATGAATAAATAAGGTCAAAATAAATCTGGTGGTTTTTTGTTGCTATTGCTACTTGAGTAATTTTCAGTGCTTGCGAACATTTTTAGTATTTTGTTTTTTTTTGATAAGTGCAACACTGGTTGCCAGCCTGCCTTCAATTTGACGGAGCAACTTGCAGCTCCACTTTGTGATTTTTCAACTCCTTTTCTGCTGCGTCTGCTGCACAGCACAAGTTTATTGAACCCCAAACGACGGCGAGGGCTGTTCGAGGCATCTAGATGATTGTGCTTGAGGTGCACGACTTTTGGGAATGTCAGGTAAGTCACCCCACAGTCTTTGCAGCGGATGTTCCCATGTCAACGTGCTAATCCTTGCCACATGATAGATGCCTGCGACAAGCGACAACAGCTGTTTGTTATGTACTTATCAAACAGCACCCGTTAATTATAACCCAAATATGAACTTTCAACAGCAATTTTATTGATGAGTGCTTCTACTGTTTGTGCCAGCCAATAATGGGTCAACAAGCCTCCCTAACTCTTAAATAGAAATGAAATCTGAGTTCATTTACACGGCGTCTATTTGGTTTGGCTTAGCTTCCGATTCCGAATTCCAGATTCCCGTTTCTCCCGATTCCCCTCAGACAGCAGCTGTGAGAACCGTCGGGGCTGCCTCATTCTAGCAAATGAGCTGCATAATAAGCAAGTGCCTTCTCGGCTTATTCTTCTTATTGTGTATTTCTTATTATTTTTTTTTCAGCCGCCCAGTCCGCACATGAGAATTACAGACATTTTCATTTATTATTATAGTTGTTGAGTCCCGCCCCGGGACCACTCCGATGGGTTGCTGTATAATTTGCAGTCAAGTGCCCAGCCCAACCCGGTCTCCCACATGTCCCCAACTTTTGAAGCATGAAAAGTTGCCGACCACTGGCGAAATAATTGTATAAATAAGAATATACATATATTGTTTAAGTTCAGATAAGACAAGACAAAGAAAACTAAATGTAATGCATTTCCGAACACTATTTAAATACCTTCTTATAGCTGTGGGGTATATTCAGCTGAGAAAAGAAATGGAAATGCACGTGGATTCTTCTTAAAAAATAGACAAATATGAATGTTTTTAATTCGCTATATAAAATTCAATTATTTGCTTGCATAATAATTATTCCACAATTTTGTTATTTATAGATTCGACAAATCGACAACAAATGAATTGTCTATTTATAGACATAACGCTGTTTAATCCAAAGAGCATTATTTAGTCGAGTTTCATTGACAATGGCATGTTGAATTTTATTTTTAGATGGTGGGAAAATTCTATTTCAAGTGGCGTTCAACAGATTGCCTATCTAAACAAGCACAAGTAACCAGAACAAGAAACGCCAACGCCAACAACAACAACAACAACAGTCGCAATGCTTATTGTTGTTGTTAGTTTTGGTTAGCCAATTTTAAGTGTAGCGCTGGGTTTGGTTCCAGCCAAGTCACGCTCTGTGGTCGCCGGTTCAGAAGTCAAGTACGCTGTCCATTTGGACGAGGCGTGCGAATGAGCTCAAGTCTCTCTTGCTTTGGGGACTAGCCCCAAATGCAATCAATAGCGCCGGACTGCGGACTTGCCACTTTATGACTAATAGATGCCTTAAATAACTGAGCAAGGGCCAATTTGGCCATATCCATGGGCAAATTTAATGCAATGTCCAGTGGATTACGTTGCCACACACAGAGAGAGACATACTCTCGAAAAGATATATGTATGTACATATAACTTGATCCCTCTAAGCTGCATGCCTAATGAGCCGACGTAGTGGCAAGGTGCAGGTTCTTGGCGTATTTACATGCTGCATGCCACAACCTATTAACAAATTGCAAACAAAACTTGGAGTGGCCAAGTTGCAAGTGGGCGTGCATACTAAATTACGGTACTAATAAGGAGAGGCCTTTGCAGCTAATTTAATACACGTGCAACATAAACGCAGTGCGTTAATGGCCAAGCACTTGCTTCCGTCGCAGGTTGTGGCAAGTTGCCTTGACCCAAGATCATGATCACGAGGTTGATGTTAATGTTGTTGATGATGTTGGCGATGATGATGATGATGATGATGGCGCCTGACGATTAGGTGCATGCAACACACAACCAGGAGCTGTAACGTCAACAACTTACAACGGAGGGGAACGGAGAGTTGGTAAGATTTGAATCATTCACTTGGCTAAACCACCTTCAGGCCAAAACGTTTTGCACGTTTTTTCCAATGAAGCTGCTGCTCTGGCGCCTCGCCTCGCGGTCATAATTAATGAAAACGGCTTGGTAAATGCAACTGGTTGCTGTTGTTGTTGCCGCAAGTTAGCCAGGTAGACAAGTCAATGTATTAGCCGCAATCATTTGACTGGCCGTTTAATTTGGCAAATACTCGAACTCATATACCTTTGCAGTTGGCCATGTGACAGCAGCGCCAATCGCAGATAGACTCATACCTTCAGGCGGCCTGTTATTAATTAGTATCTGCTTATCGCTGGCGCACTCGACTCGTACATTTGTCATAGATATAGATACTTATATATATATATATGGCGGGGGAGGTACCACAGGTACCAAAACGTTCGCAACGTCAACGCGTTCGCTTGTTACGATCTTATCGGACAAGAGCCAAAGGCAACTCTGACATTATCTTAAATTCCACTCGTAAGTATGTGAGCTTATGCAGAGAGCTGGCCAATCTATCGTTCTCGGTATGCTGGGCTCATCCGTTATTTATGGCTACCAATGGGCTTGGTTTTCCCAGCTAACCCCCTTTCCCCTGCTTCTTCTTCCTTTCCTTTCCCTTTGATCTAAGCCAAATTAACCCACTTCCTGGCAATTTCATGCCAAGTTTAAGCATTTACTAGTGACTTTGGTTTCGGTTTTAATTAAGCACGATATCGATATCGTAATGACGATGCCACAGTCGGAATGATAATCAAGAACATCATCAACCTGTTCATGGATACATTCAGCTGGCCAGGTACTTGCAATCTATGAGAAGTGCCAATCGAAGTTTATCAGATACTCAAATGCCCTACAGTGATTACATAAATTGCCTAGAAATTACTTTAGATACATTTGTATCGTAAAGATTCCCTATTCGAATTTAATAAAGAAATTGACTAAGCTAGTTAAAAATGCAATTAAAAATATGTGTAATATTAGAATATAAAATTGGAAAGACACAGTTCAGAAATCGCACGATTATGAATTAAATATTTTCGATTTCGGATTCTTTTTTCTACGTATGTTTTTTATATTGGTTAAATTACTGAAATAGGAACAAAGAAAATTCATATTTAATTTTTACTAACCTTTTGTCCTTTTGATTTATGTATTTGTAAAGTAATATAGCTTAAATTCACATATTGCTATATCCATACATATTCAGATCAATTTACATCTTAATCGAATGTCTCATATCTTTTCCAATTACTTGTTGCCAACGACTTGCAATTGAGATAATTCCTCTCACTTTACTATACTTTCTTTTCTAGTGAATGAATCTGAAACTGGTAGCAAGTTGGGCTTTGTAAAAGCAACTGATGTTCTTGAGAATATTGGGAGAGAGGCCTCCGTTGCTTGTACTGCGGTGGGGGCAGCAAAACTTTTGGCGACTTGGCCATTACTTCCACTAAAGAAATTAAACATCAGCAGAGCACAGCAAAGCAAAGCAAAGCACAGACACAACAAAGTTAACTACGAGTACATGAAAAAAATTAGTTAAAAGATAAACATGGCACGCTAGAAACGCGCAGACAAAGGCCAAAAGAAAACAGAGACTTTGGCTGGATACCCTGGAGTCTCTATGATAGTCAAGATAGTGAATAGAGGAGGGAGGGGATAAGAGGGCGGGAAGATTTCGTCGTGATGCCTGCCGCTTTTGGCTTTGTCTGATTATGTGGGTTGCAGTAGTTGAAAAGACGAAAGATACTTGCGCCTTGTACTCGCATCCCTGGCAACTTATCTTTTTGGCCAAGCCAGCGAGCAGCAACATGCTGCTTAGCCAAAGTTCTCGCGGCCTTATGCTGCACAATGGCAAAGCACAGCAAAAATAATTGCTTCAAGCGCATTTTTAATATGGACAAGCAAAAATAACAAAGCGTGTTCACTGTGGAAGCAACTGCGATTACGTCTTCTCTCAAAAAGTAGAAGTAATAGCTAATGCTAATTAAATACAAATACAAACACGTGGCCACATAACTCAAACCCAGATCCGAATCCGACTGCAGGTCTCTGGCATTCATTAGATACAAATGCCTTTAGCTTCTAAGAGACGTATATTTTCATCATAAATACATTTTAAGCGCCTTCACCAAAAAAATATTTCACAAAGCGCGAGGAACATTATTATTGTCGTGTTGTCGCTTTTAATTAAATTCATAAATCAGCAGAGAGGCAGACGGAGAACCAGAGACTTGGAGAGACTTGAGCTTTGAGATTCTCAGGAAAAAAAAGCAACGACTTCAAATTCTGCTCTTTGCGTTAACCTTGCAATAATTTCCACAGAAAAATGTTGAAGCTACTTGAGCTTGATTTCATTTGTAGAGGTCTCAGTGAATTTGTCAGGCCACAGATTGACTGACAGACGGACGGAGTGACTGACAGGCAGTGCTATTGAAATGCGAGATAGTGCTTATAATTTGTCTTAATTGAAAAAGCTCAACTGGACTGAATTGGAGCTGAGCAAGTGCTGACTACTGTCTGCTAACTGCTGCCTTCCCCTTTTACTCGGCTTTACTCCTTATGTAGATGAATGTCAATAGCGGCAAAATATTTGCTTTTCATTGTTCATGCAAATGCAAATGCAAACGTAGACCGTCTACGTCGGCGTCTTCAACTTTTCACTTCATAATGGAAAGTTGCGAAAATATTTTGATTAGTTTCTGTCTTCGTCTGAGTCTTCGACTCGTCTCGCCTCGCTCGGTTGACTCTCAGTTTGCATTTGAATTTGAGTTTGAGTCTGAGTCTGGGAATGGGTCCGAAATAGCACTGGCTTCAAGCTAAAATAATTAGTCTACTGAGAGCATTGTTTGTTTGCATTTGCGTCCAAACATAAAAAAAATTAAATAACTTTTATCTATGAACGTGCACTTTGCAAGGTCTTCATGAACATTTACAGGGAAAAGGGCACAAGTTGTGGATTTGGGATAATTTGCTTTGTGTTTAGCGCTTATTTGAGAAGAATTTAAGCAGCAGCTGATGAAGCAAAATATTCGTTTAAATTTATGAGTTATTTTAAATAAATTTTAATCACACAGAAAAGTCTCAATCTACACTGCAAGATGAAAAATTCATTAACTATCTTTAAGGAAATGTAAAGAGACAGAGTTGAATTAAGAAGCGAATGTGAAAATATGATTCAACATGAAAAAATATTAAAAGTAACCATTGGTTTAAAAGAAATTATAATTTCAAACATGCAAGGACAAACTAAGACAAAATTATAAGAGGAGATGCTTCCAGAAGCGTACTATGAGGGGAGTAGGACAAACCCAAAGTGGCTGTTAAATGGTTTCAGCCACAAAACCAAAGTTGTTTTCGTCGTGCCTGGATTTATGAGAAAAACTTTGTCAGCCAACAAGAAGAACAACGAGGACATTGAGAACATCGAGAACAACTCAGCTGAACAGGAAGAAAACACGCCCAATGATGCCATGGAGACGCATTAAGCACACGAGGCAAGTGTGGCAAACTGTGGATCGGAGTCTGAGCCCGGCCAGCTGTTAATGGCAACAGTTGTCAGGCATCACGTAGAAGCCAGCCGAGCGGAGAACAAGACCCCAAATACCAAATAGGTATCAGTTCATACATAAATAAATGCTGTCGAAGTATACAGTATATTTGATTTTTTCCTCATTTTATTCTTTAAATCAAAGTACAAATAGCGATAAGAAGCTACTGCCAAGACTTTATCTATAGAGCCAGAGTTCCATCCCCCACCCCAATGACGACACGTGTGGAAAATACATTTCAAGCAAATCTAGCAAAATAAGTGGCGCTGTGGCATTTGGAATATACATAGAGATGCCTTAGATATACAGATAAAAAACTAATATACTTAAATAACTTTAAATTAGATAAACTCTACAAAAAAAGAAAAACAGTTATAATTGTATTTTTTGTATGAAAAAATTTATATACAATACCTAAACATATATTTTTGATTTTATAACTTTTTCTCTTTTTATCAGTGTACAGACAGGCATCAATTCAATCTAAGAGTAACTCAAGTGGGCAATGGAGTGGGTGGTTCAAACACACACATACACACACAAACTGGTGTGTCAGACTTTCAATTGCACTGCTGAAGTGTGTAATGAAGCAGTTGAGAACAGTGTGTAAAATAATTTGGTTAGAACTGCTTGAAAAATTACAGCAAAAAAAAGAGTTGAGGAAAAAACTGGAGCAAGCCTCCGTCATTACGCACTGTCATTAATGATGCTTAGAAACTGGAGCAGCGCCCTCTAGCGGCAAACACAAAAGCTTTAATATTAATCATGCGACCCGTTGGCTTGACACTATTTTTTTCCACTTTTTTCGTCCATTTGCTTAATGAAGTGCCGGTTTTTTAAGAGCCGCACAATTTGCGACAAGTGAGTCACAGTTTTATAGTACGCAGACGAGGGCGTGGCACTTGTCTCCAAAGTTGAAGTCAAGTGATGAACTTCCAAAGAGGGAAAAACTCGTACAGCACATGACTTGAAGCAGCAGCCCAAAATAAAACTGTCTGCCTTTGAGACAGAGTTTGTCTTGCACTTGTCTGCAGGCCAAAAAAAAAAAACCAAAAGAAAAGAAACTTTTTCAATAAGCCACAATTTCTTGAGTCAAAGTGGCAGAAAGTTTTGAGTCACACAGCCTTTTAAGTTAATAAAGTTAATTTCCGGTGCGGTGTGCTGCAAGTCCAGAGACATATGTCCAGTCTAACTGGCAGCTCATAAACATACCGTCATATATCTGTAAGCATTGAAGGTGTGTGTGCCATCAATCAATCTCGCAGTTCTCAGTTCGCAGTTCTCCCTCCACTCGCTCAGTGTGACAAGAACTAAGCGCTCTGTCCCGATCGCCTTGTCAAATTGTTTATGGCAAATATGTCAATGGCCCCGATGCCAGTTTATCAATCAGGCAATGTGCTGCCATCGTCGCGTCGGTCGCTACAAGCGCTGCCAATTGATTTCAATTCAATTTTGTAGATTGCAATCGAAGCTATTAAACTGTACGATGGCCATGGAGTAGGAGCCAAACTTCAATCCGAGCTTCAGCTCGAATCCGAGCCAAAGACTTTGCCCTGACGATGAGCTGCCTCCACACGGACACGTAAGTGCAATTTGGTTGCTCGCCCCAGGGGCGATGCATTAATGAGTGGCAACATGCAAAGCAAAGAAGAAGATTAAAGTTGCAACTGGGAACTTGCAACTCGTGTTTGCCAGCTGAGAGACGTAGCACGGAAGCTGCTCCCTCTAATGACTGCTATTACATTTATCGTCTTGGCCATTACAATAAAATAACCAAGTACATATTTAGTAATTATCCAATTTGAAAGTAACTACAAATCGCACTGCCAACGTGCAACACACCAGAGTCCCAACAGACTCGGGAAATTGCCACTCCTCCCCTCACCTCTTCTCTCCCTTCTCCTTCTCCATCTCCTGCTGTTGTCGTTTATTGGCTGTTTGGCAGTAACGGCAGCAACTCGACTGTTAACTGGGTCAGTTCCTGCCGCCGTCACAAAAGGCATTGCAAATATGGCCAACATGGCGCACAAAAAAGTCAAATAATGTCGCCAGGACACAATACAAAACGAGCCTTGTCACGAAGGTGGACAGGACAGGACTGGACAGGACACAGGATGATACGCTGACTATTGCATCCTTTGCAGCGTTTCAATTTCCACATTTTCCAGCTGTGTTGCATCAGGCTGATGAAACGCCTGCCTCTCACTAGTATTTGCTTTGATCCTTCAGGGCTGTCATATATCCTGCCATCTGCTGTATATTCTCGCTTTGTCAGCAGCTTTCCCACACACACCTTTTATCAAAGTGCCCATATTTCATTATGATTGCTGACACTTCAAGCCACGTCAATGGACACAGACAAAGGCTGTCTTACAACTCAATTTATTTGCCTTAGTTGCCGGCCGAGAGCAACATTTGTGCAACACTTTGTGGGCTTATAGACCACTTCACATTTTCGGAACTTCAACGTCAGCTGTTAAAATTTATTTCATTAGCCCAAAAACACAAAAGTCAAAAAGTTTACCAGTTGTCAGATGTCCGCTGAAAAATTCTTCTTTTTTTAATTTAAGGTTCTTACAACTCTTTTTAAATGATTGGTTTTAATTAAATATAGAGATGTTTGGGGTTCTCACGGGGGTGGTTCACTTGGCTCCTTCAGTTTTATTTTTTTGACAAATTGGCAACTGCATGTCGACGACAAGCAAATAACAAGAGCATACTGCATTTCCTTTAAAGAAGCTAAAAATTCTACAGTGGATCAATGGTTAATTGAACCACATCATTTTTAAGTATTCTTTGCTTTTACTCCTTAATTTACGTACAATTAAATACTTTTAAGATGTAACATAAAAATATTTTGTTCAATTTTAAGCAATACTTATCAAATCAGTGCCTAAATAACATATTTTTCAGATGAGTAACTTCACTTGCCTTAATTAAAGATGATGTCAGGAAGACTATGCAATAATTTATTTACTTACAAACATTCTGTGTAGTATCGTTGCATTGAGAGCCGCCTCTAAGCCTTACGCTTTTCTTGTGAGAAGGAGCTGCAAAGTTGTTGGCTTAAATGCCCAGCTTGTTGCCTGAGCTTGCAACATTACATAGTTGACATTGTACTCGTACTTTGGTGTTACTGGTAAATATTGAAGTATTGTGGCCTTTGGAGGCGTCAGCAGGGCCATAAAATGTTAGCCACTGTGTGTGAGAGGGCTCATAAAATATATAAGCACATATTGCGATGAGTTTTTGTTGTGCTGTTGCCACAGTTGGACAGTTGCCAATAAGTGTCATATATTGTGTGTGTGCCAAAAATATGGTCAGGTGGCTCTTTAAAGTGCGATAAAACGTTTAAGCGCATCATATTATTTATGAGTTGTGATAAGCAGACCACTGCAAAGAAATCAAGATTTATGTGGGTCGATGGGCAGGTGAGGTTGTCAAACTGATGCGGCCAATTTAATTCGAATTTCTGGGAAATTTCCAGTTAACAACCAACAGTTGTAGCAATCGTCAATTGGCCATCATGGTCTCTAGTCAGTCGTCAAAAACAACTCAATCAAACGCCATAGCGGCGAATGTCATTCATTAAACTGAACAAGCCAACTCGAAATGGCCCAAAGCCACAAGACCGAGGACAAAGCCAAAAACAAGCTGGCTAGCAACTGTTGCTGCCGGCATCGTTCGAACAACGACAGGCACGACTAAACTGTAACAAGGAACTGTTCTGCAACATTCAAGCGGGCAACGGCGGCAACGGCGGCAACTGTGGCATGCATCAGGCAGCAGGCGGCCAAAAGGCAGCTGCTTGTTTAGCAACTTTCTAAATGAGTGCACTATAAATCACGACGGGGCTACAAGTTGCTGCCTTGTTCGTGGCTACCAGAACAAAAATTAATTTAGTCATACGGCCGGACACTTGTAGCCAGAGAGCTTCAACCAGGCGATAGATTAATGGGCGGCAGTTAGAAAGTATTGTAGTACCATCTGAATACCCCTATCTCTTCCACATTTCCTACTCTACTCGTCGAGATTTGTTACTCCAGTCATGACGCTGGCTGTGTGTGACCGTCAGTTGATGTAATTCCTGTAATGCCTAGGCAAAATCAATGAAGCGCACTCTTTTCTATGGGGCGTGTGGGCGATGTCAACAGCAACAGCAACAACAGTAACAACAGCAACAACAACAACATCAACGATTTCAGCGACCCACGTGCCCCGTTCTTTTGCCCCTCCGTCCCTTCGTCCATCCGTCCGTCTCTCCGTCTGTCTGTCCGTCTGTCTGTCCGTCTGTCCCATCGACAACAATAAGAACTTAAATTTTTATTCATGATCAACAATGCGGAAGTTGCAGCAAGCGAAAACAAAGAAAATGCACTGCCAGAAATTTGCATTTTGTATGACAATTCGATACGTTCCGCTCTCAGTCTCAGCCTGGTCATGATGCGGATGCGGGTTTTGGCCAACGCTTAAAGCCAGCCAAAAATATACAAATTTCGTTGCCATTTTTCTTGCATATTTGTGCGCATCGCATTGCATTTTCATTTCTACTCTTTTTTTGCTAAAAAACTTCTTAACTGTTTTCGTCATTTTTGCATTTGGTATTTAGACAAATCTTAGCCATAAGATTTAAGCTCTTCGTAGTTTGCATTCGTTGCCGGAATTAAAGTTTACATTTATTTTAATGCTTTTTTTCACTGTCTGATAATGGATTACTCTTGGCCAGAAAATGAATTGCTTCGATTAATACTTAAAAGTATCTACTCGAGACTCATTAACATTCAAGATTATTCTCTTTGTTTTTAATGCCGCAATTCTTTTCTTAATATTGGAAGTCTTAATTATTGCACTTTCCTCTGCTCGATGGGCGAAGCATGAAAAGTGTATCTCAAACGGACGTTCACTTGTAGATACATTTCAATCTAGAGTTGTAGCTGTTGCTGCAGTTGTTGTTGTTGCTGTGTGCAGAGGCAATCGACCAACCCAATACCATATTATTATCTTATCTGTGTGTTTATTTAGAGCGCATTGTGTTTCAGGGCTGGGCTTCATTTCTCTCGTCCATTGGCGTGCGATTGTTTGCCTTTTGTAGCTGCAACGCGACACGAATAAAGCCAACAACAATAACAAACAGTGGCAAATTGTAATTTAATACCTGAAAAATTTGCAATACAAAGGCGCTTAAATGAGGTGTTGCAAGTTCATGTCTGTCCAGTGTCCAACTTGTCCTTCTGTTTGCCTGACTGTCTGTCTGTCTGTCTGTCTGTCTTTCTGTCTGTCCGTCTGTCTTTGTGTCCAATCTGGCCGCTTGGCTGAGTTCGCTTCACAGGTAGACGAGCTCTGGTTACGAGCGGAAACAATTTGCAGTCCGATAGAATTTCGTTGCAATTTTATTAAAAGAGTCATTTTTGCTTTTTAATTAAGCCAACGTGAGTTGAGGCCCTTACACAACATGATTTACAGTGTACACTCATATAAATTTTCTTTAATTATGCACATGAGAAGTGTGAGTCCTTCAAGTGACACAGATATTTATTTATACACTTTTTCTGTGCTCCACATACTCGTATCTTTATGCAGAATGTAATTTGCCAGTTTAATTATTTAGCTGGGAGACGTAGATTGCGAAAAGCTGGTAACACAATTTCTTGCTAATTTAATCAAATACACTGCGTATGAGTAATATAATTGGCGACATGCTACCTTCCAACGTAAGTATGTGTGCGTGTGCATGTGTATGTGTATGTGTCACTATATAAATATTTGCAACACATTTTGCAATTGCTTCAAGTGGCATAGTGACATTTGACTACATTGAAACCTCAATTCACAAACGCACAAGTTGCGACCCATTGAGACAGGGCTCCGACCATGTTTGAAGTGTATTAGACACATTGCAAGAGGAGGGGGTCAGGGTGTCAGGAAGGAGAGCTGGCGGAAAGCGACATGTGCTAGCCATGTTCATAACTGTAAAATATTTGCACTGCAGGCAGGCATAAATGTAATTTCATGGTATGTCATTTTCAACCCAGTTGCTCCCAAAGGACAAGTGCTTCAACTTTCGCCTCAGCTCTTCGCCAGCGGATATTTGTTATATTGCGAGCAAAACATTTACGAGTTGATTTTGATATTCCTATTCGCATTCGTATTGCAATTCCTTTTGCTCCAGATGCAGCCCTCAATGTGCGACATTTATTCGAATGCTCGAGCACAGGAACTGAGTCCTGGATGAGTCCAGATGAAATGCGAGTTGGGTTTGCCATTTGACTTTTCGTATTTTCTGGAGCAGAAATTTATTATGGCATTTTCAATATAAATTGCATACGATGCAGCAAAAAGTAACTTGTTGACTGAGAAATTCAAAGCATCTAATTAGAAGGCGAGAAACTTACAATGGTATTTAAATATATAAATAAACGAAATACAATAAAATGTCTGAAATACAAAAAAAAATGGGTATCAGCTCATAGTTTTATTGATAACAAAAAACAAAACAAATAAATTTGAATAATTTATAACATTCGATAAACACTTTTAAGCTATTGGCAGTTTGGTTGTCAATTGAATTGCGGGCAAAATCCAGGCGCATAATTATAAATATTATAATACTTGTTATGATAAGCAAATACCAAATAATTTTAATATTGATAAATACACGCATTCGTTGTCGCAATTTGAATTTGATTTGGACATCTAAAGCAGCCGTGGCAACGGGCAGTTCAAAGGTAGCAAGTTGGCAGTAACTAATTTCCGATCGAATCACTTGCCACGCCCACCTGCCAGAGAGTAAGCTTGTAATAAACTTTATGCCACGCTCTGTTGCAGCCATAAAATTTACAGTCAGGGCGAGGCGAGAGGAGGAATGGGAGTTGCCGCACACACCAAGGGGACCACCCACAATTTATACAGCTAGAAAAGCCATAACAATAACAACTGCAAATACTCGCCAGATATTTATTACATTTTAGCAATTGTAATTGTCATTGTTTGTCTTGGCGTCTGGCAAATGTCGTTTAATTGCCAACACTGTAAAGGAGACGAGACGACAAGAGGGAGGGGAGTTGAGTTTTAGGGGTTTGAAAGTGCTTTTCTGGTTTCTGCTTAACTCGGGCTGACGGGGTGCGAAATTTAGTCAGTCCATTTAAAAATAGACACGCTCAAATGCTTAAATAAATAAACAAAATGTCAGACAATAAAAATTTATGAGCCTCAATTGAAATACTACTGCAATTTCAATGGCAGACGATAAAAAAAAAGCAGAGTGAGAGGGAGAGAGTAGCAAAGAACGATATACGATATAAAAGCTGATGACTCAATTTATACAAAAGGCGCCACATGACCAAGCGCACACATGACAACAAGTACAAATACGAGTACGTGTATCTCAATATTTGTTTGTAGTTTTTGCTTTCATTAAGCGACTACTGTGTAATAATAAAGAAACTGGGTCAGAGCGTGAAGCCAACAAATGTATCTCGATTTCATTTAGATGAGCCTGCAGCGCCCACGCTTATCGGCAAATGGCAATCTGCACAACTCTCAGATACTTTTGCATCTGCATATTTACACTAGTTGCAGTCAGAAGTGAGATGCTTATCGTGGCGGCATTTGAAGGTAAGTTCTGTCTTGGCTCATTCACAGTTTCACTTTTAAATTTCCATTTGGGTCACATGGGCGGCAGAACCTGTACGAGTAATATGGCTTAAAGCCTCAGATGAAGTCATTAATATTCCAATAAGCAAATTATCTCCAGCTGTGCACAGTCGGTCGGTCCACCCACCAACTGTTCTGAGAAATTGCTTAGAAAGAAGCTCACATGCTGTGCTTTCCATTTCCCATCGATTCGATGTGGGAAATTATTTCAAATTGCCTACTATTTAACTATTATTATTAATATTTAATTATTATATTGGGCTGGCAAATTGACAGTATCTAGATATGTAACAAAATGAATTGAATTAAATTAGCAAAAGTCACGTTTTTGGCTTTTGCAATTAAGGCTAAGTCGGCATCAAAAGCATTTCTTATAATAATACAAAATAAATTGCCAAATCATTAATCCATTTGCCAGTCTATAGCTGTTGGTTATCGACGAGTTGATTTCTATAATTGCCAGACCCAATCATAATTTCACGACAGGCCAAGCCCCCTCTCATATATTTACTATTAAGTGTTTTTTTTTGGCGCTGCTTGCTTTGAGATTTACCCAAGGTAAAAGTATCTCAAAGATACGCGTTCTAACAGATGCATTGATTCGTTCACTCGCTTGTACTTGTATTCAAGTAGCAAATTATCTTGTCTCAAGTTGTCAGGGACAGTTGTCAGCAGACAGACAGAGGAGCATATTTGATCAAGGCCAAACTATTTCAAACTGTAGTACTCATAGTGCAGATACAAAGATACAATTATATGATGATGTTATCAATTTCAAAGGAAATGGCATCATAAGTTACTTAAGTCAGTTTATGGAAAAACCATTTACGTACAGAATTTGGAATCGAGAACGTTCTTTGAAGTGATAGATACTCGTACTTTTACTTACTCCCTGGGTCGTCTTTGTGTCCCTGGCAATTGGCAGTTATATTTATTTTGCATTAAAGTGCAGCGTACCGTGTGCAGCTCATTAAAATTGCTTTTGTCAAGTTCAGACGTTGTTCGTTGGGGGCTTCGAGACAAGCGGACAAAGAAGTAACATTTCTGGGGTCTTCACTTCGTCTGTGGCGCCATTGTACTATAAATTTCGTATTAAGTGATCAATACTCATTTTGTTAGAATGCCAAAAGCACTTCGCAAAAACCGCCCACAATGCAGACACAGGCGGCAAAGAACCCCAGTAAAAACCACATCCAAATTACAAACAATTTACATTGCTGCCCCCGAGCGTATTTAGTCTGTTCGCTTGTTTCTGGTCTAAAGGCTGAGACGGCGACTGAGTCCGCTTTTATTGCCTGTTGCACTTTTGCTCCAAATGCAATTTTACAGCCATTGGAATTTGGGTTAGATTACAGTAGACAAAAGATTTCAGCTGCGGGCGAATTAAGTCGACTCGAGTCGAGGTAGTAGCTGCAAGTTTAGTGAGCTTTTGAGGCAAATCATTATCAGTTTTACGTGCTTGCCCACTGTACAACAAACAACAAACAACATCACACCCAAGCAGTAAAATAATCAATTCAATTAAAATGCCATGCAACTGACCAAAAGGAACGCCCCATGAGCTACGCTTGCCACAAAGCGAACTCCCAGCCAACTCCTGATGATAATGATGGGCAATGCGGCGATGCGATGCCGTTCTGCATTGTCGGCATCAGCTTTTTGCCTTCTTCGACATTAATAACAACAACAACAAAAGTAATCTATAGAAAAACTTGTAGAAATGGCTAAAGTCAAGCTGGCCCTACTAATAGAGACCTTGTACTTATGCTGTTAAAAAATAAATTAAAAATGCACCAAGGAATAATAATTTTATTTTATACACAATTGATTTATAAATAAGTTAAGTTTCTAATTTTTAATATATTTTTTTTAAATTAAAAAACAAATAAGTAGAAGCTCTCTAGCAGAGAGGGAATGACTGTGAGACACCCAAACACTTTATTCATTCTGCATTCAAATTTTATTAATTTCGTTTAAGTCAATTTCTTCGACTGGCTCTTTGATATTTAACAAAATTGTATATACCTTAGACTGTCATTCTTCTGACTTAAGCGCACATTTCGTTTCTGACAAATTTAAAAGACCTTTGCAGTTTTTAAGTCCAGGGTCTCAAAAAAAATCATATATACTTGTAGCAGTATGGGCGAACTGCAGATCTCTTGCTGGGCAAATCAAGGGGCAGCTCCTGCAGCCCGACAACCTTCACTTCACTCCACAGTTTGGTTCGCTCCGCTCATGAAAAATTCATTCATAGTGTGGAATTTCGCGCTTAAATGTAAAATAGTTTTTCAAACAAGTCGAACACAAAGCGCATTGTGAACGCTGCCGACAGGGCGATGTTATGAAAGGACGCTGTGAAAATATAGCATAAAATACGAGTACACAGACCAGAGATACGTTGTACGATGTATTCCCCCCCCCCCTCACACAGCTCGTTCTCTAGTAACCAGGACTACGATTGCAACTGCGTACTGGGATGGGGATTGCGACTGAGACTGAGACTGCGACTGTGACTAAAAAAGGGCTTGGCAGCTGCGTTGCCGTTTTCCGTTGCCTTTAAAAGCCAAAAGAGTTAAAGTAGCGGCATTACAACGCACCAAGTGTGATTAGCATAAATGTATAAATACATACATAAAACGAAGAAGTTGTACAAGGCAACAAAACAATCCGACAGATAAACTCTCTACTTTTAAGATCTGTGTTGGTTAACTAAAAATCATGAATTTGTTTGTTGTATAAAATTTACCAATATTTAATAATTTTGTTTAAATTCAATTAATTACGCAGCTGTTTATTAAATTAAATTCTCTGATATTTTAGAAATATCAACATTTTGTTCAGCTGTTTTAAAAAAAATGCTGATTAAAATACCTAGAGATTTATGAAACATACCTGTATATAATTTAAAACCTCAATTTTGAATATTTTCTAATTTTAATGCCAATTTAACTAGCAAATTTATGTTCAATTCAAATTTTCAAGAACTGTGTCATTTGAGATACAAGACGCATTTGCTTAAAAGCAAATTCATTTACGTGTTGTATATTTATCTGTGACTTAATATTCAGCTAGGAAACCCCATAAGAAAGTGAATATACCCAAGCATAAAAGCATCTCAGCTGCCTTTCACAACGCAGATACGCGCCAAAAACTTTGCAGATACAGATACATCTGCAGAGAGAGAGAGAGAGAGAGAGAGAGAGAGAGACGGTTATGTCAGTGGCTTAGCTGCCACAGAGGCAACTCCGTGAAGATCTCGTCGCATTTAAAGACACCTCAAGTGGAACGCGCAAACAGCAAATACACATCCGTTCACACACACACACACACACAGTTCCATACACACACTCATAAGACATCTTGATAGACAACTTGATGCCACAGCAGCCGACATGTACGTGTTTAACTACAGGCATCTTCCCAGCTGCTGAAAGACCTAAGCAGTCCTCACTTAGACAAAAGCTCCTTCTACACGCCCCCTTCTGCTTTGGGGGATGTGTGTGTATGTGAACGGACCGCCCCCATGGCGTTACGCCTATAAGTCAGCGTGCTACCCTTACAGTTCCTTAATAACCGTGCAAAATTTTAGCAATTTTACTTTTACTGTGGCACAGTTGGCTTTTAATTTCCCCCATGTATGAGTAAAGTGCATGAAAAGTACAGAGTGAGGGGTAGCGAGCAAAGGGGAGATGCTTCATGCTGGCATTTCGTGATTAAAAATTGCAAACATAAATTGTCAATTATAATGCACTTTCAAATTGTAATTTCACGATATGCAGAGAGAGCCTTTTAATTGCCCGCCATCTAACCAACCATAATCACTACACCAAAGCGACAAGTGGAATTGGGGGACTAACATTTAGTGGCAACGAGTATTTAATTAATTTTCCAGTCGTATTAATTTTTAATGAAATCAGATGAAATTGAAATAGTTGTGCAATTTATTAAATGACAATGGTGCAATGCACATAGATTGTCGCTTTGTGTTGCTTTTTTTGCTTGGGGTCTAATTTATGCAATGCCATACGCATTAAGCATACGCAATGTTGCGCAAATATTTATTAGCTATTTATTGTGTAAAGTGTACAAATTTACCTGCAGCAGCAGAAACAACAACAACGACAAATACAAACACAGGCGATCATCAATTAACAGCAGACCTCAGAGCAGCACTTAGATGCAATAAATGCTTGACACTAAATCAATCATACGCACTGTGGTGCTAATTGTCAGAGCAAACAACCGCGAGCTACAGCTAACTCAGCAGCCAAGTCATCTACGCCTTAAAGCAAAACCATGACCTATAAAGACTTTAATGGACTGAGTGTAACCAAAAATCATGTAATAGAAGCAATGATAAGAATGGGCTACAAATTATTTCACTTCGAAACGCTTATCAATTCCACGTGCCAAACATATTTAAAGCACTGAAAGTAGTATGTGAATTTCGATAACGTCTTAGTTAACAGGAAATAAAAGCTTAAATATAAACTGATAATAAATATCAACTAAATATCAAATTATAATCATCAGTGACATGAAAAGACGCCATTAGGGTTCAATTTTTAAGAACAACTTTCAAGAAATATTAACTTAAAATCAAATTATTATCATAATTGACAGGTAAAGTCTCTTTTAGCGTTTCAATTGTTTAAAAAAAGCCTATGGAATCATATTGAAATATATATCATAAGCAGTCCTATCTTACAGAAAAAACAGTAGCTTAACTAACTAATAAATTATAAATGGTTGAAAACAATTTATGTTCGAATAACCTTCAAGAAATATGAACTTCAGAATAATAATATAAAAACATACCATTTCTATATATTATTTGATTTTTTTAAAATGAACCCTAAGATTTATTACCTTCTTCAACCTTATTTAATAAAAAGCTCCATGAATCATCAAATAATGATACCTATATGCTTTTGATAACATCCATTAATCAGCAAAAAACACAAGCTAAGAAACTTTGAGTAACTGAATCCCTGCTGAAAATAACAAATTGCTAAAATAGAATATTCTCTTGTAAGACAGTTGAAAGCTGAGTGTAAAATTACAAAAATTAATGCATTAATTAGTTGTCATTTCGAGTGCTCTATAGAGTAGTTTGTGAAAAACTATCAGTTCTGTTTGATATCAACTACTTAGTTGAGCTTGTTTAAGCCTCCTATCAGTACGGATACTTAAGAGCTGAACATTTCTTTAAGTGTATGTACTTAAGAGTTGAATGAACCGATATATTAACTAAGCAGCACTTGAAATTTAGTCAAGAACTAAGTGAGTGCTCCCCGATGACTCACAAATAGCTTCAATTTCCAACAGAGTTGAGAGGTCAAAGCAACAAGAACCGCAACTGAAAACCCACTTTTATATTATGAGTGACCCGGAGGCAACCTCAACCTCAACGTGAACCTCAACCTTAGGTGAGGCATTGCGAGTGTCCAATGCTAAGATCAATGCCACGTTACCGTTGCCGTTGCCAACTTCCTGTTACTTAGCCAAGTTGCCACGACCACTACTACCCTATTTATATGCAGCGGTAACTTCTCTCTTATTTTTTTTTTATTTTTTTAAACACTTCCTCATTTCGCTTTGTGCCCTGGCATTTGGCAGCTATTCTGTGTCAATTCCCAGCACTGTGTCTGAGTGTCACCAGAGCCAGAGCCAGAATCAGAATCAGAGCCAGAATCAAAGCCAGGTAAGCAGCAGTTGGTAAGTGAATGGAGTTTAGGTTTCGTCTCTTTCTCTTTCTGGCTGAGTGCCAAGTGTAGTGCAATAAACTCGCTTCTCTTTCTCTTTTTTTTTATTTATTTATTTTTTTTGTAATAGCTGGCAATCAAAGATTTGAATGCAAGATACGATGACATTTACTCGCACATTCAATTGCGCTTTTGATTTGAATATTTACATGCCGAGAAAGGCATTCAGGCATTCGGAATCGCATTCGTTCATGTCTCTTTTATCCTTTGTGTGCTGTAGACTTGACTTGACTTGTATGTAAGTACGATATATTGACATAGTCAAATTGGCTTACCTGGTCGGAGTGCATGCCATTGGGTCTTTCGAGTACGAGTAACCTCAACTAATTGATTTCTAAATGTGCCGAGTGTGGCTTTAAGTTGAGCTCTTCATTAGCCGCATTTAGCTTTAGCTTTAGCTGCTTGGTAAAAGTTCACGTAAATTGTCTCTACTCCCAACTAATTTGCCTAATTGATAAACCATGCAAAAGCATCTTAGCCTCTTTGCTCTCTGTTAACTGTTTGCTTTGAACTGACAAACATCTTTTGAGCCAAATGCACTCAGGCACAATCTGACGCACTTCAGCTGCAACTGAAAGCAGCTGCAGATATGCGATACAAGAGTCTTACAGTCAGTCAAAGCTCTTTCAGCTCCTGTTCCAGCTTTTTCTCCGTTCCTCTCCTTTCCTCTTCGAATTGAGGTTCTCCCATTAATTGCAGTCAATTTCGCTGTCAACACACACTTCAAATACCTGCAGGATATTTATTTATGCCCCACAACCTATTGCAACTGAATAATTACCTTATGACACATTATCATTATTATTAAGCTCTGTCCTACCTCAAACTTATCATTTTCCCATCAGCTTGCGGGGCCCATAAGTCCAGGAATTAGGCTCAGCTCGTACTACCAACTCGCCTTGCCCCAGGCCTCATAAATATTTCCAGCCTGCAAAATTATATAATTATTTCAAGCATTCTCAATCGGACTTGGGACGAGTGTGCTGAGCTGCTGAGTGCGTAATCATAGTCGGAAACTTGTTTTGAATACCCTTTTGGAGGTATTATAAAATCGTCATGAATCGCTCGAATCGCAGAGATCGGCGTATCACACAAAAACTGCAGAGTATTCAACTTTCGACACAATAATTAAATAAACTATTTTTCTCATTACACACTGTCTGAGGGTATTAACACTTTCCTACTAAGAAAGTAACGCTTAAAAATTCGCGTTCTTGGTAACAATATGATTTGATTTCGATAATCGAAGAGATCTGCATACAATAAAGCTGTAGAAGAGTATTTAAACATCGATATTCCACAGCTACTAGATGTTCTTGTTTGTTGATTTTACTTTTGTTTTTGCTTTTTCTTCTGCCGCACTTGGTGCAACGCGTTTTTAGGCCAACACCGACAAAACGAATTGCAATAAGCCATGGCCTTTACGTGCTCATTGCAGTTTAAAGTACAAATATTTGCGGCCTGTGACGCTTAAATGAAAAAAAAAGCCCCTTAATGAAATTGTGCTTTCAACTGGCAGCACTCAATTTACATGCCGGCGATCAATAAGCTGCTATCTACGTATCATACAAAAAGTATATAGATACACTTGTATGTATAAATACCAGGGCTGCCAACAGAATTTTAATTTTGAGTATATTTTTGGCTAAAATGGATAATTAGTTTATAAATATTTTCTTTGTCTTTCAGCACGATTAGCAGTGGCTTGAAAAAAAGTTTATAAAAAAAAGCAAGACCCTTGAATTTTGCCGTAGTTTGCTGCTGTATTTAATGTACTTATGTGCATATAATATATACGAGTGCCATACTCGTACAATAAATACTGTTTGTAGCTGCCAAAGTAGTGCGCTGTAAATATTCGGCCTGACCGCCTGACATCCGCACCGCCCACAACAACAAATATATCAACTTTTGTTGGGATGAGAAAACCGCAGCACATGCTTGACTTCAGTGGTCGGTTGTGCCAGCAGGGAAACTACGCACTCGAGCAACCCAACGATTCGACAAACTGACGCACTGACAAACTGACAGACTGACAAACGGACAAGCTGACGGTCTGACGGAGCGACGCTCCCGGGCAGTTATTGAATTGATGGTCGTGGCAAGTGCTTTAATGGAAACTTAAGTATCATCGTTTAAAATGACGCAGAAAAGCGCAGCGCAGTTCACGAACGAATGAGCGAATGAACCCGGCAAATGATGTTGACCCTTCACTCCCGGCCATTGCGTTACCAATGCCAATTATTATTTATATACCCCCTAATTCAAGACATTGTCATTGGGCATATACACAGGGACAACCATTTTGAAGAAGAAACTTTACTGTCAACTTAATAATTACCTAAATACCCTCTATCAATGTGCTGGCTCACTTGTTAAAGTATTTCCCTCAGCTCTCTAAATATTTGCTTAGTTTACAGAGTATCTAGCTAACGATTACCCTTCTGGTCAGTTGGCTAGTTGGCCCTTTTACTGTTTATTTTTAACTGCAGCTTTTTTGGTGCGCATTTATTTTATGCACTTTTTACGACAACTCGCATAGAAATTATGTGCAGGCCCCTGAAATGAAAATGGGCATTGTGAAAATGTATTACAAGCATTTCGGGATAGCAAACATTATACTAAAATATGCAACGCGGCAGGAAAATTTTGTTGATGAACATGAAAGCGAAATGGTTGGGGGAGTGAGGCAAAATCACGTCATGAAAATGGCATAAAATGTGGCAAGTAATGAGAGGAAGTTGAAACATATTAAATATGCACCAATTAAAAGTGACAACTGGGCTCTAAAACTCACCGTCAAATCATCCAAATTTGTTCAACCAAATGAAACACAAGCCAAATATTTGAAAGGTGGCGCATTAAAAAGCCACGTGCAAAAATTATGTCAAGCTGCTTTCCTAAGAGGAAAGGGGAATACTTTCGACACCCTTTCGACTTTTTATTTGCCCTGAGTCTGAGTAACTTTTGCATTAACAATCTGAGCTCGTAAAAGACAAACAACCCATCAAAAGTGATGCAAAGTCAGCCCCAAAGCTTTGGGTTAAACCGATTTGGAAATTTATTTATGCAACCCCCCAACCCAAATCCACTCTTCCACAAATTCAGAGAGACTGATCAACTTTGATTTCTCTCTAAAGGATAATAGAAAATCCTTTCAAAGGCCACCAGAATGTGCGCTTTTAATATTTAATGCTAGCCAAAAAAAATGCCATAAGACAAAAAAAAAAGTATAAAAAATGATTTTGTTTTTTTTAGATTGTAACAAAAGGCAATGTTTTAAAAATGTTTTTATACACTCAATTAATACAAATTCATTCTATGCTGATTTTAACTATTAATTTATCGCATTTACACTTGATTTGGCAAATAATGTGAAATTAATTTTAAATCTCGCGCATAAATTAAAATCGCACACGGTTCGCCTCACTCAACCCAATGGAAGAGTCTTAACATGTTAATTACATATAATCATCATTAACAATTAATTATGTAGATAATATACGCACAAAGCGGAAAATGTGTGTGTGTGCTGGTGCATATGTGTGTGTGTGTTCGCTGGAGCACAATGTGACAAAATGTGACTTTTAATCAGCATGGATATGATACTAATGAGTTCCGAATTTTAATACTTTAGAAAAAATAATAAAAATATTCAGTATAACGTAAAATTTTTTTATCCCTAATTTAAAAAATTCAATCAATGAAGTGTATTCTATACAATAAGTAACTCAGTTATTCCATTTAGATGTTTTGTTAAGCATGGTCAATATTATTGTGTGTTTCACAAAACCTTAATTTAAAAATCTTATAAGCCTTTGAGTTTTTCTTTGTTGACCCCAGAAGTGTAATCCTTTTTCTAGCTAATCTGAAAATCACACAAAACATGTACAAGTAAGGAAAACCTTAAAACTCATGTGTGTCTGACATCAATCATTCATCAAAAGTTGGACGTAGAACAAATTCTTTTTAAGGAGCTTTAAAGACAAACTTGCAATCAACAAGTTAGCACTAGTGTATTATTTTAAGCTCAAGCTTTGGGTTAACTTGAACTTTAAGGCAAGTTTGGACCCTGTTTCGCATCGAAAGAGCATTAGCCCTGAAAAATGATAAACAATGTCTGGGACTGTGTCTCTGTTTTTGCGCTCGCTAGACATTTATAATTACAACAAAAAAGTTTTCCCTATTTACTTTATTTGTCACTGCATTCGCATACCCATTAAAAATAGCAAAGAAACGGGTATACCACAGTTGCAAGTAAAACAAATATCTAAATATCGCAAGCAGAAATATCTAAAGTAGAGAAAGATTCAATGCTTCAGATACACTGTATTTTCATAATATTATCAATATTATCTTATTTTTTTTCATATTTCCATTTTATCTTAGTTTTCTACAAATTTCATTACAATCGAAAAACTGAAAAAAGTAAAATATTATAAGAAAACACGAAATTTGTCAATATATTATTTTTGAGCCGAATATTTTTTTTAAAAGGGAGGTAGTATCTCCAAGTAGTATCTCCAAGAGCACTATTTTTTTAAAAATTTTGAGCATGTTTCTCTTTTATGTTCTTCGTTCTGTTTTTTTGCACCACTTACTGGAACCGCACATCCCTCAGGATGCTCAGGATGCGAACACCCTGTCGTCACACACAAAAATATGATTTATGTATTTAATTTAATGCTCGTGTTGGTGATGGTGTTGTCGTTGTTGGTGTCGGTGTTTGTGTTTGTGTTGATATTGTTGGTTTTTTAGAGGACAGTATGTGTGTTTATTTGTCAGGCGACAACGGGATAATAAGAGAAACCAGAAACGGGAATCCGGCAGACAGAAAGTCCCGGAATAGTCCGGACAGGGACGTTGTATACAAACTCGTACATCTCTTTATTATTTCGTTTCCTTTGCTTTAACGCTATTTGGTTGTTTTAAAGGCATTAAATTGTCGTTGTTGCTGTTGCGTCCACACAAAAGGCATAAAAATGAAAAATGTGCGGCGACTTTTGTTGCTCTTCTTCGGTTTCTGCTCCATCTTTTACTTCAGTGGTAATTATAAATAATTTGCTTGTTCTTTGTTGCTGCTGTAGCTTGTAGAATGTTAAACATTAATAAGTAAATAGACAAGAGGCCAACTAACTTGGCCTCTACGGAAATCGCTTGAATTATGCAAAGTTCCAGCACAAGCAAATCAAATTTTTGGCCACAAAGTTTCCGTCTTTTGTCCTTTGGCCGGATGAGCAAAACGCAAGCAAAAAGTAAGTATCTAGTACTTGTAAAACATTAGGAGTACACACACACAAACTGAGATTAAGAGCATGCAATTACCATAAGCCCAACACACACACTCACATGGCCATAAACGAAATGTGGCCCAAAAACAAAGAGCCAACAAGGATCAAGTGCAAATTTTTGATAATTAAACATTCAGAAGCGCCAAAATGCTTAACACAAGCACAACGAGCTCCAAATGGGGGCGGTGCGGCATGCCACGCCCATGTAATGCCAAGGGGCAAAGAGGGGCTGAACTTATGCTGGCAATGTAATTAACACACAAAAATTGAAATCTCCTGCCAAACACAAACACACTCACAGAAAATGCCAGACGGCTTCATTGAGGTCTAGGAAGTCACTTGTAAGAGTGTGTGTCTGTGTGTGCTGTATCTGTGTATCTGTGTGTTGGTGTGCATGTGCGTGATTGTGTTTACATACATGAAATCGCAACAACTTTCCTTTTTTTTGTTGTATTTTCGTAATTAAAAATCAGCTGCAGGATATTTTCACCATTTTCGCTTGCGAAAATTACAAGCAGTGTGTAAAACATAAACAACCATTTTCCCCGAGAGAACTCAATCCACGCGTCCTTCTCATTCCCATCACTTCAGACTCCTTTCCTCCCAAGGCGAGCATTACTCTTAACCCCCTACTGAGCGTTGAATGAATATTAAGATATGTGTAATGCAATTGAATATCGCATTTAAAATACGATTGTGTTCTCCAATGAAATGTTTTCACTGAGCAGAACAGAAAGGAAAGCAATAAATGAGGCAAGGGAAGAGTGTAAGACTCGAATATACGTACTTGAAGATACGTCTTTTTATTTTAAGATATTTATTTCAACTCATTTGAAACTTTATAATCTTTGATATACTTAATTATCTTAGTCTAATTTTGATTAACTCTTGTAGTTTTCAACCGATTCCAATGAAAATGATGAATAATAATGGTAATGATAATGGAAAAAAAAAATATAAAATATATATAATATCCATTCCATTTACGGTAACAGGGTATACTGTTTTCAAGAATCAAACTGAAAGAACATGGGTATAAGTGCACCGAGTAAATATGTTTAATAAATACACTTGTATGTAAATATTAAATTAAATGATTTTAATAAATAGTCAGCAAATGGAAAAGCTCTGAAGTGCGAATTGCAGGGCATTAACAAATATTTTTATTATGCTCAAATAACAATTTCACGTCTGCTGCATTCGGGAAACAAATTTATTTATGTAATTTATTTCCCAATCATTTATTTTGTATTAATTAAATATGCTGGTTCTTTTCGTTTGTTTTTCTTTTTAACAAACCAACACATTCACATTTATGTTTGTTTTTTTTTACAATTCGGACAATGGGTGAGAAAAATCTGTTTTTAAGCTGCAATCCAAACAGATGAAAACATGACTGATTTTCCGCCTTTTCTTCGTTTTCGTTTCTGTCTTTGTTGTTTTGGTGGTCGAAACATAAACTGAAATGAAACTGGAATGAAAAGCCTTTGAGTGGAGCCGAGGATTGGGAGCGGCCTGTTTTTGACAAATTGACTTTGCTAGCAATAATAATAACAACCAGAGCAACAACAACAACAACAACAGCGGAACACTGCTCAAGTAGTATATTCATATTGATTTCAAACGAATCTCAACATGCAAATGACAGATTTATATTTCATGCTGTCGTTTCGGCTGTCAATCAACTTGGCCAAGGTGTTGATTGATGTCTAGACTCTAGACGCAGCTGGGCTGAGGGTGAGGATTGAGTGGGCGTTGGCTTCGGGGTTTCTTTTTTCATAAAACATTTCAAATATATATTTTTGACAGTTACGCACTCAAAACTCGGGGTCTCATTCCGTATTTGGAATCTATTCGTGAATAGCCGTGGGTGCAATGTACGGCAAATAGAGCGTCCCGACATACGCCTGGGCACACTTGAGTGAATGCCAGAGGGAAATAGGGGGGATATGACAGGGAGGAGTAGCTACTAAGCTGGGCATTAGCCATGCTTGGAAATGCAATGACGCATGCTGTGATCAATATGGAATAGGATTATGTCATATGCTTGCATACACACTCTTTATTAGAAACATACAGTTGTTGTGACAAAGTAAAAAATTCATTGGATTTTGTTTTTACATATATTTAAGAAAATACTTATACAAAAAAGTACATTATACTTAATATTAATTAAATTTGTAGTTGAACTTGCTCTTAAAAGCAAGAAATAAGAAAAATACAACAAAGAATTACTTGACACACTATACGTATGTATCTTTGTATCCATCATGCCTCAACTCTAAGAAACTGTAAGCAACTTTGCTATTAAAATCTCAGCCTAGTTTTCATTGTCTGCAGACCCAGAAGAAAGAGTGTAAGGCAAGTACCATTCACAGGTGTGCAGCGCATGCACCATTCACAGGTGTGCGCACGAGCTTTTTGTTTAGTCAAGTATCGTAATTTGTTAGCATGTTTATTCATGGCAGCGCAGCTAGACCGCAGACAAGAGGCAGACGAAACACAAATACAAAGCCAAAACTCTTAAAACTGTCGCGCTCTCTCCCCCTCCCGATCCCTTTAATAATTCAGCAGTCCTTTTTAAAGGCAACAACGGCGACAGACCAAATTGAAAGCTAAAGCAGTCAGAACTTGATGTCGCCTTAAAACCAAGCGACGATGTCGCTGTCGACGCCGACAACAGCCCCTATAAAAAACCAGAAATAGCTAAAACAAAAAAAAAATAAAATATAACAGAAAAGAAAAGAAATAAAAAGTCGTAGAGCCCGGTTAAAAACAAAGTGCTTTAAATGGTGACTATGGGGAGGCTGGTCGGAAGCTTTGAAACTCGGCTGAAACTGACGCGAAGGATGCTTAATGGTCTTAGTAGGGCGCTTTGCCGCCAGCTTAACCCCAAAAGACCACGAGAAAGGAGGCTAAGCTTTATTTATGCGCCAAAAAGGTATGGAAATTCCACGCAAGCACTTACAGTATTCCAATAAAATACTGCTATGCAATTTGAGATATTAAAAAAATAAGGAATGTAGCAATAAACAGAACCAATTCTTAAAAAATGCAATAGCGTGAAAGTATAATAGAAAAATCTATAATGGTAAAAATTTAACAAAAAGTAAATTAATCTTTTTTGGGCTTCCAGATACTTTGAATATATTTATTTCAATTTTCATTTAATTTAATTTTCATTCTTACCTATGCACATATATTTATAAATTACTATAATTTCCAATGTTTGATTTACATATTTTAAGATATTTTAATTAAGTTTCTGATCTCTGACATTGAAAACTAAAAATGACATTCTCTTGGCTTCAGTTTACCTCTCCAGCAATAAAATTAATAAAAATTTATTTTAAGCTGAAAATACACACAGAAATTAAAAAGTATTCCCCTTTAGGGTGGACCATTAAATTGTATTTAGGAAGTTGTTGACACGTGTTGTGGTTGCCAACTCATTCGGAGGTACTTTAGGCATTTACTGCAATTTATTATTCGTAAATTTTGCTGTCATGTTTTGATATGGGAAGTTGTTACTAATCACGGTGCTTTTAAGTAAAAAAGTAAAAATGTCCATACAGCTACTCAGTTTTTAAAGTTTCATCATACCCTGTAGTCATAAATTAAGCAAAGTGGGTGTAATACAAGCATCTCAACCTTTCGTATAAGGATAAGAGAGTAAGAAAATGCATAAATTTACAAAAATTTGCTTTTAAATTATTGGTTATTGCCTGGTAAACTGAACTTAGCCAGCCTGTTTAAAATGAAACTTTCGCACAGCTGTCAGTTTTTCAAGCGAATCAGAGACTTTTCGTAGACTTTATCTGTGAGTGTGTATGTTTTGTGTTTGATGGAGGGACGGGTGGGGGAATCAGGTAGCCATAGAGCCAGAGCCTAGGGAACTCGCACAAACGAAATAATCCAATATACATATTGTATTGTGCGATAATACGCAGCAAGAGGTGGAAGGGGGGAAAAAAGTGCTCTGACTGAAGCCAGGTGAGTTTTCCTTTCCATTTTTTCTATTTTCCTCGCTTTCTACTGTTTACCTAGGTTGGTCTGTTGTTGGCACAATCCTACCATGTACAATATCTATCTACGTATGCCATTCGGATACGACTATGGATACACTCCACTCGAGTGCGTTCATTTAAATTTTTTGCAATTTTTAGGCAGTTTTATGCATGGCAAAACAAACAAACCCGCTTGCAAATTCAACGGAAATCATTTCAATTTTCAGATACTGCGCAAAGAATTTGCATATACATATGTACATATATTTGTACATGTATGTGCATACTGCCCCCAGCCCTGTATGTGCAAATCAATTGCAAAGTTAAAACTCACACAAAAATTTCATTAAGTTAAAATGCGTTGAAAATGCCAGGAAATCTTTCGATATTGAAACTTTATTTGTTTTGTCTCTTAATAAAGTTACAAAATATTTGATTAATTATACAACTCACTGCCATTGTTTAAATTGTTAATATTTAAAGTTTTTTATTTAAATTGACTCAAGAAATTAATTTAACGCTTTCAAGAAATATTGAACTAAAAAGAATACAATTCTTAGTTAAAATATTTCAAATAGATATAAACCGGAGTTTAAGATAAAAAAAGGAGAATCTTAAAACTATAACTATTTTGATTATAACTTGGATTGAGACTTAACAAAACAAATATTGAATTTCAATTAATTTATTCATTTAAAATAAAGTCTCAGATATGTTTGCTAATCTAAAATGTCTCTTTTAACCTTCTTAGTAAAAGGTCCTTTTTAAATATTGAATTGCAATTAAATTAATAATACAACACAAATTGGAACGATAAAATTGCCAAATTAAACTGCTGATATTCATTTCATTTGTTTTCCCCATTTTTGTCAATCTCGGCAAAGGACAACCAAATAAAAATTTATTTTGATTACAAGAGCTAGGCGAATTCGTGTGCCAAGGATAATAGTTTGCCATGTTTAGCAGGCGTCGCCTGGATTTTGTGGTCCATAACCGTTGACTGTTTCGACTGCCAACTGGTAACTGCTGTCCAGTTGTCCAACTCCACTAGATGTGGGCAAATGTCCAAGACTGGGATTGCTGCAAAGGTTCTCCTTCTGCTGACTGTCTCCTGGCGATGTTTATTTTTATGTGACAATGCAAAGTAAGTGCACTTGAGTTGTGCTCCCGGCCTACAATCAGCTGGCAGCTGCTCAGTGCGCGATAATTAACATTTGTTACGCAGGTCAACAACTACACACACACACTACACTACACTACACCATACTACAAACACACTCCACTACATGAATGCGTAAAGAGAAGAACTGTATAAAAGCCAGTGAGCTTTAAAATTGGCACGGACTCGACTCTCGCTCAATTACGGGAGTATGAGAAGTTCCATTGGCTGCTGAGTTGCCTTTGCACGGCCATTAGCCCGGGCACGGGATCGGGAATGGAAATGGGATTGGGACTGTGAGTGGGAGTGGGCATCTGTCTGAGAGTGGGCATGGCTATGACTGTGGCAGAGTTCCGCCTTCAATTCCGTTTTGTATGCATGCCATAATTGTTTGGCTAGGAAAAATAGCAGCTCGCAGATGCCAATCAATGAGAAGCCCGCTATGATGCTGCAGATGTTGCCAATTGTACCTGGAAGCAAAGGAAGAGCTCAGTACTATATACAAGCATACGAATATATACACTATACATATATGCAAAACTGTAATATATACAGCAGAACTCACTGAAGATCTCATACCAGGCATTTTTAATAATCTGCCGAAAGTATTGAATGTGCGTTTCGGCAAAGTAAATACGCACAACGGCCAACTCGGAACTGTCATGGCCATAACTGTTATTGGCATCCATGTTGTTGCTGTTGCTGCAAAATTAAACTCATTTATGGCAACTGACGAAGGGTAAACTCAACCCTATCAAGGATAGCCCAAAAAGTATCTTGATATCTTAAAACTTACCGAGAACTAGCTTTAAGCTTTACTCTGGAGAAACTAAATCAAATTTAATAATTCAAATTTGTAATTTTGTGTACGTTATGTCCTTTTTCCATTTGTAGTTTCTTGCAGTATTATTTGAAAAAATAAAGTTTTTGGAATTCAAATAAAAAAGTTCTCAACACTAGCTTTGGGCTACTTTTTTAAAATTTGCTTTCGAAATTAAATAGATTACTTTGTGCTTACATGGGCTTATATAAACCGTTGAGGGCCAAGGCCATGGCACCACGAACACGGTAGCGAGTTTGCGAGCAGGAGGCCAGACAGTGGGGACAGTAGAGAGCATCCTCCAGCTCGTGTTCCAGACCAGTCATATTGACGCGACTGGTGATGACATTCAGCCATTTAACTGTAACAAAGATCTTGGGATCACAAATGCTCAAGTGCTCCTCCCTCTACAAACTACGAGTAGTCGTACTCACACTTGTAGCGTCTGAGACACTCCATGTGCTGGAGGGTACAGAAAACTCTAGCCACGTTGCCCTGAATGAAGAACATTGGTATATTGAAGGGCAGACATCCGCACAAGCTGAAGATACTGCGGGCTCGACAGGCGGAGATACATTTACTGAATGTATAGCGACGATTGAAGTCGTGGCGAACTTTTGGGTTCTCATCCTCAAAGAGGCATTTGCGCTGCAGATTGACGGACTCAATGATTGACTGACAGTTGACTATAAATATGACTTTAACTCACTACAGTGGGACTCATGTGACGTGCCTCGGGAACTGTTTCAAAGATTTTTGGATGCACAGGAAACTGAGTGTTTTCCCCAAAGTTCACAAATCGCACGGAAACGCCGCCGGATTGCGGATCAGGATAATTTCCGGGTTCGTAGATAAAGACCTGTTAAAATATATGGATAGATAAGCTAATAATGGCTTTAACTTGGAATTTTTCTCCCACAGCAAATCCATCTCGATCATGTAGATTATAGAAATTATCATCGTTTGAGGACTTCAGTGTTAAGGATAGACCCATGTCGGCTCCAAAGAAACGCTGGAAATAAGGTCGCTCCTTAAAGTATCTGAAAAGAGAATAAAATAAAAGTAATATAGGCATTTAGTAGATAAAAAGATATATTAACAGATACGTTGATATATTTAATGCAAGCTGAAATATATATTTCTCACCAGACTTATCTTCGTTTTGAAACTTTAATTCTTTCAATACCTTCAAATTTTCGATCAATCTATCATAGCTCTGTAAAAAATTGAACCGATTCTTTTATAGATTCTCAGTTTGATCAGTGTTTAGCCTCTAACATGATTATTAATATAATCTTTTTTTATTTGAGAAATATAAATTCGGTTATTTTTATAAAATAAATAAATCTTCATACTTTCCGCGCAGATTGAAGGTACAACAGAATCCATAGCTAGTTAGCGACTCCTCAAACTGTCTCAGGCAATCAAAGGATTTGCCAGCCAAGCGACAGGATACAAACATGTCACTGCAATTGGGAGTTAAAGCTCGCAAGCGTTTCTTGGTATTGAAGAATAGCTCATCGGGTTCGGTATCAAGGACATCGAGGAATCCTTGAAGTTTCAGCACCCTATCGTAGTCGCCCAATTCTGTGGGGCCGTAATACATGCCAAAGGCATGAAGTTCCTGGTAAAAGAAACTCGCATTTCGCAGCTTGGGATCCTTGTCACTGCTATAGACGAAAGATTGGAGGTATCTGTACATATATATACATTAAAGATACTTTTAACTTACAGTTCCTGGGCATAATAGCGGACAGCGCGTCTGGAAATGCGATTCATGGTGCACACGGAGATGGCGGGCAGATCGACATTACTCACCGGATACTGCGGATTGTATATGGTGGTTACCAGGGCCTGCGTGTTATCCTTGTACGAGTGCCAAACGAATGCGATTAGCACGCTCAGTGCCGTTATATGGAAAATGAGCCAGAAGAAACTGTGGGGTCTAATTGAAAGGACAGCGAGGACAGGTCGACACTGATAGGGCTACTTACCGTTCCTGAATGCGATATCCGTGCTCGACTAATTTGCCATAACAATGGAACGAGAGATTTTCCAGCAAATCCTTTAACGCGGCGGCAAATGACAATTTCTGTGGAACAGTTTCCTCATCGCGAGCCACGACAGGTGGGTCATTGGTGGTGGGTCGGTTGGCTCTGGTCGGTATCCACCAGACGGCGTGTCCAACCGCCAAACGTTGGTGGAGCTTTCGCTGTTCCCGTTCTCTAATTGTTACCATGTTTGGCACTCACTCAGCCCGTTTCTGAATTGCAACTGTTGCGGCTGTCGACGCATTGCGACTCTTTTTGTAGGCCGACCTCCAACAGTTGCCGGTTGTCCTGTCATTGTCATGGTCATGGGGCAGGGAGCATAAAGAGGTGGAGGTCCTCTACATGTTGGCTCATTTTAATGAAAATTTTGCAGTCATGTCGTGCGTGTTGTTGTAATTAGGCCTCGTGTTCCAACTTATTGCCAACAAATTAACTGCGACATGGCACGTGGTGTTCCACCAACGTTCTCTCATTTCCATTTCCCCACTCCCCCATTTCTAGGTTTGCCTCTCGATTCGTCTTGGCAATTTCCCTTAATTGTCAACAATTTAAAATGAAATTAGTTAAACGCGCGTTAAATGTCAGCCGAAACGGAAACATCATCATCAGCGCCAGCAGGACTCAAGTAGGTCATGTCCTTTCTGATTTCAGGTTCCCCTAAATACCTTTTAAGGATAACAAGTCGTGATAATTATTGTCACTTTGGATAAAAGTATTTTTATTTCCCTTATCCCTAAATTTCATAAGTAATCTGAATATACATATGTATGTAGATAAATATATTTTTATTTAGAGTTAATGATAATACAGAATTCTTTCACAAATTAAAGCCATATAAAAATACTAAAAATTAAAAAAAAAAATTTGATCAAATTTCTTATAAAAATGAGCAAATGTTTCAAGTTTAAAACTTAAGCTTTTAATTGTAAGACAATTCGAATTGTGTAACTACTTTAAATATTTAAGGATAAATATGTAGCTTGCTGGCATCGAATATCCTAGACTTATTGTTGGCTCTATTGCGATCAATTATACGACTACAGGCCATGTAAAAGAACTTAAAAAAGTGAAAAAGCAACTCGAAAATGGCCACCAAAGAAAATCCCATCAAAATCGACATAATATTTCCAATGGTGCCTGAAAAATAGAAGAAATCAATAACAACATAAAGCATGTCTCAATTACTTACTGAATATCTCAAACCATTCATTATTCAGCAATCTCATATAGAGTTGAGCATAGGGTTCCCCGAAGTAAACTCTCAGCACGGATATATCAGAGGTGAACTCCGTATCATTATTCTCATTAGGCTTGAGAGTAACCAGATAGTTGTCAATTGGCAACATGCTCATGGAAACGCGATACTGAACATCATTACATGTCGGCAGACAGTGGGGACAGTACAGTGCCTCCTCGATTTCACGTTCCAGACCCGGAATTCTCACACGTTCAGTTAGCACGTTATTCCACTTGACTGCAAGCAGAGATCGATGAGGAGAGTGAATTTATCCGTAGCTTTTGATGACTTACAATGGTACTGGCTGAGGCAGGAGATATGGGTAAGTGTGCAGTAGACGACACCTTCCAGGGTGTCCACCAGTTCCAAAGGCATTTGAAATGGCAAGCAACTGCATAATGCAATAATACTTTGAATACGACATCGGGTGATGCAGTTGGGAAAAGTATAAACATATTTATTTTCATCGCTGGGCGTATAGAACTCATTATGAAAGTAACATCGGCGCTGAAGGAGAAGAGAATTAACTCATAAGTCTTCATTTAAACAGAGTACTTACACCTGTTGGTGAGAAGGAGTTTAAACTTTTATCGGTATCAATTACACGTGGAAATATTTTTAAAAAACTCTCCTCCCTTTGTCCGGGAAACATTTCCAGCGCATTTGAAGAAGAAATCGAGGCGAAATTATTAGCATCATGAATGATGACAACGTATCCATTAGTATTCAAAACGGGGGCAAAGTAATCATCATGACTTGCATTAATCACAACCGTTAGACCCTGAGCCTGGCTTGCGAATCGATTTTTAAAATCACGCTTCTGAAGTCTGTCCGGAAATAATATTTATTATATATTGAAGATATTTTGATATAACAGACAGAAGCTGATACCTATTCTTAGTATTAAAAGTACAACAGGGTCCGTACTTGGTAAGACTTTCCTGAAAGGCAGCTTCACTGAAGCAGGGTATATCAATGTTGGACAAGCTGCATTTTAATATGTAATCCTGACAATTGGGCGCAAGCTGAAAGGAACTTGTTTTTAGTATGTATGTACATTTATTTGAATTATTTTTACATATACATTAAATTAAATTGATTAATACCAAAAACTTAAAAAAAAAAAACATGGTATTCTTTTTATTTGAATAGATTGTTAATTCTTGATCGATTTTCAAAAGGGATGTTTTTTTTACCATTTTATAATGCAAATATTGATTTGGCATCAAAATTCGATGATTTTAAAAAATTCATTTTTTTCGGAAATTTTACAGTGTTACCCCTTTAAATTTTTTGAAAATTTTAAAAAAAATTTAATCTTTAATTTATTCTTTAAATCGACTCCAGGTGATAAAATTAGGGTAAAAAATTACATTTGCATTAAATTTCGGTTAGTTTCTTTAAGATTTATGCCAAAAACTGCAAAATGTTCCCTTATTTATAGTACTTACATGGCACTCTTTGAATTTGAATGGATTTGTCAAATCTTGATAGATTTTCAAAAGGGATGTTATTTTGACCATTTTATTATACAAATATTAGATATCTCAAACAAAAAAAAAGTTCTGCGTACTAAAACTTGATTTGCGCCCGGTATCCAGGAACCTACATATCAAGTTTGAAATCTCTAGCTCTTATAGTCTATGAGATCCTTTCAATCAAACAGCCGGGCGGACAGACGGACAGACAGACGGACATGGCTCAATCGACTCGGCTGTTCATACTGATCAAAAATATATATACTTTATAGGGTCGGAGATGATTCCTTCTGCCTGTTATATACATTTCACAAAATCATCATACCCTCTTTGACCATTTTCAATGGACACAGGGTATAATGAGGCTTAGAAATTTATAGTTAGGTTTCATAATAAACGAAAAATAGAAATAAATTTCTAAAAATAACGTACCATTTTCATGATGCGACGCGTATTGAAGAAGGTTTCGTTGTTCCAGGTGCCGAAAAGATCTAAAAATGATTGAAAACTAAGATACTCTTCGATATCAGAGTTGAAACTGCCCAAAAAATACAATTTGCTGAGATGCTTCAACCGATCCACATAATACGTCAAGTCACGAACCGAAGGATCATTATTTTGCCTGAGGAAAGACAATCATGTTGAGGCCAGAAGGGAGCTGGGTTTGGGGCTACTTACAACTCGAGGGCATAGTTGATGACGGCCTGCCTGGAGAGGCGATTGTTGGGGCATATTGACACAGCCGGAAATGGCACATTTTCGACGGGATAAAGTGGATCCTTCAGATTGATGACAAAGTACTGAGCGATAAATTGCTCCCAGGTAAGTAGAAGCACAGCCAGCATTGTGAAGAACATGGTCATGTGCACCGCCAGCCAAATTAATCTGCAAATAAACCAAAACCAAGAATGAGAAAAAAAGGGTATGAGTATGAAGCATCCACACAGGAGGTAAGATAAACGCACATGGCACATGGCTTTGAGGTAAAAACGGAAACGGAAATGAAAAATGTGAAAAATGCAATGCAAAAGCGGAACAAAATGAGTTGAGACGATGACGATGTGAATGATGATGAGGAGAGTGACAGAGGGACGTCTGTGGAGACAAAAGATATCAGAGTCTCTGTGAAAACTGCAACAGCAAATTTTCTATGGGACCACGTTGCGTATGAGTAATGTCGCATCAATGACAGCAATGGCAACGTCAAGTTGCCTTTTTATCTGTCGCCCACCTCTCCAGCAAAGTTAACTCCGGCGCCACCAGCTTGTTGTATCCCTGCAAGGATATATTGCGAACCAATTCCACCATATCCTGATAAAAGCTGGAACCCAGCGATGCCTTACGCCCACCATCATTGCCGCCCCCTTTGCCGGCATTCGGATTTTTAATCCACCAGATGGCATTGGATGTTGATTCAATATTAACCATTCGAGCGCACAATTTTAACGATGATGTCAAAGTACGAGAAATTCGCGTTCGCGTTTATTTTTGTCCTTGTCCTTGCTCGTGATGTCCTCGCTGGCAACTGAGCGACTTTGTTGTCTTTCAGGTGCACGACCATGCAGGGGGCGTGGCATCTTCCTAATGTAAGTTTGTCATTAACGTATGCTTTAATTGTCGTTAAGTTTACTGGGCGGCACTCATAATGGTTAAACTTTATGATTGCTTATAGTCAAAAAATGCAGCATACTTTCAGGCGGGTGTCTAAAGTGAGTGACCCGCGTTGCCAACTGCCTGAGACAATTTCAAAGTGAATGACCGTTAAAAAAACATTTCGTTGGAAGTGTTATTATTGTAATTTTTTGTTTATTTTTTTATTGTAATTTTTTATTGTTTTACTCCTATCAAGACAACTTAAATCAGTTGGTAGAAACAAATTATTTAGAATTAAAAATTAAATTTAAAAAGACTATAAGATTAACAACTAAATTAAATAAAATTTTATATTACATTTACATTTCTACATGAAGGCTGATTCAAGTCGAATTTGATGTTTCTAACGTCCTGATGGCCAAAAGGGTTGTCCTGGATAATTGCGGGCGCCCACAAAGGCATATTGATTGGGATTAATGACACGAGCAATGTCCGTATAACTGCGCCCAGCACGTTGTGAATGGTATCCGTACCCATAAGCAGGCGAACCAAGAGCCAGGGATAGCAGTGTGAGCCAGGCCAAGAGCAGGAGCAGTAATCCATTTCCTTGCAACGAAGACATTCTGTTTCTAGAGATTGCCGTTAAGAACTGCGCCTCAATGTCGTCGAGCAGAAGCTTTTTATATGGTTACACCTAGTCTGTGGCCAAAAGAGTATTTTCATTCGGTTGCCGATTTATCGATCAGGTTTTTTGCCATTGTGTCATGCATCGCACGTACTGTTATTCCACTCTCAATACTCTCCTTCTCTCGTGTCTCGATGTGGATCTCCAAGTGGTGTTATCCCGTCAAAATGTCATTCACTCTGCGATCGTAAAGTCATAAATATCAACAATCACGTTTTTTACTCAGAACCAAACACAGCAGATGAGTCCACACTCATAGATACCTTATTTCAATCTGCACCGATCTTAGTTTTCGATACTTGTCTTTATATATACAGTGAATGATTTGGCTAAACGAACATAACTCTGACTATTTAAACAGTAATTAACATCAAAGTCTGTCAAATGACTCAGGTGCGCCTCTCTTTATGATCTTTTGGCTCGTCACAATGATGAGATCTATACATTCCAGAGCTAATGCATATATTATGCGATCACCTGTAATTCTGCTCACTTCCTGCAATATCAATTCCATTGTGGTCTAAGGGGATCTACTATCTGACTGTGCACTCGGTTCGCATATCTTAAGACAATTCAGATATATCTCTGAGTCAATGTTCATTGACTCACATCTGCGGGGCTTATGTATCTTAAAAACCATAATTTCAATTCTGTAGACAGTTTACGGACTGTAAAAAAATATTTAAAAAAATTCTGCAAGTGAACTTAAAAAAAAAACTTGTTGGGCTGTCTCACAAACAAATAATAAAAAATAGATTCAGCTGAAACAGTTGACTGTAATTTAATAAGTATTATTTCGCAAGTTGTCATGATCATTTGGCGTATGAGTACAGGTCATAATAATATTTTTGCAAATTTTGTTATTAATGTTGGGAGGAGATTTATTGAGCTGCTTAAAAAAACTTTAAGGATTCGCTCAGTTAGTGATTAAAAATTCATGCGTATTAAAAGCTGGTCTAAAAATTACACCCATTTATTAGCAGTCAAGTTAAGAGACAAAGCTATTTTTAAACAAAAATAATATATGTATATATTCATAATAATTAAAATAAATTAAAGGCTAAAAGATAGATATACAAAATAAACGAGTAGAGAGAAACAAAATCAAATAAATTAATTAAAAATTAAGGGATTACTTAAGATTACTTATTCTTCGCACTTATCCAGACTAGACAACACTTCATATCATTGCACTTGCTTCAATGAATTACTTATTTTTAGTACGCAATAAAATGTAAAAAATTCAGTTTGCTGGGCGTGATTCGCGTGACAGTTACGTGACACTCCCATCTCTATAACTGACCTAGTCGCAGTTCCGTCACGTACCATCGATGAGTCTCACTCAGCTAGTGCTAACTACTTATGTTTTATGTCTCTGCCACATATGTACATATTCATGTACGATAATAAAGTTAAATTTAGACACTGAAAAACCTGCAGTAAATTTAAAGCAGATATAAAAGACAAGCTCAGGTCAAAGTGTAAATTTAAGAAAACATATGAAAAGTATTTGGTAAATATTAAACGAGATTTGTTTAAAGTATAATTATGCTATAATTTTTATTCTGGTTTATTTTTGCAGTACTTTCGTCGTGTAACATTAATGTTGTTTACTTATAATTTAATATGTAATGAGTTTTATTATTTAACCCCACAGGTGGGAATAGGGAGTGTGGGGAATGAAACGTTGAGAGCCGAGACCGAGGTATCTATCCGGAGCCAGAACACGCGCAATTTCGGAGTAGGTGCGTCCTTTGCGCTGTCGATTTCTCGTGGGCTGGGAATAACCTCCATAGCCTCCAGAATTGCCTCCATAACCTCCATAGCTTCCATATCCTCCATATCCTCCATTTCCTCCATATTCTCTATATCCTCCGTATCCTCCATTTCCTCCATAGCCACCATTATAATTGTTGGAATAGCCCGAGGCATAGCCTCCTCCATAGCTTCCATAACCAGGATTTCCGTAGTGTTTTAGCCCTTTCAGTGCCTTGATAAACAGCGCATTACTTGACTCCAGGCAGTTGGCCCACAGACAAATGAAGATCATCAGAATAGAAACTTTCATGTTGTGTGATTCTTTTCGAAGCTCGCCAGAGTTCTGAGACAATCTTCAGGCAATTCACATCTATTTATACCCTGTGAATGGAGTCGGGAGTGTGGATTGGATGACACATGGCGATCTTAATGGTTTTATTTTAACGTCCACCTGGATCACTGGAGATCTGCTCGCATAATGCTAATGCCTATCGAAGTAGCAACAACTTTAATGCATTACTATGAATTACTTGGCCGTTAACAGATGGAACCACAAAGTTGAGCATGCAGAGCACGTACGTGATCAACGCCCCGCTCGCAAAGAAGCGGATCCAGAGACGATACGATAAACAGCAACCGTCTTCATCCGTCATCTGTCCATCCGTCGCGTATTTCCTCTCAAGCTTTTCGAACTCTGAGCTTTTTTTCGGTCTTAATATTATTTTTGTTTACAAATTTGATGATCACATAAGACGCTCCGTTAGAGAGTAAATCTCATGATCGCTCATCTTGCATTGATTAGCACCAGTGTTGTTGTTATCTTCTTTAAAAAAAAGCTTACCATAATTTTTGAATAAAATTAAGTTACAAGTAGAAACTAATTTTACACAAATTACTAAGACCGGATTCGATAATTATTTTATGGAGCCTCTCGTAATTGTAGATCTTGATCACAAAGTATTTTCTTTGTAAGTTAAGTAATTTTAATTAAAAATTGGACCGTTTTAAAAATAAATAAGCTACATGAAGCATAAACTCACCAAAGAAACACTTAATCACTAGCAAGAAACAAATAGTACTAAATTTAGTGGCAAAACAACCAAAACGGCAACACTGATTAGCACACAATCACTCGAGCAAAAACAAACAAACGGAAGACAGGTTTTGAATACAGATCCGATCGGAGCGATCTCTTATAGCATAACACCAGCCACACTCTCCCCTCAGTTAGAATTGTCATCTCTTGGCGCATGGGAGCTCAAATAATTCCATTCAATCCGTCGCGAACATGACGCGAATTCGATTAAATTTGTTTGCGGCCTTCATGGCGTGCCTTCTGCTCCGAATCCGCACGTGCTCGGCACAGTTTGCCATTGCAACGTCATCGGCATCCGCGGGTGGTGCAGTGGCATCTGCCGGAGGAGTCACCGCCGTGGCGCAGTTGCCACAATTTGGATTCGGCTTAAACGGATTTGGCTTTAACGGATTCGGCATGAACAATCACTTCAATCCGTTTAACAATTTTCCGGCTAATAATCGTGGTGGGTCTAGACCCGGCCATGGACGTCCGCAACCACCTCCCGCTATGCAGTGGGGCAACAATTGGAATGGAGGCGGCAGACAGCCAGCTTCTGGTTGGGGCAACTGGGAAAGTCAAGGAGGCAATAGAAATACACCTGGTTGCGGTTTCAACTGCGGACAAACTGCACCAGGTTGGAATGGAGGAGGTGGTGGTTGGGGTGGTGACAATTGGTGGGGTGACAGAGGAAGTCCGGCACCACCGGGATGGGGAAATGGAGGAAGACAACCAACAGGTTGGCAAAATGGAGGAAGACAACCACCAGGATGGCAAAATGGAGGAGGACAACCACCAGGATGGCAAAATGGAGGAGGACAACCACCAGGATGGCAAAATGGAGGAGGACAACCACAACCAGGTAGGGAAGATGGAAACGGAACACCACCGAACAACAACAATGGACAACCACGTCCCGTTAATCCACAACCACCAAACAACAATGGCAATGTCAATCCTCCCCCACCAAAACCAACACCACAGCCCACTGAACCACTGCCAACCATAGATACCACTCCTGATACGCTCATCATTGGCAAAAATCCGCCACTCATAATTTCACCCACTCCCCCTCCAAATCAGGGAGACACGCTGATCGTTGGCACAAATCGGCCACCGCTGGTGCCACCAGCACAGCCCACACCACCACCAACATCCTACTTCCGATCCATAGAGCTCTCACGACAGCGTCACATTATCTTCCCCAGCTCATTGCAATATGTGGCAAATACTATAGAGGAAGCTCCAGCAGAAGCAATCGATGTGCGTAGATGAGGAGATTAGAGAAAGAGCTGTTAGATCATTCAATTATGTCTGCCAATATATATATAAAAATATATACACCTATGGTCATATAAATATGTTCATTGTGTATTTCTTTGAAAACCTCTCAAGGCCAATAAGTCAATAAAAGTAAATATTTATTATTAATATTAATTCATTTTTATTTGACTTAAAATTTTCATAGTTATACTTGGAAATTTCGCAGACAATTTGTTCCTCTTCATTAATAAATGAACGAAATTAAGCTTTTAACAGTGCTATTTGCATGGCCATGACTGCAGATATGTATTTTTTGTAGATTTAATAATTATAAATATTTATATGTGAATTGGCACGGCTCAGTAACCCCAAGAGAACTCAAGTTCTCTCTATGTCTCTTTCATTCGAAGTGAATAAACTGAATAATGTGAATACTCGTAAACAGTAAACAGGTTCGTTGAGTTGACAGACAACGTTAAATAAATATATATATGAGAGAAGGAAGGGCATTCTTTTTATTAATAAATTATGTACTGTATTTTAGCTTAATATTATAGTATCAAAATATTTGTTTTCTAAATGACTTTTAGTAACCATGTTTTTGATAGCCACCAACAGAGTTGGGACCCGTGCCAGCCGATCTGCCATATTGCTGTCCATAGTTGGGAGCGGAGTGTTCATAGTGATTATGAGGATACTGCGGTTCGGGGTAATATCCTTTAAAGGATCCCTGGGCGGGTGCTTGGTAATAGTCTTGAGGAGGTGACTGGTAGCCAGCATTGCCATAGCCATGAGAGCTGCCACCTCCATAGTAGTAGTCATAGCCATGATCGTAGCCCTCCTGTATAATCGGACCATGAGGATGTACTGGATGTACCGGATGTACGGGATGAACTGGATGTACCGGACGTACAGGTCTATATGGTTCCGGATGAGCGTAATGTGTCCCGTCATCCAGCACGTTTAGCAACACCTCAGCCATCCGATCGAATGTCGGATGAGCCTCTGAGCCCAAGAGGAGTAGAAGCATCAGGAACGGTAATCCAATGACGAGCTGCATCTTCACTACAGTTTATTATTTGTTTGACGATCAATGAGCGATTGATGCATGCTTATATAGCATTGAGTACACAAGCTGATAACTGTGAAAACATTTGAATATATATATTTATATATAAATCCATGATATGATATTTCCAGCAATAATCGGTCAACCGGATGGACAGACAAGGTTGTCCATATGGCAAGGTCGTTCACTCAAATTCCCAGAAAAACTAAACCAAGGTCTGTTTATAGCTTCTGTCTATAAGATTCAATCCAAATTTGGAACTCTTTCAAATTTAAACAAAAAAGAAAGGTTTTTCCGACACGCCGAAATCTTAATGCTCTTGCAAAGCTCTGCAATATTGTAAAACTAGATTTTCGTACTACAATTTTTTACCGATCCTTCCTATGGCAGCTGTATGACACAGAAGTTTGACTTGAAAAGAATTTGGTCTGGATATACGAAACAAAAGCAAATGCAATATATGAGAGATCTCAAGAAACAACATAGTTATACATACAAATGGATAATGTTCTATGTGTGGCAAATATATGATATAGTCATCCGATCCGGCTGGTTCCGACATCTGTACTCCCTGCTGCAAAATGAAAGATCTGTGTCAAGTTTTATTAAGATAGCTGAAAAACAGAGACAAAAGTCACCATAAAAACTAACTTAGATCGTAGTCTGATCAAAACTATATATATATTTGATGGGAACAAAATTATAATACCCTCGGTCAGGGTATATAGAGAGAATTTAGAATACGTTTTCTCGAGATACTCGTGTTGTTATTCATTTCTCAATGAATCTGACCTTATAGATAACCCCAAACCGACGCTCGGCATCGCATCAACTTTAAATACATGTCGATTCAGGTTTGAAGGTCCAGTTTCATTGTAGGCATCAACATGCACTGGGGACTTGTCTATATAGAGCTGCTACTTGTGCTGGCCATCGGCCTGACCCAGGGATCACACTTTTCCCGAGACGAGAGCAGCGAAGACGCCAAGACCGAATTTAGTTTGGCCTCCACCTTGAAGGGAGGCATCAGCAGCAATCGCCATCATGCGCGTGCTCATCTCAACTCGCAGCTGTATCCGGAGATAACGCAGCTACCCAGTCAACAGCCAAGTGCTGGGTATATCTCAGCTGATATTGATGAACCGTCGGCCCATGAGAGCGGCGGCAGTGGCATTGGCACCTTGGATGTTCATGTGGGCCCTACGGTTTCTCCCGGCAATCGTGTAGTTGCTCCTGGCAATCAGATCGGTGCGGCCAGTATTTATCCAGCTCTGCCTGCTGGAGGACCAGTTGGATACCCAGCTCCACCATCAGGCTATCCAAATGTGGCTTTCAATATACCCAATCCGAGACCATATCCTGACTACTCCTACCCAGGCCAATACTTGCCACAGTATCCCTCGTATCCACAGTATCCACAGCCAGCGCCGTTTCCAGTTTATCCCGGCTATCCAGGACAACAACCGGGATTGCCAGGACACATGCCACCGCTGAGCTATCAGAACCAACAACACTTTACACCATCTCAGCCACTGCCTGGACACCGCGAACACTTTGATCGCAGCTACACCATGAACACCGAATACAAGGAGGATGGTGTACACAAAGGACCTTTCGCTGTGCTCAACAATCACAATGGTCAGGGCTATGGCAGTGGTTTTGGAGGCGGCTATAATGGCGCCTTCAATAGGCCAGGTTACTGAAAAACATATGTATGGTCATAAGTTAGGTGTAAGCTTACGCACCGCATGCCAAATTCCGAGGCAGCTGCTCCTGGTTCCTTAATAAACTTGATTTGTGCACGCCCAACCAAAGTAATTAGCAATGTTCACGGCGTTGCACCTTGAAGACGACAGCGGAACACGAGGACCACTTTTTGTCATTGTCCTGCAAACATATACATTCATCTAACATATCTATCTATGTATATAATACATATACATATATAAATAAGGCACCCTACCTTGCGAACCGGAAAAAAATAAAGTGAAAAAAGTGAAACATGCATTTCAGTTGCTTCATAATTTTGTTAAGGAAGCGCACAAAGGAAATAAAACTACCTGGCTGCAGGCAGCCGAAAAAAGAAGAACGAGCACACAATAGGAAGGAGGACGAAGGACAGACGTAGAACCGACAATGAAAGGTGGTAGAAAATCAACGTCAATGAGACAGACAGACCGACAGACAGACGGACAGACAGGCTCTCTGTTTGCCTGCCCTTTTTGAGGCTCAACTGCAGCGGTGGAAATCGCTTGGTTATTATGTTTGTGATTTGTTGGACAAAGACGATTACGGGAACGGGAACGGGATCGATGTCGACGTCTTGCGGCGCATGCGCAGCCTGCCACACAGAGCCCAAAATCAATTTGGCGCTAAAAATGTGCAGACAAACGCGCCAAAAAAATCAAACCAGACCTGAAATATACATAAACTAATATATTAGTTATATATAAGTTAAACGAGAAATAAAATCACCTGAATTAAGTTAAACAAATCAAAGAATTGCTCAAAATTTCTAGAATTGTCAAGGAAACAAAACAAATTGGCGCCAAAAAAGCAAGAGCTGAACAAATACACAAATTATCGTATATAACAGATATTAGATAAATTAGTAATAATCATTTGAAAGAACTTAGTTCAGGAAACATATTTGCGACAAAAAGAATTTAACCTGAGCTGGAAAATACACATGGATTATTTCACGAGATTCTAAAAATTAAAAAAAAAAAATCAGTTGCAGTTGCATAGAATTTTTTTAAAAACAATTGATTGGCATTTCCAATTTAAGAACGGACATAATTGTTTATTGAATATCTTGACTGGCGACATACATACATATACATGTACACACAAACACATAAATATAATGAAATACACGTATGCAAACATAAATAGCTAAAAGTTAAGACAATGCGACAATACATGAATTGGTAACAATAACATCATTTTACAACAACTACAACATTACATACATAATAATATGGAATTGGGGTCGTATTTTCCTTTTTCAATTTGTTGTTAGCACTACCGAGGAATTGTTTAAACATATATGGTTAGTTGAGTCGTATAATCCATGTCAGCTTTGGTGTCCACCAGCATCAAAGGGTTTGGGTTTCGCGTTGCAATTGCTTAAAATGTGTATAAAATTTATTAATGTTTGTTCTGATTAAAAATATTTAGCATACATTTGTGTGAGTACTTAGGATGAGAAGGGCTGCTTAGCTTTGTGAAGGGGACGTGATTAAAAAGTAAACAATAAACGTAAATGGAAACAATGAAAAGTTGTAAACGTAAAATTTATAGAAAAGTCATAAATGTAAACCAATAAATGATCAGCAAACACAAAAGTACAAAATAAAATTGAAATTAAAATCAAATCAAATATAAGAATTATTAGATATGTATGGACGACAATGTTGTTTGGTTGTTTGTGTGCGTGAGTGTCCAAAAGTTGTTTAATTAAATGAAGCGTCTTAATGTCTAATGAAGCGTAACATTTGTTGCTCATAATCAATTTGGCTAAATGGCGTTACAAGAGCGTGATCAAGGATCAAGTGCTTGCGTTGCTATCGTTCAGATCGAGATTGCTTTGGAACATCTCCGCGTTGGTAAGCAGTGGCACTTTTGCCACCTCATGGAATATCTTATGCGAGTACTTGTTCCGTATCGTCTTGATGGTGGCCCGCGGCTTGCGATGAAGTCCCGCATTCAACACTGGCACCAATTCAGCAAATTGTGCCAACTGATACCCGGTGTAGTAGATCAACGTTGATGTCCAGGTCTGATTATCCAGACTAGCGGCTCCTCCATGCATGCGCAGTGCCATAAAGAGGGCAGCCGATGCCATTTGCGAATCGCTGAATCCAATTGTGGCATAATCCATTAACGACAGCTCCAGAATATAACGAGCCAGTGTCAACGTGGGCATCTGCACCTTGGCACAGCGAGCGTAGCGACGCAAGAATCGATAGGAAAGCGGTATGCCAAGATCATAGTTGATGATACGCAGCGTTTCCATTTCCATTTTGACCAGCTCGTCATGATTGTAGGCTCCATCGCAGATATACAGAAAGTCCTCGATCAACGGAGGCTGGCGTTCATCATACTTGCAAGCAATGAAGAAGGCAGCCGCTCCCAAAAGCTGTAACTTCTCCTTGTTGATGACCTCACGGCACAAGTAGAGATCAACAATTTTGACAGCCAAATAGAGAGTTTCATGATTGAGCTCAAAGGTCTCCTGCACCTCGACCATCCAGTCGACTAGCAGTGTACGCATCCAGGTTGTCAAATGAATCTGCGTTGGCATGTAGTCCTTGATGGGAAATTCCGGTTCGCGCTGTTTCAAGTAATTAAATATATCCATGGAGTAGTGTGAGACCTGGAAGGGATCATCCCAGTTCTTGCGATCAAAGTCTTCCACATCTTCGGGCACAGGCTGCACGGCCGTCGCCATGGACGCAGCGGCAGAGGCCTTTAGTAGAGCTTCCTGGGTCTGCATTTGTGGCTGTTCAGTCTTTTGATTCAGTTTGGCAGAGCGACGTCGCGCTGCCTCAAAGTTGCCGGACAAGCGCATGGACTCGCAGCTGGATACATCCTCCAGTGCCGACAAGTATAGGCTGTCTTCGCCCTTGTTAAAGTCATTTGATATGCGACGCACCGGCTTGATTGCAGCTGGCGGAGGTGGTGCAGCCAACTTTTGTTGGACAGGAGCCGGCATACTAGCCGCAGCTGGTTTCTTTTGAGCCACTGGCAGTCTTCGCCTTTGACATGCCATCGCCTCCTCCATTCTATCCAACACTCTGTGACACCTCTCCACTGGATCCTCGCACTTTGATGAGGCGCGCGTCATAATTTTATTTGTAGTAGTAGCGACAGGAGCTGGAACTGGAGCTGGAGCGGGAGCAGGGGCTTTGGCTGCGACTAAAACGTTTAGATTGTCAATATTCTTAGCATCCAGAAGCGCCTGCAGTTGCTGTGCCGTCGGCTTTTTAGGCAACTGCGATTTGATGTCTTCGTCGCCGTTGGGATGCAGCGTCATAATTTTCACATTGTTGGTCAAGTTGCCCAAAGCCGAACGCTTGATTTTATCATTCTTGATGGGGCTGTTATCGGCCTTGCGCTTAGCTCGAGTCTGGATATTCTCCACATTTGGATCAATGTTGTGGCTGGTGGCCCGTCGGGTCAGCCCCTTGACTCGAGCTCCTGCCATGGGCAAAATAGCGTTCATGGTCGCCTGGCTAGATGCAGCAGCGCGAGTGGTACCTTTGGTTGGCGCCATTTTGAATTGCTTGTGTTATTTGTTGTTGTCGCGATCGCTTTCGTTGGCTTTGTAGTTGTCCTGCTACACAGCGACTGCGTGCGCGTTAGTTTTTCTTTCGGTTTTGTAGTGCGCCTTTCGCTTAATATCAAGTTTCGTTTGAGGTAAAATTACTTAAGTAAGTTTTTTACTTGTGAGAAAAACTACTTTAGTGGTGCTTAATAATTTTGTAGGTTTAAGCGTCGTTTTGGCCTTACAAACTCACTTTTCACTTGGACTTATGACGCTTGGCCGCTCTGCTCATAACGGCGCTTGCAAAGATACAAAAGTGAAAAACAGCGCCAGCTGCATATGTCAAAAAATGTGAAGTTGGCTGCGGCGTCGCTTTGTAGGGTTGTCATAAGTGCAACATAAATTAGCGTTGCCAGCACACTCAAATCAATTGCTGCGTAGTTTGTGTCCTAGCACAAATCTACTAAATCAATGATCTGGCATCACTAAAAAAAGTAAATAGCCGATGCACTGCAATGCAACAGAAAATTTGAATTTAACGTATAAAATGAAGGAACTAAAATGCGCAATCAAATATAAGTTATGAATATTTAATTTGACTAATCACAGATATAACGAACGAATTCAGATACTACTTCCAAAGCTTGATAACACCATCGCGTGATGCGGACGCTACATATATTTGACCCTTATCCTTGCACATGAGCAAATCGGTAATAGCATCGTGATGAGTTGCTTTGGGCATATCCGGTCCCGATCGGGGACTTTCCTCTACTGAAGTTCGCAATTGCTGTGAATCACCTGCACTGCTCTTAGGAATGATTTGCTCCTCAATCACCTGGCTGCCGTCAATAAGGCGGTAGCTGGAAATATAAACAAATTAATAGGAATGGAGAATCAATGGAAGGACCATCAATAGTTTACCTATAGTTAAAGGTTAGATTTGTTAAATTATCATTTGCCGCAGGCACCTTTAGTGACGAGTTCTTCGGAGACCCTATATCCCAGTAACGGATGCGCTGATCCGAGCTTCCTGTCAGAATAAACGGGGAACCATCGACAACGCCACTCAAAATACCACACGAGGTAGCTGGATCGTTGAGACTGGTGTTGGTCAGAACCGGCGCTGAACTGGCCCAAAGCACTGTCTGCCGTTGTCCCGTCTCGATGTTCCACACGGACACCTCATTATTCGACTGCGATGCAGAGATCAAATATGATGGTTCTGTGGGATGACAGGCGACCTTACGAATCCACGAGTCCGCCGGATGCTTAATCTCAGTTATGGGCAGCCGGAAACGTAGGTCCCAGCATATGTGCTTGCCACCACTGGTGCCTGTGGCCAGCCAAGATCCCGTTGGATCCGCACAGATGGTAGTGATGACACCATGACGTAGCTCGTTCTGCAACCTCCAAGCACTGTGCTGCATTCGTGTATCCCAGGCAACAATGCCGCCATAGAGCGTTGCATAGACAATGACGTTCTGCGCCGCCTGGTCATAAGCGTGCATATCCACAACGGGGCCATCATTATATTCACTGCGAGAGAGAGTAGAATTTAATTTAATTTAATTTAATTTTGGCATTTAGGATTATACGATTATTAAAATGAGAAAATGGAAAAGAAGATGTAAATGAGAGTTGATTCGCGTGGGGTTCATCAGTTCATCTCTGGACGTGACTAGATGGACTCGGATATATTATTAACTATTAAGTCATGTATATTACTTCTGTTCCAATGCCTGTTGCAGAGTCATCTTTGTGGAATTGCGATCGATGCGCATTATAAGCAAACTGCCATCCTTGCCGCCAACTGCCAAGGATTGTCCACCATCGCAAGCGGCCAGCGCATAGATGGGCGTATGGGCGGAATACACCTGACGAGACTTGTTGATGCCATGGTTGCCATTGAGCTTGCTGCAGTCCCACAATCTCACGGTGCCGTCGATGCTGCCGCTGGCAAACAACGAACCATCTGGACGCAGTGGAGCCAGTTTAATCACCGACTCGGAATGCTCGTGAAGATGGGCAACCAGCGTGCCATTCAGACGCCAATTGGATGGATATGGCGTCACCAGCTTGTCATAGTTACCACGCTGCGAGAGAGCGAGCACATTATAACGACGCTTAATCTTTAGTGTTAACGACTCTAAATCCTTGCAACATTCCGAAGACCGATCCAGTGAATAGTTGCGATCCGGCATGGTGTATTCTCCCAATGAAGTGGCAGTGCTCACTGTTGTTGTCGGCACGCCAAGCACCATGACTCCGGACGCAGGACTGCCGGAAGATCCCGCGGCAATGTGTTGAGTGACAGCTGCATCCGACGCTGGTGACACCAGCGTGGGAGCATGTGCATCATTAGATCCTAAAATATATATATTGAAAAAAACTTATAGATTATATTATTATAGGATTATAAGCTTACGGTTATCCAGTGGCAATTTAGCTTTCTTATCTGCAAGCGGATATTCATGGCAGGCCACCTGCTTGCGGCTAATCACAATGCGTCCATTGGCCATCGCTGGATCATCCAGATCTTGCATTGCTTTATAATGGAGGGGGATCAAAAACGGAGCCATGGCCAAAAGTTGCATCTCAATGGAATCAGTCAATCCCTCCGAAGTGAGACGTCGGAAAAGCTGTAGTGTTTTGGAAATGTGAGTGGTTCTCTTGGAACAACCAAAATTGCCAAAGCACTTACATTGCGCAGCGTTTGACCCATGTCCTCAGGCTGCTGTGGCTGTCCACCACCTCGTGAGGTGATGCGGAAGCGCACACGTTCCTCAAGTGCGCCAAAAAATGGATGAATGTCATGGAAACGCAGCACGCTGTCATATATCTGTCTGGGAATCGGAGGCATCAAGCAGTCGAGCAGAATGTGAGGCTTCTCCACTTGGATGAGCGGCGACTTCAAGTATCCCCGAATGGCGGGCATGATCTTACACTGCACATCAATAGCGCTTAAATTGCGTGCCGTGGTTGCAATCATGCCACAAATCTCATGGCGTATCCATAAATTTGGATGACACAGATAGCAGGCTGTTTCATTCACAATCTCCGTCACCGTCGGCTTCCGTATGTGACCTAACTCAATTAAAATAGTTACAGCTCGTATGGCCTTTGCAATCACAAACTCTTCCCGATCTGTGAATCCTTGCTGCAGCAGCGGCACCAATATATCCGATGCCTGCCAGCCAACGTAGCCAGCAACACCGGCAATGTTATCATAAAATGCTCCTCGCAGATTCTTGTCATCGTCATTGAGGAAAGTCATAATGTGGGAGAGTATCACATCGTTGGCCTTCTCCTTGCCAAAGAATGCACACAAATCACAAATGCCCGACTCCATCAGCGTCTGCTTCACAATCGGCTGCGTATCCGTGAGCAAACTCAAGACCGCTTGGCGTACAATGTCGTGTAGAGCATTCAGTTCCGCCTCGTAGCGTGGCGTGGGCATTTCATTTGGTGCATTCCTCTGCGTCTCCTCTAGAAAATAAACCGCGCTCTTGGCCAGCGCTGCAATGTTGCGGGCAAATGCCACGCGTACAATTACAGCGCTGGAATCGGTGGCTAGATCGGAGATATATGGTAGTATATACTCGGGAAAAACATTGGCATCGCTGCGAGGAATGTCCTTGACCATGCTCAGGCAAGCCGTCAACGTTTCAATCGCCTGAACTTGCACCTTAGCTGGTGATTTCTTCGCCAGATTAAGCTGAAATTAAAAATTATTGATAAGTATCAAACTTCTGTTAAATTGTTAATCTATAACTTACAATGTATGGCAATATACGATCCAGTATAGTCTCAGAAGTGGTATATTTGGACAGCTTTTGCAGCAACTGCAACGCAGCAATCTTCGTGTTGGATTGCTTCAGACCTCGAATGCAAGAGGTAACAACTGTGATGATTAGTATGAGTCCATCCTCCTCTGGAGGCAGACGCTCGCATCTAAACGGATCTCTTTTCTCCTGGTACTGCTCAGATTCGTTCTCCTCGCTGGGTGTTAAGTCCTCCGCCTGAGTCAGGACTTTGATGCAATGCCCAATGTCCTTGTGTAACCATTGTATCTTATCATCAGGCGACATAATTGGCGTCGATGAGAACATTTGCAAGTATGACTGCAAGAATGAGTAAAAGTATTCTGGAAATAGTTTGCCACGCTCCTGATCCAAATAATCCTCAGCGCTCTTTCGATTTAACGAATTTATGTCAATCATCGAGGCCAATAGATTGCGTAGACGTTCGTTCTCAATGCCAGCCAAATGTTTCTTCACCAGCTCGCGATCGCCAGCTCTATAGGAGAGCAGTTGTGAGAGCTCAAATGGAGCTGTGCCTTCTGTCCAGAGTTCCAGCAAAGCACAACTGCAAAAATGCAAACGGGTTAAAGATGATATTGTAATCCCCTGCAGAGGTATTAAGAGTCTTACCCTGCCGAAAATATGTCCATGGCAGGAATTAAAGTATTGCCCGCATATGAAGGCGGTACACGTATTATGGAATCCGAGTGAATTACAGACATATTGCCATTATTGGGATCATCCTCGGCGGAGAGAGTCTTGACAAAGCGTTCAGGTGCTATGTAACAAGTGCGACGTCTACTCGTATCAAAGAAATATGTGTAGTCAGCTGGGTTATCTTCTGGCAGATATGTGGGCTTGAACGAAGCAAAATCCGACAACAGAATCCAGTTCCAAGAGGTGATTAATATGTTCTCCAATTTGATATCACCATGACAGATCTTTTGCTTGTGACACTGATTAAGGGCACAGAGAATCTGAAAGGTAATCCACTTCTTCTCAAGCACAGTCAGAAAAGGGCGAGTGGAGACCCGATCGTACAGACTGTGCTTCACATACTCCCGCATTATGTAGGCCGCCTTGTCGATGAGCTGTAGAAAGGTATAGGTCAAAATAAATGTCTAGAATTAAATGCATAAATCTCACCTCCACTCGCTGAAATGGCAAACAGTTAACGGCATTTGCCAGCGTTAAAGTTTTCTTGATGCTCTCCAAGCGTTCCTTGTGATCTTCCAATGGCAACGTCGGATCATGTTTGACAAACACCTTAACAACAATCAAGCCCTCTTCCGTTTTAGCTTTGGCTACTTTGAAGAAACGCGTACTGCCCATACTGCATGTGAATAATACATAAATATATATATATAAGTCGATTTGCACATATATATATCTGTAATAGGCGTAACCAGCTGTTAAGATATGTACTCACTTCACGTCGAAAATGATTTCGTTGCCAAACTGGCCTGAGAAGTAGTGTTCCACTGCATAGATCTGCGATGGTGCAATGCCAACCAATTGATTACCCATTTTACTTGCATTTGCACGTTTTTCCCCTGCACAGTAATTCTTTTATTTAGATTTGTTTGTTTTTATTTAACAAAATCCGAGCTCCAACCTTTTCTTGTGGGAGTTACTACGCGTAGAGTTGCCAAGCTCGATGCTGTCAGTGCTGGCAAATGACTTTCTAACAGCTGTTAACAGTTGACAGCTATCGACGCTATCGATAACAGAACGCGCGAAAAGTTGAATTTTAAATATTAGTTCATACAAACAATCGATGAGGGCAGCTAAATTTCGAACGTCAGCAAGTTTGTTGTATACTTAAAATGGAACAAATTAAAGTAAATTCAGCAAAATATTTGTTGATTACCAAGTGTATAAATAAGCAGCGGCAATATTGCATATTCATAGTTTAATTAATTTTATCACTTGACGCAATGCGGTTTTCATTTACTTTACTGATTGCCTGTAGTTTGGCCTTGGCTCAAGCCGGCACCTGGCGTCAAACACAGGATTACCTCACCTGGGATAGGGAGGTCAGACCCAGCTGGAGCCATCGACACTCTAACTTATGGCCCTGTGATGTGGCTGATTACCCAGAGGCTTATCTGCTCATTCACAAGGTTGAGAAACGGCTAGAACGCATTGAAGACGAACAGCTTAAAAGCAACATTGTGGACTACGTTGTGAGCCAGTTGAGGCAGTGCAAATATGGCAACGAAATGGACGAGCACTGTGTGAAACGATCCATTGGCTATGCCATGTCCTTTATCAGTCGCCACAAACGTCAGCAAATGTATTAAGATAAAAATAAATAAATATATATGGAATATACTCGTATAAAAATAAATAAATAAATCATAAACAAATAACTAAATTATAATTTATCCTGAATGTGGATGGGGAGTGGGTTGTTCGTCCTGCTGTTGTTTCTCCAATTTGGCAAATTTACTACGTGTATAGAGTTGATCCTTTATCCTTTCCCTTCGAACGTCGGGTAATGAATAGCGTCTCAGAACATCACGTCTCTCAAAAATGGACATCGTGATGTCTTGACAATCCTTGGATGGCTGGCAGAATGTCCAGCTGCCAAAGATGGTATCAATGCATCCACAGTTCCGACAGAAGCCAATAAAAGTGCCCATTAGTTTGGAGTCCAGTTTGCGGCAGGAAAAGGATACAGGTCCCCCCAGTGTGCTGATTGCGTGTCCAGTGAAAATCCAATCGGAGATATTTTCCAACATTTCGTGGGGTCGCGGTGGCACCGTGTCCTCTATGGTTATATTGAGCACCTTCATCTCACCTGCCCTAAAGCGTTCCCTAATCTCTTTGGGTGTCATCTTAACACATTGTCGCCAGGATCGATTGCTGCTGGTATCCCGAAACTTTGGCTGAGCACAGACGGGTTTCGGAGCATCCTTCACCAGTCGATGCTCGTCCACAATATGGATGCGCACGCCGAGTAAAAGCGACTCCCAGGAGCCTGTTATGTCACAGGGAGCACCTGAGTGGAGTAGAGTAAGTATATTTAAATGGAATTGCAAATTCAAACCTTGGCTAAATTTGCTAACCGTCAGCTGGCTCGGCAAAGCAACAAGGTAATCGATCTGCCGCCCACATTTCCACGCCCCGATTGAAGTTAGTGTCCTGCATGGTCTGTAGACGACTGAGTATCTTTTCCAGCATGGGAGCTACGTTTGAGGTCTCCGGCGTAATCTTGTGATTTGCTGGAGCTTGATATCCGATGGTCTGGCTTGCTTTTTAAAAATCCACGTAAGCTTAAAGTGTGCACAATTCCAGACTACTTACCTGAGTTGCCCGCCAGTGGATAAGTCGAGGCAGCATTGGAGGAGGAGGAGGAGGCTGCAATCCGTTGAGCCATCTCCATTGGCGACACATTCAGCTGCTTGGCCATATTGTCAATCATTCGACTGCCAGCCTGTTGTCCGGTTCCCACTTGGTTGACGAGTACCTGGGGAAATCCCACATTGCCAAGCTGGTTGCCATTTCGATCTGTGGCATCAACTAGGCCACGTTTATGGCTCCGCTTGGCCGTTGACGAGCGATGTTTGGCCTGAAGCACTTTTAGCAAATGTATTAACTGCTTTTGATTTTTATTGAAGCTCGTCGCGTTTTGTTGCAGCGCATTGCCAATTTGTTGTTCACTCTTGGCCTTGGCATCAGCACTGTTGGCTTTATCCTGACTGTCTGCTTTACCTTTGATTAACGTTTTGCCTGCCTTACTTTGTCCAGACCTCATCAAAGGTATCTCGTTCCAGACCATCTGCCGCTGCTTGGAGTTCGATATATAATACGGCTTAGGACCGCCGTTGACAGTCTTTTCCTTGTGGACTTTCATGCACGCTTCCAGCGCTTCGAAATAATCATTAGCCTTATCGGATTTGTGATCCACCAACCTGGCACTTTTCATATCGTCGCAGTGACACTGGACTAGACCATTGGCCAATTTGGTAGAATCTCCTTCGAGTGCAAATCTCGATGCATCGCAATGACATTGACTCTGGCCATTGGAAATTCTATTGCCCTCGCTGTCCACGTTCAAGGTCAAAGGTTTCTTGGCATCACAATGACACGGGGATATTCCACTGATGCCCTTGCCAAAGGACTTGCCTGGATTTTTATGGGCCTTCAGTATCTCGTTTAGTTTGCTCTTGTACTGCTCGTAAAGTCCGCCAGTTTTCACCTCGCCGGAATTCGCATTCCCGGACATGCGCTTGAAAATACCTGTAGCTCTCTCAATCTTCAAGTGATTTGACTTTACAAGATTATCGGGAGAGGTTAGACCCTCTCGTTCTTTAGTCATTTCGTCATTGATGGCCTTAACAAAGTCATCCATTGTATTGGGCTGCTTCAGATTCTCCACGACATTCATGAGTTCATTCAGGGCATTCAGACGAACGGGTTTGCTGACAAACAGATTGGGTCGCTTGGCATCCGTTGAAGGCTTCTTCCAGGCACTTATGAACTCCTTGTAGACCCTATTCAACTCTGCAATGCGACGTTCCGCAGAATCTTGAGCGTTATCTGGTGAATTTGCTGTTTTGCCCGAAGAATTCGATTCTGCCACCTTGTCTTTAGTGGGTAAATCCATTTTTAGTATGACCATGCCCTTAACTGCAGGCTCTTTCATATCGGAGTTCTCCCTGCCATTTTTCTCCTCCTCCACATCCTTTGCTTTTTGCTTGGGCACACATTTCATCTCGCCCACATTGTGATCATCGGGCGCATCGCAATTTACTGCTGACGAAATCAGTTGTGGTTTCTTTGCTGCTTTCGAATTTTCCCTTTCTATAAGAGATGATTTTCCCGACCTTTCCACCACACTTCTACCCATATCAGTTTTGAGACTTTTCCCTAGAGAATCAATATCCTCTTCCTCGGCAACAGCCGGATTCTCACTTATAAGACCCGTGCCATGTCTAACATCTTCAGCTCCATTCTTGACCCGATCCCGATAGGCATTATATAGACGGTGTATATCGATTTTGTTATTGCTGGCGATTCGTTTGCTGACCGCCCCATTGTGTGGCACAATTTGTGGCAGCTTCGGCGATTGGATCATTTTGTTGGCCTTGTTTGGAGTTGGGCTCGAAACAAGCAGCAAGAGGAAAATTACGGTTAGACGAACTTCGCGCTGAAGAACATTCCTGCCAAACATTTCATTTTGTTGCAACAATATAATTTAAACATTTGGCAAATAACAGAAGAGATTTTACAATAATTATTTTTATCGACAGCTTTTAAATTTTTAAGGTCGACCAAAATTGGACACTAAACTCATAACAAATTCTGAGCATTAGTAATGGCTACGAATTAAATTATTAACTATGAAAATAGTTTTGTAAATTATTTGTTATTTTTTTTAACCTTTTCAAGTTTCAGACATTTTATTTTGTTCAGACAATAAATAATAGTTAAGAGATTGTTCTTGATTATAAATAATAAAAATATTTAAGGAATTTATTTTATAGCTACTAAAAAAACAAAATAATTGAATTTTTCTTAAATTTTAATTTGAAACTAATTTATTAATCATTTAAGATTTTTCTATAATTACTTATTTGACAAGTTAATAAACAGAAAATCGGATAATCATCACAGAAGGATTTCTAATAAATAATTAAAAATTAAATATACTTTATTTAATTACAACGTCTGAATTTATAGGTCAATTTGAACAGATGCATTTTTTGACTGTTTGATGGCCGACTCCAGCGTCGCTGCCTCCAACGTGTTTGTTCCGATCTCCATATAGGGATAATACACATTCACGTGCGGCACGAAGCATTCCTTGATGATCTGCGGCGATGTCCAGCGCAACAGATACTGTGGACTGCCCAGCTTCTCATTGGTGCCGGATATGGCGCCAGCGCCGAATGGTTGTTGACCCACCATGGAGCCCGTGCACTTGTCATTGATGTTCAGGTTGCCCACATTGAATTTGAAGGCTTCGCAGGCCTTCCGGATGAACTTGTTGTCGCTGGCAAAGACGGAGGCGGTGAGACCGCGATTGATTTGCGCCACCTTTTCCATGGTCTCCTCCAACTCGTCATCCTTGTAGACGTAGACACAGAGTATGGGTGCCAAGAGCTCCTCTTTGCACAGGAAATTGTCGAGATCTTCCAGAAGCACAATCGTTGGGTCAATGTAGTAGCCTTGATTCTTTGTGCCCGTGCCACCAAGGAGCAGTTCGCATTTGGCATTATTGTGTATGTACTTGAGGTACGTGAATATCCGATTAAAGGCAGCTTGATTGATCACCGCGGAGAAGAAACAATCACAGTAGGTGGCCTCGCTGACAAACAGTCTGCGGGTAATGTTCAACAGGGGCTCCTTGATCCTGGACTCCCACAGGGACTGGGGCACGTACAGCATCGAACAGGAGGAGCACTTTTGTCCGGCGTACTCAAAGGCCGCTCGAATCGTACAGGCAATGGCCACATCGGGATTCGCCGAGGAATGCACAAAGTGAAAGTTTTTACCACCACTTTCGCCGACCAAACGGGGATAATTCTCATATATGTTTATCTGATCGGCAACCATTCTCCAGAGGGTCTTAAGCACATTTGCCCGGCCGGTGAAGTGAATACCCGCCAGCTTGGGACTTTGGGTGATGGCCTTCGAAAACGTTGTGGGCGTGGCGGGAATGAAGTTGACCACGCCATCTGGAAGACCTGCCTCCCGCATCGCTTGGAAGACATACCAGTTGGACAGTATGGCAGAATCCGAAGGTTTCCACAGCACCACATTTCCCATCAGTGCCGGCGTATAGGCCAAGTTAGCAGCTATGCTGGTGTAATTAAATGGAGTGATGGCTGCCACAAATCCGGTGAGTCCCCGCAAGACCATGTGGTTACGACAGCAATCGGGAGCAGCGTTAACTGGCTCGTAATTAGCCAGATCTCGCAGAAAAATGGGATTAATGCGCATAAAGTCGACCAGTTCAGCGACATCCATATCCGCCTGCTTCAATGTCTTTCCCTGGCCAAGCATAATGGCAGCAATGATCTTGAAGCGATATTTGCTGGATATTAAATCCGCTGCTCTTTCCCAAATGGCCATGCGTCTGCTCAGCTTGACATTGTTCCACTTTTGCTGTGCGAGTAAAGACAATTCAATGGCATCCTCAATAATGTTGCGTGTTGCGTGATTATATCTATTGATTTTTTTAAGTTAGTTTACAATTAATATTTATAATAAAATAAATGGTACTCTACCGTGCAATGTAATGATTTTTATTATAGGGCAAGTGCTGCACTAGGTGACTATTCATGTGCATTTCCTGGCCGTCTATTACGATTGGCACAGACTCTATGCGCTGAAGAATCTCCGCTAGTGCGAGTTTCACTTGGGAACGCTCCTCCGAACCGGTTTCATAGTTTAATAATCTCTCGTTCTGGACTGGCAACAGATCAAAATACTCCTTATCAATATTGGGAACGTAACGTGAATAATGGCGTACGGATAATCTTGTTTTTCTACATAGGTTCTTCGTCATGGAGCAAATTGGCCTGGAGCTGTAATATTTAAAAGAACCGCCAAGTTAAATATGTGGCAATGTATGTCTGGCAGCACTACTTAACGAAACAGCTGTCACCATTAATAGGGTTGCAGTTCACAATAACGCTCATCTGGCAGTTCTACTTAACGAAACAGCTGTTTATTTTAATAAATATGCACCGGCTGTGCTTGTTTATGCAATAAACTGTTGCTATATTGTTTTTAATTTAAAATGCAACTTACGCGTATTTTGCTGAAACCCCGAGCATCCGAAGTGTTGACAGCTTACTTGAAACAGTGCCAGGAGCCATTTTGGACATCATATTTTGTGAAAGTGAGTAGAGAAAACAAAATGCATACGAAAACAGACCCCCAATAACTTACTAACTACTAATTATACTGTGAATTTAGTTTAAAGACGTTCAAAATGATCAACGCGGTAGGTCCCACTTCAATTGGACACTCGACACGGGCACCAATTATCATATATTGCGTACTGCCTGCTATCCGTATATGAAATATCACTGCACCAAACGCGAATTTCAGGATCTTTCCCTTGAGGACAAATTCTTTCGGTTCCTGAAGGTTATCAATCTGGGTAAGTGGATTATTGTATGCAGAAACAAGAGAATCAACTCGTATTCGTCGTAGGCCTACCTATGCTCTTCTATGGACTGGCAGCAATACGTCTAATTAGCCATAAAGAAATCGTTCGGGTCAGCGATGAAGTGGAGGTACCAATATACTTCCTATATGCGGAGGACAAGGGGGCTAGATTTTGAATTTATATTTACAAAATACTAATCTGAAGTCTGATGCTTGGGTGGAATTTTTGTTATAATCTCTTACATTTTAGAATATATTACCGAAAAACAATAACAACATAGTTACACCTTCAAATACTTTCAACAATTTGTGTTAAAACTTAAAACAATATGCCCTCAATTCTTGCAGTCCACTGCGGGATTCTCGCAAGTTTCATCATAGTTGTCCAGCAAAAGGGGCTCCAGCGTTTGGCCAAATTGGGTCAGCGAGCAAGGAGCATCACAATTGGGTATGCTCAACTCCTTGGGGAACTTGTCCTCGCTGTTGAAGTAGTACACCAGCTGTATATAAAAGAGACATTAATATTGAGCTTAATTTATTTTTAAAATCTAATTTACCTTCACTTCGAAATCACCATCACTGAAGGATTTGCTATTGTGTAGCTCGAAAACCAAGGCCGCGGCATATTCCGGCAGCTTTGATGTCTGATCAATGATGCCCAACGAGTTCATAACATTCACAAGGGTCACGTCGTGACCCGAATATAGAAATATCTTGCGATCGGGACTTAAATTCTTTCTGCGTTTGTTTTGCATCTTTTTGAGTATTTCCGTGAGAAAAGCGCCGCCTTTAATGCGTTTCATGAGATGCGTTTCAGTAAATAAAGCATAGCTGCGTTCAACTAATGGCCTCATCTCCTCTGGATATATATTCTCCGTCCAATCGGGTAGCTCCAGGTTGGCCTCCTCTTCGGTCTTTAGTGTGGTATACAAGAGTTCCACATCCAACACAGTAGAAATGTTCTGCAGATTTGAAAATATGATTTGAGTAGGATTAGAAAGTATTCTTTAAGAGTTCTTTCTTACCTTGCCCGTATTTTTGGTGAGCAGCTTAAAAAGCGCCTTGTTATCCTCATTCAACTTCTGCAGCTCTGGGGGCGGAGTTTTGTATAGCTTTTGTAGTATGTTTTCATATTTAATGCAGGTTTTCTTTTGCGCCAGCAACTGTTGAAATAAAAAGTAACTAGTGTATGAATTTCTAGTGGTTTGATGATTTAACAATAAATAAATAATTTTATTTTCTCAATTGTTTTCCAGTTTTTTGTGATTAATTTAGTTATTTGATAAAAATTTACCAAACTGAAAAATAATAGATTTAATTATTTCTATTGCAAAAAATATACTAAAAATTGGAAATGTATCTAATTATTTTTTAGCCAAGCCAACCCTTTATTTTAGGAATTTAATTAGGTAATAAACCACTTACAGTGTCATCATTACGTGCAAGGGTGTTAATGGCCACCGGTTGCCAAGGTATCGGTAGCACATTCTTGTTCTCCAGCGGTGGCATCAGGCCAGCCAAAACACTCTGAGCACTCATCTAAAAGATAACTACCAAACTGATAAGACATAAGGCTTCTTATCAATAGACCATGTTATGACTTTCACGCACCACACAGCGTTCCGCGGCTGAGCTCAGCACAAGCAGCTGCTGCTGTGTATAAATGCTGTTCGCTGGGAGTAGACGATAATAGCGCATGCGCAAATTTCTACCCAGATTGTAGGCCTGCAGGCTGCCCTTCTGCATAGAGAATAAGAGTTAGCAACTTTTGGCTAAATACGCCAATAGTATTCGGAAATCACCGGTGTTAGCGCTCCGAGACCTTCCTGCCAGTCATAAGCCGCATGCGGATCATTCGGATAGAAGCCACTGGGATTCTTGGCTCCATGACGAAACAGCTGTTGAAAAATAAAAGCACACAAACAATACACTCAATGCGTATGCTAATTTTGTATTTAGCTCAGTCTCTCAGTCTTACGATGGATATCATTCGGAGCTTTTTCAAGCCCTGCTCGTCGTTGCTGTCGCCAAACACGAAATATGCCATCATCACAAAGCATAAAGCGCTGCCCAATAAAATAACCGATATTTTGGTGCCACGCCGTGATTTGCAGTCGAACGGCGACATTTTCTTCTATCTTCAAGTGCAGTTTATTAATATATACTCAGTTTATGGTATGCACTACAGAACTATACAAATCTTCACAGCCTAAAAATAGTTGTTGTTTATTTGTTGTTATTTTTTGTTTTTTGCTCTTCACATTCGCCAAGCGCAAAAAAAATCACCAAAACACAACACGTCTAACAACAGCAAAATCTACTCGACAACTGAACTACCATCGATATCAGCTTAGCCTATAGAGAGGAAAACTGATGAGAGCAGCAGTTTTGTAAACAGCAGATAGACAGCTAGCAAGCGAAAGAGGCACAGAGAAAGAGAGCGTGGGAGAGGGAGAGAGCGAGAGGTAGTCGAGAAACATGTGCTAATAATCAAATTATGTGGACGTTGAATAGAAGACCCCAATACCAAATTTAACAGTGCAGAGATTAACTAACTGAGTGCTCTACTAAACAATACCCTGTACTCAGGTGACTTTTACACTAGTGGATTTATAACTCCGTCAAAACTCAAGCAATTTGAATGTCAATTTGATTGTAATTTGACATACAAATATATTTTGTATTTATTTGGAAAGCTAAAATGTTTTCGAAAATTTCATATTATTTTCATACTTTGTATATCTTGACATATTTTTAAAATTTTCGAACTCTTAAAGCTTTAATAAAACCCTAACCGATTTCTTTTCGGAAAGTCAATTTGAATTTCTTTTTCATCTATTTTGTATTCCTTTGGGAACTTTTCCATTTAATATTTTAAAAGTAATTTTAAATTTTCATTGAACTTATTAAGTTTTTAAGACAGAATTACAACGTTGTTTTAATGGATATTAAATTTCAAATATATGTTTATCAATTAATATGCACTTGCTATCGTTAAAAAATATAGTTTTTTATTTATTTAAAGGCAGGCTTCCTTCAAAAACAATGAAAAAGCAACAACCCCACAAAAAATATATAAAATATGTAAATACATATATGATTGACATATATCGGTAGCCTGAGCATTTTGGTGTGTGGTGTTAGAGTTTTACATATGCAGAACATGCCATCTTGATCGGTTCTTAGTCCAAATCATTCACTTGAATCGTCAGCCAACCAAAAAAATCAACATAATTGGCAAGAGGAACTGAAACTCAATGCGATCGGGCAAGCCTGCAGTTCCAAAAATATTAATGGTGAGCCAAAAAGCTTATGAAGGGCTTTCTTGATCCTCCTCGGATGACTCACTGGTGGGTTCCTCTACCAGGTAGCCTTGCTCTGCCTGATAGATATTCTTTTGTTTGCTTTTTGGCTTAGATGGTGATGGTTCTACATTCTCAGTCTGATGATCAAATTCCTTGTCCAAGTCTTCAACTTGATCCTGATCATCTTCGGAATTAGGTAATGGTTGATTGCAGTGTGGTTCATCCTCATGTCTATATTCAAAGATGGTCGGCCTTTGATAATATTGAACCATGTTATAGATGAGTTCGTTATGGCAGTTGTTGTCCTCCGGCACTACCAAATAATTATCAGCTGCATTAAGAGGCCAAAACATCGACTCATGAGTATCGGGCATTAGGAACTCGTAATACTCAACGGTTGTTGTGCGATAGCTATGACTCGACATCACGGCCTATTCTTGCGTCGACTAAACCAATATATTCAGCTATTGATCCTGGGAACCAACTCCCTCAATAGGCGCGTCCTGATTCACAACACTTAAGCTCAGGCGCAAAAAGTAGACACGCACCTGGCACTGCCGCAACAAGTAAAACTGTAGATATAGTTGAAAGATCATCAGGGACCAATATACTCATAGATGTTTAAACAAATCCGTGGTTATCAATCAGCTTGAAAGTCGTTGAATGAATGTTTCGTTAGCTGCTTTTTGGCTATGTGAGGGACGCTTTGCCGGAAATGAAAGGTCGGAACTAATTTTGAATTTCATACGTATAGAATTTTGAACGAAACGAATATGTTGCTAAGAATAATACACTTTTGAGATCAGTATCAGCAAACGAGTCGATATATGTAGCTAAGTCCATCTGCATAAATATCTAGATCTCAGTGAGTATAAGAAGAGGTAGAAACACTAAATTTGGTATGTAGATTCCTGCAGGATCGTATTGTTAGATCCGTCTTAAAAAAAGAAATTGTCTTAATTGAAAACAAAATCAAAATAACTAAATAATGAATAATTTATTCATATTTATAATTATTCTATCTTATAATTTATTGTACATGTTAAGGCTTAAAGTTAAGCACAGTCTTTGGTCCCGAAGTTGACAGGTGTATCGATGTCAACTTCCGCCCAGCACATAACGCTCCGTTTCAAGTTCCTCGTCGGAATATTGCTGCTCCATGCGCTCACACTCGCTGTGCCTCGTACAGCGCTTATGGATCATATAACCACCCCAGACAGTTAGGGGCAGCATGGCCAATCCTACTGGCATTAGGAAGAGCAACAGAAACTCGCGAGGATCGCTGGGATCATCTGCAATGACTTCGTCGCTGTTGGTATAGTCTGCCCAGTAGTCGACATCATTTTGTGGCGGTAATATCTCCAGATAGGCTTCTCGTATCTTGTGACCACGATAACTAATTGCCACACAGGCATAGAATCCTGCATCTCTCTGGCGTACGCTGTTTAATATCAGCTTGCTGAGATAGATCTGTGGACTTATTAGCTTCTCCGGGGATGTGGACAGCAACTCATAGGTGCGTCCATTATAGCGCACAATATGAGCACTAAAATTGGAGGAACCTAATATCGGCTGAGCGGCATCAGGAACTGGAAAATGTCCGGAATAGGCGCGTCGCCGAAACCATTTGATAGTTGGATGCTCCTCGCTGTGTACGCGACACTGGAACACCACACGACTATCCTGTGTGGCAGTCTTATTGTTGGGATAGGCATCCAGAAACTCTGGTGCGGCCAAGGAACTATCTAAAATCAGGAAACATATATTAGTTAAGATTTTAAATATCCACACTCATCGCTTACTCTTCACGTCCAGCTGATAGGTGCGCACCAATTGAACGTCCACAGTTTGCGCAGCATCCAAGATATGAGGATTGATGCTGCACTTGTAGAGACCCGAATAACGCTCGGTTACATTGCGTAGCCAGAGCTCGGGACGACAGAGACTCGACTCGCAGGGCAAAGCCGTCCAATCATCCACTGATTCAAATTGATGACAATTGTTATCACTGCATTGCTGTTTTAAAAATATATTTATTTCATTTACTTATTGTTTTCTTCACGATCAATTTTCTTCCCTTACTATATAATACAGCCATTAAAACGATATATTTAAATTAACTTTTTAATACTATTTTTTTTTTTCAAAGATTAATTGTTTGGTATTGTCTTATACATCCTGGCCAAATTTTTATTTAAATTGGACTGCTGTTTCATACTTATAGCTGTGTTAGGAACGATCAATGGAAAACTCAATAACAAGTTTTTCAAAATGGCAAACATTCGATTTTTCAAAATTAACTTTTCCTTTTTATTACACTTTTTTCTTAATACCCACCTTGAAGTACCAGTGTATCTTAATCTCTGCCAGCTTACGTTCATCCACAAGTCCAGTGAGATTGCACTGGAGCTTGACATCGTAACCAGCACGTTGTTGTATCAGTTCCGTGTTCTCTATTTGAAATTCAATCATGGGAAACATCATTTCAAAAATCAAAACATCAAATACTTGTTTACTTATTCAAAGAATGGTAAAATATCTTATCAAATTGCGTTGCCAAAACGAAAAAGCAAAAACAAATTGATAAACTACGCAAGTATGCAGGAATTGCCAATGATTGATTTTTGTTTTTATGATAATTTCAGTTTTCTATTTATAGACCTCTAGTTAGCGGCAAAATAGAGTTTGCTCAAACGAAAAACATTTAACATGTCAATCGTTTTTTGAATGTACAACACGAGAGTTATTAGAATTTAAGTTTAAGCTTTTAACTCACCTGTAATATCTATAAAGTATCCAAGTGTTATGGGCATTTTATAGATGCCAATTAAGAACCAGATGGTCGCCAAACACAGCTGCTTCATGATACTAATTATCGACATCATTGCACTCACTTTAGCTATTTAATATTTTGTGAACATTCTTATGCTCATTTTAGTTCTCATAATAAATTATTTCATTTGGAAAAACCTGTGATAGTAATTTCAGAATTAGAATTGCAACAAATATAATAATAGCTTTCAGCTCTTTTCAAAATTGGTTCAAATACGAAATTATTGCATAGCTTTGGCAATTCGCGTAATGATCGATTTGTATTTAATATTATAGCAAACTTTCGTGCTCGGTCCGAAGCTGCTTAGGCTTTTTTTTATTTATTTATCCATTGCACTTTTCACCGCTCCGCACACATTTTTCACACATTTTATTGTGCGCTGTCGGGCGCTGAGTGTACAATTTTCTTTTGTTTATTTACTTGGCCATTTAAAGCGGTTGATCCACATCCAAATAGAATGGAGCTCACATACATACACGTTGATTTATATTTATAGAAATGTAGGTGTTATAGACATTCATATATATTTATAAATGTGTATATACAAATCCTTGGCTCACATATAAATTATGACATTTGGCTTTTCATTATTATTAAATAGTGAGAGACCCCATTTATGAAGAACAATAAATCATTTGTGCGATAATGCTCATTTATCAACAGCCGTGGGTTGTTTGAAGATTGTGGAAGTTAAGAGCTTTTCGATATTTTAAACACGTTATTTTAACAGTAATGTTATTTTAAAATTGACGAATCTGAATAGATTCGCTGCACGAAACTCATAAAACACAATTCTCTAAATGATCCAGAGACTAAGAGATCGTCAGTTGGTCTGTTTATTTAGTTGCTCTCCACATGATCAATTTCTGGACTTGATTTATCAATGTTGCTCCCATTTGACTGGAATTCAATCAATTGATTTATACGGTATCATTTATTAGGTAGCCGACGTTTCATTCAAATATATATTTATGTACTTGACTGACAACTTGTTTATACGCAGACGGAGCAAAGTTGGAAAACCAAAACCGAATAACGTTACGACAATGGACTTCAATGACCGACTGTTCGTTGGGTTTTTAATCATTTAAACATTGAATTGAAGGCACGTTGAAATGAAGCACTTCACTGATATGGCCAGAATTGATGAGTGCGGCAAAAAGCAACAGACACTTTCTGCTGATATAGACGTCTTTGGTTACCTAATACCACAGCCACAAAGTCAATTGGATCCCGTTGATGAAACGTTGCATTTTTCGCAAATATTTTAAATGCACAATATGTATTTACTATATATAGTACTATATATGTTGTGATTCTTTATAATGTTGCTCTGTTATTGCTCAAGTTGTTTTCCACTGTGCAAATATATGTTCCACGAGTAGTACTCGCTTTTATTGTCTTGTATTGAACTCTCGATCGTATTGTATGCGTCCGTGCGAGCGGGTGGCTATCAACAAACTACTGTAATACACGAATCGAACAAGTGTTACCCCTCGTAGGCACGGAGGTGCTCGGCGTTCTCGATGTCGATGTCGTCGTCGTTGCTGGGAACAAGGGAACAACTAAATAAGTGTATTTTATAAGCATTTACGCTTATCGCATATCAATATAAATGCGTAAATATACAGTAGTCGATATAGTGAACCGATATGTGACTGCGACTATGTACATAGACGGGTACAGTTAGAGATTAGACTACAATGGTAAACAAAAATATTTTGACATTAATAGAATGGTTACCCGCTTCTTCGTTCCCACTGTAAATATGATTATTTGATATTAAGATGTCTTTAGAAACAATGTTTTTGATATTAAACAAATGATTTTCTCTTGATCTTGGTAGCAGCTATATGATATAGTAGTCCGATATTGGTCAACGACTGATCTTTCAGCTTTTAACCCAAAATTACCGCTTGTCTAACAGTTTTTATTAAAAAAGAATACAACAGAATTTAATAAAAATAATAATTATGTCTATGAAATGTCCTTTCAAAGACTTCAACATTCGACTGGGGCTTTTAAATAAAAACTATAAATAGATAGCCTCTATAAAAATAAACTCATTAAATTCCGTTACTTCCGAAAATGTTGGAAAAATGCATTATAACATTACCTGCAGCTTTGTCAAAATAATTTTATTCAACATTGTATGTTCATGGATCGCGCACTAAACTATACACATATCATTAGACTCGACCCAAAGTTTAACCCTCCGGAAAAAGTGAGCGAGCTGGAGAGGGTTATAGAGAGGAAGTGATAACAAGAGGGAGAGTCATTTAAATTTTCTATACTCATACTCATACACTGTGGTGGTGTCTGCACCCTCGACAATTGTTTGTTTTGGCTGCTTCAGTATCCAGTTGCCATATCAAGTCGTCTGGTTATCGGAGTACGAGCTTATCAAGCATTATAAATAGCGGGAGCCAAGCGGCAGCTCCGATGGCGTCTATAGATTGCTGCCAATGGCGACAACAATGCCAACAATGCTTACAATTTGACCAGCTCCATTCATCGAGTCGAATGTTAGCCCAACAAATCCAAATTAATTCCCAATGGGCTAGTCAACAAAGCCGACCTGGTGTCCAAGGCGTTGTTGCACTGTTAGAGCTCTACATAATACTTGATAACTTCCAACAGGCATATATACTCGTAAACTGATTAGGGCGGTGTTATACATTGGAACTTTAGCTCGACAATAAAAATGGGGGCACAAATAATCTCAACTTTTATAATAGATGAAAACTCCCATTCTTGGCTTATGATAAGCGTAAATAGTTATCACATTTTCCAACTGCTATTAATGAAAATTAAAAAAAAATGTTAATTTACTACTTATGGATTGGGGAAACCCTGAAAAATTCCATCAATTCAAAGTATTTATATTATTTGTTTAGGAATATACAAAAACAGTTCTGTAACAAAATAAAATTCCTTTTTCTTTTTATCATACAAGTTAATATTTATTAAAACTTGAATGGGTTTACACAAAATAATCCTTTGTCAGGGTAAGTTGCTGTTAGTTCTGTGGGAAATGAAGAGTTTAATAGGATAAAGTTGAATTTTTCCCTTTCCACTTACACTTCTCCTTTGGTTTCAGTCCATTCAGTTCCGTTGCGTGCTCTGCTAGCAAATCCAACATAACCTCGATTTTTAAATTGCACATATTATTTTCCTCCTCTAATGCTCGAAATTTCTTATTTAATCGCAGCATATCATCGACGTCTCCCTTACGCACCGAATGCATCCAAATGCCATCGGCGAAACGTAGTTTTTTGTTGCCCAGATTGAGGGAAATCTTTCGAAAATCATCGATGTCCTCAGTAACAACTGGATAGCCAATATTACAGCGATTTACACGAGCCGGAATAGGCTTCGACTCGAACTTCTTGTTGAACAGCGGCATCTCAAAGAAGAAGTGGAAAGCAATAACAAAAAACAGTTGACCATATTGACGTTGTCAGGACAACACTGTCTGAACACAACAAAGCCGGCAATTGTGTACAGTTAGTCGAGTAATTTTTGACCAAACAAAAATAATCACAGCTTTTTTATTTTTAAAAATATTTAAGATCAATAAAAAACAGGCCAATAAATTTTATATGCAGAAGACAATATATATGTAAAGCTATATTTTGTCAAAATAATTATTTGACTAACTGTATGTACCAGCTTCGGGGTCACTGAGCTGTCACAACTCTGACAGGAGACAGTAAAAATCTGCCAGCTGAACAAATATAATAGTAATAAACTCACAATTGAATAATGTGCTAATTTTGAATGAGAAAATTACAAGTTAAATATCAAAATGACACAGGAGGCTAACAATTATGCGTTTCCCAGGTGCGTGCTGAGAATTTGAGAAAATATTTCCTCATAAGGAACTTTATGATATAATTTATATTGCTCTTCTGCAGCTGTGCCGAGGAGGTGGCCGAATATGTGGAACAACTTGTGAGGCAAACCAATGAAGATTTGAAAAAGTTTCGACTGGAGCAATCTGCACTTCACTCGCATATAAGTTCCATGCTGGACGATAATCAAAACCTGAGCAGTAAACTGGAAAAGTACCACAAAATGACCATTTCGGATGACGTTGAGCATTTAAAGGAACAACTTCGTCTCTGTAACGATGCGCTGTCCAAGGCGATGGCGCAGATTGAGAGATTTAAAAAGGATCGACAGTGCCTGCAAAAAATTCAGGAATGCGCCGATCGAACCATTAAGAACATGGAAACTGAACTGCTGAGCTATCGTACACAACTGTCTAAAGGTGACAATCAGCATGTGAGTTTAGAAAACTATTTATTTTACTAATAAACGTCAACTTATAGCAATTAAACAAAAGTAATTTAAAATTAAAATAAGTAATTGAAATGCAAAATTAAATTAAGTTATTTTCAAATAAATTTAAGCTTAAAATTTAATTAAATATTTAAAAGTATACTTACTAAGTAAATTCAATTTTAGATTTATGACAAGTCCATTAAAGTGCTGGAACACAAGCTGATTGTACAACAGGAGAAAATAAAAACGCAGGCGAATTTAATTCAGGTATTAAATGAGCAAAAACAACACTGCGCAGAACAGATCCAAGAGCTACAATCAGAGTTAAAGCAGCGAAAACACGTCACGGATAACCGGGAAGAGAATGAAGCCAAGATTACCAGTCTGCGCAAGCAGCTAAAGGAGTGTGAGAAATCTTTGCAGCATTCTCGGGCGTTGCTTGAGAAGAGCACGAAACGAGAAAAAATGGCCATGTTAAAGGTTCAAGAAGCCATCGGGGTTAGTGAGGCTGCCGTGCGAGAGAAAGAAGATGCCGAAAACCTTGCAGAAACGTACAAGGAGGAAGCCACTCATCTGGCCACCAACATTGGCAGCATTATGGATGAAGCCGCTAAGCGTGTCGATAATGAAGTCGAACAACTCAAGACGAAGCTCTCGAAGAGGGATAAAACGATATTGTCGCTGCGCGAAAAGGTATGACTATTATCGTATATATAATGTAAAAGTCTAATGATTAATTATCAATGTAGCTCAACAACCAGATTGCCGAGCACAAGTCCTTGGTGGAGTCTCTAGAAGATCGCTACAATCGCATTACTCAAAAATATGTACAGACGCTTAAACTAAACGAGAAACTAGAGACACATGTGGAGGCTTGCAACAAGCGTCTTATTGAGATGGAGCAATGTACTTTAAGGAAAGAAGAGCATCCACTCAAAAGGTAAGCGTTCCCTATGAATTCATTGTCATAGCATAATTTATCTCTCCTCTTTGATTCACAGTAAGAATGAGAACGATCCCTCATTAGAGTATTATTTACATGCTTACAAGGATTTGAAGGCGCACTACAAAAATATTCTAAATGATTTAACAAAGAGATTCGAGACAGAAATTGAAAGAATCCACAAGGAAAAGTGCGAACTGCAGGCCGAAAATGAGATATTAAGAAATGGCCCTGCTGGAGACGGCATCGGAAAATTCTTATAATATTTATGTATATAAATATATGTGCTTATATTTTATAGTTGTTAAATATATATGTATGTACATAAATAACAAAAATTTGTGTGCGACAAACTACGCGGCAACGATTGCGGCATTGCGTCCAGGGAATAAACTGGGAAACCAGTAACTTGACTCATCCGATTGTTTATCAATCCAGCAGAGACCCTCACCCAATACTTTGTCTAGTGCCTGCTTTGTACGGTAGTCGGTCCAGCTAAAAAAGAAAAACATTCAAGACCTTGTAGTGTTGAGTTAAGACAAAACCTTACCCTAAATCTCTGATGAGCTGCTTTTGAGTAACACAGCCTAATTCCGTATTGGATGCAGCACTGAGTATGTTTGTCTCTTCCATGCTTAGCTCGCCCGGAATAGATTGAACCATGTATTTGCCTTTGCCCAGCTTATGGATAACAAAACTAAAAATAAAAAGATTCATATTTAGAAAGTAAATCTTCTGGAAGCGTCCAACTTACCCATTGCCAAAAATGCTCAATTTTTTCGACGCCATTAGTATATCCTCCTTTGTAATCTCTTGATGCACTGCACTCTGACCACGTGCAGCTATGAGACGACGACGTAGCTCGTCTAATTCCATAAGTCCGCCAGTTTTGTGATTGGCCGCCAGGCAAACCTCAACAACCTGTACGCTAAGCTCGTAATAAAAGTCGCCCATGCCAAGCACACTCCAGAATCCTTTACCAGTGGCCAGAGGATCTACTCCAATGGCTGCACACATCTCCTGGAACTGCTTACGGAATTGGGAATTCTTGCGAATATCTTCCTTGTGTTTCATGGCAAACTCTTCCAATTTATTGCGGAACACATCCATTTGTTTGGTCATTTGCTCCAACTGAGATTCCTGCAAATCGGCTCCCTTATCCTTATATTTCTCTGCAGCCAACTTTTGTTGCTGTATGGCACCCAACCCCACTCGTCGGCGCATTTTGGCCAAAATATTTTTTATTGTTTATTATTTTACAATAAATTCAGCGTCAGCTGTTTCTAAGCAAGTTGGACAATCGAACTAGTGTTATCGTATTAACTATTAGTTCATCCAGTTCCTTTGAATTGCTCCCATTTAAAAGCTTTGGACGATGAGCAAATTAAATGTACTTAAGCTTAAATTGGCATCAGCTTTGTATCAGTATCTACTTTTTCGTAACGACTTTTTCATGCAACAGTAATCAAATCAAAAATGTTTCTCTTAATTCGTAACTTATCGTTTGTGATTAAATCGATACTTGTATTTGTACATCACTAGTGCCAGAGTTCGGAATATTTGCAGAACAAGCTCTATCGTTCATCTTGATGACCCGTTCATTTGAACTTTTTCAGAACGAAACAAAACAACTCTAACTAGTGCATTTTGCTTGTGTTTTTACGCATTTTTTGCAATTGCATTTTTTATTCATTTTAATTTAATTTCTCAGCGTGTGGTTTATTTCGCGTGCATATAAAAAATGTTAACTTATTTGTCCTCACATCAAGAGAAAATAGTGTACGATAACCACAGATAAAATCACAAAAATTACAAGGCAGGTCCAGACAGTATCTATAACATAAACAACAACAATAGCACTGCCCCAGGACATTCTCCATCAGATCAGACAAGGCCGCAAGGTTATTTGAAATTCTACAAGCTGCGACTGCACAGATGAAAAACAAACTGAATGCATTAATTTGAGAATATTGTCCAGCGAGCGGGCGACGTTGCCGTTGCTTCGGCATGTTGTGCTTCGACTCGGAGAAGATGAATTGGTACTACCATGTGCTGGCTCGGCGACCGTACCTGGTGGTCATATCTATTACCGTTTATTGCGTGGCCTGCATAATAGTTGCACTAATTTTTAACGACCTGCCCGATTTCAGTGACCCCACCTTGGTACGTATGCTTAGGGCCAGGACAATAAATCAATTCTACGCATGCTCACACTTTCATAAATCACACATATTGCAGGGCTTTGAAACGCGAGGCACCGAAATTGCCAAAAGGCTGACCGCTTGGCATAATCTGGAACAGGAATGGGATGGAAATGGAGCCTTGTTCTCTAATCCCACGGAACTGCTGCAAAAAAAATATGAAAAGAACCGCGGTGTGCCGCGACATCAGCATCCCAATCATAAAAGACAAAAAAACCAGCGACGAAAACCCAAAAACAATAAGCGACGTAAGGAACACAAGAAAAACCAACACGACGATGTCACATACAAAATGATGGTCATCAACAAGCGTCTGAAGGCGACCAAAAGTTCACTAAGCGACAAGTGGATAGGCGACAGTGGAGTGTTTCGTGACTACGAAGTCACCAATGACAGCAACCCCTCCTTGCTAGAGCCGACCAAACGAAGCGAACAGATCGAGTATGGCCATAATACCACGTTCGTAGATGAGGATGAGATTCGCGACCGCGTGCAAAGCAAGAAGAGTACATGGCGCATGCTGAAGCAAGCCTCGTTACCCAACGATGCTTGGTCCAACTCAAACGTGCGTCAACCGATCGAAGGATTCTTCTGTGACTCCTCACCTCTCAGCATCGACTCGCACTTTGTGGTGCAACGCATTGGACCCAATGCGACAGACTCGTTATTCGATATAAACGGCATGTTAGCCATGTGCCAGCTACAAGATCAAATCGCCTCCATTCCCAGCTACCAGGCATTCTGTGAGCCCGAAAGATTGACTGCAAACTGCTGTCGGCCTTGGTCGCTGCCAAACTATGCCACACTGTTGGCCAATAAAAGTTCCTGTTTTGATCTGACCACAGAGGATGTTTCCTTACTACAAACCCTGCTGTTAAATTGCTATGAGTATTATCATTACCTAAAGCTAGACATCAATTGTAACGGTTTAAATCGATGTTATGCACCGGAGGAGTGTACGCGACATAATTTGGTCTTCAACGTACTCAACTTTCTCACCGACATTGCCTTCATTAAACCAAATGTGAGTAATAACGCTTAAGCTGTAAGTAATAAGCTTAAATAGCTTAGTTATACCTTTTTTTTACAGGATACGAATGTTTATTTGAAGTACGCAATGATTTTTGTGCCCGTTCCACGCTCCATTGGAATCCTGCCGCTCTTTCACGAATGGGAAAATGTGTAAGTTGTGAATAGTCACAAAACTTATTCTAGTATTTGCGCAACGTATAACGATCGATGGGTCCTGATGGCATTTTGCCATCCTTTGCTGTAACCACAGCTGGCACGCATATTTCTTCGTAGTATGTGGTCAAATCATATTTGCGAAATAGTTTACGCATATTCCTTAAAAAGTTATCCAAGGTCAAGTCCTTAGGCGGCGGTCTATTGTACAAATTGCCGCCGAATCTATTTAGTTCATCAAGTCGATTGTAGTAATTACCATATGTCGTTTGAATATCCTTCGATGTGCATTTGGGATCAGTGATATCGGCCTTAATGGTTCTCTGGCTAATCAACGATACGTATTCATTCGGCGAATAATCTGAGCCATAACAAGTCTTCTGCAGGTCCTTTAAGAATTCTTCAACTTGATCGTAACGCACAGGAGGGCACTCAAAGAAGAGCTTGTAAATCTCTTCGTTGCACCACTTTGTGCGCATCAAAAATTGACGATACTCCTCACGCCAATCCATGGCATAAGGCCAAGTGCGTGTCTTCATTTCGATATTGTTCACCCTTAGATTGTTGGCATAATGTCCGGAGATCAATGCCGCATCGGTTTGATGTCGAAATATTCGCTTAGGCTTATGTATGCGGCCATCGAACATGTGATTCACAAAGTCCTTTTTCGTCGTTGTCTTCTTCTTTATGCACTTGGGCAGCAATTCATTGACGTCCACTTCTGCCAAGCGTTCGCTGCGTGTTTTGGATTCCTGTTCAGTTGCCATGTCTTCTATAAGATTTTATCTTTAATTTAAAATGTTAATTTCTAGGTTGAAAATTTACTTTGAGTTGTTGATATTTGTTTATATATATTTATTTATTTTCCTAATGATTCACTGAAGGAGTATTGACAAATAATTCTAAATGCACTAAAATATGCTTTCCTATAAAGTATGGCTTTCTAATCTTTATGGTTTCATTCGCCTTTTTTGTAGCGATCTGAGCAACGAACTGGTTGAAGTTATTGGCATGGATTTGGGTCTGGAAAACGAGCTTTTTAGCGAGCTGCTCCTCACGGATGTTTGGTTGATATCGCTGGGCGGACTCTTTGTCATGGCCTGCGTTTGGTTATATACAGGATCCGCCTTTATCACAGTGATGGCCAGCTGTGCCATTTGTTTCTCGCTGGGACTGGCATACTTTGTATACACTTTGGTATTTGAGTTTAGCTTTTTCCCCTACATGAATCTACTCGCCGTTGTGGTCATAATTGGCATTGGCGCCGATGATGTCTTCTTGTTCCTTAAGATCTGGCAATGTGTGCTAGCCGAACGCTTTAGCAAGAGCAACACATTGAATACACAGTCAACGCTGCCAACGCCATTGGAGCATAACGAGCATACGGAAACACTGGAGAATTTAATGTCTCTGACCATGCGACATGCGGCTGCATCTATGTTTGTCACGTCGGTAACAACAGCAGGCGCCTTTTTTGCCTCGTACAGCAGCTCGATAACAGCAATCAAATGCTTTGGGTAATTATATTTATAATTGTTTTATATATGTAGATTAAAAAAAGTTAATTTTTATAAAAATTAACAAGTTATTTTATTTAAAATTCCCTGACTAATATCGTTTATCGTTTATTTTGCAGAGTCTTTGCTGGAACTGTTGTGGTCACTAATTATTTGCTCATGATCACCTGGCTGCCCGCATCGGTTTCAATAATGGAGCGTCTTTTTGCCAGTCGCATGTCCTGTCAGCAGCATCTGGCGCAAAAGCTAATCAACGCCTGCAAAAAGTCAATTAATCGATTTTGTGAATTGTTTGAGGAGCGTATCACACACAGCATTATGAACTATGCATTCTTATGGCTAATAATCTTTGCCATCCTTGGCGCAGCAAGTGCCATCATTGTGTTCTGGTATCCGGGACTACAGCTGCCAGAGAAGCAATATTTTCAGTTGTTTGTCTCGCATCATCCATTTGAAGTTTACACAAAGCTGAGGCATCAGTTTTGGTTCGAGAAGCCAATGCAAGGATTTGAGGACTATAATAATATGAGCATGAGTTTCGTTTGGGGAGTGAAAGCGGTGGACGATGGCGACTATACGAACCCGAATTCATATGGCAACCTACATTATGACAATAATTTTAATATATCAAGCAAAGAGTCACAGATTTGGGTGCGAAACTTTTGCCAAAACATGCGTCAGCAGCCATTTCATCAAGCGACTTTTAGCTTCTTGTTGTCAAATTGTTTTATTGAGAACTTTATTCGATTCATGGAGCGAAGGTAAGTGATATGACAGACAGAGCTATAAAAAATTTAAATAATTAACAATCGATCTAAGTTCATTCACATTTAATTAATTTTGTTATTTTATAAAAACTTCTTTCGCTTTCAGATGCATTGATGACATGGACACAACCCGCACAGATCTCATACCCTGCTGTGATGCTCAGTTTCCTTTTGAGCCACACATATTCGAGTTGTGCTTGCCTCAATGCATATCAAATCTTTTTGATACGAGATTCTATCAGCCGGGCAAAGCGGGTCCCAAATTTGCAGCTGCTCCTAATCGTCTGGAACAATACTTGGAGAGCAATAGCAGTAACGAAAGCGTAAGCTTGGAGACAGCATCAGCACAACTCCTCGTCAAAGCGCTTGTGATTGAGTTTGATTCAAATGTCAGCTATAGAGCTGTTTATACCAACATCAAAGTTTTTTACGAAAGTGTTGAGAGTTGGTTTCAACAGCAACTCAGCACGGCACCGATGGAGTTACGCGGCGGTTGGTTTATTAGCGATCCGAAGTTCTTTAAGTTCTTTAATGTTCAGGATACACTCTTGAACGACACAATCGTCGCCATTGCCTTGGCCATGGCCGCTTCGCTTGTGGTTCTGCTCTGCTTCACTCTCAATTTGATCATCTCTATATATGCTGTTCTTACCGTCTCTCTGACAATTTTCAATACCGTGGCTGTGCTAATTTTACTCGGTTGGAAACTGAATGTACTCGAGAGCATTGCCGTATCGACGGCCATTGGCCTCGCTGTGGACTTCAGCTTGCATTATGGCATACACTATCGCCTGGCGCCATCCAAGGAACGTGTGGCAGCCACAGAATTTGTGCTGTCTCGCATCATTGGACCCACGGTTATGGCAGCGGCAACAACTGGCTTTGCCGGTGGCATTATGATGGCATCAAATATACTACCCTATATACAGATTGGCATCTTCCTGGTTGTAGTCATGGTTACCAGCTGGTTGTATGCCACCTTTTTCCTGATGAGCTTGCTCAAAGTGGCCGGACCTCAATATGGTTTCATGCAGCTGGGCTGGCCAAAGTGGCGGAAACGCCGTACAACAAAGGCCAATAAGTTCTACGAACGGTAAGTCAATTGAATAAAGATTTTTTTGAGTTGTAACAGCAATCTTCTTCAGCAGCAAACCCAGTCAAATTATTGCCAGTGAGCAGCTGTTAACGCCCACCAGTTCAGCCATTGTTGAGATGGCCAATTCGGAGACACATGAACTAGAATCTCTAAATTCCAACAGCCAGATTAAAACAATATCAGGCACAGAAAGTGGACATACTTTGCCTGCTCTACCCGCGGACTTTGAGCACTCATTCCAGACAGTGCACTAGGGTAAAATATCAAATGGAGGCGCGACTATTTGCATTTTTATACAGGGCATAGCTCTGAAGCTACCCAGCCTACAACTACTTTGTTAGCAGTAAGCAAAAGCTCAAAGAAGCAAAAAAAAAACTTTGTGCAAATGTTTGCAACATTTTATACTTTGCTTATATTGAGAGAAATCCAGATATGGAGATATTGACATTAGATAGAGATAAAGACACGTGGCGGGTAGTGAAAGCGTTCAAAAATATTTTTAGCTTGAGAAAAGAACTTTTTAGTGTGCTATTTAAAAAAAGACTTCAAACCAGTTGCAATGCGCATTTTTACTAAGTTATTGAACCGTTTGACGCCAAGAGTCAAAAGTTGGCTCCAATTTGTAAACTGAAGCAATTAGCGGAGAGTACTGGGTACGTCCAAAAAATAACTGTACGACTGCATGATGTCGGTATTATTAGTTATAGAGTTTTTAGTGAAGCATTAATGAATGTTTATGTATTATCTATGTACTTAATTGTAATCAAAACTATTTATACTCTAAATTTTTATTAGCTGTTAAACTCGGGCAACAATGTTGATACCGTTAATATAGAAGTATGTACGTATAGTATATACTCATATATATATATATATAGTTACCATATATGGTAGTTATACACACACACACACATTCATACACTTCTATATAATGTACGTTGATGTACTAAATGTGTTGTCTATCCTAGATGTAAACGTTCAAAACATACACACACACTCACGTTTGTAATAACAATGTAACTGTGATACAGAAGGTGACAAATTAAAAAAATAATATATTGAAGAAAAAATTCTATGTTTATACAGACAATGAGAGTTAAAAAAAAAGCAAACAAAAAAATGACGTATTGTACTTAACTATAACTGAAAAACCTTGTACTTCCTTCATTGAACTTAAACAAATGTGTTGAGGTGATTTAATAAATGTTACTTGTGAAACAAACTATGTATTTGACTTTCTTTCATTACCATTTCAATTGATTACAGAGTACAAATATTTTTACCCTCATCCAAAAATTTAAAATCACCTTCATTTACTTATAATAATTATGTTTTTATTTTTCAACTATTTCTCAATATGTGTGCTAGGAATTTACGAAATTTTGTTTTATGCATCACTTTAGTAAACATTGCATTCCATGTGGAGTTTAAGGAGTTTTTACCTACGAATCAATCTAAATGGCTAAAAACTGTATCCGATGTGCTCGGATTTTCTCATTTCCGCTTACAAGTACTCAACGATATCGCATTTGATGGATATATTTGGACAGCTTTGTCCAACGACACTGCGACCACGGTAGTTGGGACTCTTCTCTGTAAGCAATTTGCGGAATATGGGTAAAATAGCGGTCTCGCCTTCGATGAGTTCCGTCTCGGAGCTGGCACCATAGATGGAATGCTCGGTTTTATTGCGCTGCTTCCTTTGCTTATCCGGTGCCACATTCGGTGAGCTGTGATGATGTGCCGCATGCTGAATGTTGGAGTTGCGATTGAACTTGCGAGGCTGAGAACATTGCTGAACACTGGTTGGAGTCGGGTCCCTTTCCCTTTCGCTGTCTGTTTCGCTCTGGCAAATGGTTCCCTTCTGTGGCTTCGGCCGATGCTTATTGCGGTTCTTCTCCGAAACGGAGCGTTGAATTGGCGAGGTTGTGTTCTGCTCATAGGCCAACACGTGTCCATGGTGCTCGGAACAACGCTGTGGACTGGCATAGGTCCGTTGCGTCTGCCGGGAATGCTGCTTGGCATGCGAGAGCGTATGGGTGTCCCAGAGATCGCTTTGCGAGACAACAAAATTCGACTTCAGCGCCGATCCCATGCTTGTGCGTCGATGATCCGAGGCAGTGGGAGCTGTCACAAGGGAGAATAATTTTTGGTCTTACAAATATGTATGTATGTGTACGCTAAATATATCTAAAAATACTACACGTTATATTATAAGTAAAACGAAAAAAATTATAAAATTACAATTTTTATTTTGGTTTTTTTAAACAGATCATTCAGACCTATCTTTTATACTATATTTTTTTTATTATACCGAGACCCAAAAACCAAAATTATTCCAACCGAAATAACCGCTAAGATTTAAAAGAAAAAAAGTGAAAATAAGTTCAAAAGTACTTTTTTACCTTAATTTTATCACCAGGGTCGATAAAAAAAATATTTAAGATATAAAATTTTTCAAAATTTTCGGAAAATGTAAAGGGGTAACTATGTAAAATTTCCGAAAAAAATGAATTTTTCAAAATCATCCAATTTTGATACCAAATCAATATTTGTATAATAAAACGGTCAAAAAAACATCCTATTTGAAAATCTATCAAGATTTGACAAATCCATGCAAATTAAAAGAATACCATGTAAATACTATAAGTAAGGGAACATTTTGCAGTTTTTGTCATAAATCTGAAAGAAACAAATCGAAATTTAGTCCAAAAGTTCTTTTATACCCTAATTTTATCACCAGCAGTCGATTAAAAGACTAAAATAAAGATTTAAAATTTTTGAAAATTTTCTAAAAATATAAAGGGGTAACTACGCAAAAATCGACAAATTTTCTAAAAAAAAATGTTGTCTCAGAAGCATAAAATTTAAATACAATGTTAAAGTAGGGTTAATTTTATGAAAATTAAGACATTCCTAATGGAAATCGGATGAGCTTAAATAAAGTTGGTCTTGTTGAAAGTCCAAAATGTTTTGGATTTTATTTGTAAAATAAGTTCAGCTTTGAGAACTCAATTTGAATTTGATTTTGTTCGCGCATTCGCAATATTTTCATTGGGCCAACTACTTACTTTTTATGACACCTGGAGTGCCGGGCTTGCTGTGCGGACAAACGTTGCTCAGCTCCGACTGTGAGGTGGAAATGTTTGTGGAGGAGTTTCGATGTGTGCTGCTGTACTTGGGCTTAGCCGTTGGCGTCTGACTGCCACTTTCGTAGTGCCGGGATGCATTGGATTGTCGACGTTCCCGCATGGCAGCACAGTCGCCAGCGGTTCGTTTCCCGGCACTGCTCGTTATGCTACCAATATTGGCATCTGTCTGTGCCGAGACCGAGTTACGTTTCTCTAAATGTCGGTGGTGTTGATGCTGTTGTTGTTGTTGTTGTTGCTGCTGCTGTTGTTGTTGATGCAGCTGCTGTTGTTGCTGCTGTTGTTGCTGCTGGTGTTGTTGCTGCTGCTGGTGTTGTTGCTGCTGCTGTTGTTGCTGCTGCAATTGCTGCTGCTGCTGAAGATGTTGCTGCAATTGTTGCTGTATTGGCTGCATCATAGTAGGCGCATGATGTTCTACAACAGATTGTTTCTTCTTTTTGCTGTTGAAATATAAATTTATACGTTTATTTATATATCTTCAGCAATAGGAATACAAATTGCACAATAATTTAGTACCATCTGGTCAGAGTTGCAATACAATAGTTGATGTCTTTATACTACGCATCCTACTGAACTGATGTACATACTAAATAATTAATTTGCTTAACTTTTTACTTAATGGTTTTTACAATAAATTAATTGACAAAATGTAATTTGTGCTATTTATATGAACATGTCTGTAAATGAATTCTTCAATACTTACGGCGGCAACGACGGAGCCAGCGTTGTGGACTGCACAGAGACGAAGGAGTTGTCCATTTCAACATGCGTGGATGTAATACTATCCACGGAGGTCAGCTCGGTAACTTCTAAGTGCAAACCGTAAGCAATGCATGAATATGTTAGGCGAGAACCCATTGACACTCACCTGTAGTACTCGGCATCTCTCGTCGCACGGGAGGCGCCGAAAGTCTGGCAATATCTTCGCTTAGGATGGGCTCTAGGTCAGTGGTGCCACCGGAGCAAGTAACGCCATCGATCCACTTGCGTGCCTCGGGTCCCAGTTTGCGGATCAGCGCCTGCAGCTCGTTCTCCTTCTCCATAAGAGCTTTGCGAAAGCGCGAGTTGGTGTTCTTGACATCGCGCAGTCGCTGCTCCAGCTCACAAACCGAGGAATCGCGTCGATTCTTGGACATGGGACGCAGTGTGGCCCGCACTCGCTTGTCCACAACGCCTTGAGGATTGCGCTTAAGTTCCACGAGCTGAAAGTCGATAGAGACTCATTAGATTCATTGACTGGGAGTGTAATCACTTCACAGCAAGGATAACACAACTGTAAGAGTTGATACTGGACAGACATTGCTGATATACAAGAGTAGAAATAAATATGTGGACAGGATACATAAATAAATATAGTTTAGTTTAAGTAAATAGTTAGCATGTAGTGTTATGTAGCGCATTCAAAGTTTTGAATTTAGTTTAGTGCGTTGAGAAATGAAAGAATGATCATATTCAAAGTTTGAATAGATCAAGCAAACATTTGTTATTTTAACAACATTCATATTACAAATGTACATAATATGTCGGCATATGTAACTAATTAATGTACAAATGTATGTATATAACAGCTACAAAAACTACAAAACTTCCTTACTACCAGTCTTACTTTCGGTACGAACACCAAACACAAAGTGGCTGTCGTACAAAAAATGATAAAAAACGAGAGTAAGACAAAAACTAAATCCTTTCGATCCGATAGCACCAGCGATATGGCCGCGCCGGCGATGCAGGTAATGAACACATTATAAACTGAGAAACCAATATGCTTGGAATCATTGAGTGCTGGTATGGAGACATGTCGAGTTTCCCAGGCCAAGAAGGCGCCGAAAACCTGCAAGGAAACAGAAGGCAGAGTTATAAATAATTCTATAGTTTTAAATTTAAAATTGTATGTTATTTAATTTCTTCTAAGTTTTAAAAATGTTTTCTTTTACGTACCAACAACAAGCCTTTATATGCATAGATAATGCTAACGAATATCGTCATGTGCTCCGATTGGCAGTATTCATTCTCGGGTATCACAAGCACATCATCAATGTTCTCATGGTGCTGTCAGAATAAGATTAAGTTAGACTCATATTTAAATTGAAGATGATCTGAAGCTTACCTTTGGCTCTAGCTGCTTGGTCTCGCGATAGAAGGGATCAGCAATCTGCCAGGTGGTTATTATAGCTATATCTATGGCCAACAGCACGCCCACAACCATAAATAACTGATAGTCCTTGATCACCTTTTTGTTGAGCTTTAGATCGGTGAAGATCGAGTGGACACGCCACGTCTTTGAGAACATGGCACCAAAGGCCAAGCTGAAGCCAGCCATAAGGATCCAAGCGCGAGCCGTGCATATGTAGGGAAAGGCAGCAACACTGCTTAAGGTGGTGTCCAGACCCAAGAATATAATGCTTAGATAGGTCAACATGCAGCCAACAATGATTAGATTGTTCAAATGCGGACTGGACATTTTGATGTAGCTGAAAAAGGAATTACAGACTTAGATGAAGGATCCAAGACAATTAATTTCACCTACCGTTGATTGCGATACTTGATGTTGAAGGCGAGGAAAACGGTGGCTATAATCACGCCAATGACAGAGGCGCTGGCTGACACAATGTATATGGTGGGATTGACCTGACTGTGCTCGATGTAGACCACCGTGCGATCCTTGGGCGGCGACTTGCCCACCCAACGCACTGGCTTGCCCAGCGTCATGTCCAAATGCGCCTGCTGCGAATGATATTCACCGATCTTCTCCATTTGGCCCAATTGAAACTGGGTAATCAAAATGTTGGCCTTGCGCTCGTTGTTGTAGAAGCGAACAGGACCCTAAAAGAATCAGCTAAGGTTAATATGCAGATCAAAGAAGTGTATTTCATGACACATACAGTTACGCCCTCAAAGGAAGTGTTACGTAGTGCCTCTAGGAAAATGCTCTCCCAATCCTTGACACGATAATCGAAGTGCGTGAGCAGATCTTCACGTTTCTCAGCCACGTATTGAATGGCCAAGGCGGCTGCCCAGATGCCATCATAGGTGTAGCCATGGAAGCGCGAGTATTCCGTGCCGCGTAATCTATCATACTCCACCAGATACTCATCCGCGGTCTGCAAATGACAATGAGTCAAGTAAAGTTAAGAAATCGATTCATTTGCAAGTGGAAAATATGCTCACAATGCCGGCAACTGTAATGTCTCCACTCGTTGACAACGGCAATAGGTCCACCAACATGGCTCCCTCCAGGGCCGTGGCAATCTCCTCCGTGGTGCACTCACTGTCCAGCGTGACATTCCACCAATCTGTCGTGTAAGTGGCCATAATTAACCATTGATAAGCTCTTCCATACATCTCCAATCTGTGATATGAACATATTGTCATATAAATAATTCCTAATCAAGTCGTGGCTTAAGTAAAACTCACTTGTAAGCTTCGCAGAATACTTTTCGGGCGAAATGTTCATTAAAGTTGCCCAAAATGATGCGTACATCCTTTTCGCGTAGTTTCTTGAGGGACTCGGCGACATCGTTGACAAAGCTTTGGGTCTCCACCACCTCCAGCTCCATGGAGTCCAGATCAGCGACCATATGATTGTGCGGCAGGGAGTAACGTGGCTCATTCTGATAGACGGTGCCCACTCGTGTCCAGTTGAACTCCCTGAGCAATGCCAGGCGAGGCGCATTAAATGCATTCTCCGAGGGCACAACTCGAAAGAAATTGGGAAACGCATCCTTGGTGAACATGGGATGGGTATCCGCATAGCTAAGCTGCGTGAGGTGCCAGTGCTTGCTGGCCTTGGCTATGGGATCGGTCACGTGAGTACAGGCGGCACCAAAGAGCATTACCTTGTTGGGACCCGAGTGCATCATGTCGAAAAAGGATTTCACGCCCACAGCAGCATTGCACTGGCAATTAAAGTTTGATGATGGATACCAGATCTATTCAATGGAGTTGATGTTTATCCTACCTGCGTGTCATTCCACCACATGTGCAGTCTGTAGTTAGTCAATATCTGAGGATGCTCATTGACGTGGCCCAGCGCCAATTTGACACTGGGCATAACTCCCCGTCCCGTATACGAGTTCTCCACGCCATCGCCATACGGAAAAAAACCAGCTATATAAACATCCGAGCGTTTGGCAGTTCTCGCCTGAATCACAACCAGGCAAAGGCCAAGGCACAGCAATAGTGACCGCAACAATTGTGGGTGGAACATGTTTGATGCGCGGGCTGCCAATCGATAACAATAATTAAAGTCGCATTGCAAATACATCAACAAATGTGGAATGCATGTACATATGTATGTATGTGTTTGCATAGGAAGTGTGGAATGTATGTACAATCTATACATTTGTGAGTGTGATTGTATTTAAATCAGTTGTGACCAAAGTGTGAACGAAAAAATATTTTATAGTGCGCTTTTGGGACTCCACTGATTTAAATACATTTACAGCTAGTCAAGTATTTGTTAAATAAATAAATTCACTTAATCTATTCTGCAAAGAACGAAAATTCCCTTTCTTGGTCTTTTATTTATTTAATTGTTCTTATTTGATTATAGTTTGTTTTAGTTCTAGCAACAGTTCACTATTATTAAAAATAAAATAACAAATATGTGAATTTATTTCTTTGTCAAAACAATTAATTGTACATATTTATAAAAAGCCTTCAGAGGCCAATTTGCTTTTCAAAGTCAAGCCCAGTAATAACAACAATTTCAAATTGGTTCAAGGTGCTGCTGCGCCGGATTGACAAACGTGTCCATGCATGTCACTAAAAAAAAATTCACATACACACACATATACATCAGAGAGCTGCAACGAGTAAACAGTTTTCGCTCAGACTCGAATATCTACTTGTGACCATTGTGTTTTGTTACTTGTTGTGAATCGTTGACACAAACGGATCAGAAAAGGAGTAACAATCGTATCACTACTCGAGTCATGACTCGAGTTACTCGTTTTTAAAATGTGCGCGCGACGGAGCGGGCAGGAGAGAGCAGCAGCAACCTCGCTGAAGTCTACCTAACTGTGTCGATCTACCCAAATGTGCGACCAAAAAAAAAAGGTCTACACTGAAAGAAATTATTGAGCAGCAGAATAATTATATTATAATAAACCACATTTTAAAAATCATAAAGTCCTCAAACCTACTTTATCATTTCACTCAGTGTACAAATTTCCGCGGCGCACACACAAGATGCGCCTTTGCTATGTTGTTGTTGTTAATTTTTATGACGGTCATAAATGAAAAGGGTCGAAAATGCCTCGACCCGACTCGAGTCGTGTGTGCGACGTCGCTTGCCCCTACCCCGCCAACCCCCCGCGTGCCTACCGCTCACAAACACACATTGCAATGTGAAGCATAAGCACTGCGAGCGTGCGTTTGTGTGATACGTTTGTGTGATACGATTGGGTGATACGATTGGGTGATACGTTTGGGTGATACGTTTGGGTGATACGTTTGGGTGATACGTTTGGGTGATTCGTTTTGTTTGAGAGTCGCGCATGCTCGTATAAATCGAAAGCGGCAGTCTGTCTTTGATTTGTCTCTTTGATTTATCTTATTTATAGCCAAATAAAAAGAGTGACACGAAATTAATTTAAGATTTATTAATTTATATTAGTATTTGAGTTATTTTAGATATTATATATTTTATTTAATTTATTAATTAAAAGGAACTAAAAATTCGATAAATCAAGCCTATTAAAATAAAATGTAAATTTTTATTTTCTAGTACTTAGGTATTAAAATTTTTATAAAATGAGTTTAAGAACAACAAACTATCAATTATAAATATTTATCAGCCAGTCAGCGAAGATATAGGTGCAATTGCCATTTTAAATTAAAACATTGCTCAAAATATAAACCAAATATGCTTCACATTGCAATGTGTGTTTATCAGCGGTAGGCACACAGGGGGTTGGCGGGGTAGGGGCAAGCGACGTCGCACACACGACTCGAGTCGGGTCGAGGCATTTTCGACCCTTTTCATTTATGACCGTCATAAAAATTAACAAACAACAACATAGCAAAGGCGCATCTTGTGTGTGCGCCGCGGAAATTTGTACACTGAGTGAAATGATAAAGTAGGTTTGAGGACTTTATGATTTTTAAAATGTGGTTTATTATAATATAATTATTCTGCTGCTCAATAATTTCTTTCAGTGTAGACCTTTTTTTTTTGGTCGCACATTTGGGTAGATCGACACAGTTAGGTAGACTTCAGCGAGGTTGCTGCTGCTCTCTCCTGCCCGCTCCGTCGCGCACATTTTAAAAACGAGTAACTCGAGTCATGACTCGAGTAGTGATACGATTGTTACTCCTTTTCTGATCCGTTTGTGTCAACGATTCACAACAAGTAACAAATCGTACACTCTACTCGAGCGTAAGCAGGGCAACGGAGAACAATTCAACTCGAATCTACCCGTTGCAGCACTCTGATATACATATGTATATACAATTATGGTATATAGTCCTTGCACTAAATTATAGCAAATTGCAGCAGTTTAACTACAAATAAATGATGACTTCACAATATCCACAATATATTAAATGTCTCTTAATGTATTTAAACACTTTTTATGATGATAAACTTGATGTTTTAACTTTAAAGAAAACAAGATCCTGCGATTATTGCAGCACTTATTGAAAGTCGTATACTTAATGCACACCAAGTTGTATACTTAATAAACCTACCGCGATCTAAATTGTCGAGCACAATTTATTTGATGTCTAAAAACATATTTGCTCGGTTTTATTTGAATTTTATTTGTAGCTGTTTCGTTCGTCGCTGGAAGTTGCGAAGGTCCGAAAAATTGTGTATCCTGACAATTTGACAGTTGAGCTGACAGTCGTAAAAGGACATGGATATGCGCATGTCTCGGTATTTGACAGCCTTCGCTTTGTGCCACGGTTTCGCATTGTCAAAAACATCGTAATAATACAACAAAAAATCTGTATACAAAACAAAAACAGTCAACAGGTGGTCGAGGAGGGGGGGCTAAGGTCTTTTGTTTTGCTAACTCCGTTCGTTGTTATGACCACCGTTGCCAAGGACTACGGCCGGACTTGAAAAACTCTTGACAATTATCAAATTATTATTACAGAGACACAACAGATGGAGGACTACGCGCCGAGTCGTTACAAAATGCTGGATAAAATTGGCGAAGGAGTGCACGGATGTGTGTTCAAGGCCATCGATTTGCAGCGCAACGTTGAGGTGGCCATCAAAAAGGTGGCCTTAAAAAACAAATTTGGTAACATTTCATTGAATACGCTGCGTGAGATCAAGACTCTACAACTGTGCAACTCGGAATACGTAAGTAATGTCCAATAACCCAATCTTAACAGTTTATCTCTATAAACAGATATTGCAGATACTCAACATTATTGAGATATATCCGGATCTCACGGGACTATCGCTGGTATTGGAGTACATGCCCGACACTTTGTATGGTCGTCTCAAGAACGAGGTGAACCCATTGAGTCGCCAGCAGGTGCGAAAATATTCCCTGATGATGTTCAAGGGCATGTCCTACCTCCACGAGTCGGGCATTATGCATCGGGACATTAAGCCGGCAAATTTGCTGATCAGCCACACGGATGTCCTCAAAATAGCTGACTTTGGTCTGGCACGCCTTCACTTTCCCGATGAGGAGGCGCGCTTGTATTCGCCACAAGTTTCGACTCGTTGGTATCGCGCACCTGAAATACTGTGGGGCAGTCAGAAATATGGTCCTGCCGTCGACTTGTGGGCATGTGGCAATGTCCTGGCGGAAATGCTGCGCGGTGTTCCGCTTTTTGCAGGCACAACAGACATCGAACAGTTGGCAATTATAATACGCACGCTGGGAAGTCCCCGTCTTAATGAATGGCCAGAACTAACTGCTTTGCCGGACTACAGTAAAATAAGGTAAAGTTCCGCAATAACATTGGTTTGTGTATTACAATTATTTTATGTTTTAGATTTCCCAATTCGGTTGGCATACACTGGGATAATTTGTTTCCGAGTTGCACACATGCTGTTGAAATAGATCTCGTCTCGAATTTAGTAGTATATAATCCTAAGAACCGTCTAAAGGCCACTGAGGTACGCATTCCACATCTGATAAAATACAAACTTTTGTAAATCTCTGTTTACATCTATATTTACAGGCCGTCGGTCATAGTTATTTCCATTAATTATAATTCTTTGCATCAATACATTTAGTTTACTAACAAATAAGACTATGCATTTAGGAATTCTCCGATTCCTTAAATCTGTAAAATAAACAAGAAAAACAAAGTAAAGCATGGATATGATTGAAATTCCATAGTCTGTACGAACTTGCACTTCAAGCAGGTGAAGAATACAGTCTGTCCTTCGTCCGCCGAGCGAAGTTGTAAAGTGGCATAGGACATTTTATCGTTGCCGCATTTGGGACACTTTCTCTCCACCACGGGACCATCGGCCTCTTCAGATTCGGATTCGCGTTTTCCTTTTCTTAACAATTGGCTGGGATCGTAGGTATTGAAGTGTATAGTGTATTCCGATTTTTCGCCACTGTAAACTGCGAGACAATGTTTTGAAAATGTGCTCGTGAAAATAATCAAACCGTAGCTTACCGTCTGCAATGAACTCTTGTTTGCAGTTATAGCAAAATACGTTGCCTTTAACTTGCAGAGGCGGCAAAATTGATCCACAAGTCGGACAGAAACCGGGGCGATTATTAAAAACATCCATTGTAAATCTAGAAAAAAATAATGAAGAGCACGCTAAACGCAACACCAACAGTTTTGAATCGTGTGGCAGCCTTGGTTCCCAGCAACACACACGACCAATGCTGCCACCTATTTTAATTATTTTGTACCCAATCTTTGAACAAATTTACTTTTATTGTACCCCTACAAATGTTGGCACGAATGTACCTAATTATATTGTACACCTGTCAATTAACATGCAAGCATATATTCGCTCATTTTTAATGCCCCAATAGATTTATCTACTTAGTACATGATTTACAAGGACTATTTATCATCTTTTTTATCAGCTGCTTTGGCAGTTTCTTCATCGGCATCGCTGTCGCTTGATTCTTCCTCGTCATCTTCATCATCGCTTTCACTCTCATCATCATCATCGTCATCGTCGTCACCATCGCCATAGCTTTCATCGTCGTCATATGAGTAACCAGCACTGCCACTGGCACCATACCCACCATAGTAGCCGCCATAGCCCTCCTCATCATCACTACCCATTCCTTGTTGTTGTCGACCAAACTTATGGGACCGTGTGGACATGCTCAAGTCCTTTGTAACCGATGTCTCGTAATTGCACTTGGGGCACGGTATGGCTTTATTCTTGTCATACTTGAAGCCCTTACGACGCACATGGTCATCGCAGTAGCAAGTTTTGCAGCGCAAGCATGAATATTGACCAAGACGATTGCAAGATTGACACTTGTAGTTCTCCGATTCCAGAACCTGGCAAGAGGCCTGATGCTCAAACTGGTCGTCCTCGCATAGGAAACCATTGCAAAAGGAACACTTGAAGATTCGTCCACCATGCTCCCACACTCCACGCTCACATTCTAAGCATACGGCGTTCTGCAACGGACAAGTGCAGGCATGCGAGGTTAGGCACTTGCGTCCGTGACACACCCAAGCTTCGCAGAAGTCGCAAATGGCGCCAACCATTCCAGGAAATCCCGTGGTATACACTCCAGGGTGCTTGATTACACAGTCACCAGTCTTGAGCATGCATTTTATCTTGCCACATTGCGCACAAATGGGCAGACGTTGGACACTCTGACAGAAGTAGCAGAAGGCACGCGACTTCTGCTTTTTTTCGCACTTATCGCAGTCCATCGGCGCATTGCAAGGAAGATCGGCGAGTGGAACCTCACGCCCCCTTATCTCCTTCAGACGTAACTTCTGTTTCTCAGCCTTCTTTCGCTGGCCGGTTTTCTTTTTCGGCATCCTGAGTAAAGGTATTAACGCAACACCAACGCAACACACACACACTAGAGAGTTACCGACAGTTTTTAAACGTGTGGCAACCTTGCTTCCCAGAAAATTTTTAATTATTTCACTTTACTCACGAAGCCTGTTATTAAAGTTGTTAAAATGATCTCCTTTATTTTATCTAGTCTATAATTAATTTGGTTTCATTTAATTATTCTTTATAGACGATAGACTCGGACGATAGACCGAGCTTGCACCTATCGATTGCGCGACGCTCGATATATCGATATTCAAGTATTTGACGGACGTCATGAAGAATCACGAACGGCATGCTGGTCTGCGAAAAAAATTATTTTAAAGTATCGAAAGTTGGTCACACTGTCGGGCATTACTTTTCACTTTTAACTTTTCAACGATAGCGAGTGTTACGTTTTTGAAAAGCATTGTGCTAAAAGTTTAAATACAAGCTAATTAATTCCAAAAATATATAGAAAATAAAATGGGTGGTCACAACGATCAAAATGGAAACTCGAATGGCCAGCACGATGATGTAAGTACGCAATTAACAAGTGAAAAGTTTTGGAGCACCCTTGATGCGTGTGTGTATGCATTGAAAGACACGCGTGCCTCGCTGACCGCCATTTTGAAATTTTTCATGTACGTCAGCGGGGTAGAGGTTAGGTTAGAATTAGTGAAAAAATTAAAATCGATATGAAATTGTAAAATTTTTCATTTAGGACTCCATCACCGAGCCAGAGCATATGCGTAAATTGTTCATTGGTGGTCTTGATTACCGCACAACCGACGACAATTTGAAAGCACACTTTGAAAAATGGGGCCAGATTGTCGATGTGGTCGTCATGAAGGATCCCCGCACGAAGCGCTCTCGCGGCTTCGGCTTCATTACTTACTCTCATTCAAGCATGGTGGATGAAGCCCAAAAGGCTCGTCCCCATAAAATCGACGGTCGCGTCGTTGAGCCCAAACGCGCTGTGCCACGCCAAGATATTGATTCGCCAAATGCGGGCGCAACTGTTAAGAAACTGTTTGTGGGCGCTCTCAAGGACGACCATGATGAAGAGAGTCTGCGTGATTACTTCCAGCACTTTGGCAGCATTGTAGATATTAATATTGTTATGGACAAAGAGACTGGCAAAAAACGTGGCTTCGCTTTTGTTGAATTCGATGACTACGATCCCGTGGACAAAGTTGTGTGTAAGTATTAGTTAAAGAAATTATTTCTATACTTTTTACAGTCGCATTTCTGCATAGCAATGTTTGATTTGTCTGTGTACCGTTTTTAGGCTGTAAGATTAACGATGCTCGTTTTATATATTTGTTAAGTAGGCACTAAGTATGCCTAGTTGATGAAAACGTGCGAGCCACAATTGGTCACTTATCACAGCACTGACAACTTGACAGACTTGACCTATGCCTGATTTGGGTTTCCTTTTAAATACTGTGAGATGAATTAAAGCGTCGGCTTACGCTATGTTATGCGAATGTAAAAACGAATCCTATTCAGCGTAACACGCAGCCTCGTTACAGTCTCATTTTACTATTAACTAGAATCGCGATTTTTGTCATTCCACAGTCCCAGCTACGCATAACAATGTTAGATGTGTTTTTGCGCCGTTACTTGACTGTAATATAAGTTGCTCATATTATATCTTTGTTGACTGGGCTATTTATGCCTAATTGATGAAAACGTATGTGCCACACTCGCTTACTTCTTTGATCAAATCCACACAGTACTGACAACTTGACAGGCTTGACCCACACCTGAATCGGGTTTCCTTTGAAATACTGTAAGATAAATTAAAGCGTCGGCTTACGCTATGTTATGCGAATGTATTAATAAATCCTATTCAGCGTAACACGCAGCCTCGTTACAGTCTTATTTTACTTTAAACTAAGTCGCGATTTGTATCATTCCACAGTCCCAGCTACGCAAAGCAATGTTAGATGTGTTTTTGCGCCGTTACTTGACTGTAATATAAGTTGCTCATATTATATCTATGTTGACTGGGCTATTTATGCCTAATTGATGAAAACGTATGTGCCACACTCGCTTACTTCTTTGATCAAATCCACACAGTACTGACAACTTGACAGGCTTGACCCACACCTGAATCGGGTTTCCTTTGAAATACTGTAAGATAAATTAAAGCGTCGGCTTACGCTATGTTATGCGAATGTACTAATAAATCCTATTCAGCGTAACACGCAGCCTCGTTACAGCCTTATTTTACTTTAAACTAAGTCGCGATTTGTATCATTCCACAGTCCCAGCTACGCATAACAATGTTTGATGTGTTTTTGCGCCGTTACTTGACTGTAAGATAAATCCCTAGCCGATATTATATTTTAGTTATTAATGCAACATTGCATCTATGATGAAAAAGTATTGGTACATCTTAAATTTATAAATGTACTGTTTAAGATACTTGAGTATTTTATATTAATTTTTTCGCATACATATTTTTTATTGCAGTGCAAAAGCAGCATCAGCTCAATGGAAAAATGGTGGACGTGAAGAAAGCATTGCCGAAACAGAATGATATGGGTGGTGGTGGTGGCGGCGGTCGTGGTCAGGGCGGACGTGGTGGTGGCGGCAATCGGGGTGGAAATATGGGCGGTGGTATGGGAGGTGGTGGCAATTTTGGCAACCAGAACGGAAACTGGGGCAATCGCGGTAACAATGATAATTGGGGAAATAATAACTTTGGAGGCGGCTACGGTGGCGGCAACAATTGTTGGGGCAACAACGGCGGTCCATGGGATAACAATTGGGGCAACAATGGCGGTAACTTCAGTGGTGGCGGTGCCGGCGGCGGCGGCGGCAATGGCAACTGGGGCAATAGTGGTGGCAATGACTTTGGTAACTACCAGCCGAGTTACAGCGGGGGACCACAGCGTGGAGGCAACTTTGGCAATAACCGTATGCAGCCTTATCAGGGCGGCAACTTTGGCAACAAAGCAGGTAAGCAGCAAACGAATCAGGCTTCCATCTCATCTCCAGTAGAGTTCGGCACAAATATTCATTGAGCGAGAGTTTCAAGTTGTGTATTCTTGCCGTGCTTACCCCGTAGAAATTACCAGTACCCTGACACATAACTGTTGGAACATCTATAGAGTTAAGTAGTTAGTTTTTCCAACAAAACTGTGAGATTAATGCTTAGGACGTCGGCTTTATTTCAAACTAATCCGTATACGTTATAACACGCAGTCTCGTTACAATTCAGTTCTGTTTAGTTATTATTTTAAGAGTTTGAAAGCAGATTTTGTTGAGCAGATTTTCTTAAAGTAAATGTGGGTTCTCTTTATTTTTTCAAGGCGGTGGAAACCAAGGCAATTATGGTGGAAACAATCAGGGCTTCAATAACGGTGGCGGCAACAATCGCAGATATTGAGGCGCCCAGAAGAGGTGAGCATAGTTATAAATTTAGTTAAGGTCCCTAACAAAAAAAAAGTTTGCCAAAATTAATCAGGTGACGAACCTATCAACCTGTCCAATATTGTTTGGTTTTTCTTGTTTATACATACGTTTTGAGTAGGCTTCTTGCGTTTTAATATAGTATAATTACTATATTATATCTATACGTAAATATTTATATATACTTATACGGAACTCGTATTATCTTATCGGTATTTCCTGGTAGCTTCTAACAGCATCTTAGAATCAAATTTTGAAAATTTAAATATTTTTTTTTGGAACCTTTTTCAATATCTTTTTAAAACTAATAATGCTTTTAAGTTTATTTTTTATTATTTATAGTACTTTCTTTTAGTGTACATCGTATTTAGCGAAAACAATTTAAGTACTGTTTGAAATGCATTACAAATGATTTAAATAACGTTTCTCATTTATCGACATTTTATAGGTAAATTAGGAGTGGCTAAGACTCAGTTTATGCCCAAAAGTCAAAGTCAAGTAAACGATACGCAATTCAATGATATGAGTAACAACTCATATACCTAAGAAGTTTTCCGAGAACAACCACAATACCAAAATCATGACAGAAGATAAATATCAGGAACAGTGCAGTGCAGTCGTGAGATTGGTTCAGTCGAAAGTCAGTACAAGTACAGAGCAGAGAGCAGTGTGTATATGTGTGAGTGTGGTGATCTATCGTTAAGATCGATCAGAGATATAAACAATAAACAGCAGCAGCAACATCACATCAGCAGCACAGCAAAGTTACAGAACTTACAATGCAGTGAAGAGACAAGAACTAAGCAGCAGCAGCGCATCACACATACGCATCTCAATCAGCAGTACACGTACACAGCAGCTGGCCAGGATTCAATGAGAGTAATTTGCACAGTTACCATAATACTTATGATTAAAAACTACTTACCTACCAACGTACACGTCAAAACCAATTCAATATTCAATTAGCATAATATTTATATATTCAACATTTTATAGCAAACCCAAAATAAGCAACGCAACATTGTAAAATAGTTTGATTGTCAAATTGAAGTATTTCAGCTATTTAAGATAAAGCTAAAAAACCGAAAGAAAAAAAAACCAATCATCATACAAAACGATGTTAACAAATCGAGTTAAATTTTGTATTCTTTTAGCCACATTGCTTAACAAATTCTTTAGTAATCAATAATTTTAGTACTATTTATATACAAAAACAAAAGAAAACAACTTCATGGCGGCAGCCCCACCCCCCAGTGGTTGAATGGTTGCCGCTAATAATTTCTGATAATCAGTGCAAAATTTACACAAATCTATATTAAAATGTATTACTACTTTTTCACTAGGCTTAAGTTCTCATAATTTTTAAATGAGTAGATCGCGTGAATATTTCTCAAAAACGACGCGCTGTATTAGCATTAAATATATACATACATACTAATATCATAGCGGGTTCTTTGCGAACCAAGGATAAGTAATTATGAGGAGCTCTTGACGCTCATTTTTTGTAAGCGACACTGACGACATTGAACATAAATATCTCCCCAATGTTTAGTTGTAACCAAATGAACAAAATTAATTGTAACCGATACCTTGTAGCAGTCTGTATGCAGTTGTGAGAGGTCAGCGCAATTAAGGATTTTAATATGTTAACAAAATTTACATTAAAATGTAGCAAAGAAAGATATAAAATACATACAGAAATGAATTTATGTAAAATTGACTAAACGAAAAAAAGAAAAGAAAAAAACAATGAAAAAACGTGGTTTAGTTCAAGCGTAGTCTTGTATTTTATTCGTACTTAGTTTAAGTCTTGTATTTGTTTAGAACAGGAAAGCAGGCGCAGCAGAGCAAGAACAGTGCAGATGCCAGAGTACATTCAGTCTCGCATATGTGTAAGTTGGAAAGGCAAGTAAGCGATTAGAGTCAGAAAGCCAATTGTTCGATATTACGGTAGCGGTTGTTGTTGGCGGGCACTTTATAATTTCATTGGTTTTTTTGTTTCTATTATATTTCATTGAAATGGTTTACTATTATGGAATGCACACACAGTATACTAATGTATATCATTTAAACGTATGTCATTTCTGTTCCAAGTTGGCTGAAAAGTAATGCAAAGCGCTGAAAAGACGGCCGCCAAGCTACTCAGCCAAAAAACGGACTATCTACAATCTCGCAATTGGGTCAGATGTGCTGACCACTTGAAAACCCCGCAGAGTTGGACAATTTTTTATCAATATGGGTAAGTTGCAGCTGTTTAAACAAACAGCAGTGTTGTAATTTTCAGGTCGTTACTATATCTGAGAATTGACTGATGACAACAAAACTAATGGATGTTATTAAAATGTTTTATTTTGATTATAAATATATAAATTTTAATAAATGGTGTCAATGAAAAACATGTCTTGTTTAAATTTTGTTCTCTTGAATAAATTTGGAATAAAAAGCTCAGACGGAAAGAATCAGAATTTGAATTTAAAGTAACGCTAACAGCAAACCAGCAGATTCTGGGGTTAACAGTGCTACAGTATGTTAAGCGGATCGAGACAACAGACTGGTTCACTCGTAGAAACGAATATTTTGTTCACTCGCTCAGTTACTGAACTCTTGATTCAGTTCATTGGAATTTTGTCAAATTAAAGCGAAAACAATTTAATCGTACTATTGATAAAACTGAAAATAAGTATTAATCAATTTATAAGCTGACTGTGCTTATATTATAATTGTCAGTGCATAAGGGTAGTATATAATGGAGGCCACTCGCACAGTCAACTTTGTGTATGCCTATAAAGACTACGCCGGCCAAGATTGTAAAGCTAAGCTGGATATAAAGTTCCCTTTTGAGGATGACAGTATTGAGGAGTTGGTGACGCAGCTTTTGTCCCAAATGGATCCAATGATGCGGTATTTAGACGAAGACGTTAGTAAGTGACGCATATATATTAAATTGTGCTGTTGACTTTCATGAAAAAAATAACGCCCCTAATAGATTTGGAGAAGGAATTGCAATCGTTTATTGACCTGGAGCATCAGAAGTGTCTGGACGACTATGCGGGGAAGTTAATCAATCAGGCAGCTAACGAAGAGCTGGACTTGGAGGCAATCGTACGAAATACGGAGCGTCTGTATAAAGATGAATTGTTGCAGTTTGCAGATCGTGTTGGTCCAAGCGATGAAGACATTTTTGCGCAAAGTTTTCATCGCCTTGTACATTCTACCTCGTTAGAGGATATACTCAAAAGGGAACGTGGCTATGCCAAGGTCATATCTGACATGACCGATTTAATGGACAATGAAGTGGAGACGTTGAACAACTCCCAGCAGCAGGAAATGGACAGCCAGATCAATCAACTGGACATAACGACAACATCAGAGGACATAAACAATCTGTTGGCCCAACAATACACAACGCAGAATTTTGTGCGAAAACGCTATGAATCTGAGTTGGAGGCGATGATGGGTCATCAGAAAAATGAGTATCGTAATTGGATTACTAGTCAAGTTAGTCAAATGTTTCAAGTGTCACCTGTATCCACTCCATTGGGCAATAGGTCCTCCATGTTCGTGTCCCAACAACCATCGATGGAGGAAAGTTTTACCATTCATTTGGGATCACAACTAAAGCACATGCACAACATACGCATACTAAGCGCCAATGTGACGGACTTGTGCAGTCCACTTCATGCTGAAGAGAGCTTGAATGGACTGAACATGGCATTGGGACTCTACTCAAGCTCCCTCTGCGGAGTTGTGGTGCTGACGCCCTCAATACAGGCGCAGGCCAACAAGAATATAATCAAGAATGCCAACAGATCGACTGAATTTCATTTCGATCAGATGGATGTACAGCTGGAAAAGATTGAGAAAAAGATACGTGCACTTAACACCAGTGACACAAGCAGCACTCCGAGTCATGGAAGTGGAAGTGGCAACAGCGCTGAAGGCAGTGTCACATCTTCGCCAGTTAAACAACATGTGTCCAAGCTGAAAACCGGCGACTTTTTTATAACTAAACACTCAAATCTATCACAATCTCATGTCATATTTCATTTGATCTCCGACGAGCCCATCAACAGTCCCAGTGAAATCAACTCCCGGCATCCAGTCATCTTGGGACTGCGAAATATCTTAAAGACCGCCAGCCGTCATGATATTACTACGTTAACGATCCCAGCATTATTGAGACACGAGATGAGCGAGGACATGACAGTCCAGTGGTGCATCAGACGAGCAGAGCTTGTCTTCAAATGTGCCAAGGGTTTTATGATAGAATCAGCATCGTGGGGAGGTGCAGAGTTAAGGTAAGTCTGCAGTCTATTTTTCAAGATAAGAGCTAATATTTCAAATTTCTCCACATTCCTTTAAAGCACTTTGCAATTGTTGCTTCCTCACGATATATCCGAGGAGCTATTTACTACTTTAGCTGGAATGGTGCCCAACGTATTTCGCGTGGCAAATCCAAAGATACTTGTTGATAATAACAAATAATGGTATTCCTAGAAATAAATTAAACACATGTAGTTTATTTATATGAATATACATTTTATTCAGATTCATAGTTATATTTATGCTTGTATGTATATGCTTCGATTTGTTTTTGTCGTTTTGCGCAAAATGTAAATTAAACACACTCAGAATTTCTGTAAATGTTCCTGTATCCAATTTCTTCAATAATAATCCATAGTTATTAATTAAACTTTAATGCAATCGTTTTGCAAACTACAACACTACTTTTTGTATAAATACATTTATATATATTTTTATTATAGGTAATCTTGTGTATATGCGTATGTATATTACTTCCAAATTTAAATGTTTATCTTTGGTTTCATTCGACCTTCTCATGCAATTTGTGTAATTCAGTTTTGTGTTTTTGTTTATGTTTCTTTCGGTTATCTATTATGCTTAATATGTCTTTGAATAACTCTGATTTGTTTGTTAACTTGTAAATATGCGTTTTGTTTTGAAATACATATATATGTAAATATTTTTTGTTTATGTATATTTAACAATTAATTACGTTATAATGTTTAATTTTTAATCAACATTTCGCTGTTTTAAAGATTTCTTTTTTTTTTTTGGATTAAGCCAAGTACGTTGTATGGTTGTCTGTGCCTGTGTCTGCTTATGTTAATGTGTGTGTGTTTTTGCTGCTTTGCAGTGAGAGTAGAGTTTCAGAAAATATTCTATCTGAGACTTTCAGTTGTTGAATCAGCAGGTCTTTGTGGTTTCAGTGAATAATAATAAATGGGATTGCTGGATTTAATGGAAATTAGGTACAGGAACGGATTATGATGCCATAAAAGAAATGCCTCAAGGCATTGAAAACTTTTCTGTTCAATTACAAAGCCGCATTTGAAAATTGACATAATCCGCATTTAAACGTCGTCGTTATACGTACTCATAGTTAAGTTGTCTATGTTGAAACTACCTTGCTAGATATTAAATAAATTATATTATTCAGACATTTGTAAAATTAATGCTTAATGCTTGCTTAGTATGGCGCTTAAAATGTCTCCAACTGAAACGCTTAATTAAAATAATTATTAAATTTGTTGTTCTCAGCCTAAGATAATTCCATAAATAAATTAAAAACAAACTCGCACCAGACTTGGAGGAGTCTGAAGTTGTGTGTATTAAGTGTATGTTGTTTTCTGTATAGTTTTTGTTTATTTGGTTTTTATATCATTTGAAATTTCGATGCTACTTTTAATGAGTTCTCTACGATACATGCCAAAAATGTACTGAAATATCGTCCTATATAATTCGTTAATACTTTGCGCGTGCCTTAAACTACATTTCTTTTGTAATAGGTCTAGATGTATTTTTTTTAATTATAGAAATAAGAATACGTAATAAATGTGTTGTGTATACTAAAATTGAAACTATCACAAAAAAACAAATACTTTTCATAAAGTACAAAGTAAGTATATGAATTCAATTAAGTCAAATACAAGCTACTACTATAATTGAGTATGCAAGTGTGTGTGTTGTTTTGTATGTGTGTGTCTGTGTGTCTGTCTTTGTTTACATTTGACTCTCCTTGCGCCACTGAAAGGTGCCTGACTTGACGCCAATGCTGGAGGAGCCCTGATTGCTGCTCGACGAGAGCATGTTGTTGGTGCGTCTGATGAGCTGAGCCGCCGAATCGAAGCGACTGCGAATGAGCCTCATTGCCGGATTGCTGGAGACGCCACTGCGTTTGCTTTTGCTATGTTCAAATGGAAAATGTTTTGAATTATTTAAAAACATCTATTAATATGTATACACTTTTTACCTCGATGAACTGGGCTGATTCTCCTTAAGGTTACCCAAAATAATGCGCATATGCGTATCCCGTGCAAAATGATTATCAGGCAAGGCGGTCTTTGAACCGCCTCCACTGGGTCCAGCTCTGTCATCATCTACAAAGGCATTCAGTGCCGGCAACTGGCCCGGTGAACTCAACTCACTGCTCGGCGAATGTGGCGGTGTGGCGTACAACGGCGACATGCACTCCATGTCGTAGAGATCCGCCTCGTTAGTCATATTGCTTGCTGCGAGTATATTAGTAGAGTAATAATAATAGTAATTAATAATAATTCTTTTAATTTGCATGGATTTGTCAAATCTTGATAGATTTTCAAAAGGGATGGTTTTTTGACCATTTTATTATACAAATATTGATTCGGTATCAAAATTGGATGATTTTGAAAAAATCATTTTTTTCGGAAATTTTACAGTGTTACCCCTTTAAATTTTTCGAAAATTTGAAATCTTTAATTTATTCTTGAAATCGACTCCAGGTGATAAAATTAGGGTAAAAAAGTATTTTTCCACTAAATTTCGGTTAGTTTCCTTAAGATTTATGCCAAAAACTGCAAAATGTTCCCTTATTTGTAGTATTTACATGGTATCTTTCTAATTTGAATAGAATTGTCAAATCTTGAAAGATTTTCAAAAGGGCTGTTTTTTTGCCCATTTTATTATACAAATATTGATTTGGTATTAATACTAGTGCACCAATTTAAAAGTACTCCTACTTGTAGCACTAGGAAATAGCCAATAAATAGATAAATAAACAAAGACTTGAAAAGAAACGATATTAAACATGAATGATATTGCTGACTTACCTAGTTGATGCTCGCTGAGATCGGGCAGCACTTGAGAGTGTCGCTGTCCATTGCTGTTGGATTTGTGTGAGGCAGCAGCTGAGCCCGAAGCGTGCTTCGAGTTGACCATCAGATTGTTGCGTGAGCTCAGTTTGCTCTGCCGCTGCAATTGCTGGGTGAAGGTGAGAGGCGCCTGCTGCAGGAGGAGATGCACATGAATAACCGGAGATGACATTGTAATATTTGCAGTTGAACTCACGTCGTTGCTGCTGCCCGTGGATTGACTAGAGATGACGCTCTTACGCTTGTGCAAGCTGCTCGTATCCGACTGCATGGTGTTCTGATAGAAGTTGTTGGAGCTGTGCGTCGAACTGGAGGCATTCAGCGCCTGCAGATTGCTGCCATTGTGCACCGTGGCTGTGGTGGCCGCCGAGCAGACGGAGGAGGCGGATGCATGTGCCGGATAGGGGGCAAGGTTCTGGTGCAGGGGCAACGCGGGAGGCTGATCCGGAGATCGCAGCATGCTGGCATGGAATTTAGCTTCATTGGGATTGCTAGCTTCATCTAAAAAAAACGGGAAAGAGGCAAAGGACTTAGTAACAAAGCAAAAGACTGCGACGCTTGCAACTACTGCTCTCACTTTTGGTATAGCTCTCAAAGATCTTGAGAATGCTGCTGCGACTCGACTTGGCCGCCAGCTTGATGGGCGTGCGTCCACAGTGATCCGACTTGTAGGGATTGGCGCCAAACTGCAGCAGAGCAATGACACACTTCTCGTGTCCCTCCTGGGCGGAGATGCCCAAGGCGGTGGCTCCTTGCTTGCAGGCATGATCCGCCAAGGCGCCGTAGTAGAGCAATATGTTCATGACATCGTGGTTGCCCTGCCAGGCACAGGAGTGCAGTGGTGTGCGTGCCTCCAGATCCATTGAGTTGACATCCGCCCCAGCCTCAATCAGAGTCTTGACCATGTCCGCGTGTCCCTGCCAGGCGGCCACATGCAGCGCAGTGCGTCCCTCGCTGTCCGGAATATTGACATCCACATTGGTCATGTCCAGCAGGTATTTGACAATGTCCAGCTTGTTCTCCAATGCCAATATGTAGAGTGTAGTCCGCGAATCCGCATCCTTGGAGTTGACATCGCAGCAGAATTTGAGGAGGAACTCCACGGTCTCCATGTGACCCTCGAGACAGGCCAATCGGAACGCGGTCTTGCCGTCGTGCGCCTTCTGGTCCACAAAGCTTGAGTGAATGTCGAGCAGAGTCTGGACACACCGGAGGCGACCTTCCTGGGCCGCCAGATGTAGCGCCGTCTTTCCCTCGTTGTCGCACTCATCGATCTTGGCGCCCGACTCGAGGAGCTGCAGACAAACCTCATGGAATCCCTCGAAGGCGGCATAGTGCAGCGGCGTCCAGCCCGCGTTATCCCGATGGGTCTCGTCCAGTCCCCGATCGAGCAGTTGACGCACTGTCTCCACATTGCCCTGGGCGGCGCCAATGCTCAGCACGGTGCGTCCCTCGGAGTCCATGCAGTCGATGCCGCAGCCCCAGAAGAGGAGCAATCGCACCACAGTCGCATGTCCCGCCGTGCAGGCGGCCCACAATGGAGTGCGTCCCATGAAATCAGCCAGATCGGGATCGGCAGCGTTCTCGAGGAGCAGCTCACACACCTCGGCATTGCCCTCAAAGGAGCTGACCAGCAGTGGCGACATGCCATCATTGTCCAGCTGATCCGTGTTGGCCCCGTGATCGAGCAGCGTGGAGATGACCTTGCTATAGCCGGAGGAGCCACACAAGGCAGCCACGCACAGAGCACTGCGTCCATCCAGATCCAGGTGATTTACATTGGCGCCATTCTCCAGAAGAATCTCCACAATATCGTAGTGTCCCATGTAGGAGGCGGCTATCAACGAGGTGCGTCCCTGACGATCCACCGAATTGACATCCGCGCCAGATTCGATCAACAGCTTGAGGATGTCCTCGTGTCCGCTCCAGGCGGCAGCTCGCAACGCCGTGCGTCCCTCCTTGTCCGCCAGATCGATCTTGCAGGCGGGTTGCGAAATCAGCAGACGGACAACTTCACTGTGTCCACCCCAGGAGGCGGATCTCAAGGGTGTCCAGCCGTCGCGATCCGCATGATTAACATCCACACGCTGCATGCGTCCAGTGCCATCGTTGCACGGCTGGGAGAAGCTCAACAGCAACTTGACCACGTCCAGGTGACCATTGCGGGCGGCGATATTCAACGCCGTCTGGCCGTTGTAATCCTCGATCTCCAGATCGATGGGACTCTTGCAGGCATTGAGAGCGCGCTCCAGCAACTGATGGTTGCCATCGTTGGCCAGGATGTGGATCAGCGCCTTGCCCTTGTGCAGCTCAATGTGATGCGAGTCGGAGAGCTGATGCAACGTGCTGGATGCATTCTCATCCTGGCTCTCGTGCGGCGGCTCGCTCTGCTCCGAGGGACTCACCGTGTCTCGCTGGGTCTCCAGCAGACAACTCTTCTCGCTGGCCAACAACAGATCCGCCAGCTCAAAGTCAATGTTCTGCGACTTGTCCGACAACTCTGGTGACATCAGCGAGGACTCACACGAGTTCTGGGCCTCGGCATTATTGATGCCCGTCTCGATCAGCAGCTTGAGGGTCTTGGCATCCGTCGGCAGACTTGGCTTGAAGAAATCGCAGAGGAACTGGGCGAAGGATTCACTCAGCTCATTGCTGAGGAAGCGCTCCAACATGGCGCGGGTTTTGGGCAAAAAGTTGACATCGGTCTTGAAGTCATGTTCACACTGAGCACAGCAATTCAGGTGATTCGTATAGAAGCAATCGCTGAGATTTAAGCGCGACTCCAGCAGCATCAGAATCAAATCGATATCGACATGACGATTGGTCAGATACTCTCCGGACTTGATCAGATGATACGCAAATCTCCGGACCGTGTTGGCACACAAAGTGTCCGCGACAAGCAGATAATACATGGAGATCATGACGTGACCCTCGTTCACATCACAGATGAATTTCTTGGTGGCGAACTTGACATCCACCAACCAGTCGGCAAATGAATTGTGAAAGATTTTCAAACGTTGCGCATTCGCATCGTATGCCAGAATATTGCGCATCAGTTGCAGACGCTTCTCAAACTCCTGGCAATCGATGGTATAATTGTGAGTCCTCAGGCAATTGAACAGAAACAATTTGTCCACATAGCCCGAGGAGGCCAAGAGCACGTTGAGCAGTGGACGAATCTTCATGTATTGCTTCTTGTTGAAGGACTTCTGGCAGATGTACAGATAGAGTCCGTTGAGAGTGCAGGGTATCAGCTTGATCTCCCGGAAACTGAAGAAGTTGTCCTTGATGCCATGCAGCACTTTCTCCAGGTATAGGATGCAACCGTTCGACTTGATGTACAGCTGATGCAGTGACTCGATGATCTCCTTGGTCAGCATGATGCTGTCCTTGAAGTCCGAGTTCAAGCGATTGATGATGTACTCCTGCACATCCTTCACCACATGCGATTTGCGCAGATCATCGAGTGTGATCTTCTTGAATCCCGTGAACATCTTGGTTATCTGTTTCGTCTGCTTCTTGGTGGTGCAGACGAGGAACAGCCACTTGGGAAAGAGGTGAATGTGATTGGAGAGCAGCTCGGCGACATTGCGACTCTTGTGACTGGTGACTGTGCCGCGTCCTCCCTTCAGTGTCGAGATTAGATTCCCATCGTTGATGTAGTTCTCATCAATGGAATCAATGAGCAATAGGAGCGCCGTCTTTGGAGGCGTCAACTCGAGCAGCGGGAAGAGCAGCGCCTTCTTGAAACACTCGTCCGGATTCTTCTCGATGCTGTCCACGCTCAGACACTCCAAGATCTCCGGATTGGACAGCAACAGCTCGTAGTAGCCGTCGGCAATGACGGTGCGACAACTCTTCGTCTTGGGCAACGGTGGTGGTAATGTATTGGTGCTATTTTTCATCCTGGGTTTCTCGCCGGGCACAGGCGGCACTGGCGCCACTGCCGTCGGAGTGATCTCCTTGGTCTCCTCCGGCTCCAGCTGCTCCTCAAAGTCGATGAGAGGTTCGGCTTCCGATTTTTCCGGCTCCTCGCGAGCTAGATCCTTGTCCGCCTCGGGCTTGTCCTCATCGTTTTGCTTGACATCCTGGATGGCCGCCTCGATCTCATGTTTCAACTGCTCACTGACCAAATCTGCAATGTCCTCGCCACCTCCCTGCTGTATGGCCTGGCCATTGCTCAATCCCGACGTGGAGGTCAAGACTTTGGCGGGCGAGGCGACGCCACTGCCGGTGCGTCCACGTTTGATAGGGATCTTGGACTTGGTCTTGACTGGACTGCTCTTGGGCGCATCCTTTTCCCTTTCCTTCTCCTTGTCCTTCAGCTCCTGCTTTAGCTTCTGTTCCTTTTCACTGCCCGTATCCTTGTCCTGCTCGCCGTGTTCCTGCAGACCAGAGTTGCCACCACGTTTGGGCGGATGGGTGCCATAGTTACCTGGTTTCTCTGGCAGATCGGCCAGCTCCAACGGGTGCAGGCTCTGTGCCGGCGCCGGCTCCGACTGCTGTCGTGTGAGACCCGATTTTGCAGGCTTCTGAGCCGTTGAGGTGCGTCGCTTTTGAAAGTTCTCCAGCTCCTTGGTGTCGCATTCACTTGCGCCACGTTTCAGCTCCTCAATGAGCAGCTCCTCGGCATTCTCACTGAGCGTGATATTATGCATGGCCTCATCCAACTTGGACTCCTGTTGCTGCGCCTCTTCGCGCAGAAAGGAGAAGCCCTCGTCGATGATCTTCTGGCTATCCTCGCGACCAATCAACGAGGCATGACTGAGCAACTGCAGCACAATCTTGCGCATGAATAAGGATAGACTATGGCACTCGGGATTCTGGGATTCAATTAAATAGCACGCCAAGAGCTTACGATTGAGTATGCCCTTGGTGCCGGAGTTGCCCTTCATGATGGCCTGACAGACGGAAGTCTTGCCCGATCCGTTTGAGCCCAGCACGAGGCAGCCATTGTAGCTGGAGCTGGAGATGGCCGCCGCCTTGGCGCGGGCCGACACATAGCCCGCACTGGCCGCTCCCAGGGCAACCGACATAGGCTTCTTGCCCGCCGTGCGCTGCTCCAGGCACAGGGCAATCTTCTTGAGCACCCACTCGCGATGAATGTAGACCGAGCTGACTATCCGCGGATTTCTCGACTCCATGGCGGGCGCCAGGCCATTGACCTCCTTGTCGGGTGAATGCTTGCGCTGCATCAACGACTCCAGATTATCAGCGGTCTCCTGTGCCGGCTGCTTCTCCAACTCCACGCCATCCTCCTCTGGCGCAGAGCTGCCATTGGTCTGGGTCAATTCCAGCGCGAAATTCTGGTGCACCAGATTGGCAAAGTGCTCCTCCCGGGCCAAGTTGGAGAAACTGGCGTTGGGACAATCGCGTCCCGTGATCTCGAGCTTCTTTTGCACCTGCGTCGTGTCCTTCAGAAAGTTGAGTATACGTCGATCCTCGAGCTGTTTATTCGGTGTGCTTCCAGCGCCCAACGACATGACCTGTTGGCTGTTGGCTTTGGAACCGCCTACCAATGCACTTGTGGATGCATTGATATCCTCCTCCCGTTCCCGTTCCCGTTCCCTTTCCCTCTCTCGTTCCCGCTCCACAGACTCATCCTCATCATTGGCATCGAGATCTGTGATCTGCACCGGGTTGCCATTACGTGCGCCGGCCAAACGATTCGAGTCCCTCAAATTGGATAGCTTTGTGTCGTTGTGCACCGTTGACTGTGCCACGCCCCCTTCGCCCCCAGTGGTTGCCACCACATGACGACTCCGCTCGCTGCTCTTGTAACGATCCGATTTACGCAAAGGCGTCGCATACAACATCTCCTTGGGCAACTTGTTGTTGCCGGCCGACACCGAATTGCAGTTGCCCAGCGAATTCGAGTTCGAATTTGAATTTGAATTCGAGTTGGCATTGCAATTAATGTTCGAATTCCCAAGACTGATATGTTGTGAGGATTTCTGATGATGTTGTTGCTGCTGTGGTTGGTGCTGTTGTTGGTGTTGCTGTTGTTGCTGCATTTTGCGAACAGACTCATTGTACATGGCCTGACAGGGCAGATTCTCGTAGATATCATTGCGCAGATTATCGTTGTCGGTGTGCTTAGACATGATTCCTGGCTTTGTCTATAACTCTTTCTTTGACTCCTTCCGTAGACTGCAAAGAAAAAGAAAAAGAAATTATCGTTAATTTTAAATTCACTCTCTTGTTAGACGTACAAAGATTATTCTTTTAAGTTTGTCAAAAGCTGAGATCCAAATAGTAGACTTTAAAATTGATTTCCATACTTAATTAGCTTATTTATAAAAGAAATACCGAGTTTCTCGCAGTCTTATGCGCTCGTCTGTAACCCTTTGCACTAGTTCAAGTATTTATTAAGTACTCGCATTTCACCTGCTTCGATGATTAAATTACACCTTTAAGATACCCTAAAATTGGCTATCATCTAACTCTCATCTGCTCGTAATGCCTGCTTTTATGTGCCTCAGTTTCAGATCCTTTGACTCGATGAGCACTTTGAGCTGCTTTTACTTCTCGGCTTGTTGCCGTTTTTTATGCTGAGCTTCAACTTTTTTGTTAGTTCCTCTGCCAACAATTGACCTGATTTTTGTACACACTCTTAACCCTTTGGCAGAGCGCACTCTCTTCATACAGACACGCAGAGCGTTAAACACACATAGAGTACGGCGTATATTTATATAGAGAGGTGACGAGGGTGGATTGATCAGTAATAAAAATATATCAACTAATGAAAACAGAATCCTAAATTAATAATAATATAAATTATTACCCGTTTCACGAAGATGTAATATTTTCTAAATACCAAAGGGGATAAATTAATTTATTTTAAGACATTTCCTGTTTTACAAAGTTACTTAGGGTTTATGTTTTGAAACTTTTTTTTTTGAAGAGAAGGATCTCTAAAATATTTGCTACATCTCGATACTTTTTTCATAGCAATTACCCCAAAAACCCCAAATGATTTCGTTCTTTACGAAGTTGTGGAATATTAATATAAAGAATAATTCCTATTCCTATATTACCAAGTCGAACTTCAGAAAAGTAGTTTTGTAAGCTCTTTTGCTGAGAATCTCTGTAACTGCTTGAGCCACCCTCGGCTACACATGCTTGTCATTATATTTTTTAGAGCTTGTCTCTGGTCGGAGTCTTTTGTTCTCGGGTTTTATCTAAGCCGTTTATGTGCAATGCCAATGTGGTTGATGGTGAAGGGTGGAGGGTGAAGACAACTTTGGTGGGAGAAGTCGTATCTCCGTGTTGAATGCTGTGCAAATAACACGCTTTATGCAGCAAAGTTTTTATTTTAAACTTCAATTTAGTCGACAACGCTTCGCGAATGCCTCAGTGAGTTGATGGGGGGAAAGTGTTGGGGGTAAATGTAACTAATGATGCGCCAGGCGGTTGTTGTGCAAGTTTCAGACAGAAATGGAGCAAATTCAGCACGTTCTCAAGTCAAACTACAACAACAGCAACAAGAACAACACCCAGAGGAACAACAAAGCCAAGAGTCGTCTCCTTAAGAGAGAGAGAACCACATTATTCAAGCCATAAAAATCGATGCAAACACAAAATGATTTACGACATGGACGTTGCTAGTAAAATAATAGTTACCACAATGAGTGGCAAACACAATCACATTGACAATTGATAAATTGCCATAATGAAAGTGAGTCAAACGTAAAATCTTTTGATTAACCAACCGATGTCCTGACGACCATTCGTCAAATCCAAATGGAAACTCGGTTTTGTTGTTGTTTAAATCGGATTGCTGTCCAGCATTCAGATTCATTCATTTGCATTCACACACATATTCATGAGTTGTGTATTGCGAGTTGTGTCTCCGCAGTGACCGTTTAGTCTCAGTAATTATTTATGTGCGCTGTCTGTTCCCAGAGGCGGAGCAGGCGGCCAATATTAAAATATTTTAAATAATTTAAACTTGTGTAAAACGAGTACTTTTTGAAATACATATCGAGAGCATTACCAACTGTTAGGGAGATGTTTATAGGTAATTGACTAGAATTTAAAAGAATACTTGTAATGTATTATTGGACGAATACTTATTATCAGGAGAATGAGATACTTTAATATAATATAAAATCTCCCCTTACAACAATGAGTTTGAAGCATGAGAGAGTTCAACTTGCCAGCAAAATAAATATAAATAAAATATGCAACATAAACTTAATATGCGTAATTAATACTACTTAAATTGCTTTGAGTAGAAGAACTGAATTGGGGTCCCACAAGTGCCAATTGCCCTTTGGGCCCATTACGAGCGCCCAACCGCTCCTGTGCATATCCCAACATAGATGAGATGACGCCCACATTCCTCATCTTCTTCTTCCGATTCTGGGAACTCAGGTTGCGGTTTTCCCTTTTACACAACGTATGCAATTTGCGTTTGCATTTTCCACTCCCCGTCTCCCTTTTATGGTGCGGACTTGATTTGCAAATTGTATTCATAATTTGATTAGGGAATACATTGGCTTTTTCCCAGTCTTGTTGCCACTTACTTTATAGGAATTGGTTTCCTTAAAGACGGGAAACTTACAATTTCAATTTAAAACAGACCAAAATAAGTGCGGAAGATCTAAAACTTATGTAACATAATGTAGTTATGTTATTTAAGAAATGCCAATTCTAAATTGAGAAATTTGCCTTCGGTCTTAGAAATTATGGGTGAGTGAGAGAGAAGAGGAAGAGGAAGAGAGTGAGTGGGAGCGGAAGAACGTGTCGGTGGCAAAGTTAGGCTAATTGGAATTTCAAAAGCGTAGAATAAGTCAACTTGAGCAAGTTTCCCATGAGTTTTTCATGCCTTTTAAAAGTTTAATTGGATTGCTTGTGCAATTATGTTAATTAAACATACGACACGCTTGAAATAAGCATTCTGCACTTATTTAAATTAGCTAATAGAGTTGAAATCCTATGAAAAGTTTTACCTTTCAAATCATTTTTCTAACTTTTTGTTGAATAACCTTTTTTATACCCAGATATAAATTTTCTTAATTTATTTGCTAGTGATACTCAATGCCATACAATAAGATTTTTGATACATATTCAATGTAGCAGAGGTCTCTCTATATATTACATGTAGGGATCGAAGGCAGCGTAGTATTTGAATAAAATTCTTGTTGCTTTAAAGTGCAAAGAGTTGAAACAATAAAAAATATTTTACGAATATGTGCACACGTTGTAAAAATATCATCGACAAGCTGCCAAAATGTAATGTAAACAACAGAAGTGCCTTAACAAACGCCAACAATTTTAATTAATTGCGTCAAATAAATAAAAAGGAACAAGTATGACTACAAATATGAAAGGAATGTAAACACACACACACACACACACACGCAACCGTGCTCAAATACCACTCTGTATGTGTGTGTGTGAATAATAAATAAATAAATAATTACGCGCTCGGCAACAAAAACGAACAATCGGCCACATGGCGCAACAAACGTAAACGTAAACGTATCTGTATCTGTATCTCTATTTGTATCTGGCCCGCTATCTGCAGCTGAGCCTGCAACTGTAAGTGGCAGCTGCCTGAACTTGAGGCATGGCAGCGTGGGAACCTTACAAATTCGCGGCATTTTAAATACTCCTTGCTGCGTGGCACGAAAAAAAAAAGCAAAGCGAATTTAAATTTTAGCACGGCAACAACTTTTTTGACGTCAGCGGAGGCTGAACGTGCAACATCCCCAGTGAGCCGGGGCATAATTGAAATGTTGCAACTACAGCTATAAGTATAACGGCGTTAACTCACTTTTAAAGGATGCCTCCGCTAACTGGCAGACTGTTTGTCTGTCTGTCCGTCCGTCTGTCTGTCTCTCTGTCTGGCAGGAAGTGCGCCATTATTTTGTATTTACATTTTCATCTTTGATTATAATTTGTATGCAGTCAACTCCTTTTTTTGAGTCTTTTAATTTGTTGTTGATGCTCATGCTGCTTTCGACTTATTAAAATATGCAAAGCAAAATATATTCCATGCATTACAAATGCGACGGCACCAAGGACAGAACATGTGTATACTAAAGTATCTATGTATCTACATGTATATGTATCTTTGTATCTGTGTTATCGCTGCCTCCAGTTGGGACAGCATCCTTGCTTCAATCAGCGCGACAATTGCGAGCGCAAATAGCAAATCAAATATTGTTGCAATTTTTTGGCAGTAACAAAAATTGGAAGTCAACAAATAAGTTTAGCGAACAACTTTGAGAAACTCGTACTAAAGATAGAAGTGAAAGATGTACAAGACTATTTCGGTAAATAGTTGCTAGTTGAATGTATCTTATTCAGCTCAATTCTAGAATACTTTGCGTTTAAAAATATCTTTTCTAAATTCTAGAATCCGTAGAGATTGTCGATAGTACTTTATATATAGTACTTATCGGTGAATAGTTGAGATTTTTAATTTCATTAAAAACATTTATAAATTTATTTAAAGCTGATTCTTAAGGAAATGATTCACATTACTTTGACAGCTACAACAAGTAATCATATTATTATTCAGATTGTCCCACGACTCAAATCATTTGATACTTTTAAGCACATTGCTGTTGTTCTATACGAATCTCATAGATTTAAACAGTGAGTTTGACTTTACAACGAAAGCTGATTAAGAGCTCAGTTGCTCTCGCTACAATTGAGCAAATATAATATTCCCTTTGGCTTGTGCAGGTATAAAACATCGCTGAACGTGCAGAAACATGTTGGAAATGTGAGCTCAGAGCAACGTCAGCAGCAGCAGCAACAACATGGAGGAGCAGCAACATGGAGGAGCACCAGGACCAGCAGCAAGAAACAAAGTTCTATATCGATTTTATAGTTGCCGTTGCCGTTGCCTTTGCCACAGGCATTGGCGAGAAAGCTGTAAAAATATCCAGAGACGTAATCAAAACGAATGTTGCTTGGGTTTTAAATGCGCTTAATTTTTTGCAATGTGTGGCTTGGTGATGCGGTGATGGTGGAGATGTGGTGATGGTGCCACCGGATGCTGCTCTAAAGTGCTTATGGCTCCTGCACTGGACGATGCCAGTTTTAGTAATCTGTTCGCTCGTTTGTTGTCCTTGGTGACTTGGCTGGGGTTGGCTACGTGTCCAGAGCTGGCATTGTGTTTAGCGTTTGCTTTTGGCTTGGGCTTGATTTTGGGTTTGCGAATGTGGCAGGAAGTGAATTCAATGCGGGCACACCCAGAAAAAAGGACAATGCAATGTGCAGAAAACTGCAATGCTGTTGTAAATCAGGATGTCAGACCCTGACAGGATGTGATAGCCGTTGCATACAGTTATCCCCCTGCAGGCCATTGACAAACGCTTAATTAAACCTTAATTTTTCATGCAGACCTGAATTGTGAGCACATTTTCATAAATTATTAAAGGCATTCCCCATTCACCCCCAAACTCGTGTTTGTTTTTCTGCCACGGATACGCCCGAAAAAGATGTGCGTGTGTGAGTTTTTGTATGTGGAGTGTGGAAAACATTGTCACTCGACACACACTCGTGTGTATCCGGAAAAGCTATCAACGAAGCTATTTTCCATGCAGTTATTTCTGTCTCTTTGCATTTTTAAAATAATTTTTTTTAATATACTGTGTACATTTGTAAAGTTGACTGCTAAAAGATAAACTGTAAACGCCCCATTGTTATCCGAGCAGCGAATGCACTGAAATTAGTTCAACTGCAGTTTTTATACCCTGTCACGAAAGGGCTTCAAAAGGGGCATATTAGTTATTTAATCTTTCAATAAATGAAGTGTATCTTTAAGACTTTTAGTTACTAGACTCTCCATAAATAAAGTTCAAGTACTTTTCACACTAAAATTCTCTTTGTTTTCTAGGGTATTTTTAGGAAGTATATTCACACATTTTCCTGTGTTACTTGCTTGTTATGCAGTTGCATTGTCTTCGCCATCTTCGCATGTTGCCCTCATCTCGACCTGTTCTTTATCTATGTCAAAAATGGTGGCTCACGCACGATATTGTCTCTTGTTTTTTGAAACCCTCTCGTGGCTCCCTCTTTTTCACTCTCTCACTGTTGTTCTTTCTATTGCTGTCTCTTTCTCGGGTCCCTTGTTTATTGTCGGCTTTGGTGTTGCTGTTTGTGCATATTGACATCGTTCTGACAAACAACATACTCCTCCTTCTCATTCTTCCCTTCCCTTTACTCAGCTCTTCTTCTTTGCTCAGCCCCATGTGTCTTCTGCTCGTTGTGACATGTGCAGACACACGCACTTCATGGACCTTTTGGCATTTCCGTTTCCTCTCTGCAAAGCTTGGCACATTTTTTGCTTGTTTTCCTGTTTGTCTTTCAATAACTGCGTGTATTTTGTGTCTGTCTCATATGCGAGGTGTACCTCTAAACTTGTTTACTAAAGAAGCATATTCCGTATGTTGACGTTGTTTGCAACCAATTTGTCAAATTTTATTTCACAACTTCTCAAGCTACCCTCGTTGTGTGAATGACGTTGTATGTGTAAATGTTGTTGTATGTGGGTTATTTTGTCTGTTTGTTCAGTTACATATAATCATATTAACTTAAAGGTTCCTTGACAGTTGCCTGAGATTTAAAAGACTTTGTCCTTAACTTTCTTTAGTGATGAACAATCGTTGGCGGAACTTGAATACACAATTTAATTCATGGCTCGACATTTGAAAGAAAATTCAATCAGTGTACTGTGCCTGTCCTGACATTCATTTTGGCATTTGCCCAATCCAAGTGAACTGCTAACTTTTCGAGAAGACCAGCATGAAAGAGATGTTTGAGTCAGAGTCTGAACTAAAATGAAGTCAGGTTGCTCCACTTGACTTGAATTCTGTGTACGAGGAAATGCAAGAACACGTTGTCATGGTTCATATACTCGAAGAAGACCATGTCCTGGTTGCCAGACTTAATTAATGCTAGAACTGATTACACTCAGACACAAAGGGAAGACAACGTGTCCTTCTTGTGTGCAGTTGGAAATGTTGCTCATTTTGTCATTGATTTAGGTACGTTTAAACCTCGTCCTCAACTCTGTTTGCCTGACACGTGCCGTGGCAAGCGGAAAAGCAAAATGGGAAATGGTAAATGGCAAATTGCAAAACAAAACGCGGCGTGATGGGGCGTGCTTTAGCTTTGGGTCAGCTTATTGTCGTTTAATTGCAACATTTCCCACTCGCCCAACATTCCACGGTTCCACGGCATTTGCCTTGGTCAAGTGCATAGCCACATCGCAAGTTCGAGTCTGACATTAAGTGGATTGTACGCGTACCAGCGATGTTCAAGTCCAAGGATTACAATATACTGAGCTGGTTATTGTGGGAAATAGCAACAGAGAAGGAACCCAAGGGAGGATAACCATGAGGATTAAACAGCAGGAAGTTGGTTGAAAGGAACAAAATTACATTACGTCTAATTGCAGTAAAGGAAATGACTATCGTCATAACAGTAATTGATAGAAACTTACACTAGAGTAGATACTGCTGATAGTTTCTATTATACCATATATTGTTATTCTTTTTACACAACTTTAACTTTAAAGCAACTTTAACTTTTAAACTCTTAAATTTCTTTATCCCTTTAAATTTAGTCTTAGTTTAATAAACTTTTTCACATTTGTTTGACAAAATTCAACAGATTGCCAATTGATATCTAAAAGCTCTCTAAATTTATAGACTTAGTTTAAATACATTCAGAATCAGCATTTACAATTGCAATTAATTGTGTTTAAACTGTATATCGGATTGTTTGCCTAATTTTCATTTTATTTAACTTGCATTTGATTATTGCAAACAAAATGTGATTTTAGTAAATATCTACAGAAATATTTGGATTGCCAGGAGCAGTTAGCATTGTTTGACCATTTGCCAGTTTGTCAATTGCATAGTTAAATTTGAAGTTAAATACAATTAACCCCGCTGTGACCTCAACTGGCAAAAGAGGCGTTGAAATGTTGTCAGTTTCGATTGCAGCAATTTGTTATATATTTAGGATTAAAATAAATCAAACGACCAATTTGTCGATTAGTTAATTAAACTTCAACTTTTATGCACTCTATTATTATTTATAAATATAGTATGCATGTTATTAATGAAATTAAATTGCCTGCATTTACAAGTAATTTAAGTTAATTATTGTCTTCATCGGCTGACATTTGACTTGGCTAATTGGATTGCCAATTGAGCAAGAAAATGGCATTTCAATTAGCTGCAACAATACGAACGAACAACTGGACTTTTTGGCAATTCCATTATGTCACAGGATGTAACCCAAATTGTTTTTTTCATCGAGTTAAATGACATAAAATATCGATTGTCGCTCTCCATCGAATTGACCCACTTAGCTTGATGAAAATTATTTTGTTGATCATAATCATCTCCCAAGGTGTTTTTCCAATTTATCACAGCCTTGCGCTAATCAGAACCAAGCAGATGTCGTGATGGATGACGCTAATGTCAGAGCATCAGTTTCACCAGGTGTGTAAGTACGTGGTTGTGAACAAGTCTGTACAGGTGTGTGTGTGTGTGAGTGCTAATGAAAATTAACAACACCCAATCGAGCAACGCTGCTAAAGAGCAACACACGCCAAAGGCAATAATCGTCAGTTTCAACAACAACAGCAAGATGAAAATTAACATTTCTTATGGCCGACTAATTCTTACCCTGATTTAGATGTTTATGGTGTTATTTTGCTAGAAATTATTGTAGTTATTTAAAAATACATATTTCATTGAAATTATATTAAAAGTTCATAATTTTACAAAATTTTTGGATTATATAAATTTGCTTTAAATTGAATATTTTTATATTAATATATACGTTATTTATAACAAATTAATTTATATACATTTTTTAATTTTACTGATTATTTTTATTTCACTGCATTAGAAATTTAAGCTATTAAATGAAAACTGATTAACAAATTAATTTTAGTAAATTTCATATTTATTTGTATTTTATTGAAAGGAAGAATATACAACTTTATTAAGTTCATACTTTGCGAAATTTAAAGAGTTAGGTTATCTGCAAGTTTTTTTATATCTGACTGCTTTAGATGCCCAAAAGTATGCTATATTTAATTTAACGAAGTTTACTTTGAGATACTTTTCGCTTGAAAGACATATAAGTTGATAAAGTGTGACCCAAATTAGCTCAGCTTAAGCCAATTTCGATAGGCGTAGTTAAGAACTAAACACTTAAACGCTTCTGTGCGTTATTATCGCTTGACTGACGCTGAAGTTTTTCTAATCTACCTGGGAATTTCGAATTTGTCAAGCCCAAATTGAATGAGTGAAGGAAGGAAGGAAGGAGGGAAGGCGACCTGCTGAGCTGCATTAAAGCTCTTGACATTGATTGGATTAACACAGGAAGAAGCTGGCGAAGAGAGTTGATTATTGCGTCTATACTTTCTCTTTCTAATCAATGAACAGCCACTTGAACTAATTGCCAGCAGGATGCAAATGAAGTGAGTGTCTGGTCTAGATATACGAGAGTTGTATAAAGAGCTCTATGAAATGAAAACAAAACTTGTGGCGATAATAAAGCATCGGTCCCATTGAGCAAATCGAGCGATAAGCTCTATAAAATGATGCTCAAGAGCTTGGAGAGCAGTTGAAACGCAGCTGCCGCAATGAAGTGTCGCCAACTATTTGAATTGCTGCTTGGATTATCATTCACTTGGACACTGGCCATATCAGACTTGGAGTTTAATGTCCGTTTTATGGAGCAAGTGTTGAGGAATGTGAATGACAGCGTCGAGCCATGTGAGGATTTCTACAGTTATGCCTGTGGTAATTGGACGGCAAACTACAAGGATACACACAACTACTTGGACATGCCGGGTTATATGGATTACAAATACAACACACAGCTGTTGCGAGTGTTGCAGATGCAGCATCAGCAAGGTGACATCTATGATCTGCTTTGGTCATACTACGTGTCCTGTCGCGACTTGAACGATCCGGCGCTAAATGAGTTGTTGCATCTGCTGGAGCCGCAGTTGGAGCTGGAGTGGCCAATCTTTAAGAGCAATCAGAGCGATATTTGGCGCAATGAAACGCACTTCGATTGGCTCGCAACATTGGCCAAGTTGCGCTCTTATGGCCTCAATGGCGTCTTTATCAGGCAGGATGTGAATGTGCGACGCGAGAATGGTTCGCATTATGTGATCATGTTGATGCCACAATCCGCTGATGAAACGCCGCTGATCGAACAAAATATACTTGATTTATATGTGGCTTTTGGTGTGGATGAGCTGTTGGCCAAGAATCTGACAGCCAAGCTCATGCAGTTCGAGTGGCAACTGGGTAACCTGACGCGTCAAATGAAGCTGCAGGCGACGAGCAACCTCGTCGAATGGACGTTGCCAGAGCTGCAGCAACACTTGCCCCAAATCGACTGGAGTCACTATCTGTTGCATCTGCTGGGACAGTCGCCAGATGCGTTGCAGTTGCTGCAAGTCTCATCGCTCGACGAAAACTATCTGCAGCAACTGCAACGGATATTCAAGCAGAGCTCCAACGAGACAATCTGTTATTATCTCATGTTCAAGTTGCTCTACGCTCTCACCGAGGAGCTGCCCATGGGCAGCGGCAAGGAGTCGCGTTCCATTCCCTGCCTGCTGCAATTGCGAGGCCACCTGCCACTGGCGATGCACTTCCTCTACGAGACGCATTACTATGGCAGCAGACGAGAGGAGACCGATGCCGCTTTGCAGCGCTTGCAACAGAAACTGAGCCAGCAATTTGAGCGACTGTTGCAACAGAATCATCTGCAGTTGAGTGCAGAGGAACAGGCCTATGTTCTGGAAGAGTTGCGTAGCCTGCGCCTCAAAATCGGCAACTTGCCACCGCGTTTGAGCATGCAACAAGTGCTGGACTACTACAAGGATCTGCAGCTGCAGGATAATGATTTCTATGGCAACAAGTTGCAACTGCTGAAGTTCTACCAACGACGCGATCAACAATGGTTGGCCAATCAGCCAACTTGGGATTACTATCATCAGGACGCGTTTGTGGCACGCAGCTCGTCGCCGGTGAAAATCTTTCAGAATGCCGTGTTGCTGCCACACGGCTACCTGCAGCTGCCCTTGTTCGATGTAAGGTTCTCTGAGCTGCTGCAACATGCCCAATTGGGCTTCATTCTGGCCCATGAGCTGCAACATGCCTACGACCTCTTTCACATTGTCTACGATGCAAGGGGCAACTACAATACGACAGGCCTGGCGATTTTGCAACATTTCGCCAATTTCACCAGCTGCTACACGAGTGTCCACAATGCTCAACAGTTGCTGCTCTCGGAGAGCATGGCGGATATTGTTGGTTTACGCCTCGCCTTTGACTCCTACTTTCAACATGATCATGTTGAATGCGTAAAACACCCACACGATAAATACACGCAGCAGCAGCTGTTTTTTATCAACTCGGTGCAGTTCCTGTGCGCCAACATGCAACAGATAAGGGCTGATAGCATCACGGAGGATGTGGAGCATGGAATGCACAATGAACGCGTCAATCGCAATTGGCCACATCACGAACACTTTGCCAAGGCTTTCAACTGCACTGTGGGTCAGGCCATGCATCAGCCGCACCGTTGTCGACTGTGGTGAAGCGAGGGGAAGCCACAAGGGGAGCGGGGGAAATTGATAGATGAATATTGCGTGTGTCTAATAAAGCAAATATTGATTAGCTAGGAACGCAGTCTTTTATACGGATACCAAGAGGGCATACTAACTGTTTTTGTTGTTAAATTAACAATTTAAACACGATTTTAATTATCACTTTAATATAGGTCTAGCTATAATTGATAATGCCGATATACTGTACTAGTGTATATCATACTATCGATTTTAATGTTGCTTCACAAATAAGTGCAGGGTATCGTGCTAACCAGCAATTGTTACTCATTTATATCCAATGGGATAAATAAAAGCATGCCAACGCCATGACCTTGAGCAACAAGAACAATAATAATAAAAATAATAACAACAACAACAGGAGAGCACAGTGACAATAACAACAATGTGCATAAATTACAGCACGGCCTCTATTAAAATGTAAATGTGACCGCGCCCATTAATTCATTCATTCATTCTGCCATCCGTCCAACCATCCATCCACCATCCATTCATCCGGCCATCCATGATGTCAGCGTTACATCGTTAAAGGCTCAACTTGGCGTGCAAATTGTCTGCAGCAGGAACCGAAAAGGGAACAACAATGGCACTCATATATTTGCTTATTTAGCATACTCGTATTGTATTTTATTTAATTTATTGTTGCACATATATTTCGACGTCAATTTATGTGGCCCACGCACGTGTTGCATATGAATATTCGTAGTCGTCGACGAATTGGAAGCGCAGCAAGCGGACAGGCGGCATTAAAGTGTTGCAAATTGAAATTGTGTCAGTGGTGGCGGCGCTGTCAAATGACATGACTTGCCGGACATTGGGCATTGGGCTCTGGGCATGGTCATGGCATCATGTCCGACACTTGATACACATTTCACACCAGGCGCACAAAGTCAAAAGAGACAAACAGCAGTTGCTGCACAGTGGGACAAGCTTAAAAAGTTTTGAATAAAATTTAAATAGGAAATAGTGCTATAATTATTAATAAGACATCTTCGATCCTACGAAAGGTATATGTATTTTCTTAATCAGTATCCAACATCCTGATTCTGGGAGAAAGAGATTTGAAATATGTTTTCTGAATAAGTAACATCTTAATTTATCTTTAAAATTTTCTTATAATCAAATAGTAAAATCAATGTTAAATCTGAGAAATATTTTGCATAAGAAGGAGCGAAGAAAGGAACGAAACTAACGTGTATTTTGTATTCATTTACTTATTAATCATAAGTTTTGTTACTTTAACTATTTTATTGTGCGCTTGCACCACTGTTTTGGTGTCGTAGGGTTTCACATGCCACAAAGAATGCCGTCCATATATTTCAAAGCAAATGACAGCCGCGGGAGCCATGCAAATGTCATACATTTGGCCACCACCATAGCCGACATCTCGCCAATTGGTCACTTGATACACATTGGACCAAGCATTGTTCGGCTGGTAAGTACATCTGTTCGAGTGTTATTCTTTTATTTGTACTGGTTATCGTGGGTCTAAGCACTCCCCAGGTCGACTTGCTATGTTTGTCCATGGTTTTGCCTAATTAATGCGAGTGTACAACAAATTAAAATGCAATTTAAGCGACTCCGCAGACAGCTGCCACGTCTTCTTGCCCCGTTTTCCCATGTGCAGTTAGTTGGCCACAAAGTGGAGCCTACACACGAGCCAGAGTTAAAGCCAAAAGCCGGCGCTCGTCTAAAGCCAAAGCCAAAGCCTTAACCAAATCCAGAGCTCTTTGCATAATGGCAAACAAAGTTTTTGTTGCCTTGCAGCAAATGTGGGTTAAATGCTTTTTGCGGCTTGCAACCACAAAGCGCCAAACAGTCGCTGCCAGTATTGCGAGTTGGAGTTTGCGTTGACTGCGCTGTTGTTTACTCTGCTCTCTCTCTGTATTTTTTGTAAACTCTTTTTTCTGCTTTACCTTTTTGTGCGTTAAATGCAAATTCTCAATTTGGCCAACGAACGCAAAAGTTTTCCATTTAATTTAATTGAAACATTTAAAAAATAACCTAATGCTTTACCACACAATTCAAATAATAGAAATAAAAAAATAAAGTCAATTAGCCGACAATTAAGTTTGACTCTTTATAGAGTTTATACAATTGAGAGTAGTTCTCTGTCCTTAAATTTGTTTTGATTCAAGGGGTGAGTGTTTTGCTAGCTCACTTTAATCATTGGCAAGTATATTTAGATTTGGAATTATACTAACTGTCATTCCTTTGTTATGTGGCGCAATGAACTCATTACAAGTGAGTCTCTTATCAAAAACGAGTCATTATCTTGCTTGTATGAAACAATAGAAATTACGCATACGCCACGAGCTGTTTCATATTTTATATTGATTCATTTGAAAGACTTGGCAACCGTTTCCAGTTGTCTAATCAGGCCTACGTTTCATTACCACAAATTGTTACTCAGTGGGCGATAAACAGCAATTTGGTTAGCCAAAACCAGTTTGAACATGCAACTGCAACTGCAGCATCAGCATTGTAAATAAACTTGTTTATGCTAAAAATATTAGCAATAATTACAATCAAATTTCCGGCTGGCTGGCAATGTGGACTGTTAACTATGTCAACTCGATAAGATTTGCATGCAACACAAAGTAAGATTTATTTGTGTGTGAGTGTGTGTATCTCAAATATTGCCTGTCTTGATTGACAGACGGCAGTCGACTCTCAACTCTTGAGTCTCGCCACTCGTCAAACGGCACTTTGGTCAGTCAATTATTTATGCTGACACTTAGTGCGCTTGAGACTGCAAGATAATTGGCAAAATGCATACACATACAGATAAACACACACAGATGCATATACAGATTAGGGATGGATATTGGCAAAAAGAAGGTATCGATATTTTCATCGCGAAAAATGTCACAAGACATATTATATGGAAATAAATACAAAAATGATAATAAAATAATTGTTTATATTTTAATTCGATGCATTGAATATCATATAATTATTTACTTAAATATTATATACAATACCGATATCACCATATCGACGTCCATCTCTAATACAGGGTAGAAAACCACATACGCATAAAGCGAGCGTCACACGTGTCGTATGCGTGACGTGAACGTCGAATGTGGCTCATGTTAATGCGTTGGCAAACAACATTAGCACAACCAGCTACACACACACAACTGAGGTTTATACACATGTTGTGCACATCGTTGCCAGGTAGACATGACCATAGACACCATAAAAACCATTTTATGCAGTCTGTCACATTTAATGGCTACGATTCGCGTTGCAAATTTGCAAATTTGGCTGTCGAACCAAAATCGGCATTCGCTGCATTTAATTGCTACATTTTGTGGTAAGAAGTTAGTGCAGGTGGCCAAAATCATTAGCAATTAACTGAAATTCTGCAAAAGCTATCGTAATTAAAATCCAATGCCAAGTTTGTAAAGAACGGAAGCAACGAAACGAATCGAAAAGTTGAAAGGCAATCTGGAAATGTGTAAAGCAAGAAATGAAGGAAATTTAATCACTTAGGTGACTGACGGAAAGTCAGTAATAAAGCGAATTAAAGCGAAAGAGGACAAAGAAAGAGAATGATGTTGAGGGTGAGGAAATAAAGTTGACAGAATGAATGAATGAGTTGAGTCACAAATTCCATGATTATTCATATTCTTGCCGCGAATCATTGTCATATGAATAACATTGGAATTTTCTCAGCTCGTTTGTCTTCTCATAATTGGAATTACTTTTTCAATGTCTACGCCACTGGCTGTCTAACTAAATAGGCTGTCTAATATGCAGCTTATCGGTTTTTGTCGGGCGAAACTTTGGCCAAAGGCTGTTGCCTCAAGCAATTAGCCAAAGTGTCGTCGACTCATATGCTTAGTGACAACAACAAAAACAACGAGTTTAGCACGACACAACAATAACAGTCTACGATTTATCCGGCAGCTGTGCATATGGAAAAGCTCATAAAACCCCGGCAAACAGTTGAGTGGCGCCGTCGGACACGCCGGAATGGGGCGTGGCCACTTATGGTACACACACACACACTCATACTTTCACAGAGCATTTCATTCATGCTTTGCTAGCTGCCTATTTTGTTGTTGTTGTTGTAGCTGTTGTTGTTGTTTACGCTTCATTTGGCTTTTTTACTTGGATTCATTTGGTTTCTTGTTGGCCTTTTTTGGGAGCTTGAGGCGCACGCTTTGGCGCTAATTAATGGTTAGACTTCAATCTCATACATATTAAAGTACGTTTATTGCCATAATTGTTGACTGAGTCGATACCCTCTATAGTAGAAGCTAAAGGGTAACTTAGCTGCATTTAATTTATCTACAAGAAATTGAGAAATTTGTACATGCTTCCTTAAACGCTTTTAACATATAATTGATAAAAAATAATAATAGATCAAGAATTATATGTAAAATATTTTATATTCGAACTACTTTTATAATATAGCAGAAAATATAATCGTATTTCTATTAATTTCCTCTGGCAATGAGGTACAAAGAATTGTATTTATCAACATGAGGCGCCTATATATGGTATATAAATTGTTGGGCATATATGTGCATAAGTATTTGCCATATATAAGGCGAAATAAGCTGTGGCAAATAAGCAGAAACAAACAAATTGATTTTGTGTTTATTTTGGAATTTGCATAGCGCAAAATGTGGCTCATGTTTGCACGAATTTCTGTTTACGATACAATCAAAGTGAGGGGCCATCCAAATTAAATGGAATTTCTAGAAATTAAAATTTTCTATTTATGAGTACTTTTCTTCGTTACTCTAACAGAGGAAATAGTTAATTTTTGACTAAATATGTACAAGCCTAGATTAGAGTACTATACACCACAGACATTTTAACTTTTAAGATTGAGCGATTGAATAAAACATTTTAAAATTTACAATCTAATTAGTATATTATTCCAAATGTTTTTTTTTTTATAATTCGAAGCCACAAAACCGCTTTCAAAATGGAATTAACCAATTGTCCAACAGCATTGCAAATTGTAAAAGCAACAACTTTATTTCAGAAATAAAACAAAGCAATTAAAATAGCTGCCAGGAGATGCAACAAAAACTGAACCACAACGAAATGGCAGACGTATATGGGTCACAGGCTTCTGGTAAAAGTTGCAGGCCAGTTCAGTGAAACCCCATTACAATGCCAATCGACAAAATGCTGACAGGCATTGCCCGAAATGTCAGAACTCCCTCATTCCAGGCCCAAACGGAAGGGAAGATGCTTGCAACACTCCAAAAACTTTGGGCAGGCACACAATGGAAGTTGTGCGGAAGCTGCCTCGCCAAGAGCACTTGACAGGGCAGCACAAGGATGGGATTGCAACCATGGCTAATTCAGAGGCAAGTCAAGTTTTTAATACGCGTCTGGTAGCGGCAAGTGCTACACTGACAAAAACGAACGATTTCTAAAACTAAGAATATTTGACTTATTTTATCTAAATATTGACAGATTCATTAAGAAAAAAATACAACAATAAGTGGACTTATATTAAGTTTGATTTTAAGTGTTTTTAAGTAATTTTGCTTCATGAAGTTTAGAATCAAATTTATGTTTGATCAGTGCAGTGCTGCATTTCAGCATCCATGACTCAGCCAAGTTGCAAGCTTATAGTCAACATTTTGATGCTGTTGCATAACAACAGAAACTGCAACAACGGCATTCATTAATCATCATGCCCAAGCTCAAGACGACTCCATAGAAATTGAGAGCAAACCCAATAAAACTCAGCCAACCCAGCGACAGAATGGAAAATGCCAACAGATAGGAAAGCACACAGGCAACCGCACCAAACCACTCGGGTGGCTGAGGAGGCATTCAATCAGTTGGTGGGTCAAACAGTTTGGGGAGCCACCCACATAAATACTTTCCATTGCGTAAATTGTGTGGGTGACTGCCATCGATGATAAATGTCTGACGGCTGAGATTGCAACGCAAAATTAATGGTTCTTCTCTCCAGTTTGCGGGTGGTTTGAGTGCTACAAAAAGGTTGCAATTGCGTTAAATGAATGATAAGTGCACAAACAGGTGGAGCTTTTACGGGCAAGAGAGTTTAATGAGCATCATTGTGCAAAAGAGAAAATATAAATGGAAACTTCAACAGTTAGTTTATACAGCTGAATTATTTATAACAATTTCATAGTTGCCACAGTAACACTCAATATTTTATAAGTCAAAAATAGATTCTTTTCCTAAAAAACAGTTGAAAATAATTTATTTATAAAATTTATCTTCGGGTCTGATTTTTTGATATGATGGATTTTTGATATACAAACATACGACATACAATAGATAGAATCAATAGTTTTTTATATTGATCGATGTTGCTTTCTTCAATAACAGTCTAAAGTTAAAAGAGGGCTTATAAACAAGGTACTTCTATAGAAAACTGGCTTAAAGACTTTAGCCCTATGCTGGGCATACTGAATGCATATCCATTCAGTTCCCGTCAGGTAGATAAAATAAAGCTTAACAACCTGCTCAAAGGCAGGCAGCTGTCATTCACGTGGAAAATAAAATGTAAAAGAAATCCATTACAATATTTTCGCTTTCACCGTTCGCCGTTCGTTGCTCAGACAAAATCCCTGACCTTTGTGGTTGCCATCTCTCTCTCTCTCTCACTACCTTACTCTCTCTCTTTCTCTGTATATTTGAGTTAATTACACATGGGGCCACAAGTTCCCTCTCCAATGAAACAGAGAAGACTGTGAGGCAGCCTACAGTGCCTTCAAATTTGGGTCAGCCACTAAGCGTAAGTGAGTGTTATGTAAATTACAGTGCCGCTGCTCAAAAAGGACCTGCAAGGTTCCCTCCACCCCCTCACCTCCCTCTTCCGCTGTTGCCATCACTCTGGATTGTTGTTGTTGTTGGGAAAGCTGGAAAAGCTGATGGAAAAACTGTTGACGCGCCCGTTTTGAGGAGGCCGTTAGTTAAACTGAACGCTGTCATTTCATTTCTCGTGGTGCGTTTTTAATTTAGCTGCAGTTGGCAGCTGCAAAGTGCTTATAATCTGTGTGAGTGCGTGTGTTTGTGTGTGTGTTTGGGGAATGGGGCACAACAGTAAACACATGCAGATGCAGCCAGAAGCAAAGAAGAAGCAGCAGCGACAAAGCTGATGAAATGCTCATATGTAAGTCGCTGTCGTCGAGCAACCGCAGATTATATCATAACCCCAGCCACACAGTCGTCATCATCATCATCATCATCTTTGTGCCCCCTCTCTCTCACACACACCCCTCTCCGTCTTTGTCTTTCTGACTGTAATAATGCCCCATGCGTCGGCCATTGACCATGACGAAGAGCAGCGCCAAAGCAGAATGTAAATAAAGCACAATAACAAGACAAGACGCGACAACAAGTACGAGTAAGCCAAAATGCAATCGAGAGTGCACGACTACTAAGATACTCATTGTACATAAATCACAAAAACATACTTAAATCTAGTGAAAGTATGGTCAATTTTTATTGTTAAATTCACTCTCTTAAACCATCTGCAAAATGGCAAGACAAACCAATTCCTCATTTTGTTTATTAATTCAAACAGGTGTGGAGACGTAATGGGTCATAGAGCAAATTAACTTTACAATGGTCAAGATAGTTAAGTTAATATCAGATAAAGAACTGTTTTAAGAAATCTGCAATCACTTTAGCTATATTTATCGAATATCTCTCGAAACAATTTATACCCTTTCCCAATTTGTATACAGGGTACAATAAGAAGGAACAATGAAGACGCGGAAAAGTGCTTTATATATAGCAGACCAAGCACCGACAACGACGTCAACATCAACATCGACATCGACACCGGCTGGGTCTGTGGCACTTCCCCATTTTGCTGAGGAAGGCGGCATATACAAGTCAACAATCTCATAATCAGTTAAATTACAAAGCAAAACAATGGACAGAGAGGGAGGCAACATTTGTGGGGTAAGAGCAGGAGGGGGCAACTCGATGAAGTTGCAAGTAAATTGGTGCTTAATGAGCTGGCCAAGTTGCTTAGTGGGAGTGGCGCAACACAGGCCACTGTCTTAGTTGGCCAAATATGATCTAAAATTGGTTTGTCGGCCTGTGGCAACAACAAACCGATAAGTCTTCAACTCATGCTGCAGCAATTTGCACGACAATAAAAAACAACACCAACTTGTCGGAGCATGCCTCAAAAGGCCAAAGGGCATGTTGTACATATATTGTACACACAAGTGTGTAGGTGTGTATGTGTGTTTGTGTGGGTGTGGCGAAATGGCATCATCAGGGTTATCGATAACAACGTTATGGATGTATCTACAAGTACTTGCATCGAATATGCTTAACAAAAGACAGGAAGACAGCTCGACCGACGGGTCACTTACAATTGCTGACCCATTTTGGGGCGGTTGGCCAGCTGACCAAATTGTTTGTTCATTGCATTGAATTAATTATTACGTATGCTTTATAGGCACGTCCGACATGTGGAGCAGCTCTTCTGGGCGCGTCCAGTGGAATGAGAGAGCGCAGTGCTAAAAATAACAAACACTCTACGATGAAAAAACGATGAAAAACATTGAAAAACTCCAACCGAACCGAAAACGGGCGTTTTCGAACTTTTTGTCATAGTCGCTGGCTGCAACGGCCACAAAAATAGCCGCACAAATCTCATTGAGAGTCGTAGCCGTGTGCTCCATTTGCCACAAAACAACAAAAGCGACTGCGACAGGAAAGCAATGTTATTCTTTCTATATCTAAACAAACTTTTGGATGCACTGCAATTTAAAATAAAACGGAATTTTCTTAAGGTAATTTAAGATTTAAATCAGTAGCTCATATTATTTATCTTTTTTTTCGGCAGATATTTTCTAGGAAATATATTTTTAAGTCGTGTAAATAAAAGAGGCAAAACTTGACGGGATAACAATATTTTGATTTATAAATAACCGATCTCACAATGCTCTACAATTCAATATGAAAAGGAAATTTGTAAAGTAATTTAATAACATTTAAAATCAATCCGAAATTTTTCAAAATAAAATCATACATATTATTTATCTCAGCGATTTCTTTTAGAAAATGAATTTGTGGGTCTAATTTTTATTTATTTTCCAAGCGCCACATATCGGTTTTAATGCCGTTTCGGAAAGGGCATTGGGATATAAAATGAAAACGTAAATAATCTCTTGGGCATGGCTAGGGCCGGTCGTCGTCATCGAGTCTCAATTTCATCATCTCTTTGCCGGCCTGGAAATGTTCCAAAACGTATGAAAAAACAAAAAAGAAAATTTAATGCGGTCACTGGCTTTTTGACACGCCGCAAACTATTTTCGAATATGAATCTATTCAGACTGAGTATTCATTTCGCCTTGGTCAGCATTGGAGTTGTTTTTGTTATTTTTAGTGCCGTCTGAAGAGCGAGACAGAAAGAGAGAGATGAAAGTACGCCATGAACCGGCTGGATAGTTCACTTCGTAATGCTTGGAGCATCCTTCAATTTTTCAAGCAGCTGATGTTATGTAAATTTGTTTGTACGTTTTCTTTTCTTTCTTTCTGCAAATGCTGATGTTAATGATGATGATGTTGAAGATGATAACGATGTTGACTTGAAGTGTAGCTGCAAGCTCCGTCGAAAACTAATAAAACGTCAAAGCAATTTTGACAACTTGCAAGTTGCAGGAAAAAAACTTTTCAAATGGAAAGTTTTTCTTTCTCTTCATGCATGCTTTTATACCCTTTTGTAAGCAAGTAGTAATATCATAACTTGTGCCAAAATATATATTGGACCTCATTATTTTAATCATTTTAAGAAACTTTCTTAACAAAAGAAAGCTTTGAAATTATTTAAAAATTATTTTTTCAAGTGCAGTGTATCTCAGAGATAAGTACAGCGTATCTTCTAGTCAAGCATTCTTTTTAGTATGCACGTAGACAATTTATCTACAAATATGAACATTATTTTGAGTGTTTTTCATATGCTTACAACTGAAATTGTTGAAGTATTATTCCTTGAGTACTTCAAAGATATACATAAATCTGAAAAGTTAGTATTGAGATATGTATCTTCCACTCTTCCGGTTACTAGACTGTTAGAAAAATAAAATTTAAATTTCGTCTTAATATAAAATGATTTATTAATGACGAAATGTTAAATCTTATTAGTATTTCTACACCTATGTCGGCAATAATGAGTAGTTCCTTAAATAACTCGGCTAATTCTGTAGCACAGGGTATAGAAAATAAAATTTAAATTTCGTCTTAATATAAAATGATTTATTAATGACGAAATGTTAAATCTTATTAGTATTTCTACACCTATGTCGGCAATAATGAGTAGTTCCTTAAATAACTCGGCTAATTCTGTAGCACAGGGTATAGATAATATAAAATGACAATGACATACAATATTTTAGCCTACAATGTTTGAGCACTGAGTCACAAACTTCAGGTCAAAACAATTATACCCTGTAGGGGGGTCATCGCAAAAAAAAAGTAGACAAAGTCTCAGAGCAGCTTGGCAACGCTTTGTGCAATTTTTAACAAGTGAAAAGTTAGTCTTGCCAGTTATTCTCCAGCCAATGGGAGGGCCATTGCTTTCATTTCTGCTATAGTTCTTTTGCTGGAGAGGCGTTATTTATGTATCCAGCAAGCAGACATAAAAAAACCTTGAAGACGAAACTAGAGTTAGGCAGGGAGCCTAAGGGGGAGTGTCTGTCAGCGGAGCTTAAAGTTATCAGATATGAAACCGCGTTATTAAAGCCGTGTGAAAATTGCGGCTTAAGTGTTAAATTGCCATCACTGAATGTGACGGTGTGTATGTGGATGTGGGTGTGAGTGAGTGAGTCTGTGTGTGTGTGTGTAGGTGAAGAATGTCAAGAGTGATAAGCGCTCTGTTTATAGAGTTGTCGAGTGCTCATAAAATATGTAGACTCACTTGCAATGCTACCTGTGCATTTGATACGCCCATTTTGCGCGGTTTTTTGGTTTTTGGGATAACATGGGTGAAGTGCGGCTCAAGTACCGCTCATTAGCACACAAACACACACATAGACCCACATACGCACACGCAGAGAGAATTCGAATGAAGTTGTAAGTGCTGAGAGGCCACTCGTTCTAAAGTGTTTTCCAGGCAGCCAGGAAAATGCCAGCGGGTTGCCTACAAAACAGCTCTTGACCCTGGGCCAGTAGACAACAACAATAAAAACAACAAGAAGAATAAGCCCATTAAGTTTATGACTTATGCCGTTTACACTCCTCATCTCAATTGAATGACTCAGGCCGTATCCTTGTTCGCGTGCATTTCGGGCATTAAAGGACCTCGAAGTCGACCTCATCCAACCCCAAAGCCCACGACATGCTAATAATATTATAAATGCTTCTACTGTGACCAGTAACAAATTTCCCGTCAGCATTTTATGCCCTTGCCGAGAGTATTTTAATTTTGTCCAGAAGTGTGCAACGCTTTAAAGAGGGCGTGGCACTATACAAAATATTCATAATTTCTTGATAATCAAAACGACCTAAGTGTAAATAGCCATGTTTGTACCACAATATATATCATATATTTCACATAGGAAATATCGATCGTATAACAACCTTAAGTATGAAAATATTATTTTTTTCGATATATGTATATATAATATAGGTCTCTGCAAGGGTATTAAATCTTCATTCTACTAGCTATAACAATTCCTTCTTGTTTTATTTTCTTCTCCAGTGGCCGCATAAATGTGTCTCAATTCAATTAATTTGGAGCCAGGTCCTTAAGTGCCTTCCGCCAGGATCCACTCCGTGGTTAAATTTTAATGTTGCGGTTCATGTGCGGCACAACTCGAGCATTAGCCAATGGAAATTTAATTGCCTGAGGTTTGCATAAATTGCCAACCAGCGACGCAATAATTCGAAATTTTCGGTAAATTTTCGTCAAATTTTCACCAGATTTATATTAAGCTTTTAAATTCACGCAAGCTCATTAAATATTTGAAGTAGAAATAAATGTTGAATCGCAAAATGTTATTTGAAAGTAAATTTTGGCCAAAAGCTTGACGAAGGCGCAAAGTACCATGAAAAAAGGAGCACGCTGCAAATTATGAAAAGTACTCGTAAAGCGACATAGAAAAGTGGAAAATGCGCCATTGACGCGATGGCGTTGGAAACGTCGACCGCAAAATGCAAATGAAAATGCAAAATGTAAATTCATGAAAAGGCCGAGAAGAAAACAGGTCTGGGTCTGAGCGTCAGCTGTCGACGCTGCTCTTGAGCTTGAATGGCAGGGAGACAACCAGAGTTAGAGTTACAGGCAAACATCCCTACTCACAGTTAGAGACCTATGTACATACATATATACTGTGAATACATGTGTAGTGTGTCTGAGTCGGGTCTGTCTCTGGGTCTCTGGCAATTACGTCAATTGCGCAAACGTCCAAATGTAACAAACAAAACCGTTAAACCGAATTCCCGTGCAATTTATGACAGTGTCATTGTCGCGACTGACAACTAGTCTTTGCTTTTTCTAAACCCTGTAACCTGAATTGTTAGTAATTGGCAAAAGAAGATATTTAGTTAATGAAGTCAAAATAACCAACATTAGAATGTAGAATTGTTTTTACGGCTGTCATAAATTGATTTCATATTTGATTAACTCTTCGGCTTATTCATGTGAGGGTATCTGTAAGTCGTTCACGCTTGACCAGCACATACCCACTTGGTTTTTCTTGGCTTCTGATTCATTGCCAGTTCTAGTGAAGTTTCTGCATAGTATTGCGACTTGTTGTTGCTGTTGTTTCTGTTGATATCAGCCAGAAATGTTGCAGACGTCGCGTCGCTGTTGGCGCTTTGTCTGCGCAGATTAACTCATGCCATATGATCCATTCAAGTCTGGGCTAAAGCATTGGGGCGTGGCACACCACACTATACTCGGTATTGTTATGCTTTCATTTCAAAAAAGAGTTGATGGTAAAAGCAAAAAAAGTAAAATAAAATACACCGCAAACTGAGAACTTTGTGTGCAGTTATATAAAATATTTAAAGTGCTCGCCGAGTTGGCTCCTACACACAGACACACACACACACACACTCAAGCAGAAATGTCTTTGTAGTTGTTAGTGCGTAGTTGTTGGCGCTGAAGCTGTGTTGCCAGAATTTCAAGGGCTAATAAACATAGCTAATTTGATGAAAAAATAGCTTAAAATATATCAGTAGTGAATAAAAATATTCCAATTCCTCAAATATGCTAAAATTGTAGTTGATCTTATTATACGAGTACATTTTCCAAAAAATTTATCTATTATCTTAATTATTTTGAAGTTTTCTGGCAATCTAAAAAAATTAGTCATATAACAAAAAACCAGGTCTCAAGATGCTAGAGCTTTTTAAAATTTTCTATGTTGTAAAATTACAAATCTAGCTATTTAATAGCTAAAATAGCAGCACTGCGCTAAAGTGCAGCAGCCGGCTCGCCGGTTATATTTTCATATTTCTATTTTTTTTCCTAGAGAGTTGCAACTTTAATTGGATGGCGTAGTTGTTGAGCGTTGGCAAACTTGTTTTATTTTTTTTTTTTGGCTAAATCAACGTCTATTTGGAATTTATTTCCTACGCGGCTTAAAGAGCGAGGTCAACTGATGGTTTGTGGGGGCGTTAAGTTGACTTACCTTTAGCTCAATCAAAACATGACACGGTCAAGCCAAACAGATCGGCGACCCTATCTATCTCTCTCTCCCTGTCAGTTATCAATGGCTGATAACAAACAAGCGGGTGTGGGGAGTGAAGGTGGCGTTGGTGGTGGTTGCAACAGCTCTTCTTCCGTTCCCTTTGACCAACTGCACACTTACATTCACAATACACACAAAAGTCACCCGCTTTGGGCTTTGTGTTGTTGTTGTGCGAAAATGAAAGAAATTAAACGATAATTTGTTGTTGTGAACGAGAGACGCGACGCGACGCAGTCGGCGGGCAGAGTGGTTACTCTTGCGCTCTCGCTCGCACACGTTGCGCTGCGTTTGTTTGGTTTTGTTTGTTCTCTCTGGTTTTCTTGCTTTGCTTTTACTTCACAACGCGATGTTGCATGGTGCACATTTCACTTATTTTAATCACAAAAATGCATTTCTTTCTGTGATTTGTTTCAATTTTGTGTTTCACTGTTGTGACTGCGACATCAATTTCTTCCGCTTGGAAATATTCTCGCGTCTGCTTTGTACGCCTATTCTGCGTGGGCAAGCAAGGATATTTCTTTCTTTCTTATTTTTTCCTTTTTTTACTTTGCTTTGGTGGTCGTGGATGCGGAAAGTTGCACACCAAAATACACGTTATTAACGGAACATTTTCACAGTAAACTCAACGCGCAGTTACCGGCCGTGCATGCTGTTATATCTGTGGGTGCGTTGTTTATTTTCGATAATTTTACTACATATTTATTCAATTTAAATATTTTTCACGCACCGCAAACACGCGCAGACATGCTCAAATTTTCTCAAATATCAACTAAAGCATTAAAAGTGTGACCGCTTCAAGAAGATACAAAAATACAACTTCGAAGCATGCAGTATTTAGTATTTTTAGTATTTTACTATACCTGAAAACTCAAACTATGTTGCTAACAAGCATATTCCTTCAAATTGAGAAATGTTTCGACAACATGCAGTGTGACCCAATAATTAAAACATAAATAAAACCAAATTGGACCATATTGGTAAAGCACACCAATTTAACCGTTTGTGCTCATCATTCACGATAGATGGCATTTAGCTCCATCTACTACTATACATCAGAAGCTCTGACGCTCAAAACTTTTAAACAGTTTGGCATCTTTATACAGTTTGCAATTGGTTGTAAAATTGGATAAGATTAATATAGTTTGAAAGTATTTAGCACAGTGCGTCCTAAACGTTTTTATTCTGAATGAATTTCAAATAAATTTAACTATACCCTGTGTCCATTGATAGACGGCGTGCAAATACGTATGCGGCTATGCGGCAATTTTGATACCAAATCAATATTTGTATGGTAAAATGGTCAAAAAAATACCCCTTTTTAAAATCTATCAAGAGTTGACAAATCCATTCAAATTAGAAGAATATCATGTAAATACTATAAATAAGGGAACATTTTGCAGTTTTTGTCATAAATCTTAAGGAAACTGACCGAAATTTAGTGCAAAAGTACTTTTTTACCCTAATTTTATCACCTGGAGTCGATATAAAGAATAAATTTGAGATTTAAAATTTTTGAAAATTTTCGAAATATGTAAAGGGGTAACACTGTAAAATTTCCGAAAAAAATGAATTTTTCAAAATCATCCAATTTTGATGCCAAATCAATATTTGTATAATAAAATGGTAAAAAAAACAGCCCTTTGGCAAATCTTTCAAGATTTGACAAAATCATTCAAATTAAAAGAATACCATGTAAATACTATAAATAAGGGAACATTTTGTAGTTTTTGGCAAAAATCTTAAAGAAACTAAACGAAACTTAGTAGAAATGTACTTTTTATACCCTGTGCCCATTGAAAATGGTCAAAAAGCGTATAATGGTTTTGTGAAATGTATGTAACAGGCAGAAGAAATCATCTCCGACCCTATAAAGTACATAAATTCTTGATCAGTATCAACAGCCGAGTCGATTGAGCCATGTCCGTCCGTCTGTCTGTCCGTCTGTCCGTCCGTCTGTTTGACTCAAAGGATCTCAGAGACTATAAGAGCTAGATATTTCGATTTGCTATACCATAAATTAAAATGTGTGGAGAAATAAAGCAGAGCTTATAAAAGAGGTATTTAGGTAAACCAAATATGATATATTGAATTAAGTCACCGAAAATAATGCAAAAAGAGCGAAGAGATTAAGCCCACCTGCAGAGTAAACAATTTTTTGCAAAACAATAAAAATTTGTTAATTGAAATTGGGCAAAAGTTCAACGAAATTTAATGAATTTTGGTTCATCAAACTAAACGTGCGAAACGTGACACATTAAGTGTTAACCTATGGCTAATTACAAATATGTAGATATACATATTTACACACGAAACGTTTTCTGCAATTGTGACAAGCCTCTTAAAACATCATTTTCATTACCAAAGCGTTACTGATAGTGGCCCAGTTAACAGTGAAATGCCACTTTGGGAACTGGGACTCCGCAGTCTCGTGTGGTTCGCTGTCATTTGAGCAACATGTATTTGATCTCAGCTCTCGCTCGTTCGCGGTACAAATGGTTCGTTATCTGCTTCCTGGTGATGTTCGTAACAGTTTACATAACATTCCAAATTGGCAGTATAAATCCAACTCAAAGAAAATTATACAATGCCAACACGATGAGAAAAATCAATAATGCGCCTTCCCACGATCAAGGAACTTTTGACAGCATGTTGAATGAGTCCATTGCCGAGCATAGCAACAATAATAATAGTGATAATGATGATGATGATGACGATGAGAGCGAGAAGGATAGCGAAAAAAGTCCCTTATATTATGTGGAAAATTCCAAGTGTAGAATACCCTTTATAGATCCCTTCGCTGCGGAAGTTATGGATAATTACAAACCGGAAGTCTTTGAAACCTGCTCCAATGAATCGGATCTTGTGCGGCCCATTTTCGATTTGAACCGAAAGCATTATGTGCTCCATATAAATGAAACCCTCGCCAAGCAAAAACTCAACTCCAGCGATGTCGAGTATAATTGTTATTATCAGGAAATTACTCGGAAAGTCAATCACGACAGTTATAACGAGTAAGATAAGCAAATCAGTTAAATTAGTAATAAGCATTGGAATAACTCGTGTGTGTTATCAAAATAGTTATTGATTTTCCACTTTTTCCTTAAGAAGCTTATAATATCTGATCAAAATAGGTTCTAATTTATTTTACAATTGGTTATCAAAACTTAAAGATCAAGTTTTGATTACAAAACAATTTCAAAACTTAATATACAAATTGAGAGATCCTTTTAAATTTATATTCATGCTGTCTTTTAAATTTGTATTTTAATTTTTTTCTTTTATTTTTTTTTAAATGTAAAATGTAGTGATTCATTTTTAATTGCCAAATTTTGAGATCTTCTTTTATACAGAATCACAATAAAACATATTGGCCAATATGAATTAGAAATCAAGGTAAAATGAAAACTATTGAGAAATCAAAAAAATGGTTTTCTAAATTTATAATTATAATTATATGTATATTTATATGTATATTTATTTTTAAATTTTTATTCATATTTATTTGAATACTACATGTTATCTTTAGCCCCCTGCCGCAAGTCTACTTCACCCAACGATACGTAGTACCTCTGCATGTCCAGGGCATGATATTGGCCTGCCACGAGGCGGCCAACACCTCGAATGTGCTTCAGAGGGACGCTTACGCCTTGGTCCAGTACAAACCACCTCCAGCTGCGGATCCAAAGCAGTCGACACCCAGAAAGCCCAGCGTTATAATGTTCGGCATCGACAGCATGTCGAGGATTAACTTTAGACGAACCATGCCCAAAGTGTTCAAGTTTCTAACACGTCGTGGTTGGTATGAAATGCAGGGCTATAATAAGGTGAGTTTTCTAATCAGATAAATGTGTAATTTCGGGTCTAAACACCTTTCTCTTTGCCCCAAGGTGGGAGATAATACATTTCCCAATTTGATGGCTATTCTTAGTGGATATTTGCCCGATTCGGCAAAGGAGAAAGTCTGTGATTCGAATAATAAAGGATGTTTTGACCGTCTGCCATTTATCTGGAAGCATCTTAAAAGTGCTGGATACTTGACTGCCTATGGGGAGGACGAGTGTGGCATAAATACCTTCAACTATTTAAAGCCGGGCTTTGTGGAACAACCCACTGATTATTACTATCGGCCTTTTCTGCGAGCCTTTGAAAGCGAAATGGATACCTGGAAATGCGCTGACTGTACACTGAATTATTGTATTGGAAGGCGCGTTCAAAGTAGTTATGTCTATGATTATGCAAAGGAGTTTGCGAAACGTTATGTCGATGAACGGCCAATTTGGGGACTCTTTTGGTCAAGTAGTTTTAGCCACGACAGCTACTCGATGCCCTCGAAGATGGAGGACTTCATCTTACAATATTTGCTGGACTTTAAGCAGGATGGTGTGCTCGAACAGAGCATTGTCATATTCTTTTCCGATCATGGAGCTCGCTTTGGGACTTTATCGTCCTACAGCAGCGGATTTCTAGAGGAACGTCTGCCCATGATGTTCATATATTTGCCACCTTGGTTCCGTGCCAAGTATCCGCAATATGTCGAGGCCTTGGCGCTGAATCGTAATCGCCTGACTTCGAATTATGATCTACACAATACTCTGAAGCACATTATCGAAATTGGTGAATTGCCAAATTTCCCGAAATTGCCAAAAGCCAGCGATTGTCCCCAGTGCCAATCGTTGTTTTATCCGGTGAAGGAGATTAGGACTTGTGCCGAAGCCGGCATCTCGGAGCACTATTGCACCTGTCGGCCTTATAGAAGGCTATCAGCCGATTGGTCGAAACGAATAGCTTATGGAGTCATCGATCGCATCAATGATTATCTATGGGGTAGGAATTTCAGCAGTCTCTGCGCGAATCTCACTTTAAGTTATGTCCACAAGACGGAAATAAAACTTGAGCCCAACATCAGTTTTCACGATGAATTGCCAACAATCGATGTGGCCTATTATCGCACCAAGTTCAAAGTGCAACAGAATAGCGCCGATTTCTTTGCCACAGTTCTTTACAACAATGCGACGAACAAAGTGGATGTCGATGTGGAGACCATAAGTCGCACCAACTCCTATGAGGAGGACTCCACTTGTATTTCTGATAAACTAGCTAAATTATATTGCATTTGCCACACTCTGCTGAAGGATTGATATTCATTGTAATTACTGCCTGCCTAGCAACGAAAATGACACTCTAACTATATCATAAGAGCGAAACAAAGCTATTAACATTTATAAGAAATAGAGTTGTTAACTATACGCTGATATGTTAACACAGCTGATAAGGCTGACGTTAACAGTATTGCACTTGCCGTTGCCTTCCGGGCATTTTGATACTCATCTTAATTAATGCACAACTTCCGTTGCACAACATGTTCTAGGCAAACAATATGTTATCTAAGTATCTACTGAAAATGTTTTAAAAACTATAAAAAAGTCGATAATTGTTAATGAAATTGTAAAGAAAGAATTCTTCAAAAGAAAGAGTTCTTGCATAATTTAATTCTTCAGATTATTTACTTTATGTTATTAAACATTTTATACCATTTTTTTTTTATTGGTTATTCATAATGTCATAATATCTATATGCTATACAATATTGCTCCAGTTGTGTCATTTTTGCCTGACAATATCAGATATGCCATCCATCCTGACGGGTATCCTACAGGCTAAGCAAAATAAACCAAAAAGGTATTTCATAATGTAAAATATATAAGGAAAAAATAAACAAAATTAAAAACTTATTTCTTGCAATATCTTTAAAAAATTTATTGATCTCAGTAATTTGAACATGTTATACATGAATTAATTTGATGTAGAACAATTATTATTAAGATTCAATTTGGATTTACGTGAAACTTTGTCATATTTGAAATGATACAAATTCGACAGACGTTTAGCAAACAGTTGCCAAATGAGGAACATTCGTAGTAATGAAATCGCTGGGATCACAGCAGAAACTAAATCCTGAATTACTGCCTGGACTGAACGTCAGTGTACTTGGACATGGAATCTCTAGGCATATCGGAGCTGGCGCGATCGTGTCATAAATGTTGTTGTAGGTGAGGAAAGCGTAACGTGTCCCGACATCATCGCTAACAATTTTCCAGAGCCACTTGGGCACGGGAATACGGTCATTGCTGTTCAGATAAAGCGATTGGAGTTGTCCATTTGTGTCCTCCAGCTGCAATACGTCTATTGCGCCCGTGCAAACTTGCAAGGCGTCGAAGTTGCCATCGGAGAGTTGCTTTTGCACCCAGTTCTCATTGATTTTCCAATTTCCGCGATTGTTACCGGCAAATTGGGGCACAACATTGATGTACTTGAATGTTATGCGCATATACTGCTCAAAGCCAAAGATAGCTGAGGGCGCCAAATGGCCACGATCGAAGACGAGCTCACGTGGCGAACTGATGTAACTTTGCTGTGGGCCCAATAGATCCTCGAACCGTTGATAAATGTTCTTGGCCTGATACGAGGCTGCGTCGGCACCGGTGATTACGCCGTCAGTGGTAAAGGATTGATCTGGACGATTTCCTGTAAGGAGTATACATACAGAAAGCTCATATGATATACTGATGAAAATCGAATCGTTCCGAACTCTAGTCTGATTTTCAACCTAATGTTACAAGTCAAAAATATTGTTCATTTTGGCATGATTATTTGCAATAAAAAGAAATGGTCGGTATTCGATTTTGCTGATTCTTCGAAAATGACATAGCTTAACAGACAACCAGATAGGCAAAAGATTAGAATACCCATGACTTACCCAGACTGTGGGGATATGCCTGATAAATAACAAAATGCGCTTGTTGCACGATGGGATCATAGCAACTTCGGTACAATTCCAGAAACTCGTTCACGCTCACCTTGTAGCCCACTCGGTACATGGTATAGGCACAAGTACTGTCGACGGTCGGCTCAACAGTTGCCCTGATTGGAGTGCTGCAATCATTCATTGGCAGTGGGGGCACAAATTGGCCAGACGGTTGACAGGTGGTCTGAATTATATTCTGACTATCGCATATCATGTCCAATGTTTGATGCGTTGCCACCACATCGACACGAAGTGGGTACAGTTGTGTTCCGGAACGAATAGCAAATATACGATTCGTTCCTGAGATCTGCCCTGCATCCAGCTGGCAATCGGCACTCACCTTGGCAATGACTATTTAAACAGGTTGTTTCAATTTAAGGTAAACAACTCGACTTAGAAGATACTTACGCAACAACAAAAATGTACAGATCGATTCTATCATCTTGTGACTTAGAGAGTAGCTAAGCAACTGATAAATGTTTATTGCCACAATGCTCTTAAATAAAAGCGCTGCTCAGAATCAAACAGTTGCGAAAACAAATAGAAAAAACTTCTTTAGTAGATCTCCATCTCTCTCCTCCTCTTTCTCTCCCTCTTTCGCCACATTTGGTATAGCAACACCTATTTCCACCTCGTTTTAAACTAGATAAACTAGATAAAATGTGTTGTTGTCTTTCGCTTTCTCTCTCCAGGTCACGCCCCATTTATATGATAGTATTTTCTATCTCTATCTATTTCTCTTTTATTGGAGACAGTATTGTGAATATCTTAATAATGTGTCAAAGAACCAAGCTAAAGTTTACTTTTGCTTGTTGTATTATTGGGATTTCCAATTTTTATTCCAAAAAATTCCGTTAGAGAATTAATCAATCATTGAACTAATTACATTTATTTTCGATTTTATGGCAATAGACCCAGAAAAAATATTTATTTGTGAACAGGTTGAAGTTACCCTGTGTTTTATTATGCATTTTTATCTAAAGCTGGCTGCTCTATTGGCCGAGGTCAGAGATCGCGTGTCTTGGCAATCATAAATTGCCATTTCTATGTGTCGTCGACACTTCACATCGCGGGTCATCGCTGATAAGTGGCATACGTGAGATAAGGTCTCTGGAGAACCAACAGTGAGCCACGAAAGAACCGCAACGGTGCCACCTGTCAGGTTATTCATAGAAAATGCCAAGCCCCTTGCCGCAGACTCGTATCAGTGTTTATTATCAAACCTTGCCAGGTGGAAATGTCGGCTCTGCTGTTTGTTTGGCAACACACACACACACACACATATATAAACATATACATATAAGTATGCATGGGCATGCAGTTATGAGTGCATGAGTATAATAACAAAAGGGGTTGCCTTGTACACAAACTCGTCTCGTACTTCTTTGGCATTATGGTAGCTCAGTGCGCTTTATGTGCATTCCGTTTTGTCATCAGCTTATCTAAAATTGAATCGGAGGTGTAGCTAAAAATATAAATAAAATGCGCACTTGAAACCATTAGAAGGGTCATTCAATAGTCAGCTCAGTCCACCCGTCAATCAGCAAATTTCTGGTTAGACAAACTAAAGAAAACTGTGATCATTATTTGACTTGCCATACATAATATACTAATTAAATCATTTGAAATGTGTATGACTTTGATACCTGACATATCAAATAGATATATAATTTCTTAAATATTGCAAATATTGATCTCTAGGGTATTTAAAAGTTGAGCTACTCAATTCCAAACTCAACTCAACGCTTTTAAGTAGTGTTTGCCTGCATAAAGTAACAATGAAGAGCTGAAAATTCTCTGTTAAGATATTTTTACCAACTCAGAAATATTCTAGAATATATTTTATTATTTTAATTGTCTGCGTGTTGGATGACAGCTGGAAAGAATATTTAATGCCGGATGTGCTCAGTAATTTCTACTTTCCGACTGCACACACACACACTCTCAGTTATTTGCAACATATCCTCGGAAGACACTGGCACATCCTTAAAACTGGGTCAGCTTGTGCAAGAGCTCTTTTTGCTTTGATGGCAATTTAATGAATTTTTATTGCAAAATATTTAACCAAAATTATTTCGCTGTATTTTATGTCAAATAAATGCTTTCGGCTTGGCATTTAAATGACTGCATTCACACACACAAGCACATAAGCACAGGAACACACACACACACATACATTGAAATGCTTGGTTTGGCCAAACTATTTGGCAGCATTCTTCAGAAATACAAGAGAATGCACTTTACGTACTTTTATCTGAAATAATCTTAAATAGTTCTATGTTAAAATGCTTCAGTTGATTTGTGTCCAGGCTTAAAATACTCCGAGCATGACAATATCTATAAGACTTAAACATTTATAAACATAACGTAACTTTCTATAAACGAAACATTTTTGAAAATTATTAGTCGATTGTTTATAATTTTAAATAAATGTATCGCTCGTCACTAATTTATCACTCAGCGTGACATTATCAGATATAATTGTAATTTATATTTGCATTTATTATTAATTTGTATTTTCTTCGTTTTTTTTTATACATGTTAATTTTAAATACTTGGCAAATATTGTAAATGTATCTCAAGCGTTGTTGTTCTTATTAGATAGGATAGTTGTAATGTAGATAATTGTAACTTCTAATTTAATTTTCAATAAGTTTTTAAATTATATTTTTAATAAATTAAATATAATTCAGATTGTACATTACATGTCTGGCCATTCTTTAAGCAACATCTGTTTTCAATTGTATTGCTGTGAATATGTTGGACAAAAAAGGAAGGCGCAGGAGACGTAACACAATTTTCGAGCAATTTGAAGCTATTTGGCCGCCTGTTAATGTGTGTGCACAAAAGCGCGCCAAATGATGTCATATAAAATCATGTTGTGAGTGAGTTGATGTTGTGCGTGCGTGCGTGTGTGTGAGTGAGTATGTGTGTGTGATTCTGTGAGTGAGCAATTGTAATGGTCAATAAAAATAAAAGGGGAAGCAAGAGCGCAACAAAATCAACAAGCCGACCACAAACCGACACATAAATTAAATTGTGGCGCAGTGCAGTGCAGGGAGGCGCTCGGTTTACTCTCCAGCGGGTGTGGGCGTGGCAAGCGGCAAGCGGCAAGTGGTGGGAGCACATTTACAATGCCATTGAGTTGCGTGTTTACAGCACAATTACAACTGTTAGGTTTTATGCGTGCCCAATAGATGAGAGCGCTTACAGAGTTCGCAAATTTATGCTGCAGTTTTATGAGCAACCAGAGCCAAAGTCTCCACTGTCCACGCCCTTGCTCATCCACAGACACACACACACACACACACACATACACACATAGAGCAACACAACCCGACATACACACGTGCACATAATAATCTGACAGTGGGGCGAATTTAAAGGCAGCAGAAGCAAGTCCTGTTGAATAATTTATTCAATGTGTGCTTTTAGGCGCAGCACAGAGCCACAACAAAAGCAACAAATGCGGTTTTATTGCACTCCTCTACACCCACACACAGACACACACACACACACACAGACACACATTTGAAAGGCCGTCTGGTTCTCACAAAGGCAGCTGTAGCTGAAACATTTTAAATGGCTGCCACAATTTATGAGCAGCCACCGAATGACCATTAAAAGTCAAAGGCAGGCCTAAATTCTGAGGCGTGCAGTTGTTGTTGTTGTTGTTATTGTTATTGTTGTTGTTGAATGCCTCTAAATGGCCAGCTCAGCTTTACGATTTATGAAAATTGATTCGCTGCAAGAAGGCAAACAAAATATATTTGTTTTTTAATGTTTCTTTAATTGGATTAACGTGCGCTCTGAAAAAGTTTTCTTTTTCATCCGATTTGATTAGCGCTGTTTATATTCCATGCACTGCTTATTCAAAATAAATACAATTTATATAAATTAATACCCCATAAATTTAGAATACTTGTTTTTTGGACACTGGGAAAACTGTAGTCGAAATAAGTCTAGAAAATAAAATAAATATTTATTTCAAATTTGATTTACACTTTTTTAATAACTGAAAAGTTAGCAATTTATGTTGTTGAATATTTGGTTACCACAAAATTATTTTCTAATTTTTCTTACTGTATTTTTCATGCTGTCATTCCAGCCATTTTTCTGTTTGACTTTGAGATACAAATACGTATATATATCTGGAAAACATTCTGTACATTAAATGATTTAAATTGTTAATTAAAACATAAAGGAAAAGCTGGTTGCAATTCAAACAAAAACGAGTCACATTGCGAAAGGGACAGAGAGAGAGAGAGAGGAAGAGAAAGGATGGACATAGGGAAAACATGAAACAAAGGCATGAAAAATATTCGGTAAGATGGACATGAATCCTGGGAACAAGGCTAATTGGAATGCAATCTTACATGCATCAAAGCAATGCGGCTTTACCTAAACATAAACAACAGGCAAGGATGTGGAACAAAAAGCAAAAGAGGAAATGAAACAGAACATTTTGATAAGTCCTTTCATTGTGTGTTAGCCAAAAGCTCGTTTCACATTTTCGTAGAACATTCTCTGAAGACCATTCAGAGCGGCTTCTATGGGGATCTCTTGTTCAACTTACAAAGCATTGTTCAATGCCCATTTGCTCTGGCATTAATGACTTATAGTTTAGAAATGACCAGGGCCAACTGTTTGTTTCTCAACATAATTGACTTTTGCACAAATCAAATTATTCATTTGGGCCCAAAATCCCAATTGCACATTGCCCACAGACATGTTGTCATTTGTGTTGTTTTGATACACAAACAAATTTACTTAGTTTTGCATTGATTCTGGCCATGTTAACAAGCAATAACAAAAACAACAACAGCATCGACATTGACAAAAATAGCAGGAGAAAACAGATTTGCTTGTTTCATTGTATTAAATTGCCATAATGGAAACGTGGTCTCAATGAAATGCTGCACTAAAGTCTGCAACATATTTTTGCATACGTATACGTAATGTGTGCTTACAAGCCCATTCATCGACACACAAGCGATAGTGTGTGTGTGCGTGTGTCTATATATGGGTGGGTGTGTTATATTCAATAATATAAATTTATATTTGCCTGGCAAAATCCCTTAGCTGCTGTAAGGCTTTTCCAACGCATACGAAATGGCAGCCAAACTAATACATGTGCATATATCACACATTGCTGGAGCTCAAAGCGTTACGTGATAACTTCGAACGCTGCCAAAGCCAAGCGGAACCTTTTGTATTTGTACTCGTATTTGCCAAGCTGGGAATAGTCAGGCAATGTGCCACAGGCTTGAGTCGACTTGAGTCGTATGCTAGTTGTGCAACCGCTTGAATGCCACTAAATGTGCGGTAAGTAGCGCTTAAAAGCAGACCTAACCTGATCTTGACTTGCCCGAACTTGGCCTGACTTTAACGGCCTTTCAACTCGCACGCATATTCAAAACACTCAGCATATATAAATATATATATTTATTTATAACAGCCCACTTGGCACACTCTAAATCATTAACTGAACGCCTCGCGCCGCGTGGGACCAATAAAATCCTTGAGCAAAGATTCAAGTGGATATATACGAGTATACGAGTGTCGTCGTCTTCTTTTTGGGAACTGTCGCCATCGCTTTAAACAATTTCGCGCGCCTCACGCATGAATTGACCCTAAAAGAGGCAAAGAGCAGACCGTGGCAATTGAAAACATGGAGAAAGCCCTTGGCTTTTAAATACGCTGCATTGCGAGTCTTTTTTGGGAGGCTTTACCTTAATCCTAGATGTTCTCCTACTATTATGTTGGTTAGTTAGATAGAGCATCCCATAGTCAGCTACTATCTTCTTTTTAGTTTTGCCCCATTATATTTAACGATTAATCAGTCTAGTTAATGTCGCGCGAAATAACCAGCAAAATGAGAAAAGTTTTAGCGCAACTTTTGTGCCTAGTTTGGCCCTGGCTTACATATAAGATTTATAAATGACCCCGAGGTTATTTTTTTTTAAAACAAATAACACACGATGGCAAGTTAAATAAGATGCCTAACAAAGGGCATTAATCAAATCAACTTTCTCTGGCAGTTAACGACACAATCCGAAACTTTCCAGTGACAACTTTAGACAACGTGTCGTATACTTAATATTACTCATACGCCGCAGTTCGTTGATAATTTTTGTGCTATTGTTCTGATACGTCTCTGATTGTCTTTTAGACCCTGTAGTTAAATGTTACATAGAGTTTGCTAAGTTTGTACTTACACCATTAAATATACTATATGAAACTGAATAAAAAGTTGAAGAAAGCTTTGCTGTAAAATTAATTTTGTATTTTATTTGTACTACTTTTCTTTTGATTTATTTTTTTTTTTTTACAGATTAAGTACAGGGTCTCTCACAGTTGAGTTTGCTGCCTTTTCTAATAGTTTTTCCTGATTGTTATTATTGATTTCATATGTAGGTGGGGGGCTTGAGTGTGTGGCTTTCGTGTGCTGGAGCTTTTGAGGCCACAGCGAAGAAAATGCGATTGTTATTAAGGTGGTGGCAGTGCGATGTCAGCATCAGCAGGTGGCACAGCCCATATTACCTGCCACAACCTGAACGCAAAGGACACTGTATGGGATTTCCTCGGCTTGACATTTATTAAATTTTCTACAGCTCACATTTCAGAATGCCAATGCGCTTTATGTTCGCTTTTCATGGTATGCTTCAAATTTTCTCAAACTGAATGCCTATTTGTAGTTGTAAGGTGTATGCCATTTTATTTTTTTGCAAATATCATCATTAAAGCATACATGCGATGGCGCTCAAAGGGAAACTGCTCTATTACATTGCTGTTTGCATAGCCTCAATTTTCAGGGCAATTATTTTGGCATGTAGCTTTTGCCAAAAAAGAAAAGAAAAAGGCCGCTGTAGACTGTTTGATAGACAAAGCTGCCGTCCTGCCATGTCCTGTGTGAGTGTGTGTGTGTGTGTGTGTGTGTCAGCCTTTTGCCAAATATCCTTCCGTAAAAGTATTACGATGATTTGCATAATTTTAGCGCACCTTCAGTCGGCAGTTGGGGCTTCAGTTGCCGTTGAAGAGAACACAAAACCACAGCAAGGAATAATTTCGCTGCTTCGCATTTTCTCCACCACTCTTTTCTTTTTTTTGGTTCTTCTGGTTCGTCTTTATCTGGTTTGCTTTTATGCTGTCTCCCTTTTTTTGTGGGTGCAGAAGGGGGCAGAGGTTGAGTGTTCAACAGTAGCCTACATTTTTGTAACTGACGTGCTGCGTTGGCTCTTAGCTTGAATTCAGTTTTTATCTCTTTTGCCTGATCGAAATTGCTTTTGTGGTTGCTGCTGCCATTGCTGTTGTTGTTGTTGTTTTTGTTGTTATTTTAATTTTAGTCATGTGTGCAGTTGGCCCAGCAACAGAGTCGACCGACTGCCTTTTTTGGTAATTCCTTTGTAGGCCATTTTACAATACTTTGCCTCGTTCGGTTTAGATATTCATATCAGCTCTATTATAGCTATTTTCCGCTAAAACTGTTACTGATTGCCGTTTTGTGGCTGCCAAAACCAGCAGCAAACAAGCGTATACCCTCTCTCACTCAATCAATAGGGTATGCCAGACTGAACAATTATATTCTTATCTTACTGCGGGGTGTATATCTCACAAATGTACTTTTTCTTTTATTTCTTTTTATAGTTACAGGGTATCTTTGCGTTAACGTTTACGTGTTCTTTTTCTGGCTTGCCACTTATTCTTCTTCAATTTCATTTGGCCAGCAATTGAGATGCAAATTGCCGCTGACTAGCATGATTTGAATATAATTATTACGTTAGCAATTTTGGGTTTCTTTATTTTCTCGTAACGATTCCGCGATTAGTTTAGCCTTTGAGCTGCATTTTCTATTAGGGATAAATTTTGGTTCAAGTGTAATTAAAATGTGCCGCGGGAATTTCAACTTCAAGCTTGAATATTAGAAGAAGTACTTATACTTAACATATTTTACATATTTGTTTGTTTGTATATGTAAAATGTTTTAGCGCCACATGACGCTGGCATTTCCTGTTCGTTTTCAATTGCAAATATTTATTTGTACATTTCCTTCTGCGCTATTTACCCACATCCGACGTAAACGCAACGCAGACGGGCAACATTTCTAAGGATTTCTCGTTTCGTTTTCGTTTTCATTTTCACTTGCCAACCACTTTGGAGATACACTCACACACACGCATAGATACACATTCACACACACACACACACACATATACACACACACACCGCCAAGAGAGAGCAACTGCTGACCCAGACTGGTTTCTGAATGCAATTGCGAGTGCGACGTTTTAGTTTCGGGTTTTGGCTTTGCTTTGGTTTGGTTTGGCTTGTGTAAATATTTTCCAGCAATTTACTACAACTTTTAGCAACTGCACACATTTCCAAGCCAATACCCATTCCATTTCGTAACGAGAAACGCCACGAATTGATGCGAAATGTCAACTGTAGTTTGTCATACTCAAATTGACGCCACGACATTAACCTTTCAATTTGGAATGATGAAATTGCAATCAATTTCAATGATTGACACACAAATTAAAGTGATTATAAATCAATGATATTACAGTTAAGGCTTTTAGCTAGAATATACGTCAAACTATCAGCATTTTGATCTAGTTATTGGTATTAACTTCACTCAATCTGTCAATTAATTAATGGTCTTTAAAATGTTAAGAACTCAGGCAGCTCTGTGCGACATTAAACTGCAATTTAAGTCCGCGTTCTGGAGAAAAATTTTCATTTCTGTCATTCCATTAAGTCCATGGAGAAATCAAAAGTCCCAGGCATGTGCAGATATCCTGGAGGCGAAAGCAAACTGCAGACGCACTTTGAATTGGCGAGGCTGTCATGCACATCATAAATTCTTAATGACCCCGCACGCATTGCAACTGCAGCAAGGACAACAGCAACAGCAACAAGGACAACAACTGCAATGGCATGGGCATCGGCATCGGCATCTGCAGCAATTGAAGTTGCATTTAATATGCATCTGCGCTGCGAAAATTTCGCATTTTTCTGCAATCACAACGCATTTCCATGAAATCTCAGGATGAACGTGGACGTTGTCCGTTTCATGACTCTTAAATTAATAATTATTTGCCAGCCAATCTCCCACTCTTTTTCGTTCTCTCTCTCTCTCGCTGTCGGTTTCTCTTTTTTATCCGATTTCTTATGCTGGTCATTAACACTTGCCCCACTACATTGTGGCACTGCCACACACCTGTCCGCAGCTGGGCCAAATTAATTGACGCAGAATTCTTTTGCCCACACCTGAGCTATCTCTGTTTGGCGATGCTTTTGTTTAATGTTAAGCATTGGCCAAAAATGTCTGACATTGATGTTGTAATTAATAAATTACCAACATATTTATGCAACAAATTAATTAAACACATTCCATTGGCTTGTTTATTTTCTATAGCATACTTTTGTGGGCAAACAACAGACTCGTATTTGAGCTTTGAAGTGAATGCCATGCAAAATGATAATAAATTGTATAGTGAAAGAGACTTATTCAGCTGGCAACTTGCCTAATTGCTCTCGGCTTTTGAGTCTTATACTTATGTGTGTGTGTGTGTCTTTTTCTTCCTCGGTGCTAGAAAAGGACACACCTGATGCCAGCGTGGTAGATTGGTAGGTCTTGGTTGCCCCGGCTTATCCTGGCTTGTCTCTGGCTTTTGTCTCGACACGCCTCTGACTCGTCGTCTGTCATCATTAGGATAATTTATCATACACAAATCTTGCATGTCCAAGTGGCCGTTGCTTTATGTGGCCCCATTCTTCATTTACTGTTTGCAATTTCTTAATAAACATTTTAATTAATTGAAACCAAAACTCAAGGCTCTTATTTAATTGTAATATATGACTCAAAAATAGTTCTTGCTCAAGTTTATGAAGTAAGAGGTCCTTCAGCTGATATTAAAAGGGATCGTCAGTACTATAACTTTTAAGATATATCAATATTACGATACAACAATTATTTTCCAATATTATTTATAAATTTAGAAATATTGTTATAATTTAATATTAATTATTATAAAACGATGACAATACTTGAATTTATTTTAAATACTTTTGTAAATATAAAAATAATGAGAAGAGTTATTCAAATATAACAGAAAACAAATAGACAAATTTTCAACTAAGTGCCAATATAGTGTTTTTAAAATAATATAATTTACTATAGGGTATATTTGGCTAATATTGAGATCCATAACTGTTATTTTCGGTTGCTAGGTCTGTTTTCAATTACGAAATTAAACAAGTAAATTGTGATTAAATGTGTAGACGTTTATACATATATATTATACAATATCTTTTATTGCGCACCATTAATTAAATACAAATGCTGTGCGATTATTGCGTGTCATGAATGCGACCTGCCACGCCCCCTTGGCTTGAAAGTAACTCAACTCTGTCTGCGACAAAGGGCATATGAATGCAGACAATTAATTGTTGCGTCCTGTATTCATTTTGGCGTTTTCAGCATTTCATCTGCAGTTGTCAGTTGCCAACGTTACCTCGTTGCTCTCCTTTCTACCCGTTCCACTAATTTTCCCCCTCTCCACACCTGTTCTGGCTGTTTTATATGATAAATGAGTTGTTTTATATTGCGGCTGCGTTGCAGCACAACCTGCCACCATGCCACGCTGTTTGCCACAAATTTAATCTCCAGCGTATTAAGGCTTTCGAAGCAACCATTCATCAGAGTCCCGGTTCCCCCTTCGTCTATTGCATTCGGTTAGCTGCCGCTTTGTGTTCGGGTCCAAAGCCACTTAGTTTCATAATGAGCTCGCTCTTAACCAATGCACTGTAAGTACCTTACACAAGTACGTACAAGTATAAAAATACATACCTACATATGTATTAAATATTCGCCACAACTATGACCCTACAGAAGTTGCAACTTGCAGGTGGCATGCATTCCTCGGTTAATATTTTCCACTTGCCACGCAACCTGTGGTCATCATAAATTATATTGAAAATTCTGATTTTAAAATGCGCTTCAACTTCAGCTGGACCAATTAAAGTCAAGAGCATGGTTATGATGAGCACTCCTGTCCATCAGTCAATCAATTGGTCACTCAGTCAGTCAATCAGAGTATTAGTCGGCAACTGATGAATGGGAAAGGGAGGCGGTGGGGCGGCGAGGCGTGGCATGTGCGTGCGCATATTCGATTAGATAAATCCCAGCACATGAACGTTGCCCCAACTTTTGTAATTTATTATTTTATTTATTTGTCAGCAGAACTAACAAATCCCAATAGGTCCAACAATCCGATCCACGTGACATATTACGGCCATTGCAGCCACGTATAAATTATTGCATGAAAATTAAAGCTCATGAGAAAAACAAAAGCTGATTTAATGCCTATTAAAATTGTGATAAAGTGCGACAGATAAAACCAATTAAGATGTTATTGCTCTATTCAATGACCAGACTATACTCTACAGAATTTCGCCAAAGATCATTTATTTATTTGATCAAATATATCGACTCAATTATGTTACTTACATATAGTTATAATAAGTTTAAAAATTTTAAAATGTGTTAAGCTAAGAAATAAAATGTTTAAAATTATAATATTGACTTATTTAAATGGAATTTCTGTGGCAAACTAAATTGTTAATAAATTAGTAACAAAAATATATAAAACCCATCTAAATACTGCTAAATAGAAACCCATAACGTAACTTAATAAAAGAGTATAAAAAGTTTGGCTTACTATCCTATTAATGAACCGTACAATATATATTTATATTTTCATTGCTCACTATAAAATATTCTACCAATTGGTTGAACACATCAATCAGCTGAGATTTAAAACAAGGGATTAAAAACAGGATTGCATCAGTTTCCAATTCTTATTTGCTCTTTTCACAAAATCAACAATATGACTTTATCAATAACGGTTGTTGCTTTTTAGTATCTGCAAAAAAGTTAAATATTCTGGTACTCATATTTGCTAAAATCGATTTACATATTATTGAGATAATAAGATGAAGTATAAACAACTATAATTAAGTAGGGTAGAAATAAAAAGGAGCAAAGCACAGCGATTTTATAATAAAACTTTTATTTTTTCCAACAATTCACAAATAATTTTAGCTTGGTAACAAATTTGTGATTTCGCAGACCAAACGGTTAAGCAAAGTCAACTCTTTAAGATCCTTCAATGCGTAACTTTCTTCCTCTCTGTCTTCATTAGGGAGCTGGCATGTGTGCTTCAAAACCAATTTTATTGCCAGACCTTCGAGTGTTCGAATGGTTTTCAATTTACCAAAATCTACCAGGGTGGCTGCAGTTTAATCGATGAATATTTCTGTCGCTCGGAGCGTGTCCAATGCACAACGACCTCGAGCCATGCAACAGGCCGATTCTGTTGCATTCTCGACTGCAACTCTTGGCCATCATAAATATCTCGTTTCGATTGCTTCACAAACTTCTGTGGCATATGGATGGAGTCTCGTGGAAAATTGGTTTGCTTACCATAATTGACAATAACTTTGCTTTTAATCTTTTCCAAACTCTTGCGTTTGACTTCTGTTACGCTTTTCATATGTTTTTTAAACTGACGACGATGCATTTTGCAAAGACAAATTTTTATACTCTGAATAAAACAACTTGTAACTCAATTACTAATGTATCAATTTGACGTGAAAAACTTTGGGAATTCGGAGTTTGGGGTATGGAGACGAAAAGACATACTTTATCAGGCAATCCGTGTTGTGTGAACGTTGCTCGTCAACAACATTGCCATCATACGGAATCTAAAGAGATTTGTTAGGCATCCATCAAAGAAAGCATTCTTATTATTCAAAGTACTTACACTTGCGCTTCGGCATAAGAGCAATGTCCTCACAAAAGTCCTCGCAATGTGCGTGAGCTTATGTTATCCTGTTATCCTCTACTAAAGAGCAACAGTGCAGAGCAAAACGGAAATGTCGACGTGCAGATAAAAAAAGCAAGCACAAGCACCACAAATGCCACACTCTCACATACAAAATCCATTAACTAAAGTGTCAATTTAGTGACAGAGATAAAATGTCATACGCAACACACACAATCACACACCCACACACACACACACACACACACACATACGCATACGCGTGAGCTACTTTTTTCTTCTCTCTAACTTTTTCCTGTTGTCCGTCTGGCAATGCGTAAAATAAAAGAAACCAAGAAACTAAATCTTACTGTGTCTACAACGAATACGGACTTCTCTATACTTTTAAATGTTTAGAAACAATTTCAGATAAGCAGAGATCAAAAAAAAGAAATAAGTGACATGAAAAAAATCAAAAAAATGTGTCTTGCAGAAAAGTTAAAACAGATTAGTACAGTAACACAACTTTAAAGTGTTGAGCGACAAATAAAAGGAAGCAGAACAAGATATAAAACGAGTAGTTAAGAACTTAAACTATCGTTTAAGCGAACAGCAAAATAAAAAAGACAAGCAAAACATTTTTCATTTTTTTCTGCATGCAAGTATAAAAGAAGTTAAATGAATTAACTTCAGGTAAATTCTTTTTACGAGCCAATTGAAAGTTGAGTATAAGAATATGTTAGAGATATTAAACATACCTTTTAGTAGAGCATACAAACGATAGAATAAGAATGAGAGGAGCAAATCTGCTAGCCGAATAGCAAAGCACAATGAATGACAGTACTTTGTATTGTGATTTTTTCTGTGTTGCGTGTTTTGTTTGTTTGTTTGTTTTCTTTTCTACTTTTCCTATTGTGGCTGATGTTGTTGTTGATGCTGTTGTGGTTCTTGTCAAACGATCTTGGGATAAAGTCATCCTTATCGCTGTCGTTTGCTTTGTTTGCTCCAATAACCTGTTACATGTCACGTTTTTGGTGTCATTTCTGCGTATTTTGCCCACATTACGTATACGCCGCATGGGTCTATGCCTTCTTTTTTTTGTTGTAGTTTTTTAAAGACCTCAAATTCACCTGACAGTGGAGGAAAGAACAAACGCCGCAATCACATTTCATGATAGTCGGCAAAGTGGCCACAAGTCGTGCGTGCAACGGAAAGGTGGCAAAGTGGAAATGCACACAAAAGACGCAAATGAAAACAGTTTTCCCCGTTCGGATTCTCTTGCCTTTTTGGCTGAAGATGGCGCCCGTCTTTAACGTATTGTCTTGCGAGCATTTCGTATGCGACCCAAAGCGCCACAAAGTGCAAGTCAATACGAGTATAACCAAGTTGCCACCGTCTACCCGCAGTTGCCCCTTTCGGAGCTTCCCGCGATGCGTCGTGTTGCAGTGAAATTTCAGCTGCAAAGCAAACACACGAGCACGAGTCAGTACAAGAATGTATACTTGTAAAGTTTTGCAGTTGCGAAGTTTAAGGCAAGCATTTGGTTTTATGCAGAAGTTCGCTAAATTGCGTAAACTGCAGTCGAACTTGAGGCTGGGCCACTGATAGATGTGCGCTACATGTTTAAGCTGCCACACACTCGCAAAGCCAATAAAATCCTGCAGCTGGCATACAAAAATGCATAAATTTCGCTTCACCTGCAAATGGAATTTACTTCAATGTATGCGATTTAAATATGTTAGAAATTTGAATAATTTCGGATATAAAATGAAATCAACAGAATATTTTAAACCAGATTGAACTCAAGGACTTTAATTGTCATGTACAGCTTAATGGCGCTTTATTAGACCACGGCTTGTGCATTTCCAACTAAGACAATCAAATTTTTCAAACTTTAGACACACACAAAAGCTACGCTCAATTATTCAAAGCAGCGAGGCTATGGCAAACGCATGAGGAGATTAAAGGAGTGGCAAGAGGAGAGTGGGCAGGAAGAGGTAAGCTGGATACTATTCATGGATATGGGAAACGCCTAGACACGGGTACCCAGTTAGACGACATTGACTAATGTTGATATGTCGTCGTTCCCTATTTTATTTTTTTTCATCTCGTGCCGCTGCCTGATGGTTTATTCTACTCAGTATCAAAAGGGTAGAGAAGTACCTTAAATTCGCGGCATTGTATGTGACATGAATCATTTTGGGATCAAATTTAATTAAAATTAAATCAAATTTTTACTTGAAATATCTTTAAAATATTTTATGTTTTTACATTTAGTTCGCTTGCTGCAGGCTTTAAGTGCGAAGTATTTAACAGTCAAGCATACTTGACTCTAGCGCTCTGAGCATTGCATATGTTTGTGTATGTGTGTGTGTGGGTGTGTGTGTATGAGTGTTTGTGTGTGTTTGCGAGGACACCCAAGTGTCGACTCGATATCTCTTTCGTAGCAATTGCTACTGCCTCTGTTGCCTGCTGCCTGCTGCCAATTTGACGCTGCCTAACGGCAATGCGTGGGCTTGTGTTACGTCTATTCTCTGCTCGTATCTGGCATGAAGATGGACGTGTTACATACGAGCGAAAGTAAGTAAAGGATTTGCTTTGATGATGATATCCCTAATGGTGCATGCCACGCTGCTTTCTCTTTATAGTCCTTCATTGACTAATGATGCCCTGTTGCACGATTCATATCAAATTGTGCCAAAGACAAAACGCTTTAAAAGACAGCTAATTTCATTTGTCGTCAACGAAAAAGAGACCAACATCCTATCCATTTTAATTAGCTGCTTGTGGCAGTCAGAATAACACTATGGTCACAAAGCTCCACTGTGTTTAATTATGCTGACCTTAGACAGACAATTAAACAGCTTGTTTCTTTATTTTTGTGGTGCTCAAGAGTGTCATATTTATTCGTGTTAATTGCCATCAGTTGTGAAAGACTCGGAAACAAACTAATTTACATAGCAACAACAAAGTCTCTGTGCACTTTTATTTTAGTAGTATTAATAGAACGTTCTAGGGGTGGGAAACGGTGCACAGAAAAGGCGAGCGATGCTTGTTATAATTTCTTATGAAATTCTCAATCAGACAACAAATAGTTAAACTTCGATTAGGTTGTTCTCAATAACTTAATTGGATTACCTAATATCCTATTGAAAATAATTTATTTGTTTTATAATCTGATTGTCGAATAATTATTTAGTAATAATATATTTAGAACGTTTGAAGACTTAAGTTTAATCAGAAGATTAAATCAGATTTCAATTGTTTTCACCCAAGAAGTAGCTAGTCCTCGAATAACTTGTGCTGATTAACTCAATTGTTTTATATAATTTCCTATTGACCACATAAAATTGCCATTAATTTATTAGCAATTTGTGTTCGCCACATGCAAGAGCATAAATTCCCACCTGCAAAATGACAGAATTCTAATATCCTGTCTAGGTAGAAAGCATATTATTGTGGCGAGAAATTGCATAGAAATACTCATTAGAAGATTTGCATTTCATAGCAGCAGCAACAACAATTTCAGTAGACACAAACATTGCCGGGCCGAACAATGCACACCATGGAGAAATGGTCTTATATCCGTGCATGCATATAGAGCACATTTGTTGTTGGCTTGCAAGAGGGAGGGGGGACCACAAAAACCTTTGAGAACCACACATTAATTAACCTTAAATGTCTGCTTGCCATACCACATGATATACAAACAAACACACGCACACTTGCTCACCCACTCGCACTTTGTGTGCTGTCAAACTGATGACTCGAAATATTGCGTATACGCAATGTATGGTCGGCCCAATTGCATGTGTTGCCAGGCGTTAATCATATTATAGTGCACACACAGGGTCAGTTATACGTTTTGATACCTCATAATACATAGAGACCACTAAGTAGTAACAAAACTGATTGACTCATTCGAGCTAATGGCAATTTAATTCATATGGGCAACGGATCACCACGCCCCTTTGCTGTTTGTTTATGTTCAGCTATTTAGCGAAACACGTGATGCTAATTAAACACACAAAAAGTTGTCTAGTCAATTAGCCCAAGCGTCGGTTTAATGGCAGCCTCTCCGAGTTTCGCGTTGCTGAAAATTGCAAGGCTTGTTGAACCACTTATACTCCTGTTGTTGTTACTCTTGTTGTTGTAATGAATTTACACTAAACAAGCAGGCCATACACACAACACACACACAACACACACATGGATACAAACACTCAGCCATGCAAATATCAATTTCGGTTTTACATGCCCCAAGCAACATTTGGGGGATTGTCCTTTGGGGTTACCAACAATGCAAGGCACAATGAATATCGTAAAAATAAAACTTGCCTCTCTTAGGGGTTGCTCTTCGTTACTTTAGTACGGCTAAAAGCTCGCTCCGATTCTCTTAGAGAGAGAGAGAGACTTTCTCTTTGATTTTCAGTCGTGTTTCTGTGCTTCGGCTTTGAACCTTGGCCAACAACAGTTCAGTTGCCTTTTGTCCGAAATAACTCTTTGAACTTCTCGTAGCTGGCGGCTTCCTTAGTTTTGTCATACAATATTTTGGCATACAAATTAGGCTAGACTTAATGCAGTAACTATGTAGGCTTAGTTGTTTAGCATTAGTCGAACCCAATGGCTGCTTTTAGCTGAGTTCTAAGAGCTTTCTTTAGCCAGCTGGTAACAACATGTTGGTTACAATGTGGCACAAGGAACCGCATGCGAATTCCGAGTAAAACAAATCCACAAAAAACAGAATTAGAATGTACTATAAACGAGAGCAAACAGTAGAAAATGCAAATAGAAAAACACATTTAGAGTACATAATTTAGAAAATTAAAATAAAAAAGCATTCATTGCACAAAAATTGGGTAGAACCTATTTCGTTAAAATTTATAGAAACAAAAGTTAGGATAAAAAGAAAGGAACTTGAAATAGTAAAATCTGAAAGAAATAACCTTCAGGGAATAACAATTAGAAAAAATTTGGATCATTAATAATATAAAAAGAAAGTTTCTTCTTTTAGACTTCGTTCGACTTCTTATTCCTTTTAATATAATATTATTCTATCTATTGAATCTAGATTCTAGATGATTCTAAATAATTGGTAGGTACTGCAACAAAATCTTTAATTTTTCTCTGGATTCTGTGCAGCCTTACCAAATTGCTAAATATTGAAAAGGAAAAATCGAACAATCTTTAACAATTTTTGTTTTTTAAATATTTTTTAAAATTTTAATTATTTAATTGAATTTTTCCTCTTATTTATATTTTTAAGCTTTGTGCTTGCCTTTTCTTTCAATTTTGGTATTTCTAAGTATTTCTAATTTTCAATATGTCAAAATTCTTATAGTAGTAAATCGTGTCACCCATACGACAGTTTGGTTTTGTACTGTTTTGATATGCGGGTTTTAAATAATAAATACACATTTCGTGCAGCTGCACATCCTTCGCAGCTGAGAAGATTGAAAGTTGTCTTCGGTGACTTTGGTGTCTGGGTGAAAAGGTCACGTGCAAGGCAGCTGTTTCACACCAATTACTTGCAATTTGCATACTACAAACACAGACCGCATGCAAATGATAGAATGCCAAGTTGTTCACGTTGTTCACGTTGCATTTGCATTGCATATCAAATGTAATCAACGTTGAAGACCCAAACTTTGACCCCAGTGAGAGAGCCCGAAGCTGAAGCTTAGCTAAACGAAAGTTTTGCGTTGAGTCTATTAGGCAATGAATTAAGATACGCAATGAGATCAATTGTTTGAAAATGTCACTGCGTTCGGTTAGACGGTTCGGTTGGTCGATTGGACAGTTGGCCAGCAAAAATCCATTCAACAAATTGGCAAAGTTTAAACTTTTCATTGGTTTTGCGTTTCGGGTATTGCGTTGGGGTTTTCTGTAGAGTTCCAACCAGTTGTCGCACTTATAAATTAATGATTTCAGCAAAAACTTTTTTTACCACAGTCAGTGACAGTGACAGTGAGAGTGGAAATGGCAATGGCAATGTCAGTGACAGCGACAGCGACAGCGAAGACGACGACGACAGTGACGGCAGTTGGTAAATGAACTTGGCTCTAATCAATGGACCAATATGTATGGCCTTTTATCCTTACTCCTAATGCTAATGAGGTTAAATTGTTTGGCAGTGATTCAGCGTTATTTCATTGCGCTGCCTAAGTGATTTATCTAATCAGCAACGGTGCCACAGTCGACTTTACTTTGCAGCTTACACGGCGTATGCGTAATGCATCATTAGCACCAAGCAGATCTACGGCTGAAATAACTTATACTGTTCTCTAATTAATTTTGCGGCTGCTGTGTATGGCGTTTCAATTTCATTTGAATAATTTACATACCGACAGAAAATCATTTGTATGCACGCCATATGCAGGGATTAAAGGATTTCTGAATCCTGCCTCTGTCCAAGCTCAACAAGTGCGCGTTGGCGGCATTTTCACAAATTGCAAATGAATTTTGCCGCTGACTTTGCTTTGCCGGTTTGTTTACAGAACAAACAAGAAAAAATGTTGCCCGTTGTAAACAAGCCGATAAGCCGCTTTATGCGTATATGTATGTACATATGAATTTAATACGCAAGTATGTATAACGCTTACATGTCCATGAGGACGAACAACAAGTGCGATCGCTTTGCTCGACTATCGATATACCCATAGGCAATCATTCTAGCTTGGAACCTATCAAATACTTCAATACATTTCGCTGATGAAACATATACTTTGTCAGTTTCAATGTCCGTATACGTAATATGGATTGTAAGATTATGACCAATAATCCTATATTTAAAATGAAACAAGAACAATTTGAATAAATATATGTTTTTACTTGCTAAATGAATTTTTTCATTTACCTATTCAGTTATTTATGAATCTACTGAACATCACCTAAGGCACCTCAAACAATTTTTCTATCGATCAAAATTACACAAGTCAATTTTAACTATAAATCATAGATAGTCTCTCAGCCTCCATCGTAATTTTAATACAGGGTATACAAACCCAGGGCAAATTGTTTGCAGAGCAAAGTCGAATGCAAAAATTTCAAATTGACATTTAGTCTAATAAATTAAATGTCATGTATCCTTGGTGTTATTTTTGCTGTTGTTGTTGTTGTTGCTAAGCATCTGGCTGAGTTGCAAATTATATTAAATATGCAAGACAATGCTTGCTTATAAATCCTCTAAATGAATTTCAAGCACGCAAACACACGCGCCAATAAACAGCCCACATGGCCCCCAACAAAGACACACAATTTTACACACACACTCACTCACACCCACACCGACACACTCACACACACTTACGCAGTTATGTGACAACATTTATTGAGCGAAATTGTGAACAATTTTCCGCGGCGTTTTGCACGCTCGTCGCTAACTTGCGCAATGTTTATAGGAAATTAGTTTAAGCATCCCCAAAGTGGTTCATTGGGTGGTTGAATCCCTCAACATTGCCCCCCAACTCTGTGACTGTCGCTTAGTGGCTTAATTTCTGTACGTACTGCTCGTGTGTCTAGCTCATAAATCTGTGGAAACTGTTAGCGACTTTTGAGAAAAATTAAAACTCTTCTCACGTTTGACAGCAAGCAAAAAGTTTCCGCTTTCATTACACACTTGAAGTGCTGTTGAAAGCAGCAAACAATTTTATTTTTTTTTTTTTGTTGGCTTAAACTTTGCTGTAACAAGATTCCATAATGTCATCAATGTGTTTGAGGAGATGACAGGTTTGGTTAAGTTGCTGGTCAAGCGCATTACGCTGCGTATACTTAACATTTTGACAGCAGGTAATTCGACCCTTAACCCTATCATAGCAATACAATCTACCCAAACAATTTGCAGCTGCTTCTCGGACTTGCACTGTCACTTTGAATGCTTTACGCTCGATTGAGTATTTATTTGATTTCTCATTTGTGTCGCCCAGTTTACTTGCTGTTTTTCAGCTTGGTCTGAACTTTGCCCTTCCCCATGACTCCTCTCGTCTGGCCCTACTCAGTTTCGATGTACTGTACTTTGCTGTGCTGTGCAAGTTTCTTTGGCCATTTAGGCAGCTACTTTTGGTAAATGGAGCTCACTCTTTGCTCGTCTGTCTGCTTGTCTGCCTGCTTGCTTGCACTGACTCCATTGTAATTCAAGTTCTGTGGCCAACAGTTAGCCACAGTTGATTGGTTTGCCGAGACAACTCGTGTTCTTTCAGCTTTTGCCTCTGCTACTCGTTTTGTTTTTACTTTTCGATTTTCTTGTTTGCGTGAACTACAATGACTATTTCGGGTTCGCCCATCCTAATTTCTAAGTAATGAGTGAGCAAAAGTTAATGGAACTTTTCTTCTGTCACTGCAGACTATTTTTACGGCAACGAGTTGGGATTTTTCTAGACTTTCAGAGCATCTCGTGTTTAAATTTGTCTTGCCTTTAGTTTAGTTAAAACCATTAGTAGCCGTCTGTGCACTGCACAAAAAATGCTTGCAGCTAATAAAGTGAGCAATATTGCGCATACGCCGCATGCACATAAAACACTTAAAGCAACGTGTGCACTTGAAAATAAATGCTTTTAAATGTTTTCTTTCATTTGTTATAAATATTATATACATATTTATTGTATATTTGCACCACGTGTATTCCATTACCAAGCAGCAGGATAATTGTGTACAGTTCTCTGAAATTAACTCACTCTGAGTATTATTTATCATTTTTGAGCATCCCGAGGCAACATTCAACAATATTCGAGTCTCGTTGAATGGCCAAGTGATTCAGTCTGATTTCAAGTGCCACAGATAACACTGATTGCCACAACTTTTGACGATTATGCAATGATTTTAGTATCAGCTTTTATCTGTTCAATTGAAGGCAACTAACAATCATTTTTTTATTAATTTCAACAAAGCCACAGACTTGTAAAACTAATGACAATCCAGTTGCCATAACACTCTGACATTTAAAGCATCAATATATATAATTTGGTTAGCTTATTTTTTCACAATGGAAAACAAATTTTTAATCCTCTTAACTGGATATCACTGGACGACTATAAAAACTTCGCCACAAAAGGCCGGGCTATCAAAAATGGTTTAATAATTTGAATTTTTTTATATTTTGACTGCGCAAAAATATTCAAATTTTTTTTGCAAGCAATTAAAATGTCAGCTTTTTAATTTGTAACAATTAAGAAATTGTTGGCGCAGTAAACTCTTTTTTTTTGCCTAGGAAAAGCAATTTAATTTTCTTTGAAATTTATATTACGAACTTTACGCTTAATTGAACCAGAAGGCAATCATTCGATTTGCATGTCAATGACAGCACTAACAACGGAAACAAGCCTTCCATTTTTTCATTCCAATAATTCATTATGATATTATCGTCTGTATTCTCTGTTCATGGAGTAAATTATCCTGCGGTTGTCTAAAATATGTACAGGCTCACATGTCTGTTATGAAAAGAAGACTTACTGTGAATATTGTGTACTCATGCAAATTGGTTGCAATCCTATTTAAATTTTGCAATTTACAGGTTGCAGTTGAATCCTCTGTCAATCATATCATGTCATTTCATATAAATATAATAATTGCGGCTAAATGCTCTCTGCTGAATTCTCATTACTCGAAAGCTGTCAGGACTGATACAGACAGATTGAGCCAGTATTTGTTTGGCTTAATCACTTCTGTGCGTGCTCCTGCTGTGCTTCCCTATAAATGTCAAATATTTCTGACAAATTGCTTGAGCAACTGACAATGTTTCTCCCTTGAATAATTTACATTTCACAAAATTTGCACAACTTTATGCTGCAGCTCTTGCAGTTTTCCTCAAATGCACACATGTGTCGGTTACGCAATCAAAACTCTGAACTCTGAACTCTAAAATGGAAACGCTTATACAAATATTTCATAGGCAAAAAAAATTTATTTTAATTTTTACTCCACTCGAAAATAGTATACAAATAGTTTTTAATTTTTTCAACATGAGCAATTTAATTTAATATATATTATGTTCTTATTCAGCATTATTCATAAATTATAATTTATTAATCTTAGATCCAGACTTTTGCATTTATTTGCTTTATGTTAAAATACCCTTTTTCAAAGCATAAAATTAATTAAATACAAAGCAACAGAAAATAATAAAAAATCATTATCTCCAACCATTTATTAAAAGTATTTTTATTATTAATTTAAAATTTGCAGAAATCAAATTAAAGTTTAAATCCTTTTTAAGCTATTATATTATTTTCTGCAAACAATCAGCATGTAATTTAAAATTCGTAACTTTTTTATTTGCGGATTTCCGCCGACAACTTTTTTGCCTGTGCTTTTAAGCCTATTTGAGTTTTAGGCCAAAGAGCTCTCTCTCATACAGCTCAGCCAGGTCAGGCACACCTCTCCATTAAGTTTAATTTTACCATATAATTTTGATGGAAATTTATGTGGCATTTTCATTGAAACTAACAATTTGAAGTCATATTTCAATGTTGAAATTATTAGGAAAATACCAAGCATTTTCAGTTTAATTGGCAGCCGGAGAAAACTTTGGCCAGTAAAAGCAAAAACTAGTTGGTCAATGCCTTACTTGAAAATGGTTTCCATTTGAAATCATAAGTTTCACTCATAAACAGCTTAGGGCAATGCTTGCCAAAAGTAGGTCTTATCTAATGGCCAGGCTCTTAAGAACCAGTCAACATAATCTAGCAAATAGTTGCCAAACTTTTCAGTATTACTCCTGAGGCTGTTGAAAGCATCCTCGTAGTCCTCTACTCATACATACATATTTATTTCTGTGAATGGTTTGTTGACCTGAATATTCTAGAGTGATTGTCAGCTCTCAAGTCGACATTCCATTCAGTCTTTATGAGAATATTAACTACATTTTGTGAAGCTAAGAATAAGTATCTCCCAGCTTCTGAGTGGCGCATTTGCAATTGTATTCTTTGAGCTATTAGTTTGCTAAAGACAATGCCAGCGACAAAGTAGTGCTCATATACTTCTATACTCGTAAATATGTATATTCAGCTTTTTCATAAATTATTCGCAACAAATGGCACAACAACAAAACACATCCCGGCAGCTCTCACTTCTCGCGTTGCTAAAACAAATGCAAAAACTTGAGCATTTTTTTTATTGCAAATGACTGAAAAGATGACAAACAAAACAATGTTGAATATATGTATGTACAATTGTATATGCAATATCTCCGGAAGCTCCAGCCAGAGCTACTTCAGAAGTCGTTAAACAAGGGAAACTCAGTTGAAATGTTCTTTAACGATTTGTTGGGTATGTTATCTATTATGTGGAGTGCCTCAATTAAAGCTAAAGTATTTTAATAGCCTTTTAAGTATTTAGTACATATTTTTTACATAATTTTCTTCTGAATTGTGCATTGAGAAACAATAAAGTGTTTTTCACTCTTCAACATTTTTCTTACATTTTTTCACTTTTATTTTTCTTTTCATCAGCCGCTTTGCTGTCAATTTTCTTGCTTCCTTGTTAACAACTCATGCCTTAAAGCAGTTAATAATAAACCATAACTCAATCTGCCGCTCAACTCAATTATTCGTCTTAATTACTTTACTGGACCTTTTTTAGCTCAATCAGCCCACATTTTATAAACTTCAACCAAGCCAGTGTCTTTCCCTGAAAGCCTTGTGTTATATAAATATTTATTTTATAATTTATTCACTAAACCCAAAACATAGAAAACTTACAGTTTTTTAAAATTTGAATTATCTACCAATGTCTAATGTCGCTCTTTCGAAAAGGTTACAGCTGTTTCAGAAATAATACTTAATTTTACCAACTTTACATTCATTCCACAAAATTTAGTTGTTGACAGCTTGTTAACGAATTCGCAATTTGGGCCAGTTCAGGCGAATATCTCAAATACCAAATAAAAGTGCTTACACACCATTATGTCAGCCTCAACTAGTTTGTATGTGTGTGTGTGTGTGCGTCTTCTATATTTGGTCCTGCATTTCCTACCATTTCAATGCCGCCCGCTGGCTGCGACAATAAGGCGAAAGTTTTCACAATTGTTATTGTTACCTTTTAGTGTGCAACAACAGAATTTTAAGTAGGTTAAGTGATTTTCGGCTCAATTAACATTGCAAAAGCAAAAGTAGCTGGAGTAGCTGGAACAGCAGCAGCAGCAGCAACAACAACAGCAAAAGTCAAGTAGTTGAGCATCCGTGTAGCCAATGGGGCGTATACGCAACTGACCGCAGACCAACAAACAATATGTTGCCACATTAACAAACTGTGGCCCTAGACAGTCTGTCAGGCACCATGACAGACCATCAGCTCCTAAAGTGCAAAGGGGCTATTTCGATGTTATTGCTGTTGTTATGCTCAGTACCTAAGGCAATGAAAAGTATTCCAACTTAGTGATAATGTAACATAAGAAAATGTATTCATAACATAAGTAAGAAATTCATCAGTCTGTTAATTTATTCCATTTTGAATGTCAAAAGACGCTCATCGAGCAGATCTTTAATTGTCTTACTGTATAACAAGTGTAGGTATTCGTTGAGATAATGTGTAAATTTCACATCGATTATACGATAATCGTACAATAAATTCGTAGCTTATGCAGAAACAATTTAAAAAATGTTTTTAATTTCTGTGCATTTTTTTTTATGTTAAGTTGTGATTTAATTATAAATATTTATTTGTTTCAAAATTGTTTTACTGAAGTACTTATATTTTTAATTGCCGTTAATTCGTTTGCTGCAATTCCATGAAACCGATTGCGATCAGTAGTTGTGTCTAATAAGTATCTCACTGTCGAGCACACTCTCTGGTAGTGTTCTTAGTGGTTGTTGTTGTTGTTGCTGTTGTTATGTGTCCCACTATGAGACTTGAGAGTGAATTGCCACTAGATTGCAACATCCGAGTTAACTGCTTTAAGCTTACGTGACATAATTATGCATTTGACTAAAAGGACAACAACAACAACAACAACAACTACGACTACGACTAGAACAACAACGTTGTTGTAGAGTCAGTCACTTGACTAGAGCTGTTGGGCTGGCTGACTGGCATATGGCCGATGTTGCCCGTTGTTCCCCAAGCTGTGTGTGTGTGTGTTGTTTACACACTTGCATGCGCCACGCAAAACGTGCAGACAGACGGACAGACCGAAGGGGAGGCAAGCAGCCGGACAAAGAGGCAACAAACAGGCAGACAGACAAACAAGCAAACAGTTTGTTGGACAAATGAACACGCATCAACAGCAGCAGCAGCAGCAGCAGCAGCGAAGGAGACAGTGGAGACTAGTTGGGGCCAGGCTACATTTACATACCCCTAAGTGTGTGCTTTATGTACTACTCAAACACATACTCACCAACTCGCACACACACACACACACACGCATTGGTTTGCCTGCGGAAGATGCTTAATGAGCACACAGCAAAATAGAAACAGAAACGTGTCAACATATCTTCTTTCTGCTGTCTGACAAGGCCAAAAGAGAGAGAGAAAGAGAGACAGGGAGTGAGTGGGTCATAAAACTGATTTTTATTGTGCTAAAATTAACTAAAGCGCACTCTGCATAAATAAATGTTCTTTGAACTGGACTTAAATCTGTGGCAAGGTCGTCACTGAGGCTTACCCAAAAGGTAATTCCTCTGCACAACAGACCATGACTTCAACGCACACACACACACACACCCCCACACATGTGCGACATATGGGCCATATTGTGTTGACTGTTGGCATTTGGGGTTGTTTTAGCCTAGATCTCTCTGGCTTGCAAACTGAAAAGCATTTTGATTAACGACATTGCGCTCTAATGTCAAAAGTCATTCAATCAGCTCTCTGGGCTACTGTAAAACAACAACACACGGGTGACTATATATATTTAGAATATATATGTGAACATATGGAGTATAATACACACAGAGAAAAATTAGCTGAAATTTAAATAATTACACTTCATGTGCCTTATGACTTAGCATTAAATATGAAATAATTTTATGAATCCAGTTTAATATCAATATCTAAAAATCGACAAAATTTTAATTGATCCTTTGATATGTCTCGAGTCATTTAGATCATGTTTTGGTCTCTAAATTCATATTGCATACAACTTTTATGAAATTCGATTAAATAATTGTTTACCATTGTTATACTATACTCATATTAAACTTGAAATTTAAGTACATTTTTTATCAAATCAAAATGTTTTATATTTTATTTAAATACCTTTTTTCGGGTGTATGTATATTGAGTTTTGGCTATGTTTCATTCATGGTTTCGTTGACATCAACATTGTATTGCTGCATTGACAGTATCGATTGATCACTGGCACGTGATTGAATTCAATTTGATGAAATACTCTCCCTGCCAATATGTCGCTTTCACTCGCCCACAACCTTTGACCTGTCAACTCCCGATAAAAGCCAAAAAAAATAAGCATAACAAAAAACAATCATTATAAATGGCTGCTAATGCCTGTCGCTTTTTGGCAACGACTTTAATACATATGGGCAATCAATTAAAATGTCTTTTATAATTTATGAATATCCATTATACGAATCTTCTTGACTTTAGATGTTGACAGTTTTTAATTTGTTAGAATACGGTAACTAGTTACTTGACATATTGAGGCACTAATCGTCCCTTTGAGTTCGAGTTTAATGTCAGTCAGAATTTGCAAAAGTCAGCAGATTTCAAGACTGCAAATGATGTGAGTCGTTTTGTAGAGTAGATTTCGACAAAATCAACTAAAATGTTTGTTGCCACACAAATTGCAGGGTCAACGGGAAATAGGATGCCACAACCACATTGCCACAGTGGCCGTTGTTGCCGATGTTGCTGCCTCAAAATTTGGTGATGTGATTTTCTCTCGCTCATTGTCTCACTGTGTGTGTGTCAAATGCAAATCAATTAAAACTGTCATCGTTGGCGAGAGTAAACCAAAAGTTGACAGCAGCTAACGTAAATCCGCTTATAGGTTCTGTTGTTGTTCCAGCTGTTGTTGTTGTTGTTGTTATTGCTGCAAACAACAAACAGACAAATGGATATTATCTTTTTATCTATTCATTTGCCATTGTTGCTGCTGTTGCTGCTGTTGTTGTTGTTGTTGTTGTTGTAGTACACATGGCGAAAAGCTTTTAGCTTATTTGCATTAAACAGGAGGCAGCAGGCGGGAAGGGGAAGTCAGCAGGGGGGATGGCACGAGGCAAGACTTTGGCATTAGCCTAACTGGCAGCTGACGATGGGCAAACAAAAGGCAGCTGGCAAATTATTTGCTTAAGTTGCACTCTTAGTAGCTCAACATGGCGTATGTGTAATATGCTTAAATATTGCAAATTGCATTTCATTACATTTCATTGCTTTGCAAATTGTATTTGTCATTGTGTATTGTGTATTTTAAAGCACTTTACATTTTGGTTATTGTTGTGGCAGCTGGAAAAATATGCAGTTCCTAATTGAAAATTGGCTTTTTCGGCTTCGTCTGCAGACTGAAGTGCAAATCGCTTCATTTGTATGCAATTTGTGGATTCTTGACTTTGTGGTGCACTTCGCTGCAATAAAGGTAAGGGTAACGGCACAGGTAGGAGTAACAGTAATGGTAACGTTTACGGTTACGCTTTTGGTTTGCTTGCATTCAGCGGCAATTTGCTTTGCATAAATGAATCATTCATTCAACCAATTGGCCAAATTCAATATAACAGCTAAACGAGCTATGTGAATACATTTCACTATCTATTGTTATTGGTTGCTATTGAATTTGGTAACCAATTGAATCACATTTTCATATTGGACCCAATTAAATGTTGACGATTGATAGCTTTCTAAAAGTTGTGAAAGTCAAAAGTGAAAAAACTAAGCTAATTTCTTAAATATTTGCAACTTTTTCATATGCCAGCATGAATAGCAACAAGGACTGAGAATTGAAATTATTAGGATTTAATGAACTAGTTTAGTGTCGGAAAAGTAAAAGTCACTTTTAGCTACAAAATAAAATTAGTATGTAGTTTTTTTTCATATTTAAAATTTAAATTTTACGCACCCTTAAATTTTGATCGATTCTTTTTGTAATTATATCCATTGTACAGTTCTGAATCTATTCTCAACTCTCATTCATTTTTATGCACTTTACTTAAGTGTACTGTAAATATTATTATGAATAATATTAGCTGTAAGTTGTTCTCACATTGCGTAATTTTAACTTTCTCATGCATTTGCTCTGTGGCTTCCAATTGATGCGATGCCAAAGCTGACTTTTCAGAGTTTACACAGGTGCACCACAACAGATGCTAATTGAGATACCAAAGTTAATCGATTTGTGGTGCAACGGGGCTACCATTGACAGCCAACTGGCGACTTTACTGTGGCTGCTTTAAATGCTGTGCAACTGGACTCAAATGTGGTTGGTAGCCACCAGGTTGTGGCTTCACTTTATCCTTTGGGACATGCTGGAATCAGCATTAAAAGCAAATTACTGACGTTTAAAACAAATACCAGTATTTAATTACGCTTGCAGACAGATTTATTAAATCATTCCCATTTATCGCAGAGTAGGCTAATGGAAATACTCGAACTTTAAAGTCCCATAGAGCTTTTCAATGTCATGCTTATTCGAAAAGTTTATTAAGTCGATTTGATTTCAATTAAAACTAAGTGAAGCTGTCAATTGAGTAAATTCTCATGCTGTTTCTGACTTATGAAATTGCGCAATTGCCAATTGGAAACGAAGCAAGCACAAATTGGCCAACTTTGGGCTAACTTATTTCTTTGCCACAAAAATATCTGATTCAAATTTCGTTTCAAACATTTATCTAAAAGTTGAATACAATTCCGAAATGCTGCAAAATAATTGTGGGAAAACAAACTAGAAACAGTTACAACAGTTGCGGCAAGAAATTGAAACATTTTGATGTCTATTGCGTTAACCGGAAATGCCGTAACTCAAAGATGGCGTCCGCAGTGCTTGGCTTAGAGTCAGCTTAACTTTAACTTGTACTCTTTCCGTTTCCGCTGCTCTAAGCGAGCCGAGCACAGATTCAATTGCTGACCCACTTGCTGAGCCACATTCTTTCTTTCTTGCCCACTTCTGGGCCTTTCTTTCTTTTTATTTCTTTTCTTCGTTTCTCCTTTTTTTTGCATTTCCCTTATTCGTTCTCCTGTTTAATGTTTAATGCCTGATTGAGTTTTACTTTTGATTTCCCGGCTTGCTTTTGTTTTGTGTTTCACTTGCTGGACATTTCTAAAAGCTTTTCACTATTGTGGTTTGTGCTTTGAGCATTTCAGTTATTAAACTTTTGGCAGTCATCCTCCCCCTCACCCCCCACATCTCCCAGCATGGCTTCCAGACAGCTTTGTGCAACTGCCCATTGCTAAGTAATGAGATCGATTTTAATGGCGGGCTATTCTTTATTTCCCATTTCTCCATTCCCAGTTTCGCCCACTCCTCCCACTTGTGCCAGATTTCAACGCCATTGCCTTTGGCATTGCTATTGTTATATTTTTTGTATTTTTATTTATTTCTGGTAGAGCTTCTTTTTTTTGTTTTTGCCTCCCTGCTAATTAAATAATAATTGCCTTTAAGCAATTATTCTGCTTGCATGCGCCCAGAAGCACTTTTACTCGAATACCCTGTAAACTGTTGCACATGGAAAAGTATATTTGCTCTAAATAAATAATATGAAACGACTTGACTTCGATTTGTTTATGCACGATTTCAATTTAAATTACGCATTTAAGTCTAATTATCATTCAAAACAATTACTTATGAGATTAATCTGTCTGCCTGTCATTGGCAGTGCATCGCTTTGTTCTAGCCAATTTGCATGGCTCGCTTAGGGCCGAGACCAGTTCAATTCAATTCTATAGCCTGACAAATAAAGCAATTTGTAATTGAGTCACGTATAATGTAATCTACGAGTAGCAAATAAATTGATTTGTTGTTAAAATTCTAACCCAATACAAATGCAAAATACAGATACAAAAACAGATACAGATACAGATTCAGATACAGATACACATACAAATAGTCAAATAGCTAACTGTGTCAAGCACAATGCTGCTTTTGTTGCCTTGTAATAAGTTGGCCAAATCAGCTGAAATAAAATGGCAGCAATAGGCATAGAGTTTAGACATGATGTGTATAGCAAATGGTTTGTTAGCAAGTTTAAGGTAGCATAAAATAAACTTAAATAAAAAAATTAAAAAAAATTAGATTTGAGTAAACAAATTAAAGTAAATAATATGATTAATAAGTTGCTTTTAAATATACCAATATACACACTATATATATATATAGATATATATATATAAGCCAATCTTATGCATGCCAAGGCAAGCAGGGCACTTTAAGCAGTGTAAGCCAGGCTACTGCTTGACCGAATTTGATTTATATGAAATCCTTTGCAAGCAACCCAATTAAATTCAAGCACAAATGTTTATTGCACCATAATTATCACTTTACTAAATTGTGGAATATATATGTGTATGTATGTGTGTGAGTGTTTGCACTGTGAATTACAATAGAAGATTGTAATACTGCAATTTATTGTTGCACATTGTGGCCGTTGGGGGCAACGAACTTGTCAGCAACGAAAGCCTCAAACCAAAAATGGGCATTTAATAATGCCAGAGATATTTACATACACACATATATGCATTTATCCAGATTCCATTGTAATTAATGTGATTTATGATTACTAATTTATTTTACGCTATTTAAAAGCACCTGGCAAATATTTGCAAACATCTTTGCAGCCAAAATGGAATTTATTATAGAGAGATTGATTTTAATATTAAATATTTTGGCTGACATGGCCGAAAGGGCAGACATTTTGGCGTTTTGGCTAGCCTGGTCTAAACTAAGACTGGAATTCGTAACTTTTATATTTGTCTGCATTTCAAATCGGACCCAAAAGTCGACTGTCTGTGGCTTTATCTCTGATTTACAAGCGTAAAATAGCAGCAGCATCAAATATTTAACTCGTTTCCTATCGGGACTGAGTCTGTGAGTCTGTTTGTGTTGTAAATAGTTTTGTATCTGCGGTTGCTCATTTTGTGTGTGTGTGTGTATAAAGTTCTTCATTTTTGCGGGATTTTCGTATTTTCATTGCATACTTTTGTGCGCCCTTCAATGCGTATAAATCTGTAATGAGTTTGCCGCAACCAAATGCATTTTTTATTTTATTTCATTTTTTATTTGATTGCATTTAAACACATTTTCAGATATTTATCAAACGGAAATGCGATGCAATAAAAGCCTACACCACATAAATATTTACAATTTACGCACAGCTCGCAAATGTCTCTGCACCAAAATTTCCATATTAAGTTGAGCTGCAACAAATGAATGAATGAATGAGTGAGTGAAGGAATGAATGTGTCGAAATGAATTGCGATATTCGCACGCATTTATTCAAATTTCATTAAAATTTATAGTGGCCAACTGAGCAATGATGCCAATAAATCAGCAAATTAATATTAGGCTACACTCAATGTAAATAGTAAGAATGGGCTAACACACACACACACAAACACACAGGTATAGCATACATTTATATTGGTGAGCATTTATCATGAGAATGTGACAAAAATGTTGGGGAAAATGTGTTACATGCAGAGCATATTTAATTTCCAGCATAGAGTTAAGCAATTTGCCAGCATCCATTAGAGACTGCAGCCTAGACTAGAGTCTGGCCAACTGTTTGGGCCAACTGGCTGACCATGTAACCAGCAAATAACGTTTAAATTTGTAGTTAAATTTTACATCAATCAGGTCATGTTTATGCGGGCATTCGCTGCCTAATTTCCATTCTACTTGTAAGGACAACGTTTCACACAATGATTAAAGTTATTGATCCAATTGAAAAAGAAGATGCATATTTTCTACCTACGGGTATCCACAACTTGGAAGTAACACACATTCTGTTAGTTTTGCAATTGTATCTGTAACCAACTTTAAGGTTCCAAATGTTACGTATACGCAGAGTATAACATAAGTAACACAATTCTCTTCGATACCCAAGATGCAAGACAAGAACTTGTTAACAGGGCATGTAAACTGCATTCTATTTTGGGTTCTTCGAATTGCGTTGCTGTTAAATAATTAATACAATGTGTTTATTCACATTGTCACTAGTCAAAAAAAAACATTTTGAGCTATAAAGTTTTTCGAATAATATTTGGGAATTTTTTGGTATTTCAAACCAGAGACATACAATTTTCAACATTAGTTTTGGAATTATTTGCATTAGGTTGACAACGCTGTAGTTATGTAGTTGGCAACAATATACCTTAGCTAATACTCACACCCGAACAATAATAAAGGGAAATGTTAAGTTAACAGATTTGCTGAATAACAATCAAACTACATTTCGCTCTCACAGATGGCGCCAAAAATATGAATTTGTCAATAGATGGCAACACCTTGCTTTAAATTCCAGTGTGCGAAAGAGTCAACACGTGTATGCGTCAAGGGACGACTAGATGATTTGCGCAAGCTAATGAGACAACCATATTTGCTTTTTGGCGCCAAGAGAAGGCGCTTGAACACCATATATACACAAATATTTTTATTTATTAGAAAAACACATAATTCTTTCATTAATCGCAATATTAAAATATCACAAAGAAAATTAATGACATAATACAAAAATTATTAGAAATTTAAACTCAATTTAGTTTATTTTTTAAATACAGTTATTTGTAATAAAAAATGTCAACCAAGCTAAATAATTTCATTTTGAGCCATTGAGCTAGTTCAAACTAACTAAAGTATAGTTCACATCCCTAGAAAACACGAATCAGCTGCTCGATAGCTTTAACCTCAAAATTAATTTGCCTTGTCGCGCTTTTTTGCAGCTGTTGATATTATTTACATATATTATGACGAACAACGATTCAGAGACTGCTGGCCCAAGTCGTGCCCCCGGCGGCGGAAGTGGCGGCGCCTCTACATCTTCCGCGTCCAAAGTAGAAATCACGGAAAAGGTGCGCGTTCTTTGCCTGCACGGATACCGGCAAGATGGTAAAAATATAGACTTCTTACATTTATTGCAATATTAACCCATGTTACCCATGTATTGCAGCGGATTCGTTTAAGAACAAACTTGGTTCGTTTCGCAAGTTTGCCGGTAAATATGCCGACTTTGTGTTCATCTCAGCACCTCACGTAGCGGCGCCTCTGGAACCAAATGCGGAGCCTTCGGAGCAGCAGCGCAGTTGGTGGGCCAACAAAGACGATGGTACATTTAAGGGCACCAACAAGGGTGGACCGTCATACGGTTTCCAGGACAGCTTGCATGCCGTTGAAGAGGCTTGGAAAACTCAAGGACCATTCCAAGGACTCTTGGGTTTCTCACAAGGTGCCTGCTTCGTGGGACTGATATGTGGTCTGGCCAAGAAGAAGTGTAAGTCAAGCCAGTCCAACTGAAACACCTTGCTCATTTTGTCTTATTTGCCCACAGTGACCTCCATTCGACCGGAGTTTGCAGTACTCAGCTCGGGCTTTATATCCGGCAGCTTGGTACATATGAGCGCCTATGAAGAACGCATAACAATTCCAACCCTGCACGTTTACGGCTTGACGGATGAGATTATTCCCAAGGATATGAGCGAATCTCTGGCGGCACACTTTAAGAACGTTGAAGTGCTTGAACACAATGGGGGACATTATTTTCCGGCCACAGCACAGCAGAAACAATCGTACATAAACTTTTTCCAAGATCGTCTGCAAGAGTATCTAGAGCATTTGGAGCTGCAACAGAGCAGCAATGCATCGTTCATCGATAGCGCTGAAGAGGACGATGGTGGTGTGACGGATGCCAATGATGCTGAGGTGGCTGCTGTGACGGCTGCGGCGGGTTCAGGAATGGATGATAGTGATTAGTTTATGTAGTTGTTCTTTTTCGTTTTTAATAATAATTAAATCTTATTATTACAATAATAATAATAATCATAATTTGATTATAAATTATAATAAATTTAAATCCCAATATTTTAAATATTCACCGTTTGCTCAATTATCATCAATTGCAATTATTATAAGCTATTTCAAATGTGACTTTCATTTCATAATTGTTTATCTTTTGTTTTTTTTTCTTCAAATTTTTGTGAAATATTTTAATTTTTCTTAAACAAATTCGTACAAATTCCATAAGAAACAACCAAATGGGTGATTAATTAAATAAGGTCAATAGATCCCATTCCAAATTACAATTTTGTATAATATTAATTAAATTGTTCCTTGCTATATATAATCAACGAAAAAAATGCATACATATTTAGCTATTTTTGCTGTTGTTGTTTTGTTTTTTCTTGTTGTTGTAGTTGAAGTGTTTGTTATTTGACCAGGCAGAGTAGAAATTGTAGTACAATTCGAAACATTTTGCATTGCATCGACAGAGTTGACTTTGTATGATGGGGGACAAGCGAGCGATAGTAAAAATTTGACTCAACATTTAGTTTTGTCTCGCATTCAGTAGCAGCGATTAACGATTCTCTTAGTTGGCTGCTGTTGTTAATGCTTCTCTTCATCATATTATGCGACTTGTTCCTGTCCATTTGAGGCCTCTTGATTCTTCATCACTTCTGGTAAGTCCGGCGGTGCTGAATACGGTGTGATATCAAGCGTCTCAAAATCACCCATTTCGTTCCTACAAACATTAAAATTATGATCAGTAAAATGTCAACTCAATATCAACTTTAGACACGTGCGGACCATCGGGCGGTAGCAGATGAATATACAGCTAGTCAAGTAATTGTTTTAACAATGAAAAAAGAACTCAATAATCTTATCAATATTTTTCATAATTTTTTAAAAAACCTTGAAAGACATTTTTCCTAAAATAAATTTGGGTATTTCTGGAAAACGGTCTGTCTAAAAAAAAACGTTTATTGCTAATACATTGCCTTTTAAATAAAAACTTTTTTGTTAAGGTATTTTAGCTTTGAAGCAGTAAGATTGTCGTGTTTGTCATCGTGGAAATGTCCATATTTGAATATATTCCCTTTGTCACAACAATTACTTGACATACTGTATAAATATATGTGCATGTAAGACAACAGCTGTAGCCGGCAGTGCTGGTTATCAGTGTGACTCAAAGGGCGGCTTTCATAACGGCAAGCACATGAATATATGTATTGAATGGTATATTGCGGAACTAAATGTATCTCACCTGCACATCAAGCCCAGTTGCGCTGGAGCTTGCGCCTTTGCCGTTGATACTGTAACGCCGTAGTCCTGCAACGTGTTGTCGTCCTCCATGATGTCGTTGTCCTGATTATATAATCGCTGATCGCCTGGTGGCACTTTCAAGATGCCTGATGATGAACATTTTATAAAATTACTTAATAATCAAAATGTACTCTATAAATAGGAATAATACACACGCACACACATGCTTGAACACATAAAAGCAGTCAGAGCAAAAGAAATACAAACACACACACACACTCCTACACTCACCTTCGATCATGCGTTTCAGTTCAACCACTGATGTGTTTTCCTTTGCATCCGTAAAGATGGTTGTCTTTTGCCTTCTGATCATTAGAAACACGTCCTATAAAATAATAATTGGAATTAGAAATGTTATAGCCAATGTTTCGGTCAAAGTTCATTGCATTGTATATTGACGACGACGTTGCGCGGCTTTTGCTTATTCACCGTGCACACGGTCCGTGTGTGTGCGTACGTGCGTTTGTGTGCAAAATGACGTGCAATTTGCTCAGCAGCGGCAGCAGCAACTCAGCGTCATTAGCATCGTCCTGAGCTGAGACAGAGGCCGGCGTGCAATTAATGACATTTTTGTGCGCTTACCATGTTTGCAAGTTTGTTTTGTTGGTTGCCTTTTGTTTACTATTGCCAGGGGGTTTGAAGGTTGCTACAACGCCGTTATTGTTGTTATTGTCGTTGCCTACTTCGTTGGCTGCTACTACTGTCGTGGGCGGGCGGAGGGTGCTTCCTTTGGCGGTCGTAGAGTCGTTCGATCGTTTCTGCTTACACCACCAACCAGAACACGCTGCTTTGCAATTTCGGGTGTACAGAGGAAGGACCGTGTTGAAGGCAACGTTTGCGAGTGTTTATGTGTACAATAGCCTCACTAATAGCCTGCACTTGTAAGTTTTCGTGGATTTTACAATTTTTAATGTAAATTTTTTTGGCGAAGCAAGACCGAATGCCAGCCCTGCCAACTTAATAGCAAATGCGAGTTGGCAGCATTTGCGTTTTTTTGTGACGTCAGAAATTATGTTAGTTAACATTCATTCTCTCAATGTTAATTTAAATGTTGTCATAAGGCACTAAAAAATACTTAATTTGCAAAAATTGAATTTTTTATAAATTTAAATATTAAATTTAAAAAAAAAAAACAAATCAATAGGCCATAAAATTCAAAATTTTCTAAAATTCTAAAGTTTGGTTAGAATGGTTAGTTTCACCTTGCTTGAAAAATAGCTAAAATTCCCGCTAGCCGCTATTTTACTATTAATCCCGCATTTGCCAATTGCAGCCCGCTAGATCTAGCGGGGAAATAGCTAAATTGGCAACACTGGACACAACTCGTCTCATTCTGCCTGCCACGAAATGGTTTTGCTAGATAATTCAAACGTAAATAAATGGAAAAAACGTAATTATTCTTAATAAACTTGCATTTCATTACAGTTCATATTGCGTCTGGAGAAGATTGCAAATGATGCGAAAAAGGATTCATCGTTTACAATAACGTTTAAGCGCTGTAAGTAGTGCATGGAAGATCTTCCTCCATGGAGCTCCTCTAATCAAAAATGCGTTTTTACAGACGATGGACATGATCGGCCTGTGCCGCGGGAAGGGAAGAAACCGTTGCCAAAACCAAAAACATACATGTGTTTAATGCGTGCACAGTCAAAGTCGAAGAAGGTGAATAATTGCACATATTTATGCCTGACCACTTGTTTTAATATTTAACTTACAGATTTCCACAGTTGTGCGCCAGGAAGACGTCCCAACAATTATGGCAATGTACACACAGTTCATGAAAAGCAAAATGGATGGCCTTAAGCGTGTTAAGAAAGTTAAAAGCAAGGCCAAGGCGACAAAGGCATAAATAATGATGGTCGGAGACGTAAAAATTAGTTAAAGATTTTTTAGTTACTTTCAAATACCCGATGGCGATTCCTTGTAAATTAAAATTTTTACCACATTTTTGGTGTTCATTATTGATTATGTATTACAAAAATCATTCGGTTAAAGGACATATAAAAGTATCTTTCCGCGCACACAGGTCAAGCAGAATTTTAGGTAGTTTATCTTGGCGTAATCCATACAAGTACTTTGGTCTTATAAGTTGGACAAGGAGGTAAATGTTCTCCGTTTGTGCTTCTGCTTCTTCTGTGTCTGATAGATAGCATAAATCGTCAATATACATGACATCAATGCCGATGCTCAAAGCGCGATGAAACAACGTTCCAGCCTTTGGTATGAAGTCCAAATGACCGGAAAAATTGTCAACTACTAAGGTCCTAACATAGTCATCTGGAAAACAAAATCTAATAAATGTTTACTATTAAAATATATACCACTTACTTTGCAAGTAATATAAATGGGTATTTTGTCCCGTTGGTATCAAAGTCAAAAGGTTCTTAATATTTTTGTATTCAATTTGAAATGGCTCGTTTGGTTTGAGCACATTATATGTGTACGTTTCGTTGGAGTCGGCTACGGTGCTCTGAAACCGATCTACGTCGTAAGCAGAACCGAAAATTTGTCTACACCAATTATTTGGACGTACGTGCTCCTGAAAAGCGGCTGATGTCAGGATCATCGGTCCTTCATGCTAATGCGTTAAAAATTATATTTAGAACATTATGCATGTATAAACTCATATTTTATTTACCTGTTCGAAGGGTCCATACGTTTTATTACGATCTAATATTAATGGCTGTCCAATATCATTTAGAAACATGTTCTACTCAAAAAACAAAGTTGAGATTAGAGATGGGCGCGGGCCTGTGCGGGCTTCGTGTCCCGCGGGCCTCTTCAATAAATCGCCGGGCTTCGTGCATGAAAATGGAAACGGGCCGAAGCCCCGGTAGGCCCAAAAAGTCACGATTTAAAAAAATTTAATATCGATTGGTAAAAATATTTCTATAATTCACTGCTGTATTATTTACACATCTCTTTTGTCGATATGACAGTTATCGATATGTTTGTCAAACTTAATTTCACGTGTGTTTATAAGAAGAAGAAGGCGACAAAGCGGCAAAATGAATAAGGAAAAAATGAAATTTTTTTCTATAGTAATATCGGGACGGGCCTCTTGAAAATTTGACCGGGCCGGGCCTTAAAAATTTGTTAAGGTCTCGGGCCGAGCCGGGATTAGCTTGGTAAGTAAATTATTAACTTGCTATTTTGAGTTAACAGACTCCCTATGCGTTAGCAGACTCTCTTCTGCGTTAACAGGCAAACAACAGACAGTTATGCAAGTTTTTCGCGCTTCTTTAAAAAAATTAAAAATATATTATTCAATACATTTAACTTCTAGAAATAATAATCTAAAACGACATCATTTTATGTGTATATACATTTTCGTATCTGTATTTTCTTGCATCATTCATTAAGAATTTTAATTATGTTCGGCACACGCCTCATATAATGATAATAGTTTTCTTGAATCGAGCATGTTTCACTTGTTTTTGTTTGTTGTTTATAACATACAAATATACTGTTTGTTCTATCACAATGAATATTATATTTTTGCGTTTTTGTTTACTTGTTTATGTGATGTGTCTTTGCTATGTCGAGAGCTGGGATACCCTAATATTGCATTCACAAAACATTAAATTATTTAATGCTTACATTTAATACAAACAATTTTGTTGCATGAGTAGATTTTCTTTTTTCTCTTATTCCCTTTTTTAGAACAGACAGTCTTTTACAAACATTTTATGAGAATATCAGCTGCGTTCATAGTTTCTCCATTTGCTAATGTTTATTGCATGTCATTTGGCAATTGGTGAGCAAGTGTGCGTTAAAGTGGACGAATACGAACACCATTTGTGAAGAAAGGACAACAAGTTAACAGAAAAATGGTAAGCACACTACCAAAAACCATAATATAATGCAAATGACTAAAAAGTACGAGACGCATCAATTCCAAAAAAATCAAATTGTGAACTTAAAACTAGAAATTAAATTAAATTAATTGGGTTAAATGATATATAGATAACAATAATGTAATGGCGTTCGACTTTAATTGAACGTATTGTATCGCAAACTGCTGTCCACTTCGCCAGCATTATCACTAAATACGGCTGAATTGGATGGCTGATCAGCAATGAGATCCGTTGTAGACTGCGAATAGCGACGCCATCTGGGCCACGGCCACGCATCGCGTATGCTATCAATTAATCGCTGCTGGAATGTCTTGTATTCCATGTCCACCGATTGCGTGTCACCAAAGTTGAAATCAGCCACCTCCACCGTAAACCTAAAAGCCACACTTAGTGTTACTTATTTTCGGTGTAACGCACAAGGACTAAATTCTTACCGATTACGACTCTGCATGTAGTAGGCCACTCCAAAGATAACTAGACAAACGGCCACCAATGTGCAGGCAATGGGCACAACCACAACAGAGAGCTGTGACTGTCTTTTGGCTGGAAAGAAAGGGTAAACAATGTAAATAACAAATAAAAATAATTAAGAAATAACCCTCAAGTCACTTACCTTCATAGATATTAATGGTCACCTGATTGACGCTCTCAGAAACTTCGTTGCGTACGAAAAACAAAATTGTCTTGCTGTCCGGAAAGTAGCGCTCGTAGTTAATGTCACATTTGTCGTATTTTATATAAAGGCCGCAAGTTTCATTGCCTGTTGCATTGTACGGCGCTGCAAGGGAAAAAAATTAAAATAGGTCAGTAAGCAAGCAACTCTTCAATTAAAAATATTAGTACTACTCACCATTAAACACCATAATGCAAACTTCGAATGGCGCTGAGCCTTTGCAATTGACTTGTAGATTAATCAGCTCCCAGTGCTTAACCCAGTTTTTGCCGCTGGTGCCAAACCCGGAAATGGGTGCTATAAATAAATGTTGTTTATTAATCGCATTATGTGTTTGCTATAAAATTTGTTACTTACTTTTCGACACGATGCGCCTTTCGAAAAAGCCGTAAGTGTTGTTGGCATCCTTGGCGATTATGTTGCCATCGACGCAGTTGTAGGGAGGAGGCGGAGCAGGCAACAACTTTAGCTTGCGCACGCCCAAAGGATTTACCAAAGCCACAGATGTGTTTAAATTATTGTTGTTGTTCATCTCAAGTTGTTTCTGCCGTGCGTCTGTTAAATTAAAACCAAGCAAAGCAGCATTTGCATGCATTGTTTGGTTCAAGTCACGTTTAGAACGCAACTGTTTAGGTTTCATTGTCGTCGTTGTTTTTGTTGTTGTTGCTGGAGTTGTTGATGTTGTTATCGGTTTTGACGTTGTTGTTGTCGCTGGCGTTGTTGACGTTGTAGTTGCTGGTGTGGTAGTGCTAGTTGTTGTAGTCGTTGTGGTTGTGGTTGTAGTTGTTGTGGTTGTTGTCGTTGTAGATGGTGTTGGTTCTGGTGGTGCATTTGGTGAAGCCACAATGAGAACACCGATATTGAAATATTGATCAGCCTCGGGATATATTGCTTGATAGTCATAGGCATGTGACATGCCCAGATATGTACAATTTTCAAACCAATATGTATTGACATAATAATTATTTTCCATCAAATATTGATAATCAGCCGGCCACAGAGCAATGCTATGATTTACCACATCCTGTGTGGACACAAAGTCCTGTTTGCGCACCTTTTCATTTTGTATAAGCGCCAGGCTGCCGGTCAGGTTATCAACCAACTCAAATTTCATTGAACTTTCCGCCACCGGTAAATACATTATAAATGTTTTCTCCGAAACTTTGACATCCAAACGATGAGTTCCCAATTTAGTGACATCTCTTGGATACTTGATGGTCCAATTACTTATGGGATTGGACGTTATAATATCCTGCAAAGCAAATAACAAACATTAATCATCCAGTAATTACATGTATTGAAAGAGGCTGCGCCCACTTAATTTGTTGAATACCAGCTATGGCGCAAAATAATGAGTAGAAACGGTAAATATAAATTGAATATATTCCCCAGCTACACAAATCTTCTTAATAATACCTTTGGGAAAAGGGCATCAAAGCGTACCAGGCACGGCTAACACATGACGCCAAATAATTTAAAATATGTGCATTGCAAATTAGATATCGAGAGAATAGATGTCAATTGAAGCGTTGCAACGCGTTTAGCTAAAAATAATTCTGGAAACTCAAGTTACGTGCATGTGCATATGGGATTTGAATGCAATTCAAAGGTTTAAGAGATAATGGCGTATAATATATTGATTTTATGTACTACATGCCATCGAATGAAAGCGAGCAATGCACTTGCAACACACAGAAGATAAGCTTTCTTTTATACATTTTTTTTTATCACAATTTTGCAATTAGAGAGCGCGTAGGGCATAAGTTGTTCGTTGCGAAACATGCATTTTGCATATGTGTGTGTGTAATTAGTCATAACAATTAGATTCGCGCCCTCTATATATGTATGCATTATCGCTTTCTTTTAACGTATTTATACGGGAGTGTTTACAGTTTTTACCTCTTTCCGGCCACCACTCGCTCTCCAGCTAAAAGAGTAGGCGCCTTTGTCAGCCACTTTATTTCCATTGTACAGGGTGGCGGTAACATTTACTGTGGATCCAATGAGAATATGTTCTGGTGCCGTTATAACAACGCGTTCACAGTTAACTGAAATATGAAAAGAATTTAAATTATTAACATTGTACGACCGAATATTGATTGACATGTACTTATGTATGTACATGCACATATTTTCATTCCTACCTGTTTGAAAACAAACGTAGATTACTAAAGTGACTGCTAGCGCTGTATTGCTCATGCTATGCATTATTGCAAAGCCACAATAGGGGTCTGGAATTTCCGACTGCGTTTAGAATGAAAAATCACTTTTATAATACACTTGCACCCCCGCCCCGTAAGACAAAAAATAAATAACACAAAACTCTAATTAAAATCCGTACAGCACAGTAACTTTTCAAAATATTTAGCAAACTGTAGCTCTTTAAGTTGTCTTACAATTACTATTACTTCTAATTTATTGGCTATACAACAGTTTGCAATGCCAATTATTGCGTTTTCGTTTATTTTACAGAACAACCAACTGGAAGTGAATCGCAAAAGCAACGAGGGCTGCATAAACACCGATAGTAAAATCGATAAGGTCAATTGTACGATATATCAATGTTGTCGAGCTCATCGATTTATCATTGTATTCATTATTTTGTAAACATTTCGTATTGTTATTTTTTTTATTATTTAACATTCATTTGATTAATTTTGTGTATAAAGTCCTTATCTTTGTAATAAACTGCTTGTATTTTTAACATTTCTTACGATATTTAAATTAGTTCGATATAAACTCCGATGTATCGATAGTTCAAACTATAGATATATCTGCTAAATGTTTCGCATCCCAAAAAAACGACGAATTAGTTTAAAATACTAAGTTCGTTTATTTGTTAGATGTAAATAATCATACTTATATATGTATGTATGCATATGCGTGTATATGTTAATATTTGAAGTAAACTTAATATCATAAATGAAGTATAACGAGATGAAAAAGCAATAATTACTTTGGAATAAGCAAAACGCACAAAATACTCGAAAGACATTTGCTCATAGCCAATGCGTTATCTACTTCTTCTTGCTTTTGCCCAGCGTCAATGTATGATGAGCTGTGGCCAGCTGCTGCTTGCGTCTCTGGAAGTCAAGATAATCCTCTTCGAGCGCCTTCCGAGATTCTTCAAGCTTACGCTTTTCCTCAGCATGATCACGCTTCAACTTTTCAAACTTAAGATGCAAGTCTTTCTCACTCTCCTTGAGCTCGGCTTCCTTTTCTTTAACGCGCTGCACAAACATCTGGCGTACCTCTTCTTCTTTGGATTGCAGCTCAGCCAGATGATTAGAGCGCTTCGCTTCGAATGTTTGCTGGAACGAAACTGGCTTGTTATCGCTGTCCACATCGCTGAATCCCATCTGCTCCAGACGCTTCTGTCGGTAGAGCTCATAATGTCGCGTATGTGTCTTCTCGCGCATATCTTCCATATTTGTGCGAATGAGCATCTCACGTAGCTTGACAAAATCGCAGTGTGTCTCATTTTCTACCTGGACCGTGCCCCAGGGATATTGGCGTGCACGAATCAGTTTGTTGCCCACCTTTATAAATTCGGTGCTGCCGACAACGGCGAATGGAATATGTGCATTCATGAGACTGTTTGTATCCGCAACAGTTTCATCATCAGTGGGAAACTGGTAAATGTGAACGCCATTCGTGTTGAGCTCCTGTATTATTTTCGCCTTGAAACGTTGCAGCTCCGCCTTGGAGATGGTATCTGCTTTGGCAATTACCGGTATAATGTTTACCTTGCTGTCCAGTTTCTTCATGCAGACCAAATCCAAAGATTTCAGGCCATGTCCAGTGGGACAGATAAAATACAAACAAATGTGTATGCGACTGTCATGGCACGTAACAAGGGATCGCTTGATTTTTAGCTCCTCTTGCAAGTAGTTCTCGAACTGTGCATCAATATAGTCGACGACAGCCTTGAATGAATCGTCCTTGTTGATCTGGTCACCATAGCCGACCGTATCGCAAATTGTCAGCTTAAGTCGAACATTGCTTTCCTGTAGCTCGTACGTGTGAGCCTTCAACTTAACGCTGGGCAACGTATGGGGACTCGGCGTCGACTCGAAACTCGTATTGAACAGTGTGTCCATCAATGTGGATTTACCCAGTCCAGTCTCGCCTGAAAGAGGGAAGGGGTAAAGAAAACCATGTTACACATGTTACAAGCAATGCTTAGATCTCAAGTGTCTTCAATTGGGCACTACACAAATATTTGTGTCAGGGTGAAATTGTAGAAAGCAATTGATGAAAATCGATTGCTAGACACTTTGCATATTAATCTACTCCGGCATTGCTCGCGCCGATTTGAATGTTTACACGCACACATGCACATCAAATATATGGAAGTGAGTCATGATGTGTTACTGTGCTTTAAAATGTGTGCAATGCACTTACTTCGGCTTACAGAAACTCTTTATATATTTTTCATCGTTGATTCACATAGCATATACAGACAGACACACACATAGACAACGCCGCATACACAACACACACTCAGCACCCACACATCTGTAATAAAATCTCCATTTGTATATACATACACACCTATACACATGACGTTGAAAACGAATCCGTTTTGAACGCTTTTGTTAACCAATTGATCAGGCAAACTGTCAAATCCCACGTGTCCTGACTGCTTCAATGTACGTAAATGCACTTCTTTTTTGTTAACAAAATCAACTTCTGCCGACATTTTACAACAATTTCACAAATAATACGAAGAGAATATGCTTGCAGAGGCGTCGCCTTCGAGTAAGATTGTTGATATAATATCGTTATCGAAATGGAGTTGCCACGGTGTCAATTTATCGAACTATCATTTTACATTGGCCTGGTCACATTGGTGAAATTTAAAACACCTGATTGCAATTTTGCAAAAAATATTATAATTGATCACACAACTTTCATTTGAAATTATTAAGGGAAAAACTTTTTCCTCTTGCGATGTCATGTACCCAAAATGTTTTTTTTTTCTGAGAACTAAGGCTGCCACATGTTTTCTGGGAACCAAGGCTGCCACACTATGCTGATGATTAGAGTTGGGATTTTAAGTTCAGTTTGCTGAATAAGTTCAATCGTTCATTTTTCATTTGAATAAGCTACAACTGTTTATTATTAATGGAATGTAAAATGTATTTTAAGTTTTTAATTAGGATAGATGACAAATTCCAATTATGTAGTTTCAGGATTTATTTTTAATTTTTTTATGTTGTACTTATACCCTGAGCCTATTGAAAATATAGTTAATGATTGACTGAATAAGTTCATTCGTTCATCTTAATGACCCGTTCACTTGAGCTTTTTGAGAACGAAACGACAACACTACTGATGATGTGTCCAGCTGTCAAAATACCAAGCGAGGCGAAGGTTCAGTGTCTGATAAATTTTTGCTAGTTTATTAATATTATGTCGAAAGACGCAAATCCCAAGGAGGCGCTGATTAAAGCGGCCTATGCTGATGTTCACAAGTTCGGCAGCAATCAAGAGTACGACAAGGCGGTGAAAGCCGTTAATCGCAGTAAGTTTTAAGTCATGTGCCAAAGAAGTCTTAAAATTTACCAATGATGTTGTCTCAGTTCTGGGAGTTGCACCGGATGATCAAACGGCGCTGCACTGCAAAGTTGTCTGTCTTATGCAGTTGTCAAAGTTCGATGAAGCCCACAAATTCATTGAGAAGAATCGTCTCAATACTATGCTGATCTTTGAGAAGTCCTACTGTGAGTACCGTCTCAACAAGCAGCTTCAGGCGCTAAAGACTATTGATGATGCTGGACTGCAGCCATTGCCGCCCAAGCTAAAGGAGCTGCGCACGCAGATATTGTACCGTCTGGAGCGCTACGAGGACTGTCTTGATGCATACAAGGACATTATTAAGAATACCAGCGATGAGTACGAGGACGAACGTCGCACAAATCTCAGTGCAGTGGCAGCCAACTTGGCCCTCGACAAGGACAAGGAAGTGCCGGATGTGCCAGAGGATACGTACGAACAGTACTTCAACAGCGCTTGCATACAGTCCAATCGTCAAAAGTTTGTGGAGGCGGAACGCAAGTTGCGCACCAGCGAGAAATTGTGCCGTGAGTTTCTCGAAGAGGAAGGCGCCAGCGAGGAGGAAATCCTCGAAGAACTGGACGTTATTCGCGTGCAGCTCGCTTACTGTCTGCAACAGCAGGGCAAGATTAAAGAAGCCAGCGTCATTTACGCTGAATGCTTGCGCCACAAACCCAAGGACGCTGCCCTGGTCGCCGTGGCCAGCAACAATGCCGTGGTCATCAACAAGGATCAGAATGTTTTCGATTCAAAGAAGAAAATACGCGCTGCTATGGCAGAAGCCTGCGAACCGAAGCTAACATCGCGACAAAAGCAAATTATTGCTTTAAACAACTGTCTGCTTGCGCTGTATACAAATGCTAGCGATCAGGTGCAGCAGTTGACACAGAAGCTGGTACAAAGCTATCCACAGGTGGAATTTGAGGCGCTGCTCATACGCTGCAGCCAGCTGGCCAAGGACAAGAAGCACAAGGAAGCCATTGAACAGCTGCAGAAATTCGCAGCCGTTCACAAGACGCATGAGTTTGTCAGCAAGTTTGCGATCATTCAGCTGCAGCTGCTCCAGGTAAATAGAGCTGTAAACTAGGTTCCTCATTATAAAAAATAATAATTTTTGCTTCCATATTTTGGTACTCTTAATGTTATTTGTCGAAAATCTTATAGGACATCAAAAACTAATATGTAATATTTTATAGGGCAATCGAAAGGATGCTATCGAGACGCTGCTTTCCCTGGGAGAAGCCAAATACAAGCCTGGCGTTGTCTCAGCTTTAGTCTCTCTCTATCTGGGCACTGACAACAAGCCAGCTGCTTCTGCAGTCCTCAAGACTGCCGTCGAGTGGTACAAGCAAAATAATGTGAGCAGCGGAGATTTGTCGGACATGTGGCGTCAGGCAGCCGAGTTCCATCTACGTGGAGGTGCCTCTGAGACCGCTGCCAGTTCCCTGGAGGAGCTGCTCAAGTTAAAGCCCAACGATATGAAGGTGCTGGCTCAGCTTGTTATTGCCTATGCACAGTTTAATCCCAAACGTGCGCTTGAGATAAGTCGCAGATTACCTAAGCTCGAAACGCTGACCACTGCATCCGAAATCGATGCTCTTGAGGCTGCCAACTGGGTCATGTCCACGAAAGCCGTCAAGAAATCGGCAAATGCCAAGATCGAACCCTCTCCAAGCACGCCCGCAGCTGAGAAGAAGAGCACAAATCGCAAGCGGAAAGGAAAACTGCCCAAGAACTATAATGCCGAGGTTGCGCCCGACCCTGAGCGCTGGTTGCCCAAATATGAGCGTACTGGCTTCCGCAAGAAGCGTGGTGGTGCACGTGGCAAGGATGTCATTAAGGGATCACAGGGCATGGCCTCAGGAGCCGCTGATCAATAGTAAGTACCAAAAACCTTGTCTGACATCTATTCTATTGTGTTTTTTGATCAGCATGTTCAATCGAGTCAATGTCATGTAAATCTCAGATCATAAATCTCAGAGAGGGTCTCTCACAGTCGGGTTCGCTCGAATTTAGCCTTTCCCCCACTAATGTTATGCTAACTTCAATTTTTTTTAATTCCAGTGACATGTCGAATCGTGCCAATTTGAGTAAGAATTCACCTGCCACGCCCGTTTACCAGGAGCCCACACCCGGACCAAGGCAGCAGCATCGCAAGGGAGGTCACAAGAAGAAGAAGGGCGGACGTTTCTAATTAATGTTGCAATCACATGCTTTTATTTTACACTGTATCAATTATACAATATTACAACTGGTCTTGAATTGAGAACTTAAACATAGTTAACTAGTTAGCTATTCCTCGCCATCATCATCATCGTTTTGCTTCTTCTGGTTGCCGCCACCTTCAGTTGATGCCTCATCCCGCCTGGTATCGTATGAGTGGAAATGCAACGTGCTCAGCCAATCAAGCAGATTTCGTTCCTCGGCCTCGGTTTTGTAGATGTTCAAATAGATGTGTTTTTCTATAAATTCTCGCACCTGCTGCTCCTGTGCCTCCCAAGTCAAGGGTGCGTGTATGCCATCCTTGCCATAGCGATCATTGTAGCGCTCGTAGTGCACAGTATCCAGTACCAATCCCAATCCTGGAGCCATGGGTAAATCAAGACGCTCCTCGGTCAGGGCACGTTCCAAGGATGTTGTCGTGGTATTGCCTCGGACTATAGCAATAGTTAATCCAACCATTTTACGTATCTGATGTAGCATAAAACTCTGACCCTTCACTTTTAACGTAACAAACTCAATACCCTGTGGACTCTGAAATGGCTCGCTACATGTGAATGACATGATGAAACGCTTGGCAGATGGATCTAAAAAGTTTCTGCAAGACACACAAATTAGTAGATGATTAATGGTCTCAATTGATAAAGAGTAACTTACTTTTTGCTTGTAAAGTTGTGAAAGTTTTTTGTGCCCTCGTAAAGTTTCAGCGTATCGTTGACTTTCTTTAAGAGTTCAGCTGGAATACGATATGTGTCCTGTTCGTGCTGCTCCTCAAATGCGGCAAATGCCACGGTGGGCAATGTGTAAGTGTAGGTGCGTGCATTGCACTGATCCTTGGCATTAAAGCCTTTGGTGACACGCTCCACGCCAAATAGTCGTATCTCCTCGGGCAGATCTTGATTGAACGCCTGCAAATTCAGATCCTCAGCTGCAATTTATGAAATCGTATTTTAATTTTTTCATGTAACGCACTAAACAATCAGTCGAAAATGAAATATGACGATCTACAAGAGATTGAAATCCTGTTATTATTTAACTAACTTACGTAGCTTTACGGAGCACACTTGTCGCGCCGCTGAGACGCCTTTGTCGGTGCGTGCGGCACGTTGAAAGCAGGCAATTTGCACCTGCTCGAAAGAATCCTCCGTTATCCACTTGTGCTTCAGCATTGCCTTGAACAGTTCCTCCTCAATGGTCTGCATGCCCGGATTGCGCTGCATTCCAAAGTATTTGGCACCACAGTAGCTCAATAGGATGGCGCTCTTCTTTCGCTTAATGCGATCCGCAGGATCAAATGGAGCACGTTTTGTTCCATTCGCTGCATCCTCTTCGTCTTGAGCCTTCCAGTCCACCCATTTCTTACGCTTTAAATTGCGTTTCACTTGGTTCGTTTCCTTAACAGACTTATTCTCCACTTCCTTAGCATTCTTCCGTGCTAAGTTATCTTGCTCCAGTTTGTCGAGGGCTTCGCTCATTGCGGCAGCAAACGATTTTTTACGTGAACTCAAAAGGAACCGGTTAATATCTGTTCTCAGCAGCGTTTTAAGGCAGTCTGTTAATTAAATAAACCCGTTAATTCTTGTTTGTTGAGTAAATATACATGAAATTCACCTGCCTTTCTGTAGCTGCTTATTATATGGTTTAACAGCATTTATTTAATTCAAAAAATGTAAACCACAAAGAAATGAAGCTTTACACGTGCGCTCCTCTTTCTCTATTGCAATACAAAACAGCTGTTGCATGATGGCTTGATTACCTTCACATGCAGCTCTGGGGATGGTGCTACAACCCTAAAATCATCTACCAACATAAATTCGTTTAAAAATAAAAATATAATAAAATAAAACTATTGACAAAATTGAAAATTTTAGAAAGCCTTTTATATAAATTAAGTTATGTTTTAATTTCAAATTAAAAACGGAATTATTTCGTGGACTGAACGTGTATTACCACCCATATCATCAAAACGTCTGGCAGCTCTCTTGAATCCAAAATGGCTACGCGAGTAGAAAATTTTTGTACAGAAGAAGCGTCCAAGGAGAGTAAACGCCGTGACCGTGTGTTTTCCTAGATATTTATTGCTAATAAAATACAAATATTCATTTGAATAACAAATAAACAATTGTGTTAGTCTCACGCCAAACGTAAATAAACTAAAACAGTGCAGTGCAATGTGATGGTAAACCGAAAACAGAGCATAATGCGAACATTTAAATGAAAGTTTTCGCCTGCGTGAGAATTTGTGCAAAAAGAGTAGAGAGAAAAAAATTTTGCAGCGCTCGAAGTTGAAGGTGAAAAGCAAAATGCCATTACAAACAAATGGTAGTCACATAAATATGCCAATATTAACCAAATAAACGCTGTGCAAAAGATGAAACGTTAAATTTTCATACGAAATCGAAACTATTTTGTGCTCCAACTTGTTTTGTAAGTGTGCGATTCTCTCCGTGAGTGTGTGTGTGTGTAGACAGCCAATTTCGTGTTGTTTGTGTGCTGCATCTCTCTTCTTCCCTCCGTCGGGAATGAATAGGTAATCAAATGTAATAGAAATCCTGAAAAAACAAAATATGTTCACCAAGGGCAGCAACTGCTGGTGAAGACGACAAATAATTCAAGCGCTAAAATTAGCTTACGCCTACACCCTCGTCAACATCCAAATCCCCCTACCCAATTCGATAAAGCGCCTACACAACGTGTAACAAACTTAAAATGGATTTAGAATTGGAGAATCTAAAGAATGACTTTCTGCCACTGATCACTGGCATTAAGCAGGAGCAATTGGATTCCGTTGCATCGGATGTGTTGCCACAAAATCATTTACCCAGCACGGCTACAACATCCACATCCTCCTCATCGTCATCGTCTGTTGGCAATCCCTGCGATAGTGCAGAGAAGCGGGTAAGTTAGTTAGCAACATGTTATCACTAAATCTCACTTTCAACGTACCTTTTTGTTGAGGTTAATAACTTACAAGCAGGCTACACGTGCTCGCTGCATTGCGCTGAGATAAGAAGCAGTCCAATTGTATTGAATCAGCAGAATTATAGTTTATCAGTTTCATATGCAGCCTTATCATAAAAATCAAAAACGACCATTGTCTCGTGCAATTTCATGTTATCTTTTCCCATGCTATAACAACAAACAACAGAAATAACAAACAAATGCTTAGCACCCACATACACACACGCACACAGTCACTCACACACACACACTCAATGCAAAAGCACACACAGACGTTTGCTAAAATTGTGTTTCACTTTCGTATTGAAGTCTCGTGCTGTTTGTTGTTCGGTTTCTGGTTTTGCCGTTTGGCGTGAAAGGCAAAAGCAAATATGTAACTACAAAGCACAGACAACAACAAAAACATTTACACACACACACAAACACACGCTCATTTACTCTCTCGGACTTACACACGCTCTTTTGACGCTAAGTGCTCTCCATCAAGATCAGCTGCAGCGACTGCGAATGACGCGTCTCTTTTACATATGTATGTATTTATGTACATATGAGTTTGTGTGTGCTTTGTCTACTGTTTGCAGCCGTCTCGTCGCGCTTGAGCGCCACAAACGTGAGCTCTTATAAATATTCAGATATTCACATATAAAAGTACCGAGTCTCTGTTTTGAGTTCCGTTGGAGTAGAAGATGGAATCATCGTAACTCGCACACACGCGCATACTCACACTCATAAAACTCATTCAGTCCAGCTGTCTGTCATGCAAGTGCTCCCGCCGGACTATTCCAATGAATAAGTATGTATGTGTGTTTGTTTGTTTGTTTGCTGGGGTCCGTGCATGCTCTCGATCTTTCGTTCTCCAATTCCCGTCGTCGAGTTTTCAGCATTTATTAACCTTCGTTTTACCCCGTTTTTTTGCTGTCTCACTCAATGCTCATTTATGTTGATGAGTGTCAGAAATGTATTTAAAAGGTTTAAAAGCTCAGCTTGAGACTTTCAAAATGGCTGCCAAAGGCAAAATGGCAGATTACAATAAATATTTGCTGCTTTCCACAAAATAAGTAACTTTTTCTTATCTTTTATAAATTCTAAAAATATTGTACGTTCGTTAAATGTAAAGAAAGTAGAGATTTTCTCCATTGAGCTAATTCATATTTAATAATTTTAGCCGATTTGAAAAATATTGTTGTTTATATTTAAACAAGACTGTAGATTAAAATGTTAAAAATGTTAAAAAACCATAAGCCTAATAGAAGGAGGATATAAATTATGTATGGACGATGTGGCAGCATATGGTTTGATGTTTGATCATATTGAAATCAATGATTATCTAATCCGTTAATTTTAATATCGCAGCTGGTTGCGTTTCCATGAGTTATCTTTACACTTGATCATTAATGTCACTTTTGGATTTTGTGTCTGTGTGCAGGTTGTAATTATTCATTGAATCTGACACCATAATGAATGGCCCAGCTGAATTACGGTGGTGGACGGCCATTTTGTTTATTGCTTTTTCGTTGTTGGTGTTGTTGCTTTTGCTTTTTCGACGAAACATAAAATTAATTCCAAGAATTTGCTTTTAATGATGTGCAATTAACTCTAATTTTACTAGAATATGCAAGTAAAGCAAAGTGCCGATGACCGAAGTGAGGGACTTACAAATGAACTTACAAACGGGCGATGCGGGGGAAGAGGAGTCAAGTAAACGAACGATAACAAACAAAAAAAGTTTCTAATTAACTTTATTGCTGCGTAATCTTAACGAACAGATCTTGGAAAAGCAGCTTTTCACTTTCATGCTATACCTGAACTCCTCTACCTGCTCCGCGCACCTGTCGCTTCCTATTGTCTCCGTTTGTGTGAGTGTGCGTGTATGTACCTCTTTTAAGCCCAGTAAGTAAAGGGAACACAGGCTCTTGTCCTTGTAACAGTGTTTGTCCGTCCGTCTGAATAAAAATAACAAAACACAGAGAAGACAAGTAAGATAGAGTTATTAAGAAAATTGCTTTGTCAAGCGTTGCACTATGTCTAATTTGACACAAAAAGCAGGTGACAAAATTTTATTTTGGTTTTTCGTATAGTATTAATTTCAGTTCGATATCTCCCCTAGTTCAAAAGATAAAGATTTTTGTCAGCTATTTTTCACAAAATATTCTTAGCGCACGATTTAGTGCTCATTAAATTTTGACTTTTTATTTTTTGTTTACTTGTCATCGAACACTTCAAAAATGTAAATAAAAAGAAAAGAAAAACAAGCGTTCGCCAGCGATAAGGGCAATTCGAAGTTCATATAAAGGTGTAACTTTTTTTTTTTTTTAATATATTTTTTATAATTTTTTTCATTTATGGGGATTAATATGGGTGCTCGGTATCTAACAGTCGAGCACCTCGACGTACTTGTATTGTATGTATCTAACAGATACATATTTTAATTGCTTTTATGGGCAACGATTTGGGCGTGGTTGGAGACTTAATCCAACCACAGAGCGTGTGTAATTAAAGTTGACTACGCGAATGGATCAGTTGAACTATGAAGAGGGTGGCCTCCAGTCCCGATAGGCTGCACATATTGCCGTTGGCCTGACTGAGGGATTAGGCGCCGCACAGGACATAATCCGATCACATAAAGCGGCTTATAACGCACAATAAAATAAAAAAAAGGTGGGCTGCCGCCTTGCCGCAAGTTGACGTAACTTTAAATTGAAGCGACTGTCATGCTGACTTGGGATAAAGCAGAGTATTTGTGTGTATCTGGGCAAAAGTTTTATAAGCTGTGTGTATAAATCCTGAATGAGACAGCAGAACCCGTAGACATAAGCAGATTTACCAAGCTCACGTCGTTTCGTTGCATTCGACAGCTGTGCCACGCCCCCAATCTTAATGTACTCCCCCTCTGGCATAAGCCGAGTTAAAATTTAGCTGCATCTGCATCACGTTTTGGACCCCTGCGGCTTTACTGTTTTGTATCTACATCAGAGCAACTAGAACGCCATTTTGGAAAATGTATTTGAGCGTGTGTTTTCCTCTGTATGTGTGCCGTTTATGTCATGGCCCGGGAGCACGAACAGTTGCATCAGGCACAGAAAGAACCGCAAACCGCAGCAGCAGCAGCTCCAACGGCAGCAGCAGCGTTGGCATCGGCGGTTTTTGGTAAGCTCTAGGGAGACCGGAGACCACCGACCAGCTCTTTGAACCGTCAAACCCACAATGTCCAATTCGTCGTCGTCATTTTCTGAAGCAGACCCCAAAAACCACACGATATATAGTCAGTCATAGGCCCTGAACTCAGACCGTATCCGGCTGCTTCATTAACTTGCGGTTTTAGCGTATTTCATGCAAGCCGACTACTTTACTTTCTAGATAATTTTATTACCAGATCTGTTCCAAATTTCAATTCCATTTGAAACTTGGGAAAACAAAATTTCTTAAAGATATTAAGATATTTTTTAAGGGGAAGCATAGATTGAATATTTCACGATATATTGATATTTATTGTTATTGACAATCATCAACCATATGATATTTATTGTTGCTGCTAAGCAAAAGTAGAGTCTATTTTCTTTAATGGGATATTGTAATTGTTCAATTTGGTCGATAAGTATGTAGTTTAATAAACCGCAACAAAACCACTCAAAACAATCAACTTCAATCGATTGGCATGGAGTAACTCATTAGTTGACTGACTGACGGGTTGACTAGATGACTACTTGACAGCTTGATTCGTTGTCATTGTCGTTATGAATCACATTTTGAGGTCATCGCTGACGGCTGAAACTTATCGTGTTCCTTGCTCATTGAGTTGCCAAATGCTAAACAAAAGGAGAGCTATCAAATTGAAGGCATTTATTGCAGAAATGAAAAATATGTGTGCAAGAATTTCCTTTGGGTTTACGGAGTGTGAGTTTCTTGGTTACCTTAATGACACCCATCGATTTTTTGTATCTCCCACTCCGAATAAAGCTCATAAAAACTTATTCTTGGTTCTTTTGCGAGCCATTTACGATTTCCATACAATTAAATCTTTACGACTGCGACGATGGGAATTGATGCGAACGAAGCGAACGGCAGCGCTTGTCCAAAAAACGACCGAAAGTTATATTTCTATACATTGTGGGTAACACATTGCTGATAGGGAAGGGAAGGGCAGAGAAGGAACGGGACAGAGTAGTCCAATTGAGCTTTACCCGTTCGCTCAGAATCCTCCTATGTTAATCCGCAATCAAATACAAACTCGTACAATTTTATGGCATCATTTTTGTAGCAATTCATTTTTTTCTGGGTAGCTTAAATTGCGTTATGAAATGTTATGTCAAGTCATTAGGGTTTGCCCATTAGGGTGGCATCCCCCTTGGCCCCTTCATCTGTTCCTGCACCGCAGCGGAAATTGCAGCTTCGCTGCCGGATATGTCGGCGATTTAAGCAAATGGCCCAAACACCACAGTACATTGCATATCGCATAGATATAAAAGAGTTACAGTGTCCCATTTAAAGTGCTGACGATTATCCACATTTTGATTCGTTTTTCTTTTACGGCATTTTTCAACTTTCACAAGATCTTGTGATAAAAAGAACCACAGGCTGAGTTTATAAATTGTTCTCTGTGCAGACCGATGTTTTCGATAGTCGGTCATTATTTACTCCGTGACTGTAAATGTCGTTACTCAATCGAATCTGCGGGTATATAATGTGGGTATAGGCTTGTGATATGACGATATTTCTCGATGTTTTCCGATGTTTTTGTTGATACCGATGTTGCGCGATGTATCGATGCTTCGGAAAACATACACATTTACATACAGTATTGTTATCATATAGACAAACTTTGTTTACTTTGACAAAAATGCTCCGATTTCGAAGCGGAATGTCAGTCTGATCATGGTTTGGCCTCTAAATTTATTCTGTTTCGCAGATATATTTTATTTGATTTTCCTTTATTTCATGACTTGGAATTAAAGCCTCCTCACCACTTCGGGCCATTAATAAATTGTTTCAGCTGGCAACTGATGGTTCGCGGCCAAGTTACGGTCCTGGTCAACGCTATCACATAAATCGCATCACCTTTAACGGTCTGTACATTTTATTTTTATTTTCCTTTTTGTTTGTTGTTGCTTAGTTCGTTCGCAAGTTTCAGTCACAATCAAGTTTTTCGCTTTTATTATGGGGAGTATAAAATATTTTATTGTGCCATCTGCTCATCCGCAGTATCTTGTATTCGCTCTCGCTCTATAAAGTGGAAACTGGTTGTCTCTTTCGTTCTCCTCCGCTCGCTCTCTCTTTCTTTTGGGGCAATTTATTTGTGGCATTTCGAGCGTTATATCTTGCAATTTTTGTTTATTGCTTAGCCTCATAAATATTTCAAGAGCCGAGTTTTCTTTTATTCATTATCCCCGGTATACGTTTTTATAAGGAATAGTTGCCTTTGATGTTGCGATTTGACACCTGAGTCTAAAAGTACAGGTTGCATTTGTATAAAAAACTTGAAATTGAAATGCTAACTCAAAAGTGGTTATAAAATATAATATGAAATAAAAGGAGCATTAGTATAATAATAATCAAAATTCTTTGAATTGCTCAGACATTTATCTTATCAGTTTTATTTTTAAAATTTAAGTTTTTTTTTAATATTTAAGTTTTTTTTTAATATTTTACATGTTTATAAATCTTTTCTGATGTTACACAAACATGCAAGATGACTCAGAAATTTCCCATTACTTATCTTTAGAGTGATTTAGTAATTAATCATAACTATTACTAATCACGTTGTTCGCTTGAACTGTGTTATTGCTAGAAGGCCAAAAGTTATCTTATTTTATCTAAAATTTGAATCTCTTTTTGAAATGCTTCTCTGGACTGTAATTTGATTCTTTCCAAGCACCATGAATGATGCATGACAAATGGAATCGCGTTGTGCATGGAAACTGTGGCAAATTAATTTCCATTGAAATGCATATCAAAGTTAATTTAATTAATATATTTTGACAAAAGCCAAATAGAGCAAGGTAAGTGGAGGGGTCATAAATAAGCTTATGTTTCAAGACAAGGATAATTTAAAATGGCTCTAGATGGGAATTATATGACTTGTCTGAGCTGTCAGACCAAGAAATCGATAAGCAAACCTCAAGTTGAAACGTGTCCCAAGCAGAAACTCGAAATGCAATTAATTACCCGTCTCTTGTGATTGTTGTTGTTGACTCAACGTATACTCGTATTGTGTATTGCATTTGGAAAGTTCAAAGGACATTGGCTTTTATGTATATTGAAGCTATTCTGGTTGCCTGCCCTTAAAATGGACTTTGCACTTGCTTTAAAATGTTGATGAAACAATGGAAATTACGAATATTGTTTTGCGGCATGGAAGCTGAAACCCAAAGACAGCAATCACGAAGGAGCTGCCGGATTTTCACAAAATGGCCGCTGAAATCCAAATACAACAGGCTCGACCAGCAGGACATGCATCACCACAGCAGCACCAGCAACAACAGCAACAATAACAACAAGTCGAGCTGCATGCAACACGCAGCGTTTGGGATTTTAACAAAATGGCCGCTGTGTGCCACCCGCTGCCCATCAGGATTCATGACGCACACAGATGATGCATGTTCTCTCTCAAATTGCACTGATTTATGCGCCACCCAGGCTGCAAAATAGTCTCAGAATGTCCGACTGTCCTCGAGAGCCATACAAATGCAACACAACAACAATAACATCAACAATGTAGTCTGATATTTATCATGCTCGTCGCTGTTGAATTCGTTGCTTTCACTGTGGAATACCAAATGCTTTTCACTTTGAGATCGATTTTCTTTGTAATTATAGCCTCTTATTTTATTTAAAGCCACTAGCTTAAACGCAAATTTATCATTGACAAAAAAAAAAAAAAAAAAGACAGACAAACAAATGATTATTTATAAGCAATTTCACAATAAACGATGTAAGAGTCATTAAAATGGTCGACTAAAGGATATTTCAATTCAAATTACTGAGAATCCATCACATTGCACACTTTTAAAATTAAAGTAATTACATGAATATAATCATTTTATAGGCACAAGAACTCTGCTACACGTGTCTCTAATTGGTTGGCCATTTAATAGACCAATTATTATTGAGATTAGAAAGTTGCAAAATATGTGCAATATGGAAAAAATAGGAAGAGCGGATCTGTAACATTATGGTTAAGTGATCAGACATTGGAATCAAAGAACTAAGTTACATTATTACTTTATAGCATTATTATTACAAAATAGCTTAAACCATAACAAAAAGTTAATCAAAATTAAAACTTTTTTAATTTTTAAATGTAAGTGCACACATCAAATTCTACCTAAATAACTCAAAAAGATAAATCTAAAATACGAGGCCATCATGATAACCTTAGGGAATTCCATTAAGAAGGTTGATTGAGGTTGTCAGAACTATGGAGCACTGATAAATGTAAATGCAGTGTAATTATGGTCCTAGTCTAATCTTAGATTGGGATTTTGTTGTTGAAAGCTTTTAACTTTGATTAGGTTTTCTTTACGTAATAAAATTAATAAGAATAAGCTTTTCTCGGTGGTCTGTCAAAAATTAAATCCTGCTCACTGTCTTTCATGTTATCTCTGAACAGAAAAGCAACGGCTTAACTGAAAATTCAATTTGATTTGAGCAGGCAAATTAATGGAATTATGGCTGACAGAGAAAAAAAAAAGAATTTGGCATGTGAGATGTGTCTGAAAGTTGTTGGCAATGCGACTTTGCACAGATTTTGCTTTTGTTGTCATCTTAAAGGGGAAAGGGATTGTGCTATGGCATGGGGAATGAAATATAGTTGTAGAACTTCTTTCATTTTCATAACAAAGTTTGCTGTGTGACTAACAAGAAAGAAAGTTTTTTTTTTGCAAAATGAAAAACTTATTGCAAATATATTCGCAGTGAAATGTGAAACGGCTTTAAAAGGCTTCGCAATGCCGGATGGAAATGTGATTACTTTCATCAAAATTACATCAATCATAAATGCACTCATTCAATGCCAGACGTCATGCAGCCATTCCATCATGTCAGCACATTTCTAGTGCTTCGTGCCTTCGGGGCCATTGTTGTTCAAGCTCATCTTGTTGTTGTTGCTGTTGTTGTGGCATCCTTTCAACATTTTCTAATTGAAATTGATTTCGAATTATTTATATATTCGTTGCCTGGATCCCACTGCCAGACCGAGACGGTTTCTTAATGGCCAATCCAAAATAAATGGGCAGGAGGAATGTACCCTTTCGTGAGTTGGGTATGTTGAAATATCTTCAAATATTGGTTTGATAACGTTTTTATTTCGTGAAACGAATATAACGGGAAACCTGAACAGTATTTTATGCTCGTTGATTAAAAAATATGTATATTGTATTCATTGGAATGTATGTAACAGGGTGAAGAAAATATTTTCGATGAACAGCAAAAGATCTAGAGATTGGCACACAATTTGTTATCATAGCCGAGGTCTCGACTATAACCTTTCCTGCTTGTTTTCTTTTCTGGCAATTTCTATTTTGTGTGAAAACAAAAATACAATCATACTTATAAAAACGCAGTATTCTTATTGTATTGTCTGAAACTCGGGAAGTATAATAATTGCAAAATTTCCTTTAGCGATAAAGAGCTTTGGGAATTATTTCAACTCTGACAGGAAGTGTTGTATATATAAAATATAGTTTGAATTAATGAGAGGAAGTTCTGCTAGTTCTAGTGATAACACTAACACTGATGAGATAAGGTATCATTTAAACAATTTCAATTATAGTGCTGGCTGGCTTTCCCCCATTGGAGCTGATTGTTTCCAATCTATGTGCTGAGATGCATGCTGATTAAAGATCTCTTACGTGACCCTAAGTGGGGTTAATCTAGTCGCGTAACACTTGAATTATAAGAGGTAAAGCTACCAAACGTAGCACGCTGAATGTTTTGGAAAAAAAAACGCAATTCTAAATAAAAACTACGGCCTCAGTTTTCAAGGTAGAACCGTAGCTCACTGGTTTGAACAGACTGTTTTATTTATTGCAAAAAATATCATAAGTAATCTCTGATCGGAAAAACATAAAGCTAGTTATGGATGCTAAAAGTATGCAGTAATTTTTGTAACTTTTGCTGAAATTTTAACTAAAGATCAAATTAATATATATCTAAATTAAGTAACAGGTATATCGTAGTTGGTATCGCGACTATAGCGTTCAATCTTGTTTAAATTAGAAGGTCCAATAAAATTTTAAAAAGTTGAAAGTATGATTCAACATTTTTTAGAGCAATAATGAATGTATGGGAAATGTTGTGGACTGTGGCAGGAAGCGATTAAATCCGTGAGGTTAGGGATCAGCATTTCAACCAAGTGGGTGATTAAAAGAACTGTTAGTTCTAGCACAGGCGTTTTTTGGTTTTTTCCTTCGTTGCTATTTGTAAAACTATGACTAAGCTGGTACTTCACGGTACTTCTGCACAGACAATTAATAAAACACGTTAATAAGTTATCTAAGCTTTTAACTACCTGTCCCCAAAACCTCTAACAGAAGATGATAAAACTGTGATGCCTTTGTGTTTCACAATATCCGGTTAAAAGTCAACCCTACCTATTTTTGATTACCTGACTTTTTCTCCCCGGAAGTGATTGAAAAATCGATTAAACTTTCGGGTACCTTAGAACTTGATTAAAACCGTAATTAATTAAAATTACTTGCTTTAAAGATTCTATGTTATTTTTGTAAGGTGCTGGCCAATTTCAGCTGCCAACGTGCTGCGGGATGCGGGCCAAAAAAAACCAGTTTGCTACCCGTATCCAGTTTATGGCAAGTCATTTTCAATGCGATTTAAAACATGGGGGTAGCAGCTGGTTATACATATATGTATATACATATATATATATTTTCGCATTTTTTTTTTTGTAATGGTATGTCAGTCGCAATGGACTTGAGCAACTTTAAGTGGGCTGCGTCGAGCAAAGCGATCCGAGCCGAGCAATTGCACGAGCCAAGACGAGACAAGCCGACCAGTTTTCGAGGCCCACAATTGGGCGAACAAGCGCCGCGAGCGAGGAGAATGTGAGCAACAACATGGCCATGGAACATACATTATGATGGATGGCTTTCAAGTGGAACGTCGCCCCCTAATGCCCCGACTTCGTATCCGAATCTACGAGGGTGGACTGAAAAGTCGTTGAACTAAGTAGAAAAACGCAACTTTTTTAATTTTGATGGATAGTGTAACTTATGAACCAATGACTGTTTAAGTTTCAATAACTACACTGTTTAGTTTTAACAGAATTGTACAGTTGCCAACTTAAAAAAACGTTATTTTCCATCAGGATGCTAGAGGAGTGTTTGTAAAGTTTATCTATGAAAAACGTTATTTAGAAATCATAAACAATGGCCAGTTATTTATTAGTCCAACCTCGTATGTTGTCTACATCAAGTTGCGCGTAGGCATGTGGCAAGCTTCCCATATACGTATGTCCCACTCTATATATATATATATATATAAATACATATATTTTATATATTATAAGCACAAAATGGCTGTTGCTGTTGATGATTTATGAGTGCCGAGGCGTTTTTGAAAGTTGAGAGAGATTTTGTTGTGATGAAAATCGGGGCAGACTTTCTCTCTTTCTCAGGTTTTCTCGAAATGACGGCAGCAGCGAGGCCTCTAAGATGGATCGTTGGATCGTCTCATTGCATAGGAGACGGAACTGGATCTCCATCTTGGACTGCAATGTCGAGCCAGAAATTTGCACAACCGAACAATTTGGACTGTGAGGCATTCATCAATGTCCATGGCGCTTCCGTTGGGAAACACACACATACAGAGACTGACTGGTTGCATGTAAAACGCTCGCATACCAATGCAGTAATCTTTATCGAGCTAAAGCATAATCAATCAATTGGATTTATGTGCTCCAACTCAAGATAAAACTAATCAATCTTGCCCTGCGACAGTCAGAGACGATGGTACCAAGCAGCTAACAGCAGCAGCAGCTGTCCCACTTCCCCCCTTGTTCATCTCCTCTCCTCTTCCCATTCCATTCGCTTCTATACTATCCCCCAATTCCATCATGGAGCGCTATTTGTTCGTTTGCGGAGCTCTGAGCTCTTCTTTTATCTTTGTGCATTGAAAAATGTATGCTCTCTTGTCTTGTTTCAAAGTTAGTACGATTAATTATAAAGGCGAAACTGAAACTGGAATCGATGATACCAATTTTCATTAATATCCTTTGACTGACGCTAATTCCTCTGGGGATTTAGTACACGTACATTAAAAATGTATTAAAATAAAACCGTTTTTCAATCTTAACTTTTATTGTCTTTTTATTATTATAAAGATTTAAAGAAAAATGAAAACAGCCTGCAATATGCTCATACAAAACAAGAAAACGAAATAAACTTTCGACTTTTCTGTCACTTTTTAATCTGAAATAAAATAAATGAAGTTGATCCCTGATGAAATATGAAGTATTCAAAGGTTTGGGCTATTATCTTTATATTAATATACTTTATAATCTATTCGACAGATTTATTCATAACTCAACTCTTTCGATAAAGCACCACCTGCTATACACTTTTTGGATTTCATGAAAGTTGAGAAAGCGAGAATTTCCCTACATTGACAACAGCCTGGAGTTTTTTCTAAAAGTTCGACACTTTACCAGGCTGTGGCTTATCGTAATTACTAAAAAAAGAGGAGATAAGATAAGATGAGATTAGATTAGAGGCAGGTAGTAATAAGCCATCAATCATATTTATTGGTCAGGAAAAGTGACAACCTTATGAATATAAACTTCACTTGAATGAGCAATACAGTTGAATACATGAGACAGTCGTCAGATATATTATCCTGATTGTCTTATCCACAATATATTACCTCTTGAGGGGTTCCACTTTAAAATATTTCAATGCAAACCACTTGAGTATATTATTTTAAACCTTATACATGAAAAGTTCAAAGAGTTTGTTAGGCTAGGATTACTCCTTCCTATCTTTAAAGATTTATTAAACTGCTGATAACAGAAGTCCATTTTGTTTTGTTTTTAAAAGCAGCGGGTTAAACTCATTCTTATTGTAATCTATTTTCTTAGTAACAAAATGTTTTCTTTTGTCTTGCAGTCGGAATCAAATTCATCGGCATCCGCTAAGTTCACGCTCTTCAAGTGCGTCTACTGTGCCCAAGTGTTGGGCTTAAATGATCGTCCCAAATTACTGGAATGTCTGCACGTGGCATGCGGTCAGTGTGTGAACACAAAGTTTTCCGAGTTGGATCGTTCGTTGCCGCCGTTAATACACTGTCCAGTGTGTGATAATGCCTCACAGAATGAGTACATTATTGAGAATCAGTTCCTGATCGAACAGTGTGCTGCTGGAGACAGTGGCGATGGCAATGGATCCAGCGATGGACTAAAAAGTTCGGTTACGGCCAATATACAATGCAGCAGCTGCTCGGATGGAGTTGTGGCGACATCATGGTGTGTGGATTGCTCGGAATATATATGCGATAGTTGTGTGCAGGCGCATCAGAGACTCAAAATTACCAAGGATCATACGATCAAGCCAAAGGATGAGGCCAACAACGAACAGCTGGTGGGCACTGGCGGTGTCGATAAGCTCCACATGTGTCAGCTGCATACTCAGGAGAAATTGTCACTATTTTGCGAGACATGCGATAAGTTAACCTGCCGCGATTGCCAGTTGAGTGATCATCGGGATCATAAGTATAAGTTTGCCCACGAGATTGCAACGGAATCGCGGCAAGCGCTGTCGACTCTCGTCTCTGAGATAAACTACAAACGCTTCCTACTCTCGTCTGCCACAAAGGTGATCGATGATCGCCAGCAGTTGATACATGACAAAAAGAAGGATCTGATCAAGGAGATAACCGCCATGGTGGTCAAGATCACCAACACGGTCAACATGCGCGGCAAGCAGCTGGTTATGCGATTAAATGAGGTCTGTGACAGCAAACTCAAGGTGCTCGTCGAGAAGAAGGAGACACTGCAGCTGCTCTCCGATAACACGGATCATTGCATCGAATTTATGCAGAATGCCCTTGAAAAGGGCAGCGACTTTGCCATACTCTCGAGCAAAAAATCTCTTGTACGGCATCTGCAGAAACTCAAATGTCAGCGGGCGGACATACCAAACCCAGAGATCCCTGTGCGGATTCAGGTGCAGCTTAACCAAGTTGCCGAATTGCAAAAAGTCATCTCACAGCTGGGCATTGTTATTGTCGATGGCAAGCCATATCCACCGGCTCCAGCGCCCTCACCAAACGGTCCGGCGCCACCGCCACCGCGACAGCAGCCCAGCCCAAATATGGCACCACCATTGCGTCCCGGCCTGCCGCCGGGCATGACAGCGGGCCTCTCACCTAACGGCCCACCAGGCGGCTTTGGGCCTCAGAACGGACCGCCCATGTACAGCAATGCGGCTGCCCAGCAGCAATTCAATAATCTGACCATGAGCCGCTCCTTTCCGGGCGATGGACCAGGTAAAAAATAAATTTAAATTCAGTTCAATTTTGAGTTAAATATTTTATTGTAAAATCATATAAGAATACTTATTTAAAATGAGTATCATAAACATTGAAAATAAAAGTTATTAGAACTCTAAATATTTATTTTTTTCAAATTTCAATTAAAAATAAGAATTAAAATTCACTTACTCAAAAATTTTTAAAATATAGAAGTATACTATTAATTATATCTTCTATTTTCTTAATCACTTATATTTTCATTTGGTAAGATTTTTAGACAGTTACGAAACGAAACATTTAAAGAAACTAAACTTGAAATTCACCTTTGTGATGCTTAAATTAAACACTAGTCCGTAATAATTATCTTACAAACACTTTTCTTACCAAGCTCACTTTACTTAAATGTGTTTGCAGTGCGATTTGGTGGCATGCCGACTGTGGGTATGCAACGTCAGGGTCAACCGCATGTCAGCTCCTCCACACATCCGCAAAATATGGGTAAGTGAGATGAATAAATTTCTCAAATCGAATTGTGATTCATCTTGTGCTCTTCCATAGATATCAGTCTGCGTGGTCTGTTGAACAATCAGGCGGCACAGAGTCCAACCGCACATTTGAGCTTCAATGGGCCACCCAGCTATCCAGGTGGACCGCAGGGCAATCCTTCGCCGGCACATCAGCAGCTGGGTCCACAGATGCGTCCACATTTCATGCCAGGCCAGCAAAATTTTGGCCAGGGTGGTGGCTCGGGCGGAGGGCCGAGAGACAACAACAGTTTTATGAACAGTAATGCGCGCTTCCAGTCGCAATATCAACGCTTTGCCAACCATGCTCAGCAGCAAGCAGCTGCGGCTGCCATGGCTGGAGCGGGCGGCGGTGGGGGCGGACAGATACCCTCACCTGGTTCAATGCAGCGACCACCAATGATGCCCAACCCAATGCAGAATGTAAGAGCGTGCGAATTTCCGATCAATAATTAATTGCTTGATAAATAAATTGAACTTCGATGGCTAATTACAGGCGTTGGGGTTTCATGGGAGCCAGGCTGGCTTTAATGCTGGCCCGCCACAAACGTCGCCGCAACTGAGTAGCGCCATGCACAGTCTGGCCAAGTGGCATATACCACAATCCGCGCAGCAATCCAGCAGTAAGTTTGATTACCATGCTAACATTTCACATTTATATTAACTACTATAATTTTTTATTTTATTTATTTCAGTTTGTCAACAGCAAGGTCCTCTCTTGCCATTTGCAAACGGTCGACAAACATCAGAAAATTTTAAAATCTCATTAAAATCTCCAAATACTCTTAAGAATAGCACACCGCCAAGTCTGAGCATAGGTGGTCCAGCCCTGCCTGGCTTGGGCAATGGCTTACCCTCCGCCAACAGCATAGCACAGCTGAATGCCGCTGCCCTGGGACTTGGTCCAGCCGTTTCTATACTCTCCAATGTCACGTCGACAAATCCAAAGACACCCAGTCCCAGCACACATGAGGTAAGATTACTTATATTATTTTATTATACATAAATATTTGTTGAGGGATTTAATAAAATTTAAAATTGATTGAATCCCATTAAATTCATTAATAAATTGAAGAAAAGTCGAGAATATTTATTTATTTATTGACTATTGTCATGTGTTATTATTAATTATTAATATTTCTCCCAGAACACCAAGGATTTTACTGAACCCATTGACAAGGTGCGTGATGACTCAATCAATGATCTGATTGCTACGATTGCCAAATTGGACTCGAATGGTGTGCAGGTGTTGCCAGAGGGACGCACCAAAACCACATCACCGCAGGTGCACAGCTCAACGGATCTATCCAACACTCAGGAAGGTGAGTACCATTTATAGTTTAAACAGAAAATTATCTATTTTCCTTTGGCTTTTGGCTAAATTAATGGGTGTGGGGTGTGTGTGAGTGTGTGGCGTTGTATTTGCTATCTCTTTTTAAAAAAATAGATTCTTTCAAGTAATTTCTTAAGTATAAGTTTACATTTAAGTATATATATTAAGTCTTTTCGATAAGACAAACGTTCCTAGAATTGTGGCTAAATAAAGGAATTTTTAATTATTATTTAATACCTTAATAATTGAAATTCAGATGTGACATTTAAATATAATTTTAATGATCTTGTGTGAGAGCAAAACAACCCATGCTATTTGATAATTCTTTCTATGTTTAACATTACTTTGCTGTTGGTTTATATCGATATTCAATTCTCATAAAACTTTGCTTTATTTATTTCTATTTTCAAAAACTGCAAAACTCGTTTTCGAAACCAAAAATAATAAAAACAAAACCAATCTAAACGCGCAATCAATCGTACAAATCAATTACTAACCAATGAAATATCTATTGAAAAATCAAACCAAACCAAATCCAAATCAAATCAAACAAAAACATCTAAAAACAAAACAAACACAACACATTATACACCTACACACACAAACCCATTCAAAAAAAAAAAAAAAAAAAACGAAACACAAATGCAAAACCCAAAACTAATCATATCAGTTAATAATAAAAACGAACAAAAAGATGACCCCAACGAGGATTGGTGTGCCGTTTGCCTAGATGGCGGTGAATTGATGTGTTGCGACAAATGCCCAAAGGTATTCCATCAGAATTGTCACATACCCGCGATAAGCTCCTTGCCGGACGAGAGCGAGAGCTGGCAATGTCTGTTGTGTGTCAATCTCAAGGAGTTGACCAAAACCGAAGGCACCGAGAAGCCGCAACCAGGTGAACTGAGTAGCCTGGAGCTGAGAATACTGCAGCGCATATGCCTGGAGCTATACTGTCAGTACGAGCAAAGTCTTAACTTCCGTGAACCGGAATCGCCAGCCAACTCGCAGTACTATGAGATTATTTGCAAGTAAGTCGCAATTCTTCTTATATCATTAGTCAAGCTGATTAATCATTTCCTTATTTACTTACTGCAGCCCCATGTCGTTGGATGTTATACGCACGCGTCTGGATCCATCGAGTCCCAATCATTACAAGGACATTGCCGGTTTTGTGTCCGACGTACGCCTGATCTTCAAGAACACATATCTTTTCTATCAGGTGAGTGAATCATGCATTCTTTTGACATGCCTCAGTTTTATACATATGTGCTGCACTTGCTTTCACACAGGAGGACTCGAAAACGTACAGCAATGCCAAGTATTTGGAAAACTTTTTTGAAGAGCAGCTCGCTAAATGGTTGCCCAACTTTGGTGGCAAGATCGGCAGTGGTGCTTCCACATCATCGAATTCACCAAACATACTGGCCGCAGCTGCTGGTTCGCCTGCGCCAATTGAGAATGGACGTAAGAGTTGCGGATCCGCTTCGTTGGCAGACAGTGAAGATTCTTGCTTGCCAGCAAAGCGACTGCGTCGAACGGTGCATGAATAGAACGAGCTTTTGCCCGACGACCAGGGCAAGACGCAGCCAGAAGGGGAAAAGGATCAGCTAGATCAAGAGCACGGGGAGCAGGCAATTTCAGGAGATGTGGCACAACAGAAGCAAGACGATAATTTGGCGGATTTGGAGCTAGAGTTGTCACAAAGACCTCGTAGCCTGGGCAGCAATGCAATACAAGAAAGCGCCGACTATGTGCTCCAGCTACTGCATGCATATGCCGCCGCTTTTGGACTATAAGCTGTTCACTAGGGAGACTCACGAAAGAACATATCCGGACACACTCGCAGTTACCAAGTAATCCACATTGTTGTAAAATAATAAATGGCGCTAAACAAAAAAATAGTTATATAATGATATATGCAAAATTAGATTTAAGCATTAGAACAAAACCAAGAAAACAACTGTAAATATGAAAAGTCATTTGATATGATTTATTGAATAATGACATATAACGCAAGCATCAACTCGATCGTCGCTAGTTAAGTGATCTGGAAATATGTTTTAGCTACAGTCTTAAGTGTTGAATATACATATGTAAACAGATATACCAAGTAGAGATTAAATCTTAGTTGAAGTTTTGTGAAACCATCCTGTGTTTCATATTAACTTCACCATAAACTCTAGAGTACTCCCAACTCTTCTCTAACCCCATAACTGTTGGAGTTGTATTTACTTTTGTGATAGCGATAAACAATAAAAATGAAATATGAACAAATTATGTCCTAATATGTAAACTATATTATTGCATACAAGCAACTCATTTTAATTTCATTTTTTTCTACTTTCATCTTTTATGCTATGTACGATATTTATTGCCCATACTTTGGATAAAGTATCAATCTAAAATTATTATTATTTTTTCCTTCGCACACGCTCTCATTCATCAAACAGCAAACATTCGTATACCATATAAGAAGACACTTGTAATAAGTTGAAATTAGAGTTATAAGTTGAAAGAAAACCAGCACGCAATATTCATACATATTTATATAAGTATTTAGATCTTTTAATGTTGTATGTCTGTCGTTTTAGTATAAAGAGCCGGTCAGGCAAGCAGCCAATCAGTCTACTAGAAACCCCCCCATTAGAACCAAATCCTTGAACTACTACATAATGAAATAAATATATTAATATTAATATATAATATCAATGTAATTATAATTATTTCCAATACATCCAACCAGTTAAATGCTGTGCTTATTACCTTATTTTAATCTCGTATGTATGATATCAAATCAAAAAATGATAATGAAAAGAAAACAGAAATAAAACGAAATTTGCAAGAATGCGAATATTTTTATAACTATTTTAACAACTTATAATGAAAAAAACCATATTTCCTAACTGAACTACACATTTACTGAAAATAAAAATAAAGTAGAAGGGGCTGCCTATCCTATTCATGTCACACTTGAAAAACACAATAAAATGAAATATGAACTTGAAATTATATAGATGTATTATCGACTATGTATTAATAGAGGAACATGAATGTGTGCTATCCTATCGAAATTACAGCAAGCAAAACAAATGAATTAAATAACTAAATTAAATGAAAGCATGCTTTAAAACTAAGTGTGTTTATATGTTGAATGCGAAACCATAGAAATTATTTTATCTGTTTTAGGCTATAAGTTTTATGATAAATACTTAAAATCTAACTAATAAATGTACTACCTACTATCAAGTGGATTTTTAAATAAATGAAAAGGCAACATCTTATGTTTATAAATATCAATTTGTTCGACGTTTATATGCCAAAGATTCCATCCTCACGCATATATTGTTCCTCCAACTGACCTCGGGGCTAAAGCAGAAAACGCTCATCAATCAATGTCTTGCGAGAAACATTCCGTCGCACCCAAAGTCGAAAAATGTGACGCAATATCTACAAAGAGATTGATAGCTATCATAATCACTTAAGACATCGAAGAGATCATTTACCATATTCAATGCACAGGCTACGGCGACGGCGAAGAGCAAACTGGAGGTCAACAGATACATTGAAAGTAGCACAAGTATTTCCAGCACAAAGATATCCACATGATTGCCCAGCAACAGAACCCGGCTAAAGCTCAGGGAGTCATCTATATAAAAGGTACCCTTATCTGTAAAAATAATAAGAAACAAGGTGAAAAACTTGCTTAATAACTTAGTTTGAGTGACACACACTTTCCGTCAGATAGTTCTCTATTTCACAATTAAGAAGCTTTTCCACCAACGTTTTCTCCTTTATAATGTAATCCATATCCTTGATGGCCTACAAAGAGTTTGAAATAGTTATATATTTAATATTCATTGACATTTATATTTACGTGATCAATGAAGGCACAGAAGAATCGATTGACACTGGCATAGGCAATGGAGGTGCGTTCCACCTGACCATCAATGCTGGACACTTGAAGATCTTTCTGGTAAAGCAAAGTCTGGGACAGACTGCCATTTCGGCTACGCTGGAAGGGCAGCAACAAGCGCTCCAAATAGATGCTACCAAGGGTAAATATTATTTTTATAGACAATTTATTAATTGAGTTAAATAAATAAATTTATTGAAATAAATCAACAAGTTTAGTAAAGGAAAAAAATATTTAGATATATTAAAATAATTCTGAAAAACACCAATCAAATCAAAGATAGTTATATAAACATACCGTAGATTTCTGGGTGGCAGAATTATGTAGGCCTGTTTGTCGGAGTCCATTAAGAGACCACGACGTCCACACATATTCTGTGCCTCGCGCTGCAGCTGGAGGATCATCGAGGACATGTCTGTGTCCGCAAAGCCGTGAGGCGAGCGTCCATGTATGTAGTAGCCAAAGCCCGGTTCCAGAAGTGAAAATAGCGAAATATTGGCCAGACTACAGAGGTCAACGAATTTCTGCAGAGGATTCGATTGAAGGACTCGACCCAGCAGCAATTGGAGGAGGTATGTACCCAGATAAACTGTGGCGATCAGGCAACAGCTATAGGCAAATTCGGTTGGGAATTGTGTAAAATGTTCCAGCAGCCGATGGACAGCGACAACTACTGCAGCCTGAATCAGACTGGAGTATCTTTGAGTCGCACTGAGACGTATCCAGGCGTTGGCTGTGAAGAGCACACGCCAGGCGGAGACGCTGCTCTCAGCCACATAGGTGCGCACGCTGGAACACAACGAGGTGCTATCCAGATTCAGACGCTGACCCTCACAGCTGCTTCGTGGACGCTCCCAGTCGATGAGGAACAGTTCCAGTTGGCTGGCGCGTCTCAGATGCACAGCCAAGTAAACCAATTGCAGGAGACACGCTGGATAGACGAGAGCCGCAAGCTGGCGAGGATTGAAGGCTTGGATTGCCAGCAGCAACAATGCCGTGGCCAACAAAGCCAGAGCCACATTCCCGGCCAATTGGAGCAGCAACTCCAAGAGATTGCTGCTCTGGCAGAGCTCCGACTGGCGGCGACGACGCAGATTCTGCAGACGCAGCAGAGCCGCAATGGAAGCTATCAAAAGGAGCATTGGCAATGCCAGCTCAAGGAACAACTGAGCTGCCACGCCCCTTTCCAGGCGTTCAAAGTGCACCTTCAACCGGAATGGATAGAGTTGGTTTAGGGTTGCATTCCCAGTGAGTTCAATGTGACGATAACGAAGCCTCAACAGTGGCAAACCAATGCGATTCCCTTCCCGAATGCTGTACTCCAATTGGACGTGCTCCACGTAGCGTAGAGATCGATAGAGCTGCAGCTTGTGATTGTCCTCATAGCGTGGATAAATCTGAGAATGTCGAGTATCTCTGGGATGGGCTGAGATCAACTGGAAGCGCTTGACCAGTTGCCACTCCTCTTTCTGTGAACGCTGTCATAATGAGAGAAAACGAGTGAAGCGAATTAGAGAAAGCGGATAAGCTATCTTCTGTCAATAGTAAAATTGGTTGAGATAGCTAAAACATTAAGAAATGTCAATTATTGAAATTTATCTATATATGTATGAGAAATATTGACTTTCAAAGAGCACAACTTTAATGAAACTCACCCGATTTCCATGAGGAATGTCTTATTTTTCATAATATTAGCCCTACTTTCAGTTTGCATTTAAATTTTTTGATTCTGAGACAAACATTTTTTTCTTCGAAAATTGTCGATTTTTACATAGTTACCCCTTTACATTTTTCGAAAATTTTCAAAAATTTTAAATTTTAAGTTTATGCTTTTTATTGACTCCAGGCCATAAAATTAGGGTAAAAAAGTAGTTTTGAGCAAATTTCCACTTTTTTTCTTTAAAATCTAAGCTAAAAACTGCAAAATTGTCCCTGTACATAGTACATGATACTCTTATGATTTGCGAGGAGGTGCGGCTTCAGTCTATAGCAGCTAAATAATATAGTGATACAAATTATTGAGGCCTTTACCTTATTCTCCGGCGTAAGAGTCTCGATGAGGACGGGTAACTGATGCAGCAGAAACTGCCAGTTGCTGCTAAAGTTGAGATATAGACTTAGAAAATTATCGTTGGCCTCTAGGCTGGCCAAGTCTATGAGTTGCTCCAGACTCAGCTGACAGTTGATGTCCTGCTGACTTTTTCCCAAATTTAGTTGAGGCGTCTTTTGACCTGGACACAGATTCAATTGATCCAATTTAAAAAGTCCCCAGCGCTTAAGGCGTCCCGTGAGCTCATAATTAGTGCTAAAGATTTGTAGCTCTGACTGATTGGCCGGATGTAGAGTTGTTGTTAGCAATTCTTTCGTTGATTTTCCCCTCTTGTAGAACAGAAAAGGTTCCAGAGCACGTGGTTGGTCGCCGGAGTGGGCATATTTCATGACCACATCCGACATCTGGGTGAGCAGAAAGGCGCTACAAGGCGAATGCTTCTCCATGGAATAATGCGAGAGCACGCAGAGGTTCGCCAACTGCTGGCAGGCACTGTCATTTCTCAGTGCTAGACAAAAGAATGCCACAAACTTAAGATCCCCAAAGTGCAGTCTTGAATTGGAGTTGGGTTTGGGATTGGTTGTAACCTGCCAAAACGCATTGTAATGCAGATATGGACGCATCAAGGAGTTGGCTATACAATAATCCTGATAACGAAAGTTGTACGCTGTATTACAATTCTGACAATCGCTGATGTTGCTGGCGGGATTCGTTTTTGTGAGAACAATTCCCATTCCATGTGGAGCAGCAGCTGTGGTGTTGAGATATTGGTAGATGCACTGCCAAACTGGCAATTGGCTTGGCCAGGTCGACGTACAATTCGCAGATTGCTTTGTCGCATTGCTGCAGATCTCTTCGCAGGTTGGCCAACGTTTGATCTTCTCGAAAATCGAAACATGTCCAACTGGACACTGGCAGGCAAATTCTGAAAGGTGGGAAATAAAAAAATTAATTTATAATATTTAATCCTTTATTTATTTAATTTCAACTTACAGTTTACCAAAATTAAAGTACAAATTAAATTAAAAGTAAGCATTAAATAAATTTTACAAAAAAATCTAGAAATAATATTTAAATTTCATTTTAAAAAGGGAAAAGCCCAGAAAAGAAAAAGAAATAAGTATTAATACCAGTATTAGAATTAAAAAGGTTAGGGATTTCTAGAAATAAAGAGGAAAGGGAGGATTTCAATAATTTCAATCAACTGAACATTGGCCGGAGAAATATAATTTTATTTTATTTTTTATTTATTTAAAATAATTTATTTTTTTATATATTTATTTTTAATAATGTTAGTACCATTTTGAAATAAAATATCAATTTAAGAAATCAATAATTTTCGGACTTAAATAATAAAAGTTCAAGCTTTTTGTGAGACCTAGATATTATATGAATTACAACGTGTTGAGGTTGCCCCGCCGCCCTCTGAGCTCTCGATAAATTTGTTTAATCAATAGGCACACTTACGGTCCACAGTGGGCTGCAACTCGTTGATGCCACCGTCTGCAGCCTCGTTGCATGGTGAGCAGTCAAAGTAGTTTATGTTATAGAACTCGTTTCTGAGGCACTGTTGTGGATTTTGTAAGCGAAATGTGTGGGGCGTTGGCGACCGTTTCGAGTCCAGAGCAGTGCAGTTTCCAAATTTAATGAAAACTGATGTCCACAGCAATGGGAGGAAGAAATTTACCAATAGGAAGCACATAATATTTACAATTATATAATAATTGTACTTATATATTAATTTTTCGATGCAAGCCCATCGAGTCTCGAATCTGAACTGAGCCTGGGCTACAAAGCGGCGTTGCTAGCTGCAATTGCAAGTTCCTGGTAGGCAAGTAAACAAGTCCCTGCCGTGCTTGGGGTGGGCGCATATCCTTTATTGTTTGCCAAATGTTGCTATAGCTACCCAACCCCCGGTAACCATATCCGGTAGCAGCGATGTCTGGGAACGCATGCAAAATGTTTGTTACAGGTTGTGTGGAGAGTGGTGTGTGTCGGCCAAATTGCTTAAGGCTTGACTTGTGGTCAGCAATGGATTAATGAGAGCGTCACTTGTTACGCCTATGGCTTTCGGTATCGCGTGCCAAGAAAGTTTTCATGCCATTTGCGTGCTGTAAATTATGATTAGCTCATTTATTTTATTATTATATTGCAAAATCCATTTTGCTTAGCACGCCCAATCTTGGAAATTAAATCAATTTGTTGTGAACCTAAATATAGAAAATTTGTTGTGCGATCCCAAAGGTACACATGTATTTGTTGGACATTAAAGATAATAATATAACAAAAATAAAATTATAAATTCACTATTATAGTATACATAAGTTTATACTTATTTTTTCTATGTAATAATAAATTTTTCAATTTAAAATTTTTATTTTTTTCAAATATGCTAGTTTCAACTTTAAATTTTGAATTAACGTTTCCGTTGGCAATATTTATCGATATCATTGATAGCATTTGCAGTAGTCGATAACAACCAATACATCGATAATAACAATATATATACAGTTCCTTTTGAGATAAAAAGAAAATAATTCATACAGAAACTACTCGCAAAAACTATAGCCGTAAAGCGGAATAATTTTAAATTACATTTTTGAAAAATTATTGATATTGATTTTTAGTGGATATTTCACAATAAAATAAGATACATATTATATTATGTAAAGTAATTATTTTAAATGAATGTTACTTAACAATTATTTCAATAAGTTTTTTTTTAATATTCGCTTTTAAAAATATCGATATTATGACAATATATCGCATGGCAAATGCATCGTTAAGCTCCGATTAATCGATAACGTAAGTATCAACAATCCCCACTTCCTTGCCGAAGGACAACAGAATTAGTCGGCAGACACATACAATTTTCATTTATATTGCGACCTTGTTGCTTAAAGCAGTTTTCACAGCAATTGAGCATCTAGCCAGAACCGTTAGTGTTTCAAAGATGCATTGGTGGCGCCAGTCCAAATAGATGCAGATGCCGCTGCACCAGCAAATGTCCATAGCCGAAAAATGAACAATTTGGTGAGTCTGCTTTTGTGTGTGCATTTGTGGGTGGTGGGTGTGTATAGGTGTTGGTTGCCGTGCATGTATACGAATCTGGCAGTCTGTGTGAGACTGTATTAATATTAAAATGCAAGTGTGTATATGTGATGTGTCTGTGATTATAATTAATTGCAGGAGCACGTAAAGCATTTTTATCCCGACAATTACAAATTGGATCTCTCCGAAACAATGAAGGCGGCACTTTCTAAGGGGCCCGTGGGCGGGGGCGTGGTCAATGCTGTTGGCAGCAACAGCAGCACCAGCAGCAACATCTCCAGCTCAATGGGAGCACCAAGCCACAGCGATATGTTGCAACAACAACCCAACGCTGGCGTTGGCTATGTGACCGAGAAGCTCTACATGCTCCTGCAGCTGTATCTGCAGAACAAGGGCTGGAATCCGAGTGCCGAACTTTTGCAATGCTTCAGTGATCTTAAAGATAATGCTATGCTGCCCAGTGCAGCATACTTGCAGTGAGTAAACGTACATTAAACATACATAAATTGATTCCAGTTGACATTTCATATCTATGCAGAGTGCTGGCCAATCGACTGACTTTGGATTCCCAGGGACGTCTCATCTTGCGCGACAATGGCAAGATCGTTTTACCCTTTGAGCACTTTGCCAATGCGGTCATGTTGAAGCACATGTCTGGTCCGCATGGACTACACTTGAGTGTGGATGCCACGGTGCGTGCTGTAATTGAGTCGTACACCATTGGACGTGACCAGTTTGGCATGGAGAAGGAGTTCATCATTGAGGTGGTGCAATCTTGCCCCAGTCCGGCCTGTCGTTACTACAAGAATCACATGGGTATCTCACCGATGCCCTTTATGGAGCAGCAATATCCGGGTGTCAATACGCCTGATTTCTTGCAGCGTCTCTCGCATCTGCCACCAAGTGCTGCAGCTGGCAGTGCTGCAGTTGGTGCAGCTGCTGGCAATGCTGCAAGTGGAGTTTCGAGCTCCAGCAACAATGTGGCCGCTGTTGAAATTGATTTGTCCAAATCAAGTGGCTCCAAGGTTCCACCACAATTGCAGCACTTGAGCAAGCAGCAGCAAAGCAGCATACAATCGCAGCTGTCGCAGATAAGTGCAGCTGCTGCAGCCGCGCATCATCAGCAGCAACAGCAGCAACAACAGCAACAGCAGCAGCAACAACAGCAGCAGCAGCAGCAACAACAGCAGCAACAACAAGCGCAGGCTCAGGCCCAAGCAGCAAAGCATCAACAACAATTGACAGCAGCATTAATACAACAACAGAATCGTGTGCTCGCCCAGCAGAGTCTAGAGAAGCTAAACAATCTGAGTGCTTTGGAGAAGCAGCGCGTATTTGCACAGCTCGATCCCAAGCACTTTGATCCGATGGCCGTTGCGGCAGCAGCTGCCAATTTGCAAATCCAAGGCATGATGCAGTCGCAAGCGGTCGCTGCAGCTGTTGCGGCCAATCAACAACAACCAACTCCACTAACTACTAACACTGCATCGACTGCAGTCAGCTCTAATGTTAGCTCACAAGTACATCACAGTCATCATTCGCTACCGCCGCCGTCACAGTCGCCGCACTCTTCGTCGTCGTCATCCTCACACTCCTCGATGGATCAGCTAACACATAAGAACATTTCGGAATCTTTGCGGTGAGTTTAAAATTTAAAATATATTTTATGTTAATTGTTTTTAAATTTTATTTATTTTAATAAACTTATACCATTTTAAACATGCTTAGTATTAGCTCCAATCTGGACTCGATTGAATCGAACAAGGATCTTTTGGCTCTACACAACGGCGCCTGGGCCAGCCAGGATGCCAATCGTTTGGATCACATGGGAGTGGGTCAGGACAAGATTGTGCGCATATTCTCAGAGCTGATGCGTAACATGTCGCGCATGAAGACCTATATACGGCCTTCCATGTGCAAACCCTACGGCAAGCAGAGTGAGAGTCTGCAGAAGAGTAAGTAAATCGTCTCGAGCGGCACCATGGATAAATCCGCATTTTCTTCTTTCAGCTCTCATGGACACAATACAAATTGTGCAGACTCTGCGCAATTGTTTGCCAGCTCCACATATTCCCGTGTCGTCATGGAAGAGCGAGAGCGAGGGAAGCGTCGGTGTTGGCGTTGGAGTTGGAGTTCCTCCGGGTATGGCATTGAATGCACTTGGATTGCAGTCCAGTCGAGTGGACAACTTGCACTAATTAAACCCTGCAGAAGAGCTCAAGTTGAATCGTATGAAAATTACATTAGGTAATGTCTTAAAAACATACTCCCGGTTTAAAAGAAAAACCTGCGATTCAGAAAATCAATACAGTATTTATATAGAGTATAGTATCATCTTCGTAGGCTTGGCTCATGGTTTTTCATTACCTATTATGTGCCATGTTCAACACAAGACTTGATTTCATTTCAATATTTGACTGATTTTTACAAATCAATGACACTAGCTTGAAATGAAAGGCAATTTCCAGCGAAGTCTGACTTAAGCTATTAAATATTGAATGACTTTAATTTTCAGCTGAATTCCAGACTAATTTGATTGGTATTTTGTAGGCTTATGCACTATTAAGGAGCGTCTTGAAGCTAGTGTCATTGAGCAATTAGATTTATGTGCTTAAGCCCGGCTAGAGATTAAGATAAAGCCACAGTTCTATCCCATATCCTTTGCACTCTACAAGTCGAATAATTTTTCATATTGTTAAGCGCAAGAAATTATGGTACGTACACCGTAATTATAAAATGTTTCCCTTTATTAAATTGTATCTTTTTGTAATTCCTTTCATTCTTGATTTGGCATATACAAAATTAACAAAACATATTAATTCAATTGGCAAAAAGTCTGTGATATTTAAATTATGTTAAAAATCAGCGCATTAACAAACAAAATGAACTCGAAATTAAATTAATTTATACTTGTGTGCCCTCTGTTGTGTAAACTGCAATATACTTTGTGCAATATTACAAAGTGTCTAACTATGTATTCTTAATCACTTTTGTGCAATTGAAAAACTTCTCACTCATATCAAAAGCGCATAGCATTAAATGAATTCAAGAATATAACGGCAACCAGCCGACTAAACTACATAGAAATATGTATTATGCATTACATATTAAGTATATTCGCATTAACATACATTTAATTAAGATATTGTGCTACATTATGTCATGGGTTGTAACGGATCGTCAATACAGAAAGGAGTTGTATTAATTATTAAGCAGCAGATGGGTAGTATTTGAACTACATACATACATTCGTAACGCATAAGCTTATATTATATTTTATTCCATGCTCATATTATGAAATAACCGAAAACATACAGTATTAAACAGAAATAAAGACACTTGCGAACCATAAGTATTTACGTAGCTAAAATGTATAATTTTAACAATGAATACCGTATTGCATAAATATCGCTTAATGTTTACCTGTCCAATCCAATAAAATAAACATTTTATTCTATTCTCCTAACATCATTTTTTAAATTTGGCGCCAAATGTCATCGGAAAGTTGGCAACGCCATGAGTAACACTGTTGATATTGATACGCTCACCGATATTTAATGTATCGATATGTCCGAAAGTATCGCAAAAATATTGAAGTGCCGAGATATGTAATCGATATCAACTTCCCTATCGTCTGTGCTCAAGCACTGCGTTTTTCGTTGATAATTTTTTTAAAATTAAGTTTCAACGTATTTATTTAGTAATTTATTTGTTTAAAATAGTTGCAAAGTGCTCAACAAAGATATCGCAACGTTTTGCTTTAGGTTTTACGTACTTTCGTGCGCGCGCTTAGTGTGAATATGTGAAAAACATTACCGATGGTAATGGTAATTGGAGAACGTTTTTTCTATTATTTTATCTCCTCTTCCGCTTCGTTTTGTGTGATGCTACGCTCTTTGTGCTCCTGCTCCCTCCATCCAAATGCTCGCCAATTGTTAGTATGTGTGATGAATAAAAAAAAAATAAATGAAAAGTTGAATATAAAGTGCATTCCATAATGCATTCGTGAAATAACTATATAAATAAATTGTTGAGTTTTCACAACATAAAAATGATAGCAGACGCTCCCCCAACACGGTGCCGAGCTGGCATATTTTGTTACGCGACGCCGTCAATTCGTGCGGCAATCAGTGGCCGCGCACTGCTCAGAGTGCGCAAGGAATTTACAACAACAAAAACAATATGTTGTTTTGTCGCGCTAACAGAAAACCAACTAATAAAATGTGCAAAAATTCTTACAAAGTAATACTGATATAAGTGTGCTCTATTAGTAGCTAACAAAATTCGTTGAGAGTTACGCAGCATCTCAAAACATATGGCAATATATATGTACATGTATGTATGTATATGTCCGAAGTCCAATGGGACGTGTTGATAACCATATTTGTGATTATGCGTAGATTTTTGACAAATAACCGTGTCTAAATTATGCCGGCTGCTGCTTCTTTCTACATGTAGCCCCCAAAATGCAATTATCAATGCATCTGTTGAACGTAATTTCAAGTTTTCGCCTGTTCATAACCTAGGACACACTTCAAAGTGCGCTTGTTGTTTAACATAAAGCAGCGATGCATGGTAAATTCAACCGAACGCTAAAATTAAAAATTAAACAAAATGGCAGTTGGTGGAGCACGCAGCAACGTTCTTGGGTGTGAGCGCCGGACACTCGCTCAGAGAGTGAGAGAGAGAGAAGTGAACGAGTGAAGTAGCGAGTGCTGCTCGTGTCTTGAGTTAACGTGGAAAGTGTTTGTCTGTGTACGAGTGTATGATAGTGTGTGTATGTGTATGTAACAGAGTGTGGAGTAAAAAAGATGGAGCACAAAATATAAAAACAAAATGCAAGCGTATAATAAAAACAAGACGAAAATAAAAAAACAAAGGTTACAATAAAATGCAATTATTTTCTTCATTTCATTTAGTGTTTCTCAGCAGCAGTGAAAATAACTGTTGTGTGCAGCAACGACAAGTGTGTGTGTGTTAGTGTGAGTGCTTGCACGTACCTATGTTGAAAGAAAAACAACACAAATAAATAGAAGAAAAAAATATCAAACGCAAAAAGAAATAGAAATAATACAGAAATTGATGAAGTGAAGCGCCAATAAATCAGCATAACTAATGTACGGCGTAAAAATGTTGCAGCTACTGCTGGCACAGCTGCAAAAATGACCGATGAGCGCAACGGTGACGGCAATAAGAGCAACAACAGCAGCAAGAGTAACAACAACAACACCAGCAGTTCTTCAACAAGCATTGCCAACTCCAGTCACAACAGCAACAACAGTAACAGTTCAAGTAGCCACAACAACAACAACAGCAACGAACGCCTAATTGCAGAGGCGGCTGCAAAGATTTTACTTAAAAATGGTATAAACGGCGCAAATGCTGCAGCAGCGGCCGCAACATTACTAACAGCAGCTGCAGCTGCTGCCACATTTCAACTGCCCGCCGCACCAGAACTGAAGCCAACATCAACAGCAACACCAACAGTTACTTCAACTTCCACTTCATCCTCATCATCCGTTACATCCAATGGCACCACGCCCACATTATCATCGACAAAAATTAACAGCAGCATCGGCAGCAGCTCAAGTCTCTTCATGGCGACAGCCTCTGCTACAATGCTCGCTGCTGCCGCTGTCACTGCAGCCAACGCAGCCCCAAAACCGCCCGTCGATGTCATGGCAGGTGTATTGGACTATAGCTCACTAAATGGTCCAAGTGCCGCCACCTCCACAAAGAGCAACAAATTTGGCGGCAACGGCAGCAGTGGCTTTGATATGGGCAGGCATCCGATATCGACGCACAGCAACAACAGCTTGCCAGGCTGTGGAGGTCGACTGCAGTTTTTCAAAGGTACGCACATAAATCTTTTCAAGAGCCACTTTTGTATTCGCTTACTGATTTCTTAGTATTAATTTAGTAAATAAAATTGTATATTAAATTGTAAAAATAGGGTTGCGAATTGTTAGACGAAAACAGCTTTTACTTAAGAAAATAGATTATCTGTAAAAAGAATGTTTACTTTGAGCTTGAGGATTATTATTTGAAATACATAAATAAATGGACCGATAAAGTTAATAGCTGTAAAATAAATTTATGTTGAAAAGTACATTTATTTTCGGTAACACAATTCAATTGCCTACTTAGGTTCTCAATGACTTATCAACCCACCTCGTACTGTCACTATAGAAACATGTTTATTTCAAATTGTTCAACTTCTTTTTTGTGTTTTAGATGGCAAATTCATATTGGAACTGGCACGCGCTAAGGAGGGTGACAAAGCCGGTTGGGTGTCGGTGCCTCGCAAGGCATTTCGCACGCCCTCGGCAGCCACGTCGGCCACGGTGACGCCCACGTCTGCGGTGACAACAACGTATCCAAAGAACGAGAATTCAACATCGCTAAGCTGTAATAAGTAGTTGCAGATATTTGTTCAAACAGTCTCTTTTAACTTTTGTTTATCTTGCAGTCTCGGATGACAATAGCTCCATACAGTCATCGCCTTGGCAACGTGATCAGCCCTGGAAGCAGACGAGGCCGCGTCGTGGCATCTCCAAAGAACTCTCCCTATACTATCAGCGTCCCAGGCACAATGTGCTCAATCAACGTGCGCGACAGGCTGCGTTACGCAAACGACGTCGTCCTTATGAGCCAAACATTGGTAACGAGGACTCGCAATCCATATTTGAGCGAATGACCATGCAAGAGAACGGCGATGAAACATTAAAGGCTATAGAAGTTGATGGGAAGTTGTCGGAAGAGCAGTCAAATGAGATTCAACCAATTAAGCCGGAATTAATCAAAGAGGAAGGGACCGAAATCAAGACAGAGTCTGAGGAAAAGGCGTCGAGTCTCGATGAGAGCAAGGACATGAAAGATGCTGAGATAAAAACAGAGGCGATTGTGGAGAAAATGAACACAAGCGAGGATGAAGATGGCATGTCCGTCACGGTGGACGATGCGACACCAGCCACATCGTCATCCACAACCAGCCGCTGCTTAGCGAACGGCAAAGCATGTGAACTGAATGGCGATTCCAAGGCACACACCAAGTGTGAGGCTGACAGCGAACTGAACCCAAGGCATACGACAATGGCGACGACGACAGACATAAGACTTAAAAAGCAGAAACCCAGAGCCAAGCTCAATAGCATCATACAGAAACTAATTGATGGCGTGCCTGCACGCCTAGAACAATTGTCAAAGACATCAGCGACGATGGCGCCAACTACGTCAACGACGACAACGACAATGGGATCCACAGCAACGGAGCGCAGCAACAGCAGCGGTGGCGGAGCCATCGGTAGTCTAAGTCACTCTGTGGCGCATAAGGTAGGAACAATTATTTACAATTTATACCCTTTACTTTTAGAGTACAAGGGTTTCTTGTATTCATTGTAATCTATGTAAATAGTAGAAACATGTAGACATGGTTTTAGGAACATCGACAATTGATTTTTTTAACTGTTACAGACTTGACTCAATATATACTTACTTAAAGTCAGAGGCTCGACTATACAAATTTAAGAGATTAAAATTATGTTACACTCCAACTAACATTACTTCCTTTACTTTTATAGATCTCTCCGCCGTCGTCGGCAGCGGCTGCGAGTCGTCTAGTCGAGTACCATCATCAGCATGTGTCGCCGCGCAAGCGTATTCTGCGTGAATTCGAGAAGGTATCGCTGGAGGACAACAATGGTTGCGTTAACAATGGCAGTGGAGGTGGAGCAGGAGGCGGAGGAGGAGGCAGCAGCAGTGGCGGCGTTGGTGGTAAAAGGAGTCGTGCCAAAGGTGGCAGTAGCAGCATAGCAACCAGCGCCGTTGTAAGCAAATCAATGCCAATGAATCTGGCGCCTCCACAGGCCAAGGCGATAGCCACGCCCACAATAACTGCAACGGCGGCAGCAGCAGCAACAGCGGCAACGCAGCCAACACGACTGAATAGCTCATACAGCATACACTCGCTACTGGGCGGGAGCAGCGGTAGCAGCAGCAGCAGCTCCTCGTCTTCCAAGAAGACTCACGATCAGCAGGCGACGATAATCAGTAATGTGCATCATCCGCATCATCAAACGATATATGCAAATGCATCCGCCAACTATCCACGTGCCCTGCTCAACTCACCCAAGTCACCGGAAATGTGTGGCAGCAACGGTGGCAAGTCACCATCGCATGCAGCCAGCAAAAAGCAGCGATCCCCGCCTTATGCCACGGGTGGCTCGCCGCTGCCCATCGACTATGGACGACGCACGCCGCCAGACAGCTATAAGCTGGCCCAGGCGCATGCCCAGCAGCTTCAGCATCATTCCTTTTATGCGCCTTATGTGGGCGCTGCCGTTTCACCGCACATTCCACAGTCCAGCGGCGGTACACGTGATCTGCTTTCCCCGCCACGCTCAACGAGCGCCTCACCGCGAGAACCTGCTGGTGGCACACCACACCGCACCGTACCCAAGAAGACTGCCTCGATACGACGCGAGTTTGCCTCTCCCACTACCAGCAATAGTAGCAGCCACAGTCACAGCACGGTGACCAGTTGCCCCTCGCCAGGCGAGCGCAGCACATCATCGCCAGAACGTCGGCATCTTCAACTGCAGCGCGGCTCGCCTAGCGCAGCTGCAGCTGCAGTGGCAGCTGCTGGTTCCCCCTTGCATTATTATATGTATCCGCCGGCGCAACTCAATGGCAGCGGCACAGCAAGTCAACATGGAACAGCATCCAATGCTGCTGCTGTTGCGGCGGCAGCTGCTGCAGCTGCAGCTGCATACATTCCATCGGTAGTGTCCCCATCGCTTTTCCATCCGTATATGACGACGCTTGCTGCGATGCGGCATAATCCGTTGTGGGTGCATCATTATCAGGCGGGTGCAGCACCATTGCTGCCGCCACCACCACCGCCACATCCACATTCACAGTCGAGCAGCGCGGCTGGAGCACGTCTATCGCCGCAATCGCCGTATCATCCTTTTGGCTACAATGGTGTAAGTTCAGCCGCTGTGGCAGCTGCAGCGGCAGCTTCTGCCTATGGCCAAGCGTCGTCGTCGAATCCACATTTGGGACATGCGCATCCAACGGCGCTGGCACATCCTATCACGCCGCCTACACATTTGGCCGAGCACAGAACGCACACGCCAAAACTGACTGATACTTGTACTGACCAAATGTCTGCAGCGTCCAGTCATCGCACTACCGTCTCCAGTTCGTCTGCCAGCTCCAGTGCGTCCGTAACGTCTGCAGGTGCAGCGCTCGGTGGCGGTGGTGGTGGTGCCAGCGGCAGCTCCTCAGTACAATCCGCAATGTTTCAAAATAGTAGTCTAAGGAATGAACTAAGTTCAGGTATAAAATTTAAATATATTGCAACCATTTTAAAATTTAATTGTTAATCTTTATTTTTCAGACTTACCACTGAATCTGTCGAAACACTGAGACACACGCAGCATCCCAGCCCCCCCATCCTTCCCCCAGTTGCTTCAGTGTTTGGGCATCGCTCGAGTTAAGTACATTATTGCACTAGTAGGGCTTAAGACGACATTCAAAATCCACACTAAACACATAATTAACTGTTAAGTTAGTTGCTATTTTAGTTGTAACTTAATTGTTTTGCATTAAGCTAACTAGGGTTTATTTTAAGGCCGACAATTCAAGATGTCAACTACGACTTTATACAATACAAACTTCAAAATGTTTTTAAAACCCGTTCCAAAATTATTTATGCAATCAGCTAAGAATATACAAAAGAAACCAACAATATTTTTTGGCTTACATATTTAACAACCAAACTTATGAGTAAAATTTTATATATACATATTTTTTTAATTCCCATAAGATGCACGTCTTAAAGAATCTCAAAAAATTTTGATAGACGGGTTTTCAATGTTCGGCTAAGATAATAAATAGATTTCAACCATTCATTGAAAAGTCGTTACTAAGATTTTTTATCAAAACATTTCCTTGAAACAGACTGAACTTAAAATTTTTAGAAAAAAAAACACAAAATGGTAACAAAAAAAAAATCATAGACCACTGCATCTTACTTTTTATATGTACGTGTGTGTATGTAACGAAACATTTTGAAAAAAAAAACAAAAAAATACAAATCAGATTTTTAAAGAATGCGTGTGCCTTTGAACATGAAAATAAAACTAGGGATTTAAATAAAAAAGGAGAGAAATATACTACGAAACTTGAACTACTTACAAATTCAGAAAATAACTATACGAAAACTGTTGTTCTAAAATGCATACTAAAAGGTATACTATTACAGAAAGAGGTCCAAATATACAGACGGCAAATTGCAAACGATTTATATTAAGTCACAGCCATACGTTAATAACTTGTAACCGATTTGCAATATCTAATGACAACTTGGCAAAATATATTATGTAATATATTTTGCACTGTTCTCATTACCCAAATTTAAAAACCTTTAGTTGCTGAATTTGTAAAATGAAAATGTGTCAAAATATATATTATACATTTATATATTTTGCAATATTTTCACTCGAACTCCACTATTTTTTAGATATACATTCAAAACTGATTTAATTAAAGTTGTTAAGTCTAACTCGGGATATAAAATGTACTGACAAGTTAGCCTTAACAGTTTTAATTGAAATTTCATTTTAAAATTCTTCGTATGACTTACTTAATATGGTTTCGTCAATTTAGCCAACATTAAACTAAAATCGCAAAAATGTACAAAAAATGCTACGTCTACATATACTACACATAGAAATGAAATATTTACAAGAAACACAGACCTAAATTTCGTACAACTGAAACTAAGTAATACAAATAAAGAAAACAAAAATATATATTCCTAAAAAGTAAAAAAAGACAAAATATTTCTCATATTTTCTAAATTATTTATATGATAAAAGTGACTATTTATATGTTATGCTATAAGTAAAAATAGTTGTAATTTTTGTAAATACAGTGTTTTTACACCGACAACAATGTAACAACAACAGCAACAAATGAGTAAAATGAGAAGAAAAAAAACCCCATACACTATATTAAATGTAAACTATTTTTTTAAAGGATATTAACTTGATATACAGATGTATACACAATAATAAACTAAACGATTCCATAACCGAAATATTTCTTAATTTTAAAAACTGTAAAAAATGAAAAGGGAGCAGCAAAACAATATCAAATATTTTACATTACTTTTATACAATTGGTACTGCGTACAACATTTTTAGTTTATGAAATTTTAGTGTTTTTTCTTAAATTTACCATCCAACTGTTTATAATATGTACAATGCTGCCAATTTTTTTTTTACAAGTGTGTATTTATGATGCTGTTTTGCTTAAAGGTTTCAAGCACTAGAACCGCGAACTTAACTGAAAAGCGCGCGATAGGGTTATATAGTATTTATATATGTTCATATATATGTATTTATATATACGTATATATATATTAAATTCTGCCTCATCTATAAACTATAGATGAGATGAGTGTAAAGTAATCCGGAAAAAACTAGTTTTAAACAAATAATATATTTTATATACATACATAAAATCGCAACTGAATTATTGATGTCAAATAAAAATTTATACTAAATGAATTACCCTTAGTATTGATATGATATTCCTTTTGTTGAAATTTGGTAAGTATATAAAGACTACTTAATTATCAGCCCATTCCACATAACAAAAACAACTGCAAAAGTCTATCATAGAAGCATTTATTTCTAGTTGTTTTTTCGATTACAGTACACTTCAGTCATGACGTATGTAGTTTCTTTTATTGTATCATCTTGAGAAACACTTATTAGATTAACATAATCTTACAAAAACCATTTAACACAAAAGACGTATGATCCGATTACAGTATACATCAGTCATATATATCGAAGGTATGCATAGTTTTATAGTTTTTTAAATTACCCGGCATATTTACTTTTTACTCGTTTTTCATATGTATAGCAAATATACATATATTTTTTATATATATGCATTTTATAATGTAGTTTCTTTGAATTGCTTATGAATGTATATATCATCCAGTCATATATTTGATACATTTTATATTAACATAATATTACAAAAACCATAAAACACAAAAGATGCTTTTTAACGTTGCCTGATATTTGCAAGAAATTACATAATGGGAGTACCTGAATAGCCTTATAAATAACAGTATGCATAAATAACATGTAAAGTGGCCTCAATCAGTTGACAATTGTTCCATACATTTAACCAGCTGAATTTGATATTGAAATCAACAATTTAATAAATTCAATTTGGCAATTTTTGCTAATTAACTCGCAAAATCATTTTTGCAAATAATCTGTTGAAGCTTTAAAGACTAATCACTAAGGGAACTAAGTAAGGAAATTTATTCACAATTTAAAAAAATGAAAGACTTTTTTATTTTATTTTAAATGCTAATAAACTCTTGACAATAATTATGGCTATTGAAAAAATTGCTGAGCTATGTACCATGAAAATTTATTAAGTTGCCTTGTTATGTTCTACGAGGAAATATTGTATATGAAACAATAATCAGCTGAGCGAGAGGAAGAAAATTTGAAATTTTTTGTAACATAGTGTAATAGGCATTCAACTTATAATATATTACCAAAAGGCTACAAACTTAAATTAAATATTTATAATAATAGGATACATTCATTACAATTTGTATAGGTGAGTTTGTGCAATTGGGTGTTTGTTAGTTTTGAATATGTAAGCAACAAAAAAACAAAAAGGAAATTAGGAAATAAAAAATATTTTTACAAGTTGTCTATGAAATTAACATTACAAAAAGCAAATGTACAAGGACAACAGGATTATTATATTGGAGCACTTGTTTGGGGGACAGTGACGTTTTGGCTGGTTTAAACTTATGTATGTATATGTGGCATAAGTGTGTGCATGTATGTTTATGTGTAGGTGTGTGTATAACTTGACCTAAAATAGTGAACACATAGTTTTGAACTTGGTTGTGTGTATTATATAAAAAAATTGTACTACGCCTCGTCCGGAAACGGAAACACAGAAATGTAGACAGAAAGGTAACAGGATCTGCGGATTGTGTGGAAGTGTGTCTGTGTGTATGGTTGTGAATTTATCTCGCATTTAATGATTATTGTTGCTGCTGCTGTTGTTTTTGCTTAGGTTACTGTTTGTTGTTTTTAGAGAAATTGTGCGAGGCCCAATTGAGTGAGGTTTTCCAGGAGTTGGCCAACGCTTCGCTGAATTTCGCCTGGAAATGTTTGCGCGCATTTTCCTCCGTATAATCCAGCACCTTTACAATGAATACACATATTAAATATATTTATTATATATATATGTAGCTTCTTATGGACTTACCAAAGTCTCACGTAAATAGTTTAAATCCTTCTCAGAGGACAATTCCGGCAGTCCCGTTGAAATCATCATTGAGAACAACGATAAAATAAGGCAACCGTGTTTGCGTAAAATCAAAAATGCCTGTAAAATTATAGGTTTTTAAAACATTTTTTTAGCATAGCATTAAAAGATCTTTGAACTTACGCGCTCGCACAACTCCTGAAAGTAACAAAATTCCTTTGCTTCGCGATCTATGCAGCCTTTGTTAATGACATAGACAAAGTCGTGGGTTAGCACGAACGGAACGCGCTCTCGACGCACACCAAACTTCTCCTTGAAGTGCCCAAGAATATGGCCAAAATCGATGTGGAAAAGCTGTCAGGAGAATAATAAAGTTTAGATAGAATTATGGTTAGGATGGTTTTAAAATTTGTTTTTGTAATTCTTACAACAATATTATGAAATTCCATGATGTAGTAGTAAAAATAGTTTATAATATAATATGATAACCTCACCTGTCCATTGCGTTTGACCATAATATTGTCCGAATGACGATCGGCCACACCCAGCACGTAAGTGGCAACACAGTATCCAGCACAGCTGAGTGTGAACTCCTTAATGGCCTTGTTAAGTGTTCCGGGCGCCTTGTTATGCTCCTTAAGCCAGCTGTAGAGCGAACCCTTCTTAAAGGGTGAAGTCGCCGAAAACATACCCTTTTCCTTTTGTATATTGGCAATTGTCTCCGCATGTCGTACCACTTCAATCATGCCCAATCTCTGCTCCATGCTTATGCAATTGTAGATGTTCATGCGCAAGTCCATGCTGTGTGAAAAAATATACATTAACACTAATCGAAGATTTGAAATTTATATTGAATTGTACCCTTCACGTTTCCACAATCCATCCATTACGCGCAGCATTTGTAGCGTTAACATATCCTGACGCAGATCATCGCCATTTTTAAATATGACGTAGATATCGCTGGCGGTTTGATCCACGTTCTCAAAAACAACCCAAAGCGGCCTCATTTTGCTGTCCATCACCTTGCATTTTTCTGGTGTGACGCGGCTGCATCTGAAGCTCGGATTTAATGGGTTTTTTATATTCTGGAAGACACCGTTGTTGTGCTCGTTCTGCAAGAACTTTTGCAACTGAGTTCGCACTTTCTCCTTACTGCCCTTCTTGGCTATCACGGATCCTTGCTTGAGTTTCTCCAGCACTTCGAGCTGCTTGCGCAGCGGCTTCACATGCTGCTTGCAACCCTTGAGATATGCTTCCAGGAGCAGACCGAAGCGTGTCTGCATGCAGGGAGTTTGCATTTCGGATCGTAAATGCCAAAAGAAGTAATGTCCTATCCTTTGATTGCGTAGCGCACGTTCCAGCAAGAATATAACTAGATCGTTCTCCAAATACGACTCGTGTTTGATGGCCTGTACCAGCTGCAGGAGATAAAGCAGCAATTCCTCATCCCTATGTAGAGTTATATATTAGTATGGAAACTAAAACAAGACAAATATGCAACTTACTTGAGAAAATGCAGACACTTGATGGCAAATCGACGCACAGCGGGATCGGGATAGGCATAGTCAAGCAGTTCAAGGGATCTTTCGATGGAAATAAGTGGCCACTGATTAAGCAGATACCAAATATCAGCCACATCATCACGCTCTTTCCAGTAGACGCAGTGCAGCAGTACGGATAGCTCCTCTGGGAACTCGCGCAAAATATCATTTCTGTAGATCAATTATAATTATCAATATCAAATAATTATCAATATCTATGTATTACAAAAATATAAAACCTACCTGCGTTCCCACATGGCATTGCGATCCTGGTCGACCATCTCATAAATTTTGTCCCTGCCTGTATAATTAGCAAGTATGTCGCCAAGATCCCGTATTGGTTTCTCCGGCTCCTTTAGCTGCTGTTGCTTCTCACGATGGGCGCGAGCACGATCCTTTGCAAAATGCAACACCTGTTCCTCACTCGGATAGCAGACATTCTCGACGTTACTGCTATTTTCGCCGGCATGGAATGTCAGATGTACGACGGCGCATCCGTCCTTGCGGGGATTTGATTCGACGGTGCCCAGCGGATGAAGTACGTCATCGGACTGTATATCATCTGCATAGGTCCATGTGTAAAGTGTATGTCGTCCATGATGCAATTGATGTTTGTAATCAAAGAGCGTTGTATTGACCCAGGCCAAAGGATTGTTATTGTAGGATATATCCTTGAGTGTGCTGCTATTGTTGGATGATTTCTTAGAGCGTGACATTTTGGTCACCTCAAAGACAACAATGCAGAGACGCGTCATACGGGGAAGCATGCGCATTTGCATATCAAACTCAAGGACATGCTCGAAGACAAAGTCCGGGGAATTGCCGGAGCTAGAGGCATCGACGCTGCGATGGGCACACAATTTATGCTCGCCGTGATAGATTCCCACATGGACGCCCACTTTAAAAGCGCGTGCCCGATCAAAGTTGACATTGGTAATACCGTGCAGAGTCAATGAAAAATTCTGCATCTTCAGATCCCAAAGGATCGTAGTGGGAGTCTTCTGCAGGGCCACAGTCGATGGGCGCTCTGGCTTTGGTGGCCGCTTCAGGCCCAGACTTTGCTCGTTGTAATGATTGATGTAGGATTCGAGACGCATCACCGACTGTAGCACCACATTGGGTACAGCGGCATCAGAGAGGGTCTCTTGGATGTACAGGAACTGTATGAGCGGATGATCGCCAAATAGATACTCATCACGACCGCTCACCTAAAAGATAAATATGTGTTAATCTTTTAGATTCTTTTTAAAAAATGTACTAAAAAGTTTAAATACAGATATTTATCAGGAACTCACCTTGAGTATGTAATCGGTGGCCCGATCGTTCATCTTCATCTGTGAGCGATTCATCTTTTGCAGGGTATTCTCGATCAATATTAATGGCGTATCATGCTCCAGCACGGACAGCGTAAACGTGCTCTGATCATTCTCATTCTTGACAACAATCAGAAATGCCGACGTTGGATGTCGTTGTCGGATCAGCTCCGGCATTGCTGTGGAGTTGGCCAATCGCAGTGGATGTTCGTAGAGTAAACGCTGTTGCCAGGTATAATTTGAACGCTCCAACTTAATGTTATCGCAGATTAATGTCACCTTGCGCCGAAAGTGATCCACTTCTGGTGTGCCCTGTGTGCTCTGATGATCAAAGGATTTTCCAATAATATCGCTGACCATTTTGGTCAACTCGTAATCGCTGGAAAAGCTGCTCGTATCCGTACGCTCGCCAAGACTTAGTAAACCAAAATATGGCTGCACTTCGATCAGACGCTTCGTCTCGTCCGTGTATGGCTCGATGTTATAGTGTGAGATGCCATAAACGAGGTAATCACATGGATCTTTGATCACATAGCCCAACGGCTGATTCTTTGCCTGGGCAACCATCTCAGCCTTCACTTCCCGGATTGTGGCCAACGTATTGTATGGTATTTGTAGCATCAGTCCGTTGGGCATCAGACATGTTAGTACAACCACAACCGGAGGATCGTTCTTCCACAGATAAATCGAAAGCAATGCTTGGCAGTAAGCATTCGGTTTCATCTGTTGGGCGTATTGTAACTCCGCCATGATTTCAATTTTTAATAACTATTTTAATTGATACTATATTTTAAATATATGTATGGGTATCTGTATTTGATTCAAGAAGAATCACTTCTTTGTCTCTCCTTCCCTGTCTATCTTTTTTGTGTCTCTTTTTCTTGATCTTCCGCTTGTCTTTTAATCGTTGCATGCAGTTTCGGTTTTGCTTTTCGTCGTTATCAGCAGACTTTCTTTTAGTTGTTGTTGACGTTGATTTTGTTGTTGCATTTTGTTGTTGACTTGCAGTTTTCCATTTAAATTAGCGACGCAATGTTAGTCATGGTGATCATCTCTGTGCATAAAATAAATCAAAAGGTGGCGCTGGGTTATTTTCAAAAGCAAACAAATGACGTTTGGACGGAATTTAACCGCCCACTTTCATAAGATGGCAACGTTTCAAAATTTATACAGTTGGTCAAGATTTTGTTTTCACTAACAATTTCACACATTTCATTATTCAAATTACAATTACTCTTGTTCTTTTAAAAACTTAAAAAAAAAAATCAAATGTCTATATTTTAATTTGTCAAGAAAATTACTTGAATCACTGTATACATATGTATGCAAAAGTAAACATTAAATTTTAAACGTTCTTATACATTTTAAAACCAATTTAAGCATTTAGATATAGAAATACATTTGTTCATAAAAAGTATAAGAAAACCAAAAGTTAAGATTAATAAACTGATATAATCATTTACAGTTAATCGCTGAAACATGAAAAGATTTCATTGACAAAACTCGTAAATTTTGAAATTATAGCTCTCCGTATGGATTAAACCTCCAAAATAAAAAACATTGACTTTATATTTAGTATGAATCACACATTATAGCTGCTAACATTGACTGGCTCGGGGAGTGTATCATGCAGGGGAATAGAAGTAAAAAAAATAAAAACAAGAATGAAAAATAATGACGACTACACAGCGAAGTTGGCATACTCTATACTGTGGCGTTAGCTTTACACATTGAATAAATTAACTTTTCACTCGGATATAATAAACATTTGTTAAACTAGCATAAGCATAAAACGTAAAAACACAATTAATGCGATAGGAGTGTGTTTAACATTTGCGCACATTTTGGGAGCGACGCACTGAACGTCAACACAAAACTGTTGGACTGCACACGGAAAGGGTAAGTAGACATTAAGTTACGCGGCACGGCCTTTGCCACTGATGTATCATCTCTTAGTCGCAATGCATTGATTATTGCACTGGGGGAAAAAACAAAAGTGTTTTGATGATTGCAACTCATTCAATAATCAGTAATTGCTAAACGCCATTTCTAAAGTAACTTTTGCATTTGTTATTATTGTTGTGTTTATTACCGAGTCTGTCTTCATACATATACACATATATATCTTTTTTATTTGGGTGTGAGCAGCGCTGGCTTGATTTCAGTGGCCCCTTCTCCACTTGCCACACTTGGGCAAAACTTTATTGTAACTTTTGCACATACAACACAATTAGAATGCTTAATATTTATTTAAACAGTTTATTATATTTTTTTCTTTCGGCATCCTGAGCCTCTATTAACGCAACACTAAAACCAGAGTTGTGTCGTTTCGTTCTCAAAAAGTCCCAATGAACGGGTCATTAAGATGAACGAATGAACTTATTCATATGCAAGTTCATTTCGCAGTTGGTCAGATTTCTTTAAAAAAAATAACTGTTTTACAGAAATACAATTAGAATGATGACCGATTGAACAAATTGACCTAATAATTCAAACTCTAACACTAGAACCGAAAGTTTTTAGGCATGTGGCAGCCTCGGTTACCAGAAAACGTGTGGCAACCACCTAACCACAGAAAACGGAAAAGCATATCGATAATGTTATCAAATCGACAGCCCTGGTGCAAAGGTAAACAAACAAAGTGAAAATTTCGCAAATAAAACAGCAAAATATTTTAAATTAACGGCGCTAAAAATGTGAAAACATGCACAAATTTTTATTTAAGAAACTTGTAAGGTGCGAAGCAAAGAAATTCTGTTGAATGCAAAGCCAAAAGCGCATTACAGGACAAAGATATGAATATGAACGACGACTCGGATGAGGGTAAGAAAAAGTCAATAAACTAGTGTATACACAGGGTGACTATGGTACTGAGCTGCATACAAAATGTACGCGCTAAATGGATTGTTTTTAAATAGCATGGACAATTATGGAATGCAGTTTTCTAGATAAACTTATGTATTGCAATTTTTATGCAGTTAGTCAGACATATGCTAAACATAAAAAAGAATGTTGCACAGAGGACGTGGATCAGGAATATATGTATATACATACCTGTTAATTAAACTATATGTTACCTAAACTTGCACAACACTATAATACACTACTTGTAAATTTTTAAAAATAATCTCACCTGTCCGTGACCCATATCAAATGTGCAACAGTTGTTTTTATTGTTGATTTGTTTGTCTTGCGCAGTGCGTGCAACGTGCTTCAATGAATGAATGCAATAGTTAGTCGAACCGGATCCCAGAATCGATTTTCCAAGGCAACTGCAAATGATTAACGTAAGCTCAGTTACATTTCAAGCACCGAATCGAGCGGTCGAATAACTACAACTACCTTCTGTGTTGATGGCATAAATTTGCATAGAATTTTTGTGGCTTGACTTAGGGAAGGAGGGCGTTTATGTAAGAATGTCTTGGAAGTTTGTGGAGCAACCAAAGTCTGGCACTGAGACAGCCTTAGATGCCTGTGACTATTTCGTCGATGAGGTCATTGAAGCCTCACGTGGTCTGGGTGCGACTCGAATTATTACCAGTTAACCATAAATACATATGTGGTGACTAATCCTTGTAACTTCATCGTTCTATAGATGCTCGCGAGGAGGTGCGTCAGATAAAACATGGCGAGCTGCGGGCGGCGGTCAACGCTGGAGATGAACGGACGGTGCGTGTGCTGCTGGAGGCTTTGGGCAGGGAGCGACAGATCATTGTCAATATGGCACCATCCGGCGCAAATACACTGCTCTTTCTGTAAGTTGAAGATATTGAATTTGTAAATAGAACAGTTTTCTGATAACAGGATGACTTATCTAAAAATTGTGCATATCAGATTTTCCATTCCACACCAGTTATCAATTTCCATTTTCTATATCAATGCTTATCTAAAGAGATATTTCTCATCATTAGCGCCAGTCAGTCGGGCTTTGAGAGCATCACACAACGTCTACTCGATGCTGGTGCAGATGGACGCTCCCATGCGGTCACAAAGTACTCGCCACTTTATGCTGCCGTGCACAATGGACACTATGGGATAGCTAAGCTGATGCTGGAACGCTTTCCGGAACTGATACAACAGGCGACGGTTGAGCGCTGGTTGCCGTTGCATGCGGCCTGCATAAATGGTCATATCAAGCTATTGGAACTGATAATCGGTTATCCATATCCCGACTACCTCTATCAGACATATCGTGATGAGGAGGGCCAGTGGGAGTGGCGACTGCCCTTCGATGCGAATGCCCAAGATGTGACGGGTCAAACAAGTCTGTACATTGCCAGTTTGCTGGGCAATAAACAATTGCTCGGAGTACTCCTCAAGTGGCAATTGCGTTGTCGTCGCACGCTGAGCGAGGATGCGGGCAGCTCCACAGCGACAGGACATTCTACACCAATTACGCCAACGAGAAAGCGCATTTCCTTTGGCATTCAGGCGATTATGTCCAAGCTGCACATATCCGGCGAAGGGGAGACATTGGAAGCGCAGTCTGCACAGGATCAAGAATCACAACGCTGTCCCATTCATATCAATTTGTTGTGTGGTGCAGCCCGAGAGACGGCGCTGCTAGCGGCGGTGCGAGGTGGACACCTGGATGTGGCCCAGGCGTTACTGCAGTATGGGGCCAATCCCAATATTGTGGCCAAGCCTGTGGAGGATCATAACGATCCCAAGTGCAGCGAAGAAATCTATGGATTGAGCAATGTGCCCATTGCCGAGGCCTGCAAACAACGCTCTCTGCCCATGTTGGATCTACTGCTCAAGTTTGGAGCAAGGGACGATAATGGCACGGCCATAAGTGTGGCCATTGCTAGCGAGGATGAGGCTTTACTCAGTCGCCTGCTGGCAAGACGCGTGCATCCCGACTTGGATTACAAGATTAATAAGAAGGGACTGCCCACGCCCCTGGAGGTTAATGTATTTCTGCCCTCTGCCAGCAACATATCCTACAGTGCCATGTTTCCCAATGTGCCGACTATTGTTGATTGGCACAGTCTCAGCATGAATGTCCAACTTCCCTTTGTGCGCTGTTGCTGGCTGGTGAGCGGTGTGCTCCAACTGAATCCCAAGCTGACATCACATCCCAGGCTCAACGAGGTGGCACTAACGGCGATAACACGCATCGATTTCTCGCACAATGTGCTGAGTAATATTCCGCCGGAACTCTTTAATCTCGTAAGCCTCAAGTGAGTATCTCAGCTTTTGGCGATTCTATGAATCTCTTTATTTTTTGTACTTATTAGAAGCTTCTGTATCTCAACTGTGTCCAATAAATTATGAAATTTATTTTAATTTAATCCCTTCCGCAGATATCTCAACATTGCGCAGAACAAGATCACAGTGCTGCCTGCTCCACTGGGCAAGACCTATAGTTGCCCAGTCCTGGACGAGCTCTTTTTGCAGGACAATCAGCTGACTTCGCTGCCGGCGGCAATCTTCCAGTTGCCCGCCTTGACCATTCTGGACATCTCGAACAATAAGCTGCAGCAGCTGCCATTCGATATGTGGCGTTCTCCCAAGTTGCGTGAACTGAATGTGGCCTTCAATTTGTTGCGTGAGCTGCCCGTGCCGCCCATGCAAACAAGTGGATCTCTGCTGAGTCTGGACAAGTTGCAGCTGCTCCAATCCTGCGATGAACCATCCTCGAATAAACCACATACACTCTGTCAGCAGACCTTAACGCATCGCAATCTTTGGTCAACGGCATTAGATATAACGGACAACGATTTAAAGTGGCAGCAGGATCAGGAACAGGATCAGGAACAAGCTGTTGCCGAGGGCAAAGCTCCGTATGGCGCCTCACAGCTAAGCAGCCTCAACATAGCCAACAATTTGTTTACGAGTATTCCAGCAGCTTTGCCCTGTCTCGCGGTTAATTTGACTCGCTTGAACATGTCCTACAATAGCCTGAGATCAATGGGCCACGTGACCAGTTATCCGGCCACATTGAAGCAACTGGACTTGAGCCATAATGAGATCTCTTGTTGGCCTAGTTTGCCGCGGATTACGGACTCCGATCCGAATCTTTTGTGCTATAGTTATGTACAGTTGCCGGAGGGCATTGATGAACCCATTTATAAGACATCCAAGGGCAGCAGCTGCTCCTTTCGTGCCTCCGTGATGAAGAGCGTCTGCCGACACAGGCGTCACTTGCGTCTGGAGGCGCTGCGGACTCTCATTCTGGCCGACAATCTCTTGACACGCATTCAGCTGTCCACGGACGATGCGACGACGCTGTTCAATGAGAGCGAGGATGCGGATTGGAGCGTTGTGGGCGTCAACAAATCCAAAGTCATATTTCCCAATCTCTCTATGTTGGACATGACCAACAACTGCCTGAAGGAAATTCCAGCATCTCTGCATGAGCTGAGCAGCTTGTCCGTTTTGAATATCAGCGGAAATGTGCAGATTACAGATTTGCCACCACATCTGGGATTGCTCTCAAGATTGTGGAATCTGAACACACGTGGCTGTCTGCTGCAGGAGCCACTGCGTTCCATGATTGAGAGCAAAAAGCACAAGACAATGGACATTGTGGGCTATCTCAAGTCCATCTACGAGGACGCACAACCCTATGCGAGAATGAAACTGATGGTTGTCGGATCTTGTGGCATTGGGAAAACGACACTCTTGGATCTGCTGCGTCAAGGAGTGGGCAGCGGATCAAGTGGCTCCAGCTCGCATCGCTCGCGGGCTAATGAGAATCATTGGGCCAAGCGCATGGGGCACTCTAGAAGCACATCCCGATCCCAGCGGCAGGCGAACATCTCAACCGTTGGCGTCGACATTGGCACCTGGATTTGTGAGAAGCGTAAGCGGGCCATGGGCTGCCAGGCAATTGTCTTTCGTACTTGGGATTTCGGTGGCCAGAAGGAGTACTATGCCACACATCAATACTTTCTATCTAAACGCAGTCTTTATCTCGTGCTTTGGCGGATCAGCGATGGTCACCGGGGACTGGCCGAGCTGCTGCAGTGGCTGGGCAACATTCAGGCGCGTGCTCCCAATTCGCCGGTCTTAATTGTGGCCACACACTTTGACACCGTTGGCGAGTCCATTTCAGCACAGCAGGCGGAGCAGCTGCAGCAACTGATACGAGAGAAGTTCATTGCTATACCGGATGCTGAGAAGATTGGTCTGCCGCGTGTGATTGACTCCATTGAGATCAGCTGTCGGTGAGTTCCTCATTGTTGTCTTTTTAGTAATTATCGTATATATTTTCTATGTAACAGATAGTAATAATTGTAACATCAACAGCAGAGTTGATATATCCATTCAGTCTGTCCCTTCTTATGAGCTTCTTCATCTTAATAGGATAGGTTTCCGAAATATCTTTAATATTAAATTTAATTTTAATTCATAGCACGCTGCACAACATCCATTTGCTGGCCAACATCATCTATGACACGGCCATGCAGCTGCGCTCGCCGGGATCAAAGGAACCTCTGCTGCTGCAAAAGATTCCCGCAAGTTACATTGCACTGGAGGATATTGTGAATGTGATCGCTTGTAATTTACGTGCAGCCGGTCGTGATCCCGTGCTGGATGCGGAGCAGTATCGTTGTCTCGTCACAGAGCAGATGCGTCTGCATAACTACAAGAGTTTCCGCGATGCAGCCGAGTTGCAACAGGCGACAACATGGTGTCACGACAATGGCATTCTATTGCACTACGATGATGCCACACTGAGAGATTACTATTTCCTGGACCCGCAATGGCTGTGCGATATGTTGGCACATGTGGTGACCGTTCGGGAAATAAATCCCTTTGCGCCAACCGGCGTCATGAAGCTGGACGATCTGCAGCTGCTCTTTCGCAGTGTGCATGCCCAGGGCAATGGAAATCGCAGGTGAGAATATACATATATATACATATGTATATCTTAAGGCTCTTCATGGTCAAAGTAAAAACTATATCTGATTTCCATTCTCCTTACATTATTTCGATTTTCATTTTTTCTAAACTTCGAACTCTCATAACTTTATCAAAACTCAATCGATTTCAATAAACAAGGTCTGATTGGTTATTGCTTGAATTTGAATTGATTCTGAATTTCTGTGTAAGGTTATTTATTTAATTTAAGGAAAATATAAACTAAAAGCTAATCGATTTATATTGATCTCTCCTCCCCCAGCTATATTGTCAGCTTGTTGAACAAGTTCGAGGTGGCCCTGACTTGGGATTCCCGCACGCTTTTGATACCATCATTATTACCTCTACAAGAGGCAGCCTCATATAATGAAGGCACAACGGTTAAATTGCTGCAACGCGTCCGAGGTCGTAATCACAATTTGGGTTGCTCTGTTTCACAGGATCTGAATCTGAATAAACTGATATATGAGCAACATTCGCCGCGTACGCCAACATCAACGGCAGCCTCGGCCAGTCAGGGATTACGTCGCATGTTGTTGATGACATACTTTCCCTCTGGCTTCTGGTCGCGACTCATCACTCGAATCCTGGCTGACGAGCAAATCATTGAGGCCATTCGAGGTGTCTATGTAGCCGCACAAGATGTGAGTGAGGAGACACTTTAAACAACTTTAATCAATGCTAATTTTGATACTGTTCTTTTTAGAAATATCTGGACTTTGATTTACGCGGTTCGCTGGAGCAGGATACACAATGGAATCTCTGGCAAACGGGCGTGGCGCTTTATTATGGTCCTGTACTAATCTTTCGCATTTGGGAGGTGCCCTTCCAAAGCTCTGAACGCACACAGCCTTTTCGCACAGCCAGCAATCGTTTTAAGCTCAAGTTGGACGGCACTTGGAACGATGTGAATCTGTGCTCTTCCAGCATTTTGGATGTTTACTTTCCATTGTTTCACGTGAGCATATCTCAGGAGCTAGACGCAGGAGAACGACAGTTGCTGGCCGAGTTGCAGCCGAACATGTCGCAGGTGGCCAAGTTGTTGGCATTGGTTGTGGATCACATCGATCTGCTGCTGGAGGATTGGTATCCAGCGTTGGGCACACGCTTTGTACACACATCCGAGGGTCGTTTTCTGATTACTCGCCTGGTGCTTTGTCCGCGCTGTCTGAGGAAGTTGCAGTTACAAAATGCCGCAGATCCGGTCGAACGGGAGCCCAATTTCAATGGGAATCGTCCAAGTCGCAGCAGCAAACGTGGCGCCTTCTTTCTCCATGGAGCTGGTGATCCTGGCGACGATGGTGCTTTGAATGTCTTCTCAGCTTATCTGAATGCAACTGCAAGTCGAGAAAGGCGCTCGGCGGACTCGCTTGGAGCCGGCTCTGATGCGGATTCAGGTGTTGGCCCGGACTCGGCGTTCTCGTCGCGCAACACCTCCGTGGACGGACATCCCGCATACGCGTCCCATCATTTACCGGACAACTCCAATGTCTGCTATGCTTGGATGGTCGAGGAATGCATTTTATCGGTCTACAATCAAAGCAAACTCAGTTGTCCTGTGCATCTGGAGCAATCAATGGCACAGCTGGCGCCCGATGTGGTTTTTGCAGATATTCCCGACAAGCATACAATTGCCACGGAGTGTATTATAAAGGGTTCCCTGTTGGGACGCGGTGCCTTTGGATTTGTGTTCAAAGCCAGCTGCAAGTTGCGCGGTGCTCGAGCTTTTCGCTCGGTGGCCATGAAAATGCTGCAGCCGGTGCCACCAGGCGCTCGAGCCAAGGAGGTGAGTTTAAAATATATCAATTCCTTTAGCTTTCATTTGAATTTTCTTTCTAATTTTTAGAGCGCCTTGATGGCCTACAAGGTGGCGCTGGGCAAGTGGGATCGTGATCCTTTGCAGCATTCTTGCAAGGCTTATTGTACCGCTAGACAGGAGCTCGCCGTGCTCTTAACTCTAAAGCATCCCAACATTGTGCCCCTGGTGGGCATTTGCATTAAGCCTCTAGCTCTGGTGCTGGAACTGGCGCCACTGGGTGGACTCGATGCTCTCCTGCGTCAATATAGACGCAGTGGTGCTCACATGGGTCCGCATACATTCCAAATGCTGGTGGTGCAGGCAGCCAGAGCTATAGAGTATCTACATCGTCGCCGCATCATTTATAGGGATTTGAAATCGGAAAATGTGCTCGTCTGGGAGCTGCCACAGCCACACAGTGAGGATTCTCCGCGGAATCAGGTGCACATTAAAATTGCCGACTATGGCATCAGTCGCCAGACAGCAGCGGGTTTGAGTGCCAAGGGATTTGGTGGCACTGAGGGCTTCATGGCTCCAGAGATTATACGCTTCAATGGGGAAGAGGAGTACACCGAGAAGGTAAATTCGAAACTGCACCAAAACAGGCTGGAATAATGACTTAATTGATTTTTAGGTGGACTGCTTTTCATTTGGCATGTTTATCTATGAAAATATTAGTCTGCGTCAGCCCTTTGAAGGGCACGAATCCATTAAGGAGTGCATTCTCGAGGGCAGTCGTCCAGCGTTGACCCAACGAGAAACACAGTTTCCAACCTGTTGCCTGGATCTTATGGTGCTCTGTTGGCACGAACAGCCGCGTCGCCGTCCTTCAGCAAGTCAAATAGTGTCCATTCTTAGGTAAGAGCTAGATCAGAGTAATCAATTCAGTTCGTACACAAACTATATCATTATTATGCAAAAAACTAAAACGACATTAAGTTAAAAAAAAAATTATTTTGCAATGTTCATTAATTAATTTTCACTTTAATTCTCATAATGCAAATATGAACCCAAGCATTAGAGCATGACACATACCTGCATTTTTTTTTTCGCATTTTGAGCATTTTTAAAATTGTTCTATTTCTGTTGTGGCAAAGTTCGAACACATTTCCTTTAGCTTTAAATTTTATTACTCTTAATTTTAACACACCTCAGAGCATTCTGAATGTAATTCGGTTTTATATTCAGTTGTTGACTTCTTAACAATACGAAGTTGTGCGAGTTTTATATGTGAGACCTCCACAAAATATTTTTGAAATCATTGTTATAATAATATTCAAATTTTTTTTAGTGCACCGGAATGTATTCATCTCTTGGATGTGGTGGCTTTGCCGCACAGCGATAAGATAGTGTGTGGCGCCTTTCAGCTGCTTTTGGGCGGCCTGGAGGAGGATCGCTCTGGGCTGGAGCTGTGGTTGCCAGCCTTTGGCTCACGCATCGATATATTGGACGTGTCGCCAACTGGCAGCTTGTTGCAATGCAGCAGCATAAGCTGTGCTCCACAGCCGCAAATGGTGGCGCCTAAAACACCGGAAAATACAGCAACGACTCGTGCTCGCTCTGCCCAGCGTATTCCCAAGGTCAATATGCAGTGCTGTTGCCTGGTGGGTGAGGCCATCTGGATGGGTGATGTTTCGGGCAATCTGCATGCTTACAGCACATCGAGCTATGCCCATTTGTTTTCCTACATGCTTGATCCCGCCATCAAATCTGCTGTGATAAGTCTTGTTTATATGGAGGGAATTGCACGCGTTGCCGTCGGATTGCTTAATGGACGAGTATTCCTGGTGGATGCCAGTCGGATGCCAAGCAATTGCGCCTTTGCTGAGGGTTCCTTTGTTCTCACGGAGATATGTTCCGGTTTTGTGCTACACGCCGCCTGCTCGGTGCTCATTGATGGGTAAGATTAGCAGTCCCACTGGCAATTGCAACATATCTAATCAAGAGTTCTTTATTTGCAGCATCTATGAGCTTTGGTGCGGCGAGATTGCTGGTAAAATCAACGTATTCCCGGTGAACGAGTCGGGTGTAAGCGGTCATCAGGCATTGTGTCACAGCGAGGAACCCAATCTCATTGAGGATGTCAAAGTGGTACGCTTGTGCAGCAATGATAGCCATGTCTTCAGCTGTCTTTATCCCGGCTGCATGGTCTATCAATGGGGCGCATCCTCAAAGCGCATTGAAAACAAATTGGACTGTTCCAAGCTGTTGCCCTGCTCCGAGTCGCTTCAGAGCATTGCCATTGATGAGCATGTTAATCTAATTAAATGCCAAATCTCGGCATTGGCGGCACACAACACGGAACTCTACATAGGCACCACTTGGGGTTGCCTAATTGTCGCAGAGTTGCAGACGCTGCGTCCAATAAGCGTCTTTCGCCCATACGAGAATGAGGTAATGTCTTGAGAATGGTCCTTCATCCGAAATCTAAATATTTTTCGAGTGTTATCAAAAATACCATTTGAAAAATAATTAAAGTAACTATGAAAAGGAGGCAAAGAAAAGAAAATTCTTTAGATAGGGATCCTTATTTATTAATTTGAGAAAAGTCAAGCTTTGATTTTTTTAACTGCATTATTAAATAATTCTTAATTATTTATAAAAAATAATTTACTTCTTTGCAGATTAAGGCTATCATAACCATGCCCAATGCTAGCGTTCCCTTGATTGCTACACTTGGAAGACGATATCGCTCGTTAATATCGCGTTATGTGGACACCGCCGAGAACACATCAAATCTGGGGGGCTCTGCGGTAAGCACACCCACGCATGGTGCTGGCAAATCTGTTCCGCCAGCCGATGTGGATAATCACATACATTGCCTGCTTTGGCGAGCTAAGCACTGGACCTAAAACGGATCTCAATTAAATCTAAATGCTCTGCAATATTGTTAAAACTATTTATTAATGCTCTTCCAAATATTCTACATTTGTATTAAGAAGTATTTGTTAATTTGTAGCTCTACCTCTGCTGGAGTAGGCGTAATATTCCTTGTGGTGCTTTTAGAAGTCGAGCACATTTTGTGTCTATTGCACACAACACTAAGAAAACTATTAACAACTAAGCAAATTGGCTTATGCAAATGTTTAGACTATTTTACATAATTTGCATTAATATTTCAAAAGTATTCTAATTAATTCTATTTTTAAAGCTGTTTTACTGTAAGTTTTTTAAGCATTCCATTTCGAATAACAATTTTTAATAAAAATAACAATTTTCAATTTAACTCCTGCCTGATAGAACCAACAGACATCGATGATTGCCGACTGCGGGAATAAATTGAAGCCGAGCTTTTGAGAACTCGTATATAGTTGTTGAAGTCGATAAGAAACTGAAACTCCTCCTTCAAAGCCTCCTTGAGCGGCACCTGCGATTCGACGTTTTAAATGAGTTACAGTTGATAGATATCAAATGGATTTCAACTTACGCGATAGTGCCTTGCTTTTTTCATGGTGAAGAGCACCCAGCTGATGGCACCATAGAGCAGAGCGCCAAAACTGCCCACAAGGAGAACAAGGAAGACGCCAGCTAAATTGTCCATGGCCAGTGGTGTGGCATCGGGTGCATCCTCCTTGGTGGCACATATGCCAGTGCCCACCTCATTCCACCATTTGTTCTTCATCTTCTCCAGCACACCCTGCTCCTGCAGTTGCAGCAAGGCGTTGTTAAATTTATCGCGATGGGGCCAGTCTAAAAGAGAATTATGACATTAACAATGTTTTTTGACCATTTTATTATACACATATTGATTTGGTATCAAAATTGGGTGATTTTGAAAAATTCATTTTTTTCGTTAATTTTACATAGTTACCCCTTTACATTTTTCGAAAATTTTCAAAAATTTTAAATCTCAAATCTCGACTCCAGGTGATAAAATAAGGGTAAAAAATTACTTTTGCACTAAATTTCGGTTAATTTCTTTAAGATTTATGCCAAAAACTGCCAAATGTTCCCTTACTTATAGTATTTACATGGTATCCTTTTAATTTGAACGGATTTGTGAAATCTGATTCCTTCTGCATGTTACATACATTTCATTACATGACCATTTTCAATGGGCACAGGGTATAAAAATTAGTAAAGACTTCATTCGACTTATAACATTCTTCAAGTAAATAAATAGTTTATAAATTACACATAATGAAATATTATTGAATTTACGTACTTTTTCGCATAGCAATACCATAAGTTTTCTCATCAAGAGCATCGCCAATTTTTTTAAGATTACATTCACGTTTTGTATTATACTCAATGGATGTGGACTCCATAAGAAAAGCATACTTGGTACTTTTCTTCACCCTTGCAACGCCTTCCTCATTTGACTCTGTCAAGTATTGCGGATTTTCGGTCATAAATTTATTCATTCTTACATAACGATCGTCCTCAGAAGTCTGAAAAGCTATACACAGTAAAAATGTATAGTTAAGAATGTGCATTTATATTTTAATGTTACCAAAAAGAATTTTCGTGTTGAGCCAGATCTTAGGGCTCCAAAGGTAATGTCATCAACCCTATCAGCCAAATCATCCACGCTGTTGATCAGACTTTGTGGTTTCTCAATGGTCAAAAAGGCAGCCAAATTGGCAGTGTATGAGGAAACGACAATTAACGTGAAGAACCACCAGAAAGTGGCCACAGTTCTCGTCGATAAGGCTCTGGGCGGAGATTGTTATTACGATTTTTAAATTTGGTAAATATGATAATTAAGTGAACTCACTTGGGTCCTATTTCTGAGCCCTGTTGTAGCAACGCACCAGTTGTAAACCATATAGAATTGCCTATAGTAAACTGATTCTCTAGCTCTACGGGTTCTTCAATACAAGGATATGGATTGTCCCATTCGCTGGGCGACAGACGACCAAGTATAAAGAAGCTCAATGAAACACCCAGAAATGATAGACCTAAAAACCACCAGACCTCCTCGGAGAACGGATCCATGAAGGTGAAAAGACCTGGAACTCCTTTTTGCGGCTTCAAATAGAGAATGGCGATACCTGAAGAAAGGATGGGTTATTAGCACTTGGTAGAGTAATGTCATTGTTTTTGTGATTACCTAGATTCATAAATGGTATGCTAAAGTCAACAGCCTCTTCACGTTCCGATGTTATGGTCAGATCGGTGATAGCTAAGTCAGCGTACTAGAAACATTTATATATATTATATATAATAATTGATAACTATGTTCTTTTTTACGTACACCATGCCGTATTTCGTGCAACATGCCCGTTGATTCATTGGTGGTCCTATTGAAGGTGCCATAAATCTTGCCACCATTTTTAAAGATATACTGAAAGCCTAGTTTATCTGCCAGCTCCATTATCAGATCCACACCGTATCCTTCATATTGGTTGTTTCCCTCAAGCTGCTTGTAACTCTCCACCAAACTGGCATATGGTTTATTCTGCAAAATAAACTTGGCTATAAGTTTGAAAGGTATTACCATGTATATTATGTGATTTGCTCTACCGGAACCGAAAGCAGCACAATAAATGTTTTATTGGACAGCGAATTGTCAATGGTATCGAATTGGGAATTTGTTGGTGCTATACGCTCTTGTGTATAGTTCCGTTCTTCATCCCAAGTGCCCACTTTGACAATGCCCGAGGGTTGTAGCTTGATGACATCCAGATGATATCCTTTCCTCACATTGCCCTCAAAGTAGATGGGTCCGGTGAGCAATCTCTCCTTGAGTCGCAGCTGAAATATATTTTAGAAATAAGTAGATCTTCCAATTCTCATCCATAACTCAGGCATACCGTTCTCATGTAATTTTTGAAAGATGAACCATCGTCTCTGACACTTTCAGTCCGCTGTGAGCAGTTCTGAGAAACGGGCTTGAAGGGCAGATTCTTGAGGGTCTCGGCAAACAACTGCACAGCATCGTAGGTGAGAGCCATTTCCACGGTAATGGGGCAAGATCCTTTAAAGGGATCAATGAATAAACTGTTTAGATCAAAGTACAATATCTTACCATTTCGATATTCATCCTGTTCGATGTTGTAGCCTACTTTTTGCATTAGTTCCTTGACCGCCATCTTTTGGGGTGAGAAAAGCCGTAGACTTGTTATGTTAGCCTCACTGTACTTGTACTCCTCGAGATCGAATGAATGAAAATCCAAATTTCCAACTATATAGCTATAGTCCTCATTGATAATGCCAACTTGCTGAGCCTGCAAACACGCAAATGGTTAAAGTCTTCTATTATATCAGTTAATGGGACACACCTGGTTAAGAAATTCTGGCATCGTCTCTGTGGAACCAACGACTACAATACGATTATCTTGGGATTTGCGTACACGTCTCAAAACCGGTTTATAGTTGCCATTCAGTTCCATATCATAGCGTAGAACCGTCATAATTGGACCATTCATGCCAAAGAGATTGTTCAGTTCATTTAAAATACTCAAGTACTCCGCTGTGAAAATATCATTAATAATATGAATGATACCATTTTGAAATATATTTGTAACTGACCCGATTCATAGAGAAATATAAAACGTGTCCAGTCGTAGGATTTTATGAGGCTGTAGAGTGCCTTGGAGAGATCCGCCGGATGTGGATGGAGGTTAAAACCTTCGGGATACTCGCTCATATAGGAGTATATATGGGGTATATCCATGGCATCGCATACGGACATCAGATGCACAGCCGTATGACGCGAGGAAGGACCAAAGACACCCGCTATTCCTGTCTAGAATAAAATGATAGTTACATTTATTTATTTATATAAAATAGATATAGAGATACCTCCAACATTTTGCAGAGATTGCGATAGCTGTGAAAGGCATCGCCGTAGTTCACATCGGCTTTGAGAGATGACAGGGATAAGCCGAGCTCCTGGTTGGCCACATCGATGGCATGATCAAATACAATGTTCATTTGATCTGTATTCTGATCGGTTAACAAGCCTATAAAAAGAAAATATTGCCTTAAGGTCTCCATATAATCATTTGCCGGTTTGTTTATAAACAACAACTTGAACTTATCGCATACATTTGTGGTTTATCCTCTAGAGTCTAGACAACTGCCTCGATCAGTTGAAAACCCAAACAAACAAATACTTAAAAACATTTTTATGAGCTTTCGGCGATGATGGAACGAACAGCATGTTCTCTTTACGAGACATTAAAAATAAATCGGGCATATTGAAATCGTGAAAAACTTACCAATTGGTACACTGTCCGAATTCTGGAAACCATCATAGTCTCCATATTGATCTCGTTGGGCGTTGAGAATCGAAATTCTTAAGTATATTGTTGAAAGGTATATAAAAATATTTAATTTTTGCATTTTATTGCATAAATTTGTTAAGATTTTCTCTTTACATATATATATATAAATTTAATTATTAATATAAAATGCTCTACGGAATTTGTGTTCCCTCCTCGTTGAGTGAAAGACGACAACTGTGAACTTTTTCGAAATAAGCACTTGGAAAAATGTTTTTGAGTGCAAGTTTTAAAAGCTTTTGAGTTTTGTAAAAGTTTATTCAAGCGTTTGAGTGGACAAAGAGAGAAATTTAATGCAAAATATGTGTAGCATAACTTTTAAAAATGTTTTCATTTAAACTTAATCATCATCTGGAACATTGTTTTCCGAATCTGTTTCGAGAGAATCTATAGATTGGGAAGAGTTGCGACTGTGAGAGTAAACAGATTGAGCGCTTTTCAAGGCACGTTCATTCTCCGCAAAACTAATGACAATTTTAAACTCCTCCGAAAGTGCATCGCAGAAAGGAACCTGGGGATGAGTCAAAACATAATTTGGAACTTTAATACTCTACCCACTTAAAACTTTAAATTTTAAGATAAGATAGGAGGATATTAAATTCAATCATACCTCATAAAATTTGGCTTTCCTGTAGACAAATAAGCACCAATACACAAAGGAAAGGATAAATGCTAAGCAAGAACCAACGACGAGCACTGCATAAATCCCACTTAAATTCTCCATGCGAAGCTCCGAGTCACCATCATCTTTTTTAGCCTAGATATATTTAAGAATAGAATAATTAAATAAAATATAATGATCAATAGATTTATCCTAACTTACACCACAAACACCAGCTCCAATTTCATTCCACCATTTGTTCTTGAGTCTGGCCAAGACGCCTTGCTCCTGCAGTTCCAATAAGGCATTGTTGAACTTATCCCGATATGGCCAATCTATAAGTTTCTCATACTGTTACCTAATTAATCCAATCTATCTTTCGTCTACTTACTTTTGGGCATCGCAATGCCGTAGCCTTTCTCATCGAGAGCGTCGCCAATTTTCTTTAGATTGCACTGTCTAACAGTATGATACTCAATGGATGTGGACTCCATTAAAAAAGCATACTTTTCGTCTACCATATCGACGCCATCCTGATTCGATTCTGGTAATTTTCTGGCATTTCTGGTCATATATTCATTCATCTTCATATAAATTGGATCTTCAGAAGTCTACAACAATCAAAGTAAAATAAGTCCACTATATCCAGACTTGACTTTATTATTCCAATGTGCTTACCAAGAAAAAATTCCTGGTTGATCCCGATTTCTTGGCTCCGTATTGTACATCGTCTTTGTTTTCAGCCAAATCCTCAACGCTGTTTATGGAACTCGTTGGGTTCTCAATGGTCAAAAAAGCGGCCAAGTTGGCGGTATATGAGGAGACCATGATCAATGTGAAGAACCACCAAATAGCTGATATTGTACGCGTACTGAGAGCTCTGTGAAATGGAAAATTTGTAATTGAATGATTATTCTTATTTTCTTTTTTAGTAAGTGGAATTTTTGTTACTTGGGTGCAATTTCAGAGCCTTGTTGGAGTAACGCTCCTGTGGCAAACCACAGTGAGTTATTTATGGTGAATTGATTCTCCAACTCATCCGGCTCTTCAATACAGGGGTAGGGATTATCCCATTCGGCAGGTGAAAGACGACCCAGCACAAAGAGACAGAGGGAGACACCCAGATAAGCAATTCCCAGATAGAGCCACACTTCTGACGAGAAGGGGTCCATGAAGGAGAAGATCTTTGGCTCCGCCTTTTTGGGCGTTATATATAGAATGGCTATACCTTTATAAAAGAAAATAAATGATTATTTAAATTTAGCAATATATGTGGAAGGGGCTTCACCTAAATTCATAAATGGTATGGAGAAGTCTATAACTTCCTCTCGCTCCGATGTGATAGTTAAATCCGAAATCGCCAAGTCCGCGTGCTTTAAAAAAAAGTTGATTTTTTAAATAACCATGGAATAGTCGGTTAAATGTAGTTTCAACTTACACCTTCGACAATTTCTTTGAGATAGCCGGTTGTTAAATTCGTGGTCTTGTTGAAGGATCCATAATCATTGCCACCATTGCGAAAGGTAAAGTCGAAGCCAAGTTTTTCAGCCAGCTCCTTGATCAGATCTACGCCATAGCCCTCATATTGGCTGTTGCCAACTAAAGTGTTAATGCTTTCCACTAGACTAGCATACGGCTTATTCTAAGTTCAGCAAATTAAAGTTATTTAGGAAATCAAATTGTTTAGCAATTTAACTTACCGGCACAGAGATTAACACCCTGAATGTTTTATTTACTAAAGAATTTTCTTCACTGTCAATAATTTGAGGTTTTTGTGGCGGTCGTTGAAATTCAAACTTCTTGCCCTCCTCCCAGGTTCCAACCTTGACCAGACCCGCAGGTTGCAACTCAATCACATCGAAGCTGAATCCTTTGCGCACATTGCCCTGAAAGTAAATGCGACCCGTGATGGTTTTCTCCAGGATTTCCACCTGAAATTAGGAATATTATAAGAAGTATTAAGAAGGGTTCTATCTACAAGAAAAGAATGCTTACCGTTCGCATATAATTCCGGAAAGTTGAACCATCTCGTTGAACATTGTCGTGCCGTTCGGAGCAGTTCAATTGTTGTGGTTGATATGGCAAATTGTTGGTAGTTTCGGCAATAACACGCACCGCATCATAAGTGAGAGCCATTTGCAAGGTAATAGGTGAGGAACCTAGGGAAAATAGGTAAAGTCTTAGCTTTCTCCATAGACTGCCCTTACCGAAATCCAAGGGCGCTATTTCACCCAATTGATGATTTAGAGTATCAATTAAATCGCGCACTTCCCTTTGATCTGGATCGAACATGCGTATTCCAGTTATGTTAACCTCGCTGTATTTGTACTCCTCCAGCTCATAGGTGTGCAGATCCAAGTTTCCCACAAGATATGTGTAGTCCTCATTCATAATGCCCACCTGTTGGGCCTGACGTAGAAGTTCGGCGACTCCCTCTGTGGATCCCACAACCACAATGCGACTGTCCTCCGATTTACGAATGCGTCGAAGTACTGACTTATAGTTGCCATTGAGATTAAGATCGTAGCGCATGACCTTGATAACGGGACTTTTGGTGCCATAAAGCGTCACCAGATGATCCAATATAGTCAGGTATTCAGCTGCAAAAGGAGAGACATGATATCGCCAAATAAAATCGACTACTCTCTCTCAACTTACAGGATTCGTAACAGAAAATGAAACGTGACCATTCGAACTGTTGGATGATATCGTAGAGGGCATGGGAAATATCCTCCGGATGCGGATGCAAATTGAAGCCATCCGTCTGTGGACTCCATGAGAGATGAGGATAGATAAAGGGTATATCCTTGCCATCGCAAGCATTGAGCAAATGAGCCGCAGTGTGCTTGGCAGCGGGTCCAAAAACAGCACCCACTCCATTCTATAGGATAGTTTATATTTTTAAATTCTTTATTATTTAGTAATTTATATTCGCAGCATTGACCGACCTGCATGAGACTGCACAGCTGGGAGAAAGCCTGCACAGAATTTCCAAAAGCAACTTTCTCCGTTTCACCCACTAGAGGAATACTGAGATCGCTGTTCACCACGGAGATGGCATGTTCGAATGTCTGCTGTACTCGGTCCGTTGGATCATCTGTGATAAGACCTGTTTCGATTTTTGACTCAAAGAGTGTTGAGTGAAAAGAGACAATGAGTGGCAGCTGATCATACCAATACGTATGCCTTGCTCTCCATAAGAATTAGCTCCATAACCGCGAACCTCATTGGGCCACAGCAAAATAATGCAAATTAACCAGAAATGCATTTCAATTACTTTCATAATTCCAATATTTTTATGTTTTTCTTGTATATTTTGTAAATTACATTTCACTTGGGTGCTTTGGTATATTTCATGTCTATTTTTGATTGACTTTTTCTACTGATTATCTATATATATTTTTGGATCTCTCGCACACAGAGAATTAAACCGTCCGAAGTTCCGTTCCCGCTGAGCACACGGCTCTGACTGAAGGGGGACGCTGCTCAGAGTTTAATTTGTTTCAGAAAAGATGCTCAAAAAGTTTTCCAAAACATATTTGTTTTGAGCTAGAAAAAGCTTTAAATTGCCGTCAGTGTTGAACACCCCCAAGAAACCGATTATCATTCGTTTGTGATTGTTTTCAAATTTGCTGTTTTGATTTAATAAAAATTATCACAAAACAAATCTAGTTTCAACTAAATTATTAAAAATTAAAAATATAAATAGTTAATTAATTATGCTATGAAATATATAAAATTAGAAAGCATACAAATTATTTTTGGCACAGTTTGTTACATTGCAATAAATATATATATATTTTATATATGTCTTTGAGTATATCCTGTTTTGTGAGTGGCAAGTATACTTTGAAGTTGTTGGTTGAAGATCCAAAATTAACAATGTGAACTGAAAAAGAAAATTAATAGTATTTATAAATTATATCAGTATTAAAATAATTAAATCTATAAAAAATGATGAATTTTAGTTGTGAAAACTTCAGTTATAAGAGAAAAATTCAACTGGTGAAAAAAACAGTTTTAAATATCCTTTGGAATTTCGCAAACAAATTGAAGCCCAATTGCAAAAACAATTGAAGAAGACGAACACAACAACAATAACTTGAGGAAGAGAAACCAACTGGTGAGCATAAATCACCATTAATTAAGTGAATGTGAATGTAAATGTGAATGGGTTCAAGTGAAGTGTGACGTTGTTGTTGGCACAACAACCGAAGCAAGGAGAATGCTGAGAACTTCAATTCAAATGCTGCTTCGAGCAAATTGAGTCGATGAATGGGAATGTGAATATGATTGAAAGGGAATACTTCGAATACTCACAGTTAGTGTTGGTCTTTAACTTGTGTATAAGCTGCTATTTAGGAATTCATCGTTTGTAATACTCTTAGGCTACATAGGTAATCCATGTAATGTGACCCTCTACCAGACACTACATTTCTTCGGAGGATTCATGGGCGTGCCCACCGCACATTTGAATTCGCGGGCAAAGTCAAACGAGTTGGAGAGCGTTCCAATAACTCGATAGCGACCCGGACTATGGATGGCCGTATTGAGCTTATTTCGTACCGCTTCCGGTCGCATAGCACCGCACCACACCTGTCCGAAATTCAGGAAGAACAACTGTGGTCCCGTCATATTCATTCCCGGGAGTATGTCCTCCTTCGCCTCTTGTGGATTCGCGGTCGCCCAGCGCATGTAGGCGTGGAATGCCTGTCGCAGGCCACCATTGTCTGCAATGTTCTCACCTAGATGGAGGGTGGGAGAGAGACGGAGGGGGGCTAAGAGAGGGAGATAATATAATGAGTTACAGTACAGACTCACAAATTAGAACTCTTGCAAAATCGCATTGTTTCAAAATGAGAAATTGGAAATTTATATAGAGTAAGTATTTTAAAGAAACCTTCTTGATATTCTTCTACAATATAAACATAAATTTAATTATTATTTCTAATTATTATAATACAAATAAAAAATACGTGTTAATTTTTCTTTGTATCATATAAATTAAAAATAAAAAATAATCTTATACCAGGATATTGGTTTTAACGTATTTTTTAAAATTTTCTTATTGATCTAGGGATTCTAATTTTTAAACGAATTCTAAAAGTTCGCTTATTGATTTGATAAGAATTAATAAAAATTGTTTGCAATTTCGAAGTAGCCAATAAGTCATGCGATTCTAATTTATGAGAGTCTACTGTATTCGGTTAATGGGCCATGGACAGGCGGGTTTACCTTGCGTGCTTTCGCCGTTAAGTGAAATGCCCACCTCCTCGACCGTGTAATTGCCGTACTGTGAAATGATGCAGCGAGCGCGCTCATCAAAGCCATGAATGGAGGCGTCCGTCCACCATTTGTGAATGTTGCCGTTGCTGTCAAAGAGGCGTCCTTTGTCGTCAAAGCCGTGGGTCAGCTCGTGGCCAATGACCACACCGATGCCGCCAAAGTTCAATGACTTGGGGAAGTGTCGATGATAGAATGGCGGCTGAAGGATGCCGGCGGGGAACATGATCTGGTTCTTATTGCGACTGTAGTAGGCGTTAACAATGGCAGGTGCCGTTTGCCAGTTGGTTTTATTCACACGTTCGTGCAATTTGGCCTGCTCCATTTTAGCCGTGTGCAGAAGCACATTTAACGTATTCTCAAAGTACTTATCCGGATGGATATCAATGCCAGCGTATTTTTCATTCAATTCCTCCGCGTTGAGTATAAAATCTGGATAGCCTATTTTCAGTGACATGGCGTTAACCTTCTCCTCAGCCAACTGCTTGGTGCTCTGATCCAGCCAATCTGTGGTCTTGAGTATTTCACGGAATGCCTGCTGCAGTTCATGGGTCATCCGCAGTGTGTCGCGTTTGCTGTTGTCGTCGAAATAGCGACTCACGAACATGGAACCCACTGCCATGCCCATATTCGTGTTTACCTGGGCAATGCACACCTTCCAGCGCTGTGGACTTTCCTCCCTTCCGAACAGGGAGTGATAGAAGCTCTGCTTGATGTCATCAAAGCGATCGTCCAAGTTGTTGATGCGATGCCTCACAAATCGCCACATCATGTAATTGGCCACAGTGCGAGGCTCTGTCACGGCGAGCAGGGCAACCAGTTGCTTCATATAATCCACTGCATAGATCACCACCTGCTCCGTGTCATTCACATTGCGTCCCTGCAGCGTGCTCAGATATGTTGTCCAACCAATCTGCGGCACTGTAGCCTTCAGCTGCTGCAGAGTCACCCTCTTATAAAGCTGAGATTTAGAGAAAGAAATGTCAATTTGACGAATGGAAATTAGAACGATTGGAAAGTAGAAAGTGATCGACACTTATAAATATCTTAATATTTACACAAGCACCTGTCAAACACACAAATTTTCAGAGAAGGTCGGTGATACCCTTAAACCAAAAATAGAAAATAAGAGTTATAAATTAAAAAAAGTCAAGCTATATCTATTGAATGGGCAAATTACATAAATAATATTTTTGAATGGGTATTCTGGAAACAGTTAAAAATTTTATTTTCCATTTATATAATTAAAATGAATTTTCTCTCTTTTTTTCAATCTGAATAATAAATACTTTGAAATAATAAAATGGTTTTAGTTGTTATTTCAAGTCATATCTGTATTTATAATAAAAATTGAAATTCATTTTTTTAGTTCGAAATATAAGAGTTAGTTTTGAATTTTTTAATGAAAATCTGCAACTAATTTTTGTTTATAAATAGTACAATATTTTGCAAATTAAAGTCGTTACATCTGATCCTAAGATTAAGAAAATTATTATATTGACTATGGAGTCGGATATACCTATTTCTGCCAGTTATATTTAACTAGTCAACTGTTATACACTTCTCCTCAAAAGTTAGCCAGTATCCAAATGAGAGATGGGACTACTCACCTTGGTGACATTGAGTCTCTGCTCCGCTGGAGCTGTTATCGCCGCCAGTCTCGTCTCGAAGGCGATCAGCTCGGAGGCGGCGCGCAGTGCATCCGCTTTGCCGGCGCCCAGTTTCTGCATCACCTCGGACATGTAGCGCTGATAGGCATGAAGGTACTTGGCATTATTCTGTTGCAGGAAATACTCTCGAGTGGGCAGCCCGAGGCCCGTCTGATCAAACTGTATGATATTCTCCTCCGAGTTCTTGATATCCGCACCGACCCATTGGACGATGAGTATATCGTTGTTGTAGCGGCGCAATGTGGCCGCCAGTTGCTGCCAATTGAAGTGAGTGCTCCGCCAGTCCGGATCGAGTACAGGCCAACCTCCCAGTTGACGGATGAGAGTCTGCAGCGGTTCCAGACCGCGACGTGTCAGAAGTTCACTGTTCACACAGGACTTATAGAGATTCTTGGCCTTTAACTGAGCATCGTGCTGGGGCTTTAAGAACTCACTCGTCGAGACCTGCAACGGCTCCTTGTCCTTCACCTTGTCGTTCTTGTTTTCCTTGTTGTTGGTGGCAATTACAGCCGCCTCCTCCTCTTGGGATTTCTCATGTGCCGGCTCGATGAGTCGCTTCCGTTTGGTGCCATTGGAGAAGCGTTTATAGCGGACCAGGACGCGATTCAAAAGGTGCCTCCGACGCACAATATGTCGACGCAGTTGCTCAGCCATAAGTTCAGCTGCCTGATCCGCTGCGGGCTGCTGTTCATTCAGATTGAAGAGTGTGTTGTGGACACGCGTCTCGCTGCTGGGCATTTGCATGTTCTTCTCGAGAAGATTGCGGAGCACGAGATCAAGACTCTCGCGCAGCATCTCAAAGGTATCAAAGCCAGCCTTGTCCTTGGGAATGGGATGCAGTTTCTCCCAGTTGCCGCAGGCGTATTTATAGAAGTCCACACATGGATCCATTTGGCTGTTCATATAGCGTTGCATGGTCTTGGCCTGAGCCAGGCGGATGTCATCCCGTGTGCCTTGCTCGTTCCAGAAGGAGGGCAATGCGGACTCGACTATGGCGGATTCCGGTTCTCCCAATTCCTGCTGCTGTTGCTCCGCCTCTCTCCGCTCCCGCACGGACCAATACTTCAGAGTCTCCGGATATCGCTTGGGTAACTGTGCCTTCTTCTGACTGGAATCGAACTCTTGTCCAACATCGTCTTCCACAACTGTTTCGCTTTGCACATTCAAATCATTGTCGAAGCACTCGCGTGGCATGGACACAACTCCGTTGCCATGTGGCAGGAATGAAGTGCGTGCATCCTTCATCAAAATGCTGCGCTCCTCCAGATCCAAGGACTCTCCATTGCCATAGCGATAGGGCAGACATCTTCTGGCCCTCGACTCCAGCTGTCTTTGCCGCGTTTGGGGCAGCAGAAACTCATCGGTGATGAGCTCATTATAGTTGTCACTCTCCGGCAGCAGGGACTCGTAATCATGGATCAACTCCGCCATCGAGGCAGCTGCTGTTTGTTGCTGCTGTTGATGGCGGACACGTTGCTCGTTGAGCTGCAGAGCTTGCAACATTCCATCCAGCCGCAGCAGCAGCAACAACACCAATGTCAATGGCAGCATCACCACTGGAAGCAGCAAGAGTAATTTACAGCACGTTAAGCCGGGACACCACTGTAAACGTCCCGTTTGTTGATTAACCCCCAGCCCCAATGTAACGCGACTCGACGTCGAGTTTGGGGGCGGATGAGGGGGCGAGTGCACCTGCGGCAGCGGCAGCGGCAGCGCCAGTTTCAACGGACTGTGGCGGCTCATAGCACAGTTATGAATATATGAATACGAGTATATATATGTAACTAGCGAATAGTTCCAAATATGCGCTACTGTGGCCTTTATTCTCTTTATACTTTAATTAAACGCAATTTTTTTTTGCGCGACGCAATTGCGAAACAATGAAAAGCCGAGAGAATCCAAAGAGAATCGCGACCCGAGATGTGAGAACTGTGAGCCGAGTGGCAATTTAGACGAGATCGTGCTGGCGCATCAGTCGATCGCGCAATGCCTACTGAAAGTGCCAAGCTCCAGAGCTGTGACCACTGACCACAGACCGCTGAGACTACTGATCACCGACCACCGACCACTGATCACCGACCACTGATCAGTGCACCCGCTGTCCCAGCTGGACGGGACTCAATCACGGCGCGCGACAAGCAATTGAATGAAGACGTCGCAACGTCGACTCGGCGCTATAATAGAAACCCTCAAAGGCAACACAGATGGAGCGGAAGATAAATAGATACGAGTAGAACTGAGAGCTGGAAATAGCGCAGCTTGAGGTTCTACGATTGTGATCTTGTGTTTACCCTGCAGTCGGTATTCGAGCACAAGCGAGTTCTCTGCTGCTATTCAGTTTGGCTAGCAGTGCGTAAACCTAAGTAAACATTAACGAGCTTATCATATCGATAACCCCATGACCTTCTGTAAGTACTAGAATCTCTCTCTACCTGGGCTTGACCTCTTAGCCTCATTTATATGCCCACACAAAGCAGCAACTTCCGTTTGTATTAATGCGCGCTAATCAACAGTCTCCCTCTTGTTAATATTAGTACGAGGGTTAACTGAAAAGTCTTGGTAGAATGTAACTTTTTTCATTTAATTGTTATTCCTTCTAAATAATATTGTTTATTTCTTTTATTATTTTCATTCAAAATAAGATGTGTGTTTCTAGTTAGGGCAATGACTTTTCAGCCCCACCTCGCACACACAGATCCAAACAACAAACATATCGTGCTTATATTAGTGTCATTATCACTGGCACACAACTCACAGCACAGTGGCACCTCCGCCTTTGACCTCCGTCCCCGTGGGTTCAGCTACGAATTGAGTCTAAATTCAATCAATTTAATTTAATTTCACAAAACAATTGCACTGACTGGACAGACGGAACAAAAGCATTGCCAAAGCAGGTTAATTTTAGAGCTTATGTCTATGGCTTGTTGCGCTACACTTCACTGAGGTGGGGCATATTGAGATTCATTGATATAAAAGGCATTTGCATATAGTAGTAAACTGTTATGTTTAGACATGTAACTAGTTTTAAGTCTCTAAACGAGTATATCCCAGAGTAGTACACATTTCACATTTATTTCTTTCTTTATATATCTGATACCGAAGATATTTTCTTTAAACGGCAACTACATATAACTTAAAGATAGTCATGTTCATGATGACATTATGTGATTTTCAGTAATATTAACATTCGCTGTTCAATGAAACCTTTGATTAATTACAGAACCCAGTGAAATTACAATCTAATGCTAGAACAATTAACTCCTTATCGACATTACATCAATAATGTCATATCGGCATTACATCAAGATCTCGAGTGAGTCAAATACTCAAATTCAAAATTGAAAGTATATAAAAATTCTAACTAAAATTGCATTACTAATTATTTTATTCAAGACCAAGCTTAGCTGTTAAACATTGCGTATACGTAATTTTTGACACTCTTATGAAAATGTCAAGTGTACAAATTTACATATGTGTACATAAACACGAACACGCTGATGAACAACTAGTTAAGTGAATTTAAGGCACTTGAAGGCGAAACTTTCAAGTAATTTGCCGTTCGACATCGTTACATGCGGCGTGGCATTAAAGGTTTAGGCTCTGGTATTACAAGATTATGCGGATAATTGGCGGCATGCGATGCCATCTAATATGACGCCACGCACCTTATTCAAGTCGCTTTCATCCCCGACTTTCCCCTGGCATCAAGTACGGACCATTTATCGTTTGGGGCCGTGACTTTTGTCCACTTCTCTTACTCGGACGGACATGAATTTCAGTTTCATGAACAGCAAACACGCGAATCAATGTGTGTGTGAGTCAAATGTTGTGTGTGTGTTTTTGCTGCATCTGTAGTGGTATTCAGTTGGAATTGCCATTGCCTGGTATGCTAATTTTAGCCTTAAACCTTTTAATTAGCGACTCTGACCGAGATTTGAGAACATGTCAATTTATCAGCAGATACAAACTCACACACACATTCACACATATGCATCTTGTTTGTTTGTATGAGTAAATAGGTAGAATGCAATTGTTGTTCCTACTGTCAGAATTGCAGCTACCGGTCTAAGTGTTATATAATTGCCATCATGATGATTTTGTCTATAGGGCAATATTCACTTGATCTGTAGTTCAAGAGCACACAGTGTATTGAAATCAACTCGTTATTTATACTCAGAAGCTCTCACAGATGTAAAATAAGTTTGCCCAGAGGTAAACGAACCAATTATGAATCAAAATGAGTTAATAAACAGAAAAATTCTGTGAATGAATGCCTGACTGTAGATGAACCCTTGAATCATCTGCAGGCTCATCATTAATTATAATTAGTAGCTGTATTATCAGCAATTCATGTTTGTCACTGATTGCCACACTAATCAATGTGAAGAGCCTCGTGAGATTTTAGATTAATTAATTAACTAGAAATCGTGTAAGTCATGTGAAGTTCTACATATTTTTTTTAGGAAAGAGTTGAATATTTTTATCTTTCTATCCAGAATGAATCAATTTTCGGCTATGATAAAAATTTAATATTTATATAGATTGGAAAACGCGTTCATCACTTTATTCGACGCTCGATGCTCGTTTGATTTATTTTAACTTCAAATCGTGGGAAATGCCCGAGTTATTTGAATTTCAATTAAAATTCTATTGAATTTACACTCACATGCAAAAGTTGTGCACTTCACGTAACTCGTTCACCACAAATTTCACCCTTTGCCGGTTTTCTAGCTGTATTTTTTATGGAGCACTTGTGACTTCGAGTGCCGCTGGCGTTTTGAAACTGATTTGAGAATCGAGCTTTGGAAATCGATTTTGTGCTGTTGCTGCTTCTGCTGCATCTGCCTGTTATCACCTTGAATTGTGATTGTATTGGGGACTTGACAACGTCTCTGGATGACTGTGAATTGTCGTTGACTGTTTAGGCCGGATAATGGTAATGCCACTGCTAATGGCCTCCAGCACTTTGTCGTCAATAATTTTAATTGTCGCGACTTAACCGCTAATTGATATGGAAAAAGCAGCGACGCAACTGCTTTGAGCTTACACTCAGAGTGAAAATCGGATGAGAAGTCAGCTGTTAGCATATCAACAGATTTTCGTAGCTCTAATCAGTTGACTCAATAGGCAAAGCTGGGCAGCTTCAAAGTGCTTTCCCATCGAATAAGTGTGTGTGTTTGTCTACTATGAATTCTCACAGATTATGGCTGTGATCGTTTCAAAACTAAATTGCTTAACATTTAATGTGACAATTGTTTGGTCTGAATATTTATATTTATTTGAAAATATATAAAATTTAATCAGTTTGAGAAGAAAGGGGAAAGTTCATTTAACTAAAACTATTTACTTATACCTAAAGAAGAAAATGGTCAAAAAGGGTATAATGGTTTTGTGAAATGTATGTAACAGGCAGAAGGCATCATATCCGACCTTATAAAGTATATATATTCTTGATCCGTATCAACAGCCGGGTCGATTGAGCCGTCTGTCCGTTTGACAAATCCATTCAAATTAAAAGAATACCATGTGAATACTATAAATAAGGGAACATTTTGCAGTTTTTGGCATAAATCTTGAAGAAACTAACCGAAATTTAGTGCAAAAGTAACTTTTTACCCTAATTTTATCACCTGGAGTCGATTTAAAGAATAAATTTGAGATTTAAAATTTTTGAAAATTTTCGAAAAATGTAAAGGGGTAACTATGTAAAATTTCCGAAAAAATGATTTTTTCAAAATCATCCAACTTTGATACCAAATCAATATTTGTATAATAAAATGGTCAAAAAACATCCCTTTTGAAAATCTATCAAGATTTGACAAATCCATTCAACTTAAAAGAATACCATGTCGAGTTCACTCGACTGTAGCCACACCTCCTTGCGAGCGAAACCAGCCAGGGGTAGGCGAGCAAAGCGAGCAGGGGGCGGAGCCCCCTTGTTTTCTATTGTCATTCGCTTTAAGCGTAACAACTCTTAAAATGTATGCACTTAATTAAATTCAGAACTGAGAAAAATAAATCATATGAGCTGACAAATCGAATGTGCGTGCAAATAAAAATGAATTGACAGTTGAGTAGCATTAATTATCGCAAAATAGCATAAAGTGTCCATTAATCAATGGAATTGGCGTTGTCTACGCTTATGTTCAGTAATTATTCAATGATTTACCTGAATGTACTGTACAATCTCGTACATGTTCTGCTCGTGTTTATTTGTTGTCATACTGTGACAAGAACATTTCAATCTGCGTGGAGTGGACCACACCTGAATTGCCGCTACAACTTCGATTTCATGTGCTCAAATTGATGTTTATTAAATTTTTTTCTTTTGATTTTATTCAATACATTATTGTTGACACCTACGAGCTATTTGTCGTGTCTTGACCCCAACTCTGCCCCTGCCGTTTGCATGCCATTATTTGTTTATTACAATCATTTGATTGCTTATTATTGTTGAAGTTTATTATTAGCTAATTTAATTATTTAACACCTTACTGTTTGACTACGTGCAGTTATACAAGGGGATTTGCTATGCTATTTCTATGTTTTTTTTTAATTTGCAAATAAATTATTCCAAGAGGAGGAGCTTAAACCAGTCTCCGGTGTCGCTCCAGGCATTAATATTCATGGGAATAATAAAAGGAATGCATTTAATTTAAATGTTAAACTATTTCGAATTTAGTAATGCATATAAATTTCAGCATTAAGAGCTTGCCGGCACTCTACACTTAATTACGTCCATTCAATTCATTTGCCAAAATTCCATTTGGAACATTTCACTAATGCACTCACGACTCCATTCACAATTGTCGCCTCGTTTATTTCCAGCTAATTATTGTAAAAGCCAACCGACAGCACTCACAGTGGAAAACATTTTGAATTGTCTGCAGCAGAAAAATGTAATCGATAGCCAGCAAAATAAGCCTCGATTCGAGTGCTGTCGCAAACTGTACCTCGAAAGTGGAGTGTCTGGAGAGCTGGAGAGTCGAGAGTAGCTCTGGAAAATTGTGGGAGCAGTGGAGCAGCATTTTGTTTAACCAAAATTTGTGTCCATAAATTTTGTGCTATCGATCATTGTCAAGTAGCGAGATAATTTGCAATAAATCTGTGCGGCATTAGAATCGGCTGTTGGAGGTGCCAGGGCGGGGCAGGCCGACGCGGCGTATGCGCAATATGCGCCGCTATCGACTGAAAACTGCAGCAAAGCGAGCAGCACACAACATAAATTAGGATAATTACAATTGCACCCACAAGTGCCATTCGAGTCGTTGTGGTTGTTGCTATTCACCCGGGGGCCAGCAAGAATTTTGATTGCATAAACACCATCAACAACAACAACAACGACAACAACCACTCGGCGTGGCCCAATAACATTTGCCGCAAAAAGTTTATGGCTAGCGAGTGGAAATGGAAATCCATTTGCCCGCCGCATTCGAAAATTAGCTTAAAAAAAAGACTTTTCAAGCCATGGCAATTACAATAACACTACGGGTAGCAACGATCAAATCAAGCTATGAGCCGAGAGGGTGCCAAGTATTGGCAATCCAAAATTAGGAGCAACCAAATTTGGCCGCGAATGTTTGGCAACTCTTTTGCATACCCGGTATTGGTAGATTGGGTTCCACTGTCTCCATCTCCTGGCTTCATGTTTAACTAAATTACTTGCCCAAGCGCGGATTTTGTTTGGCAACTCATCGGCTGGTGGTGCAGGCGTTGCCGCTCCTGCCTCCCGCCTGCCGCTGCAACAAGACCACCACGACAAGGCACAACAAAATCAATTAAAACAAGCCGTTGAAGCAAAGTTCCACCAGAGTCGCAACTACAACTGCAACTCCAACTGTCGGCCAACTGCCAACCGTCGGCTCATTCATCCGTGACTTTGCACTTTTACGACGCCGCCAACGGCCAACGATTTTGGCCCGCATTAGTTGACCACCCGCCCGCATCAGTTGACCAGCTTTGGCTCTAGCTGAGGTTGCGCATGCGCAAAAGGTGTTACCGTCTGGCAATTGATATGGTTAATACTCGTATTGCCTGCACTGCCGACACTGACTACACAAATGTTTTGTAGGTTGTTGCTTGACTGGTCAAAAAAATAAATAATTTAACTGAACAACAACGCGATTGCAACAAGACATACTTAGAAATTACTTATTGTAATTAAACGTCAGATATGTATCAAAGTTATGTATAGACTTAAATTTGTTATTAAATGATCTGATGCTTTCAGTTGAATGGAAGTCTTTTTTTATGTATTCATACTTAGGAAATGTTGTCCTATATTATACAAAAATATTATATTAACTAAAAGTTCCAGGAAAAGTTGTGTATCAACTAAGTTGCAAATTAGATTAGAATAATAGAAAGTATGATAAATTCTGTCCCTCTCAAATTCAGTTAATATACTTTTAAATTAAACCTTTGTGTTACTCCGTAACTTAAAAATAAAATACTCTAAGCGATATTACAAAATATACCTATTACATTTTTAATTTTTATTTTATAACTTACAATAGTTACGTTTCTGGTAAACTTCTCATAGTCAGTTGATGGTCTTTAATTTTCCTGAAAAGATTCACAAGAATTGTTAATTTTCAAGAGTGATTGCCACAGTTTGTTTTCTTGGAAAATAACGATAGATAGCTTGTTACTTTCCTGAAGAAGTTTCCAAAGAACTGTCCAACAGATTTTGTAATTAAGAGTCTAATTTTTTTTTCTACAGAAAAATGGGTTCACATTCAGTTCAGAGTGTTTTCCTCTCAAAAATCATTGAACTCGAAATTCCGCAGCATCGATTAGTCATTCCATTCATTTACGATTTTACGCAAATCAGAGTTGAACTTCAGACATGACATTGACTTACAATTGCCTGGCACACGCAAGTTCCCGCTAATCGACACGTTCCACAGTTGCAACTGGTTTCTTTTTGTTGTTGTTTTTTTGGTAGCACTTCCAAGGCTAACGACTCAGAGATTGCGTATACGCAACGTGCGCCCGTTGCATGCGTCAGCGTCACCTGGTACCATTGTGCTTGGAAATGTTTGTGTGTGTGTGAGTTGTTGCCACACTTGTCGCAAATAGCGTTAACAAGTTGCGTTGCAAGTTTTCAATGCAATTTGCTTTAATTCAATTTGATTTACAATGAATGGGAATGCATTTGAATTGTCTTGCAACGACTTTCACACTCCGTGCCGACAATTTAAATGCATGTTATGATTGCAAGTGACAATTCGATTGTCGCACAGTTAATGATGGCTGATTATGCAAATCGATTGAGCCAATTAGTTGGCAATAATCTCGGATAAAGCAACAAATGATACGAAAAGAAAATTGCACCAATTAAAAGCGGACGCGCAAACGGAAATGAAGAGAAAAGAGAATTTTCGCTGACTTTGCGACAATTAGCAGATAAAATGCAGACAGCAAGGAAACTAAATGTTCTTCTAACTTCTCTGGTTGCACGCTTGTATCTCACTTTTACGCTCTTTGCTTTTGCTTCACTTGCATTGCTTAATTAGTTTTTAATCTTTTTTAATTTCACGAACTTTGCTGGAGGTTATGCCAAGTGGTGGGAGAGAGACAGCACAGCTGTCCTCTGCACCTCACAATAGCAAGAAGAAGTTTGAGTACTCAAATTAGGGTAAGAATGGGAAAATCTCAGGTTTAATTTACTATACTATTTTTTGATAAAATTATATTATATAAAAAACTTTTTGCGAGCAATAAACAAATAATATTTATTTTATATTCTCGATCCCCGCAATCCATGTCGAGTCTCACAACTTTTGTTGGATAATTAACCTTGAAAGTCGTTGCTGTCAACTGTCTGCCCGGGCAGCTCACCTGTCCGATCAATCAATTAAAAAGTTTCGCTTTTTTGACACAAATGTGACCTTTGTTATCTTTGTGGGCGTCACGTTTAGTTGTCATTGTGGACATTTTCCGTTCCTGTCATTGCGTAAATTTGAAAGTGACACTGAAACTGTCAGGTCCATTGGATAGAGATGCATAGATATAGATAGTGAGAGTGAGACGTAGAGTGAGAGTGAGAGGGTGAGACACAAACGTGTGACACTTGAGCGACATTTGTTTCTTCTTTTTTCTACTTGACTTCTCAAGAACTGATATCGAGATACGGCCGTTAACTCGTATTTGGCTAATGGTGATTGGGCCTGGGCAAGCAGAGGTGACATCAACGTGACCTTCAAATGGAGCATGAATAATGGAATTGCCAGAAATATGAGCACAGCATAAATATGCGTGACGGTGATAAACCAGCTTTTCGCTAGAATATGTGGGAAAACGGAGAAAATGGGAATATGGGATGCCATAGAAAACCCAACACGTGTCCTAGACATCTATCAAAATAGCAATTAAGTTATGTTTGTTGTTCAAGTTACATTCATGAAAGTCTTAGGCTGACTATTGCCTATGCTTTATTAATAAAAACATTTTTGAAGGTGTATTCAGTTACAATGTTTGAAACTCAATCAGAAATGTAAACTTTTTATTTTAACCAAGCAGAATGGGATACTTTAAGCCACTGTCATTGTGGCCATAAGGATTGAGGATTGAACTCTTAGATCAATTATTTGACAATTTTTATGTGAATTTAATGCCACGTAACGGTTGGACATCCTTGAAATCAGCGGCATTTAAGGCACTGCTCACCTGATTTTATTCGACTACTCTATTTTCTATTTTCTTTATTGCATTTTCGGGGCGCTTGCTGACCAGCCTCCGCATCAATCCCAGCGATGGTTTGCCACTGCGGTTGTTTGCCTTGTTTGCAGCCAGCAAGCTGGCAAGTTTATTTGCAACGGATGACGTTGCACGTAGCCTGTCGCCCCATCAGGCGGTGGCGACGTGTTGCGTTTGGATTCGTTGGGCGGTCAACTGAACGCCAGAGTTGTGCTTTGATTTTTGGCTATTTTTATTCATGTCGACAAGTTTGCTTGTCTGTTTTGCTTTTGTTTTTTTATACCCTGTGTCGAGTTAAAAATTAAAAATTCTTGATCAGCAGTTTTTAGTTTTTAAAAATTTGTCAAAACTAAAAATTTTTATTTTATTTTTATTTACAAAAATTAATACTTAAAGCGAATATTGCTAATTTTTTAAACCTATTTTTTAATGGTTGTAAGTGTAAGGGCTTGTTGCAGGGTATCTCTTAGTCGATGTTCTGTTTTATTTTTTTTTATTTTTGGCAATTTTAATATCAAAGGCCAAACGGGGGCCGCGCCTTCAGGCAACGTCCTATCAACCAGTTGCCCGTCATTTCAGGCGCTTGTGCGCACTTTATGGACATGCAGTTGGCCATAACTGTGGACTGTGTTTGCCATGTGGCTGTGTCGCATTGTTGCGGTGCGGTTTATGTGTCATTTTTCGCATGCGACAACCATTGCGCCATGTATCGTTATTTCAGTGTCTTGTTTTCTTTAGTTTTTACGTTTATTGCCGTTGCTTAGAATTTCCATGTCAAATTCGTTGGAGGTCAGCATTTAAATGACGGTCGGGTTTGTTCGTGATTTTGCTGTGGCACGTGCATATCCTTAGTTGGGCTTGGTTCAGTCCTGGCATCCATCGGGTCGTGGGAGTTTATTTGCTCTGCTTCATTTAAAAGGAGGTGGAGATTTGGCCTGGTGGCACCTGTGTCGAATTGCCGCTCGGTGCTGTGGCTGTAAGACAACTGGCCACAAAAATGCTGCCGGCTTGAATGTTGCAAGCGAGCCAGGTAAAATACAGGTTTGAAGCGTGTCAAATTGCTTAAAGTTCGATGGCAGCTGCCACAGTTTGTTGCCAAGCAGCCATGCAACCAAACAACTGGGCCACTAAAGTCAATATTAATATCAATATCAATATCGCTAGTCTTATCTATTTTTTTGCTTGAGCAGCAACCCACGCGATTAGCAGGCGAACTGCACCCAAATCGCATCCCAGACGAATTGGCAACAAATGCGACAATCAATCATGTTTCCATTGATCGCAAGAAAACTGTGCTATTTGATTGAATGCAACTAAAGTCGAGTCGAGAGTTGGCCCTAGCCTGCAGTCAATTAACTTGGACCCGCCTTGTGACAGACGCAGACCACATGCAATGCCAAAGCGCCTCACTCCCCTCACTCCCCCCTTCCTCGCCGACATCGTTCCTCGTCGGGTTACACCCTAATGACATGTTAGCAAGTTTTTTTCTGCCATAATTTTTTGTAATTTCATGTTGGGGTGGCCACCGTTGATTGAATTGAATTATCTGCCACTCAATGCGAAAAATCTAATTCAAACTGAAGCCAAATAGAAACTGAAATGGCCAACAAATGCGCCAAGATCTTGGAGATCTCTGAGATCTTGTAACTGTAACCACTTGTTAACTGCTGCCAGTTCAAGTTGTGCTCAGTTTGCAACGCTTTTTATCTGTGGCAATAATTGAAGGCAATTAAATTCATAAATTTTAATGATTTATTTTAGCTTTGCACGGTTAGCACATTGAATAAATTCTTGATCTGAATGTACAGGGTGTTTTGTTTGATTTTAAACTGCATATAAATCGTATAAATGCAATGATTTAAAATAGAAATAAGCCAAAAACACAATCGCAAACTTAAAAGATTATTCAGAGATAAAAGGTAATTATTCGAAGAATTTTTAATTTTATTTTTGATAGACTTCTCCAAATCTGTTGTCTGTTATACAATATTTATATGATTCTCTTCCAATTAATGGAACATCCTGTTTTCAAACCTGCAACGATTTCTGAGCAATTAGCTTTAATAATTAACCACAAATATTTGAAGCAACAGCATTTGTGTAAGAACTAATAACATAACAGCAGACATGAACGTAAGTAATGAAATAATTGTTACACCCATAGACATAGTCTTGGCCAGTCTTGGAAGTCACGACTGCATCCGCCTGGCCAAAAGTCAGCCAAAAGAGTGTCGGATGCGCCTCACTGCACCACTGGGTAAAGCAGGCCAGGAGCTGGCTTATTGACTCAAACTACAACCTGGCCATAACTGCAAGCTGCTGAAATTCGAGTCGATTGCAAGAGTTTCAATGCCAGCTGCTGTTCAGTGATGCGTGTCAGGTCTAAAGGGGTTTTTCTATGATTTCCCAGACCGAGTAAAGTTATAAATTGCAATGGCTTGATTGCCACGTGGTTGTTGCGTTTCTGCGGTGCTGCATTTTATTGTATTGCTAACTGAATTTAAATTTTAATTGTCCAGGTCCAAGTGTTGGTGAGCTCATTTGCCTAATGATCCAGTAGATCAACACTTGGACAGCTGGTCAACTGGATAACTGGCCAACTTGTAAAGTGGCCAACACCCGCGGCGACTTTGTTGTAGAATTTGCCGTAATTATGTTGTTTTACGGCTAGTGCAATTAATTAAACATGATTTACTAATGAATATGGATTACTCGTATGAGGTGCAAGATAAACGGCTGCACATTAGAATCTAGAATTGTCTAGCAACCGAATCACATATGCGAAACAAATATTCAAACATATGAGTACTCATAACAGCCACAAATCTAAACAAGTACACATAATTAAATATTTGAATCGTAAAATCGTTTCCATCGAGAAGGCATTTGGCGTGCAATTTGCAGCCAGATTTTGTATTGTATTCTGCATTCTGTTGAATGCCTCAATTTGCATTTACAGACTCGTAAACAGATTGATAAAAGCCTCAACAGGCAGCCCACACCCACGCCTCTGTACTGCAGTATGAATGCAACTTTTGAGTCTGTTTTGATGGATGATAGTGTGTCTTGTGGATTAGAGATGAGCACGTGACACGAGCTGCAATCAAATCAAAATAAACTCAAATGATTTAAATTCTTCAATATTTGAATTAAGATTTATATTATCATCTTGTAATTATTTACTTATTTTACTATTCACATCTCTATCTAAATGCTTGAATTTGGAGCATTTGCAGCCATTGAAGGCCCTTAAACACATTTGGAGAGACTACTTGAGATTGCAGCTGCGGTTAAAGAATTTCCGTTTATTTTTTTCTAATTGCATAAGTTGTTTAAATTTGTCATTAATAACTGTTGATTTGTAAGCCATGGAACAAACTAGTCCAATAAATTTAACTATAATAATATATGGAACGTATACGTAATATACTATTATAAAATGTATTTTTCACAAGAAACTAGCATTTTTATGGTGTTTTAATAATGTCAATTAAATATTGTAATAAAAAATTAACAATGACGCTTGTTGAAAGCGTGACAACAATTTTGTAGAATTTCAGCTGGTTGTCGTTAAATACATAGTATTTTTATCAGTTGAACTAATATTTATCAATAAATTGTTTCTTAATATTAATTAATACTTCGTTTTAAATTAGTGGTATTGTGAAATTTTACAAATATATATAAAAATTTAATTAATGATTATATTTTTTTTCTCTTATTGATTGTTCTATATTGTAAGTACAACTTTACTTTAAGCTCGTGTCACTAAAGTGTTTAAAATATTGCTTTCAATAAAGTCCCTAAGTATATAGAAAATAACTTAATAAATATGATTATATAATTAACACTTTTTGTTGTAGTGGTTCTTTATTTATGCAGAGGAACTTGAATAGCGCATTGCTTTTGCTGTAGCGCACCCATATGAAATGATAATTATAGCTCACAAATTGTGCAGGATAGGTGGGTATATCGTATGTATACAAATCTGTAGATTGCACTTGAGCAGTTCGGCCCACATGTCGGCATTCAGTGCAAGAAACTGAAAACTAATAAAATGAAAATGAAACCGAAGGTGACAACGGGAATATAATTTATAATGTTGCGCATATTGCAAAAATGTCAAAATACACACCCGCCACGCCCCCGAATGAGTGCACACACACACACACACACATAGATACTCTTATACCAATACAAATGCACTTTTGTTGGGGGAGTTCAAATGCGCAACTTGAGTTTGTTTTATTTAAATTAAATTGGCGCTGGCGTTGCAGGCGAGCTAAGCAAATTAAGTTGCCGATATGTGGCACAGTGTGCCGTGTGCCACATGCAACACACACACACACACACACACACACACACACACACACACACAAACACATACATAGATGGCGCCTATCGAATGTACATAATCGAACTGTGTGCGCAGTGCGCACTCGTTATTAAATGTGTTTCTTGTGTTGCGCCTGTTCTGTGTGGCAGGTAAAACAATAAAAACCAATAGCAACAGCAACAACAATTGCAAAGTGTGGCAAATGCAACATCAAGATTGAGTCGACTGGACGCTAAAGAAATGCTGCAACATGTGGCAACAACAACAACAACAATAATAATATTGTACTGTTAGACAAACCATTTTTATGTCTTTTGTTTTGTTGAGCTGCGCTTTTATTTTTAATTTGCAAACTTTTCGTTTCTGCCGTTTTTCGATGCAGTTCAATGATTAAAGAGGCAAAACGCCCAGAAATTGGTTTACAATTTTTTTTCTTGTTTCTGTTGTTATTGTTGTTGTAGTTTTCGATATTTCTGCTCACTTTTCGCGTTGTGGCCCGTGGCATGTTGCAAGTTGCGGCAACTGCGACTCCCTAAGCGTTCAGTACTTGCTCGCAAAAAATTCATAAGAATTTTTTAATTTGCCTGCCCAAGCAACAACAACAACAACACACATAGATTGGGACATAGGCCCCTTGTTAGCTGCTTATGAGAGCGATTTTGGGCGGGGTCGCTTTTTGTGGGCAACACATTTTTGGAAAGGCACGAGGCGATAAGATCGAACACAAATGCCCCATACCAAATAATGAGTGCTAATTGTTCAATGCACGGAAGTTCAGTTGCCCACACGGCAGTCAAAAAGCGTTCGCAAGAAGCTGAAGCTCATAAAAAAAATACGTAGCAATTAAAATTCTTTTCCGACGTGGCCATAACGTTTGAGTCAATCGAAAGCAAGGTCATGGCAGCATTTGCAGTGACAAACGCAAAATGCAGCACCAATATCTAAAGTATCTCCATCTCTGTCGCTATCTCCATCTCCATCTCTATCTTTGAGCATGCATGTGTGTAGCTGTTTTTATTTTCTAGCCGTAAACCCACTAAAAGAGTCAGCAATAAAGCTAAAGTGTCTGGCAACATGCATTGGCAACATTCGTATCTTGTTTCGGTTTTGGCTTCGACTTTGGCTTCGGCTTCGGCTTTGGCTTTGGCTGAAACCCGCTTCGAGCCGCGATTAACGTTGTAATTCGATTACTCTTGTGGCACATTGTTCTGCTTGTGCTCTCATTGTAGTTATTGTTACTGTTACTATTACCATTGTTGTTGCATTGCTTTTGCACTTTGCTTTTGCCTTTTGCCTTTTCTTGTGTGTTTGCGCAGTCGCCGGCGTCTCAGTCGACGCCTCTGTCTCTGTCTCTGGCTCTGCCTCTGCCTCTGCCTCTGCCTCGGCCTCTATCTCTGGCGGTATATATTAGAGCCGTCCGCCGACAGTCAGCACAGTTCGTTAACAGTCCTAGTCGAGATTCTAGGAGGTTCAACCAGCGTCCAGCGTCCCATCGACCAGTGCCTGTGTGTCGATTGTGTGTGTAGTTTTTCCCCAGTTTAACCCCACTTCCTTTTTTCAACGGACCTTTGCCGTTAACGTTTTTCAACCAAACTCAACTTGTGATTAACACTTTGTGAACAAAAATGAAGCCATTTGTAAGTAAACCACAAAACGTGCATTCAATTTAATAAATCGCAAATATTACTTAACTACATCATGTGCAAAAAGGATTATTTAGCTCATAAAAGTTACGTTTATGAACGTTTATTACGATCCTGCAATTCTTAGAAAATAGAATTTGATCCGTATATACACGTAAATATAAATTGAAAAATATTCTGAAATGTTTTAAAATATGATTAGTGAATTTTTAAAAACTATTTCTAGGATATTAAAAACTTTCCGTAGTAAGCTTATATCTTTTAGAGTTATTCTTATAATGAATTGGCATTTGATATACTAAAGTGAATTTATTAAAGGGAAGTTTGATTATATACTCTTATATTTTGTTTGAAATTCTACTGAATTCCTCTGACGATTGAAAAAGTCTACTATTTTTACCGACAGTTCTAAAATGTTTTCTTTATATTTAATGAAGTTTATTTATTACATATTTTTGATATGTTATTATGATTTTTCGTGAGTAAGTTCGATTAAATACCTTTGTTTGAATACTCTAGTACATATTTTGTCATATCGAATATTAAACAATTTTCCCGAGATTTCCAAATTTTTTCTGATAATGTATATTATCTGCAGAACTCCTTTGTTACTGATATTTGAAGTAGTTTATTAGGTTTAAAGTTAAGAAAGTTCGACAACATGCTTGGATATTGTACTAATTATTTTGGTGAATACGATATTTAATATTTTTTTCGATATTCAAGATTAATTTTATTTTATGTCAGAGATATGCATTAGCTTAATCCATCAATCATGACATTATCGGTTTGCTTGCATCGCTGCACCACCCAGAAATTAGTTACAGTTGCCATCAGACAGCGTAAAATTCAGTTGATAAGCCGTTGACATGTTGCATGTTGTATAGTTTAGTTTAGTTTAGTTTAGTTTAGTCACCGCTTGCTCCACATAATACTGATAATAATGGCCTCGTATGCGGTAATATCTTCGACTTGGCTTCGACTATCTCGAGTCCAAATCAAATCAAATCAAATGTTTCGCATGACGGCGCTTACCATCGAACAGAGATACAATATAACATATACAATACATGTATTAGCCAAGGGGGCGTGTGTGGGGCTGAGGGGATGGTCCAAAGCTCGAAAGAGGCAGTCGAAAGGAAAAGTAAGAGAAACGTTGGCGCAAGCGCAACTTAAGAAATTGGAAAAAGTCTGGGAAAAGTCTGTTTGACTGACCGTCTGACTGACTGACAAGTGCAATTATTGCGCCGCCAGGTGGCGCCAGTTGTTACGTATCAGCCTAACTAAATTGCATTCCATGTCGCTCTCTTTGCAGTTGATTGCCGCCGCGCTGCTCATCTCAACGGTGTCCGCCTCTTGGCACGGAGCCGTGTCCACACAATACCAGCATCTGGATCCCCATAGCCACACCTATTCGTATGGCTATGCCGATCCCAACTCACAGAAGCACGAGACGCGTGCTCACGATGGCACCACACACGGCTCCTACTCCTACGTGGACGGACATGGACACACCCAGTCGGTGTCCTACACGGCTGATCCTCACCATGGCTTCAATGCCGTAGGCACCAATCTGCCCCAGGCTCCGTCTGTCCACCATGTGGCGCCTGTCTATGCCGCTGGCCATGCTCACGCCGCCTATGTGCCATATGCTCACCATCATGGCATCCACATTCCCGTTCTGACCCACGGCGGCGTGCCCGTCGACACACCTGAGGTGCAGCACGCCAAGGCCGCCCACGCTGCCGCTCATGCTGCTGCCGCCCACAACGCGGGCGCCCATCATTTGTACAAGCGCTCGATCTACGGCGGTGCCTGGGCCTACGGTGGTGCTGCCCATGTGCCACTCACCCATGGTGGTGTCCCAGTCGATACGCCCGATGTGCAGGCCGCCAAGGCTGAGCATTATGCTGCCCATGCCAAGGCCCTGGGACATGTTGGCCATGCCCATGGTGCTCCCGTGGAGACTCCCGAGGTTCAACACGCCAAGGCCGCTCACTTTGCCGCCCATGCCGCTGCCCGTTCCGGCCATGCCATCGCTCCCATTGCCCACGGTGGCTACCATGTGCCTGTGATCCACAATGGTGTCCCCGTCGACACTCCCGAGGTGCAGCACGCCAAGGCCGCTCACTTTGCCGCCCTCTCGCAGGCCTCCGCCCACGGCAGCTCGCACAACTCCTGGGATGATGGTCACTACGATGGTCACTGGGATGCCGGTCACGACAGCCACGCCCACACCCACTCCCACAGCTATGCCAGCGGCTATGCGCACAAGGGTCCCATCCACATCCCGGTCATCCACAACGGTGTCCCCGTTGAGCCCGCCGAGGTGCAGCACGCCCGTGCCGCCCATTTGAATGCCGTGGCAGCCGCTAGTCACGGTGGTGCTGCCCATGGTGGCTACTACGGCGGCTCTGCGCACGAGGATGATGGCCAGTACCACGCCCACTACAACCACTATTAAGTCCCGAACCGGCCAGAGTTTTTCACATGGTTGAAGCCATCGACACCGAGAACCAACAACGACAACGACAACGACAACGACGAGCATCGTCCCTTCATAAACTGCCCGATATCTACTTGTTTCACTCTAACGACAACCGAAGCAAGCTGTCTCTTTCACACTATATATTCTATCATTTATTTCCATATCTGTCTGAAACACACACGGGAAAATAACTACATTTGGGAGATTTGAGCTGCTGTCTCAATTGCCCATTTCAACTTCTTTTCCAACAATCTTCAGTTCAATTTTGAGCTCCTTCTTTTCTAGCTGAACTTTTCTTCAACACTTTCTTACTATATCTTCTGTCTCACTGTCTCCACTGTCAAGTCTCTAGTTATGCTCTTCAACTTACTTATTTCCATTACTTTCTTCAATTCCTTGACTTGAGCAATGCTGAACGAGTATGTTGTAGATAATTGTTGTAATTTTTTATATATCTTGAATCATGTACTGGATATGTATCTATATATTATATGAAACTGCAAACAGACAAATAAACTGCAAAAATGTATTTGATCACAAAAATTGAGTGTCTTTTTAATGGATATAAGACACTTCATAATTTAGAATAATAATGTTTTAATCATAAATGATTTTTGAATAATTTTGATATATTTTTTAAATTATCTAATTATTTTTCCAATTCGAATTTCCCATTTTTGAGCTCTAGAATGGTTAAATTTAATTTTATTGAGATGATACAAGTAAGTACTTTAAACTTTCCTTAATATTTCTTCTGTTGGGTTTCAGTATTTATTTCTACTCGACTTAATAATCAACGAGTTTATTAAATGAATTTAAATTTATAACTATCACGTTAAGGAATTTACGGAATTAAGCTTTTCAATTGCATTTAAAATTTGATGACATTCTCTTTTTGCACTTCCATTGAGAATGTTGAGCACTGTAAAGTCATTTCTGCAACGCTTTGTCACATACCTTCGGGTATGAGGAAACACATGGCATATTTGCAGTGTAGCGATTGAAATATGCATATCCTGAAAAGGAATGCAAACGAGGGGCCCAGGAATCTGTAAACACATTCGAGTGCAAACAATCAATCAATTCGGAAACGAAAGCGACATTTTGTTGTTTTACTACGGTGAAAATTCAACAGTGAGTGAATGGAAATCGGAATGGGAATGGGAATGGGAAGGGAAATGGGAATGTGTTTGCTTTGAGCTATTTGCGGTTAAGTTAAGCCAAAATAAATATGCACACTGGGTGGGCTCTCAATTTGCAAATTACGAGTACTCTACGCGTATTTAGTGTTTAACCTCGACTCGGTATTAATTTGCAGCCCTCATGCCTGAAAGCCATAAATTGAAATGCAACCTTTGCACTAATCAATAACCTTGGCGGACCGCCGTCAATTACAGGGCAGGCTGTCGGGCTCTTGGACTCGACTAATTAAAAATTAACAATCTACGCCGCAACACGCAAAGGTCACGGTACAAATGGTCGGCCCTGTTCGATTTTCAGCACATAAATAAGAGCAGGTGAAGCCTCTGGGATGTTTGCCCCCTCTGCGACTATTAAAGAGCCTACCAAAAATGGGCACTCTTAATAGTAAACCAGGGGAGCACTTAATTAGACATGTACGGCCATTGGCAATTGAATTTATGGCGTAAATTTCAATCTTGGACGACCTTCAGGTCAGCAGGTGTATGAATATTTAAGTATCGGGTTACTTTGATTTGATCTGCTCATTGAATTGACTTCAAATCTAATTATGGAGCAATTGGAATTATTTAAATGGCCAACAAGCGTTTTAAATGGTCAGTTGTGTGGTCAGAATTTGTGGCAGCCACAGCAACAGTAGCTTGACCGATTGAACGTTCCGCTTGCCACAAGAGCTCGTGGGCGTGGCCAAAATAAAGCCCACGTCAAAAGTGAATGTGCAACATTGTTGTTTTTGGCTCAAATCATTTTTGCCAACTTTATTATTGCAATGCTTTGGCGTTGAGTGGCGAGCAATTCGCTTCTTGCCACGACTTGGTTTTTCATTTTCATTATTTTTTTCTTCTTTTATTATTATTTCTGCCAGTTCATTTTCCAGCGAATTGAAGAATTTCGTCTTGGCGTTTTGTGGCTCATTTGCATTGGCAGCAATTTGGCAACCAGTTGACTGCCTTTTGCCGTTGGCCAGAACCACTCTTAATTGGAGGGTCAGTTCCAGCCCAATGCCCAACACTGCAACATCGACACCAGGCAATACAGAACCGTTAAGCAAACAAATGCCAGGCAACAAATTTGTATAAAATAACACAATTACTAAGCCATTTTCAGCTATGGGTTAAGTTCTCTTGCCAGGTTGCCCTGGCTTATAGCCACTTTTCCGAAGTGGGCGTTTACTTGCAGCATTTTGCATATTTTTGTTAAAGTGGCTTTTATGTTTTGCTTCAATTTAATTTATGGTTTAGGCGTTAATTTATCGCCTAATTGATCCGATTTGAATACATGTAAATCCATGTGTTGAAATCCACATTGCAGCTCCAAATTATTATAATTGTTGTTATGACACATATCTATTGTTGCAATTTAACTAATTGCAAACACAAATAATTACCATGATTGGCATAAAGTTAACAATTACCTTCTTGCTCAAAACAAAAATTTAATATTGGCTTAATTTTACCTTTGCTTTCTGCAACATTAATACGAGCCCTGACCCTTTGTGGAATTCGTTATTAAAAATTATTATTATTTTTGCTCAGAAAATGTTCAGATTTCGTTGAATTAATATGACATGTTAAAATGTAAACAATTTTGATTCTGTTGAATTTGTTGTATAATTAAATTCTGGGTATACCAAATAATTTTAATTCTGTTGAATTTGTTGTAAAAATACAGCTTACAGTCGTACCTTGCTGTAACGAACGCATTTTCAGTTATTAAGCTAAATATTGTTTTCGATTTGGTTTGGTGTTTACTGTATCTTGTATCTTATTGACCAGCAACCGTTGTTTATCCAGGAAACAGGGTTTCAAATAAGTACATTACACTAATGCAATTATCTCTAACGATGCGTAGCTCAACAGAGCACACACATAATAAACGGAGATAAACACGGTGAAAATGCAACAGCAGCAAGAAAATAAAGACAACTATTGCAGCAACAAATTGAAACAACATACAGTGAGATAATGCAACACAATTTGCTGCTGCTATTGCAGATGTTGCTGCTCTTGTTGCTACTGTTGCTCTTGCTGTTGTTGCTACTGTTGCTGTTGCAGATGTTGGTGCAGTTGTTGATGCTGCTGTTGCTTTTGATGCAGAAAATGCGTTGAACATTTCGCGCATTTGCACAGCAAAGTAAGCAACGAAAATGTGAAATGCGATTGTCGAATTCTGATGCTGATTGTTGCCTGCCGAAAACAGTTTTCCACGCTTTTTCCTCTATATTATTTTTCTCTCCAAATTGCAACACCACTTGCAAAATTGATTTGTGTTCTTGTTCTTGGCATTTTCCTGAACGTGAGCTTCTATGCTTGAGCATTTCCCATTTTGTTGCTTTAAATTGCTGCTAACAGCTGTCAAAATTTAAGTCATACAATGCTAACAAGAATGTAAAATGGAATATTCAATACACTTTTAGACCAATGAAAAATTAAAAAAAATCTGTAGTCTAAACTATCGTCCAATCTGTCAAAAGATAGATAGAAATCTGATAACATTGATTGCACAATTGCTAAAAATATCTTTTGCCCTGTTCTAGGTTGGTAGAGATTTGCAGAATTCGCTTTGATGCAAAATAAGTCTTTGGTATTGAAACATTGCGAGACCAAATTAAAATTCCCCCATTAAGGGTACTGAAATTGTAACCTATTAATTTGATGTGATTATTCTCTGTGTGAACACTTTTAATTCACACACTCTCTGCCTCTCTATCTATTTCTCTCTCGCTCTCCGATTTTGAAATTAGGCTGAGTGTCATGCAAATTTCATGTATCGACAATTTGCATTGCCTACTTTTAGGCATTTGCATAAAATGTGACATATTTAAACAGCACTCGAAATTTGCAAACTGTCAAAAGCTTATTTCATATATTTTATAATATGGCATAAAATTAGTAGTTGGTAGTAACAACCATAAATGCTTGGACTTTCGCTCAGTTTGTGGTCACACATGTACGACAAGCTTATTTATTGTTATTTGGGAAAGTTTAAATTGCTCAAGTGATGTCGCTTGCCTGCCGGGAGACAAGTTTCCGTGAGAAAGTCAGAGAGAGAGAGAGAGAGAGAGAGAGAGAGAGGAAGAGAAGGAAATGAGAATCTGTGCAGCAGCTGACGTTAGGCTAGAACTTTGTCCAGCTGCTGGCCGTCAGTTGGTTGGCCCAGTTAGCAAAGTACTATAAAGATTTATGGCTGCCATTGTAACGAGCTTTAATTGCATTGCCGAGCATGCGTTTTCGAATTTTAATATTCGTTTGCTTGATTCTGACACATTGACTAGACCTAAGGCTAAAATTGACTTAAAGTACTAACTGGATCTGAGCTGATTTTGACACATGAAACGCTGTCTAGTACACGGCGCTGTAAAGACCAGACATTATTAATATTTCAATCGCAGCTCATCTTCCCACTCACATCAAATTGTGTTCCGGATCCGGCCAGACGGGTGCCGGAAGCAGCACGGCTGAAGGCGCTGGCTGTGGTGCAGCACCACCGGCTCCACCGCCACCGCCGGCGCCATTGCGTGCTCCTTTGCCGCCCTTGCCACCTCTGCCACCTTTGGTGCCGTCGGGTCCGTCGGGTCCGTCAGGTCCATCAGCTCCATCTTCGCCATCCGGTTGTGCTCCAGCCGGACCAGGAGCTCCAGGTTGTCCGCTTTGACCACTCTCGCCGGATGTCAAAGTGCCACCAGCACCGCCGCCCCCACCAGCGCCACCTCCACCTGCACTGCCACCGCCTCCAGCTCCGCCACTGCCACCAGCACCGCCCAAAAGGCCGCCGGCTTGTCCTGCCTGGCCGGCCCCGCCAGCCCCGCCAGCCCCACCAGCAGCAGCCTGCAGAGCTGCTGCAGATGCAGCTGCTTCAACGGCCAAAAGCTGCTCAGCTGCAGCAGACGAGGAGCTGTCAACGGCCAGAGAGGCGTCTGTCAAGCTGGTATCCGCAGTTGACCCCTCGACATACTCTCCCTCTAATCCGGGCTGAGGATTCCAGAGGCCATCTGCTGGGGGAACTGGCGGCTTATAGCTACCATCATCCTCTGGCGGTGGCGGTGGCGGTGGCGCAGGTTGCACTAGATAAAGAACTGGTGCCGGCTGGGACAGTAAATAAGTGCCAGCTAGATGCTCTGGCAACACCAAGTGGGCCAACCCAGCATCGATGTGGTGCAAGCCCAGCAGGCATTGCACCGTCAGCAGCAACTGTTTGTGCAAAATGCATTTTTCATTCAGTCGATTTTCCCATTCATCACACTCAATTGAATATTTACCGCTGTTGTTCGCATATCGTCGATTGAATTCAATTGAAATTTCTTTATCCCTTTTTAGCTCCGTGCTCGACTGAGACTTTTGTGGAACTGACTCTATTGGTAACGCCCTATCGTTCTTTATATACAATATGTCGACTTCTTACTGATGATTAATTGAAACTCAGCTCCGAGTTGCTGCATTGTCTATAAATGGAAGCAGCTTCCACTCGAAGTGCATAAATCAATTGCCTCCAATGTTAATTAGAGCAAAATGCACCTATACAAGCATCACAACAAACTATTTTCTTATTAATAACATACAAAACACATTAATAAGTTAAAAACTCGTCCGATCAAATACGCAGTTTAGTTTGCTATGACACATTGATCAAGCTGCGGGATGGAATTGATATACTTCATTGATTGTTGAGTACTCTACAATCATATAAAACACTAGTGCTATTTATTTAACAAGGGTAGATCAATTGGAGTAGCTTAGACCCAATAAACTTATTTCTAAGGGTATAGAGATTTCGTCATTAGAATCCAGTTTATTGAAATTGTCTTTATGCCTGTAAAAAATTTTTAAAGAAATTACTTTTACGATATTGAAAATTAATATTCACTATTAATAATATTTATTTATTTTATATATTTTATTTATTTTATTAAAATAAATTTAATGAATAAAAAATTACTAAACTTAATTTTATCTAAATCAAAATATAAATATATATATAAAGCATGAAATGTAATTTATACTAGAGTATAGTGCATACAGAGTATATGGGATGGGACCTACATCTCGATCTGTAAAGATTTATTTTAAAAGCACTTATTTCTTAGGGTATACATGATCGGGTGACTGCCTCTTACCAATTCTGTTGACATATAAGATGAGAATACCGATTATTGTAATTTTTATTGCATTGTTTGTCTTAAATCGTTTTGTAATAAGCAAAGTTCGTGTTTCCCATATAAGTATCTTATTTTTTAGCGTACTCATAGTCTAGAAATTTTGAAAGCATCACCTGCTGTTAGTGTAATATTTTAAATATTTCAAGCTTTCGTAGGGTATACAGCTGTCACATATGTGCAGTAAACCAGCTTTGCTGCCAATATTATATAATGCAGATTCTTGAAATTTTCTCAATGCCCGATCAGGTAGTAAATAATTAAAATGCCTTCCTACTTATTCTTAGCTGCAAAGCTGTCAGTGCTGTCTGCAGACAAGATAAGATGCCATTCATGGTCATGAGCCAACAGTCAAGAATCCAAACTCTCGGGGCTGCATAATGATCTTAATGGTGTTGGCGTCGTCGACTCAATAGACGAGCTCGATTGCATGCGAATCGTGGCCCTGTTGAATGCAAAGTGGCGTTTTGAGGAGCTGATTAACCGGTTTGTTTTTTGCATGCATCGTCGCGTGTCAAATGTGTAACACAGTGGTGGCAAATATTAAGTGCCAGTTGAGGGGTTGCTTTGTTGCTATACTGCTGTTGCTCTTGTCTTGTTGACTCCCATTGAGCTCCACATAAATGATGAGCGACTATTAGACTCTGTGCAGCATCGACTAAATCAATTAAGCCAACAAGAGCAGTCAACATCAACATCAACAACAACAACAACAAGAACAAGGGAGGCTACGGTAACGGCAGTGAAGCCATTATTATCATTGTGCTCGTCTTCGTTATCGTCCTAAGCATTTAGCTACAAAACCCGGAATATTATTCACAGCACCGAAAACGGGGAGGAGGTAAAGTTGTCTGCCAGTTTCCAAAGAAGATAAAATTGTTGGTGCGTGTGGCAGCAGCTGATAAAGGACGCAGCGTGTGTGCCCAAAGGATGCCAAAGGAAGCGACGCTAGTTAGCTATTTAGCTAGTTTCCCTCAACCAATTAGTACAGCGACTTTTAGGAACGCGACTAGCACGTAAAAATATGCTAACGTTGCTCCCTTTGCCAAAGCAGCTACTGAGATTCCATTTCTGCTGGCGTTGCACAAATATTCTGAACTACTGTCCGATGTCGAAGGTGGAGTTGCCGGCGAGAGCTATTAATCAAAACAGAAGAATGCTTCGAGAGTGGCCCATAAACAGTTTCCACCCACGCATGAAGGCATCCATTCATTCACACATCCTGGCCGCTCCCTTTGCCACACCCCTGGACACACCCTTAAGGGGCGGAGGGCCACATATAAATAGTTTTGCTAGAGCTTCGACATTGCTTCATTTGTTAGCAGACTGACAGGCAAGTCAAGTTGACGTCGCTGTCGCCGTCGATTGTCGATTGTCGATTCTGGACGCAACCCTCGCTCACAACCACAATTACAACTTATACAGCAGCGCACAGTGGGCGATTCGGCTGATCTACCTGATGAAAATAAATGGCTTCAAAAATAATAAAAGCCTTTAAAAATATATAATAATTTTTCTGGTTACAAAAAATATATATGTTTTAAAAATTTAAAAATGGTTTTTTCTATATTGATAAAAATATGTTTAATGACAAATAAATATCCCCTGTTAATCGTAATATTTAAATTTATTTTTTTTTTTTGCGCCCGATTGACTAAATTGCCCATTATGCACGGGGTTGATGTGTGGCATAAAAAGGGTTTTACGTGCCTCGAATATGTGCAGCTGGTGGTGACCACAGGATGCCCAGATCGAAAACAGTTTACAGAAATCATTACAACTGGGCGAATGCGTAATGAGCAATGTGGCGTATGTGTGATGAGTGTGATGGTGCCGTGCAGGCACTCGAATAAACATCCATTGCGTGCAGCTGTTGAGTCTAGGATATTTAATTAGAGTAGTACACGACCTCAATTGTAAGTCCATTGATTACAAGGGACGAATCAAATGGCGACACATCTAATTAAAGTGGAAGCACAGAAAGGAATCAAAGACCACAATTTATAATTATGAAGTGTATTTCGAGTAAATAAATAGAGCTTTTATTACGAGCACCAAATGAAAAAATAAATACTGATTATAAGCAAGCTCACACTTAAAGTTGATTTAAAAGTACTTTGAGCTCATCATAAGGAAAGCTCTGAGAAAAATACATGAAAGTCTTAAGATGTTTATTACTTGGATATAATAATATATATATTATATTATAGATTTTTAACAATTTATTAAAATATGCTCACCTGGTCTTAAGGGTTTTAAACTGTTCAAAAATCAAAAAGTTCTTGAACGATTGGTAGTTATCTACTTACGACTCTTTAATATTGACCAGGCTTTGACCTGTGTAAGGACATTTTGTATGTCCAGTACAATTTCTGTTTACCTTTTTAAATAAGTCGAGTGCGATGATTTATGATGCTTATAAAAATATTGTACATGATGCTGACACCACACAAATGTATTGCCAGTTGAACTTTTGACTGCTTTCAACATGTGTTACATACAGACGAGTGAGTGTACGCTTAAGCCAAAAGCCCAGGGCATGATATTTTAGCAGGGGGCGTGAAGTGTCATTACAGCTGTCACAATATGCAGTGTGTTGAAAGTGTCGACAATGTCATCAATAACAAACGACTCTGCAAGCAGGCAAACTTATTATGTCTGTATGAGTATACTAGTGGTTGGACATACAGACAGAGAGTAGACCACAATGCAAACCGCATTTAAATCACAATAAATCACTGAGCATGGTGTCAGAATTGTGCTGCAAGCCTTTTGCTGAGCATGTAGAATGAATCACAGCAGTTGATATGTTACATACTCGCAATATAGTTTATCATGCCCACTTTGCTAATTCATAGGGTATAATTACTTTTCGAGTAGCTCAGCAAGCCGACTATTCACTCAAATCAAAATACATTAACTCATATACATAACAGTACATAAAGTAAACTTCTCTACCAACTCAAAGGAAGACTGGTAACTGGAAACATGGTAGAGTATATCTCAGATGACATTCATTACAAGCTACCACACGGCAACAACAAATGGCTAGAAGATCTATTAAGGGCTTATCCCTTGCCAGCAGCAAAGTCCCATCAGTGTCGCGATGAATTCCTTAAAGAATTGCTGGAACCTTTTCAGCATTCCGATGTCTCAACAAGTAGTACAGATAACAGTGTGGAAAGACAAGTGCAGTTCGGTTACAGTGCTCAAAATTTGACCGCTTCGTTTAATATTGAAAGACAACTGTTCAATTATATGTCGAGATTTAGTTACGCTCCCCGAAAGTCAACAGTTATATCAACGAGGGAGACTCGAATCGTCGCACCAGATATATTCAAACTCATGAAAGGTCGACAGGAGAAAGTGTCCACGGCTATCGGATATTTGTCAGTGATCTATAATTTTGCGGTTCTCAAGGATCGATTGCGTATAGTTAATGAAATGTGGCGGGTTAGCGTATCCGTTGATAAATCGTATAACTTGTTCAGTTGGTCAATCCAGGATTATATTACACGCTTCAATATGCCGAATCAGACGTATTTAGATATTACGGAAAGGGAACTCAAAAGTCAAGGCGATTGCTTCAAGTTTCGCGTGGATGTCAGCGAAACAATCCGTCTAATTTCTGCTCTGAGTGATGACGTGAGGAACAAGAATGAAATGTGCGATAGCTCCATGTTATTAATAAGGTAAGTCAACAAGAATTAATTAAAATAAATATAAATTATTAAATTTTCCTACTTTTCAGAGATGCTCAGACGGATATTAAGGAGCTGGTGACAACCTCTCAGCAGAAGGCTGCAGAAGGATACTTAGATGCGGCAACGGCAGCTCATAGGACACCACGTTCAGCTGACAGATCTAGACAAAAGTCTGTTCAGTTAAAAGTCAATTACGATGACTGTAAGTCTTTCTCTGAATCTAAAAGAAAATTAAATTAACTATGATTTTTCACAGTCGTCTATCCTATTGAGGCACGATATCGCATTAAATGGGCTCAAACGCAAGTGGAACAGGCTGTTATGTATAATGATTTGTACATTAAGGTAATTTGAATACAAAAAAAAAACTGATCTTAAATATTAATTAACTTTAAACTTTTTGCAGGAAATGAGCAAGGAGCTAGTTGAATTAACAAAAGGAATCGAAGAAAGTAAATTATTTTGGGAATGCAGCCAAATAGCATTTGAGATGGAGATAAATAATCTTAGAGGTCGCATCTCTGAGTTGGAGGTGCGATACGATGAGAACATGGAGATTGCTGCAAACGATCGAGAATCGTTTCAAAATAAGTTGATCAAGGCCAAGGATGACCTGGCAACCAATAGGGCACGAATACCAATGTTTCATATGAGAATTGCAGAGGTGCAAAATATTCTCGCCCAACAAGAGGCAGACGAAATGAATGAAATGGTAATTATTAAACTGAACTTATTTCGTTTAAGATGTACATTGCATTTTTATTACTAACTAACCGTCAATTTCAGCACCGAGCTAGAATCTCAAGTCGCCATTCAAAAAAGAAATCGTTAAACGACAGAAAATCCATGGAGAAAAAGAATCAAGCTATGGGCAAGAAGAATTACTAAAATAATGAAAACAAACTTTAGTACCTCTTTTTGCTACTTTTATATATATACGAGAATATTTTGAAATTCATTATAAATCTTCATTAAATATAGAAAATAATATTTAATATTTTATTTTTTACAATACTTCGTCCTTGGTTGTTGTCTGTCAAACTAAGCTATAATATCGGTAGTTATTATTCTGGAATTAATCAGAGTTATATTAAATTCAACAAGTAATTGCTAATCGAAATTTAATGTAATATTAATTATAGATTAGAACTATTGCACAATTTATAAGAAAAAACAAAAAGAATGCTTATGTCGAATAGCTCGAAACTCAACGGACCATGAGGAATTCTTCATGGTTGGAATTTTCGGCTTTAGCAAGTGTTGCAATATTTGTATTGTCTTTATTGGGCGTCATTAAAATTGGTTTGTGGAGTTAGACACTGGTGTTACTTTTATGATCATATCATAACAGCATTAATATTTTGTTGCTGTTTGTTTTGCAGTTTCTGGTTTTGATTGCATTTGTTGACGGCGCCTCGCGAAATGTTATGGACTGAAGGCGTTTATTGCTTTTTTCACGCAATGGCTAATGAGTAAAACATTTACGAGCACAGCTGACACACCCCCTCGTCGCGACACCCCCTTTCAAATAGCCCATTACAACTGCGCCAAAAGAATAAAAATAAAACACAACAATTCGATGTGTTAAAGTCATGGCGATTTAAGGCTTTGGCAATTTGTGTAGTGTAATTGAAGCGAGTTTGTCTGGGTTGAATTTGCTATAAATACTCCTAGGACTGTTATTCATGGCAAGACAGCTTATCAGTTGGCTGTCGCCAGCTTGTCTGACGCTTTCTTTAGAAAGCCACAAAATATCCCAGCCTGCCCCATCCATCATTTGTGTGTACTTTATCGACAAGCTAGACATTTGCCTGATCCCCAACCAGTCTGCGTTATATTTCGGCCATAGTTTGCTGGTAATGCGTGCAATTTAACACGGACCATTGACGCAGAAGGCCTTTGGGTCTGGACTTTGCATAAGTTGGCTGGCAAGCGGACTAACTTATAATTGAAGCTATATCTAAAATGGAATGGCATTTAAAGCCATACTCTTTACTTGGGCATCTTTTGACGCCGCTGTTCATTGGCCAACGCCCAGTCGTTGCTCTCTAAAATCTTGGCTTACATAATTGGTGTTAATAACATCAGCAGCAAGAACTTGAGTCACACAGTTCCAGTCACAGTTCGAGTAAAATGTCCATTCCCCGTCATAGTTCTAGTTACAAAGGACAGAAAGTCATTTATGCAAACTGCTGCTGGCAGTTGACAGCAATTGAAGCAATGGAGCAGCCCTAGATAATTGAATCTATTGTTCTTATATATTTCACTCGTTGTCTAGATGAAAACCACCAAGCATGTTTGGGGTACATTTGTATAAATGTTCATATCGTTACGAGTCAGAGTCAGAGTCACAGACGTTCGCAGAATGAGACCACAAGCATTCGAGTATTTTATCGAGCTGCTTAATTCACGACTCTGTTTATTAGTCAACTCTCAAGTTGTGATGACGCAAATTCCTTGCTCTTGGCCTTGTGCTGGCATTCGTCATCATTTGGCAGAGACAACCTGTTGGCATGGGACTTATTTTGTCTTCTATAACACACAAGACTGCAAAGATTCTACATTCGTATGCTAAGAACGAGTGTATTATTAAAATTATTCTCCATGTTGTCTTTAACTTTGTCAAAAGTTATTCGATTTCCTTTTGGAATGTCATTATTTTTTATTATTGGTTGATTCAGCATCGACTTTTTATTTATTTGGAAAATTAAATTTTCTTCCAACATTGTCCACTTTTCCGTGCTTAGCTCCCTGATACTTTTCATTCTCTTTGCATTTATATCAATCAACCGCAGCACGAAAATTGGCTGCTTAACTTCATCATGTGTATTTATAGACCTATTTCTCTCTTGCTTCTGCAGGATTACTCAATTTGTATACTCTCTCTCTTTCTCCCTTTGCTTTCCTTTTTCATTGATGTCTGCGGTAGCCAAATAACAAACATTTCTCCAAATCGAAGCGAACCAAGTCAACAGCCACAGTCCAAAAAGGCGCTTAAAGCCAATTTACATGTGGCACAGGCAACCACTGTAATTGTGGGTTTCTGTGTGTGTGTGTGTGAGTGTGTTTGTGTGTGGGTACTACACCTGTGGCCACTTTAAGCGAAGGCCTCTAAGGCTTGACTTTTGTGTAGCGACTGTTGACTTTTCGCATTGCCTTCTGTACAGTTCAGAAGCCCACTCTTAAAACAAATCATCTTTTATTATAAGACATTAATCATACGCACTGTGCGCCGTTGTTGCTGTGAGGCGGAAGTGCAAAGTTCTTGTCGAAAACCAAACAGGGCCACAAAATATCTGCACATTTCTTTTCAACAACCTTTGGGGTCGTTGTTGCTGAATTGTTTTTTTTTTCATCAGATTTCCGATGGGGCTTTTAATTTTTTGCGGCTTTGGTGTTGCCTACTTTTGTGCTTGGCCATAATTTATGGCCAGGTGTGCGGCAGCTCTAATTGCGTGATAAGTTTTACCAATGAGCCTTCTCTCTCGGTGTTTGTATTTCATTCAGCTCGACTGGATGCTCTATCGGCCGTTTTGTTTCGATTGACGTCAATTCGTGTCGTCGTCTCCAAGTGGCGTCCAATTTGTGCGACTGTTGGCAACTTTCTTCAACTTGGCCTAAGCCGAGTCGAGTGCTTGGCAAAGGCAATTGATTAATGGCTACCGCTTATTAACAGCCATTTTGCGTTGGGTAATCGCAACAATGCCTTCACGTTTTCGCCAAACAACTCAATTGCTTGCCTTTTTTATTTGAGCAACGCTAAAAAAAAAGTTTTCCACTTGAAATTCTCAACTCATCGTTGACTGCGTGCAAAAAATAACTGTAGCATACTTTCGGGCGTTTTGTGTTTGAACATCGTAACCACAAAATCCAACAACAATCACAAAATGTCGCAGTGTTTTGTGCAACAACAAAAACAATGTCGACAATGTGGGTATTGAAAGTTCGTTGAGCAAGAATTGCTGTGGGCATTTCTGTGTGAGGTTTCTGTCGTTGTGACAGCTGCAATTGCACTGAGCGAAAAAGTGCACCATTTCATTCTGCTTTCAAGCCTGATGAATTTTCGTACTTATTTCTACAAAATCAAGAGTTTAACTTTATTCAATGCCCATTTTCAATAGTTGATAGGATTTAAAGTGGCGCAAATATTTAATTTGAGGTCGTTAAAATAGAATTTTTGTACGCATTGTTTCTCTCTGTGTGCTGTTAGATGCTGGCTGTAGGATATTTGGAGTGTTGCGGCAGAAACTCGCGACTGCGATACGACCACGTTGTGTGGCATGCAGCTGCTTAATGCCAGTCAGCCAAGCGGCAGGGAGTCTGTTTATCTTGGCCCTGTCAACGGCAAAATGTCGAGCTCCCCAAAACGCAGTTCGACATTTAGGCAATCCCACTAAGCGTCGCCAAAATGGCCAAAAAAGAGACACAGCAGTGTAAAAGAGCTGCGCTTAGACATTTGGTATTCAAAAACTAGCTGACTTACAGCCAACATGCTGTTTCCTGGGCCATGTGGGCGTGTCTCACCCCTAAGAATGTGGGCGTAAGTAATATATATCCAACCGGAAAATTGGACTGAGGTTTAAGCAAGTGGAGCTGTGCTAAGGCCAAAGGTTTAAAGGCGACAGAAACAAGCTCAGATATCACAGTGTCATGCCAAAAAGTTTGAATTTAAATTCAGGACACCAAACAACAAATTAATGCGCAAAATTGTGATTTTGATTAAGACTGAATGAAAATAAATGGCTGCGTTGAAGCGCAAAGAAGGAAGAATGTTATCCGTTGGGAATTATATTAAAATGCAAATTTTTGAAGAGGACATAGTCTGTTATTGTGAAATGCCATTTAAATTGGTTAAGGTTGAGCGAATTGGTTGTGCCGTGTTTATGTGTGCTTTTAAATATAATTTGATAACAATGTGACAAGCAAAAAGATGTAAGGAATTCAGTTCAAGGACAAAATTAAAGGAGCTTTAAAATACATAAATACATGCAAGCTGAAGTATAAAATTCTCATTTGTAAGAACTAGAGTAATCGGTTCAAACAAAGGTTTAATGGAGCATAAAATTCCAATTTAAGTAGAGGTATCAAATAATTTCTTTCTTCAAAGATTATAGCTCTTTTATTTGAATATTTAAAATTTATTAACACATCAAATCTACCAAATTAATTTCTTTCTACATTACATTTGTTAATGCTTACTGCCTTTTTACAGGATAACAGCTGGGTTTTATTCTTAGTTCTTGTTTAATATAAAATCCCTGCCTGCTTAATTAAGGCAAAGAAGCTTTCATTAATTTCACTTACTTCACATGCACTCAAAGCCACAACCGCTGTCTGATGTTTTGAAGTGTGCAGTGTAAAAATGTGAACCAGGAAATGCTAAAAAATAATGATACTCAGAGCTGAACAGCCCAAGTTTCTTCTGACCAACTTTCTGACTCTAGCCACATTTGAGGCCCTTTCTCCCATTCTTTAATGGATGCTTAATAAATTTGCACAGGGTGAAGGCACTACAAACGGACGGCCAGAGTTTTGGTAATGAAGGTAGACAGTCCAGCCCAAGGGAACTTGGTAACGTTACCCCAACCAGGACCTGGAGCGAGACCGGGACCATTTTCTGGCAATAAACTTGCAATTAATGGAAGCCAAATGAGTTTCGATGGCCAAGTTTGTGGTTGCTTTGTGCTTTTGTATATTGTGTGTGTCGATGGTGTTTTAGACACTTCGCTTTGGCCAGGCCAACCGCGGTGAATGGTAGGTGAACGCTACGCCATGGTGTTTAAATACCAAAATCAGTGTGAAATTTTGCTCCATGATAATGCTGTGCTTTAGTTTCTGAGAATTGAAATCTATATGCTATTTAAAATTTCAGAGTTTTCCAAGAATATAACATTGTCAGTATAATAAGATATTTTTAAAAGACAATGGCTTTTCTGTTGAATTTTATGCTAATGATGCCCGCTTGCTTACGTTTTCCATATGCACTAGTAATTTGAGAATTTTGCAATTTCTAGTTCTGCTGAATCGGTTGCTGGGGGAAGTTTCCAGCAGGCAAGAATTGATTGCGGTTGGGAGTACGCTCTGTTTGCAACAATTTTGCCATTTGCTGCAGGCACTTTTTGTTCTATTCGTGCTCAGATATGTTTATAATAAGCAGTACACATTTCAGTGGCAGTTACCTTGGTGTTCAGTTTGTGGCCAGCACTGGGAAATGGAGAGACAACAGCCAAATGCCTGGCAATGGCAATGACTTTGACTTCCACTTCCGCTTCCGCTTTCGCTTGTACGAGTAACAAAACGCTTTGGGCAATAAAGTTAATAAAGAAAAAGCAACTTTGTGCGTTTGTTTAAATAAGATTTCAGACCGTTTAGCTTTATGCAAAAAAGGACTCAAGGCACTTTCCAGGGTAATGCTAGACAACTTTCTCTCTAAGTTAATTTAGCTAATTTAGGCAACTTTCTGACTGACGTGTATTTGCAACGGAGTCGAGTTAAATTTAACGGTTGCTTGGATAAATGGAATTATAAGTGCGTGAAATCGAGTGTCAACAGCGATAACGTCGAATGATATACTGAATGGAATTTGGCCTAGTCTGAGTCCTTGGCGAGCTGTAAGTGCATTTGGCATTCGCTTGACCGACCAAAATTGAATTCAACCGCATTCAATTCAATTGCGTTGAACGTCTGCTATCGTCAACAAATTACGAGAAATGATAATCCAACTGACAGTCCCACAACACAAGACAGCAACAATGTGGCTAAAAGTATTCGAGTATTGCCAACAAAAACGCAAACTGCTCGACAAAAAGTCAAAAGAAAAACGAAAGCAAATGGACTGCGAATGTGGCTCAAAAGTGAAGTGAGGCTAAAGTGGGTTGAAGTGGCCTGAACTGGAGTGGTCAGAACTGGAGTGGGCGAGAGTGGTTTAAGGATATCCGGTTAACTCGACTGTGTTTCGCTTTGCCATAAAAGCCAATTGCTAGCCATTTTTTGCGGATTGGTTGCGCCCCAAAAATTCGTAACGGTGTCAAACTCGTTTCGCTCACGCGACAAAAAATGTCAAAGTTGAGAGGGGGCACTCGAAAATGGTATATGGAAAGTGTCTGTGTTTTTAAGCTACCCAAAAGTGAGAGTTTTTGATGTGTCAACGGTGTGTGCAAAAATCATTTCAGACCTATCAACGTTTCGTCGACCAACCGAACAATTTCCCTTGAGGCCTTTGGCATTGGTATTAGTATTTGTGTTTGTATTTGTAGGTGTATTTGTATTTGTATTTGGTTTTCTTCTCTTTTTCTTTTTGTCAACGGAAAAAACAATTGCTAACTGGGCCGCTTTTCAAGCTGCTGTACTGTTGTTGTTGTTTTGTTGATTGCACCGCGGGCGACTATAACAATTAGAATTAAATTAAGGGAATTAACGCCTTGTGCAAATTGCGAGCTCTCTTCCAGTGGTGTGTGGTTGATTGGGGGGTGGGGGGGGGGGGTTGAAGGGAGGGATCAGTGCCACCTTCTTGCACAATTTTACACATGGCAACGCGTGTTGTCTTTTGGTTATCATTGTGGCTAACCGCAACGACAACGACGACAACTGTGTGCAAAGGGGGAAAAATGTCAGGGGTCCATTTAACTGGGTGTTAAGCACCGCAGGAAAGTCCCACAAGTTAAGCTTAATCTATTTACTTATGCTGTTTAGCCAAAGGCTATTAACGTCCGAATGTGATTAGCTAATCAAGTCAATTTACTTATGTTTGCTTCAACAATTTAACTGAATTATCGATAATTTTAAGATAATATAATTAAGCACCATTAGGAAAACTTTTTCTGTATATAACTATTTTTGCTAATCTGATTAACTAATAAAATAAATAATTGTGTTTGTTAAAAGAATGGATGATGATTAATATTATTAAGTAATAAAATAAATATTCCTATACTATTTAAAGAAAATTTTAATTCAACTTTAATAATTTAAAAGATAGTTTACATTGGTTTCTTTAAGTCGAACTCTTTAAAATGACTCTAATCTCATTTGCCTGATAAAACAAATGCGCTTAAGATGTTTAAAGAAATTTCACTTTACCATAGGTAATGTAAAAGAAAAATATATACTTATAATTATATAATAACGGTTTTTTTCTGCCAATACTTTTCTTTTTTATTGCTGATTCGTGTTAGTCATGCTCAACTGTACACACACACATACGTTATATCTTTCAATTGCACATAAAGATCTGTCAAAGTTTTTGCAAAGTTAAAAGCAAATTCTGTTAAACATCGCAACAATTACAAGTAGAGTACTGACATAATCATCGCGTTTTTATACCCTGTCCCATTGAAAATGGTCAAAAAGGGTATAATGGTTTTGTGGAGTGTAGAATACCATAAGGGAGCAGTTTTTGTCATAAATCTTAAAGAAACTAACCGAAATTTAGTGCAAAAGTACTTTTTTACCCTAATTTTATCACCTGGAGTCGATTTAAAAAATAAATTTGAGAGTTAAAATTTTTGAAAATTTTCGAAAAATGTAAAGGGTTAACTATGTAAAATTTACAAAAAAAAAAGAATTTTTCAAAATCATCCAATTTTGATACCAAATCAATATTTGTATGATAAAATGGTCAAAAAAACATCCCTTGTGAAAATCTATCAAGATTTGACAAATCCATTCAAATTAGAAGAATACAATGTAAATACTATAAATAAGGGAACACTTTGCAGTTTTTGGCATAAATCTTAAAGAAACTAACCGAAATTTAGAGCAAAAGTACTTTTTATATCCTGTGTCGAGCACACTCGACTGTAGCCGCACCTCCACGCAAGCTAAGCGAGCCGGGATTAGGTGAGCGAAACGAGCAGGGGGAAGAGCCCCCTTGTTCTTTTTAATATATTTCGTACCACTGTGCATTACAACTTTTCTTTAACACGTTTACTTTAAAAGTACTTATATGAACAGTTCGCTGAGTTTGCAGTTCTTCAAGTTGTCTGCACTTTTTGTGCTGTCTCTGAATTGACGTGGGTTTGTTGTTGTTATTCCTATTGTCGTTGTTGTTGTTGTAGTTGTTGTTGGGAACAACTTGCAAATGTTCATATTTTTATTTCCGCTCCATTGCTCAATGGTCTTTATAGTTGAACTAACTTCCTGGATAAACTGAGGCTGAAGAGCAGAAAGAATACGGTTTTTAAAAGTTACTACTTCTTTCACCTGATTTTTTTTCCAACTAAAAGAGTTGTTGCCTTCAACAAAATAAACAACTGAGAACTTTTCGAGGGGAAGATAACTACATACGGTATCTGGAAACAGTGGTCGTAGGTCAATCGACTCACATGACAATATTTACATGAAAAAGTTCATATTGTGGTTCTATTAATGGTTGCATTGTTACGTTCACCTCAATTCTTTTACTCCCACTCTCACTCTCTATACTCTCGTATTGCTATCTCTGTTTTATATTTGGACTGTGTGCAGATTTGTTTGCTTTATCGATTGTGCGATAGCAGAGAATACTCGTATTTGCCTGCCCTCAAGAGCGTTAGTTTGTTTGTCTGTCTGTCTGTCTGTCTTTCTGTCGTACCCCTTTGTTAGTTCGCCTCTCGGCACCTCGCTAAAGCAAACAACTTCCGTGTGACGGCAGAACGAGGATAAAGCTAAAGCCAAATCACTCAGGCAAACACAGATAGAGACAGAAACAGAGAGGGAGAATGAGATATAGATAGACTCTGTGTCAGAGAGTTGGTCGATCGAACAACTTGCATTCAGAGGACGAAACATTTGTGGTTGTTTATTTTTGGATTTCCTTCTCATGTGAATTTCTTGCCCAAAAGAACGCCAAAAAACGAAAAGTGGTAACACAGAAAGCCGAGTTTGAAACACGTGTCGAGGCTTAAAGTGGTATCAAAGCGATTTTTATTTGCAATTAAGCGAATTAAGAACTTTTTGAGTTTAAAAAGAAAAAACTTTCTATAATTATAGTGGAAATTGAGTCTATCCAAGTGGCAGCCTCATGAAAAATTCAACTCAATTTGATTAATTAAATCGGCACATTTAAGACGCACTTAATCTAAATGAGTGTCTGATTGGTGTGAATTAAGTACAAGTTTCTATAGCTTTTTCAGAACTCAACGAGGGTGGGACAAAACGTTGCTGATGGTTCCGCTTCGATGATAAACAATGGATTCCTTCCCTGTCTGCTGGATTTCGTAATGTTAGGGGAGAAGTCGAACTTACTTAAATGAACAATCGATGTTATCTGTCGGCGTGGGGTTGCCTCCACAGCGACAGGCACTTGGACAGCCGAGGTTCACGTTTTTATGGAAGGTACTTAAATGGGGAGGTCGGCAACTTTAGCGCCAAGTTAATGCCTTTTATCAATTGAGTTCCATCAAATGAAAAACACTTTGTACGCAGCTGTAGCGGAAAGTGAAAGCCAAATGAAGGCAAATAAATTGGATTCCTCACCCAAAAGTTAGTTAGTTGCTCTCGAGGCTAAATAACCCGCCGCATAAATTAGTTGCTCACTTCAATTCACGGATCTCATTCCAACTTAACGCTACTCGTATTTATTGCCAAGCTCACAAAAAGGGAAGCTATTAAAGCTGCTCGCCGGATTCCTGGATATTTCAGGTTTTGTAAAAAGAGCAAACAGTTAACTTGGCTCTAATTGGCTTGCAGCTGCAGCATTTTATTTGGCCTTTGACACTTAAGCCGTCGCATTTTTTGCTGCATTTCTTTTATGTCGCCCACATTTTTTGTGCTTTGTGCTGAAATTCTGCCTAATTGAAAGCCAAACCGCTTTGACCTTTTGACCCAGACAAATAACGAGAGTCAAAGATTTAAGCCGCTGGCAACATACATTTTTGTAAGAATTGTATTTCAATAAATTAAATAGCACACATAACGGTTTAAACTGGAATTGTACTTATGTTTGGTATTTTTTATTTCTTTTATGAGAATTGTTAGCAATTATATTCATATGGTATTTACACATATACATATTAAGGTATTTAAGTATGTCACATAAATATCTCAGACGAATATTGAAGATCGAATAGTACATAGAAGACGAACAATTCAATAATTAATAATTTATTTATTAATATTTTATTACGCATTGTGCAACAATTTGGTTTCAGTTTCTGTAATTTTGTAATGTTTTTTTTTTTTTTTGGAATATTTGAAGGTACAACTCTCAATTTGTATAGCGAGTATATTATTTTTTTTATATACAGTATTTATAGCATTATGGCCTTTCGAAATGCTCACGTATATATTAATTTCTTGAGTATCAAATAGACATAGATTTGTTAAGTCGATTAGCTAACTACTTACTGACTTAGAAATACATTTTACATCCTCAATCTCTCTTTCTTGAAATACTTAAAAAAAATATTTTTTTTTACCGCTTATAAGGATACACGAAGAAGTTCAATGATGAATTGGTTAAACCAATAACTATACATTATTTATATGATCTAAGGTTAAACATAACTATATCTTTGCACTCGTTAAGCCTCGGCTCGTTTCAGCTCCAGTGTCACCTTTTACACCCTCGCATCGCTGTACTCGATGCGCACTGTGCGTCGTGGTCGCTGCCCCCGCAAGGGATTGGAATTCGCCTCAGAGGCTCCTCCCAGACTCCGCAGCGCCAGAAGCTCCCGCGGCTACAATTGGGTGCGTTTAGCGGCGCCGTTGCTGGCCGAGGCTGGAGCATCGCCTGGAGCCTCGGCGTAGGAGTAGGAGGGTGTTTCCATGACCAGGGGATGACAGATTTCATAGACTGGAACCTTTAGGCTCGTCTTGCGTAACCCACCCAAGCTGCTGTGCGAGCTCGAACTGGGCCCAAACGAACGTCATCTGGAGTCACTGCCCAGCTCGGAGTGTGAGTGATGGAGTTCGCTCTCATCGCCGAAACTATGGGCTGCTGCACTGGGCGTAATACTCGGAGTTCTTCCCTGAATGCGAATGGCTGACATGTCGGAGCCACGACGGGAGCTCTTCAGGGAGACGCTTTGGCGGGAGCAGAAGCATCGGCAGATGATGCGCTTGAAGGCGAAGCGAAAGTCCTTGGAGAAGAGCGCATAGATCATGGGATTCACCGCCGAGTTGCAGTAGCCCAGCCAGAAGAGCACCGAGAAGAGCAGCGGATCAACGCAATCCTGGCAGAAGGGTCGTATGATATACATCGTAAAGAACGGACACCAGCAGAAGATGAACATGCCAACGATAATGGCCAGTGTCTTGGCCGCCTTCGTTTCCATGCGGAAGCGTTTCACCTGCGCCTTGATGTTCCTCCGGCCCATCTTTTTATTCGCGGACCGAGCATGTCCTCCTGCCCCCGCCTCGCTCGTGTTGCTCTGGCGTCTCGACAGCTCCGGCAGAGCTTTGCTCACCTGTAAGTAACAGGTGCTGCCTCCATGATGCTGTTGTCTGTAGAGCTGCGACTCCGTCGACTCGCGTCCGTGGGTGCCGTTGTAGTGCACGGAGAAGAGGGCGTTGCTCGAGGGACGCCTGTCGTGCTGACCTGCCTCCGAGTGCGCCAACTCGTTGATGTTCTCGCTGGATGGATAGGAGACTGAGATCTTGATCTTTTCATGCTGATGATGCAGTCTTCGTGTCGCATATTTGCTCAATCTCTCCGGCGACGGTGTTCCCAGTGTTGTTGTCGTGCTCTGAGTGCTGCCATTGCTGTGCATCGAGTCCTGTTGATTTGAGCCACGTCCGCGATGAATGCGCAGCGTCAAACGTTGCTCCTCGAAACGAGAGCCAATGCCCTTGGAGCCTATCGAAAGGGGGAAGGAAATAGAGAGAATTAACATTAGTTGGCAATGCACACAAGATTAAGAATAAGTTTCCAGTTCTATTGAATATCGCTCATACGCCCCGTTGCACAGAACGCACGCTATTTGTTGGCAGGCCAGGCTGCACTTTAGTAAATTAAACGCGTAATTATGCAAATGTCTTGGCATAAACACGACAAGCACTCAATGAGGAGGTGCTCCTCCTCCTTCTCCTGCTTATTCTACTTGTCTTCTCTTTCTCCTCCTCCTCCTCCTTCTGCCTGTCTTGGCAACAATGTCGTCCTGCTGTTCGTCTTAGTCGCGTTTAAGCTGCCTTTAAAGCGAACTTTATTTCATTAATACACATACATTTGCATAATTTGACACACCCACACAAACTGGTTGTGTCTTTCCGCCTGCCACTCTGGACTTTTTTGCTGGCCGTTTTGCATTTATTACTCATACGCACGTTTAACAGCTGTATAAAATTTCATTACCCGCCGCATAAATGTAATGAATAATCAGCGCAATAATGCCTTGTCATTCTCATTCTGGTTGTTATTGTAGCTGGCACTCTCTTCAATTATTAATAGCTGTCTGTCACAGCAAGCCATTGCTCTGACCTCCCTTTAGAGTCAAGACCTCTTCGTTTAACCTGTCAGCGAACTTTAATATACGAGTAAATTGCGAACTATGTACAAACATGTCTTTTGCTTCTGACTTTTGATGTTCTCCTGTACATGAAATAGTTGTTCGCATTACTAAGAATGCGTTCAGAGTAATTGATATGTCAACAAGAATGCTGGACTGAAACATTTTAAGGCTATCAAAATAACTCTCAAATGACAGTTTGGCGTGTAGACGACAATGCAATTAAAAAATCCGCTGTCAATCAATCAAAAAAGCTAAAAATACGATTTTAATTGAAAAGGCAATTTAAAGGTTTAAGCAAACTTTAGTAAAAGTTTTCTCTTTTCAATAAATTTTAAGAGCCCATTGAGGTTAATAGAAACTGTATACTTTTATACTCCTTTTTATGAGTATTTAGTTAAAAAGAAAACTTTAAGCGAACTTCATTGAAACTATGCTGTTCTTAACATACAGAATTAAAATGTTTTTTAGTATGCTTAAGTTTGTTGTTGAAAGCTTTAAGCGATCTGCATTAAAACTTTGTTTTTCTTAATATAATGATTTTAAGTTTTTATGAAAATTTCCATTATTTAAATGAGTCTTTTATTGCAAAGCACATTGCAGCTTTTGGCAAGGTAAACTTAAACTACATGAGTTCTTTTCTCTCATATTAAATGTAATATTTATTTTTTAATCAGACGCAATTTCAACCACTGTGTTGCGATTAAAAAGAACAAAGAACAAAAAATATTCCTGGCATTTCTTTGTTTTTCGCTCTTTCTCCCTCTCATTCTCTAAATCTGTCTCTCTATTAATTAACTTCTCTGTGAATGTGTCTATTAATTAATTTAATTGTAAATTACCTTTACTTTTGTCGGCGTTCGGTAATTGTTTCATTATCATGTTTTTGGGGTTTGGTTTTGCATTTATCTGTTTTTTATTGAGAATGCTATTTGTCTTAACCATATTATCGGCTGATATACACATATACATAAGAATATTTATTAAATACAATTATATAATACATACTCAAGCAACTGAACTGATGCATTTATTTAGCTGACAACAAAAGGGAATAATAGATCGATTTAATATGGTTAAGTCTTATTCTAATCTATGTACTTAGCTCACAGTGTATCAAGGTGAAGTAAGAGTACGAGTAATATTAAAATTACACAAACTTAAGCTTAGGATGCCTTAGGCCTAGTTAGGTAAATACACGTAAATTATTGCCATTAAGTTACAATGTCGTTCGATTGTGAATACTGTCAATGTCAATGTCAAATGGCGCTGGCGGCGTTTACAAAAGTACAAAAGCGAAATAAATTGGCTTATGTCAGATGTAAGTACACGGATGTTGTTGCTGCTGTTGTTGTTGTTGCTGCTATTGTTGTTGTTGTTGTTGTTGTTGGGGGTGGCTTAAAGCACACGACCCTTGCAGAAACCACCGCGTCGTATACGCCTCGTACTGCCGGTGGTGTCCATGTCACCAGTTGCCATGCTCGTGTCCTGCGGCAACGAGGATGTGCGCTGCAAAGGACTCGTCTCATAGCTGCCGATTAGTCAGCTGAAATCAACACCATCTCCGTCATCGGAGCAGCCCGAAATTGTTTTGTGAAATGTCGCGGGCGCCATCAGAGCTCGAGCTGCAATCATCTGGAAATTTTCGGAGGCTCGGAAGCCGCTGCGAGTGCAAACACAACGACACACGATGCGCTTGAAGGCAATGCGAAACTCGTGAGAGAAGAGGGCATAGATCATCGGATTAATCGCCGAGTTGCAGTAGCCCAGCCAGAAGAGCACTGAGAAGACCGTCGGCTGGATGCAATGGTCACAGAACGCGCGTATCAGATACATCGTGAAGAAGGGCAGCCAGCAGACGATGAAGCCACCTACGATTATAGCCAACGTCTTGGCCGCCTTCGTCTCCATGCGAAAGCGCTTCACCTGGATCTTGGCACTGCGTTTCCCCGCACGTTTCTTGGCCGCCATCGAGGCTGCCGAGTTGCCTCGCTCCAGATCAGTCACTCCCCTGTTGGCTGTGTCCAAGTTGAACGTGGTTTCGCCAATGTCGAAGAGACTGCTCTTGAAGGAAGCACGTCGTCCATTTGAGAGTGCACTTGATCCTCCTTTCGTGCTGGTAATGACTGCATAATGAGGCGACGGTGGAGGCGCCTGAGAACCTGCAAGACGAGGCGACTCCAGCATATTCTCCGACGAGGGAAATGAAACCTTGATGGCCACCTTCTCATGCCGCTGTCGATTGACCCGCATCGACGTAGCTCTCTTGGGTGTGCTCAGCTGGGAGGCAGTCTGCTGATCCTCGTTGGCGGTGCCAATCGCAGCTCCAGCTGCACCATTGCTGTTCACACTCAGAGTCGAGGACATGGAGTGCACGGAGAGTGGAGTCCGTTGTGGAGTGCCACAAGGTCGGCCACGATGAATGCGCAGGATTAATTGGGAGTCATCATCCCGATTATTGCCCCCCGACTCGCGTGGACTGCCTGCAATAATTCAGTGTTTTTGGAAGTTGTCGAGAAGTCGAAATGAAACTAAATTCAAATTTCACATGTTATGGTGTTTTTGGTGTCATCGTGAACATTGATTAACATTCAGTTTGTATTACACATGAACTTTGGTGTGGGTGAATGTTCTTTTTCAGTTAGGGACAAATGAATTTTATTTGTTGCTTGAAATAAATTGTGAAGTACGTTAATGTAATACAGGAATCTAACTACGAACGTTAACATTGAGATATTTGTTGGAAAAAAGTTTGCATATATATAAGTATATAAAAAACCTTTACACTACGAAGTTTACTTAATACTTATAATAAATAAAAAAAAAAAGTATTAGACATGTTCTCAGTTCCTTTTATATTTCAATACTAAGGAAAATTGTATAGCATACTTATTGAGGCATGTTATAATAACAAAATTATGGACAAGTTTATTTTGTTTTAAGAATAATTTATTAATAAAAAATAAACATGAATATTATAGAAATAAATAAGAATAGAGAACATGCCCTTGCAAGTATTTAATCAAATTCATTAAATATTTTAATTGGGTAAGACCAAGCATCAGCATTCCAATAATGCTTAAATAGATTTAAGATATTAAAAAAATATTTTTATTTAAGTATATAAATGGTTGAGTTGACAAAATCTTTGAAATTTTCTAACTGTTTGTTGGGTTACCTTAATTTTGTATACATATTTATGTGTAGGTTTTTTTACTTAGAACGAGTTAATTTTTTTGTACAATATTTATGGGAGGAGAAAGGTGTCTAATATATGTATATAAGCTGAATTAACTTAATGGGTTTTCTAACGCTAGTTGGATATTAATTCATGAATACTCAATAACTTAATTTTGAATACTTCTCCATATATATTAAACATTTGGATCGATTAATAGAAATATGTAGTGATAAAATAACAAACAAATATTTGGAAATCGGTATTTAATTAAATATTGCCTAAAAATGTTGAAATTTCTTAATGAATATCCTGGGGCACTCAATCAATTTTTCGTTTACTCATAAAATATAATTGAACTGTCCAATGCACATAGCTGCAATTTGAATAGCGGAATTTAATTAAATTTCAACTGATTTTACTAGAAAAACAATTGCGTGGAGTGCAATATTTTATATGATAGATTTGTAGGTATAGTTACGATTATTTGCATTTGATTTTGAATAAACCGAATATTCGATGTTGCTATTTGCCTACCACAATATTGGCAATATTGAAATAAATAAATATCAAAAGATGTAAAAATATGAGAAAGTCCATTTGCATAAAAGCAAACAGGAAACATGTACATACATTTGTAAAAATGCAAATACAAAAGACCTGCTTTTGATTTAGAATAAAGAGAAAAGATAAGTAAATCCATGTTAATGCCTACGATATTCCATTTGAAAGAGTTTGAAAGGAACAACAAAATCAAATTTCCCTATTAATGTGTAGAAAAAAACTATTTTTATATTCGCTTTCCTTTGTACGACTTGCTCACAAAGAGCCTCGGGCATTGTGTAGGCTGCGGAGCTAACTAAAAATAGGAAATATCGTGGGTTTCCCAACCAACCAACCAAACAAAAAAACGAGAAAACTGTTTTCCATCTAGACTATTGACAAATTGAAATGTTACGCCTTTGCATTGGCATATGCAAATTGATGATTGAACGCCCACCCATAAGAGGAAGGTAAATAATAATAGCAATGAAGAGAATTTCCAGGCATAAATAATATATGAGTTCATTGATAGTTTCGTTGGAATGTGTTTTGCGATTTGTTTTTGTTTGCATTTGTTGCATTTAAATGAATATTGCATCATTATATATTTAATTATTGCCAATTGTTTGTTCCGTTGTGCAGCTTTTAATTAGTGTGCTTATATGCACTTCATTAAATGTTTAATTAGTCAATTTAATAGTTAATCGTGTGGTTTCCGTGAATCAACATTATATTGTTTATACGTGTAACCCGACATCCCGACTGCATTTGACCTTTGAATAGCACTTTACATTAAAGGGACGTGAAACTGAAAATAGTTAACGGGGGCGCGAAAGTGAGTGAGTGAGAGTGAAAGTCAAGGCTAACAACTGAGACAGGCTGGCGTGAAAGTTGCTGTTGTTGACACAGGGCCAGGGTCATATCTTTTCAAATTGAAATTTTGAAAGCCTTCAGCTTCAGCATGTGCAACTGGCGCAACAATAATGGGGCTCAAGTGCTGAGAGGCTCCGACGACTGCGTACATTTTAATAGTCGACGCCGTGAACCTTTAGCTAGTTTTTGAACTTGAAACTTGATTACCTTCAAAAGCCACTAAGGAGCGTGTGCCACATATAGGAAAAAACAACAATAACAAGAGAATGAACTACGCCCCCGCATTGTGTCACGAAATGTTTTTCGACTTTTGCACTGGTATTTGTGCATGCGAGAAAAGCTACGATGAACGTGGCAAGTGAAAGAATAAAAGACACGCACGGCAAGTGGCCCGCATAAAAACTATAACAAGCTCAGCTATGTGAGTATCTGTGTGAGTGTGTCTTAGTATATGTATATGTATATGTATATGTATATGTAGCTGTAGCTTATTTCAAGGCTGTCACATGTTGTGCTGCGAACGGCTATTTCGCAAAATCTGGGCTTTGTCTACAGAACAACGCCAACTAAGGACACGCCAACTGCAAAACAAATCAACAAAACATCAAAAACAACAACACCTACAACAAAGCAAATAAACAATTTCATGTCGTCATCAAAATGCGAGATACTCGTTCAGTATCTAATTTATGACGTGCACAATTAGTCCAAGTTGGAATTGAAAGCAGACGTCCCTCAAATTTCGGATATAACATTAAATTTCCACAGAACTTATCAAGAATTTCAGTTGAAACATTGAATTGCAGAATTCAAAGCAAATTTCACAAATAATCCATTTGCAGACGAAAAAGGTCGTCACTAAAATGGCTCATGCTCCATGAAAGTTCCATTAAATGCATCATCATAATCTTTTTAATGAAAGACAAATAACATCATTGAATTGCCTGATTTCAGGCCAAATTTAGGTTTTCTTTCTTTCCCCAATAAAAATAAGCCGCAGCTCGATTTAATGATGATAAACAAGAAAAAACAGATACGGCTTACGTTAAAACGAATCCTTAGCCAGTTTCTGTCTATTGGCTTTGACTGAAGGAAGTCAAATGTAACCGAGTTCTATTGTTGTGCGGAAATGAAAATTATATGTTTCTGTCTATTAAACTGTCATTAAGGCTTGTGGCAAATTGCAGGCACTTTTGACTGGACTTTTATTTTGGGAATTGGCTTAGACTTTGGGCCATACCACGCAATTAGCCGGAGCATTGACTTTCAAAGCGTTGGGCACGAAACGTGGCTATTGATTTTTATTATGTAACCCGTCAGTTAGTCAGCTACTCTGTTAGTCAGTCGGTGTATTGGCCTTGTTCCCTTTGGTTTTGATTAAAGCCAATGCGTTCGCTTGGCTTGGCAACACTAGGCCCTGGGTCCCCAAGTCGATGAGATTAAAAACTCAACTAGAACTGTGCTCATTGAGCTGATCAGCCGGAAGAAAGTGCGCAGTGCAGTATTGGCAAAATATTACGCAACTAATGAGCCACATTTAAGAGAAGCATATATGTACATAAATATGCGTACTATGTATATATTTAATAACAATTTTATTTGTCTTTTAAAGACTTCAAAAAAGAAGACTTTCACAAAACGACAAAGAAAGAGGATGAAATTTAGTAAAAGGGAGGTAACATGTGTGTGTTGGTATCATCCATGTTGATTTTTATTTTTCTGCCCTAATGTATGAAGTTTGTTCATTTCATTCACGCTGCCTTTTTGCCTAAGCCGATTTGTTTGATGTCCTCCGTTGTGCGTATGGAATTTACTCAGAATTGCATGAAAAACAATGCTCATTATAAGACTTGTACAATGTATATCTCAACATCTTCCAGCAGTCCGAATATAAAACGCCCTTTCAGACAGAAAATATTAAAGAAAATCCTCTAATCATATTTGAAATCCTATCTATTTAAATAAAAGCGATCTACAAGGAAAATGTAACTTCAAAAGGAAATAGATAAAAAACAGATGGATAATAAAGGCTTAAAGGGCATTTTAAATTATATGTTAAGGAAAGGAATCACTTGAATTGGTGTTAATATAAAGATTATGGTTGTTGACTTAAATTATTCACAATATTCCATACAAGGTAGTTTAAAATTCCGTATATAATGTTTACTTACATGGGTAGATTATATTATATATATATATTCTAATTTAAAAGCTACAAATATGCGTATAGATTAAATATTATATTTATCATTGGATTTTAGTTACAAGGATTCAGGTTTGAAGAATTAACAATACAAAGACATCGTTCATCGAGTCCCCATTCTTAATAAGTAACGAATTATTTGATTTATTAACAGTTGAAATTGTTCACTTAGGGGTCTATTAAGGGCTCTATTTATGTTTATTATATTTATATTAATATGTATATTGTTTTGTTTTCATTTGTTATTTATCTAATTGTATGTTTATTAATGTGCAGAACACAAAAACAAAATGCCGACAAAAAAGTTGTGTGATTATTTATAGATGTTGTTTTGATTATTGACAACTGCAATTGTTGCTGACTGAAATTGAGTTAGACACGGGACATAAACAGAGATAAACACGTACACAGAGATGATTTCCTTGATTGCCAATATATTAATAATTGTTGATATTGATTTGCAGATTTATCCAGGAGTTAAAGAGACAATGACACTATGAGCGATTATATGTAAAATGTATTTGTTTTTACTCTCATTATTCGTTTAATTGTTTTTTTTTTGTGGTGTATATTAAACCAAAAATAGGGTTTAAGGACGTCACACAAATTCTACACGTTTAGAGTTTGAAAATTGTTTAGCAGTCGATAATAAAATTTGGATAAAATTGTACTTTATTTTTTGAGCAAACCAACTACAATATGCTACGTGGATTACATAACTTACGCTAGAAATTATCAAATCAAATTGGATTGAATTGAATTGAATGAGAATTAGTATAAAATATTGAAGGGACAAAACTTTAAGCTACGCACAAGTTGCGGAATGAGTTATTTAAAATGTATCCAGATGTGTGGAAAGTGAATTTAAACTAGCCAAGGATTCTCTACTCACCCTTTGTCGTCTTGAAGCCCTGATTGATGGCTCGAGTGGTGCGCACGGCGGCTCGATAGATGCGCCAGTAGAAAAAGAGCATCACGAACATCGGTATGTAGAAGGAGCCCAAAGCCGAATAGAGTACATAGCCTCGATCATTGGTCAGTTCACATTTCCAGGGGCAACTTGTCGCCGGTTGTGGAGCATTCTGAACGGGCGCAGGTGCCAGATCGTAATCCGTGTCAGTAACTGGTGAATTAGTTGTAGTAGTCGTCGTTATGGATGCAATATGAATCTCAGCTGAGCCATCGACTGGCGCAAAATTGGGATCATATGGATTGTAGGCATTTCCATTTGCATTTCCATTTGCTATTCTGTTTACACTTTTCAAAGAGGCTCCAGCCTCTTTATGCTTAATGCTATTGCTATCTATATCTAGTTGCTCATCCTGTGTGCTTGACATTGTGGTGGCAAAGTAAAGCGTATAATTTCCCCGTGTGTAGGTCGGTTGTACCACGGCCTAAAAAATAGAAGAGAAATGGAAATGTGATATTGACTGGGTTATATTAAACGCTTTGTCATCGGGTTTACCCTTATTGAAATTCTAGACTTGCACACGTACCGAAAATTTCCAACTCACACATTGCTCACAACAAGCCAATAAAAATGCAACTTAAAGCGGTTTATTTTGCAAAAGATATTCAACGACGTGTTTGGCATAAATATTATGCCAAGGTGTAGCATACATTTGGGAGCACAAACAGTTAACTCGACTAGGAAACACCCTAACTCAAGGGTTAAAAAGTCGGGCTGAATTTCACAAAGTAAACAAAAAGTCTGATATCTTTTAAAGAATCAATTTTATAGGTGTTAACGATCAAGTCAAATGCAAAAATATTAGGAAAATTAATTTAATTTTTTATTTAAAATTAAATTTGGGATTTCTGGAGCCTTGTTTAGAATTGCTAGTTGTGAATCTTCTTGTATTGATTTGGTAAAACTTTACTTTCTGTAAAAGCTCAGATGCTAAAATGGATATAGACACTTCTGTTGAAGTCATAACTTAAGACACTTTTTGGTTATCCTCGTTTATACTGTTATGGTTATGGGCAATAATAAAGTGGAGAACGTATTAATAAAAGCCACCCCAGAAAAAAGTTAAAAGCTGCGCACAGAATGCCAAGGGCGACTTTTGAGAGTGAGACACATACATATGTGCATAGATGTATATCAACATAGTGTGTCATATGCAGAACAGGCAGGTGAACACACACCTGAGCTGATAGAGATATAGAGAGAGAGAGAGAGAAAAGTATGATATTAATAATCGATACCAACAGGATTTTGCACATAAATCGAGTTGAGAAATGACGCCCATAAAGTGAGTTAGAAATGTAATGCAATTGCAAGTGAAATGCATTCAAGAGATGCATTGATGTGAGTTCTACTTCACAGATGGATGAAAGTTATGTGAATATGCCCAAAGCAGTTCACTGACTGATTTCGATGTTCAACTGCCGTTAAGATATCATATTAACAGAAGCCAACAAGATGTGAGCAGCAATGTTTCCCCTCAAGCCATATGAGATTTATGTGCCATGAACACAATTGTCTGTGTGTATTTGGCCAACTGAATGTCTCCATTAGGCCACAAAGTTGAAACAATATGGCCAGAGAATTTGTTAGTGCCTGGCCTCAGGCTTATCGGACAACAAAAGCAAAGGACACCCACATAAAGTGTTGAAGGAAGTCGTAATTCGTTGGCCCAGTTAGTAGCCATACTCGTTTGAGCTGGGGTTGAGGTTGATCTGATTACCCAAAAAGACATGAATGATGCCGTGCTGTCTGGGTTAGTTTTCTTGTCGCATGTGTAGCACGTTATTATCATTGTCATTACGTAAGTATTTGTGTGCATGTGAGACCAAAACATTCAGACTGACGACAACGACAGACAGACAGACTGAGTCAGGCCAACAAAATGTCAGAGGCTTTCAACATTTTTCGTATTTTCCAGCTATGGTTTGGTTGTGGTTTTTGGCCAGAACTTTAACGTGTAATGGTGTCAATGACAGTCTTATTGAGAACCTTGTTGTCCAAAGGGTTCGTCCAAACCGAGGTCTGGCTGAGGTTTCTTTTGTTGTCATCGTTGTCGTTGTCGTTGTCATTGTCGGTTGCATGCCAAAAACAGCTTTCGCATTTTCAATTTTTACTCAGGCAAAAATAGTTAGTAGTTTAATTTATTGTAGATACTCGAAGCTTCACCAACTTTGTGGTCTACTTACCTTGTGATCATTCCAGCTCACCAAAGGCGGCAAGCAAATAACAAATGAGAGTACCCAAATGCCAGCGATTAAAGACTTGGCCTTCTTCGTTGACATAATGCTGGGATAGGTGACGGGTCGCGTGACTGCAACATATCGATCCAAAGATATGGCACATAGATTCAATATCGATGCCGTGCACATCCAGACATCTACGGCCAGCCAAATGCGGCACCAGACATCGCCAAATATCCAAACCTGGCCAAGTAAAAGAAATTAATAAAAAATAATTTCGATTACATTTGGTAACAACCAAGTTGTTTCTTTTACCAAACCATAAGAAACTTACCTTGAACACCTCCCAGGTGGCCGAAAATGGTAGCACCGCGAGACCTACTAGTAAATCGGCTACGGCTAAGTTAACAATAAAAAAATTGGTAACACTACGTAATTTGTTTGAACAGAAGACGGCGGCAATGACAAGACAATTGCCACCAATGACCAATACATTGATAAACTCGAGTATGGCCAAAGAGATCAGACTCGCCGGTTCCGTCCATTTCACAGATTTAATGAGATCCTCACACTCTGTCTCATTCATGGCGGTACTTTTGTGATGGGTGTATCTTTGTGTTCACCACCTGGAAAAGCCAAATAAATTAGAATCAGTAAAGTTAATGCATAATTAGCCACGTTACCTAGACCGCAAAGCGACGAATATTGCGTGGCCGGCATGCTTAATTAATTTATTAAAATGGGCAATAAGTATACGCTAGCCAAAAATACAACAGTGGCTAGAGAAAAGACAAGAAAACGGGAGACCAGGTAAACTTTTGGTTGTGGGCGAATGATTTCTTAACAATATCAAAAACCTTAATGAATGGCCAGCAAGCAAACTGGCTTACTGTGAACTTTGGATTGATGACTGGCCAATCAGCTTGACTTGTTTCGCAGCAGGACTCACGTAAGCCGGGCTAAAATGCTGCTTAGCTCTGGTTGAAAAATAATTGCAAGTTAAGCGCTTGCGGAAACGGAAGCGATGACATTTCAGCCATGCGAGGACGGCTGAAGAGAGGGAGGCGAGAGGATTACCATTTGGCATTCAGTTGCCGTGCACATTGCAATTTAATTGCGGTAATTGATTGCCGTCATTTTGCGATATTTATTCAGTATACGGTATCACTCGTCGCATGGAATTTATTAATGAATTCAAATGCTTTTGCCTTATCGAGTGCTATCCCCTCATCAAAACATGCTATAATACCAATACAAATTGGTCAGAATAATGTTGAAATTGTCCATAAAAAGATCTCATTCACAATTTCAGCGCTAATCAATATTTGCAGCGAACAGTATTTAAAATTATTTTTGACTTTAATGGTTATGCCAACTACGAGGCACGCGCGCTGCTAGCAACAGCAAACACACGTCTTTCATTTGGCTTGGGTAATTGACGGGCAGAAAAAATTCAAGACACGCAACAAATCGATTAAAATACATATTTGGTTTAAATATGCGTACTCCTACTAATATTCTTCAATCTTGGCTCACTCTTGAGTTTTGAGTACTTTGGAACTTGAGCACGTTTGCTTTCATTTCGCTTCAGAAGCCAAGTAAACAAATACATGTATGTTCTTTACATGATGTTTGATGTGATAGAGTGCACCTGTTATTGTATTGTAGTTTGTTGTTAGTAAAATTCATTGTTCGCATGACAAAATTCAAAACCACAACCAAGACTCCAAGCAAACCTTGGAAAGGTCACCAGAATTGGTAAGTGTAGTGCGCTTGTTGCTGTAATTACTTTTCTATTTCTGGTCAATATTGAATGTCGAAAATTCACTTCCCACAACAATCGATTCAGTGCGAGTCCATTGTCAAGGAGAAATTTGACGTTGGCTACCTCAACAATTACGTAAAGCTGAACAAAACAAGTTTTATCCATTGTTTTCTTGGATCAAAACTAAAGACGATGTATATTCAACTAACTGCATTCAGTTAATTTTGATAATTTGGCATATGCATGGAGTTCAACCAGTTCAATGAAAGCCAGTCTAAATACCTTTAAATCACATTTTAAAAATGACATTCAAATTAAATGTGTTTCATATTAATTTTTATTATTATTTTATTTAACTATTTCCAGATTTCAAGCTAAATCATAGTAAAATATTAGTTTTTCAACGTGTAAAATTTCATAGCAATTTTCTTTGGGTATATTAAAGGATAAATATTCGTATTCTGCCTGAAACTCTTCCCTCGGTGAGCTTGTTTTACGTTTGTAGCGAACTCAAAGTGAACTGAGGGTCGGGTATGCCGCGGTCTCACAATAAAGGCAATCAGCCGCATTGAGTGTGTGTATGTGTGTGGGTGTGTGGAAGCCAGCATAAATTACTTACATGACAAAAAATATGAGCACTAAGAGATACTGCCTTTGTGACTGGGCATGCAAATATTTTGAGGACCAGGGCAGAGCTGAGAGCTGCGACCTGCAGAGGGGTAGCAAGGCAGTCGCTATCAGGCTCGGCAAAGAGATTTTTGTCTTGCATTGAAAATTAAAAGCACAGAAAAGTATACATGATATATGAGAGCTCTGCCATCCTAGTGAAATATTTGTCATTTCATTCGCATATGAGTGCTTTATGGCAGCTAATAATGAAAAATGGCTAAATTAAGTTACAAGTTGAAATTTGCTAACATTAAATTGTTGTGCATATATTAAATAATTGACATTTAAAAAGAGACGTGTGTGTAAATCCAAAAAGCTTTTTCTCCTTTTTTTTCGGCTTTCGCGTGCGACGCATACGCAATTTTGTCCTTTCACGTTACGCATACGCACTGTTGGCGACGGCTTAACCAGCAGCTCATTAAACGCGTAGGCAGAGCAAGGCATGTGTTAAATTTAATTAAAACGGCATAAAAAAGTCGTCTGTATTTCGAAACTGGTTTTTAATTGAGAGATTTTCTGAAGGGGCAAAAAAAACTTCAATATAATGTGCATGTATAGGCAAATACATTCGTATTCAACAGCCTGCTACAGCTCATATTACGCATGTTAATAATCCATATGAAAACTGTTAAAGGCCAAAAGTAAAACGGATTCGGCTCAATACTATTTATTTGCAATTTAGGAGACATGTCTTTCTTTCAATTCCACAAAAACAAACTTAGTTACTAGAGACAGATTGGTTGAGCCATATTTTTGGTGCAGACAGATTTAATACTTATGTAGTGCCAAAAGCCATAAGTAGCTTCATTATATTTCCTTAAGCTGACAAAGAGGTAGCCATTCGAGTTTTGGTAGCCAGGTAGCCAGATTAAATAATAAAATAAACCCATGAATTGTTTAGAAAGATAGAGAAATTGACATAATTAACCAAAATCTAATTTGTTTAAATGAAATCAAATGAAAACTATTTTTTGATTAGAAATATTCTAAACGCTCCTTTGCCACAACCATTAAGCTGTTCTCCCTATTTTCCCTCCAACAAGATCTCGTATTTAAAACACAAAATGAGCTCTGTGCCAATTAGCGCAACATGCAGCGCACATCAACAAATGAGCTGAATTAAGTGCAAAATTTTCAACAATTTGGGGCGCATGTTGAGCATTACACAACAACCACCATGCAAATGCCACATAACGCGCACACAGATACTAATTTTTTGGCAGTGTAATTTGTGGCAACTGTATTTGGCTGTTAGCAGGCCGCAAAACTTTTTACTTGATTCTGATAATTGCGCGAGAATAAAAGTAAGTCAAAATGGAAAAAGCACGCAAAATGAAATAAAATAAATTGTAAGCAAACTACTTACAAAAAACAAAAATTTGTTGACTTCAAGTTGAACTTTAGAATTTGAATGTAAATGTAAGCCTCTTAATGACCAAGTGTCCTCGAGCAGAGATTTGTGCCGGCTATCTGCACTTATATCAAGCATAATAATCAATTATGTAATCTATGTAAATCCCTAAATGCACGAACTACTTTCAATGCAAACACACAAAATAGACAAATTAATACAGAGTCCTGAAACTTGCTTCAACTAATTGAAAGTATCTTAAAGATGTAGCGTAGTTGTTTAACTATTGGTGATTTCTCCTTGAAATCCCCCTTGAATAGTTGCGACCATTGCGTTGCTTTAATGCGCTTTTTACGAGCTGAAATGCGACGTGTGGCGTGATTCGGTGGCGTATACGTAATGTTTACGAGCAACTCTCACACACGAGTGCCACATAAAAGAAGCGCAGCCTGTGGCTCCGCTGCCATTTGTCACAAGTGGCATGTAGATTCATTTCTAAGATGTTATACACATATACACACACTTTTACGAAGCTCTTAGTGCAATAGTAGGCATGCCACCAAATGTGTTGCCTCGCCAGCTGTGTCAACTTGTAACCTTGACAGTTACAATATAATCAATGTCTTGGGCACGTATCAACATGTCAAAGTTGATTGCAACATGCTACAAATACATTGCTGAAATGTGCAACTCACCAAGAGCACGAGTTTACTCGTGTGCAGCAGCAAAGAAAGCAATTGCCACACAGTGTGGCAAGTTGCCTCTGTCTTTCAATTGCTGTTGACATGTGTGTCTCAGTGGAGAATTAAGAGAAGACCTTTTTGTCGAGTTCTTCTCATATACATAGTGTGCAGGATGTGCGTGCTTTCATCAACAGCGGAAACGGCAACGGCAACGGAAATATTAACAGGAAATGTTGCCAACAATAATTTCAACACGCTAAGCGTGACTAATTACACACACGATTAAAAAACCTGACTTACTTATGATGAACGAAACTGTAAAAAAAACAAACACATGATCTACTGGGAGATATCCCGCACTTGACTATGAAATATCCTAGCCATCAATCAGGAATTGTTCTCTGCTTTGAAAACAATTATTTAAGTAATTGAAATTAAGAGAAAGACTAATTTTATACATCTGTATTCCTCATTTATTTTAGCTTTTTAACTATTTTTTTGCAGACTAATTCAAACTTTACTAATGCTTTCTGTGTCATTAAAATACAAAAGTTGTCTATAAAGTTATCGAATTTAAAATTACCAACTTTTAATCAGCATAACTTTTTCACAACTGAATTAATTACCAAATAGTTTTTCAATTTGATCAGTATATATTGATTTAACAATTAAAGTTACTTGCAGTTGTTGGTGGAGCTCAAATTATTTGTATTAATATAAGATGAGGTTAATTCATATTCACTTAAAAAAAAAAAAATAGTTTTACTTACCAGTAGCAGCAGTTTGTTGGGTAGTTGTAACCATGAATTACATTTAGTTCGTTGCTGTTGCCTTATGGCCATATTGTTGTTGTTGTGCTTGATATTGGCAGACACTCGCCAGTTTTAATCCCCCAATAGTGCCGTTCTCGTCACGTGGCCCCCGTCGCCCGCACGTCGTCTCCATTCAGAACACAAGAAACTGTTTGCCTCCCAACTTCGGTGTCTATAGCTTTGGAACTGTAATTGTTTGCTGTTGCCGCGGATGTTGTTTGCTTATGTTACATGTATGTATGTATACAGTACAACAATATGAGGAACGCTTCACTTTGAACTGCACTTGCACTGATATCCTTGGCACTCACAGCAGCTTATTCATCAGACACAATGTTTACACAAATGTTTACACCGTCTGCCTGATAGCTTGGGGGATCTTTCGTTTCTTTTGGCACGAAGTCGAACGTGTCAGTATAAAGTGGGCTTTTGCAAATTGAGAAATTTCACAAATATACTGTTAATAAAAGAGAAAGAAGAAAAAGAACGATGAGAGCATTAGTCAAATGTTGCACAGAGCGTATACGTAATATAGGAAAAGTGCTTTAATAGCAGTTTGTATTAATGTCAACATATTTATGTTGAAACAATGCATTATAAAAGCTGACTTTAAATGTGCATGGGATTATCAAAGAACAACTAAGTGCAATCTGAAATGTAATTGCCGTGCAGCGTAAGCGCAAGTCACCTGTTAATATGACAGCAACAGAGGCAGCAATCAATATTTTGCCATTAGTAAACTTTTGATTGCAATCATGAAGTTTTTCCGAGCACTTGCTCTTTAAAACCGCTTGAAAACTTTTCAAGGTCTGAGGAACTAAATAGATTCATTTTGTTTCTTAGTGGCAATCAATTTTATTGATATTGGAGTGTATTCAAGAGTATTTTCGAAAATGTCAAGTTATTTACTCTGATTAATTTGCCTATCAAGCCACAATGCGGTTGCAGTTTTATTTGGCATATTTTCTACCCATCCAATTTTCATGCATCCATTTCATGCGCTGTCATTTTCCAAATGGCAGAATTTTTCACTTGTCAAGCAACTTGCTCCTTGTGTTCACCAGATTCGAAAATGAAACGTCAAAGTGCAGAGTATGACAAATTGCATTTCCTTTGTTAATTTGTATGCAAAGCTTGTACTGTGAAAATGGAAATTACATTTAACGTTTTCAGTTTTTTTTTCTCCGTCAAACTCAAAATGCGAACAAAACTTTTTTAATTCAACTTTGCTGGGCCTATACAAATTTGAATATTGATAAAGAAAATCAATAACGTGTGACTAATCATTTTTATTTATTGTATGTTATTTATCGCGACAGTTGATAAAATTTATAAATAGTTAAAGCTTTGCTATTAAGTGCACGAAATATCAAAATATTTAATTGATAGTTCCTCGGACTGAATGAAATTTAATTCGCTTGTAATATTCATAATTCTTTTAATAACCGCTATTTAAATACTTTGGTCTGAACTTTGACATAGAAAATAATATGGTGTATACATTTTCTCGCTAAGAATGACGCAATATACCAATCTATGAACTTATTACATTATTCACAAATCTAAAAAAATCAAACAAGAGAACATTTCTAATGCTCTTTGTGTAATAACTTATTTAGCTGTCAGCTAAAGTAATCTGCATCTGAAATGGTTCTGTACGCAAGGGGCGCGCCCACAATTTTTTGTTTGCTTACTTTTATTTTATTAATAATATTCGACAGATAGACGCTTTTCGTCTTCAAATAATTCCATTTGGACAGCTCAGTTAATGACCATGGTCGAGAAGGGAATGCCACAAAATTAATATCCAAATATATTTTCTAATTTATTAAAGCAGCTCATGGCTTATGGCTGCTCAACATGAAGGTATACGACACGGGAATAGGATAGGTACAATTTTATTATCATATTTATATTTATATCAATATTATACAGCTGAGACATCTTCCCTAATAAATTGTTACTGCTTTTATGTCTCGGTCATTGGGACAAGTTAGCTATTGCTGAGCAACTCAAAGGATTTTTCTCTTTCTCTGCACAGTTCAAGCTTACAAGAGTACAATTAATTAAGCTCAATCTAAATGAAACTCCTTTTGTAGTTTTCTTATGCTCCTCCTGTCTGAAAAAATGTTTCTTTCTCAATTTCGTTAGCATACTTTCAGGCTGCATTGAAAAACAAAAGACATGCTATTCTACCTTAGTGTGAGTAATAATAAAGCTAGATTTATGAGCACATAAAAAAATTAAAGCATTGATAAAGAAGCATTATTTGGTATCAGAAGACATAATATAAATTTATATTTATATGACATATAGAATGTATTCTGCTTGAGTGCTAAGCTGTCAAGCAAGAAATTTAAAATGTGCAAGCCCCAATAAGATAAAATGACATAAATATTGCCATTATGGCCCAAAAGTCCAGCTTAACTGCCAGACCGAGCAACAATTGCCAAAATGCCCAAGTTTGCGTGTGTGTGTGTGTGAGTGTTGGTAACAAGGCAAAATCACTCGGCGGCAAAACAGATTGAGATTTAGACTCAATGTCTCGTAAGTGTTGAGCACACAATTCCTATTCCTCCCCCCCCACACCATTTTGTTTTTCCTCATTGCAGCTGTTTACATTCATTTGTGCTTCATTCATTGTATTCTCGCTTGCGTAAATAAGTATGTGTAAAAATTCACAAGCAGAAACAACAACAACAACACGAACAACAAGAGCACAAGTTGCAGTTCGCATTAGTGTGTGTGTGTTTGTCGAGTGCTGTGCGCTTTCCCTGCAAACGCATATGCTATCTGTACGTATGTGTGTGTCTATGTGTGTAGTTGTATCTGTGTGTTTTATGGCTTTCATGCTTATTGCTTTTCCAACTGCACACTCACATACACTTATATGAAGAGCGGCTATTTCGCCTCACACCAACAAAAGGATTTATGTGCCATGCACAATAAAATAGAAAAAAAATGTACACCACTCAGAGTCACACACACACACTCACACACACACATACTCGTATTCGTACTCATTCTTATATGTGTGGCGTTGTCTTTAGCTTTGCATAAAAAATTGGCTGTGAAAACGCTTTGGGCAAATTTGTTTTCTGTTTGCGCACATTTCTCACTCTACTTAAATTTCAGCAAGTTTTCCTTTCATGACGTTTCATGTTGTGTATTTTACTGCCATTTTATTGCTCTCCGCTTTTTAGTTGCTTCTCACACTTAGTTTTCTGCGGCTAAAGAAAATATTTTGTTACCAAAACGAAATTGCTTAAAGGTTTTTTTAATTTTAAATTCTTACACATCAAGTCGCCACTTATTTGAATACTTTTGCTTAAAATATTTTCAATTTAAGCATACCATTGGAAAACCCCATTTTTATTCCAATAGTTGCCAAATGGGGCGTGTCGTTCAATGCTTCATAAATTGGTTAATTGCATGGCGTCGTAATAAACGCATGATTAGTTGCCAAAGGCGGTCGTGGCCATAATGCAAACAGTTAGCAAGTAATTTACATTAAAACTGTTCTTTCAATTAACCTAATTGTAACTAAAATCAATAACAAAAGAAACGCTGCCAAATTGATTAATTTGAATATTCAAAACACACCCACAAACAAAATTCAAAGTGAATTTGTCATTGTCATTGCAAAAACACAACTATATATTGGAAAGTCGAACTGCTAGAACAACGGAGTAGTTTTTGAAAGCTGACATTGAAAACGAAATGGAAATTGAAAATTGAAATTGAACAGAGAATCCAACAAAATAGAGAGAACTGCCAAATTGATGAGTTGTTGCCAATTCCGACTGCCAATCAATATGACAAAACAACTGAAATCAAATCCATAAATTGCAATTTATTTTTCCATGTGTTTTATTTTACTTGATATACACTTACAGAGTATAAGGAATATGTCACCTTCTTACGCTGCTTTTTTTGTGCTTAGAAGTATGAATTGTCAGTTTTTAGCTCGGGTGATGTTAATGTTATTACATTCTCAGCTCATAATGTAGCATTGGTTGTGTATTGTAAGAGTATAATTGCTTCGCCTACTTTGTCTTTTTTTGCTTAATAATTTAACATGCAAATGCAGTTTGTTATCGTATCAAGAAAACAATTTATAGGCCAACAAATATATGTACATATAAGCGCCTCAGGCGTGGCTGGTAGCCCCCAAAAAGGAATTTGATTTATTTGTCTGTCTCTCCGTCGATCTGTCTGTCTGTCGTTTGACAGCTTTTACATTTCATTTAATGGCAGATGACTTTGACAACACAAGTAACAACAACCAGCAAAGCAATGACAAAACTAAATGACAAATTATTAAACTAAGTAAAAAAGAGAATCATGCAAAATTACTTCCTTGGTGTGCAATTAATTTCGGGCGTGACTCAAAAAAGTTACCTTCATTAATTAACATTTTCGTTTTAGACTCGTTTTTCGACTTCTTGCAATGGAAAAGTTGCTTAAAAAATAAAAAATAAATGGTGTGTGTGCAGTTCATTTGGCACGTTTCGAGTATAATCCCAGTCCGAGTGTCATTCGTTAAAAGTGAAAAGTAAAAAGAAGTAGGACGACGACTGTTGGGATATCCAACTGCGCTCGACTGTCTGGGAAAGCTCATTTCCGTTTTATATTTAAACACTTGAGGCTAAAATAAAGAGGCAAGAAATGAAGAAGCAAAACGAAAGACTGAAGCAAAGGAAAGTTGTTGCCTATAGCTAGGTATACATAGTAGAAACGGAGATGGAGGTGTTGTGGGTGTTGGTGTTAGTGTTGGCCATGGTTAGCAAGTGGATTTTTAAATTAGTTTGTAGTCTCTTCCAGACCTATGCAGCTAAGTGTGGAGCTGTCGAACGAACTGTTTGTCGTTGTCCTTTGGGCAAATGGACTTCCACATCATTGGCTGTGACATTTTGGTGCTTATTTAAATGAATTAAGTGATTTTTCAAGTGCTAAGCTCGCCACGAGCTTCAAACTCATTTCCGCCTCTGCTCGCATTTTCTTTCTTTTTATTTCAAATGCTTTTTTTCCCCTCGAAAAAGTTGGCTCTTTAAGCTTCATTTGGCATCCATTTTTTATGGCAACACTGCAATGAGCTGTTTATTTACAGGCAATCAAAACTTTAACAACCGCTAGCAATTTGCCCAGCGGATCTTTACGACATTCTATCTATTTGAGTAAGAAGAAAATATTCTAGCAAAATACCAAATATAAATAAAACTAAAGCAAGTTAAACAAGTGCTTTCAGATACCCTATACCTAATTTGATATATTTAGGTACAAAAAAAGGTAAAAGTCTGAGATTAATATTTAAACTTAAATAAGGACAAACTAGATAATTTAATTTCTTTTTCTAGTTCCTGCAGATATTCTATAACCAATTTTAAGAGTAATATTACCGGAAGGTAAAATAATATAAGTGTATCTGCTAGAGTTATGGACATTTGTTTCCTATCCAATCTTTGTTTTATGCATGCCCAGAATATATATAAATTAAATCACTACGAATTAGGTGTACGCATCGTAAAAAAACGTGTTAAAGATATTGTGCAGATACGAATATACATATGTAAGTATATACGAGTATATGTCCATATATTTCGTTTCTGTTACTAAATTCATTTTGTTGTTGGGCAAATTTTTGGCGTTCTTGGCTCACGTGTCGTATGCGCAATGAAGTTTTGTGCGAGCCTTTGTCATTGTTTGTTTTCGCTTTCGTTGCCAGCCTGAATGCTGTTACATAGCCCATACGCCACGTGTGCCATGCGAGCCGTGAGGTGACAAAACATTGCAATAAAGTTGCAAAGTGGCACGAAAAACGCGAAACGCTTGAAACAAGCGTACACAATCCGTGAAAGGGTTCACTTTGAAGCCCCTCAGCTCGTTTCCCTTTCCTCGTTTCTCGACCCTCTTAGACACCTTTCGCTTTGTTGCCTTCTTACCATCTTTAGGCGGCTGTATTCGTGCTCGAGCTGTTTTATTGTTATGTTATTGTTATTTAATGCCAACTTTAATGCCAGCACACTAACTGCAGACACCTAAAACAATTTTATAACCACCTCATAAATAAGTAGATTTCAACTGCTTTCCTTATACGTGAGTGCAACTCTCTCTCTTTTCCTCTCTCCCTCTTGCTCTCTCCTTCTGTAACTGATAAAGACTGCAGCAGTCTGGGCAGCCACCCAGTCACCAGTCACCAGTTACCGGTTACCAGTTCCCCAGTCTGTAGTTTCCACTTCCAATTCCCCCACACACTCTCACATTCGCCATACATTTCTCACATTGAATTTAAATATTTTTTTTGTATTTGCTTTTGTTTTTGGTGTTCCAGTGGACTAAAGAATCTCGGGTTTCATTACCTTATGCACGTAGGCTGAGAGTGTTGTCAAAGTTGTTTTGTTGTTGTCTTGCTTGTTGCTTTAAACAATGAAATTATTTAGAAATTTGCATGCATATCGAGAGATTACAAAACTTGAAGAACTTAATTCAAGTGCTTAAACTAAATGTCGTCTGCTCTTGACAAATTCTTTTGCCACTCTGTCAGTGAATTAGTTAAATCACGAGAAAATGCTTTTATGCTCATTAGCCGTATTTATTCTGTATAATATATTATTAATAATGCTTTGACCTATCACCTACGACACTTACAATTTCAACGCCTGACCTTTTCTGACTCACATTTTGTATTCTTATTATCTGAGCCCTTTTCGTCAGTCAATTATAATTACGAGATCTATGTCAATGTCACTTGCTGCAAATGAAATTTCCATTTTCCCTACCAAACATCATACGAAATTCGAATAATAAAATCGTGTTAATGCTTAAAAAAAAGCTTGAGCTGTTTATTCAAATCTTTCTTTTGATTGGCTGGGACATTTCAAGGCAGTTTATAGAACAAACCATCAAAGAAACAAATCTTCACACAAATCTGGCCGAGTTCAAAAACTCGCATTAGAATCTCGATTAATGAGAACCGATTAATCAATGCTATATTTCTTTTAAAACTAAACAGTCATTTTCAGATAATGTTTCAGTGTTAACGTTAAAATGTTAATGTTTATCACTTAGTCAACTCACTTTTACTTAAGCCTGTCAAATCTGATATATCAGTTGCAAGTTTTATTGTGCTTGTTTTGGAAGATTCATGTCCAGAATAATAACCAAAAAATGGTTGAGAAAATGAGCAACGTTCCTGGATATATGGTGTTTACCCATTGCAAAGTCACTTTAGCTAATTAGACTACTGGAAAAATTGTAACAAAATCTGTTACAAAATGAGCACGTGCCAATTTCAAAGCCACAAAATTGCACATACAACAATACGCGTATTTCTTTAATGGCCTTTTGTAATATGCCCTTCTGCCTTGTTGCTAATTACGCCGTAAGCTGTGTCAAAAAAAAAGGCGACGAAAAGTTTTCCAGTCGAGTGGGTTCGAATAGATGGTGCCCTGTGCAATAAATATGGTGAAATAAGATAACCCAATAACCTAAACATTTTTAATAATTATTTAAAAATTTTAAATATTCTTCAGAAGTTGCTAAATAACTCTATGTTTATTTTTAAATACAAATTACAGAATAACTCATATTAATAATTTTTAAAATCAAAGTTTAAAAATAATAGTTACTGTAGAACTTTTAAATTTAAAATCAAAAGTGTAAGTTTATTTTAAATAGGATCACTAGCATATTTTGGTAGCTTTTCGATTTTTAATTTAAATCTCTAAGAACCTCTTTCACTCATTTGATGTAAACAGGGTAGAACAAAAATATATTAACAATGCTTTCGTCACTAAAAAAATAAACAAAAAATTGTAATTAGCTGGAGTTGCGGATTTACGGCTGAGAGCAAAGCGCAATAAAAATCATTCAGAATCGTTGCACTTGAGAGTTCAGCCCTGAAAACGATTCCAAGCCCAAAAACAAGAGACGCCTATTTGAAATATCAATTTGCATAACTAAACGCCGTTGGCAGCTGAACAAAAAAGTGCGTTTAGCTTGAGCTCAGATCGAGACTTACCTGCATAAATCATTGCGGTCGCGATCGCGATCGTGAAGTCGAAGGCGATTCTGGGCGAGATTAGAAACGCCAAATTGATTGAAAATTCGGTCAAGTTTTTAAGTGTTATTAAGCCGCAGTTGCTGATGTTGATGTTGTTGTTGTTGAGTTTGATATTGTTGTTGCAATTGTTGTTGTTGCCTCTGCTGATGCACTTTACTGGCGGTAACCGGCTTGACAGTTTGTTTAATAATATTTGTGTTTTTTTTATAGCTTTTTTAGGCTGTTGTCTCTTTCGCTCTATTTGTTGTTGTTGTCACGCATTGAAATATTGCAAACGTACATGTTTTATAGTTAACTGCTCAATAGAATAAATTGTTTACTTATGCTGGAAATTCAACTAAAATATAATTAATTTGTTTGCTGTAGGAAAACTAATTTATGGCAAATTATTTATTTGCTGTCATGTCAAATTCATTGAAAGATTCGGTAAAAATATTTATTAACTGTCTCAATTATTATAGATTTATTAAGCACGCACAAAGCTACAAGTCTATTAACAGAAACAAATTAAACATTTCCCAAAAAATGCTGTAATTTATTCATTTAATTGTTGTTGCTGGTATTCAATTTCTGTCACTGCTTTGTTTATGGATAATTATCTGGCATTATGCAAATTATGGAACATTTAAAACAATGAAATAATTTCCTAACGATGCTTATTGCTGAAAACATAAAGAAAAACACACATATATATGGCTTAAAAAAATTACAACACGCGAAACACAATAAAATCACATAAAAGACATTTTACACTTGGCATACGAGCAAGCGCCAGTGAATGCAAAACAAGTAAATCTGAGTACATAAGTGCACTCACTTGCAAAAACACTCGAATCTCTTTTTGCAATAATTATAATTATTTTTCTACATATAAATATATATTTTTAAAAATATATGAGTATGTACGAATTTGAACTGTTGCTCGCCAAGATATTTGTTGTCTGGAGCACGTAGCAGCTGTTGCTGTTTTGCAAATGTCATTGGCCGAGCTGTGGTCACATTTGAATATCATCTGGGAATTATTGCAACATTTCACAGACATTACTCATAAACAATTCACTTTGAATATCAATCCTTGCACTTTTGTTCAACACGAGGACTCGACGACAACTAAATGAATGAAACGGAAACACGGCTGCGATCAGAGCTTCGTTGCACGACAAACGAGCGCTCTTCTGACTTCGGCCCCAGCACCCACACACAAAATAGACCCACACACACTCACAGACTCGCACGCACGCACTTACGTATTCAATTGTACCGTTATGCACTATTTAAAAATGGCGACCAACCTTAACGTTTTGATGCGTTGCACAACCAACGCGGCGGCATTTTCAACACAAACTGATTGTCGATTCGATTCATGTTGTCGCTTCAGCCACAAGCGGAACGTTGTGGCAATGGAACACCGGAATGGAATAGAACGGCGAGTTTTCCAACACGGCAAAACAGCAACACTCGCTGCTGGCATTGCCGGCGACAGCGCTGCCTGCGAGTGCTGGCAAAAATCGCATGCGAGAAACTCAAAGATGACGAAAGTACTTACGATTGTATCGATAAAGGGGCTAATTAGGCACATCTTCTTTTTACTTAGTTGCGTCGGATATATAGGCGGAATTTCGAGTCAGAAAATTTTCTTTGATACGCGGCTACTTGTTAGCCATTTGACGCCGCACATTTGCCAACTGAAGGTCACAACTGATGGCATCGAAAGGACGCATAATAAATTGCGAGCATCAAAAAATTTGTTTTTAGCCAGCAATGAGGCAGCAATAAGGAAGAAGAGCTAAGCAAAAAAAAAGGAGCAAAGGACACGCACTGCTTACAAAAGTGTGAATTGTGTGGCAAATTGTGTTGGGTTTTCCGTTTTGACGCTCCCTTTGCTTTATTTGCAATCTTACTTGATGATAAAGTTGACATTGTCAATTTAGCAAATTTCATTCTTCGTGGCCTTTTTTTGTCACATCTCTTTACTACTTTTGTTAACCAGTTTTCCATTAGGTGGTGAAAGCTTTGATTGCGTCTGTTGCCTTTTGGATTTTAGCAGCCGATTTGATTGCATTACGTAAGAGGGGATTATAGCCCTTAGGAGTGTTCTGGTTAAAATGACTTAAGTGTTACAAGGTAAATAAAATTTAAAGTAAAGTTGCAAGCATTCGATGGAACTATTTTAAGTAATCTTGTAAGAACATAAAATCAAAGTTAGTTGAATTTTACTATCCATCAATTTACAACTGTAAAAATAATATTTATTCAATGCAAAAATTAAATGAATACAAGAGTTAGACTTTTATTTATCCATTTGCTTCGACTTGTAACTATTTACTTTTTTCTCCTCAACAATTAGTTGGGTAAATCATTGACATTTGTTTGTTCTGAGCGCCCAACTGGAAGCTCGCCTTTGTCACGCCCAGTAAAACACACACAAACACACACACTCAGATACAGCAAGGATTCATCTCTAATTAGGATAAACAGCTGTTGCCAAATTAATTACATATGATGGGCACATGACCATTAACACGGACCGCCCACTGCTCATCAACAAATGTAACCTTTATTCGGACTGTCTGTCTTCGAACAGCCAACTCCCCTTTTATCCATCACTCTCCTACCCTTTCCCTGCATCCCCTGCTTCAACAAATTTATTCTCTCTAATCAGAATGGTGGCTCGTTCGCATTGTATCTGTAACTGGCAATCCCCAGGCTAGCAATAAATCTTACAATCAGCTGTCGAGCTAAAAGATACTTTAGAACTCGTCGAATGGCCAAAATGGCAACTCAAACTGCAGTTTCTCCTTTCTCGTTGAACATAAATTTGCATAAACAGCCAGGAAAATCCACTTGAACGGTGCAGTTGGTAGCCAGTCTGTAAGTCACCAACGAAAACTGCTGACTGTCTTTTTGGCTCACAAAGTACGAGTAGTTTGGTAAATAGTGGTTGAGGGAGAGTTGGGAGCTACTGGGAGCTGCACAGGTGCAATCTGATATATTTTATGCTGCTTTGACGCGAAAATTCCTGGCCTGGAGCAAAGTCAATGCCATGATCTTACTCTCCCTTTGGAGCGAAGAAGGAACTTAAAGCAGCTGTTAAAATATTTGCACAAAACTTTGTTGCATTCTGTACAAAGTTTATAGCTTCGCCTCTAGTTCTTCTTTACATTATTGCTTCACTATTCTTGTTCATAACCCAAAAATTTCTTATAATCAACTTATCTGACGATTTCGCAAAGCTGATTACGCAATTTCTTACTTTTTATACTTTCCCGCTAGCAACTCGTAAAAATAGCTTTGGTATTTTATGGTATTTGAATTTTCCATTCTTTTTTACCATGCTATCGATTTGCTACTTAAAATCTTAGGAGACACAATCAGACTCAGTTGGGACTCAGGTTCAGAGTCAGTTTTTTTTTTTAGATACGAGTTTTTCATTTTCTATTATTGTTGTGATTGAATGTCCATGTGAAGTTCTTCAATTTGTGTCCCAAAGTTTATTTCGATAGGCTTTAAAAATAATCTTTTTGTTTGTCAGCAAATTTATAAGAAATTCAAATTTACTTTAATTTTAAAGATTTGTTCAGAAACTAAAAAATTACAAGGATTCTTTCCAAATCTTGATTAATCTCAGTGAATTCATCATTGTATAAGCTGCTTAACAAATTGCATAACATCATTTGGAATATTATTTCCCTACATTATCTTGGCACAATTGACTTTTGGTGTTTTTCTATTATTACGCCCTTCATTTCGGGTCTTAGTGATTGTATGCGTTGGATTTGTACAGTTCTGCGACAGGTTTTCGTTTATCGAATTTGATTGAATCCCTCCCCTAATGCGACTGTTTTGCTGGCGCTTCTGTCACTCAAATGCAAACACCTGTAATAAATATTCGTTTGTCGTTTCTGGCTTATGCTCTGCCTTCGTTTCGCTCGGTTATCCTGCGTTTCTGGTTTTTCTGGCCGCCTGCCAGATACATTTTGCTTGATTTTCCATCTGAGTGCACAGCCAGAGCAAGAACGGCAGAAAAAGAAGAATAAAAGGACGAGCCGAAGATTTGATACACTTGCAGAGCCCTGTGTTCAATATTCTATCCGATCGTTCCAAAGGCAGCTATATGATATAGTAGCACACTAAAACATGATCTGCCAGATTAGTTGAGATATCACAAGAAATAAAAAGTTGTTCATACTAAACATACATTTTTGGCTGATAGTTTCGATGGCAGCTGCATGATGCACTGTCTATATCTTAACTTACGTTATCATCCTGTTATATTTATGTGTGTCATGCCCTCTGCCAGGGTATAACGAGATGAGAATGAAAGTGTCTCGCTGGCATGTTTTTATATGGAAACTTAACTCAATTTCCATTTGGATAAATGTCAGAATGGCAGGACCATCATTGGACCAACGGCTCGAAAAGAAGTGCAGCCACGCACTTGGTGTCAAAAGCACTGAACACAACTGAGGGCTAAGCGAGTTCACTGGCCACAGTTAGGGCCGTTTAATGCCCCAATTCAGTTGCACATGTTGCACGGCGAAATGTAGAATATATGTATAAATATGTGTGTATGTTTTGTATACACAATTATCACGAGTAACGCCAGCTGCTGAAAGAAGAACATTTTGCTCTGCTCTGCTCTGCTCTGCAGTTGCTGCTTAATTTAGCTCAATGGAGCTCAGCTTTTTGCTCCTCTTGATTATGTTTCCTTCCTGCTACAAATTGCAGCAGGATGCCACCGATAGATGGCGCACTTTCATTCTCACAGCAGCGTGTCACAATTTGCGCACATCTGAGCACTCAGTGTGTGTTATTAATTGCGTAATTTGTTTATTAATACACAACTGAGCACACACACACTCTCACACACTCACACACACATATAAACACCTGCAGTGGCCACCTTTCATAATGCAACTGTAAGCCGGCCAAGGCTGAGCGCCCGAAGGATCCACTCAAAGAGAGCATAATAGAGAGACAGAGGAAGATTGAAGGGACTGTGTGTTTGTGATGGGGGCATCTATGTATGTGCCTCATCTTCGTGTTGCAGCCACATCATAAAACGATTTTCACACAGCCACAGTTTGTGGCTTATTCAACGCAATTACGAAACTCACCGGCTGCCTCGACGCCACAGAATTTAATCACATTTCAACAGTGCAACACACTCAAAAGTAGTGTGCACACTTTACTGCCAAGTGTTTGGCTTGCAATTGAAATATTTTGCTTCAACATTTCTTCCACACACACACACCTTTTATGAGCTGGGCAAACGCAATGGGGAACAATGGGGAGTTGACTTGTTGGGCATAAATCAATTTTTATACTCCTGTGTTGCCACTTCAGCAACCTTTTCCTTTCTGCCAGTTCTCCGTCTCGCTTTAATTGCTGCACATGGAAAATTCTAATGGCAAACACGAGCGCACGTCCTTTTTAGCTTTTTGCCTGAGGAAAAGGCGAAAAGCTGGCAACAGTTTAATTAAATTATACAATAATTGCCGGCGTCTTATTAGCACAATTACAGACACTGCCACAGCGGTAACCAAAACAAGGACACGTGTCCTTGCAAAACACACACATCTACCCTGGAACATGATGCCTGCTCCTCAAGAGGAAAAGTCAATGGCCTTTGCCCAAATTGACTTTAATTCTGGGTCTCTATGTGTCACTCAAATTCATTTACTCTAAACTTCAGACATCGTCATGCCAATCCAATTTCAAATAAATTAATTTGATGATTTGGAATTCTACATGATGATGCATCTACATATCTAAGATTAAGGACGATTTAATACTACTTAAATGTTTCCTGCTAATTTTTTAAAGAAATTATTATTACATTTAATTTGCTGTTCTTAAATTAGAGTACACTAGGAACTACCTATAATTAAAGTAATAAATAAATATTACAAAAATTGTAATCAGTAAAAATCAGTAAGTTCATTTAGTTGCTTGCAGTCATACCCACCTATAAATACGCCTACAGGGTATAGCCAGGCGAAAGCAGAACAGGAATCGATATAAATTCAAATATTGTCAAGTGCAGAAACCAAACATAACATGAAAGTCACAACTTTGTTGCAGTTCACAAATATCTAAAGGTCAAAAGTTGCCCTTATTTGACCTTTTGATATTTGACAACTGTAAGAACAACTGATATAAACAAGAAAATAATATGGAAACAAACTGAAGAATAAAAGGACCATAAGAATTTGACGTAAGTTATGACGAGTATTTATGTCGATCACGTAATTCGTCAGAACTGAAGTACTTGCATACCGTACACTGATTAAAAGGAGCCAACAACGGACACAATCGTACTCTACAGAAGTGGCAATAACTTTATCACTAGCATATGCCAATATTGCGTATACGTCACGTGCGCATTTGAATGGCATGCAACTTGCGCTTGCCTGTGGGCAGTGGCAGCATGTGGCAAGAAGCAGGACCGGCATATCAATGATTGCCGAACAAAACAGGACTAAACACACGCAGGTAGACAAACACTCACTTAACATTCACAAACACTCCCACACACTCTGAAACATCAGTTGCAGCCTTACGGCAAGAAGTTTTCAATTGCAGCATCTGCTGCTGATTGTTGGCCAACAGCAGCTGCAACTACCAAGAAAAATGAAGCCAATACAAAGCACAGACGCCCAGGGCGTCGAGTGCATTAGATGAATAATAAAAGCACTTTCAGCAGAATCACTAAGATGCGCTCAAATTCAGCTCGTCAGCCCTTGCAAAGGATTTGCAGACGTCATCATGGCACGTCATAATTTGCGCATTGTGTATACCAAGTTGAGCTCGAATTTTGCCATATTTTTGTTTGCATAATAAATTACATTAATTTGCGTATGCTTATAATCACATCAGCGTAATTTATTTTACTGACCAAGAGGCTTTCGATCTGACAGCCGCCAAGAGCGTGAATATTCAATACAATTCCACTTGGCCAAAATCCTGTTTAAATAGCTATCGCTGCTTGACAATTATGCTGCATAATTTTGACAACAGATATTGGCACAGCAAAATTACGATTCATATTATTCGCAGCGTTGCACAGTGGTCTGTTTGGTTATTCATTGAAGTGTTTAATTTTAAAACTTCGCCGATATTGTTTGATTCATCGATAGATAATATAACACTCGATTTTATGTTATATTTATTTGGTTGATTTTTGGGAGAATACATTTGCCTGACAACTTAGTTTTCAGAATAAAGTTTGTATATATTAGTTGACAAGTTATTAAATAATCCGCTATCAAATGACTAAAGGAACCACTGTGCGTTGTTGGAATTTTGAGTGGCATTGTGATTGTCACTGGCAGCCACACAAAGGCAGTCACAGCTCGACAAACAACTCGACAAGCAGCTCGTCAGACTGTCATTGCCAAAGGCACCCACAAAACGCACACCTGTTGGGATTTATTGAGGGACTGAAATCATTGGCCATGAGCATCTGCATCTGATGGATGCTTCTCTGCCCACCCGGGGAGCTTTAATGAAAATAAATAAAGGCATGCTTTAATACCATGCGCCCTTTGTGGACATCGTGGTGATTTTATCAAAATTAACCTTTTTTTTTTGCTTTGTGGCATTCACCTGTTGCAATTTCCGCTTGCCACAAAGCTTTTTGTTAATCAAATCCCAACAAGAAATGTAATTTATTAAAAGCGCACAAAGGACCAACAATATACTCGTACTGACAATGTTAAAGCAGACAGTCGACACGGCCAAATACAATTGGGATTAAGTTTTTCCAGCTAAAGAGGCAGAACGTGATGTCATTGATTGGCAAAGTATAGGGGAATTTCAGACTGTTGTTGAGATTCGCTAAAGCAGATGAAAATGTCTGAAATGTTGTGAACTTACAAATAATTTATAACAAGCAATTTTAAAGTCAAAGTTTACAGCATAAAGGATGTTGAATAACTTGAATATACTCGAATGAGTACTCATATGTGTGAGTAAGTGCTTTAACACAACCACATGCCAAACACAAAACCTATAGAATGGGATGGAATGGGATGGAATGGGCCAAATGCCGCAAGGCAACCCATGGACACTTAATGCAAACTAACAAGCAACCAAAGCAGCCCAACTGAAGCGAATCCTGAAGAGAAGTCGGGCTAAACAACAATAACCGGCAAGAGCCAAGATCCAAGAGCCAAGACAATAATGGCTGGCAAAGTGAAGGCAAAGGCATCTGAAATTCTTGAGCTTATCAACGGGCCGACGCCGGAAGCTGTGAAAACATTCATACATATTTACACGGCTCGGCTGCTGGTGTTTGAGTTGCAAGGTTGGGGCAGCTGCCCCATTGTGTGTCAATCTGCTGACTTGGTGTGTATCGTCGTGTGCTCATCAAATTACGTATTCAGCAGACAGACAGTCAGTCAGATAGTCAGACGAGCTGACAGACAGACAGAGAGACTGGCAGACGTGCAAACAAACGACTAATAAAAATTCCTTTCCTTGAAATTTGCCTGCACTTTGTTTTAAGAATCAACTCAGCAACAACACCAACAACAACTACAACCTCTGTTGTATTTATTCAATCTATTTATTTAACTGATCGTCAGGCAACTTCCTTTTGTTTGCATGTAATTAAACTAAAGTAATTGTTTTAATATTCATTCAACAGTTTTGACTTCCACAACAAATTCGAATTCATTCCATCAGTAGAATACTCGTTGATTGGCAGGCTGCAAATTCGATTTCTGCATAAAAATTCCCATTTACAATATTGTAATTACAACGTTAATAACTTAATGCAATTGACATCAATTTCTTGAGCCCGGAGAATGTCGCCTGTCGCTCGGCGACGCTTTCAATTCAGCCCAAAAAAAATCAATCTTAACTCGATTAACGCCTCGGCAACAGGCAAAGTCCCGCAAGGAAATGGACTGGCGTTTTTCCCTCAAAGTTTACTCAGCAATTTTCACACAAACTTGAAAGATTGGAAAGTAAGTGTAATATTTGAAATTGTAAAAAAATGTAGATTCGATTTAGTCAGCGGACTTGATTCATAAACCTCTGAGCCTTGGTTTAATTTAATAAACAAAAACATGTTTTATTTCTTATAAGTATTCCAATATATATACTTAAATTTATAAAGAATCTAGCCTTAGATAAAAATTATTTTATTTAATTTTAATTGCTTCAAAATCTATCTCATTGGTTAAAAAACAATGGACACTATCTTAATAGTGGCCCCTGGAAAAGCATTAAAGTTGGCTTCAGAATTTTCTAAATTTAATTTTAATGCACTTGGAAATTTGAGTAAGCTCGTAACAGGACTTGATATACTCATAGTCACATAAATTTGCAGAGTTGAACACAACTAACGAGGCAGCGTCACGTAATCAAGAAACTCGTTACAATGTCAGGCATCTATCATGGAAATTGAACTCGCCCACGTCGTGGAGAGACAACTCTTTAGCTGAGAGTATGTATCAAGTGCATGCGTTGCCAAATCTGCACAGCGTGCGTAGACTAACAATACGCACTGTACTCATAGCATCGTAATGACACGCCATAAATAAAGTCTAACCAAAAAAGGCAAATCAACCTGTGCGCGATGCTAGTTGACGGATCAGCCTAAGGCCAACAAGAAATTGAGATCCTGCGGGGCAAATTGTCGCATAGCCGGATGAAAGGATATACGGGAATGGGGTGACTGATGACAAACGCGACACTGTCGACGCCACATACGTGCATTCATATACTAGGTGTTGACATGTCAGTTAGCCAAATGAGGGTAGACAACACGAAAGTTGCCAGAAATTTAATGCCATTGTCAAGTTTTCAGTGCCGTCTCTTTAAAACTAAGCCGCAGACAGGTCATTAGCTGGAATAGGTTCAGCAGACAGGGCCTACACAGCTGGCGGTCTGGCCAATTGCCAAGTCGAAATAAATGACCTTTGTGGACACTCCCCGATAATAAATTTCGGCAATTTATAGAACAATTGCTGTTGGCTGCTCGAAATCTGTGCAGGACATTATGGAATTCATCATTTCATTCGTATAGTAGACGATTCTAGACTCAATCGCATAGATTTTATTACGGCTTAAAGGACCTTCGGAGTATTGCCACCAAATCAACCGACAAACTGTCCGCATGTTGGTCAAAACGACAAAACGACAATCGAGAATGTTGAAAGGGAAAAAAAATCCAACTACATTGCTCGTAAATGCAAAAAGAGATGGAAAAGAATAATAATAATAATAATAAAAATCGATTTAAAACAGGCTCCAATTGAAATTGAATAACGGAAGCCAACAGTGTGTGGCACTAGGCACTCTATGTCTGCCCCATTGCAGCATCCGCCCTGTGGCACGTTGTCATTTGATAACCCATTGTGGCAAATGCTTCTCACCGAGCGCGCAAATTGAAAAAAGTGTCATAGAGTGCGAAATGGCAAAGGGAAAGGATATGACCTTATCCTTTCAGCTAGTGTTAGGCAAGGGACACGTGGTATGAGGCAGAAGGCAAGTGGCAAGTAGAAAGTGGCAACTGACAACCGACGAACGTGTGAAATCCAAAAAGGCTACCCTGTCTCTGATGGCGCGTGTCCATTTTGTGGCTGTCATTGAACATGAAAACCTAAGCAGAATATCAAAACCACAAAAAAAAGATCGAGTTGGAAGAGCCACAGTCGAGCAAACTCGACTATGAGAGACCCTGTACTTATTCTGTAAAATAAAAGCAAATGAAAGATAAAAATAGTCGATATATAGATTTCTGATAATAAGTTCTGATATAAGTTATATATAATTATTTATTTATAATATACAAATTTTAAATGCAATGGTTAAAAATAAATGTTGGCTTTAAACCTAAAACTTCCATAAATACCATGATATTTATCCGATCAATAATTAAACAAAACGCATCGCTTTTGGCAAACCTTATAGACCCCTTGATACATTTCAAGGGCAGGGTCTACAAATGAGAAGTGAAACCCAAAGAAACGAGACGAACTCGTTTATGCAATGCCAATGACATGGAACTCGGTGACGAAGTCTCAATTAGTCTCATTATTGAACTTTTCATCAGGGGTCAGAGACCACAAACAGTTGACCGAAGTGACATGAAATGATACTTTGATCGAGCTGTCTGCCAATTGATGGCTCAGCGCTCATTAAACCTGTTTCCTTCGACTCAATATTCATGTTCGTGCTTAAAAATTACATTTAAGCCAACTCAAAAACCTCGCTTGTTAATGTAAAGTGAACTTTTCTGGCGACATTTGGCATTTGGGACACTTAAGGGTTGGCAACGGCACAGACAGCTAGCTTCAGTCAAGCGTTAAGATAAAGGCCAAGTTTCTGGGCCGCACCTTTAGGCCATAGCATGTTAAAGGTCAACTCACTGGCGCTAATAAACTGCAGCTCCTGCACATTTCTAGGAAAAACTGCAACTGAAAGAGAAAGATAAAGAGAAAAGGAAAATAAAACTGAAGCGGAAACGGAAACGGAGACGTGACTGCCAGAGAATCGAGCTTATCAGCTTTGTTGTCTTTATGCATCTCTCGCTTTCGTTGGCATACGCTGCGTATGCGTAACACCATTTTTAAACATATTTAACCCCAAAATTTGGAAGGTTCTGCATTTTCTTTAGCACACACTTAGCATATTTCTCGTAACGCGCTTAATGGGCTCAATAAACATGCAAGTGAATATACTCACAGTTCCAGGAAGAACACAACAAACGTTCACTCTCATACCATCCTGGTTTTGGGATTTACCGAGCGCGTGCTCCTAAATCTCAACGATACGAAAGCCAACTTGAAATCGAGGCACAGCGTTTAAGATTTAAATTAAATATTTTTCTAGTGAAAATCCAAACTCACATAGACGATTCAGAGTATTACCCTTGCGTCAACTCATTGCTAGTCCATCCCACAACTTTTCTAGAGTTAAGAATTGTGTTTAGGCATTAAATGAAAGGAGATTCGGTGGGGCAACTTTTTTGATTGGGTTATGCTGTTTTCCAGGGCCGCGTGTGCCGGCTGTTTGGGTTAATAAAATATGCAAATATCCAAGCATCCAAAATTAAGTTTCGCTTTCGGTTTACAAACCCTTCAGACCCGACATGAACTTTTTGGGGGTGTGTCACAAGATGGAATGACAACCAAAGTGAAAGTGAATGAGAAATGGAAAGTGAGAGAGGGAGCATCGTTCTTACTTTGACGCAGTAGAGCAACATCACACATACGCACTGTTGACTTAGCTAACTCTTGACTAATAATCAAATTACTACAAATAGCTGAAAGTTTTCAGCACTTGTCACGCCTTTTATCTGCGAGCTCTCCTAATGACAAAATCGTGTTTCCCATCTACACACAAGTCGTCTAATTTATTTATAATTATCACGTTATGTAGTTAACATAAAATATGTTAATCAAGTTATGTGTGAAATGAACACATGTAGACAACTTGTTGCTAAGCCCTGTAGATTAAGCTATTTTAGCAAATCTCATCAAGATGCCTAAGGAACTTTCAAGTTTTAATGGTACTAGTCACAAATTTCATTTAATTATTGGAATAGTCTTTCATTCAATTGACTTTCATCTTTCAAGTAGACAAACAAAGTTTGTCCAGAACAGGATACGGATGCTTAGAGGCTCAAAGGATGCACGTCCAAGGATGCGATTTCTATCGCAATTGTGCGGATGTCGATGTTGAAACTTCACCTCTCCCATGACTCTGCTGCACTTTTGAGCAAGCGAATTTTCTTTTTGAAAACTGGACTGAACGTTTGAGAAACTTTATAACTTTAAGCAAGAACTTTATTGTGCACATGCTATTACCCAACATTTCTTTTTAAATTAAATATATCTATTTTAAATGAATAAATATATCTTGAATGTTCTGCTACATTATCAAATAAAAATTCTACAATTTTGGTATGTAGATATTTTGAAAGTTAAGTTCTTGGGCTTTCTCATTTGATTACGAGCTGGAAATGAATAAAAAGTGTGTTAAAAAGTATTTGCGGGTCCCCAAGGGAATATATAACAAAGCTGCTGAACACACACACACATAAGTACAGCCCACACAAATACTCACTTACGCATACCCCCACACACATCATAAGTATAAAACATGGACAATAATTTATTTCACATTTGCCACACGTACAAATAACGCAATTCTATTAAATAAATTGAATATGTGTATAGAGAGAAGAAGTGGGAAGTCTTATAGCTAAAGTTAACTGAATGAACAGCAAGAATACAATACGGAATCTCAGTTACATATACTCGTTCTTTCCCTTTCCCTCAAGCCGGCGCTATCTCTTTCTGACACTCGCTGGGAGTATCACACATACATATAACTACACATGCATACATATAGTATATGTTGAGCAAACGAAAGCCGATAAGCAAAAAATGCCATAAAACGAAATAAGCCTAACCAAAAAGTCAAATGCCTTTTCATTTTGTTTGATTGTTGTGCCGCATACACTGGCAGGCACACACACACACACACATACACACATATATATATATATGTATATACATATATAAATGTATGTATGTAACTGCTTCATGTTTCGTCATTTGACGTCTGTCAATAATTTCATACCTGCAACTCACAAGGAATGATGTATTATTCATGTCTCTGTGTGTGTCAGTGAGAGGCTGTGTGTGTGTGTGTGAATGGTAGATGTATTTGTATTGAACTGAAATTGAATTGTTATTTGTGGCTGCCGCTGTTTACACGTGCCTTATGTAGGCAGCACCAATCGCATAACTTTCTTGTGGTTTATTAATAATAGCACAAAATTGGAATCGAATACTGAACATGGAACGTGTTTATGGGGCAAATGAAGTACTTAATATTCAATTATATATATTTATATATATTTCGCAGCAGAACTCATAATGGAATGTTAAATGGCGACACTTGCCAGCTACTTGTTGTTTACTTAACGCGACCTTCCATCATAGCTTGGCCAACAAAATCAGCAACAGGTAGAAACCAGGCAAAATTATTTTCAACTGCAAATTTCCATTGCATAGTTTAGTAGAATCTCTAAATGTGCTGGCCACAAATCTGATTTGTGCAAACGAGCAGAGATTTGCCTGTTTGGCAAAACCAAAACCAGAAACCAGAAACCAAAAGGCACTTAATGGAAGGAATTTCTTTTTGGGTTTACCAAAGTCAAAATTGGATATAAATTCAACACTTTGAATGGATTTGTTAGCATATTTAAGTGGTCAGAGTGGTTTTGACAGCAGCTACAGCTCTGCCACAAATGTTTATTAATGATGTCTTTGTTATTTATCAGCATTATTCATTTATTTCTGCTGTTTCACTAGTCTAAAAGGAATCATCATCTCACATTACTCATACGCAACAGTGTACGCTGTGCGATGAAGGTGGGGCATTAAAATCAATACTTGGCAATCAGTTGAGGGCTTACAAATGTAAGCGCCACATGGTCCAATGGCCAGCCAAGAGACAAGATAGCAAATCCCTGTTAATGTGCTTGCAGCATTCAATGACCCAGAGCACAAAATGTTGGATCGAGACTTGAGAATCGAGCAACGAGTCGAGAATCCCAGACACAAACCGACCCTATCTTGGCAGCTGTAATCGAAACTCGAAATTCTTAACATGTTAACGCCCCAAACAAAGGCAGTTTCGCGAAGCGTAAATCCTTTGAGAAATTAGAAATTAGTTGGACTAGTTAGAGCCTTGCCTTCTCTCTGACTTCTCAACTTGTCACTCGTCCTAAAACATAAATGGTCCTTGAGTTGCCGTTTGGGCTTTAAGTGCTGTCCCTTGGCTGCTTAACATTTACTCTCCGTTTAACGACATTAACGGTCCACATTGAATATTCTGACCAGTTGAGGTCAGGTGTCCATTTGAGGAGGTCAAATAAATTCAATGGTCGTCAAGAAGCGCCTACGTAAACAATCAAAATTTTTTACAAATCCGATGAATTAGAGGCCGACTTCTGCCTTAGGGGCGGCATAAAAAATGTCCATTAAAAATTGACACACGCACCATAACGAGACATGCGTCAAAGTTTTGTGATGCCTCTTTGGATCGTTGGGCGCAATAAAAATCAATCGCCACTGACGTCAACCAGACAGTCATTTTGGCAGGGGCTTCATTCTCATCTTGACATTTACCACTGTTTGACTTGCATGACAAACTGTAAAAATGCGACATGCGCACACACACACACACACAGACACACACACACACTAGTGCTGTCAGAATTTGGCAGTCAAAAGGCAGATAAAAATAAAGATTTGATTGCTTACAATAAACTAAACATAACAATAAATGTGCTAAACTTAAATGAAAACTAAATGTTTTTATTTAATTTTAAATTCTTCAAGTATCAATTAATTAATAATATCATTCATATTCACATCTATTCTTTGTCTTGCAGTATTTGTTTACAGTCGTAATTAAATTAACATATTTAAACGACAACTTATAGATGTAGCAACATGCTAAAAAAATTAAAAATTTATTTATGAATTATAATTATTAGTGAGTCATAATAAAACTAAATGTCAATTGAAAATGAATGGATTTTTGACTATAAGCTTTTAGATAAATGTATTTAAGAAATGATTTAATCTCGCAATAAATAAGCTAAAATGGCGACACTGACACACACACACAAATACTCATACATATGTTCATGCCGTTTGGGCGGGCAAAATAGAAAATGAAACTTTGTCTAGTTTGGTTCGGTTTTGGTTGCAAATTGCATGTGGCCAGGGAGAAATGGTAAAACTAAGACTCAAACTGGGCTTCCATCTCCGTGCTGTGCTGCGGTTTGACTTGGCTGTATGGTCTGCAGTCTTTTCTGTCAATTTGTTGCAACATTTAACTGAATATGCTCCTAATGAAATACAGTCAAAGGACGAGGCGAGCCAGCTCAATTGAATTACAGCAACTAAATGCAATTAAATTACATGCAACTAAATAAACAGAACTTGCATTTTTCACTTTACAACTTGGCAACCAGAGACACAGACAGGGACACACACAAGGATAAAGATAGAGATAGAGATAGAGACTGTAAGTACTTTGCAGTGAATAGAAGAAATTAGAAAGCATCCGACTTTCAGGTCCCGTCCCGTTAATCAAAAGGCAAAACAGCTGCCTGTTCTGATTTAATTTGTAAAACATTTTCCTAAACTTAAAAAATTATATATATTTTTGCACTGCAATAAGCATTAAATTGAGGGTTACACGGAGAAGAGTTTTAAAAAGTTCAACAACAAAGAGTTCATATCTGTAAAATTGTCTACCTTTCTTTAAATACACTTTTTTGTATGTCAACATCTTATATATTTTTAAAGATTGATTTTGGTTTAATAACAATAATTATCTTATGTCCTTCATAGTTTGGAATCCGTTTAATTATTTAAGCCCATAAAGAAGTTAGGAAAACTTGTATACTCCCAAGCAATTTAATTTTGACAGCAATATTGGGCGTTCTCTTAAATATTTAAAGCATCATTTATGCTTTAAATATTCAATATGCTTTCAGTTAGTTGCTGGCTTGTCAAATTTGTGGCAAATAATTTAATTTGCTGACTTAATACGCTGAGCATTAACAATGTAATTATGCGCATTATGGCAGCCACATTGGCGTCCTGTCCAGTTCCAGTTACAATTTCCTCTTCAGTTTCTCCCTCAGTTTCGGTTTCAATTTCTCTGTTTTTTGATCTCTACAGACAATCTGGACAGTTGCCATGACAAAGATGGGCTGCTTTGTAAAATGCGATGCCATGAGGAGCTGCAATTGTAGTTGTGCAGTTGCGGAACTGAGTGCACTTAATCAGACACCAACTTGAAATTTTTAAATTAATAGCTGCCATCGGACTTGAGCAACAGCTGTTCACTTGGCCAAAAATAAACTAGCCAATTCTACGAAATTCAAGCCATTCCGGAGATATATTTACCCAAGGGAAAGTTAACAGAAAGCTCCATTAATCAGTAAATATCTTGTGGTGTTTTCATTTTAATAAATTTCTAGCTATTTCCATTTATGCAAACTGTGCTTAAAATGAAAGATGCTTGGTTATAAATAATTGAATATGAACATTGCGCATCTGAGCTTAAATCAGAATTCCATCAACTTATTTATAATCTAAATACCTAAATATATCGCAATGAAATGCGTTTAACTTAATGATAAAAAAGTTGTAAGCTCAAGTGTTTTATATATAATACAGTCATTCATAAAATAGTGAACTTAAATGTAAGCGGAAAGATTATCTGCACTTCCCGAATTATTTATGACTTGGCAACAATTTAATAATTAAAAACTCAAGCGGCTTTTGGCTGCGTTTAATTCAATGATAAGAAAGATTCTCTGTGCCAAATTAAACCAATTTTCTTGTTATTCAGTCAATAAGACATCCATCTTAAAGTACATTCAGGCTGGCTTTTAGTACGACCCACAACTTGACATTTGAATTTAGATTTTGCAGGCAAATCTCTTCATTTAATTTGTATTTTCTTTCGTTTATCCGTTGGGCCATTTGTTGTGTCAAGAGATTTGGTTAAAGGAAAAAAACAGCCATCGGGCTAACACAAAGAACTGCCAAAAGCCAAAACACAACAAACAAGGCATTAAATAAAATAAAAAATAAGAATTCAGTGAAATGTCAGTCCAAAAAAATAAAAAATAAAAATAAGTGAAAATGAGGTGCAGGTGCTCCAGGTTAACGCAAATAAAAGCACAGAAGATGAAGCCAATAAATTAAAATCGAATATAATGTGAAATAAAACAGTCATTTCCAAAAACATGTAGGAGGTCGGCACAGACAGCTGTGTGTCTTGGGCTGCCAACTGTTGTTGCTGTAGCTGCCACACTCGGAGGCACGTTCATATCTTTGCTACAGTTCGACACACGTTCTCGTTAAATACGTATACGACATGGTTGCCAAACAAAGCGAAGGCAACACTTTGTTGCCTGTAACCAATTCCTTCCTGTTTGCTATATTCGACTCACATATTTAAAAGAATTTTGACAGCGTCGCATTTCGAATCCTTAAACTCATGTGACAGCTGTGAAAAGCTAAAGAAAATGTTTGAAAATTTCATGCGCAGTAGCAGACGCTGTTGTATTCTTGGCTGCCACTTGCCAACTGCCAAAGCCAAGCATGCTTCAGGCCAAGAGCAAACAAAAGGGAAAGCTCACTTCCAGGAACGTGTTGGCATCTGAAATGCCGGAATGGAACACAACAACAATACAGAGTATTACTAAATACTCCCACTTGCATAATACAAATATAATCTTGTTTTATCTGCTTTAAGTTGGAAATTAACTTTTGAACAAGAAATAGATATAAAATAAAATTCAGGAAAGTACAAATAATTTATAATTTTACACTCACGAAATGTTGTAGTCCACATTCAGATAACTTGTCAGCGTGCCTTGTGGCCGCCACTTGCCACAAATCACCTGTTGCTTCCATTGCCCATGGCCGAGGGCTTTAATTAAGGCCTGACTTTCCACAACCAACTTTTCGTTTCTTCGGCAAAACTTTGAGCCGCCTGCGGCTCTAAGCCAGTTAGAAAAACTTTGATTTTGTGTCCAACTGACAGCAAGCTATAGGTAGAAATGAAATAAATTACATAATCCACTTCACTGACATTTGTCAAAGGAGATGGACAAGCGAAGAACAAAGTAAGAAAACAAATAGACAAATATATTCAATGCGACATTTGCTGAACAAAGCAAAATGTGCTTTAATTAAAGGGCTTAAGAAATCTTGACAAGTCTTTAGTCTGAGGTCGCAAATAACAGTCAACAAGTCTGTTCTCTGAAAAACAGGAAAAAATTAAATCGGCTCAGTTTCCCAAGCCAATAAGTATTTCTCATCAAAAACACAAAAGTCTGATAGAGATGAGCGAAATAAGTGGAATGCTAAAGTGATCAGAGGTTTATCTTAATAGAAAATTACTATAAAATTTATATATTTGTGGCAAGCGTTATATCACTATAGCTCTTGAGTTAATTTCGAACAAGAAAAACCTTTTACCTATGTATCTCAAATTACACTCAAACTATCTGCTAGTTACCTAGACAACTTGATGGAAGCAAAAAAAATGCATTACAGTTCAAAGCTGTCAGCATCAACTTAATTGGGAGTGGGCGGAGCTTAAGTGAAATGTGGTTAAATGTCGGCAACATGGAAAAAGTTGGCAACAAGGTTATTACAAGACTTAAATGCAGCATGAAATAAAAGGCGAGAGTACGCAGAGAGATTTCACATATGAAATATTCGAGCTGACTGTCTCTGATGGGATCTCCATTGTTGCGCTAATGACACTTTTATAACTTTTTATAGATTATTCACACTTAATGTGAACTTGTGCCATTTATCGTTGCGTCCCCGACAGCGACAACAATCCTTTTTTGTAAGCAACACTGGCGAGGCGTCGCCTTTTCGGACCGTTTTCCCTTTTTCTATCGTTATGGTTCCTTGTTTTTTTTATTTTTTTCAAACTTATTTACGAGAATGTGCGGAAGATGCTGCCGGATTTGCAGAGGGACCAGCTCAGCACCATTATGCCCATACAAATAGATATATGAGTATATGTACATTGTACACACGGACCTACATACTTATACATTCCCAGTTGTGTGTCTAGCGGCTGTTGTGGTTGTTGTTGTTGTTGTCGTTGTGGTTGTTGCTATTGCTGTATCTGCTTGGGGCGTACGACGCGTATACGCAATGTGGCGCATACGAAACAAGGCGCAATCCAACGCCGCTCTACAATATTGCAACAAATCCCAAATGCCAGGCATGAACAACTTTTAAACTTCCCCCCTACTCAGGCATATAATACGCCTGAATAGCAACTACATATGTATGCGTGTGTGTGTGTGCGTGTGTGTGTGTGTGAGCTTCTTGCCTTATAAACATTGATGCGTGGCATGTTGAATTCAGAGAAAGATAAATTGTCTCTCGTCCCGATCTCTGTCGAGTGGGTTGGGGAATGAGCAAAATCAAAAGCAATCATGATGATATTTGCACAGCACATACAGATTATGTTTTAGTTTATTTTTATGGCAAAATAGACAAAGCGAAACACTTACGATTACTTTGAATTTGATGGGGCTTTAAGTGTTCTGACTATTTACACAAATTAAATGATTAAGTTTGCAACTGTTGCCCAATAGATTTCTTATAGAAATCATTAAATTCATTAAATATTATGGCAGTGTGTCCAGTTGTCGTGTCTACATTACATCACATCTTATCAACATCACATCTTATCAACATTACATCTTATCAACTCATCACATCTAATCGGGCTTAGGTCAGATATGCAGTGTCATTATTTACAAAGAAATACATATAACAATTAAATAAGTAAATTGTAAAATACTCTGTAGAATTACATAAAATTAAACAATTTAATAGCATCAATTTAATTACATACATGATTAAAGTTACAAAATCCCATTATTAACATTACAAAAAATATTTATTTATTTAATTGCTAGTTTAATTGTTATTTAGATTTGTTTTGTCATTTTACAAAACACCAAGAAATTAAAAAAAAAAACTTGAATGTGGAAATCATAAACATAGCGTCACAAACGATTCGTCTAAAAGAGAATAGATTTTATTTAAAATATTCTCGAGTAATACAATTAGCTTGATAAGGATGAACAAGTGAATCAGCACAATAGGGTAATTGTGAAATTAAGTTGTTTGTATGACGTCGCTTATCAAAAGTGGAGGCTCGAGTGGAAATAAACAAATCGAGCACTTGGGTATAAAAGTCGACTGCACTGACAATTGCCGCTCACTTGGAAAATCAACGAGTTGCTTTCAACATGGAATTCAAGCCAAAGATTAGCTACGATCCCGTGGACAAGATTTGGACAAGTCTAGATGAGTCTGATCATTTTGACCCAGATCTTTCGATTGGTGAGATAATCTATCACGAGATGCGACGACATCCGAAACAAATTGCACAGGTAAGAAAATAAGCGATAAACAGTTGAATGTTTTTTGAGAATTTTATATAATCATTATAATTTTTTTAAATTTTATTAACTCCGATCATGATATCCCCGATATTTCAGAACAACCAAGATTTCATCTGGTTGGTTTTTAAAAGCAATTGAATTAATCTACAATCATTCTATATCAGATATCGGCTACGGAGAAAACGGTACTTACAAGTGAGGAGCTGCTTCTCAATTCCCAGCGCATTGCCAGTTATCTGCGTAGTTACGGAATCCTCCAGTCGGATGTTGTGGGCATTATTGCTAGGAATACAACCCACATCTCGGCTGTGGCATATGCCTGCTTCTTCAACGGCGTCGCCTTCCATTCGCTCAACTTCAACTACGAACAGGCGAATGTTGAGAAACTCTTTAAGATTACGAAGCCTCGACTTATCTTCTGCGATGGCGATGACTTTGAGAAGGTGAGTGCGGCAACGCAGGAGCTGGACGTAAGGATTGTCACTATGCGCAATCATACGGCGGATAGCATATCCATTCAGGAACTACTTTCAACGGAAGTGGAGGAGGACTTCAAGCCAGTTCGTCTCGAGCAGGGCAACAATCAAACCATGGCCATACTTTGCTCCTCGGGCACCACGGGAACTCCCAAAGCTGTGACAGTTGCAAACAGTCACAAGATTCTCAATGCCAACTTGTAAGTGCTGGATTCGGGATTTGCAACTAAAAACTATTACTAATCTTTATCTATTTATACAGAATGTTAACAACTGCGGATGTGCAGTATTCCCACAGCACTCTGGACTGGATCACAGGTCTCATCACGACCATCACCTCAGCCGTGTTCAGCACAAAGCGCATCATCGCCGACAATTTCTTTGACCCGGAAATGGTCTTGCAGCTCATTGAGGAGCACAAGATCACCTGGCTCTTGTTAGCGCCCTTTCAACTGGCCATGATAACCAATTCACTGGCATATGAGAAAACCAGTTTGCAGAGCATTCGTTATTGCATGTTTACCGGAGCGCGATGTTCGTTGGAAATGCTATATCTTTTGAGGAGGCGTTTGCCAGAGAATAGTCTGCACTTTTCCTATGGCATGACAGAGATTGGTATTTGGGCCACATTCAATTGGCACTTTGATGAGAAACCCAAGTCAGTTGGCCGCCTAACGACCGGCTTTAAAGCGAAGATCCTTAGCGAACAAAATGAAACCTTGGGACCCAACGAGATGGGTGAAGTGTGCCTCCACAACGGACAGTATTGGGCAGGATATTTTGGCAACATCGCCGAATCACGCAACATTCGCGACAGTCAGCGTTGGTTTCATACCGGCGACTTGGGCTACATGGATGAGGACGGTTTTCTCTATGTGATGGAGCGCAAGAAGGACATGCTCAAGTATCAAAGTATAATGTACTATCCACACGAGGTCGAGGAGGTCATTTACCAAATGCCACAAGTGGCAGATGTGTGTGTCTTTGGTGTGTCGAATGATATCAACGGCGACGAAGCAGCCGCAGTTGTTGTCAAGAAACCAGGGACACAGCTCAAGGCTGAGGATGTGGTTGACTATGTGCACAGTAATGTGGCTGCCACATACAAGCGATTGATTGGAGGCGCCATCATTGTTGACGACCTCAAACGGAGTCCCAATGGCAAGACAAATCGTCCCGCCAACAAAGCATATTTCTTGGAAGTCAAGGGAAAAAATGGAAGCGAAAATTTTAACAATAATGGGAATAAGATATAAATACTAAACAAAACGATTTATTCTACTCTATTAGAACATAATTGAATTTAAATTTTGATATTAAGACTGCTTCAGATTTTAGAATTTACAATTTAAATTCATGAAACCAAACTTTATACCTAGTATTTGAAAGATAATAATAGTAATAGATATATTCGATTACATATAATATAAAACTGCTATATTTACTTATAGAATATAAACGATTTTGGTTTTTTAAACTAAGCATTATTAATCTTCTCACTTTCGCGCGTTTTAATTAAAAAACCATCGTTTTGCGTTGATTTGTTTTTATCACATTTCATTTTCTATTCTTTACAGCCGTAATCCTTTATGCCACATTGTTGCTTTTGTTTTGCCTACAACAAAAAACATTTCCGCTTATCACTACATAATATTATTCATTTTTCTTTTTTCATATATGTAGTTTAAAGTTAAAAAAAGAGGGTAATGTCTGCAGTTGCTGGTCCGGACTCCGGACAGACATAAAAAGGCCGCCATTGGTTTACACACGATTGCCCACACACACACACACACACACACACACACCGAGGCACACACATGTACTTGGATGCTGTAAAGACAGCCGTTGGTAAGCGCAATTCAATTGGAATTAAATTTAACCGCTTCCAGCGTCGACTGCATTTGTTACTTTTGCCCCATTGTCGACACTTTCAGCTTAGCTTAGCTTTTGTCTGTGTGTTTATGTGTGTGTGTGTGTATTGTTTATATACAAGCTGCTGATACATATATATTTTGTATAGCTTAAGCGCTCTTTGTAACTGTTGCTTTTGTTTAGCGCACAAGATACATTTTAGTTCTATTGAAGGAAATATTTAGATTTACATAGATATTGTTATTGTTGCAGTTCTTATTTATATTTGTTATTGTTGCCGCTGTTCTATTTATTGTTGCTTTTTGTATAGGTAAAACTGCATTTGCCGTGTGACAATATCCTGTGGCATGTGCTTTGCCACTCCCACTCCCTTCTTGGTTACTCTCACTCCTGTTTTATTGCAAGCGTTGATATTTGATCAACTAATTATAAAGCTGTCATCGATTAAAATTTAATTACACTAGCGTAAATCGAGAGGATTTCATTTCAACAATGCAAACATTTTATGACCCTGATAAGCAATACAAAAAAACAAACTCAAAATAATTAATACGATTTATGCTTAATTGGACTATTGTGTTTCCATGCTGGTAATCTATATGCAAATTGCTGCAGAAAAGCATTTTATTATTTAATGCTATTCTAACGACATAATTTCATTGAAATAAATATATAAACACATGCTAGAGTGTTTGAAAATAGGCTATTTGACTGAATAATACTCTGTATAGCAGCTGTATCTCATTTTATAGTCATCAAACTATATTATATAAAGTATTTTTTTAATAAATGAATTTTCTACCTGTGAGAGAGTTATCATGATTTCTTACACGGTATTGCCGAATGAAACCAGATGCTGAGTTTGTTTGCCAATTATTGTTTACAAATTCGAACAATTAAATTATACAAGATTAAATGTTTGAGAGATCAGATTAATGCATAATTTGCTTAAAATAAAAGTTTAAAAATCAGAAGAAAAAAAGGAAAAAAAGGGAAAGCGAATGAAAATGAAAATGAAAATGGCGCAGTTTTCATTTAACTGGCGTCCCGTCGTGGCTGTACCTTCATTTCTTTCGTATTGTACCGTTAATAAATTGTACTTTCAAGTTATTTACTCGAAGCGACCCATGTAGCCCTAACCCAAATGCATAAATCACACGGAACTCGGAACTTTCGCGGAAATAGGGTTGTGCTGGAATAGGGATGCTTAGAGTCGTCGCTGCGCTGAAAATGAAATGAACATTTCTGTACGATTCTACGCTTCACTCTGGCGTATAACTTTGGTCATTAGGTATCGCAACCTTTTCTTTTTTCTCTCTTTCTCTGCATCCCTTTGCCATGAGGGCTGGTAGATTGCAGTTTTTCACATTCTTTATGCCACTTGGTTGGCGCCAAAAACCTTAAGTACATATCAGCATAGTATAATTTATATTTGACTATGGCAAACAGACGTGCCCTGCAACTGCAACCTTATCGACCACAAGCAAACATTGCTCGAAGGAATGCTCTTGGATATGGAAATCGCACAGCAGTTGGCGTCATAAATATAGCTCAAAGTGCTGAGCAAGGGGGAAAATTAACATGGAGAAGGAGAAGGAGGAGAAGGAGATGGACTCTCTAGCATTCACTTGCCTGCCATCTAATGATATTTACAAGTTGTTTCGTGTGTCGGCAGCATGTTTCCTTTAACTCATTGCTAATTGTCGTCCCACGCTGCGTATGAGCAATGTGTTGCGTTCCCCGTTGAGGTGTTGGGTGACTGAAGGCATTTAATGAAGTCACCAAGTATGCCAAGCAAATGACTGTTAGTTATGAGTTGATTATGCTTTCCCTTCCCCCTTCCCATTCCCCCTTTGCCATGGCAGCTATGATTAATGTGCCATTAAATCTGATTTTGGGGGAGCTTGGCAACAACAACAAACACGCGTCGAGAACATTTTCAGTTAGTTATAGCACGCGAATGTCTGTCAAAGCGACACGCAAAACACTTGCAAGGATAAGAAAAGGGGCAAAGCCAAAGCTGCCCTAAAACAAAACACACATTTTTATGGCATTTTTATTGAAACACGTAAAACACAAATTGAGCAGCTCACAGCTGAATCCAGAAAGGGACGGGAAAACGACAGGAATTGAATATCAAAGTATCTAAAAATTGTTTGAAAATTACAACCCATTAAAATTTTTAATGCTCTTACGCTCTTCAAATAAAATAGTCTTTTAAGCGATTTAACACAACTAAGTGATGTAAATCCAAACTATGAATCAAGTTCAATATCGGAATTTAAAAATCGACAAAAAAATTAATGGAGTTGCCGACTTTACTCCTAATGATACCGATATATCGAGCTTGATCAAGATATTTAATTATAGTGTCCCGAAAATTAGACTTCGCGAAATCTGTTCCTATTTCCAAGCGAAATGTCATTTTGACCATGGTTTAATTAGCTTTAACATTTGATAAACTCCTTATGAGACTTAAAAATTCCTTAATTTTATCAAGGTTCAAGTTAAAAATTTAAAGGTCAAACTATTATTTAGATTATTATTATTAAAGTATAAAATAATTTACCCCTGATTTAAACACAATCGCACTGCTTGCAGTAAAGTTCACATGCGTTAAGCAGTTCACTGCTTTATCAAAGACACAAACCCTCAGCAGTTCGGTTTAAGTGACTGCTGAGTGCTGCTCCCCGTGAACACGAGGAATAAACAAAAAATGTAATTTAGAAGAACATAGTCTAATAAATAAAATAGTTCGATAAATTGATGAATCACTAAACCAAAACATAATTAACTAATAATCGTTTAACAAATTACGGAAATTATTATCGCTACGATATCGAATATCACAAACTCCATTCGGCGACTTTGATAACTTCAATAGTGGTGTACAAAAAAAAAATATCGATGGTACAACTAATTATCGATAGTGGTCGATAATTCTTATATTCGATTGTTTTGCAGCACTACTAGGTAGCATCATTTTTCCCTCCATTTTTTTTGTTTTCAGCATCAAACGTAATTATTTGCTAACGTATCAAAATTGGTACAACCCAATTCAATGCAAAAAGTTCTAGATAATTTCCAACGGGCCGAGAAAATCGGCGAAGGCACATACGGCATTGTATACAAGGCGTGCAACAATCAAACTGGACAGGATGTCGCACTCAAGAAAATCCGACTCGAGGGGTATGTAAAACAAAAAGAAGTCTCGCGGCGCAGTCTTTAAATGAAGATAAACAGACGTCCTGATTCCATGTGTAATAGTCAGTTCGATGTCGAAGTGATTTCGAAGACTCGCCTCTGTTGGCAGCGACGCCGCCTTCAGCGTGTCCTTTATGTCCTTGACGAATGTCAAACGCCGTGCGGCACAACGAAGCCCGGATTTTGTGAGTGCTGCGTTGTTACTTTGAATACGTAGCACCACATGATTCGGCTTCGTGATGCAAGCAAATACAACAAAGAACTTATATACAGGGCTCTTTTTATACACATTGTATATAAGATCCACATGTCTAACAAGTGCATCTCTTGTCTGCTTAGGGAATCGGAGGGCGTCCCATCGACAGCGATAAGGGAAATATCATTATTAAAAAACCTGAAGCACAAGAACGTGGTACAACTCTTTGATGTAGTCATATCGGGCAATAATCTGTACATGATATTCGAGTACCTCAACATGGATCTCAAGAAACTAATGGACAAGAAGAAGGATGTCTTTACGCCGCAGCTAATCAAAGTGAGTTTCACGCATCCCAGTGAAATTAATTTGAAATTATTCATTTTGAAACACTTCACAGAGCTACATGTATCAAATATTGGATGCACTGAACTTTTGCCACACAAATCGCATACTGCATCGAGATCTCAAGCCACAGAATCTGCTCGTTGATACGGAGGGCAACATTAAGGTAGCCTAACATCAGCTCTTCATTTATGAGTCTCTACTAATCGTCCACTTGCAGCTGGCTGACTTTGGACTGGCACGTGCCTTCAATGTGCCCATGCGGGCTTATACACATGAGGTGGTCACTCTTTGGTATCGTGCTCCTGAAATATTGTTGGGCACTAAATTCTACTCAACGGGTGTGGACATCTGGAGTCTGGGTTGCATATTTGCTGAAATGGTAAGGTTATTCTTCATTTTTTCATTTAGTAGATCATTTTTCATTTATAAATACATATTGCAGATTATGCGACGATCACTGTTTCCGGGTGACAGTGAAATCGATCAACTTTACCGCATTTTTCGCACACTCAGCACACCCGACGAAAGCAAATGGCCGGGAGTTACACAGCTACCGGACTTTAAGGCAAAGTTTCCCAAATGGGAAGCATCCAATGTGCCTTCGGCTATACGTGAGCACGAGGCACACGAACTCATTATGGTAGTAGATCTTAGATATGTAATACCTTCAATATTCATACTAATTTATTATTTGTCTTAGTCTATGCTCTGTTATGATCCCAATCTGCGAATATCTGCGAAGAATGCACTGCAACACGCCTACTTTCATAATGTACAACATGTCAATCCGGTGGCATTACCTGTGGATCCCAATGCCGGCAGTGCTGCGCGTCTTACCCAACTTGTTTGAACTGCCCTTTATAGCTGAGATCATGACTATCTCATATCTTGTGATGTTTAGTATAGTAAGTTCATGTGACTACCTCAAATTAGCTAAATCAAGTGGAATTATTAAACGTCTAATTATACTTCTTGTGTTCTGTTTACAGATTGTCAACTTCATTTCATCATTTGTACACACACCACAGACTAACATACACCATCAAAATACACATCATTTACATAATAATACAGAGTTTATTGATGTTTATTTGCTACATTTACCAGGCGAGCAGCCAATAGAAAACTGTGTCGATTTCGTGGTTGTATTTTAGCCGACGAAATCGCTTCCACCTGCTTTTCAGATTGGCGCTGTCGTTGCCGATTTCGTTGATCGTCACGCATGTACGTGCCAATTGCATTGCGCATGCTTTCCGAGAGCGTAGAGGTGGAGTCGTCTGGCATTGAACTAGAATCTTCAACGACTTCGGGTGCATCGACATTTTCATTGGCTGCGTCGTTGGCTAATAGACTTTCGTCGTTTTCGTCGTCAATCTCAATTGCAGCTGGCGAATCGCTATTAGACATTTTAATAGCCAATCTCAGAGGACGCAGTACTGTGTACTTTTTGCCCAGGCTCTCAGCTGTATATTCTGGCTGCTCCTCTTCGGATGGTCCATCTTCATAGTATGGTTGATAGTAACTTGCCTGATTGGTATAATCGTTAAAGGCCTGTAAACGTCTTAGATCATAGTAGCTATCAGCATTAGAACCATAATAATACATGGGTTGTTGCCGTGTTCTCAATGGCAACGGCAATGAGGAACCATAGTAATCATGTTGATCATCTTGCTCCAATGAATCATAGATTGGACGATGCCTTTGTTGCTTACGTCGTTTGCGCTTACGTTTATTGGGACTCTCTGTTGTATCATCTGACTGATCCTGCTCGTCCTCCATGTCATCACTATACAACTGAGCCTGCAAAGGCACCGTTTCTATGATGTTGGCGTTGCCATTATTAAACAGATTGACCAATGGATTGGTCAGATTACGAAAACTAAAGTTGGGCTGCACACTGCGCACCAAATTATTCCAGACGCGTATGAAAGGACGCTCCGTCGTGGTTGTTTGCGCTGCCTTGCCACGACCCTGTAATTGTCGACGACGATTGTATCCACCGCGTGAGAACGTCTTCTGAACATAGCTGGGATAGTCAACTTGACGGCTGTGGAGTAACCAAGAATATTTATTAGCACTCTTGGCTGGTAGAATGATTTAATCCTCGAATACTTCAATGGACGATTTATCCTTTGTCCAGCGTAAATCGAACTCTCAAAAATGTTAGCAGACTTACCCGGAATTGGAAATCTTTTGGGGCTCCCAGAATTGTAGCACTTCCAAGTTTTGTCTCCTTGCTGCTTGGACTTCGCTTGGTAGATTGAACCACGCCAACAGCAGGACAGCTGCCCACAGTTTCCAATACATTGTGATAATCCAAAGGATTCAAAGATAAATTAAATATATTTAGCTCGCGGCCGTGTTCTTTTCTGGCCGAAATCCGACTGATACTTGGTTCAATCTAAGCTTGGGTTGTCAATATAATTTTCACTAAAGATTTTGTTAACATTCTTAGATTTAATCTCATTTGAATGCTGCTTTGGTCTATTGATTGGCCAGTGAAAGTTTTTTGAAATCATTTTACCATTATCCAACGGAAGACGAAACGATGCTAATGTAAGAATGCCAAACTAACCCAATTCTTAGGCTGTTGAAAGTCTTCATGTGGGAAGTCTTTTCGCCTGTTAGCCATTCCCCATTGGCAGCTACCAATCATCACCTCGTCCATTGATATGTAAATTTGCGTTTACGACCGGCGTTTTGCCAATTCTTAAACCTGTTTGATTTACAAGTAGCTTGATAAATATGGATTATTTAGGAGGTAAAGCGTCGACTTCATTTAAATATTCATATTAATTATGGAATGTGTTTAAATACGTTTTTTATTAAAGTAAATAACTTAAAGAGATATTTTCTTGGATTTTACTTTTATTGTTTATTAATTAGATTCTTAACGTAAACAAGACATACGAAGGCAAAAAAGATTGGTTGAGATAGCTCAAGCAATAAAAAAAATATTGTCTGTCAATAGTTGTACATTTTGGACTTTCAACGAGCATAACGTTATTAAAGCTCATCCGATTTCCATGAGAAATGTCTTATTTTTCATAATATTAAGCCTACTTTAACTTTGCATTTAAATTTTTTGATTCTGAGTCAAACATTTTTTTCGAACATTTTTACAATTTTACATAGTAACCCCTTTACATTTTTTCGAAAATTTTCAAAAATTTTAAATCTTGAATTTATTCATTTAATCGACTCGAAAATTTTCAAAAATTTTAAATCTTGAATTTATTCATTTAATCGACTCCTGCTGATAAAATTAGGGTAAAAAAGTACTTTTGGACTAAATTTCGATTTGGTTATTGAAGATTTAGACCAAAAACTGCAAATCGTGATCGATTTTAAAAGGTTTATTTACCATTTTATTAATACATATGTATATTGATAAATAAATTTTAAACGAAATAAAAGCAAGGTAAATATTATGAAGCTGTCAGCTTTCAACTGATTCTGCATCTCAATATCGTTTAAGGACTGCCAACAGAATTATTGAGCCTACAATTGCGCTTATCAGTTCAATCTGAAATAGTTGACATTACCGAACAATTTATTGAGTCCTTCGAGTTGCCCACAGTCATAGGAACTGTGAGGAACCTGGGGATCCCGGTACAAGGGGTCTTCCGACCCAAAAAGCCAAAACAAATAATATACAAAACTAAAGAAAATCTCTAACAAGTGTCAACAACCAGCCGAAGAGAGAATGAGAGAGGAGGACTGAGAGAGAGAGAGAGCTTTTAGTGGGTGTTAAGAGAGTGCTTTTCAGAGGAGAGAGCCTGAGCAGAGCTTTTGACCGCAAGTTGAAGGCGCGCTCAGAAAAACAGTTCAGTCGACGTTGAGATTCCTGGCCAGAAACGACTGAATGCGTTAGTTGAGCTCCGTCGCGCGCTGAAAAAGAAAAACGCTGGAAAAACGCCAGCAGCACTAACAAACAAATCCCAACAAAAATACAGTTTTTCCTCAGTCTAGGAAAACTAGTGAAAAGGCAAGTTTAAGTGGCAGTTGCGGCACCAACAAGAAAAACCCCGAAAAGCTAAACCCATGCCCTAATATAAGTCTTGCGTCCGATGATGTTTGCGAGCGTGTGTGCGTGCGTGTGTGTGTGTGTGTGTGTATCTATGTGCGTGTGCGTTTTGTGTATCCGTTCAGTGTTCAGTTTTTGAGCTGCTCCAAATTATATAGAACAAAAACAAAATTGATGTTCACATATGTAATTGAATTAAAGAAAGGGCCCAGAGTCAACCAGAGCGTCGCCCTTATTTTTTTTTAAATTTATATAAGGAAAAGTCGTGTGCGGGGAGAGGGGTAAAGCGGAAAGAATTGCGTAAAGTTTCATGCCCCACACAAATGCCATTAAGTACTTAAGTAAATTATATAAAATCATTTAACGCAACGATGAGCATTCATAACAAAAATGCAAACGCAGAAATGACATAGAAAATGTTTAAAAATTTCATACCTCCTTCAGCTGTATTCTTCTCCTTCTTCTAGCCATGTGCTGCTGTCTTTTGTGTGTACATAAGAAAAATGGATTTGGCCAAGTACGAGTAGAGGTACTTACCCTATCCTATTATGCTCCTAACAGATACATAGATGCCAAGCAGACTGTGTGTGTGCTAAATTTGGACAATGAAGACGGCTGTCAAAGTTAAGAGAAAACTCTACTCAAACAATGACAAGTCTCCCCCCCCCGCCCGCAAGCCGTTGTAAGCCAACTATCTGCACGGCAAAATTAAAACATCTTGGCGGGCAACATTTTGAAGTGCCCCATTTGAACCAGCCACAAAAAACACTCTGGTCGCTTGTGTTGTTGTTGTTTTTGTTGTTGCTGTCAGTTGCAGGTGTGTCTGTGAGTAACAATTTTTGGCGTCACTTTCGTTTTTCGCTGTTTTGTGGTCGTGCCCTCGCTCAAGCGTTGTGCTTGACCATAACCACTAAAGCTGTCACATTGCGTATACGCCGTATATGCCGTGAGTTGTCCTCGACCGACCGACTGTTTTTTTTTCTTTTTTTTTTGCCAGCACCCACGCCACTCAGCAAGAGCGCAAGCTCTCTCTCGCTCTCGCTCTCTTGAATTAGACACACTCTCTCTCTCAGCTGTTTGGTTTTTGTTTTGTTTTGAATCGCATTTACATTAGCCGTAAACAACCTCAATTCACCCACCCACCCAATTCTCCTCTGCCGCCTGTTTGTCTATTTTCTCTTTCCTCCACCTGCTTTATCAGTCCTCCTACATTTATGCACGCTTTTCTGCGCTTCTTTTTCTTGTTTGGCAATTTAAATTTTATTGTCATTTTAATGCAGCGCCAAAGCAGAGCAAAGCAAACAATCGGCGATGGCAACGTGCTGGCATCTTTTGCCTTTCCATAGAGCAATTTGGCGCCTAAATGTGAGCACCGTAATTATGGTAAGACGAGTACTCCTTGTTCTTGGTCTTGTGCATTAGTCTGGAGACTGCCATTAAAAAGGGGGCAGTATCAAAACAGCTACACTCTGACAGAGAAATGCTGTTTTTATAACCAGAGATGCTACTGATGGCTATACTTGAATAATTTAAATAAAATAAAAATGTATTTAAATTACATTAGATTGGTTAGTTCACGTTCCGTTCTCTAGAATCAACAGTTAACGAATAAAGGATTATTTTTCTGACTATCAATGGATAAGCTAAAAATTCGTATATCTACTGCATATTATCAGTTCTCAGAAATCTATAAAACTTACCTGATTTTTGATTACTTTTCCTAGAATGTATCAAACCTCCTGATGGTGCAGAGCATTCGCTGCTTAGCTTTGATTTCACCTGCTGCAAACCCATTAAAATTTACCTCAAAACAAATGTTGCAAGGTTTGCGAATGGCTTGGCAAGCGGCCAAAAGCGGCGCCAGGCGATTGCTCATAGTATTTCCGCTTCCCCCTAGAGAAATGACATTTCTTTTTATTTTTGTGGCACTGTTGATGTCGCCTGTCGGTTGTCGCTTGTCTGTTGTCAAAGTTGCCGTCATAGTTACAGTTAAAGTTTTTCGGAGAATAAAACCTGAAAAGGAGCAGCTGCAATTTCCATATTTCTCACATTAGCTATTAATAGTATATAAACAATTTGCATTTTGCATGAACACGAAGCGAAAATAAAGTGGATTTCTTAGGCCTAACTGAATAATTAACACGAACGACCTGTTGGCAGCTGTTGCTGTTGCTGTTGCCATTTTATTTACGTGGCTCGGGTCCAGTATTTTTGAAAATTAGTGATTCAGTGTTGAGCCTAATGAAATTGAGATAGGGCCGCACATCGAGAAAGCTGGAGACAATCCTTTCGTACTTGCGCTTCGAGTCGATCAACAGGCCGACTAAATAGAAATTCTGCGGCACATTCGATTCCACTTGGATGCCCACCAAAGGAGCACCCTGATAATAGGTCTTGGTGCGATCCTGATATCCACACACGGTGTTGCTGCTGGTAATCAAAGAACTGTGCTCCTTCTGGCAATAGGGAAGACTAATGGTGTTCACCCAGGTCTTGTGCTTCAGCGCATCCATGATGGGCAGGCCGGCGACAACGAACATTTGACCCACCAGCGTCTCCTTGGCCATCGCTGGAGGCGGCATGCAAATCGGCATCACCGTTGGTGTCATCTTGGCAGCTCGTTGGAGGGTGAGCACGGCCAGACTGTGCTTCAGGGTCAGTGGATCATATTCGGGGTGCACGGCAATCCCCGCCAGCGGTATATCCTGGGCGGGCAGTACACAATATCCGCCCTTGTCACAGCTAACCTCGTGCGCATTGGAGCTCTTGTTCCACACACCCAACTGCACTGAGTAGGCATCCGCCTGGCCATCGTACTGCACGAAACAGTGGGCAGGAGCGAGCACATTGCGCTTAGAAATTAGAACACCCAAACAGCCATCATTGGGTAACTTGGCCTCGTGACCTATCGAAGATTTGACGCGATTATTCCCAGACGACTCTAGAGTCAAAGTTATTTACCATTTTCATAGGTAATCCGCGCCAGCCATTGATGCTCTGTGGGCACCGCAAATTCATTTTGTTTAAGCAGCTGCTCTTCGTATATGTAACCACACTTCGACTCCTGTATACTCTCCGAATTCACCAGGGAAGTTCCCAGAATCACACAAAATAACCCGAGTAATAGTTGCATTTGTAAGCCCGTCTGAAAGTCAACTAAACTGGAAATTTATCATCGACATTGTCGCTGGTGCAACGTTTAAAGTAAATAAAGTTAAGAGGGTTGCTCCAAAAGTTATTGCAAGTTGCTTCGATGGCGTCTTTTTCTTGAATAGCATATTATTTAATTATATGCTCAATCGACCTCATACCCATTATTATTATTATTATTATTATTATATCTTTCATTTATTTCTATAGAATAATGCCAAAAGTTCACTTCAAATCTAATTCCAAAAGTTAAGAAATAAGATTCACTTAGTAGCTTCTTTTTTATAAACATCCCAAACTTTTCTGCCTCCTCATCACTTCTAATAATTGCATTCTCAATAATTTACAACTTATGATTAAGCATTAGGAAAAACTTGTTTCCAATGCGGTACAATGGGAAATGCTGATCACGATATGCCTAGTTGATAATCAAATAAAACAACAACAAACAATTAAATGGGAAAGTTTGTTTAATTACAAGTAAACAGTTTACATAAGTTTATAGACTCTGATGTGTTCTCCAACAACCAATTGCGCCAGGGGGTCACATCTTGGAACACAAGAATCGTTGTCTGACGCACGACCAAAACTTCGGAGAGTAGACCGACGAGATAGAAACTCTTTGGTACATCGTTCACAAAATTGATGCCCATCAAGGCAGAGCCTTCATAGAACTTTGTACGCTTAACGGGATAGGCGCAGAATTGATTCTCCGGACGGGCACTTGATGCTTCACTGATCTTGGTACAGTACTCCCTCGATATGGTATATGCCAGACCTTTGCCTTTGATGACGTTGCTGTGCTCGAAGCCGCCGAAATGGAAATTGCGACCGATCAAAGATTTAAGCGGGGAAATGGGTTCCAGGCACAGTGGCTGCATATAAGTTGTCCATTTGATTCGCTCGGTGAGCCGTAAAATGGCCAAGTCGTTGTCACCCGTATCCTTGTCCGCCTGCGGATGCACCTTGATCTCTGCGACGCTGTGTTGCACGGGACCCGGCACACAAAATCCCTTAGCATTGCATATATACTCCTCGTCGGGGGTGTGTGTCTCATTCCAGATGCCCAATCTCACGGCTGCCGTCTCCGTTCGATTGTTGAAGCGTCGCACACACGATGCGGTGGTCAGCACATGAAACTCCGCCAGGATGACCACGCTGCATCCGGTGTTCTCAAACGAAGCACCTGAAAGAACTCGCCTTATTTTCAGGCTATAAGTATGTCTCAAGCTGACTTACCCCTGAGATGAAACAAGATGCCCATCCAGGGATACTCGGCAGGTTCCGTTGAAGTGTCTCGGCTGAAGAGCAGACGCTCCTCCAGGTTGCCACATTGCTGCTCCTCTGCCCCCGCAGTGACTTGAAAATAGAAAATATCGATTTGAAATTGCACAAAATTGCCATGTCTATTTAATATTTAAATAGCAGTTGGCATTCACCGCTCAGCAAAGTGGCCAGAAGCAGCACAACAAGTTTTCCCACAATTCTCATATCTCAACGCTGATTATCCGGCTCTATTTCTGTTCTATCTCGGCGCTCATAGCAAACTGGTAAGCAGCTTTAGCCGACCAACTATCGTGAGTGCTAACAGTTCATTAATAGCAAGAGATTAATTTAAATCACTCAACACAATTTCTCACTGCAATTTTTCATGGCCGCCAGCGCTGCGTATACGTAATGCGCCTTAAAGCGCGCTCACGAATTAAAACAAAATTGTTGGGTCAGATTTCTTAAATTATCGAATTCTTAAATGTGCATAGTTCACGTTTTATTTAATTTCTGGCAAAATTTTCCCTTGTCAAATCAAATTTATGAAAACTTGCATAGGGTTTTCAAAATTCTCTGCAAATTGTCTGTTTATATTATTGGATTAGACGATTATATAATCAATATCATATTCAAAGGCAGCATTAATGTTTTTTTTTCAATAAGTAATTGAAGGTTATTGAAAATCAATACAGTTTATTAAGTGCTATATTTAAAAATGCCTCAATTGCCACATTCTGTGCAAAATTCCGGGCCATTATAATAGATTAATGGAGGGTACTCGAGCGATTATAAAGCTATTAAAAGACATCGATGTCTGATAAATACTAGTAGAGATATGTATTTGCGTAGGACATGCTCTTAATATTTAATGTTTCAATTAGAATGTCATTATCGGAGACAAGCTGAATGCCCAATGGGGGGCGGCTCAGCAGACAAATTGAAGGACACCAGAACCATTTGGACGGCCTTCAAGTGGGCGGTGTGGTGTGGCCAGATGAAACAGGAAAGGTCATAGAGCATGCGGTAGTGGGGTCATATTTAATGCTGCACTAAAACTTGAACAAATTGCCCCACTTGCTGTGAAAGTGGCAGCAACAACTGACTGTTTATTGTCCACTCAGACGGCGTTGACTTTGGCTCAACTTGACCTGAACATCGCAGGCGCATTCATAATAATGCCCCATTGTTATGAGGCAGCCACCATATATACACACACATGCACACACACACAGACACACATGTACTGTGGCAACTGTGCATTTGAAATCAATGCTTTCCTTGCCGAGTCCAGTTGAGCATTTAACAAGGCTGCTTTGCCTTGAGATGGCGAATAACCAATAAACTGGCCCGAGACGCATATGCAAATTACACGAATTTTTTACATTGGGTGTGCGTGATTTGGGTGTATGGATTCGCCCTTTGCTTGTTACAAGCCTTTACCATTGCCTGCCACTTGGCCATCAGGCCAAGAACTCCGACTTGGCCAGTTCGCCTTGCGTGTGCTTCTTGGCCTAATCGCGGCCAACACGTGAGCCTCACGTTTCGTGCGTGGGCAAGAAAAGCAGAAATAAGAATCAAACATACTCGTAAACAAAGTCGGGAATGGAACTGTAAATAGTTATACCACATTTCAATTGAAATGGAGCGTACAGTGCATTATGGCAGTGTGCAAATTTATGTAACGGGCAGAAAGAAACATCTCTGCATAAAATATTTAGTCAGGTAATAGTTTTGACAAAGTAAAAACTGGATACATTTTTATTTATATACCAAAAAGACATTGTTCTAGTTCTTAGAACAAGTTATTTAATTAAGTATTATTATCAGGATTTCAAACCGAAACGAATATCGGCTTCAATTTGTTGTATATTTATGTTTCGAAATACCGGTAAGGTTTCGGTTTACACAAGAAATTTAAAAAATATTAAACACATCAATTATTGTAAATTATCCGTATATGAGAAATGTTGACTCTTTGGACTTTCAACAAGTACAACTTTATTAAAGCTCATCCGATTTCCACGAGGAATGTCTTATTTTTCATAATATTAACCCTACTTTAACTTTGCATTTAAATTTTTTGATTCTGAGACAAACATTTTTTTCTCGAAAATTTGTAGAATTTTACATAGTTACCCCTTTAAATTTTTCGAAAATTTTCAAAAATTTTAAAACTTAAATTTATTCTTTTTATTGTTTCTAAATAATAAAATTAGGGTAAAAAAGTACTTTTGAACTTATTTGCACTTTGTTTCTTTAAAATCTTTACGGTTATTTCGGTTGGAATAATTTCGGTCTTGTTTCGGTTACGGTTTCAGTTAAGGTCACCAATTTCAAGCGGTTATGGTTACGGTTTTAATCCCGATTATTATTGAAAATTAATTAGTTTGAAGTTGAAAACATCAAAAAGAGCCTTATCAACAAATATGAATTTGAATGTGTTAGGATATCTAAGTTGGGTATCGCGAAGTCGAGCATTCCCCACTGAACCATTCCAAATTGTTAGTCCTGCCCTTTAAATGGATATGCTTAATGGCTGTGCTAATTCCTTATCCTTAATTACAGCCAAGGGACACTATGAACGTCAGCGGCAATTGGCAATGATAGCATGACGCGCGACGGCGAAATTCCAGCCATCTTCAATCCGAAACGCGTGCGCACTCCCTCCGTGGTGGTCACCGGCGACTCCTCGACGAATGGGCCCTTCAACAACAACAACAGTGGCGGCGGGGGTGGAGCTGGGGGTGGTGCTGCGGTCAATGGGAATGGGGCAGGTGTTATTCCCAGCAGCAGCAGCGTGGGCGGTATCGGAATTGGAGTTGGCAGTTGTGGCTTCAGTAATGTGCTCACCTCAAGCAATCCGCAAATAACCCACCAAGATTCGATATCATCGAGCCAACAGGATCCCAATGAGGTCATTACCATACAGGCGGACACGCCCACGGGCACACACGGGTCACAGCATAATTTCGGAGGCGACTCCAGCGATCCCCAATCTGGACAACTTGCCATCGATCATCAGGCAAATGGCCAAGGACATGTCGAGGATGGCGAAGTGCGTTTCCGTAAGCTCAAGGCCTGCCAAGAGTCCTGTTGCTCCGAGCTGGCCAAGAAGGCAAGTTTATAGCCCAAAGTCAACTAGATCTTTTTTTTCAACACCATAGTTATTTATTCTCTAAACAGATGTATTTCGGCGTGTGTGTTACGATTTTGGTAACTGCCTCGTGGGTGGGCGCGACGCACTGCATCAGGTACATGTATCTGTATAGAGCGCCCTATGACGATGAGCTGGACGATGATCTCGACACGTCGTCGAGTCGAGCCGAGCTCAGCACGGAACTGGAGGACATTCTGGCCATAAGCGATTCATCGCTGCATCACGTCGAGGACGCCACCGAGATGTTTAACATACCACCGCGACAGCCCGTCTACTTCAGTGCCCCGTTCTTTGCGGCCTGGTTCTTTACCAACTTCTCGCTGCTCTTCTTTCCCATCTATATACTGGGCCTGATATCGGCCCGCAAGTGCGACAAACTCAGCGAGATTCTGGCCGATGTTCTGCGTGGGTTTCGTGAGCGTGGCTTCACTATAGGTAAGAGAGAGAGAAGGAAATATGGAGGGAGATAGCGGGACAGGCAGAGATTTCTCTGTTTCATTTGCAAAATTTAATTATTTTAACCGATTTCCAACGTAAATTTTTTTATTATTTGACCTTTTATCTATACTTTTCAAAACTTCAAACTGATACCAAAGACAGTGTAGTTTGTAGTTGCAAATAAGTTTTCAAATTGGCAAATAAAATGGGATATACTTGACATATCGGTATAATTTGGCGATTGATCGAAAAAGCGACTCCTTTTTTACGATATTTATATTTCGATTGTAATGGTTGTTACCATTATTAACAGGTCGTTTCCTCAATCGCTGCCTGTCCTTTTGCATCCTGTGGCTGGTGACCACCTATCTATACACGCTGTCGCTGCACGTACTCTTTGCCACGGATGCATTGGCCTTGTTTGCCACTAACGTCGCCTGCGTCTATTTACTCTCCTGGGTCATTCTGCACGAGCAATTCGTTGGAGTCAGGGTGAGTCGGATCTATGACACACCAAGTCATAAGGTTAATGAATCTATCTATCTGCCATAGATTGTGGCCGTTATCCTGTGTGACACGGGCATCGCGCTCTTAGCCTATATGGATGGCATTACGGAAAGTCGGACATTGGGGGGCGTTGTTTTGGCCACGTTAGCTGCCGCCGGCTATGCCGTGTTTAGGGTAAGGCTCAAACCTGTCAAGCCAGTTAAATGTCTTGGCACATATGTTATATGCTCATGCTCGATGTTCGTGCTCCTTTCTAGGTTATGTTCCGCAAGGTGATGGGCGATCCGCCTGTGGGCCAAATCGCGTTCACATTCACCGCACTGGGCCTGCTCAATGCACTGCTGCTGTGGCCCGTTGTTTTGGCCTTATACCTGACGGGTGCCGAGAATCTGACGTCGGAAAGCATACCATGGAACATATTGTTGGCGGCGAGCGTGCTTCTTCTGGGTAGGGCCCAACAAAATTCCCCAGCTACTGCATGCAATACAGTTTCAATTGTTGCCGCTTGTGCTATAAACTTTTATCGTTGTAATTAATTTTCATTGCAGTTTTCCACGTACTGATGCAGTTCAGCGCCGCCGTTACCTACAACATGTTTGTGACATTGGGTTTGATAACCGCTGTTCCCGTTTCTGGTGGTACGTACAACAACCTCTTGAAACTGAAGACCCGCCGGGTCTCCAACAACACTTACAATTATAGGGGATCTCGTGACTACATATTATTTTAAATTGCAATATAAATTGTAGGCACGTTTTCATATCCTATGTACATATATAATTATGGGTCATGAGGATTGATTCCCCAATCTGTACATACATTTATAGAATATTGAGTAGGCATTTCTGACAGATCTATTCTTAGCCACTTTTACTGCAATCTAATACACACTACGAATTTCTTTAATTTCACATTTATTTGTACGATAAAAAAACACCATTAACAACAACAATTATCTCAGCACTCGACGTCATACTGTACAGTGCGACATTTGCGGGCATGAAACTGGCCGGGGTCATTCTAATTGCCATTGGGTTTTTCCTCGTTATGTTCCCCGAAAACTGGCCCGATTACATAACACGTCTGCTACGGTAAGTGCTCAGTTAATTCCCGTTATTTTCTATTTATATATATTTTTTATAATAATTATAATATTGCTAAAGTATTCTTATATTATGCTAATTTATTTAGTGAGTACAACTTGTGCGTGTTTTCAATAATTTTACGATATTTTTCGATTTTATCATTTATGTTTTTAGTTATTTTCATTCAATGTATTTTGTTATTGCAACTCTATTTTCAAAATTCTTTGAATTTCATTTGTACGTACATAAAATTTACTAACTTAACATGAAACTTAAACAAACGTTAAACAAAAAACATGAAAATTTTGACTATATATTGCTAATATACATCTTTATCATAACATACATATATATATTTAATTCTATATAAACAAACATCTTGCAGAAAGAGCGTTCGTGCCATACTCCGTTACCAATGTTGTTGTGAATTAGCCGAAATTCGCTATGCTCATTCGGTAGGCCAAAACCAATTCCCAAAAAAAAACACAAAAAAAAAACAGATATTAAATTAGTAAAATATTATCTATAGCATATTGGAACACATTAACGTTGACATCATAAGATAGTAATTACCAAAAACCTGTTTGAGAGATTTTTTTGCCCGATAACTTTTGATCAGATTTTTTACTGACTGAATACAACAAGTTCTCAATATATAAATATACTATATACTGTACATTATAGTTATAACAAATATAACCATATGTGTGATAATACTTACATCAACAACAACAAACACCCTGGCTTCCAAACTTTGCGCTCACCCCTCTGATAGACCTATATACTTTAAGTCCACATACAAACATATACTTAACTATAACCCTAACTTTAGCTACATAATACTAATGCCTTGTTACATGACACCTACATACATATATATTACAATGTTGAGGCTGTTGTTTTGTGCAGTTGGCCAATAAACCCCATCTTGTTGTATATTTCTTAATGTGTTTTTGACGCTATTGTTTAATTGTTGTTGACACTTTTGATAATACTACTCATAATTTCGTTTCGTTATGGCAGATCTCAAAGGATCTCTTTACATTTATACTGCCACCTTTGTATAAAATATATCTTTGTACATGGATGTTGTTGCCAAAATATTGACCATGCTAAGGGTTCGATAAAAGTAGTTCTTACACCAAAAAAAAACAATAAAACCACAACAATCTACAACACACAACTGAACTGCGTAGTTTGACTTTCGCTGGTGTTGCGATTTTTTATTTACATATAAAAGTACAAAAACCAATATCTTTTAGACCTGTAAAGACCCCAAACTACAGCATTTGAAGAAATGGTTGCTGATATTCCTCCAGGCCTCGTGCCTCGTTTCCTTTATTATATTATTTTTTTTGGCTGCTTGATAGTACGATCTGTTGAAAGTACACGCCGCTTATTGTAATTCTTAACAAATGTATAGTTACCTTACGTTTTTTCGTTCCATGTTTAACAGTTCACCCCTGAATTGAAATTTAAGAAATGCTGTAAATACATATTTATTAAAATTATAATAATTTCATTTCAGTTTTATATATGTTATATCGATACCTTTTACTGTGTGCACTTTCTAAGCAGGGCGCAAAATAAAAGACTAGATATCGTAGCATGACCGACTCAGAGTCCTTCATTGTTCAGTTTTTTGTAATTACCATATTGAAGATACATTCGTTTCCTGCGAAAAGCAATTAAGAATGCGACCTATATAGTGTATGTGTATGGTTACGGGAGCACAGCAATAAACAAGTACATATATAAACCCCCTTATAAATAAAAGCAATTAATATTAAAAAAAACAATCCGTATAAAGTGTTATATTATTGGCATGTTTTTACAATCTTATTTGTTTCCAATTTCGAATTGGCCACATTTTCCTTTTCGAAACTTCGTCTTTCTTTCAGTTTCTCTATGATTTATCTATACCCTTCAGTCTCTAACTTCAAGTAACTAACTATAACTATACTCTACTCTATTGCTATATACTATACTCATTTCTTAAATAAAAAATGGTGTCGACATTTCTCAATTGTATTTGCAGAAGCATCATAATGCTGGGTCACAATGCGAGGTGAGTTTCGTGACTTCGTGCAATGCCGCTGGCAAAAAAAAACCTTTTAATTTAAGCATAAACTAAACTATGCTCAAAACTAAAGAGACAAGTTTTTCTGTTATTATACGCCTTATAGGTAAACCATACTCAAAACCCGAAACTTTACCAAGATAAATACCTAATTATTTTTTTTTAATAATTTCATTTGATTGAAGTTTTGATCTTTCGGGTTTGTTTTTGTAATGGGCATACATTTACATATAAAATCTAGAGGCGATATCCTATTTAACATACAAAAGTATGTCATGATAAGTATTTTTAAAATATTAATTAACTAATTGCTTTAAATAGGGATTCAAGTTGATTTCTTTTATTCCGTCTTCCTTCATTTATTGCATCAAATCTCTTTTGATTTCCGTTCCTGCAGAATAAGTAAATTTTCGATTATCTATTGCTATTTCATTAAGATACTAGATAGTTTGCGTAGTTTTGAGACAATCTTAAGTACTCGTAGCTTAGGTACAACGTAGTTTCTTTCTTTTTTCAAAAAGTAAGGTAAGTTCTCTTCGGGGCTCTCGAAGCCCAGTGCTCCATAACAAAGCACGCAGTATTTTAAATTAAAGAAAATATCACGCACCCAGAAAAATCACATTTTGTGTATCATTTGGAGTGACCAACACAGAAACTTGAGCAACTTGTTGCGCATATGATATGTTTTCATAATCTCACCTCAACATTTTTTAAAGTATCTTTCATTTGAGCAAAATAAAACACAAAATTCTTGTTTATTAAAAAAAAAATACGTTTTTAAAATGAGCAGCTCTCTAGTAGTAAAAACTCTTCTGATTTGTATATAGAAAACACCGCTAATCTGTACTATTGCTTCTTTTCTTCTTGTTTTTCTTCTTCACCTCTACCACGATCCGTCTTTCTACGACTGTCTCCCCTCTCTCGAAAATCTCTCTTTCTCTCTGTTTCTCTCTCTCTCTCTCTGTAACTACACGAACACCAAAATACACGATATCACACCACACGTATCCAACTGGCTAAAATCAACTACAAACAAAAAATAAATTAAAAAAATTGTAAAATATTCAAAATTTAAATGTCATTGCAAATATCACAAAAAAAAAAAAAAAATACACATAATGATATTATATTGTAATAAAAACTACACCAAGTAGCGGTAGGCCAGCGCTTTGTAAACGAGATGCTGCAGTCACAGGACCGTCCACGAGATACGCGCAGCGGCACATCACGCGTTCTTTCTCGCACCACATAAGCTAAAAGTTGGACAAATCACAGATATATCAATTCTGTACAGAAAACAAGACAACAACCAGAAAGACATATATTTTGTAAATGATTTTCCCAACAAACAAACAAAAAACAGAAATACTAAGAAAAGACCACAACACCTAAAATGAGTCCTTTTGGGGTAAGTACCTAAATCATTTATGCTTTTTGCCTGTAATTTGAAGAGTAACTAAGGTACAGTTTCCACCACAAAACTAGTTTTAGTTGAGTCCATATGAAGTGATATGTATATTAGTTTTATAAAAATAGCTATAACTCCAATTTGATTTAGTTTTTTTAAATTTTCCTAATTTGTTGTGCTTTCAATCCTCTTCAAATTATGTGTTGTTCTCTTTCTCCCTCTCTCTCTCTCGTTCTCTTTGTGTTAATTTGTTTATTCACAGATCGCAGCATATTTATGCGTCCCATTATAAACATAAACGAAAATATTATGCTGTCAATACGAACCCATATGTTGTTTGAGCCAAGCGCATGATAAAAATCCCGATCCTATAAACAGCATCATTTTTTTAGCGAGCGTGTGTGGCTTTAGGCGAGTTTTTGTTAAGCCCCACGGCCCGCGAAATGATTTTTTATAAATGTCGTATAACTGTTGAGCAATAACAATTTTATACTAAACCAATAACAAAACAAAGACATACTTAGTAAAAAGTACAATAATATTTCAAATTGAGATAAGATCGAAACGGTGAGCGCCTTTTAACATTTGTTTCTCAATACTTACGTCACTAGCTGCCCTCGTACTTTTTTAACTAACTATCTATAATAATATAATCAATTCCTATTAATCCTATAATCACAATTTGTTGACTATTTGCTTAGTAACATTGTAAATAGCTGCACTTTTGCTTATATTGGTTTTTAAAGTATTTAGCTTACTGGAAAATCTTTGTGGCACAGCCTCCGCTTAAATCCACAGCTGCCCTTAAAAGATACTCACACACAGACACACACACACGAACACAAACACAACCATATATTTTGTAAATATTAAAAAAATAAAATAAAATACAAAAAACTTAAGAAACATCAGTAAAAAATCAGTTAAAATTCTAGCTAACAATTTTAGACGCCTTCAATCTTAGTGTCAACTAGTTAGACTATGAAAATACAGTGCTGATCAACGGGTAGCCCCAGTTATAATACTATCGTAAGGAACAAAAAAACCAAAATCTATAAATTTCATAAATTTTATTATCGTTACAATATCTTACAATTTCAAAAATGACTTTAAAATGTTTCATTACGATAGTCTTACTGATAGATCTCAAGATCCGTTGATCCGCATTTTATATACGAAAACTAAAATCTAAAGCTTATTTTAATGAAGAGTAAAAAGTTCGCAATACATGTGTATATATTAATAGAGTATTAGAATTGAACACAAAATGCCTAGAAAAAAAGAATAATAATAATTCAATGCTGTAGATGAATGTATAATTGTGACACTGCTAACATTTGAAATTTTCTTTATCTTAACATACGAAACATCAACAACATTGATTGAACAATATATATAGATGGGGTCGCGGCCCTCGGAGCGGTACTTCAACAGGTCAGCATCCCACCATTATCGACTATCGGACGGGATACATAAGGTCCCATCTTCGTTCACCCTCTGGCCGTGTGAGATGACTGATCTATCGCCAACTACAACTGGGTTTCTGCATGGCACCACCAACGCACACCACCACCATCACCAGCTTTTCCAGCAACAGCACCACAGTCGTCACCTCAACCACCACCAGCAACAGCAACAGCAGCAGCAGCAGCAACAACAACACCATCTGCAACGTCAACATTCGCATACGTCGCTCACAATGATCCATCGGCAGAGCAGCAGCCACAGTGCCCATGGCAGTCGACGTGGCAGCGGCGGGATTCGTGCACCACCCACCAACACCGGGCGCCTCTTCTCCTACTTTGGCAACGAGCACGAACACGAGCACGAGCGTAAGAAATCGGAAACATCGTTTTTCAATTTAGGATTCCGACGTAAATCGACAGTAGTTTACTACGCACCCACTGAGTAGATCTCGATGGTGGAGCAGTGTTTCCCAAAGCTCTGAAATCTTACAGTCGAATACGTGCGCAATCAAATTGATATTTTTTCACATTTTCCAAATTTTTATATATTTGTCTTGTTTTGGTTTATGTTGTCAGTTTTTCTAATATTTTGTAGAATTGTTATAGGAAAATCATTTTAAATAATTTTTTATAAGGAATATTTTTTAATTCTCTCTGATATTTTAAATGATGCATTAACATAAGTTTATAATTTCAATACTTAAGGTTTTTGTATTTATTGGTATTCAAATTTGTCCAAGCTTCAACAGAATTTCGTTTTACCTTTTCTGGCCTGTTGTTCCACTGTAAGCATAGTAAGAGCTTTTTCGATTGAAAAGTTCTGAGTCTGAGAGAGATTTGGGAAACACTGATCTACAGATCGAGTGGTGCAGCTTTGCTCTTGCATATCAATTTACCTGCATAACGTATAAGCATTTTGCAAAAACAATCAGGCACTGTAGAAGTTATTAGACAATTATGGTTGGCAATTATCATTACCGCGTAGGTAACTTAATTGTCGTTGTTGTTTTGAAAGTTTTATTGAAACACATGCAGTTAGAATTTTTGCTCAAATATTAAATAATTATACGCGACAAATACAGATACAGATACATAGCTCATAGTCTACACAATTATCGAATTTTCTTAGAAAACAAAAACAAAAGAAACCATGCCGAAACCCAAGCACACTGAAACCAGAACCAGAAGCTATGACAGAGCCTTAATACAGTTGAGCTCAAAAAAAGTTGACCCTGAATTAACTAAGCTACTTAATAATATACAAAATAATAATTTAGTTGAAAAGAATTAAAAATCTATTAAAAAGCATGAAAAATTAAATGAAATATCGAAGCCAATTGTTTTTAGCAATTATATACATTTAAAATTAAATTTAAAAACAAATACTAAACAATAATAAGTAATTAAATTAAAATGATATTTTAAAGTAAATCCACACTGCGGCACATCTTTATAAGTATAGTGAATCCAACTAAAGTCATCGTTACAAAACTTGAAGAGACTAGTATAAGATCTTAAGAGATATTGTTCATAGGAATCACCTAAATTTTAGATACACCTAGAAGATATGAACCGTTTAATTGTAAGCTCATTTTTAGCTACTAGAGGCCACAAGAAAGATCTAAGAATGGAAAATGTATTAATTGTTTCGAGCTTTGGCTTTTGTTAAAAATGTTAAATGTGTTATTTTATTTAAAAAAAGTGAGCAAGTAATTTAGCTAAATGTTGTGTATTATTGTTGACCGACTTGTTGTATTATTGAGTAACTGAGTTATTGTACGATTGAATCCAAGCATGTTCATAAGGTATTCAATGACTGATTCATTCATTCATTCGTATTTGCATTTGGGCTTGAATTGAATCATACAATTTATCGGTTGAACTTGTATTAAATTGTGTAGACACATCCAATAATTGATTTGTGATAGTTTTTAATGATGTTTGATACCCAAATTCCATGGAGCTACTCCCCAAAATGGAGGCAGTGGTATTTCTGTATTTAGAAAACCAAAACACAAATAAAAGAACACTACAAAAAACTAAGAAAATAAATATGATTTATTATTTGTGAGGTATTTATTATTCCTTAACAAATAAGATGAGTTTAATCAATTTTTTTTTATAAATAATTTGTATTTAGAATCGCTCGTAATCGGATCAAAGAGCAAAGTACTTGAAGACATCTAGTTGGATCTGAGATAGTTGTCAACATTGTGAAATATGTCAGCATAATATCCAGATAGATTCCTCAGTACAAAAACATCTCTCATTCAAATTGAAACCCTTCCAAAATTTGTTAAAATTCTAAAAGGATCAAAAATAAATCAAAGTTCGAATTAACGATTTATTCTTCATATTTCGCGGATAGCTTGGGCCGATCGCAACTAAATCGTATCAGTTCAGCCGTGCATACAACTACCGCGATATAAGAGAAACGTGGCGCCCGACGATAAACGGGCGGCAATAACATATTTGGTTATCAAAGTTCTTGTGTTTTGTTTGTCTTTTGTTTCCCAAATAACTAATAACATTTACCTGGACGAACTTCTGCAGTCTTGAAAATCCATAAATTTATTGCGATCCCAATATGAATAAGTTTGGTGAGTTCATTATTATTTTTCTATTGCTCGTTTATTACGTTTATAAGGCAGATATAAAAAAGATTCTTTTGAGTTAAACGAGATTCAATCTTAACTCTATACATTAGGCTATAAAAAAGAGAGTGGTTACATTTATGTAAATATTCGAATGTATTCGCTCTTTCAAGGCACTTAATATATAAATACATAATACAAAAGAGAAAATGTTATTTGGACGGACTTACGATGTAGTCTATAGTTTTCCATAACATATTCAAAATAAGAATATATGCTTTTCTTTTCTAAGGCACAATTAACACTTTGATATTCGGGGTTATTTGTTTTGTACTGTCCTACAAACTGATATGGAGTTTAGTTTCAAAAGAGTAATATTAGAAATTAATATGAAAAATGAGAGAACCACTTGAACGTGTTCCCGCTGTGTCGGGTCCTAGTGAGACGAGTCTTCAGCCGGCAACGGCACAAATAGAAATGGAGGAGTTGCCCAAAACTCAGCGGTCGTCACTGCCCATTGCCCGTGATATGACGATGAAAAATGTGTGAAAATATTTTTTGTGTACATGTCCAAGTCCAACGCTCTACCTCTACCTATGACCATATCATTTTTTAATGAAAATCAGAAAGCAAAAAAAGCTTGCAATTTTTTTTTCCGATTTGCCCTGGCAGGAGACCAAGACCAAGTGGCTGATAAACTGGTTCCTGCCGCGCATAGAAAAAGTTCTCAGGGTATATAGATAATAAAAATTCAAGCGCGTATGATAATCAAGGCGCAAGGAAAAAAACGAAGAAAAAGAAAAACGGCGGCATATTTAATTCAGGCAAAAAAGCAGCCAATGGACCATCGGACCCCGCAATGTCGACGATTTAATATAAGAAAAAACACTAGGTCCGTGGCCACACGGGCAGGCGTTGCTGCCCAGGCAGGAAAGGTGTGTGTGCGAGGCACAAACAACCCTCTTCTTGGAGGATGGGTGTAGGTACTACGAGGCCTAACTGGGTTTTGATGTTAACAGGTTTGCGATCTCCTCAGCTCGCAGCGCACACACACAGCTGTGCATCTTCACGGACATTAGCAAGGGCCACAGTCGAAAGCCGCAACAGCAACAGAAGCGGCAGCGGCAGCAAAAGCGGCAACGGCAACGACAACAGAAGCAGCAACGGCAGCGGCGACGCTTCCGTAATCTGAGCACAGTAGGCGCGGCTGTTTGCGCTTTTCTGCTGCTGCTGCCGCTGCCGCTGCCTTTGCCGCTTTTGATAGAAATGACAAATAACCAGATTCATTGTAATAGATTATGTCTACAACTTAATCGCCTTGCAGATAAATGATGACAATGTTCAAAGACGCATATAGAATACAGAGTAGAGTGGACTTGGTTCGGCTTTTTTTCTCTTTTTTTTTTTTGGGCAACAGCGCGTTTTGTTTTGGGTGTCAATTTTGTGTCTTTCAGTTTGCTGTTGCTTTGTCAGCTTTTTTTTTTTTCTTTAAGGTTTGCTTATTTATCGAGAGTTTAAATGTGTGATTTTTGTATGGACGGAATTGTTAAGATATTTGGCTTTTGGGGCGCTTAACTAAATCGATAAAGCAGCGTGATTGTTAGGCCAAATAGTGAAATGACCAAACCCAGCGCTGACTGCAATCCCGATGCACCCGCCAAACGGCACTTGAACATGTCATAGCGGGTCTCCTTATCTTCGACAATATTCTGATACTCAGCCTCGACCAGCTGGCCGTCATAGTATGTGATCAGATCCTCAAATGGATATTCGTAGCCCTGCAGACACTCACATTTATAGCCACCAGTTTCGTAGCCACGTCCCATAATCGGCACACACTATAGAAAGGCAAAAGATTAGTTTATTTGAATACTCTTAATTATATTATGCATGTCAAGTAATTGTTTTGAACCATAACATTATCAAAGCAACGACTTGACATATAGTAATTTTAATATACTCACGTATGAAGTTTTCTGATCGCACTTGTGCGTGTTTTTAAAGGCATTTGGCTCGTAATACCAGTCCGGGCACTGGTTAATATCCAGCTGGAGCATGTCCATGGACACAGCGACGACACCCCTGCGAGAGAGTCAACAAATTAGTCAGTTTAATTGCTCACATTTGCATGACAATTGCGATTCATACAGAGAGAGAGTCACAAGTCATAAGTTAGGCCATGTCAACACTTGAAAATTAGACAATCAAATCATAGAAACTACAAACATAACATGACATTTGCATGAGAATGGGAATGGGAATGGTAATGGGAAACACAAATGGGACTGGGCCCGAAAAGGGGTGATCAAGGCCCGCGTCGGCAGCACGCAGACCAGATCAGAACCGGACCGGCCCGGCCCCTACCCTAATAAAAAAAGAGGGTATTATGATATTCAACTCACTTGAATTCCAGTTTGACTTTGAGGCTATCCCAGCCAAAGAAGGGCGCCGCATAGGTCACCAGCCACTTCTTCACATAACCATCGCAATCGAAGGTCGGTTGTGTCCAGTAGCCATGCTTCATGTTTGCCGCACGATACGAGTTTGGATAATGCTCGTACTTTTGCTGGTATTCACCTGTCTCATTATGACGTATCTTGATTTTCAAGTAGAATGTTTCCAGATCATCAAAATTGGTATTCCAACGCTGCTTTAAGAACTTGAAGTACTTCTTCTCCGTGTACAGCTCGTGCGTTTTGTTGAGACGCGCCAGATCCTCCACCTTGTATTTGCGTGTATTCAGCTCCGTTTTGTATGCATAGGGTGCAAAATAGGTGCGATTTGTGAACTTATTTCGCTCCCAGAGCGTTGACGCTGACCAGACCTTGCTGTCGCCCATCATAATAGCCAGGGTCTCGCCAATCATTTGATCCTCGGTCAGCGGCTTGTCCGCCACACGTTTGCCCGAATAGACCTCATTGGGATCCGATATCTGAACGTTGTAGAATTGGTTTGAATTAGACAATATATGTATTTTTATTTTCCCCCGAAGGCTGACTAACAACTTGTGCAAACATCGAGTATATAAAGCTAGAGGGAGGGTTTAAAGGAGTCCAGATGCTGCCACAACTGTGTGTGGCATTTAATGAAGATGACGACGCGACGCCTTGTGGCGAACCCGTTTTTCGTGTCCAAACTAATGAATTTAGCATTTGGTAATGGTTTGACACTGAATATTTAATTCACGCCGCGGCAACTGGCAACTGACCAAACAACAGAAATTCGGAAATTCCGAAACTTTGCAACTGAAACTGGGAAACTGAGAACTGGCATTGCAGGAAATTCGAGGAAGTTGAATTACGCGTGCAAAATTATAATTTACACTTGAGAAGTTTTCAAGAGGCGACGTCGAAGGCTCTTAATAGGTGTCGGGTTTATCAATTATTGCTCTTCATTTAGCGTGAAGCTGATGGGAAAAAAGCGTTCACTGCTTACCTGTAAAAAGGCGCTAATAAAGTTGGCCAGACGCACGGCCATTTTGGCTTCGTTCTCAAACTGATCCTTGGCGCCAGAACTAACATCGCCGCGCAGTATCAAATCTTGTGGATGGAAGCTACAAAGACAAATCATTATTAATATATAGAAATAATTCGAGATACTATATCATGATTCGCTCACTTTTTGCATGTGCGATAGTTGACGCCATGTATGTATTTCAAAACCTGATCGATGTTTAAATGCTGCGAGTGCAGAGATCTGGAGCCCGATGAATAGTTGCGATAAACAGGATGCATATCCAGATACTTTTCGCGTATGTGATAAGGCGCTTTCTCCCATGTTATGGGCAGCTTTTGTATCCCTGCAGGAGATCAAAGTCAGATCAATTTTGTTATATCATTATGTCGGGTGGGAAACGCAGATATAACGTAAGCGACTTTTTTTCAATCAAAAAATATGGTAATATAAATAAGTGGCTAATACAACCTTTAGTAATTTTTAAGATCAAGGTCTTAAAATTAGAAAAACACTCCAAAGTCGCTTACATTATTTTCGCGATTAAAGCTGATCAGAAAGATTTCGACTTACAGCCAATTTTAAGGCAATCATATTCGTTGTAATATTGCTCAGCTGAGGCGCGTTCCACAATCTCGCCCAAATAGGGACGCCGCACGACGTTGGGCAGTCGGAAGCCTGGCTTGCAGCGGCACTGATAGCCGCCGCGCCGGAAGCCCCAGCCGTGCAACGGTTCGCACTCGGTGGTTTCCTTCTTGCAACGTGCAGTGTCCGCAAAGTGATTGGGTCCCTTGTTACCCTCGCCCAAGGGACACTGGTTGATATCTATGCGCTCAAAGTCCATTTCCAGCACAGAGACAGCAGTGTATCTATAAAAAAAGAATACAGATTAACAGAGGAATCATCATAGACAGATTTCTTTATACTTTGGATATTCTATATGCCGGAACTGGGTGTGTCTAGGATAAATGTCGGCAATTGGCACCACTGCTGCCACCAGCCACTTGTTGGAGCGACCGCAGTCGAAATACGGGCGTGTCAACTTGATTGGTCCCGGATTCTCCTCAGAGCCCGGCGGACCGTGGAATGTATAGGTTTCATTTGTATTGTTGGCGTAGCGAATTTCCACTTGATACGTGATCTTTGTGTCATGTCGACCAGCGACGTTGTCCGGCAACCAGGCACGATACCATTCATTGATCTTATACAAATCATGTGTGTAATCCTTCGATATGGTGTCGGGATGATGAGCGCCCAAGTCCTGCACATCAAAAGTGTTCCACGTGGAGATCTTTTGCAAATGTATGGGATCATTGAAGTCATCCTGTCGGAAGGTGCGCGGCCCAAAGCGTGGGAAGGTCTTGTTGAAGAAGCCACGATACGATGACGAGTACGAGCTGTTGGGCGAAAAGTATATGGCCGAGGCGTTGATGCTGGGATTGGCCGAAACATCCGCGACAGTGGAAAGGAAATAATACATCATGCCCGGATCGTAGGTATCATTGATGGCAGGACGTATGAAACGCGATTGTAGAATATAACTCCAGAAGAAGCTGCGACTCAACGCCATGTTCTGGAGATGCAACAGCGCCGTACGATTCGGAAACACGGGATTCACATTCACTTCCTTGATGTCCGGTTTATGGGACACCGCGTCCATTGGCATAAACAGATCCCCATGATGCTGGATGGGACAGTTGTCGGCGTTCACCTTATCAAACTGGATCTTGATCTCATCGAACGAGTCTCGCGCTTGCCACTCGTGCTGAGCGAACACGCCCACGACCAGAACGAGCACAAAAAGCAGGTAGCTGCGCCCCAAAATTGTCGAGGGTACAAACGGAAACATTGTGTGTGTGTATGTATTTCAGAGTGCCACCTGCCTGGGCAGCTTATCTAATTGTTTGCGACACTTTTTAACTCAATTGAAACAAAACAAAATGAAATTAAGAACAAAACGCCACTGGACGCAGCCACACGCAACGCGGATTAGTAATACAAATTAATGCTATGCACTTGTTGGAACTACGCCCTCAAAATCAACAGTGTTGCAAGTAGAAGTGTGGATATTCTATCGATATATCGATAACATTGCGCATTTAGTGCTGTAAAGTGCGCGAGCTGCTATTCGATAACATAATCACGGGAACTAGTTCATTATTTAATTGCTAACTACAAAAGTGAGTTTAAAAATTTAACAAATTATTTCATTTAATAATTACTAGAATATCAATTAATCACATGTGGTGTGCTTTAATTGCTTGCTAGCATTTCTGGCTATATGCAGCGATTGTGGTAGGCTACCGACAGTTAAAACGAGTTCGCGCGCTAATTCACCGTTAAACTCCCCCTTCCTCTTCCTTTTTTCAGTCGGGTTGTGTTTTCCTAAATTGAATTCTGTATTTAAAATGTAGTTCCCGTGTGTTGCTATGTATTTATAATAATTATGCACATGTCGCAATTTGCATTTGACACTAGATTTATTATAGCACCGCATGTGCCAGAAATCTGCTGCAGCGCATATTTTGGGCAGCTGCCAATAAAAAATCAGGAGGCAATGGCCGCCCGCCCTATGGAAAACTTCATAGATCGGCATTGATAGTCGTTTGCATTATTCACGTTGCGATATATGAAACGGTATAAAACCGCAACGAGGTCATCAGCAGATATTTGGTAAGTTCGACTTTTGTGAACCGCAACCATTTCCTGGCTCTCTGGCTATCACTGTCAATCTGTTGTTGTCTTGTTGTTGTTGTTGCTGTTGTTGTTGTTGGTGCTCCTCTTCCATTTTGTGTCGCCACCTGCGCTAAATGACACGAATTAGCGAATGAACGAGTCGCTGCAGTGTCCCCCTCTCTTTCACTCTTTCCCACTCATTGCCATATCCTTTTGCTCGTTCCCATTCTGACCACTTCGCTTGGGTTATTTATTACACCTGTCGTTTTGGTTTTTTCGTTCAGTCCGTTTTTTGCCCAGTTGGATTACAACGCCAATTCTCTGCCGGCCAAAAAAAGAGTAGCACAACTTAAATTTGGCACAAACATAATTTTCAGTTTGTCGACTGACATTTCCGTGCCCGAGTGTGTGCGAGTGTGTGTATGTGTGTGGTAGGCACTGTTTATCCTTGTGCCGCACCTCGTAATGCAGATAAATCTACGCGGCGGCGCTCCCATTGTTTTATTTTGCACGTGGGAATCGACAGAACTCCGAAACGGCAACAGCAACTGCAACTGCATGAAAATGTTGCAGTTATTTTACTCTGCTTATACCCTTTGCCGAGGGTATTTCAGTTTTGTCTAGAACTGTGCTTCATCTGGATTTTATTATCTTATTATTATCTGTTTAAAATCGGACTATTATATCGATATCAAACGATCAGTTAAAAATCAAACTCCAAAACAAACATCTTTTTATTTTGGATGTTACTTTGGCTTTGCGAGCGTATTAAATCTTTGACGTGCCTTGGATTATCTTCCCGTCTTTGTTCCTCATTCAGTTTTGTTTTTTAGTTTTACGTTCGCTCCTGTAATTGAATGTTGTTGTTGTTCCTGTTGTTTCGGCTCTTCTCGCCGTGTCCTAAATGCCAACGGCAATTGCGTTTTGCCAAAAGTTTATTTTTGGGATATTACACTGTAAAGAGAATTGGGATTCGAGGGGAAGAGGGAGCGCTTTACCAGTTAAGCTCGACGAGATTAAAGTTTAATTTGAAAAAGTGCCAAAGCATTAAATAGTTTTGTACTTTTTAGCACTGAATGAGCCGTCAAATGAAGTTGGCAAACTTCCCATAAAAATGTCATGATTATATATACATACATTAATACACAGATATGCTTATTTTTTCCTCAAATATTTACAAGACAAATTGAATAAATCAAAAATTATTTAGAATTAGAAATTGTATATTAAAAAAAAGGATTTACATTTTATTAGATATAATTATTTTAAATGTTTTGTCGACCACTTGTAATGGATAAATAAATAAATTATAATATATGGAAAAGCAAAATATTTTTAAATAAATATCGAGATATACTGAGCTTTTATATATGCTGCAGATTGTAGCTAATTTCTGATAATTTTTATCAAGCGTCTTGCAAAATTCCACTCCGAAAAAAGAAATTTTATTAATATAAACAGCCACAAATAAAATATATTGCGCATTCATTGAAATCTTAGCGCAAGTTCAAAAAACCACAAGCCATAAAAGCAAAACACACAAAATAAAAAAAAGTACAACGGAAAAAAAGAAAAAGAACAAATACAAAATAATCAAAATAAAGAATGCTCTTTTGCATGCTAATAAACAGAGATAGACGGTGAGAAAGAGAGCGCAATAAAACGGCACAAAAACGGCGCAGACAATAATTTAAACAAAATCAAATGGCAATTGTATGAATACTAAAAAAAACACAAAGGAAAAGGATTTTAAACATGGATATGGACATATGCAAAACACTCTTAACATGTCTGCGATCTTTGGATTGCATTTTGGCAATGGTTTCCTCAAAAAAAAAATCAAAATAAGAGAAACAAAAATTTGCCAGAGCAGCTCCAAATTTGGATGCCTGTACGTGCTGGGCGTCAGCATCGGCAATCTTGCCAACAACTACAACAACAACCAAGAGCAGCAGCAGCAGCAGTGAGTGTACAGCAGCAACAACAATGCAAAGCACTTCCATCCCAGCCAGCCAACAGCAACAACAACAACAACAACAACAACAACACATACAAAAGCGGCCTAACACAGCGCAAAATATTTTTTGTCAAGGGTGAATGACCCAGAATCAAAATCCACAACGTTGTCGCTGCCTGGCTGGCTGCTTGTGCTTGCCTGCCTCTTCCTCTGCCTCTTGCCCCTGTTCCTTGCCCCGTCATCGCCACCGCCTTCTCCTCTGGCCATCTTCGTGTTCCCCCGTATCCCCATCCTTCCTCCTACCGCTTGCGCTCTCTAACAATGTTGTGGCTCGGTCTCGGCCTCGACGATTCGGTTTCGGCTCCTCGGGCTGTTATGATTGCCGTTGCCAGACGATAACCCAAACCAACAAACCAACAGCAGCAACGGCAACAGCAGCAGCAGCAGCAAAAAAGTGAAATAAAAAAAAAGAAGAAAATGCGATTTTGAACATTTTGCAGCATTGCACACGCGACTCTCGCGCGCGTTCTCTGCCAGACAGTCTGAGAGATACAGAGAGCTGCACACTCACAGATACAGATACAAAAGAAACAAACACACACACATGCAGACTCTGACTTTTTTCTATTTTGTTTTTTTGTATTGCAAAATGTTATCGCGGCAACCGAACAGCGTTAATTGCATTGCCTCCCGCCCCTTTCCACTCTTTGGCCTCTATTACATTCTAACGTTATTTGCCAGCTCGCTCTATTGCATCCGTTAGATACTTTTTCACGTGCTGCGCCAAAATCAATCTTCATTTAAGAGAGAGAAAGGGAGACAGAGATAGAATGTCTGTCAGCATATATCAGCATTATGATTATGCCTCTGGACAGGACAACATCAAAAGTAATTTGAGCAGCAGCAAAAAGCTTCTTCACACACAGACACACAAATACACACACAGAGGAGCAATTAAAATTGACCCAAGATGTTGTCGTCGCACAGTGGTTCATAGCAAACTTTAACCCTTGACTGAACTCTAATGAAAGGTTAAAACAAGTTAGATCAATGGTCGCTAGGGAAACTCTAAAACAAAGCTACGGTCGAGAGTACTCGGCTACAAGATACCCTGCCCTGTCTTCAATCCAATTTTATTTATTTAATCTAAATTTTATGCGAACAAGGCTGATCAAAAATGTATATAAATGTATAATAATTATTTTGTAACCCATGCAAATAACTTGCGTACCACAGTGCCTCTCGAGGCCGCACTAAAAACCTGTCTCACTCACCGTCTGGCCTGTCACCTAATTTCCGTTTTCGAGAACATGTCCTTTGGCCTGCAAGGGCCACTTGAGCGTTTGTATTCAGACATGTGTCCTGTCTTTGGCTCGGTCTACAACTACAAGTAGTTTCAAGTCATTGCTAACTTTTATTTGCCTCAACAGCAGCAAAATAATTTTGTAATTCAATTGTTGTCCTTGTCGCATATGCCATTTGTCGTTGTCGGTTGTCGGTTGTTTCAGGTTCCTGACCAACCTGGACACAGTTTGCCACTGCAACAACTTTGCTTATAGTCGAGACCGAGGCACATATAACATTGCATCGTTGTGCCTCACTGAGCTCAAGAGTTATCCTGCCCCCTTCGAGGACCTACGACAATAGCACAAAAAGTTGCCGAGCAGAAAAGAAATGACCCGACAAGCAACAAACTCAACCCAGATCCGCCCCTCCCTGCAGCAATTCCAACAAATTGCGGCCGGTTCACGGATAGAGATAGGGAAAAGGGATATAGGGGCTGGTCCACCCTAGCCCCTCCCCTCCGCCTTCTTTGACTTTTTGCACACTGTGACAGCGCTTTGAAAATTACTTTTAACTTCCCAAGTGGCAACTGCACTCAATTCTTTCTCGGCAATTGCATCGATTTTCTTTTTTGTATACTGCGGGAAGCAAAAAGCTTTTCTTAATCCCAAAGAGCTGCTAGCTGAAATCTTCAACGAAATGTAAGATATCATAAAAATGAAGATTATTTACTGAAATCTCTAAAGAGAATATTACTGTAATGAAAAATATGTTGTACAAAGGAGAGGATAGAAAAATGGATTTTAATCTAGGAAAGATTTTAGATTTTTAGATTGTAGATAGATTAAAGTACTTGGAATGAAAGATCTACCATCAACATCATATATTTTTAATCTATTAAAATTGTGATACTCAGTAATAGGAAAAACGGAAAGTAACTCGAACTTAAAGATTCCTTCAATCCATTTCCAGTTGCAATGGCTGTTTTCAAGATATTTTCCAATTATTAAGATAATTATTGGGCAGAGAAGAAGCGCATCCTTTTCTTATCATTGACTGCATTCGAAACGTTGCATTCCGTTCCCATGGCCACTGAACTTCGTCCTTTTTGCTCCTTTTGCCAGTTGCCATTTGCTTATCTGGCTTGTAATTTATGCGTATTAATTTCATAGCTGGCCTATCCCGCTTCCTGTCAGTTGGCCTGTCTGTCTGCCTGTCTGCCAAGCTGGGCACAATGGCAACTGGCAAAAAGGATTGGCAAATCCTTTTCGATTCGTTGTGTCGTTGCATTTGCCGAGCGTAAACAAAGCACAAAAGATATCGAAGAAGAATTCTCTGACAAAAGGGAATGCAATGCGACGGTTGCATTGGTTTTCAACTCGCGAATAATGGCGATATGGAATATAATGCCATTTTGATATGTAAATAAACAACAGGAGAAGCCGAAGCCGAAGCTGAAGCGAATCCAAAGTTGAAGGCTGCGTTCTAATTGCTGCAAAGGACCTGCCCGGCTGGCAGGCATCCTGCTAAGCTGGACATGCAATTGCATTGCATTTGCCATTGTTTTTTCCAGCATTCGTATTTTTCTTCTTTTTTTATATTTTGCTTAAGGGTTGAGTTTCAAGTTCTCTGCGTCGTCGTTCCTCTGGGGTTATCGCACGATTACAAAAGATTTCCTCTGGTCAACGGCGAGGCATAAACCAAAATGCTATAAGAATAATATGAATGCAAAATCCAACAAACTTGCAGCGGAAGTTGCGCCGCACAATTTCATCATCAGAAGCAGCAGCAGCAGCAGCAGCAAAAAACTTGGCAAAGAACTTGGAAACGAACTGAGAAGTCGAGGTAGCTTTATGGTCATCTGCAGCATTGTCATCGCCGTTGCAGCTCTTGCTAGTTTCGCCATCCTGTGAAGCACAACTTAACTCTTATCTATGAGATACTTCTGGGCGACGGCAGCTGCCATAGGGGGAAACTTTGCATCAGTTGCTGTCCGTTGCATGCAACAGGGGGAAAACACTCGAAGATATTCATCATTCGAGTGCTAGACTCATTCCTGTACTCCAGCCAGAATCGAAGTCATATATCAGCGATATCCTGCATGTCGAAAGGATAATAATGCGCTGAGAGCATCCCCTCTCTCTCTCTCTCTCTCTCTGCCTGTCTCCCTCTAGCCTGCTTCGACCTTCGACGCTGTCATTGAACCCGACAAACAGCAACTGCAACGAGGCAACGAGAGGGGGCAGGGGTAGGGGAAGCCATTGCACTTATTATGTACTCATTATGTGCTCATTATATGCACATAATGTACCTCGAGGCACTTCAAAGCACCGCACGGCAGTTTTCTTATGTTTTTTTTTTGTTTTTGTATTAACATAAGCACACTCAAACTACACACACACACACTCACACAGTTACACACCCTCACCCGACCGTACTGACCTATTCCTCTGAAAATGTTGTATGGGTTGGCTGCACAAATGGCAAAAAGTAAATAGCACAAAGCGATTTTTTCAAAACCAACTCATGTGTAAACATATTTAAAGTTTATGTTTCTGCCCCAAGGGTTATGCTACTAGCTAAGAGTTGGGGTGTGTGGGGTGGGGGGAGGAGAGTGGAACACAATGCAGCTGCCCTTGGATCACTCTGTTTGCATAATTACTTTCGTTGTTTGATCATATAGAAAGGATATTTGTTATCTATTTATGAAATATTTCAAGAAATTCTGTTATTCTGTTTGTCCTGACTGACTGATCATTGAGCAGCCAAAACGGTAAGATGTAGGAGGCTGAAATTGTATCTTTCATTGTTAAAATTATCGTTCAATCCGCTTCTTTGATTAAAAGTGTAATGAAAAGAATTATATTTCGATAAGCTCAGCAGTTATTTCATCTTTAATTATATCTACTTCAAAATATAAGCTCTTTTATTTATATTCTAAGTGAAATAAATTACTAATTTTTAAAAGAGCCCGAAACGATAATGCTTCTGTTTTTCACAACAAATTCTTTCTCCTTAAATTTGCCCAACTGCATATTGAAACTGGACAACAGGGAACCTCAACTTAATGCATCCAAAGGTAGCCTCTACAGTTTCACGACTGCCAAAATGCATTATAATGTTCGGGTTCAAGCGATTTAGCTGCATTTGCGATGCGTTGCATGCAAATTTGATCCCTTTATATTGAGATTATTGGCAATTGAGTGAACTTCTTCTTCTTCTACTGCTGCCACGTTAACAAATTGCTTTAACACCTTGTTAGGGCTGCCTGCGAGAGGGTTTTGGAAATCGATATTAGCAAGGGAAGGTTAAAAGCCAGGTTGGAGCCAGGCAACACCTTTAGTAGAGGGGGAGGGGGGAAAGGGAAAAGCGAGCTCTCGGACAGGTATTGAATGTGTGTAATTAAAAAAGGAGTTGAATTACAACCAGTCCAGTTTAGAGTCTGAGGATGCGGCACAAAAGGAGCTGCTTGCAAAAAAAAAAGAAAATAACAAATGCTGTTTGGCGTAAAAAAACAACAGCAACAACAAAAAAAGCAAAACAGGACAAAGTTCTTCTTTTGCTTTTCACTTAACACACAAGTGAAGTGAAGCCAGCAAGTCGAGCAGCACACGCTACGTCTCCGCGACGCAATCGTCCTCTTAAAATGCACTTTAAATGGCAGTTTCCGGTCACACACACACACACACACACATGTAGACACACTCATGCATAGAAATGTATGAGCATAATAAAAAATACAATGCGAAACGTTAAGTAAAAGCTAAAAGGAGTCGCGCTGTGCCAGGAGCAGCAATGCACCGCTTGGTACATACTGTACCCACACACACATCCATGCAAACACACACACATGCACACATACATAAACACGCGCTGTCATGTATGCCATTTAACTTCGCTCTCGTCCTTCTTTGGTAGCGAAGTTGCATCAAGCACTTTTTTTTATAGGCCTACCCTTTGTATGTATTTAAGATGTGTGTATGTGTGTGTGTGCGTGTGTATGCTTGCATAAATGCAACGCATGCAGTTGCGTCTAGGCAGAGCTATGCCTTCAATATAAAATGCATTTTGCAACTGCCAAACAGCAGAAAAGCTGACCAGCTCTCTTTAAAGTTCTGTATACCCTGTAAATTGGGATAATGGGGAAGCTGTGCAGAAGAACTTTTCAGAATAGTAGAGATTTCAATGTAGCAAATGAATTGGGAATAAGATCAAAAAGAGGTTTTTTTATTGGGAATACTAAGATCAAAAATTATTCCAACTTTAAACTTTCATAAGTTTGCCAAATCTGATACGATTGCCAAGCAGAATGCCATTTTGGTAATAGTTTGGCCTCTTAATTCCTTCTGCATTCAAATTGATTTTATTTAACGCATAATTAAATTGATGAGTTGTCGATTTATTGTCAAAAAGTTATCAAGAACTTGATTATCATTCCCGCGAAAATTGAGTTGTCGATTTTGCGATATATTTTCACAGTGTGTTTTACAGGGTACCTTGTTGCCATTACTTAAGTATTTTTTACAATAAGAAATAATTGCCACATGCCAAACTGCTTACAGTATATGCTACGAATAAGTATCTTATTAACTTATCCATCATTTTAATAAGTTGTTAAATGAAGTGCAGTTTTTTAAATAAATTGCAGTCTCGAGTGACATATTTTCATTTCGATTGGCACTAGTTATTTACAGGATATCCCATACACTTTACTTATAATAATTCGAAATATGCTCATGTATTTTTTGGACATTCTTTCTACTTGCAGTTGCGCACAACATCGCACGGGGCACCTATCGGGCCTACAACTCCGAGATGTACACCTCCCGGGGCAACTCCATGGGTCAACACGGCGGTAAGTGGTGGGGGTAATTCAATTAATTAATTCTTTTGCGGTAGAGAGGGTTAAAGGTCTTCCCACTTTTGGAGCCAAGTTTCAGTTTATTCCACACACACACACACACACTTAAAATGATGCCTCTGACTTGAAAACTTCAGAACACACACATACTCAACACACACACACACACACACACACACACACACACAGACAGAGAGATGTACTTACATTGGTTGCGGAAATGTTTTTATTAGTTAGCTCACCTCTTGCATCCGTCTGCACAATTTGAGGTTAGGTGCTTCTGTCTGCTGTCGGCGGCACTTCAAGGACTTTTGCTTGCCGCATCTCAGCCTGGCCAGAAGAGCAGGCCACGTTTGTTGCTGCCCATCTGGAGTCAGTTTGCTTCTTCCTTTGCTCTCGTCTCCCCAATTGCAGACACGCAACTGGCAGTTGTTCCTCATCCAGTTCCTTGCACTCTTTTTTTTATACTCGCCACCCAAATCATAGAAGAGTAATATAACTCTGCAGATCAAAGTAGCTTTCGACTAAAACTGTTGAATTTTTTTAAAATTTGAATATTTCTATTTATCGTGAAATATTTATTAACTGATACTCATACATATATTATATTCTTGCTATTTGCTTTTAATGTGTATTTTTTTAAATTTATTTTAATTTTTTTTTTAGTTATTTTCACAGTTTTTTAATATTCCTTAACTAGTTTTGTAGAGCACTTAATTTTGTATTTGTGTTTTAGTATTTAATTGATTTACATTAATTTTTAAATTCGTTTTGTTGTGATTACCGAGTATCTCAATGTCGAGGCCACTCGAATGTTTCTTTCTTACATGAATTTTCGTACTGTTGCACACATGATGTTGGTGTAGGTCCAGCCGGTTTTACAGGGATATAGACCACATGCCCACTTTTCGCACCGAATGCGTTTACATAATACAAGTACACACAAACATGTATATATGTATGTGTATATGTATATGTTTACTTATGTAAAGCATGCTCTTCACGCCTTTTGGCACATGTACCACGTTCTTCATTCTCCGCTTCGGTTCGACCCGCAACCCGCAACGCGTTGTCAGCACCTTTTATTTTTTTGCGACCGTTGCCACTGCAGAATTAATGGGTTAAGTAAATAGCTATGTAATATGCTGCAGTGTCCCGGCACAGGTATGATGATTGGGGAGGCAGGCGGAGGGGGCAGGAAACGCTTGGCTGCCAATGCCGGCGACATCCCATCGTCCTCCTGGAGGCCCTTCAAACCGTTTTACGCCTCACGTTGTTACCAAGTGATGATAATGTAAATAGCATGCACTTAAGAGTGTATGCAAATGCAGGCAAAGAACTCGTATAAATGAACCTTACCTCAACAAATGTGTAAAGCTTTAACCTCCCCTCGCTGGCGTACAGCACAGTTCTACGTGAAAAACATATCTAGATGCAAAGAGAAACCTACTTAAAGAGAGCTTTTTGGTTGGTTTTCTTTAGCAGACGGCTTTTAGAGGGTTAAAACGACAGTAAGGATACAGTGAACTCTCGAATGAGAGAGCTGAGAAATAAATTGATAGGACAACTGTGATTCCTACTGAAATATTATAAGAAAAAGATAAATTATTAAGACTTTTGTATTGCTTGAATTGATTTAAAATTGAGTTGATTAAAAATATAAAATTTAAAATTATTATTTTAAATATTTAGAGCGAATCAGAACCATTCATTACATTAATTTCCAAGAGAATATTCGAGCAGATTCTTAACAAATATTCGCGTTATTGACAGATTACTGTGTACATTTTAAGGATTAAAGTCTCGATTTGATGAGAAAAACCTCCCTTGATTGTAAAGAAATGACGAAGTCTAGCTAAAAATGTCCGTTACCCCTGCGTAATTTGGAGCAGCTTTAGAAGCTGCTGCAGCTGCAACTTGCAACTTGCAACCTGCCACTGATTGGTGTGGCACCTTTACCGAATGTATGTAGGTGAAACACAATTCCCATTGAAAACGCGCACTGCATTTCAACTACGAGTATGTGACGCCTGCAGAACCAAAAACAAAACCAAAAACATAAAAAGTGGCTCAACTAAAAAGGCGAATTTCGCTGTCGTCGCCATGTGCGCGAGTTTGCAGAGATTGCGATTCAATGAGCTTCCTTCCCCACGACGCTCGTTGTGTCATGCTGCGCCATGTGCAAGCTGCATTTGCTTCTTCTGCAACTTCTGTTGTTGCAACACAACAACATGCTGTCGTTTCGTTTTGCCGCGTTAAGGGTTCGAGTTGTTTTTGTAGTTGAATGAAAAGTAGGCCAAGTTAAAATTGATTTAATGCGTTGATTGTTGCGTTTCTTTTTTTTTGCAGCTGCAACGTGTTGGGAGATCGCAGCTGTGCTACAAATGCAGCTCAATCTTGATCACACAAATATTGTGCGTGAGATTTGTTGTGTACACGCTGGCGTATGCGCAATATTTGCCAGCACATTGACCCAGGACACACAAACACGCACACAGCGCAGCCTAGAAAAGTTCGTTAAAAATAATTGGCAACCCTTAAGCGTGAAGTCGCGTGTGAAAAGCAAAACGGAAATGAAACTTGCAGCTAAAGGTTTTTTTCTAGTTGACTTTGCTGTATTTTCCCGCTGCAGTTTTTCCGTTTTTCTTCAGTTTTCTCCTGCTCGTCAAGTGGCCAACTTTGACAGCTAATTGGCTAAAATTGTTTACTTTCTCGCTTTATTTTTTCGATCGAAACTCAGCTCAGAAATCGTTGAACAAAGAAGACAGAACAAGGCATCCTTTGTATTTTAACACCTTCATCCAATTTCCTTTTCTCTGCTGTTCTACATATTCGACGCTGATCCTTTTTTTTTTGGCTTCGTACTCGGCTGTCAGTTGTCCGGGGCTTAATTTATGGTCTTGGGCCATTTGCTTGCGCATCATTTTAGAAAAAAGTGACGACAAAACATTCCACAATATGACAAAAACAACACACAAGCAATGGAAGAAAAAAACGCAGAAGAATACAAAATCCTTTTTAGCAAAAACGACAGCAAAAAAAATGAAATAAAATATATAAGAAAAAGGATCGCGAAAGAAAAAAACGCAATCGACGCAATTTAGATAAATTTTCCCACCAGCGATGGGCATAAAAACAAAGAGGACCACCACCCCATAGGCGAGGGGTGCTGGGTCGCCTCCCTTGCACCCTTGTAGGCTCCTGGTCAGGCTGAAGCAGAAGCTGAAGCTTCTGGTTGAGGGGTGGCTATTCTGGGTGCACCATGTACATGTATTTTATGTATGTGCCTCATCCAAATCCGCTGTGGCATTCTTCTTACAATAATCACACTCTACGCTCGATATCAAATGATAAACTCCAAAAGTCCAGCAAGGAGTGCAGCTTGCCTGGAATATATGCTCGCTCTCTCTCTCTCTCTATCTATCTCGCTCTCTTTCTCTCTTCATACATCCCTGTGTGTGTGCACAACGGCTCAGTGACGGCGGCGCATCCTTCAGGTACAACTTACTCATATATCACAAAAGGATATCACAGCATTCTGTGTGCTTTTCTGCTTAGCTTTTTTGTCTTGTCTGGTCAGCATTTTCAGCCTCCTGCTCCGCTCGAAGGTGACACCGTGGCGCACACACAATGGCCAAGACAACTGCTAAATACAAAAAAAAATGTATATTAAAATACTCTTGGCACATAAAAAATAATATTAGAACCAGTCGCATATGTGTGTGTACATAGCAGAAAAAAAGCGAAATCAACTCATAAAAAACGCAATTTTATTTGTTGGTCTGCATTAAAAATGCAAATGTCACATTGAGTTTCTTTCTTCGACTTCGCCTTCTTCTTCGCCCATCGTTCATCGCTCGTTTTGCTAGCCCATCCACTTCCTGTGCTCTTAAGATTTTGGGTAAACAACATTTGCAACGGCAACAACGATCAGCGAACCTGAATGAACCTCCGTTCCAATAACTGACATTCTAAATGATTGCTTGCCACAGTTTTCCTACTTTTTATCTAAACTTATACCAAAAAAAAAAAGAAATTAAGAATAAAAAAGGTTTTTGGGTTCAAGTCCTTCGATCCGAACCTCAGCTCATTTTAACTAATGAGCTTATCTGATTTTGTTAAAATAACTCCATAAGTGATGTTAAACGTTCAAGTACGAAAGCTTATATATTTACATTGGGCAATCGATTAATTTTCTTAACATATTGTTAGTCAACGTACCAAATATAACAGAATATCCATCCATACTTAAAGTTATTCATTCGGTGCAACAATTTTTATTTTTTTATACTCAATAAAAAATTTATTTATTTTTAAATTTATTATTTTAAATTTATTATAATCATTCAAAATTATTATTCATGTTAATAAATTTTTAAGTTAAAGAACCATATTTAGAATATTCTTACTCTTCAGTTTCCTATTTTCAAACCGATCTAAAAACTTTCACGAGACTTTAAAAAGCGCTCTTGTTGCTCAAATCTGACAGCGTAAAAGAGCTGGAAAGACAACAACAACCACCAACAACAGCAACAACAACAACCACAAGAAAAAGAAAAAGCAGAGAAACTATCATCAGAGTGCTCAATAAGTTGTTGGTCACTGGACAATGTCCATCCTTTTGTGGTTGTCGGAGCCAAGAGGTTCAGGTACATTCGAGTACCTCTACCTACATTCATTTGAATGGAGACAAGTCTCTGGGTCCTTTTTCCTACTGTCGAAGACGACGACGACGACGACGATCTTCAGGCAATCCTTTTGTGTGGCCAAGTGCGCCGATGTCTGCTGCCCCTGCCTGCCTGCCCCTACCCCTAATGTTGTTGCTTTTGGTATCTGGGGAATGAAATTAAAAGCATGCTGAAAAAGTTTTTATTATGCGCGTAGCGCAAGGAAAAAAGCGATTTTTATTTTCTTTTTTTTATATAAAAATATTTGGAACGAACTGCGGTGCAGGGTTGTACCGCTTGGCTTTGGCTTTGGCTGTGTGGCATATAGGGAGAGGCACATCGAAAGCGGCAGCGGCAGCGGCATCAGCACCACCAGCACATGGGGTAAGGTTAGGGCCTGATCGCGATGTTTCTGCCTGCGCTCGCTCTGGCAAAGAAGTGTTGGATGTCATCTTATTATTTTGAGACCACGATGATGACCATGCGCCGCTGACCAGCCGCAGTTGTTGGCCCTAGAGGAGGGCAGCAACAGAAACAGCATCACAGCATCGTCTTTTCCCGGTCCGGTCAGTTGTAAGCCTCGCGCAAAACTGTGGGAATAAAAACAGGATTCAATGCCGTTCTTTTTATTTCTGGCAAAAAATTGCGTTATCGCTGTACGTTTTGATGATGCCTCCGATTTTTGATGATGCTGGTCATCATCATCATCATCTGGCTGCGTTATCCTCGCGTATGTCCTCGCTTCGCCTGTTGCTGATTCTCTTTTACTTGTCATTCGCACACGTTCTTTTTCCCCTTTTTCTATTTGATTCTAAACTTTATAAGCACTCCAAGTACATTTTTTAAACTAAACTGAAAATGTGTGGGAGTGCTTAAAATATTTAAATATATTAATTATGTAAACAATTGTTAATTTTTATTTTAAAATAGCAAAACAAATTTTTTAATTGAATTTTAAACTTTATTTAAAACTTACGGACAAAGATACATTTTTATTTTAAAATCAAAGTAAGAAGCTTCTGTGAATTTCCTATGATAACATCAGCATACCTATGCAACACTGATAAACTGATAAGCAAAAAGAAAACTATAACCATGACAAGCCATGTAAATTGCTATAATGGGATTACTCACTGAAGGATATATAATTCCTCAGTTAATAGGATGATCTCATTGATCTCACTCACACTTTGAGCTTTTAAGCTTCCATAACGGTCAACGCACCTGCTGCACACAAATTGAGTTAGCAGGGCAAAAGCACACAGCGAGTGAAAGAGAGAGGGAGAGAGTTAGGAAGATATGCCAGAGTATGACAGATCTTATCGAAGCATCTCTAGATTCTAGATACGTTTGTCAGTCAGGGGCAGACTTCAACTTAATTAAACTTGGACGCCACAAAACTGAACGGCGAGCGAAGCGAGTGGATCATAAAAACAGATTGCGATTGCCCAAAGCAGAAGAATTGCAGTTAATTGAAATGTTCCTCAAGCAGAGAGAACAGGCAGAAGCAGCGACAGCGGCGCATAGCGACAAAACGCAACGCCAATCTGAGGGGTCAATCTGAAGTAACAAAAAATATACCCATACATACTTGCATATTATCTGTGAGTGTGTGGAGGTATGTAGAAATACAAAAAAATGCCAATAGTCTATTGCAAAACACAAAAAAAAGAACTGCTAGAGATGCCAAGAGAGGACTGAGCGTGAGAGAACGACACTACGTGAGAGTAATGGCAGAGTCAGAGAGGCAGAGAGAGCGAGCTTCGAGCTACAAAATGTTTGACTACAAAACGACTGCGGTGTCTGGGTGGTTGCTCGCTGAGTAACTGCCCTGCCTGACAACGTGTGCAAAAACTACAAAAAGCACACTGGGAGCGAGTGTGTCTGTGTGAGTGTATGAGAGCGATTGCATCCAATGCATACCAATACTAATGCAGCGCTCACCGCCTTTGCCTACTGCGAATGCCAAAACAAAACAAAAAGGAAACGCACGCTGCGCTTGTGTGTGAAGCTTTGCCGGCTTCATGAGCGTCTATAGGTATGTGTGTGTGTGTACTTGGACATTTGTGTTTATGCATATGTGTGCATCTGTGTCGCTGCAAGCTTTTTGTCGCTGTAGCCGACAGTGCCAGACTGTCGTCTGACTAACTCAACGACCGGGTATCTGTATCTGTATCGCATCGTCACTCCACTCGAAAGTATCGCGGACGCGCAAACGACCATGCGAAAAATTCGCTGTTATAAATCTGGAACTTTTTACACAAACGGTTAAAAAAAAATCAAGCAAAATATATTATATAAAAATATTAGCAAATTCGATTTTAAATACGACTTCAACATTTTCGGCTAACTGCACAACGACAACTCTTTGGATGCAATAAAATTAATTTGGAAAAATCAAAAAATATCATAAAACGAAAAACGGAGTCCGCGCATACGCCACACACATTGGATAATAAACAACAACAATAGCAAAGGAGAAACCAAACACCATACACACACACATACATAAAAAAAATAACCCAATATTCCGAAATTCCATTTTGTTAGTGTTTTAAAGATTTTTCATAGTGTTTAGTGTAACATTTGCCAGTTTTTGTTTAAGTTTATCTTTATTTGCAACGGTATAAAACGGTAAATCTATTATAATAAATCTATTATACATACACATATATACAATCTAAAAATAAAGAAAGGAACGGAAAGTGTTAGAGGAACACAAGCCGAATACGCTTCTATTTATCAATAGTATCGATAGTAATTATTATAATAATCATCATAAATAATAACTACGCAGTCTTTGCATAAAAAACTGTTAATCTTAAGAAACCATCTATGGGCACGAATTGCAAACTGTAAAAGCGCATAAAAATGCAGCGCCATGTTTGGAAATGCATTAAAATTAAATATAAAATTTATAAATTGCTAATAAGTGAAACAAATACAACCTGAAACACAGCAGACAACCGCAAAACAGAAGAAACAAACAAAAACATAAGTGAGAGACTGCATTCAGTTGAAAAATAATTGAATATTTATCAAGTGATTTGTGCGAATAATGATCATAAAGTGAAAACAAAATAAAAGAGGATTTATAAATAATTTCGAAAATATAATATTGAACGACGACTGCGTTTAACTTCATACAACATCATATTAAAGAACGGATTAGCATTGGATTGAATTGAATTTGGAATTGGCCCCAGTCAGCTGTTGGATCTATCAACTTTCTTCTCCGTAAAACGCAGTCAGAAAAATTACAGAACACTAAAGAAATTGCAAAAAAAAATAGAAGAAAATATAGTAAAGGAAATTGAAATCAAAATTTAAAATAAACCAATTTGCAATCACTTACAATTGACTGCAAAACGTGCCTCAAACCTCAAAGCTACAAAGACAACTGTAACTGTAACTCGTAAGCTTTAATCAAAGCTCATAACAAGCATTTACGTAACTTGAGATAATTGATGCAATTTACCTACCAACAACTGCATAACTACATACTTAGATAGCTAAGGAAAGTGCATGTAAAAGCTTATAAACCGAGCTGGATCACAGTGTAATCGATTGACGATCGCAGCGCTTGAAAGCTCCCCAAAGCTTAAAGCAGTTGAACACGCCCAAGTGAAAAACGTGAGAGCAACGCACTGCAACGAGAGACGAGCGGAAGCAGGAGAGGGAGAAACTGCAAAACTGCAGCAGCCAGATCGAAACGAGGAGCGCGTCTTGTGCTCGTAACTTGTTCGTCGTGCTCTCGGACGACGCTTCGTGCACTTCCTGCGCCGCAGCCCCCAGCACCAAGCAGAGGCCGAGCCAAAGCCACTGAGCGTCGACAGCGAGATCAGTTCGTTGGCGAATGCAACGCTGATTGCATTTGACGCTGGCTGCATTCTTCTACGAAAAGTGAAAAGGAGCACGACAAAGAGAGCGCCGAGAAAGGTAGAGAAAGGCATTGCGTGCGTGTATGTGTGTGTCGACTCTGACTGATCATCATCATCATTCGCTCTACTGTACGCCGGTCACTCAACATCGCCGCAGCAACTCATCGTCTCTCTTGCCAATCCCCAAGGCAAACGGAACGGGGAATATAAAATATTATAAAAAATAAAATAAAAAAATTTGATAAAGAAACGACATTTCTGCGGTTCGTTGCGTGCAAAAAAATAAAAAACACGTAGAAAACATTAAATTTGATATCTCTAAGCATTTTAGTAATCGAGTGTAAACGTTTATAAGTGAAGTGGAAAATACAAAATAATATTATAATACCTATATACATTATATATACTATATACACACGGAAAGCAGTTTCTCGGATTAATTATCTACACCTGCTGCAGCCAATTGGATACAATACTCATTTGGATACTCAACAACGACAACAACAATAAAAACAGCGACTAAGCTACTGCTCCAATTCGCTTGAGTAAGTCACTAAAGCATTGTAGATTTTAGTTTTATCGCAAATGGAATTCACATTCCTATAAACCTCATTGCGGGCTGCATCAATAAAATTGTTATGGATGGGGGTATTATATTTTTTTTTATTGATCTGTTGATCGACAAATAATAAATTCTTCTTTTCGAATAGTTTTATATAAATTGTGCATAATTAAAGCGGAAGAAATCTATAGTATAGTTGCAGGGTGAAGTTGAGTTTATATTTTTATACGTGGCAATCTTCTGACGTGATCTAACATTATCAGTTTATAATTGTAGAATTTTTAAGAGAACCATCATCATTAAAAGCATATTTATAATCAAATTTTAGTGAAAATTTAAAATGAAATATTTCCGAAATTCCTTACGTGTTCTCAACTTGAAGTTCTTGGTAAATCGGCAAATTTCGAAGGGCTTCTAAAGTTACGCTAAGAATGTTTACTGTTAGGCTTAACAGTTCCCATGGATTCCATTGTGTAACCTAAGAGCTTTTTACTCTTGCGCTCTTGGCGAGAGCAAATAAATAAATTGCATATTTTGATTAAAAGTGCCAAATATTGAGAAGGAGCTGGGAAATCACATGCAGAGCTTAGTTCAAGGCAGCCAAAATGGCAATGAAAAGAGGGGGGGAGGAAGTTGAGCTGCAAATGCAAACAAGAACTGACCCGTTCGTGTGGGGGGAGGAGTTGACAGAATGCAGGGGAGCGGAACCCAATAACTAGACGAGCAAACGAAACCCACAAGTTCATGACCAAAATGCCGCATGGCGGCAGAGACAACAACAACATCGACTGCGGCTGCGACGACGACAACGACGAAGGCGAGCCCACCAGATAAGCGTGGGCGCAGGGTTCGGCCAGTCGCCACTCGCTCGGCCATCTCTCTCAATACACAAACACACACACACACACAAATGCATGTGCATGTGTATTGTATTTCTGTTTGAACTGCAACGGTGTGCGAGCATTTCATTTAACGTTGCAATTTGGTTCCATTTCAAAGTGGTACGAAAAATTAACAGACAGACTTGCTTGTAGTTATTATGTATGTATGTATGTACATACAAATGTATGTATGTGCGCACATTTAACCCCTTCGAAGGAATGTTTAGCAGTTGTTGTTTTTCTTTCGTTCTTCGTTTTTTTTGCATAGACGCGCAAATAATGTGGCTTCTGTGAGTATTTGTGTGTGCTTGTATATGTGTATGTGGATGGCATGTGGAACGTCGACGCTTGGCTATGTTTATACTTTATTTTTTCAGCGTATCCTTTTAAGATTTATCTTTAGCATCTTTCTAGAGAGTTTTCACTTTTTATTTGTGGTAGTTGAGCTAAAGTTATTGTATGCTTTTCACTTCTCAGTTAAGATAGCGATACGTTCCACATACACACTCATTGAAACTTGCGTTCCACACGCGACAAAACTTTGCCCGCCGACAGTCGAGTTTTTTACACGTTTTTGCATTTCAAGACACACACACAAAACGATCTTTTGCAGCCAGAGCGGCAGAGTGGTAAATTGTACATGTATGCGTGTGTGCTTGTGTATCTGTGTTTTTCGCTTTACGTTTTTGTTTGCAAATTCTGCAGCCACTCGCGCTGCTTATTCTTCGCGCTCTCAGCTCTGCCAGCGTCGGCGTAAGCTTCGAACAGCGCGCTCTCGCTCCCTGTCTCTCATTCGTATCTCGCTCTCTCTCTCTCGATGCTTTTTTTTTGCACGCTTTGCAAAACTTTTTGCCTGCTTCTGACCGTCGTGAGTGTGTGCATTTGTATCTGTGTGTGCATGCGTCGCCGTCTGTAGCCGACACATTTGACTGTGTGCATTTTTGTAGCCGCCGTTGTCGTCGTCGTCGCCGTCGACGTCGTCGTCGCTGCAGCTTTCGGTAACGACTTGCGGCTGCGACTCCCCAGAGTTGTTTGTGGGTTTTGTTGTGCGACGCAAGTGACGACGTGAAGACCAACAGAGCCAGCAGTAGCAGCAGCAGCCAGCGAGCGTCAGACGTGTGCGAAGAACCGAACCAAGAACCGGTGACGTAGACGACGTTGCGTCCGCCATTATTACAACGGGGCTGCCACACGCAAATTACACAAAATAATATATATGTACATACTTACATGTGTATATTTATATTCGGAAATTAGCAATAGAAATCAACTGTGCAGTGCGGCAATTTACTAAATCAAAATAGAACAAAGCGTTCAGTATACACATACACATACATACATACATATGTATATTTTCATTTGATGCTCGTTGGAGAATTCGCAAACACACACACACACACACACTCACTCACAATCAATCGCTGCGCTGAGTTATGTGGGCAGAGCGCGCGGCACGCGAAACGTTAACGGAACGGCACGGCCACTGTGATCTCATAAATAACAACTAAAAAAATATAAATAAATAATTAAATAATATTATATATTATTTTAATGTATAAAATGCAAAAGAGCTAGCAATAAAAATCTATAAAAAAAAATACAAAACAAATCAACAACGAAATCTAGTGCATAAAAGTGAATTATTTGTGAATTTTAGTGCAAGCATTATTAATTAAAGGTAAATAAAGCAAAAATTATTTAACTACAAACACATACACACATACAATCGACGGCAACAACAATTAGCAGCCGTCTCCATATCAAGTGCCAGTGTTGTGAATGTGTTAGTAAAAGCACACGGTGCGACAAGCGACGGCATTTCTGCTGCTTGTTTCTGACAGAGCCCCCAAGTGTATGTTTGTATGTGTGTGTGCGTGCAATTAAGTGCAAAAATTAGACAGCAACATTTAGTATACATATGTATTTATTAATGTACATTTGTTTGTGTGCTTGTTCAGATATATGTATGCATGTTTAAAAGGCAAACAGCTGACATGTGGCGTGAAATAAAATGAAATTAAATATACGATGTGCGTTCAGGTGTTTCGCTCATATGCAAAAGGCAAAGAGCAGACGACATTAGCAGCAAATAGAAATTAGAAGCAAAGCTTGACAGCACCAGCAGCAGCAACAACAACGCCCCACTGTCTGCGTTGTTCAACACTGCAACGCGAACACAGAGACGCACGCCATAACAAAGCGGCCCCAACTACACACAAACACACGCATACAAAACAACACAGACTTGCAGCTTTTTTTTTGTCTGCGACGCTTCGCTTGTCTGAACATTTATATCTGTGTATATACATACGTATGCATGTGTGTGTGTGTGTGAGTGGGCAATGCATTTAACATCGTCACAATCGCATTAAAAGCCGCTGCGTCGTCGTCGTCGTCGTCACCAACGTCTCTCTCGATGTCGACGTCGCATGCTGCTGTCCACCATTTTGATTTTTGCTCCGCCGACGTCGTCGTCATCGCCGCCGCCACCGCAACAACAACCAAATCATTAAAAGTGAACTTAAAATAAAGAAAAGTCCAGACAAAATTGCCCCGCATCTGTGCTGTGTTGTGTTGTTGGTGTGCAAAAACCGGTTTGCGTCGTCGCCTTTGCCTTTCCTTTCCTTTTTGGTTTTCGATCAGCTTCTCTGTTTGTTGCCTTGCCAGTTTGATTTAACATTCAACTTCTTGTATTTTATTTTCCTTTTTCTTTTCTGCTTGTCTCATGTTCTCTAATATTTTGTTTTTGCATTGCATTTGAATGTGGACTCCACGTCAGCCACGTGTCAGCCAAATGGCGTCCGCACACACAGACACATGGCCAGTGAATGTATATGTATATGTGTGTGTGTGTGTGTGTGTGCGTGTGCGTGTGAAGTTAAAAACCGGCCGGCGCGTTGCATGCAATGAGGGGAGTTGGGGTCGTGGCAGAGCTATGAGCGGTGAGCGCCAAAAGCTTTACTGCATTGTCTGACTACAAAAGCTTGCGAATGCATTGCGCGCTCTCCAAGAGAGCGGGTGAGAGACAGTGTGCTAAATTGCGAGAGTCAGAGAGAGCAAGATAGACAAATACGTTGAGAGAGGTACAGCTGCAATTATTTGCAGTTCTTGTCTTGTTTCCGTTTCTTTACCTCGTCCTCGTCGACGTTGTCGGCATGTGTGGATAATTTGGCGCTTCGCCATGTTTTCTCCGTTTCTGCTTTGACTTTGTTGTCCCCTCAGGAGTTTGAGGAGTCTCTTTTTCATTTGAGTGTTGCATGATGCATGTGCCCAAGGAAGCCAAAGGGGATGGTGCGGTGCGGTGCGGGGTGGGGAAGCTGCAGTTGCCTAGGGCGTATTGTAAGTTTTGGGAGCCGGCGGCGCGCACAACGAGTTCGTTGCCGGCAAACACGTTTTCATTTCGCCTTGGCGCATTTGTCGCTTTTGCCTTTTACATTTGACTTTTAATTTAGCTGGTAATGTTGCATTGCTTCTCCTTCTGCTTTCTCTTCTTCTTCTTCTTCTTCCGTTTCAAAAGTTTGACAGGCAAAAAGACAAGCCAAAACAATTACAACAGTTTTGTAAAAATACATTGAAAACTAATAAAAACATGACTAGAATAAAGTTTCTAGGAAATGTGGCATAAGCAAAGTTTTTGTCATTCGAAGTCTAAGCAGAATTGAGCTTAGCTAAACAATAGTTAAAGCTTTTTCTTTAAAGCACATTAAAAGTTTAAAATAAATTCTAAATTCTTTCGTGATTAAATTCTTAAAGCACATTAAAGCTTTCAAAACAGCACAAACTTAGCATTTAAATCAATGCGATTAAAATAAAACTTTCTAATGCCATTATTTTCAAAGTAGCTGACTTAAACTTAGCTTTTGCTAAAAGCCCAATAAATTAATGGAATTGCCCCAGCACAAGAAGAATAGAATTGAAGTTCCCAGTGTTGTTCTTCTCATAATGCCACTTGCAGCTGACTTTTACGACTTTTACACGCAACTTCCATGTGCATCTCTTTTGGCACCGCACTGTAATTTCCATTCGCGGCACACAATTTATGCAACTTGGCAGGCAACATTTCATGTCGCTGGCGCAACCGCCGTGCAATCAGCGGGTTGCACTGTGTCTGCTGTAAATGCACCGTGCATCGTGCCAGGCACTGAAACTGGCGGCCACAATTACAGGCGCAATGTCCTCGGGCTCCGCACAGCAGGCGGCCGAGGCGGCGGGAAAAGCATTCAGCCTAATTTCGCAAATAAAATATGCAAAATAAAAACGCAGAGATACCCAACCGAGTCAAGTAGCATCCTCTCTCCTTTCTCCTTGCTCCTTGCTCCTGTTTGCTTAACTATAGGAATTGAGCGGCGCCTGCTGCCGGCACTTTTCTAATTCGCTATGGAAAAGGCAAACTACATTTATGCATGTCCCGTTGTCATAGAAAACTGGAAAACTTGGCCACGTTCTCTCGCTGAGCGTAAGCTTGTCTTTTAGACCCTGTCTAACCAGCACTAAGAATCGCGACAGAACCAAGAAAATGCGAATAACTTGAACAACATTTAATAGATTTCACAGCTGCGATAAAAGTCAGCAAGATTCATTATAATTCTATAAAAAGTTCGACAGGCATTCAAGAAACAATTTTACGTGGCTTCGCATCGAAGTACAGGGTCTATTGCAGCCTGGTCGACTCGACTGTAAAGACTACTAGTTCCTATTATTTATTTTTTTTTAACTACAAAACATACAACCATTCCATTATCTGGGCATCAACTTTTGTGTGTCATTCCCCTTTTTTGCTGCCTCTCGGATCTTAGTGTATGCGGGAAAAAGAATTACATTGTTATTTTTTTAGTCGAAGCGCCTCCTGTCGACGGCTTTATGTACTAGCACGGCACGTTGTCCTTTTTGTTGTTGTCCCTTTGCACTGCACAAATACAAATACATGAACACATTCAATGCACACACACAAACACACACACACATACACATACACTCGGAGAGTCATTCTACAAACAGCAGTGAATTGTAGTTGCATGCCCCAAATGTCCTTCTTCCCTTTTGATGGCCGTCGTCCTGCCGCATTGCAGTCAATTTTTACGGCCTGACCAGGATGTTGCACGTGACTGAGTCAGCTCACCTCTCCCTCACCCTTGCTCTGTCGACTCCTGGATTCATTGGCATTTTCATTTGTTGATGTCCGTTGAGCATCGTAGAGCGTGTCCTGTGCTTTTTGGCCACAAAATGTGTGGCATCAAATATTGAAAGTTGTACGGCAGCCAAAAGAGAGAAGCTTACTGCAAATATTTTGCAGTTGTCGCCTGATTGGGTTCTTGGCAGCAAAAATAGCCAAGTTAGTAGCAGATTTCAGATAAATGTATGTACATACACATATAACATTTTTTGGCAGACACGAGTCCTGCGGGTATCCTGAGCTTACTTTTGGTTAGCTGAAATATCTTTCAGGTTGTGATTTATGACCAAAGTGAATTTGAAGAAAATTCACAATTTTCACTCTTGCTATGCATTTAATATCCTTGTCCAGCATGTTATCCTGTTATCCGGTTATCCTGTCTGGCTTTTCATAGCCGCCACAATTTGCCTAATGGCCAGTGCGTTCGGTCTGTGTTATTTACCATAAATTACAAGAGTTTTCATTCCATTTCCCTATCTAGTTTTCCGCCGTATCTTTCGCTCTCTTCTCGGCTGCACTTTGTGAGAGTTTTCCACGTTGTCGCAATGGCATTAATTTGTGCAACTTATGCGGCCGCATCGATCCAACACGTGCCACCCTTTGCTCCCCACCAACCCCACCCCTTTCTCCATTCCGCTTCCCTTTTATATGACTCTGGCCATAAATTACAGCAAACATTTGCCACACTTCCGCTTGGATCCCCCTCTGGGACTTGCCACGTTCCGTTTTCAAGTGGCATGTCTGCAGTTTCAACTACTTGCAGCTATTTTCATGCCTTAAATCGGCTTATGCCACTCGGGTCGGGTGGCTTATCTGCCCCAAAGGGTTGCACGGTCCCCCACCCCCACACACTTGGCTTTCCTTTAAAGGAGTTGCCGGCAAAACGCATTGAGGAAAATCAATAACCAAGCAGTCACTTCACCTCCTCGCTCTCCACCTTCTTCTTGACTTGTTTTCACTTCCGATGGACGCCTTGCCTCTATTGTTGTCGTTGTCCATGGCAATAGTAATATTTAAATAGCCACGACGTCTCACAACTAAGCTCTGCTCTTCCTCTTTCCACTCCCATTCACATTGTAGCTTGCGCTCTTGTGCAGCTTCTTGTAAATCAAATATGTGCTCCAACTACAGTCACACTTACAAATGACATGAAAACAAAAAGAAATGTGAAAGCACATTAAAGCTGGAAGCTTTTGATTAAGTTAAAGATAAAGCTTTTGATTAAGCTAGAGCTGTAAAAGCTTTGGCATATGTTTAATCTTATTAATGCAAGTTGTATATTAATTAAACTGCTTGCTTTTTTTTATTTAAAGCTTTTTATTAAATTAAAGCTTCACTTAAAGCTTTTCCAATGTTACTTCACTTTGGTAATGGCTTAATCGCTTTCAGCGAGTGTCATTTCTTTGCGCTAGTAAACAAACAACCCCCAAAATACCGTTACCGTTAGCTGTAGCTCCAGAGCTCAGTTAACCCAACAACGCCTCTCTTTTCACCCTCCTACTCTCTCCACACCCTGTCTGGCATTCAACTGCATTGTAATGCCAGTTCCAGACACCGTCCCATGTCCACGCCGACAAATGGCGACGTAATGTCTAGCGACGCCCAATGTAAAATAAAAAATATATTTAAAAAAAAAAAGAAGAAAGTAGAAGCGATTTATTTCGCTTTATCAGCAATTTTGATTTCTTTTGTCTGTTATTGAAAGAGCTGCATGAAATTGGTCGCGCCAGGCATTTGTCATATCGCTGATTTACTAACCTTACACCAACCATTATCTCTTGTCCCAGAGCTTAAACCAACCACCGCCAACAACAGCAGCAGCAGCAGCAGGTTTCGACTCCACGTTGCAGCTGTTGTTAAGGGTGCAAAAGCAAAAATAATAAAAAATAAAAGCGCATAGCATGGCAATAGAGTGAACTTACCCGACACGGACACAAACAAGTGCAGGATATGTGCGAGGCTCGTTGGACTCGTTGTTTACGTAGCCCGGGCTTCAACATTAAATTTATTGAGGTAGTTACCGAGCGGCGATGCAAAAACACAGCAACATGCAAATTCTCTTCTATTTTGTATTTTCTTTTTCGTTTTTACATTTGTAGAGGCGCCCACAGGCAGTTGAGGGCGAAACTGCAAACATGGTTCGTTGCCACAACAAACATGCATTAAAAATGATGCCCAAAGACAGGAAAAAACAAAAATTGTACAGCAGAAAAATGTTGCAAATTGAATGTGTTGCGCTCAAGGGGTTAATACCGAGTGCCGGTGCCATGAATACCGTTACATGGGCTTAAAGATACAAAAAGGCAATCAAAAAAAATAAGCAAAATATATTCATGTTTTTACTTAAATATAATCTATTTAAATGACGGAATACAAAATTATTTTAGAGGGGAAAACTGTTGTAAATCGAATGTGGAAAAACCCCCTTTGAAAATATGCAGCTCTTACATTTATAAGATCTATTTAAGTTTGACAGAGCTTCAACTGCAGAGTTGCATTTTCATGCGGCAATGCATTCTACTTTCACCGCCCCCCGCTGTGTTTAAACAATACGCAAAAGCTGCCAGCGACACTTTTCACTTGCAGTTCGTTGCATTTTCAAGCCCGGACAGTTTTCCATTAGGGGTAAGGTGGTGTTAACTCTATTTTTTTCATTGTTATGGTATGATGTTCATTTTGCCAATGCAGTTGTCATAAATTTGTAAGCAGTGCAGGGTTGCCAGCCTTTTTTTTTTGCGATAGTTCATTATCGAAAAAGAGAAAGTACGAGTAGGCTTTGAAGGATTTGACATTGAACATTAGCCATCAAAACGAATTTTCTCAGTTGTGAAAAATTAGCCGTACGTGAAACATTTCGGAATAACGAAGCAAAAAAATAAAAGAAACCTTTCCGAAAAGCTAAACAAAAGATTTTCATAGAATAAAGCTAAATTTGAAATCGTGATGTTTGAAAATCTAACGCAGCTTGTCGTTCCTGTCGCCCCTGTCGCCCCGTCGCCGGCGGGCGCAGTCCAAGCGGTATCGGAGCGGCAGCAGCAGCTGCTTCTTCCTCAAAAGACTATGAGATTAAGCTCCAAACCAGGGGCGCAAGTGAGTAACAAACGACAACAACTGTGAATGCGAAAAAAAAAATGTATTTCAATGTCATGCCAAAGAACGATAGCGAAAAGAAGCATACGAAAGAGAGCGCAAACTGGGTGAGAGCTTTAGCGAGCGGAGCAACAAACAAAAAGTAGCAGCAGAAATATTTTTGCAATGTGCTGTGCGAATAATAGCGAGTATCGCATTGGCACAAACACACACACACACACCCACTTGTACACATAGAATAACTGAACACCCGCCCCCTCCCCCACGCATACGACACCCGGCCCACGCTCTCTTTTGCTAGTTCACGCTCTCGCTCTCTCATGCTGTCGCTCTTTCGAACTGCGATCTGACGTTACGCAATAATCGCGTTCCGTAGTTCTTTTCGTCTTTGTGTTTGTGGCTTTTTAATTTTGTTTGAGAAGTCGTCGCAAATTCGCATACACACTTACATATGTTTGTACAAATAGAATTATTTATTGCTGATAATAGTTCATATACTGATATTCAGCATAGATTGACTTGGTAACACACTTGGCAGCATTGCGTATAAATTTCATTTGCATTATGAATTGCACAAACGAACAAACGTATCGTATGATTTTCGTATTTACGGCATTTCTCTTGGCTTATAATTGCGTTATCAAACGCTGTGGCCTGCGTCATTTCAATTGACAGCTAAAAATACCGTAGGCCCCAACCAGTTTTACGATGCGTCCTAATGACACACAACTGATTAACGCGCACACTCACACAGACGTACATCTCACAACTGTCATCGTCACAGTCTATGACTACGTCATGGTTAACGTTGGCACGCGTGCCGTCGCGTCGGCTAAGCGGTCAGTGCGTGGAATGGAAATGGGAATGGGAACGGTACGGGAAGGGGAACGGTTCAACCTTCGGACATACGCACAATTCGCGAACGCGCCTTTTCTATTGTTTACCTTTTGCTTGTGTGCTTCTCTCTAGGTCTTTGCTGATTTTTATCTCTGTCAGGCACGCACTAATTTTGTGCGTGCGCTGCTCTCTCTCTCTTTTTAACTCTTACTCACTCTGCTGATCACTCACGTTATTTGTTTGAAGTCAACGAACTTTTTGGCAAACTTCTGCTACGCGCTCTCTCTCAGTGTCTGTGTCTCTCCCACTACCGCTCTCTACCTTTGTTGTCTGGCAACTCTCTGACTCTTTGCTCATCATTTGTGCGTGCGGTGCGTGTATTGCGAATTTCGTTTGCAAATACACAGCAACAACTGAAATTTAGATTTGTTTCTATCTTTTGTTGATTGCCTGACGTTCATTGAACTCTTTAAGGTTGTGAATGATTTTACATGTCGCTCTCTCTTTGTTGAGCTTTTTTAAGCTTCTATGTCCATAATTTGTAATGTAATTTTGTACTTTGCTTTTCTATCTCTTGCAGAAATGGCGGAAGGCAATGGCGAACTATTAGACGACATTAACCAGAAAGCCGATGACCGTGGCGATGGCGAACGTACAGAGGATTATCCCAAGTTACTGGAATATGGTCTGGACAAGAAGGTAAGCTTTTAATTATAATTCCCAAGCAGTTGGCATACAAATATTTATTTTTTGTTTAGGTCGCCGGCAAACTGGATGAAATCTATAAGACCGGTAAACTTGCTCACGCCGAGCTGGATGAGCGCGCACTGGACGCGCTCAAGGAGTTTCCCGTTGATGGTGCCTTGAATGTGCTTAGTCAGTTCCTCGAGTCAAATCTGGAGCATGTGTCAAATAAGTCTGCCTACTTGTGTGGTGTTATGAAAACCTATCGTCAAAAGAGTCGCGCCAGTCAGCAGGGTGTGCCCGCAACCGCCAGCACCATACAGGTGAAGGGTCCCGACGAAGACAAGATCAAAAAGATTCTGGAACGCACCGGCTACACATTGGATGTGACCACAGGTTTGTTGTCCTGACTTTCCATTCGATTATTCCCCCTACAATTACTTCACCACTTTAGGACAACGAAAATATGGCGGCCCGCCACCAAATTGGGAAGGCAATGTGCCTGGTAATGGCTGCGAAGTGTTCTGCGGCAAAATACCCAAGGATATGTTCGAGGACGAGCTAATCCCCCTGTTCGAGGACTGTGGCACCATTTGGGACCTTAGACTCATGATGGATCCAATGACTGGCACAAATCGTGGTTATGCATTTGTCACATTCACAAATCGCGATGCGGCCGTCAATGCTGTGCGACAGGTATTTATGCCAACCAATGAAGAATTGGTTCTCCTCTCTCTCTCCGCCTGTCTTCCCACTTGACCCAATCTGAAACACAGAAAAAAAACACCGTCCGTCCATAAAGCGCTTTATGTTTATAACGTATTGTTAACTATTTACGATATATACATACATATCTCTACAACTACTGTATTACATTATTTACTATATTATATACATATATCAAAATTGTTGTCTAGTAGGTAAAGTACGTAACCATTCGATAAACATGTTTTGGTACTCAACACAGCCGCTTGCCTCCAAATTCTACAATCGATAACATATCGACTGCAAAATTCGAACGATTGATATAAGCAACTGTACATCTACAAAAAAAAAACTGCAACAACAATAATATCACCATCCAGAAGTATAACCAGAATTATACCAATTCGGCGCTTTGAGACCAAACAAACAAAAAACGCAAAAAAAAACCAACTACTTTTACTATTTTAGTCCTGCCTCAACTTGCTGTACCGCTAGCTTTCTCACTATCTCTTATTCTCTACCTATTCAACATTTCTAACTGTAACTTGTTATGTATGCATGTCCTGTCTTAAATAGATTGTAATTTCGTTAAGCGATAGCATCGATATCGATAAGCGATAACCGATAACCGAAATTTTCAAATTTGAAAAGAGCTCTCTCTGCGATACCAAACAATTTGAACTGCAAACAACCCTCTCTACTTTATTATTTCAAATATTTTCTTTAGTTGAATTTTTTCCTAATCTTAAGTCAACTTTTATTAGCTTTAGACTATAAAATCGTAGCTTTGTAGATATCTAATACTTAAACATTATTAATTAGGGGTACGTTTCCATTGTCTGGTTTTATTCAAAAGCAGGCCGAGCATGTCCTACTACTGTACTAACCATCCAGGCTTTAAGATGAGACCCTTATTATAAACTAACTAACAAAACAAACAAACTAATAGCTCACTAACTAAACATACTACTTTAATGTTTCGAAAAATGCGGCCTCACTACAAATGAACAACTCTGCAAAAACATTTTGAAATTGGTAATGCTAAATTCTTAAAAAATTTTTCATTTTTCATCTCGTTTTTTTCCATATTATTTTCAAAATACCCTCTCCGACCTAAACAGCCCAATTTGTTTATAACTTATTTACTTATGATTTGATTTATTATTTATTATGATTAACATTGAATTGGTATTAAAAAAGAATCATTTTACCTTCCCACCCACATCTAGCTCGATAATCACGAAATAAAACCCGGCAAGTGTCTGAAAATAAATATAAGCGTACCGAACCTGCGCCTTTTCGTAGGCAATATACCCAAATCAAAGGGTAAAGATGAAATTTTAGAGGAATTTGGTAAACTTACAGGTAAATTGAAACGAAATTAACAACAAACCAAAAAAAATGAAACTATTTAAAATTTCCAACTATCTTGAGCTATATAAAAGGTTGCGTTTCTTTTTTCACTTTCACGCACTTTTTATTAAGCTCCTTAATCGGCATTAAATTGTAAACAAAAATCCAATTGGCTCAAACAAATAATTGGCTAATTACAGGCAGGCAGGCAGCAGGTTTTGTCGTTAGGTTATCTCAGGTTATTTGTTTATTTCTTAAGTTATTTATTTTAATCATTATCTATGCTTTCATTACATTTCCAACATATCCATTACCATATCATCCATCTGTTCCATTTGTCCACAAGCAGTACAAATTCATACCATATCGAAAAGCGTGCTCATTTCTCAATTCGAACCCGAGACTCTTTTCAAATGAATCAAAAACAACAAACAGAACAAACAAAACAAATACACCATGGATGCACTTAACCAGCTCGAATAATTCCATATCTGTATGTACAAATTGATGCACACATACACATACACAGATACATAAACACACACACACACACACACACACACTCTCGTACAAGCACATTGAGACACGCCCCCATACAACATACAGCCCATAGCTAGACACCATTTCCATTTGTCATACGCTTAAAAATAAAACGGTACAAAAACATTTCTTTTATCTCAAATCTATCAACTTTTTATAATCTCCAGTCATTAACTTTGCGTACAACAACTACAATAAAAAAAATGGAAGAGTTAAAAAATCTATTTAAAATTATTGCAAAATTTCTAAGCATTGCATATTTACTTAATATTTATACCTCATAGGCTTCTTTTTTTTGTTATACTCGCCATAAGGTCATCTGAAATTGGTATAAAAAGATTCTTCTAAAAAGGTAAGATGTGGCTATATATGTATATGAAAAATTAAGCTTCGGATGACTTTTGAGCGTAAGATTAAAGTAAATTAAATTTATTTTCGGTAGTCAACACGTACATATAAACAATTATTAGTTAAACAACAAATTAATAATAGCTAAAAATTTAATAAAATATTTCATAAATTCCTTTTTATTTGGCACGCACTCAAAGAGAAAATATCTAAACTTAATTTACAAGTATAAGCTTAGATCTTAAAATTTTGTTAAGTCAACACAGACACATTTAACTAAAAAAAAACACCACATCTACACACCCTAAAAGCACACATACAAACCATAATTTTCACCCCAAAAACCAACCCAAATTGTCAAAAAAAAAAGTTGCAGTACCAAATGGAAACAAATTTTTTTCATAGCAAACCAAAATTTTCTTTTGTTTTGTGCGAACTCTTAAACAATTGCAGCTAAATGATTTTGAAATTCGGAAAGGCAAAAAGATTGGTGTTACGATATCATTTAACAATCACCGGCTATTTGTCGGCAATATACCTAAAACTAGAGATCGTGACGAATTAATTGAGGAATTTTCAAAACATGCACGTAAGTGATCCAAAAAAATAAACAATAAAACAACCAAAAAAATAAAACAAAACAAAACAAATGAAACCAGCTAAAACCAAACCCTAGAATACTCCCAGCGAATTGGAAACAAAATGAAATTGGTAAAAAAAAGTAAGGCAAACTTTTTAGGGGCGATACTTGCAGACAGCCAGAATTGGACTAAAAAAAATCAAACAAAACGAGTGTACAAATTGGATTTTTGTTTTGCAATTTTCGCTTTTAAAATGCTTTCAAAAACAACAACAAAAAAAGAATTAATCACCCAACCGGCGAGTAAAATTTCAACAATTTAAATTGTAGAACTTTTGCCCTCCGAGTTTACTCCAAAACTCTTAACCCTTCACCTCTCTCAAGCTGTCCTCTCTATCTACTTTCTGCTAGCAAATACAACAAAAAATTAATTGTAACACATTCAACTTATGATTTGTTAATGTGCCCAATTTGTTGACATTGAAAACCTGTAGCTAAACGATTCGCCAAACGAAGAAAAATAGAAACACATTTTTGAATATTTTTGAAAAACAAAAAAAAAATCAAAAGCCTCATACCTTTTTGTTTTTTTAGCGCAGACTTCAATCATACATATAATAATGTACAATATACCAATTCCTATACCTAAATACTATATATATCTATATTGTAAAGACAATCGCGCACACAGCAAACCGATGAAATCCCAACAATTTGATTAGCTTTTACCTGAAGAAACGACAACAATTCGAATGCTAAAATCGTAATCGAAATCGATATCGATTATCGATTGTTCTGGCCAATCATATTGATATATAACTGTGGTAATGACTGGAGAAAACACTTTTCTGTAAACGTGTAACCCTCCTTCCCCCAAACCAATTCTCAACTCTCTCAATCGAAGAATACAAATTCTCTAATTCTCTCGCTATATTTTATAACTTATATATCTGTCTTTCTCAGTGTATACTATCTTGTTATTATTTATGTTTTAGCCAAAAAAAAAGAAATAAACAGAAAATAAGGCTCAGTGTGTTCTCTATCTACAATAAGCGTATTATTTTTTAGTTCAACATTCGAATTCAAGTTCATTTTTGTTTACTTTCTAATGCTCTAAGTGTGTCTTTCTCTCTATCTCTATTTATATATATACAATATATCTTTCTCTATGTGAAACAACTGTCTTTTCATACACAAAATACAACGTTTAGCTTAGCGCATTTATTTATTCAAAAATATTTAAAAAGTTGTAACTAAAGCAGGAATTTGTTGGCATTGGTTTTCAAAATCACATTTATAAATGAGAATTTTACTTTCAAAAAATAAAAATATCAGAGTGCGGTTTTTGAAGCCGTCTTGATCATCACACATAGCTACATTTACATACTATCTCTTTCACGAACACACACACTCTCTATCTCTCTCTCTGTCACACTCACACACACAGACACACTTACATATACTTAAATGCTGTCAATACAAATACTTTTTTGTTGTATTTCTCTATATGTGTGTGTGAACAAATTAATCATAACCATTTAGTAGAACTGCGTTTTAACTAATCTCTCTCTACAAAAAACAAAGCAAAGATATGCATAACTTATATAATACATTTTTGAACAAAATAACTGTAGCTGGCCTCTACGAGGTGATCATCTATAGCTCGCCGGATGACAAGAAAAAGAATCGCGGCTTCTGTTTTCTCGAATACGAGTCACACAAGGCGGCTTCTTTAGCCAAACGGAGACTTGGCACTGGTAGAATTAAGGCAAGTACTTCACTCTATTCATAAATAACATTTAGTTAATTTAGCATATATTTTATTTATAGGTTTGGGGATGTGATATTATAGTCGACTGGGCCGATCCACAGGAGGAGCCGGATGAACAAACAATGTCCAAGGTTAAAGTGCTCTACGTACGAAATCTGACGCAAGATGTTACAGAGGAAAAACTGAAGGTAAACAATAGTTGAGCTAAATGCAAATTCAATTTACTTACAAAACTATACATTTATAGGAACAATTCGAGCAATATGGCAAAGTGGAACGCGTTAAGAAGATTAAAGACTATGCCTTTATACACTTTGAGGATCGTGATAGCGCCGTCGAAGCTATGCGTGGCCTTAATGGCAAGGAGGTCGGCGCCTCGAATATTGAGGTGAGTCTTAATAACTTTTATAAATTGATCAATTTATTAATCTGTTATTTATTTAAACAGGTCTCACTCGCCAAACCGCCGTCGGACAAAAAGAAAAAGGAGGAGATTCTGCGCGCTCGCGAAAGACGCATGATGCAAATGATGCAGGCACGTCCGGCAATCGTTGGGTGAGTACTTTTTGTGGCAAGTCTGAAGACTTAAGGCGTTGCAAGAATTAATAGAAATAATATAATTCATGCAACGCTTTCTAATACACACACACACGCACACACACTTTTGATCCTTGTCTAGCACAACACAACAATTGGCGCAAAATTCCAAATCTAGAAAACATTGCAAATAATCAAATTGCATACAAATTGGGCTAATTTATTTCGAGTCGAAATTAAGAAAATACTGTTTGCTTTTCAAGTCGCCATTATCCACTTTTTGAATGTGATTCAATTTATTAATTTGTATTTTTTTATTATATTTTCTTTCTTTTTATCGGCCCGTGATCACATGGATGATCCCTCCACACACCCACTTCTTTGTTGATTCACTGAACCTCCCAACACATGATAACAATAATAACAATAATAATAATAACAAATTCAATTCCACACACCCCCTTTGCGGTTGCCTTGTAAAGATTTGAAACATTGTCTCCATACAGAAACCTGTCGCCGACACATCCCAGCATGATGTCCATAACGCCCATGCGCCTTCCAGGGGCGCGTATGCCGCTGCGCACGCCGATGCCCCGTGAATACGGTAAGTTGGGCAAATACGCCAATAAGTGAAGCAACAACAAAAATAAATACTATACTATGTCAATCATCCAGTATGTGATAATATATATTGCATAACTAATCGAGCTCTCAGTGGCTCCAAAAATGAGAGAAAGATAATTCGAGAACAAGAACGAGAATGCAGGATAAATATATTATAAAAATATTAATGATTGATAATGATTGATAATTGGTTATGTAGTTATCGTAGCTAAATAATTATCGAGAGAAAAAAGTGGTTGAGCCACCGAGAATATTGATAGGTTTATACGTTTAGTTTAATTTTTAGATAAATGTATTTGCTACTAAAGCTACCACAGCGAACTAACCCCACTCTTGATGTTGATTCAACTTGATCATCAACAATTAAACAACTAATTGGTCTGCAGCTTACAACTTTAAGTTATCATCAAATATTTACATATGCCATGTTTTTGATTTATTTTCATCTCATCACTTTATCGTTTTTTGATCGTCTCTCTTTCATCATGTATACTTATTTTAGTTAGTCATTTAAGGTTAGTAAGCGCGCTGCCCACTAACTTGTACGCTCGTGCCCCCGCCCCTCTCCACACACTCACACACACACACACATACACCATACACACCTATACATACACCTACACCTACACACCTTGGCACCACTTTACCCTTTAAGTCTATTACCACAGCCAGTATCCAGCTAGATTGAGTCTTAACAATTAATTGACAATTGGCATAAAATTGTAACCAATTTGCGCACACACATAACCAAACTTTGATTGAACATAACCTCACATTTCTTTTAATTTCACTTTCTTTCACGTTAAATATTTCATATTTGCAAGTTCTGTATGTCAATGCTCTTCTACTTTCTCTCTCTGTCTCTCTATCTGTGTTTCTCCATTTTTATCGTTTGTTTGCATGTCCGTTTCTTTTTCGATGTTGTTTGTCATTCTGTTTGTTTTGCTCCTTTCCCGAACTCTCTCCTCCAATTCTACAATGATGCTGAGCCTCTCTCGGTCTCTCTCTCTCTCTCTCTGACAACAACAACAACAACAATTACTAAAATAACAGTACATATAGTTAGACTTAACCTCTAAACGTTGTTCATAGCTGTCTTTTTATCTCATAATTAAACGTTGCAATTGTGTTCTCTGTGTAGCGAATGTTAAGCACCCTGTATACTGTTTGATGTTTTATCACCGGTAAGTAACCTAAAGCCATCAATCTACTTAAAAAAAAAATACAAAACCCCCAACATAACATAATTATGTGTGTGTGCCACGCCCCCAATGCCACGCCCCATGCCACATTCATCAGCGTTTTCAGCACGCGCCCAATTCGATTTACAATTCGGTGAAAGATTTAGGAATTTCCTCTTCCACTCTTACACACGCACACACACACTTACACTATCACACTCACACATGTAGGCTTTCCTTAACTAACCTTTAATTGTATAATCCTTTAACCTCCTAACTCCTCCGTGTCCCACCTAGACTACGATTATGATTATTTTGGCTACTCGGACTATCGGCCCGGCTTTGGCGCTGACTCTTACTATGATGACGTCTATCGTGTCTATGAGGGCGATTACAGTTATTATGATTATCCGAATGGTGCAAGCGGCAATGGAGGTGCCGGCAGCAGCGTTAACAGCGCTGCTGTTGCCATGCCTAGCAATTCAGGCGGCGGCGGCGGCACCTCCGTGAGCGCTTCGCAGCGTCCATCAAGAGGCCAAGCAAGTGGCACGGTCAATTCATCGGTGGTTATGGTGCGTCATCCCAAAAAAACATCCAACATCATAAACGGAACACATCAACCACAGTTACAGTAACAATTACATTGGCAGTTGCTTTAATAGTTGCTGTAACAGTTGCTGTAACAATTACATTAACAGTTGCAGTAACAGTTGCAGTAAGAGTTGCAGTGACAGTTTCTGTAACAATTACATTAGCAGTTCCTGTAACAGTTGCAGTAACAGTTGCTGTAACAGTAACAGTTACTCACACAGAACACATAAATATTGTAGCTATATATACTACCATATAGATTTGTATACTATTCGATTATCGCTTCTTGATCTTAGCTTCGTTGACTTGTAATAAACAAACAACACATAAAATGCCTTAATTTGATAATTAATCGTGAACAGCTTCAGCTAGTGTCATTGCTTTAATTGAAAATATATTTTATTCAGTTTTATTTCAGCTTACTTTCCGCTTCAATTCCAAATTGATTGTACGCCTATTTATTTTGATTCGTTTACCACAACAAAATTTGCAACAGCAACTAACAAAGCGCCGCACAACATGCCACACGCACACACCCACCACCCACACTCGCACACACTCACACCACCTACCAACTGCACGCATCTTTCGGCCAATATTTGCAAAAGGATAAATTCTTTGTTATTATTTTTACGCTTCGCATTGCTTTTTGTCATGGAAACTAACAAATATTTATATTCAACTATTAATCAATTTAAAATGCGCTTTATTATGCTTTAATTATTATTTATTTGCTTTAATGCATCAGGTGCTTTTTACTGCAACGCTTTTAAAGTTAAGTGTATATTTTTAAATCCATCATTGTTTAGTTTGTAAGATCAAATGCTTTTAGTTTAAAACAAAACAAATATTAATATAGCATACTTTTAAGCACCGCCCAACGCTTTGTCTTAAATGCTCAACGCTTTTTATTATTTTAATTATTATTAATTTGTTTTTTTTTTTACTACAAATTTGACAAATTTAGTAAAGTTATTTAATATTGTGTCAATCGCAAGCAAAACGCTAAAAAAAAAACAAACACAAAAGAACAAAAGTTATTAAAGTTATAGAGACTTGGAATTCAATTCTTGCGCTGTGATTTGTTCATAATTACAATATTATACAATATTAGAGGCAGTAAATATTGCATTTGTTGCTCAAATCGAGCATAAAAAATAATCCACAAACTACTACATATTATATATTATTAGCATTCTTTTATCAATCAGACGTAATTTTTCATATACATAAATAAACAAAACATTGCATATAACTTAATATATACATACTTACATATATATATTATTGTATGTAAAAATACAAGAATCTAACGCGTTTATTTCGATTTTTCTTTTCTTTCTTTTCTTTTTATATATGTTCTTGTTATATACTCTTATATATACAAACAAATCATTTGTTTTTCGGTAACAACCAAAATTTTTACAAATTTGCAACAAAAACAAAAAAAAAATTATATATATGTTCGTCAAAACCAAAAACAAAATTCCTAACAAATTATCTCTGCCTACAAAAAAAATCCCCCAAACAATCCAAAATCAACCAAAAAACCAAACCAAACAACGACCAATCAACCATCGACAAACTTTTCGATTCAAAAACCAAAAAAAAATATCGTAAAACCCGTTGTAAAATTGTTTGCCCAAAAACTGTCTTTCTTCCGATGACTAAATTCGAAATTCGCAATTGCATTCGACTTCAAAATTCCAAATCCAAATGTATTTTATTCGCTTATTTTAATATGATTTGAAATGACCAAATTTGACAAATATCTTGGCGATCCATATATATACTATTTATAATATATATATCTACACACGATTTATATTCTGTAAAAATATTAAATTGTAAAACTGCAAAAATTCGATATCGAACCAAAAACAAAAACAAATCAAAATCTCAACGCTCGAAATACCTGGAAAATATCTGAATATGGAAACGAATGGAAACTCACGCTCGACCTCTGGAATACATATATAATCCCAAATATATATATATGTATATGACAAATCTGAAAAACACACACATACTCATGCACACTTAATCACACACACGCTACACACACACAAATGCATGCATGACATGATGATGATGATAATGACGAATGCGATGATGATTGACGATGATCATGATGAACATTAGGGGGCTGGTCGTGGCCATGGAATCACAGTGCCGCGTGGCCGAGTCGTTGGCCAACGTGGCAGCATCAGTCGTCTGGGGGCCCAACCAGCGCCACAGGCGGCAGCGGCGCCGGCGGTGGGACAGGCGGCGGCGGCGGCGGCTCATCGGGGGGCGGCCACCGCTCAGGGGGCGCCGGCAGCAACCGGGGGGTCCGTGGGGTGGCTCCAACGCGTCCCAGCGCTCCTGGCACCCAGCACGTCAAGCCGCTACAAAATTTACCAGGTGAGCTCAACAACAACAACAACAACCACAAAAACCAAAACAAAAAAACAACCAACCAACCAATCAACCAAAAAAATCCAAAACAAATCAAAAAAAATACAAAATCCTAATGCAACGTCGACAACAACAACAGCAACTAGTGCAGCAGCCGCAGCAACAACAACAGCCACAACTGCAGCGAACAACAACAACGAAACCAACAACAACACGAACACCACAAGCATATATAAAGCAATAACAAATTCACATAAATTAATAAGTAAAGTCAGATTAAATTTAAATACACAAAATTACCCTTCCCACCTCCACACGAACAAGCACACACACACACACACACACACTTACACTTACACATAAACATACAAGGACACACACAGACACATCCCAAAATCACCTGCAATTCAACGACTTTTAGAGGTATTTGCTCCAACACTCCCCCCTCGACGCACGGGAGCAGCACAAGGTTTACTTTAATGTCGTTGTGTATGTGTGTGTTAACTTTTAATTATTCTTCTTCATTTTTGTTCATTTTTTTTTTGCATTTGTAAATGTGTTAAATGTTGTGACTTTTTTGACATGTCTGTGTCAATTCAATTTGTTAATTAATTAATTTCTTCATTTTTATACTTATATATTTACATAAAAAATATGTATAATTACATAAATATCTATAATTAATGTAGTTTTTGCTACTTGCTGCTTTTGGATTGTGGTCATCTCAAAAACGAGAGTTTTCTTCATATACATTTATCGTTTATTGTTAAAACTGCGCTCAAAAGTATGCTACAGTTTTTTTGCATGCACTTAATGTTCTCATCTGTGCGAGGATCAGAGAAAGCAGTAAGCAGCACACAACCAACAAGAAACACATTCACCAGACATACACACACACACACACACACTCGCACACACACATTATGTATATGGAAAGCCATTATAACATTTGTAAAGCACATATATATGTATGTATATGTACTGTATGTATATACGAATATGTGCAGTGTAAAAACGTCTATGAATCGATTAGTATTTTACCGTCCCCTCCAAAATAAAGTAAAGTCACCTTATCTTAATCTTAAAACCTTAACCCCCATTAACTCAGTTAACTGAAACTGTTAGTCGCATCGCCAAAATATATAGTCGAGTCTAAGGAATCGGTGGAGAGTTGATGACCCCCGCCGCCCCCTTCTCGGTTCCTATTCCCCGCCTTTCCCTGAAAATAGACCCTGCAAAATTTTTGACGTACGTGTATATAATTTTTTTTCTGTACATTTTTTGGGTTACACATCGATTAGGATGTAACTTACTATTTAATAATTGCGATTGCACAACAAATGAAACGAAAACATATATTTTTTGTCAATAATTTTTCTAAATTGTGTCAGTGTATACAAAAAAAAAAGAATACAAATTAATTAAAATAACCCTATAAACATTATGTAAGTTCATGCTTTGCTAATCGTTTTTATCTAGCAAAAACCGATTAATATATTAGTTATATATAAATATATTAATAAATAACATACACAAACACACATACAAACACCTATGTACTTACATATACATACATATATGTATATATATATATGTTTTTATTTGGTTGTATTTCAATGAAATCGTTTATATTTTATATATACTTTACACAATAAATACTAATCGATTCGTGTATTATGTTTACTACACACACACATACACCACACACACACACACATACAACATATACACACATACATTATATGTATAAACGCGTTGCACGCTTTTGCTTTGATTTTTTAAGAAGAAAACAAAAGCGTGTCAAATTTTGTACCTTCACCAGTTTTTTTTACACGCTTTCCTCCACATTTTGTATTCACATTTTCTAAGCTTTGTTTCAACTTTTTTATTCACACTTAGAAACGGCTTTATTCATTTATTCAAAAATAAAAAAACAAAAAACTCAGCCGCTTTACACAAAAAAAATAAATAAATAAAAACACTCAAAATTGTTCGAAAAACAAAAAAAAAATGCAACTAAAATCTGTTTCTAGCTGGATCTGCACTCAAGACATTCATGGAGGGCAACTAAGCGTAGCTCCTCGGTCGTCAGCTCGACGGGCAGTGACAAATGTCGCTCGCCGAGCAAGAAACTGAAGCGTCAGAGCTCAGTTACCAAGTTACACAAGTCCAAGAAGCATTCACGCAAGTCCAAATCATCTCGTGCCGAAAAGAAATCGAAGAGGAGCCCTCACTAAAACATAAAAGAGAAAAAGAAAGAAACCAAAACAGACAAATAGCAACATCGAGCACAACAATATGCCATTGATATTGTTGCTAAATTCCTCCTCTCTTACCCCTCGCCCACCTTTAACATATTTTGAAGAGCAGATCAGTTCAACATTTTACACACGAATAAAGAGACAACCCCCCCTCCATCACAATCAAAATCAAGACCCAAGCAAATAGGCAAAATTCCAAATTTTTTGACGAATGACAGGCAAACAAGACACACTGCAAGCAAATTACGTGCAACAACAACAACAACAATGAAAACAACTAACAAGAAAAAGAAAGAAAACAAGATACAGCGCTCCATTTGAAGATCGGTCGTGGGAATATCGGTGTCAAGAAATCCCTACTCCCCACTACCAGACAAATTATACTCCCCCAAACACACACACACACACACACACACACAACACCCCCCACTTAAAACTCACTTCACTCCATTTAATATACAAAAGAACAAACTTAAATGTTTCATGTTGTTTACAAAGCGATAATATCATGTACAACGTTTTATCACATATGCACTCGTACATACAAAAAGCTCCCCTACACTCACACACACACACACACTGAAACAAACGCACACAAGCAAATAATCACACACATACACAAACATCTGTGTACGAATAAGTCCCTGACGTTTATGTCCAATTAACAAAACTCCCAACATATTTTGTTGTCTAATTGTACGCAAAAAACAACAACAACAACAATAAAATGAGCTAACTAATAAAATCTATAAATTTGTGTGTGTCTTTTAACCAAAAATATAATACAAATATATTATAATTGACCAACCAAAAAAAAAAGGAAAAAAAACAAGAAAACAAATCCCATAGCCCAGCTGAAATTGAAAACAAAATAATAGCCAAAAGAACTCTGTTCCATTTGTAGTATTAACAACAATTTTAACTCTCTCTTTTTTCTCTTTTTAAAACCGTTCCACATCCACACACAAACAACCAAACGCACACACACACATTTATACAACTCCAACAACAACAACTACAACAACAAATTGCATACACCTAATGTGTGTTTTGGTCAACTGCAGTAGTCGGTAAACGTAAGTTCGATGGAGGTCACCAAAATCCGGCAGATGTTAAGCGACGTTACCAGAGCGGTTTAATAGGAAATGGCGGCAGTTGGGGCAGTTTACCGCTACCACAGCAACCCTTAGGCACAAATGGTGATCAGTGGTATATGGATACGTTTTCGGCATGGAGTTAAAACCACAACAACAACAGCAACAGCAACAACAACAAACAGTTAATCAACCAACAAACAACAACATGGAATTTAGAAGCACACCAAAACCAACAACAACAACAACATCAACAAAAACAGCAAATATGTATCTATCTATACTTCATCTTTTCTAACTCAATTGAGAGTATCAAAAACTTAAGAAAAAAAAGCAATAAATCCTATATAAACATTTAGCAATTGGGCTTAACCCTATATATATTAATATATATATATATATATCATTTTTACTGCTTTGCACACACTCACACACACATCTCTCTATTTCCCTTTCTCTTCTATCTATAAATCCGAAAGAAATACTATATATCTTCAATGAATATAACAAGCAGTAGATAAATAGACTTGCCACAGCATTTTAGCAAACTTATTTTGTTTAAATCGAGCATAAAAAAATGTTAAACATTATAATGAAAATCCTAAATAATTAGAGCATTTTTAAGACAAAATGTAAACCCCTTTTTAAAATTCGAGAATTACGTACGTTTTTAACTTGAAAGTCGATACAATAATGAGCATATATAACAAACAGAAAAGCAACATAAAAAAAAAACAAAAAAAAACAGGCAAACCTACAACTACATATATAATATATATATATATTTATATCAATATACTGCAGTTAGGCTCTTATTGATTTTAAAACTTAAGCAAACTTTTTTATACATAGAAAACGCGTAAACCAAATTCAAAAGATAACGAAAAAACCTAATGAAAAATGTAATGAAATTATGCTAACATTTTACTACTAATTTGTATAAACACGAATCAAATTGAAAATTCAATGGACTTCATAATGAGATGCACACAATAACAACAACAATAATAATAACAGAATTATCCCCTCAATTGTAAATACATAAAAAGAAAAACAAAAATTGGGAAAGGCTCTAAAGAATTGATTGCAAACGAATTCAAATTGATAAAAAGTAATTCAAAAGCAAAGCTTAATGAAGAAACATTGACTGAAAATTATAAAAACAAAAACAATACAAAAAAAATTAAAAAAAAAAAATTGACTAGTGCTGAGAAGTGAGAGAAATAATAATAATTGCACAACAGCTGGCATTATTATATAATGTCTGATGGCGGTGCGAGTTGGCAAGACTTTCCGATTTAATTGCAAACTAGATTAGGTAACTTGAAATCAATTATGAGTAATAAACAAACAAACAACAAAGTAGAGCTAAGACATTGCACAAGAAAAAGATAGAGATACAGCATCAGCATCAGAGCATCAGCTTCAGATACAGATACACTCAGAGCAGAAGTAAAAGCTGCTATCGATAAGCAACGAATTAGTAAGAAAAAACAACAACAAATATACAAACACACACACACACACACACACATCACATGCAGTCAAAATAAGCGATAATATTATAGGGAATTTAATAACGACAAAAATAACAAATTATTAATTAACATAATTATATGAAATCAATTAGCCAACGCGTCTAGCAGCAGCCCTCCCCTTATACAATTTAATTAACTAAAACTAAACTAAAGAATTACATAAATGTTTGTTTATGTTTTTTATGTTTTTCTTTTTCTTGCTGGGAAAAATGCTTCATAGCAAATCGAAACTGGTACCCTATATACTTACTTATATAGAGAGATATATATGCATATATAAGCATTATTTAACTGTAACTCCATGCCTATACAACAACAAACATCTAACAAACAAAACAAAAACCACAACTTGCCTGATTTTTTTCATGACAAAATTTTGCAAAATTCAGATATTTCGGTCATTGATTTTTTTTTGCTAGATCTCAAGTAAAGCAAAAAGTTAAGTAATAATAACTAAAATGTATAAACAATTAAATTAGTTTTAAACTAACAACAAACAAAACTTCCAATTTTTAACTCAAGAACAAAACGAAAACAAAAGAATATAACGGTAAAGCTAAAAGATAAAGAAAGGTAAAGATGTTGGAAAACGGGCGTGTGTTTTTTATAAAAAACGTATCTATAAACATTGTTCAGCAAGCGCCTAAAAAACGGAATATATGATATTTTAAAATTAGACACACTTAAAGAAAATAAAAAAATACAGACACACACACACACACACACACCAAGCAGTTGCCTAAAGTAAACACAAACAAAAAAAATGAGAAATGAATACTTTTAAACTTGCGCAAAAATTTGCAACACCAGCAAAAAACTTTAATACATAATAAAAAAATAATAATGATACATATATTAACAGAAGTAAAAAACAAACAACAATAAGAAAACTTACGACAAATTCTAAATGACCATAGTTAAGCTTAAATTTAGTAACACTCACACACACTCACATACACACTCAAACACACACCTAATAATTAGAGGTACACCCAGCAGCAAAGTGGGCGCCATTTTCTAACTACATCAACTAATACAGTAAACAAATTAAAACAAAAAACATTTACTAAGTTTCGTTATGCATTTCTTAACTTTTTTATTGAAAATCATTTTAATTTTATTTTTGTTAAACACACACAAACATATGGTATGAAATTGATAAAAAAAAAAAAATCGAACGCCGCCGCAGCGTTTTTTATTATAATTTTTGTTTGTTTGCTTGATAAATTTTTGTTTTTCGAAATTTTTTGGTGACTTTTGGAAAAACCTGAACCCAATTCAAATTGCAAATATATATGTATACATATGCTTAATGATAAAGTTTTGTTTAATTTGATACTGTACTGATTTTATATTGTTTTAAATTTGTAATCTTATTTATAAGTCTTAATTGTTAATGTGTTTTTATTGTAAACTACAAAACAAATTGGCAAACCTGTTAAACAATCCGTTCAAGTTTTAAAACAAAAAGAACTATAAATGAAAAACGAAAATCTATAATACGAAACTGAGTTAATTATGTACCGTTGCTGCCTTTGCGGTCTTAATTAATTAATTATATACCTTTTGGAAGTTGAAAAATTTTACTTTCGAAACTACTCCCCAATACCCCCTGTTCCCTATATATTTGTGTTAATATGTATTGTAATTTGTAGTTTTGTTTAATTTTTTTCGGGAAAGCAAAAACGTTTGGCAAAATTAGTTTATAATTTGAATAATTAGTTTTGTTTGTGCGCTTAAGTTTTCAATATTATGTTACATAAATATATATATATACAAACAACTATATATATTTATATATTTTAAACTATATGAATATTAATTTTTAGCAAAATATTTTTACGACTAAACTTAAAACTCTAATGTTAAAAATAATTACCGAACTAATTTGTTTAGCTCTTTAATTGGTTTTAATTTGAACATATTTTGTGTATTGTAAAGAAGCGCAAGCAAATTTCATTCACCTTTGACCCAGCTCTAATATAATACATATTTTACTTACATATTTTACCCCAACAATAATAACTGTATACGTGTGTAAATTGAATTTCAACAAATAAATCTTAATAGCAAGAACAACAACAACAACAACAGCAACAACTAAAACAACAACAAATTGCAAATTGCGACGCGTGGAAACTGAGCAAAAGCAAATTATAACAATTTTAAAACAAAACAAACAACTTTACATGAATTGTGATGATGCAAAGGCAAGATTTAATCATAATTACTAATTCTATATATACATACATATATATAAAATATATGTTTTTCTTTTTATATATATATATATATGAGTATATAGTGTATATGTAGACATAGGCGTGTATAATCTAACTTTACTTTTAAACAGACTGCGTACGTATTAAAAATTTTTAAAATTAATTTGTGTAAAATGTTTTAAGTTTTTGAAAAATTGGCAAATAAAGAAAACAATAAAAATTAATAAATCAAAAAAAAAAACAATGTCGTAATTTGAAATATACTAATTACAGCATTTGAAAATCTTTTCCAAATTTATATTTTTTTTTAACCTTTCAGAAATTGTATTTTTAAGTAAAATTTGAATGTATATTTCAAAATCACATGAAATTGGCTAATGCGCAGCTGTTTAGAAGGGACTGCAGGAGATTTATATCAGTCAACAATTCCACGGAATAGGATTTGAGAGAATGGAGTTGATAGTCAGTTTCCAGAGCAGGCTGTTGTTTTATAAAAAACCTTTGGATTTGTTTTATCAGCTGGCACATCCACAGCATACCTTATTTACACTATCATTTACCTATAATTTGTGTGTGTTTCTATATCGTTTTTAACGTAATTGTAACTGATCTTTTTTGTTTAAAACCCTATATGTAATAATTTTTATAACGAACATCACAACAGAACACACGTATGTGAGGGACTTATATAAACCGTGAACGTAACGTCGCCAATTATGAGAGAAAGTTAAGATAACATTCAGAACAAACAAAAAATAAAGAGACATGTGGGAGGAGCAGCCGCAAAAGGAAGCAAAACTTTAACGTCTTAAAAAACAATTATTGTTAATGAAGAGAATAAAAGTGAGAAGCATATTGTACTAAAATATTTGATATACATACATTTGTTATTATTTGTAATACAAAAATTAAATAAAATTGCATCCAGATAATAAATAAACAATGCAAAACTCGACTCATTTTTCACAACTGCGAACTGAATTAATTAAAAAACAAGGGGGCTCCGCCCGCGGCTACAGTCGAGTGTGCTCGACTGTAGGATACCCTGTGCCCTGGCAATCCGATAGCAGCATACATATTTGCACGCCGTTAGGCACTCCGAAGGTTTGCTGATTCGGCATTAGATCTTCGACTAATTGAGCGTCAAACATCTATATGATCTAGTGAACCGAAAGACCAAATTCCAAATTGCTTATCTGTGAGTTTGGTTGAGTTATCTATAAAAACAACAACAAATTTCAACCTTAATCTTCAAATTCGACTGATCGTTCCTATGTCAGCTATATGATATAGTGATCCGTTCTTAACCAAATTTGGTCAGAATGTTCCCTTATTTATAGTATTTACATTGTATTCTTTTAATTTGAATGGATTTGTCAAATCTTGATAGATTTTCAAAAGGGATGTTTTTTTTGACAATTTTATTATACAAATATTAATTTGGTATCAAAATTGGATGATTTTCAAAAATTCATTTTTTTCGGAAATTTTACATAGTAACCCCTTCACATTTTTCGAAATTTTTCAAAAATTTAAAATCTTTAATTTTGTCTTTTAATCGACTGCAGGTGATAAAATTAGAATAAAAAAGTACTTTTGAACAAATTTCCACTTTATTTCTTTAAAATCTAATCCAAAATGTCAAAATTTCGGCATGCAAAGTTCCTGGACTTTTAGTACTCGGTATTATACTTATACTTTGAACTATCATAGCTTTACTGAAAATATAGAAAATAAATAATTGAAAAGTTGATTTAACAATCGTTAAATTCTTTTTAGCACACCAGCTGCTAGATCGATCACAGTGGGATTGCAATTTAACAAAATAAATTATCCGTATATGAGAAAGGTTGACTCTTTGGACTTTCAACAAGCACAACTTTATTAAAGCTCATCCGAATTCCATGAGAAATGTCTTTTTTCATAATATTAAGCCTACTTTAACTTTGCATTTAAATTTTTTGATTCTGCAACAAAAAATGTTTCTCGAAATTTTGTCAATTTTTACATTTTTCGAAAATTTTCAAAAATTTTAAATCTTAAATTTATTCTTTAAATCGACTACAGGTGATAAAATTAGGATAAAAAAGTACTTTTGCACTTAATTTCGGTTAGTTTCTTTAAGATTTATGCCAAAAACTGCAAAATGTTCCCCTATTTATAGTGTTTACATGGTATTCTTTTAATTTGAATGGATTTGTCAAATCTTAACAGATTTTCAAAAGGGATGTTTTTTTGACCATTTTATTATACAAATATTGATTTGGTAAACTTTATAGGGTCTGACATGATTCCTTCTGCCTGTTACATACACACTTTTACCCTTTTTGACCATTTTCAATTGGCACAGGATATAAAAAACAAGAGTTGAATATATTTGGTTTAATCAAGTTTATATATTTGTCGTATTATTAATAACATTTACTGCGAGAAGAAGATTTACTGCGATTAATGGTGCTCCGCCTCGTGGAGCTGCTCACACTTGTAGTGGTCATGTTCTCGTCCAGAACTGTCTCATCAACACTAGTATCATCTGCGGGTATTTCCTCATCGCTATTTGTATCGTTTGCAAAGGAGCCGGCGGGCGTTCTGATTGCATCGCCATGCAGATCCTTGTTGTCCAAAATGCTGATGTGGAAGGCAGCGTGACACTTATTGGCAGCTAACAAGGCTTTTACGCGAAACACAAGGGTTTCAAGTGTTTCCCGTAGACTGGGGATATAACAAATTATGGCCGTGTTCTTTATCGTCTTGGAATGGCAGCAAAGATTGTGCAAAAATTTAGTTACATTTTGCAGTTCACTTAAAAACTCGATAAGCCGTTCGGGACTATCGCGCACTATAGTTTCAAGAACTGGAAGCCCATGCTGCAGAAGCAGCTTCAAAAACAACTGCGAGTGCTTAAGAAACAGTGCGAAGATACGGGGCTGTTCCACCTTTTGAACGATGTCCAACAGGCCACTTAGTAAGCTTATTGTCGACTCCCAAAGCTTGAAGCGATCGCCATCTGTGTCGGTGTTGCACTGGGCGCTTAGAGTGGTGATTAGAATCTCACACAAGCCACGAAACATCAGCGGAAAGTTGGCTCTAGAATTTACAAAAATTATAAGGTTTCTATCTTAACATTTTGAAATCGAACCTACTTCTTAATATTGGGAAACGAATGCAAGGCTGTGTCTTTTTTATTCAGCAGCCCGCACTCCTCGTTCAAGTCACTCAAAATGTCCTTTTGGCGCTCAAAGGGAGAATCCTTAAGGAATCCCTTGACCAGCTCATCTAGGTGAATGTTACACTGTGCGCCCTTCTCTAGGCTACCCGTGTGGTTGTACCACTTTCGTTTCAGCATTATAGTGCATGTCTTACCTAAAATAAATTATTAATCTCTAAAAAAGCCATGCGCAGCTGAGATCTACACTTACGAATTTCCTCAGCTTGCTTGTCAGCACGTTTGGCAGCACTCTCACCGGAAGAATAGCTCAACTTGCGCAAGCTTCTCAACAGACGCTGGAGCTGCACAGCTGTGCCAATGTGTAACAACGATTTCTCATACTTGAGGAAGTAATCAAAGACCTTGGAGGCAATAGTTACAATTGATTGATTCTTGATTGTCTTTCGCTGTTCAGCTGGCAACGCATTACGCAATGAAGCTACAACGATAATGAGTAATGATTATTTTAAACATGTTCCAGATGATGCTAGACTTACATTGCAGCAGCTGTGATTGCGACTTGTCAGTCCACTCGTTCCACGAGAAGTACAAAGCAAATAAATGTATACACAGACCAAAGCAGGTTTTCACGTAATTGAATTTATCCTTGAAAAGGTCCAAATTGCTGTGCACATTATTAACTTTTTCCAGCTGCTCATCAATGTGGGAAGCCAAGGTTATCAGAAGCGTGCTGATTTCGCCTAGACACTCTTGCAAATCGCACATAAAATGCTCTGGCTTGGCCACATGTGACCTCAAGGAATCCATCTCTGTTACATCCTGGTGTCCACTGATTACTGTATCCAACTTTTGCACCAGATCTGTAAGTATAAAACGCAATTCCAGCAAACCCAAGTGCGTGCCAACCTCTTCAGGTTCCATTGGATGATTAATGGTAAAAGGTTCCTCTTTCAACAGTAGTATTATGCCCACATCAAGTTGTCTATAGCGCTCCAATGGACCATATAAATGCTCAAAATCTATTTTACATTTTACGGATTTGCAAGAACCCAGCTTAATGGTAAAATCTCCAAGTTTCGATTGGTTGCCGACCTGTTGATCTTCTGTTTCTCCGACAGATTCATTGGCAACTGCTTTTGTCTTGCCTGCCTGGCGTTTATCCCGTGATCCTTGATGTGCCACAGTCTGCTTGGGATTGTTTAAAAACTGACAAGGAGGCGGCACAAAACCAACAGGTGCATGTGACAAAAGTACCTTCAATCTTTGCTCAATACCAATTAAATCTGCCAGACGCTTTAAAACCCGCTTGCGAGTCGCCCCATGCTTCTGCGAGGCAAAGGCGCAAATTGTAACGCGTATCCAGTTCACAGTGTGAAAATAAATGTTTAAAATCTGCTTCTGTAGTTCCTCATCATAATTGTCAAAAATGGCCAAATAATTGGCATCATCAAAGAACGTGGGTAGTATGATGGCACAGCCGAGTAGCGCATTAATCACCTCCAAGCTGTACTGATAGCGTTGATTGTGCAACACGCTGACCAAGTTGAAAAGCGGCGCCAGAACAAAAATCGAATTACTGGCGCTGAAAGAATTAATATTTTGTTAAATTGGTTTATTAATTTAAGCATTTATTGTTAGACTCACTTGCTATTTGGCGCCAGCACCAGTTCAGCTACATTAATGCCAATACTAAGCACCTCGGATTCGGTATTTACGTTTGTTTCATCCAATTCATTAATGTTTTTCTGGTACTCCAGCTCAATGCCTCTGTAAGAGATTCTTCTGTAATTTCAATTACTATCAAGCATATTTCTGGCGACTCACTTAATATTGCTCGCTTGATGCTCGCTGACAAAACTTTGCTGAAAGCGATAGGTCATCAGTTCGCAAATCCATATTAGAAACTTGTTATCAAGCATGTAAGCCGACTCGGCATTGTAATAGCGTACGGTCAAAACACTGGCCAACTCATCATAAAACAATGCCAGCAATTCGGGAGAGTTGCGTATAGCTGACTGGGTAAGCACTAAAAATGGAAAAGGGACCGTAATGATTATAAAATGCACGATAAATATAATAAAATAATATTTGTTGATATTATACCATACACATATAAAAGTATCTTTCTTTTCTTCTATTCTCTGGTTTATATATATGACTGAGTTAAATTTGTATGGCAATTGTCAGGCCTTACTTATTAGATTAGCTGCCTGCTTGCTGCGTCCATCGGGCAATGAGGTAATGCTCTCCACGCTGGTTTGCAAGTCTTCGTTATCCATTATTATTGTCTCGATCCGTGCTACAGCATCAATGAGCTGCACACAGCCAATGATGCCCTGTTTCTTGACATATTCGCTGCAGTTGATCTGCTGCTTCTTTACAACCATTTCGATCTGATCCTGGAGTGGTGCACATTCCGTCAGTTTGGGTTCGGGGAATGCAATGTGGCATAATAGATCCATGGCGAGACGTGTTTGTGGCAACGTCAAGTCACTTAGACGATCGAGCAACGGCAACAACAACATGGCACAGTTTTGCACATGCTTTGGATTCTTGCGCTGCAGTTCCCGCATCAATATCAACGCCATGGTGGTCACATGCTGAGCGGACTTGTCAAACGTCAGCTCCAGCAGTTTCTTGAGTATGTTCTTTTGTATCGAGTTGCAAATTTTAAAGAGTATGCTGTGCAAATAAAATTAGTAATAAATTTAACTGAAAATAACTGGAATTTAATTAAAATTACCTATAGGCAGATTTGGCGAATTCAGCAACAATGCGATTCTTTTCGCGCACAAAGTCGTGTAGTATGTGCATCAAAACATTTATGAGCTGCTCCAAAATATGCGAAAAATGCGTCTTAGCTTCATCCAATATTTCGACCGTCATGTGTTCCAGTTTAATGCGTCGTCGTAGCTGGAAAATTGCAGAGATTTTTATTTAGTATTTAAATATTTAGTTTGCATTAGATATATTATGAAATATTCAATTCCCATTCAACCGTATTTATTATTATTTGCAGCTAATTTTGGGAACAGATTAAAACTAAAGGGAAAAAAGAATTTTCGAAGAGTATAAGCAGAATATCTTTATCTTTCAATATCTAATTTTATACTCACAAGATTTTCGATGTACAGCGTGTTGTCCTCATTAATGTGTATGAGCAGCAACATCATTATAAAATCAAAAGATCTGCAAATCATTAGCAATTAAAGAACATATTGACCAGACAGTTGTATATGTACCTGAATTCACTGGCGGGCAGACCGCCTATAGTGCGCTGCCACATCTGATAGAAACGCTTGGAGCGCCTAAGACCCTGTTGAAGAAATCCAAACAGCTCCAATTGAGACTGTTTGTCATTGGCTGTTGGTCTGACCATTTCCGTGGAGTCATTGCTACGTTCTCTATGCCGCCAGTTGAAGATTTCGCGCAGTGTGGAGACCAGCTTAAAATTGTTGACAAATTAATAAATATAGGTAATTCAAATTAGTATTATGTTAACTCAAACCTCTCGCACAATATCATCAGTATCCTGATTCAGGCTATTAAGCAAGAGCCGAATGAGATGTGGTAGTATCTATGCAGGAAGAAAATAAGAATTTATCAATTTAAGTTATGAGAAGAGTCATTTTATGTTTACCACATTTGAGCAGCTGCTATCTTCCTTGATGAATTCCAAAATTCGTGCTCGTAGCTTTCCCTGAGTCCTAGCACTTAGCGACAAGTTGCTCAACATTTGCACTGTACTCAAATGGAATAGATCTTTGCTGCTAGAGTAGTTTATGCTGAAATAGACACAAATATATATAAAAAAAAGTTATTAATTACAATTAAATTTACTTACATGAGCAACTCAACGAAATCGTCGTGTTTACTGGCATCTATAACAAATTCAGCATTACTGATAATATCCAATTTGGATGACTCTGAGCCATTGTTAAAGATGCGTTCAATGTGACTGTAAATCTGATCGCTATGCGAAAGCGTTAAGTAGCGCAATTGGGCCAGCATCAGAGGAAGCAATGGGAGACAGCCAGGAGTTGTCTGCACCCGATCCAGCTTAGCAGTCTCCTCGATTTTGTTGAAGAGCACCTCCAGGCAAGGCTCGCGTAGAAAGTCAATCATCAGAAAGTTGATGAACATGCTGTTCTGAGATTGATACGCCTGCTCTTCTCCAGCGGTGTCTATGGTGCATCCACTAAGCAATTTCTGCACAATCTTAGATTTTGGTGCAAGGGCAACACTTAGTCCCGCCTTAAAGGTTTCAATATTATCGGGATATTTTGGAGAGCGCACAAGAATATCACGCAGCTTTGAAACAATGGCAATATGATCACAGGACAGCACAAATGTATCTCCGTTGTCCAGTTGCACCCCGGCACTAAGGAGCACCATTTCAAAGAAACTGTTTGGTTGGCGGGAACAGTTTATTTTGGACGAGGACTGAGTGCGTCCAAGTGTGGCGGCCAATGCGATGCTGTGCTGCGACAGGAATCGCTGCGTTTGCTCCTGCGAGGCTGGTATATTATCCTCCTCGCTCTCAGGGACTAAAGCAGCAATTTCATCATCCGTCTTATCAACTGATGAAATGCGCTTTAAGAATAACAATTTATTTATCAACTCAGTCATAGAACTGCGCAATCTCTTACCGGCACTTTATATGTTGTATTCTCGTCAATGGCATTGAGTGGATTTGCGCGCTTCTTAAATTTGCGATACATAATACTTAGTTTTTAAAAAATAAGGGGTTTAAATAGAGTTTTGATTCGATCTTTTTAAAAGAGTTCGCCGCGTCGTAGCACACAACTTATATGACGATAACGATTGTTTCTGTTATTCGGCGTTGTTTTTTCACATATGGCGCCAAAGTGACATTGTTATTAGCATCTGGCAATGCTGTTTTGCTCATATGGTTCTGTAATGACGATAATGCTGTTAAAACAATGTTAAGAGAAATGAATTGGCGCCAACTGTTATTCAATTTGAATTTCAGCTTTAACCGCCATTCCTCTTCAAAAACAATATCTTTTTTTAAAAATACAATCAAGTGTCATCCTTTAAGTAACTTCATTTTTATTGAATATATTTAAACAGGTTTTTCTAAATCTATTATTGTTTTTATACATTTTTAATAAATATTCATATTTGTGTAATACAAAGCAACTTTACTAAATATGTATGTATTCGTATATGCTCGTTTATATGTATATCTATAAATATAAATTTAAATGTGCAAATATTGCAATAACTACTGTAACTACTGGTGAGTCTAATGGAAAAATTCCATATAATACTTAAATATTTGATTATAACGTGTTGTAAATTTAAAGCCATTCCATTTGAGTCGAATACTAAATTTGCTTAAATTTAACTTGAGTACTAATTTTTATTTTTATCTTTTCTGAAGCATTGTTTTTTATAAATTTTAAAAGTGTAATAAACTCTATTCTATTATAATAATATAAGTATGATTTCTAAAAAGGAAGTACAAAATGTTATTAAGTGATTATGTCATAAATTGACGTATTTATGAAGAGCAATGTTTGCATTTCTTCTTTGTTCTTAATTTTTGTTTTTTTTTTAAATCACTAATTTGGCTCCGGTTAGTATTGCTATTTTTTCTTTGATGGTTGTAATCACATCAATGCAGTCCATAATGGATTCATATGCGTTTCAACATCTGATTTATGAGTCTCAATCTCCTCATACAAACTGTAAATGTTTTCTTCAATGGCTTCGATGTATTTATTTAAACCTTAAATTATTGCTTTTTCGCGCGACGCCTTTTAAAGCCCGTCATAGACTTTAATAATTGAGAGTTCTCATCATCCAGGTCCATATTGGGTTCCCAGAGGCGAAGTCTTTTCGGTATATAGATCAAGCCCAGTAGAGTAATTGCTGAGTAATGGTATAGTTATAAAAATTTCTTAAACATTTGTTCTTTAATGATTTACTCACTATTCAAGACGCATGGGAAGATAACGTAGAAGTTCAAAGTGCTTGAACGAAAGTAGAGTGCTTCAGTGGCATAGAAGACCATGGTGAGAGCTAAGGAACAACCGCCCATGCTGACAACACTGGATTAGGAAAGGATTCACTTAAGTTCTCAGCTCGTTTTAATTATTCTTGAATACTCACGGTCTATAGTGTATGTAGAGTGTACAATGCACCAAGGCGATTGCCTTTAGAAGACAATACATGCCAATTATGCGTGATATGGTATAATCACCTGTAAGTTCATTAGATATTCATTATATCGCTCATTAACTTGAAAAAAATCAGTCACAATTTTTCGTTTTAAGAATAAATAATTGAAAATTTTAAAGAATAATATCAAATTTTTGGGGGTTATAAAAATTGTACCCACCTTCAATAAATTGTGTATCGCTATGATCGCCTAGGAAGCTTCGACGCTCTATGTAACTACGGAACGCTGTGCCGAGGTCCATAAAGGCAACGAACGCAATCCAACCACGAAAGGCGTAGAGGAGACGCTCCCGGGGTCGACCGGAAGATTGTATACTGGCCCTGTAAATCAGAATTTAACCGCAAATTACATTCGTACTTAAATAAACACAAGCTAATGACGAGAAAGCATTTTTATGTTTTTCTGATGCCGGCCGGCAAAAAGTTCATTCTCTTACAATCCCCTTTCCCCAACCGCGATAGCTTTTGCATTCACAGGTATTGAGCGGGGAGGTGGGGCAAGGGGTTGTGGGGCTGTGCAAAATCGATATCACACGCAACCTGACACATTTGTTATTTACGAACTGGCAAATATTTATGCAGGGCCAATTTGGTGCCTGCACGCAAGCACGTGCTTCCTTCCGGATATAGGGACTCGTTTGCGGCTATTTATTATTTTCAGTCAACAAAGTCGCCCCGAACAACGGTATTCCTGGCATGTCCCCCTCCCTCCGCCAGCTGCTTGCGTGCATTTCATAATTAGAAACTAGCGCAGTTTTATGCACTTGATTTGTGTGTGTGTGTGTGTGTGTGTGTATTCTTTGATTATTTGCTTACATTGCGAACACTTTTGATTCTTCAGGCTTTTGAGACTTGTGGTCACACGCGGCGAATGCTTATTTAAACAATAAATATTTGATCACTTTTGCATGCGAATTTCTGCAACTTTTATTCACTGTCCTCCTTTAATTATTTTCCTTGTCATTTTCGATCAACACATTTTGCGGATTTTACGCTTCGCTCTTTTGTGCTTCCGTTTGCTGCGACGCTTCGATGCAGATTGAAGGCAAAGCTCTCGATGAGCTTTGGTGTGGCGTAAAAGCTTTTCGCCCGCTAGCTGGCCGGCTGTTTGTAAGTTTGTGTTTTGTACCGTGCTTGATGGTTGCTTTGTCAGGGTTAATGGAAAACTCAAAGATTTAATTACCCTTAAAATATATGCTCTTTTTTGATTTCATGTTTTTATTATGAAAAAGTAAAAAAAAATTATAACAAATTCAAATTAACGACTAAAGTGTATGTCAAGTTCTAACTCTCTCATTTGACTGAAATTTTAATCCTTGCCAACGGTCGCTTCGGTTTTTCGATATTCAGCATAATCCACAAAACCATCGTTATTCAAATCCATCGATTTGAGTACATAGTCTATGGTCTCCTCCAAGGCCTTGTCGGTATAGACATTACCCTTGTGCTCTGACTCTGCGACGTGCTCCTCGTTGTCTTCAGCATGAGGTTTGTTTGGATCTTCAACTGAAATGATTAAAATAAAATGAAATTTCAGTTCAATGTCTAGATTAATTTGAATGATAATTCCACCAAACCCGAAACTATTAGGCCTTGTTAAATGACTTTTTTCGTACGATTTTTTATTCACTAAAAAACAAACTGTTTTACTTACACTGAATTGCATGCGTTTATTAAGTATTTATCAAATTAATTAGTTCATTTGTTTGCTAACTTCCAGGCTTTTATTTATTTATTTTATTTTTGTCTTTGTTTCTTTTGTACAAAACAAACGTTTACACGATCAGTCTGTTAATGGTTTTCTTGTTGTTCTTGCTGAATTTATGTGACGCTTAAGAATAACTATAAATCGAAAAAGAAACTATAATTATGAGAAAAGCAAACAAAAACAAACATTTCAATTGCACAGATCACTCAAGAGATTCGTTTGTGCTAAATATTCGAATACAAAGCAATTTTTGCAAAGTTGCGTAGTTAAATTAGAATTAGAATTTGTTCAAAGTAGTTGCCCGATTGGAATGCTTGCAGCAGTATCAAAATAGTTGTTGGAAATATATTACAATTTGCGCTGGAATTGTGTGTGTCTTAATTTCAATATGTGTGTGTGGGTTTGTGATTGTGTGTGTGTGTGTGTGTGTGTGTGTGTGTATTGTGGCAAAACAAGGAGCACGATGCGGACCAAGACACTGATTTTGACATAACTATGCAAACAGATTTCATTAAACTATATACTAATGGGATGGTTGCTGCTGCTGTTGTGCTGGTTGTTGTTCCTGTTGTTGTTGCATCTTCTCGGCAGCCTTCTGCTGAGCCTTTATGAATTCCGGATAGTCAATGAAACCGTCACGCGATGTATCATCCATTTGGAGGATGGGATCAATGAGAGCAACAAGCTCTTCGTCCGAAAACACTTTCTCCTCCACATGGGGCTTATCGCCGTTAGGCTGCTCTTTGCTGCCTTGCTCTGCACCCGCGCGAAGTTTAAATATAAATAGTTATTAATTAAATTGATAAGCCAAATGCGAAATGGGTTTAAGATGATGTTGAGCATGACCAAGACCACAACCATAACCCGTAGCACCGGTGTATCAGCCAAAATGTGGAATAAATAAAGGTAAAACAAAAGTCATGAGTCAAACGAAACCAAAAGTAATAACAAAGAAAAGCTAAAAACTTTGACAAACTACAGACACACACAATTATAAAGGTCATGCTCCTGATGCTTACCGTGCCAGTGGATCAGAGACTTAATTAGTTCACAGCCATCCAGTTTATTGTTGTTATCAGAGTCGTGCATTTTAAAGTAATGGAACTGCAACTCGGCTTCAGACATTTTGCTCGTATCGATTGGCACCTGCATGTGCTCTTGGATGTGACTGTAGACGTGTGTCCAGGTGTTATGAAAATACAAACAAGTGCGAGCGTTGTCATTAAATATGATTAGATAATAATGGTTATATATGTGGTGATTTTTTAAGATAGTTTAAGTCGGCATTGATTAATAATGATATGATAATGTCATTCTGTCAACTTACGCGCGTTCCTGTTGAATGTTGCCAGTGTTTAGCACCTGCTGCGGCTGGCCATGATGGTGTCCACCTGCCTGCTGCTGCTGATGATGTTGCACTTGCTGTGGGTGTTGTTGCACAGGGGGCTGCATATGTTGTTGCTGTTGTTGCATTTGTGGCTGATGTTGTTGTTGCATTTGTGGCTGATGCTGTTGTTGTTGTTGCACGGGCACCTGCTGATATTGCACTTGTTGTTGCGGTTGCTGTGAAATGATTGATATATGAATAGCCTTGACTCTTGCACGTATCCCTGGCAACCCTGGCACTTACATATTGCTGCGGTGGAACGCCAGGCGCACCGTGATGCTGTTGATATTGCTGTGGCGGCGGTGGCTGTTGGTGATGCTGTGGCACTTGCTGGGGCACTTGTTGCTATTTGGAACGTCAACAGTTTATGGATTATTTCATAAGACAATTACCAGCAGCTGGTTGCACAATATTGCAACATATCAAATATACATATGCATGTATTTATTGCTACTCACATAATGCTGGGGATTTACGCCGGGTGCAACACGCTGCGCGCTGATGCTGGCAACGAGAGCAAGCAGCAATGCTGCTGTTAAATCTGGCAGATGCATTTGAACGGAACCGCTTAGTTCTTGCGAGGATTTCGAATTCGGTGGCACGCACAATCACCACGTAGCTAGCTTAGCTATCAAAACACACACGTACACAAATTGATACTGCTTCTTCACCTTTTGGCATTAACATTGCTCGCCAGCTGTTAGACAGGTATGAGAGCTATCGAAAATGTTATCGACAGTTTCCAACTAAGTGGCAGCGCTCAAGAGTTGGTCTACAACCTGTTTGAGTTTTTCTTTCGTTTATTTATTTATTTTTTTAACTGAAGTGCAATATATAAACTATAACAATGGTAAATTACAACTATATCGTTTTAAAAAAAGGCCATACTTGTAATATAATCAAATAAGCTATATTCTCTATAATTCCATAATTTCTCTTGCAACTTTCCACTTGACTGCTTGTTCCCATTTTCCCCTATTGTTATTATGCTAATTATGATTTACTAATACTTGTGACTTTCTTTTCGTGGACAGGCTCGCTACTTCAAAGAACAGGATATTGACGGTAAATAGCATTAAACACATAACTATATAGAATGATTTCATCCTGATAAAATTCTTATCTAATTTTCGTTCGTCATTTTAGAATTCCGTGAGTGTTTTTATCTGTTTGCTCGTTCGGGCCAAATTAACAATTTGGACGAACTAACTGTAAGTATTACTCATGCTAAACATTAACAGTACAATAAGAGGCATTTTTCTACCAGGTCATTATGCGTTCTTTGGGCTTATCGCCCACGATACAAGAGCTGGTTTCGTATTTGAAGCAAAAAAATGGAAAAATGAGTTTCGCCGACTTTCTGGACATCATGCATCAACACTCATCGGTGGAGAATCTCCCAGATGAAGTAATTGCTGCGTTTAGAGCAGCCGATCCACAGAACAAGGGCACAATTTCGGCCAAGCAACTACGCAATTTGCTGCAGAACTGGGGAGAGGGTTTGTCCGTCCGTGAGGTTGACAACATTTTCCGGGAGGCGAATGTCAACAACAACAGCACCGTGCGCTATGCAGATTTTGTGAAAATTGCTTGTGCCCCAGTGCCAGACTATTACTAGACGGGACTTCATTTGGGCTTGCTACAAACATTCATTACATTCCACCAGTACTTATTTAAAACTTATTCTAATTCAGCTCGCACAATGCAATAATAAAATTCACAGATCATATTTATGAAAAGTTCTTGGTTTTATTCAAATGCTAAACTTTTCAGCATGATGAGAAGGTTCGTCAGCCGAATCTAGTTGGCAATGGTAACCTCAACCTCTACTCCGGGCTCAATGTTGATCGAGGTGATCTTCTTGACGATCTCAGATGGAGAGTGCAAATCAATGATGCGCTTGTGGATTCTCATCTAAAATATAGAGAAGAGGAATATAATTAAAACTAATTTCATCACCAACAGTTAAATTGATGTCAATGCTTGAAATATATTGTCGAATTCGGAGAGCCAAATTGTGAGGGATTACCAGCAAAGTGGACTATGAGAATACGTTTATTCTGGGCAAATCGGCGATACTGTACAACGGCTGAATAAATACCGTAGCACGATATCTGATCTGCCCACAGGAAATCCATCTTACTGAGCTCAGAACTTACCTGGAAACGATCCCAGGTCTTGGAACCCTCACCGCAAGGAGTCTTACGGGTGGTGATGCGTAGGGTCTTGGTTGGCATGCGCACTGGGCCCTGAAATTATAACATTTATAAATATTTACAAGTTACAAGATAAAATATAATTCGATTTATATTGTTTTTGTTGCATGAATCATTTAATATCTTCACACTGGTGGAATCAATGTGAAAATAATGTCCAATTCAGTCTATTTTATCTGGCATTTATTAATGACTAGGCTAAGCGGCAAGCGGGCACACGAAGCCTCCAGGTAAATGCGGATGGAAAACTAACATTTGCGCGCGGCAATCGCTTTGCTTCTTCTTCATTGCTTACCTTGACACGCAGGTTCTGATTCTTGGCACCGTTGATCAAATCGCGGCACACATTCTCCAAGGAGCGAACGTTCCTGGAAGTCAGAGTGATACGGATGCGGTGCACGGATGCAGAATCGCCGCCATGGGGCTTCTCAATGTCCTTGGGAGCAGCAGCCTAAAATTTTCAGATAGAAAAATTGTGAGGTTATGTTGCACTCAAATGCTCGCTCAACACGTGCAATAGTTTATTGTTGGAAATGCTAAACATCCCGCATGGGAAATGTGTTTCGTGTAGTTTAAAAGTACAGCGATTTAATATTTACCATTTTTTAGCAATTTATCTGGTCGAGATAGTCAAATCTTTTTATTTTGAGCAGCGCTGAACCAGTTAACTTGCTGGTCAAAAACGAAATGGGACGAGTGCAAGTGACAGTGCTGGCAACATTGATTACACGGAGTTGCCAGTAAATCAAAGAAAGAAATGTGGCAATATGAAGAGATCTGCCATTCACATCGAAGCTAGAAATACAGTTACATTTCAAAGTAAAATAAAAAGCCGTTTTTTTTGTTTATTATACTTTAATTTCGCATTCTCAATTAATTTGTGACAAACAAATGCGACTGACGTGGAACCAATAAGCAAAAATATTTAAATACAGTTTACAATTAAAATTATACAAGTCAAAGCACAATGTTGTATTTAAATATTAAAACAACGTTAATTAGTTATTGTACAAGAATATCCGTTTCTCTTTTACATAAAAAATTATAAAACTGCACATGATGATCCTAAAAATCTAAGTACGTCTCAACGATCCAAAAAAGTCTGAAACTGTGCAGTTTTTAGTAAATCATAATATGGTGACCATCAATCAAACTATAAAATATAACTTAAAGGCGCTAAAGTTTGTGTTCAAATTTTCGTAGATACATAGTCGGAATATTACTTTATGGATAAGTGTGTAGTTTGGATATTTAAGAGCACAGACAGCAATAGCCTGTGCACATCTGGTTAATTGGTTAAATGGATATTTAAGCGTCTCCGTCTGTCTCATATACGCATATTCATAGTAGTTGTGTGTGTAAATATGTATGTATGGCTAACTAATGTACATTAATGATAGATTCACGGCCCTTGCCAACGCCCACCCAGCGCACGGGGACACTTAGATGGCTCTCCAAGAAACGAACGTAGTTTTGTGCGTTCTCGGGCAACTCCTTAAAGTTGCGTATGTGCTCCGTGGACGTCTGCCAGCCAGGCAGAACAGCATATTCCACCTCGATGCTTCCCAGCTCGCTAATGGTGCCAGGGAAGTGATCCAGATTCTCGCCATTGCTGCGTTTGTAGTTAATGCCCACTTTGATCTCCGGCATAGTATCTAGAATATCCAGCTTCGTTATGCAAATACAAGTATAACCGTTCACCAAAGACGTGTATTTGAGCAGAGGGATGTCCAGCCAGCCACAGCGACGCTTGCGCTTCGTGGTAACGCCAATTTCAAAGCCGCGAGTCTGCAGCAAATCGCCAATTTCCTGTAAAGAAACATATATATAATTTAAGATCAAATATATTATAAATTGTATAAGTATAAGCTCACATTCAACTGCTCCGTGGGGAACGGACCATCGCCGACACGCGTCGTGTAAGCCTTGACAACGCCAATAACCTCGCCAATCGTCTGCGGTGGCAGTCCCAGACCGGTCAGAACACCGCCAATGCTGCAATTGCTGCTGGTCACATAAGGATACGTGCCAAAGTCAATGTCCAACATGGCTGCGTTGGCGCCCTCCACCAGAATTGTCTTGCCGTTGCGAAGTGCCGTGTGCAGGAAGCAAATTGTGTCCTTCACATAGGGACGCACCTTCTCCACATAATCCTTGTAGCGCGCCAATTCGGCCTCCACGTCCACCTTAATCGATGGGAACAGCCGCAAGTGCGTGCTCACAATCGATTTGAATCTGTCAGACAAACACGCATATATGTTAGCTGATTTGAAAAATTATCGATATGGGGAAACTACTCACTTCTCGCTGAACAAGTTGAAGTCGCCGAGAAGTTCGCCCACACGGATACCATTGCGGGTCGCCTTGCTGGAGTAGGCCGGGCCAATACCCTTCTTGGTGGTGCCCAACGACTTGCCACCCTTCTCCGCCTCCTGCATGCCATCGACATGCTGATGGAAATCAAACACGAGATGCGCACGATCAGAGATAATCAGACGATGCTCCAAATGCTGCAATCCCTTAGCCTCGTTCTTCAGCACCTCGTCGAACAGCGATGGCAGATGAATGACTACGCCATTGCCTAAAAATATAGTCAAAGTTAAATTAATACAACAACTCAATACGATTTAATATAATTGATAATATAAGTTTTGCCATTCTATTTAATATTTTATTGATTGGAAATTTTTTAATTTTATTAATTTATTATTTATTTGGTTGGTAATTTTCCTTACGTTGAAAATATATAAATTTTGTATGTATTATCGATTCAGTTTGGCAAAGTTTTGATAGTGTGAAGACTTTGTAGACACTTGATAAGGTATAGAGAAACTTAACTCTCACTAACTAAAGGATTTCATGTATCTTATCAACATCAAAGTAGGTAGTATATCACTAAGTCAACGTTTTGAAATCAGTTTTATAACTGGTAATTAAGACACGTGCAATATTATCGCATTCAAGACTTCAAGACTTAGTTATCCACTTCATGTACGTATGTATGTAATTTCATAAGTTCTTGACGAATTGCTAAGCTCATTTCTAATCGTATTCAGCTTATAAGTCTTTGGCACGCGAGTCAAGTTAACAATGAAATGCTTTTACACATCAAATTGTTTGTTTTCGTTGAATAATTGACTCGAAAATAATAAGTTAATTGCTTGATTAGAATAATTTGCCATGTACGGCTGTATCTGTGTGACACTGTGTATGTGTGTGTGCCGTACAGCCCTGAGTCAGATATGAGAATATCTGAATTGCACAAGCTCTGAAAACGTTGCGAGGCTTGTTATTCCAGTATTGGTGCGATTGTGATTATCTCATAAATTAGTCTTGTGACAAGCGATGACAGGCTAAAATATATTTTGTTGTGACAACCACAAACAGAACATCGATTAAACTTTAATCAACAATCAAGATACAAAAAGTTGCAGAAATAATTTGCCTTGAGGTGACCTTGCAACAATAACAACAAACAACGGAAGGCAAATGCGTTATTGATGTAATTATACAGTTAGTCGAATAATTGTTTTGACAAAATAAAATATCTCATATTTTCTAGGTTTTTCTAGGTTACAATTATTTGACTAACTGCATAATAATTTGGAGTATATGATGTTTGTTTGTAGGAAAAAGGACTTGAGTCTGTACAGTGTTGACCAACAAGGCCCGGACCAAAATAGAAAGCCTTTGTCCAAATGGCCAGAAGTCAAAACCAAATACGAAGCCAATGTCAATGATGCATCAAGTCTTGCCAAAAAATATATATATATTTGTATGTTAAAGCACCTACAGTGTGTCTCGCAGTGAGTACATATATACGAATACTTTGTACTATAATATACACGCGCAATAGAACGAAGAAAAGCTAAAAACAAAATATCAAAAACAATCTCACTATATACACATATACCTACCGACATACTAAGTATGTATTTTCATTGGTATTTGTGTGAGTGTGTATCTTAAATACAAAATTAAATGTTTACGTATGTGTTTAAATATTAATTTAATTTACGAAAAACTGAAAGCATTAGAAAAGATAGAATCAAAAAAAAAAAAGGGAAAGGAAAAAGATGCTTACTTTCATTGAAAAATATTCATTTCAAAAACATTTCTTGCTTTCTTTACTTGAGAGAATGGCAAACTGTCGATGATAGTCTCTCGCCCAGTAATACCCAGATTGTTTTTTGATATTCCTGAACGATCCATTATCCTGACAGACGATCCCACTTACCGATGACCGAAATGCACTTCTCGTTCACGACGCCGCTCGGCAATAGATGAAAATCGAATTCGGTGCCATTAGCGACCACAGTGTGTCCAGCATTATTTCCACCCTATCGAGAAAAAAAATCAAGAATTAGAAACTCGCTTGCATAGAGTGTACATATGTATGTATATATTATATTTATGAGATGAACATCAAGTATGAGCATTTTTCCATTATTAACAAATAATTAAATTAAAATTTGTTGGGTTATTGTAAAGGTTGTTGCCTGTACATGTACGGAGAAATACATACAGTTTGTATACAAAATTAGCATGTTTGTTTTTGTTTATTAAAACTTGTGTGATAAATAAATAAATACTGTTGTACAACAGGTATTAAATAGCAAATAAATAATGGGGCAATCTAGAGTGTGTGACACATGATGCCTACAAAAGTACGAAATGCTTTTGTATACTCGAATTCAGATTCAAACTAAAAGTTTTCGTACCAAGTGTTTTGCGATAAAGAAAAGCGAAAACGTTTATTTGTTTTTCTTGGCAACTGTACAAGTATTTTTTGTTTGTCATTCGTTAATCTCTTATAAGTATGTATTATTATGCATAATAAAACTTTTGAAAAACATCAGCAAAATACCCAAAAAAAAAAAAATTCTGGAACATATCCTATAGTCACGAAAATAACTAAAGGAAAAAACAAAATAATTAAACTGCGCATATACTAGATATTTTTCTATACATGTATGTGTATAGATAGGGAACTAAATGATGATAAGATTATAATGAATACATTGCGAATTAGTCCCGTGTAGAAGAAACTTTCGCTGCGCAATATATGTATATAGAAAAAACGGAACGAACTTTTGGAGGCGTGTGCTATGTGACTCAGTTAATATTAAATTTTAGCTCGAATGGGGGAATTACATAAGAAGCCAGCACATCGCTGATAAGAAAAGTATAAATACTATAATATAAAACTTGATAGTAAAATGATTCAAAGGGAAAAAATATTATGTGTGGCCGAAGGGAACTAAGAAAGTTCGTTCATTGAACCGTGGTCGTATAATGACGCTGAATTCAACAAGTTGGTAGGGCCACATCGATAAAAATGTACACAACCAGTTAAAATTCGCGGGAACACGAGTTGTGGGTGCGAATTGTGTTCGAGGAATCTGTACAGATACATTTTATACATTTACAGATGAAACTATACATGCAAAAATGTACTAATGTTTATACAGCTAGAACACATTTGTGTATGCTACGTTGCGCTTTTTGAATAATGCGCGGGACATTCACAATGGTGGGATTATGTAAACCTAGAGTTTTTCTGAGAGCCCAATACATGTATGTGTGTGTGTGTGTGTCAATGTGTATATTTTACATGTGTGTGTATGTACAAATTTTTGTTTGTTTGTGTATCCGTTCTATAGACCGGAGGAAACATCTAGCGTCAGAGAGAGAGCGGGTGACGAATTTGCTGAAGCAGCAGTTTGTTGGCAGACTAACTGACTGAGCGAAACACATGTACGTGCATACATATGTGTACTATATACCAGTGTTGTCCGAATTTCAAGATATAAGATAAGTTAATTATTTTATAAAAGTCAATATTTTCCGAAAAACGGTTAAGTCTAAAATCGTATGTTTTCTTAAATTAATAAGGTTATTAGACAATCTCAAATGTAGATTAAAAAAGCTAGCTAGTAGGATTTCACTATATTTTCTAGCTCTTGCAACTAAAAAATAGCCAAGTCTAGCCTTAAAACAGCAAAAATGACAACTCTGTTTTGAACACACACGCTTAACGGCGGCGCGCCGCACACACACCCGCGCGACCATACATGTATATACATACATACATACAATAAATGAAAAAGCGAAGCATGTGGTCGGTCGCAAGTCGGCGAGCGATAATAGCTGAATCTGAAGAAAATAAGTGTATCTACTTGTGAAATTCACATATGCTGATGAAAGAATGTATTCAAAAGATGCAAGGATGTTGTACTACAGCGTCGGCGTCGAACAACCTTCTCGAGACGCATGTCCTTGACACAAGGATAACTGTCGGGTACTGTTATCAGCTGATTTTTTTCCTCTCAGGTTTTGATTTTTCACAGTTTATTTTAAAGTAGTTGTGACAATGCACTGCTCACCTGACACCTGCAAACAATGTCCACCTCGGAGGCAAGCATGTCCACCACCTTGCCCTTGCCTTCATCACCCCATTGGGCGCCCAGGACGACATCTACTTTGGACTTATACATGCTAGTGCGTCCTTGATGCAATTGCTCGTAGTGATTTCCATTAATTGCGCTTGTTGTTGACATTTCGTACCACTATCAGGTAACTCTCGGCACGACCACAAACGGACACGACGTTGATCTCGCTTGAAAACGGAACACGTTCTGTTTTTATAATACAAATTTGATATGCAGCTGTCACTGTTTGGCGTTGCCAGTGTACATTTTTGGACTTTAAATTGTGGGTGGTTGCCAGACTTTGCAAACACTTTGCCATCGTATCGGGCTACATGAGCAAAAGGTTACCATACCGTTTGATTTTAGAAATATATTTTTACACCGACCCTGGAATCGGTACCGCATTCAAAACAACTCTGAAAATGTCCGAGACCACAACAGAAAGTTGTCACTTGTAAGTAAAACAGCAAATAAATATACAGAAGTGACTAACAGCATTCATATTTGCAGCTGTAAAGAGACGCCTTTTAAATATTCCTGTCCCAAGTGCAATGCACTTTACTGCAGCGTCGCTTGTTACAAATCAAAGTCACATCTTAAGTGCTCCGAGGAATTTTACAAAGCGTGCATTCAGGATGAGTTGTCCAGTGCAACCACAACGCCGGAGAGTCAGCAGGACATGCGTAAGATATATGATATTTTGAAGAGGATGCGGAAATCGGACGCAGGTTTCAAACCCGAGGATTTCGATGCCGATGGACTGGACAATCCTTTGGACTCGGATGACGAAACAGGATTACATGAAGACGAGGATGAGGACGGGGAGGAGTTGGCTGATGGCACCGATCAGACGTTTGCAGAGCAGGCAGACGAGGATGTGGATATTGCGGCGCGATTGAAGGGAATTGACATTAACGACGCGGATGAAGTCTGGAGCAGACTAACAACGGAGGAGCAGCAGGAATTCCAAAAACTCATTGCAAGCGGCGACATTATGAAACTCATGCCCGACTATAAGCCTTGGTGGAGCAAGCCAAAGAATTCAAAGATTGTTGTGATAAATTCACCAGCAGACGTTCCAAGGGATATGCCTGAAATACAAGAGAATATACCAAAATTCTTGGACATATGTAAGAAGACGCCGTCGCCATGCCTGCACTACAATCTCTGGAACATACTGAGCGCCTATGCGTGCGTAGCGCGATTCTTCAGCGGCGAACAGCGCACGAACTCAAGCGAAGCAGTTGCTCATTTGGTCAATCTCAGTGCGACGTTGAAGTACGGCACCAACTTTGAGGATGCCGAAGATGCTATTATCTCGGTGGAAATGGAGGCATGCACCACGGGCAATGGACCATCAGGCGCCGCTGCAGTTGGCAGTGCCAAAGCTGGGAACAATTTCCTGGTGGAGAGTCGTGAACAGCTGCAAGAAGATGCCCGCCAGCTCATGTCCACGAGGAATCACAAATTGGCCGCTTTGAGCGACATACTTCAATTGATGCAACGGTCCAAGGCGCTGAGCAAGCGTAAAAATCCAGAGGAAGCGGAATTTCAAAAGTTGTTTGCACTTGCCAGTGGAAGTGTCGAACTTAATCGCACCAAACTATCGCAATTAATAAAGAAAATCGAGTTTATGCTCTCGTATGTGACACGAGAGGAGGTTCTTTGAAATTCCTATCAAATAAATTGTAGTTTTACAACAAAAATCTAGCAATAAATCGTTTTACTTTACCAAACATGAATGTATTGGACACGGGCTTAAATCATTATGCGCGTGTAACACTAACTAAATGGTTTCATGGTGCTTTGACAGGTGCACAACAAAATGTAAGTAACAATTATATTTCCAACAGGGGAAGTGATTTTTTAAAGGCCACACACATAAAACGTTAACATTTAAATTTGAAATGTGACCAGTGTGTCCATACTGTTGTTTGCTAACACATTTGAGTTAACATTTCTGTAAACTAAGCCGTGTCAAGTGAATAATAAACTGTATATTGTTATATCTTTGGATTGTATACAATTTCGTAATTAAGTTTATATTAGTAATTCTTCAGTCGTGCTTCAAATAAAATTGCATTTAATTTTAGGCTACACTAAAATTATTCAGGTGTCATAGCACCATTGGAGCTTACATTTCGCCATCATGAACTAGTAACGTCTGCAGCCCTCGCCAGCTCAAAATCAAGTTGTTGGTTGCCAGCCCTGCTAGTTTTTTTAGTTGGCGATTTCAGACACACACGCAAGTTGTAGTGCTTTTTACGGCTATTTTGTTTTTTGGTATGTTTAACTAATCGACAACTCATCGAATGTAAATGTTAGTCGTCTAGCATAATATGCAAAATGCCAAAAGTGATAAATTAATACAAGTGGCAAAGTAACAACAACGCAATAGCAATAAGAACATTACATAGAACCTTTCATGTTAACGCGTACGTTTTGGGTGCGGAATACGGTCGGGACTGTGTAGCGGAATTTTGTATGCGTTTGTGTGTGTGATTAACTGTGTACGCTTCTCAATGTGTGTGTGTGAAGTGTTCTTCTTCGCTGAGCTGCTCGCTGAACGCTTCACTCGCTAAATTAGTGCAAAAAGAAGGAAACAATTTGTGTGCGCCTGTATGAGTGTGTACGTGTGTGTTTGCGAGATGCCCATTAACTTTTAAACAAAACATTAATTTTGATAGAGCATTTGTGATTCAGAACTTATGTAAGGTGAACTGACTAGATACAGGTGCAAATATTTGTTATTAATACGTAAATTTCAATCTTGGCCAGATAAACGAGTTTCGGGCCTTGTGCGCTTGCTTATCTTTTTGGGCTGCTCTGCTGCTCCTTACCTGTATATATGTATAAGTGTGAGCGTGTGTGTTCATGTTAGCTGTGTTTATATGTATGTGTGTGTGACTGCTTATCTATCTCGACAAATATGCGAAGTATGCGTCAACCTGTTTGTTAACTTTCTGTTTAAAATTTCTACTTCAATGTTGGCTGCGGCGTCGGTGACCGCAACGACGTCGAAGACATCGACAGCGACAGTGACAACAACAACAACAACATCCACAAGTGCTGCTTACAACAACAATAATCAAATTAATAAACAACTCAACTGACCATATTATACGAGAAATCAAAGTCGCATAACGTGTACAATGCTAAATAAGTAGTTATGACTGCATGCAGCTAAATTTATACCAGCAAAATTTTATAAAAAAAACCCGATGGAAATAAAACACCGTAAGCAATGAGGGACGCCCAATGACGGCAACGTCGACAGCGACGGCGACGGCGATAGCGACAGCAACAGTAATAGCGACAGTGACAATGATGACGATGTCAAAGCAAAGCAAAGCTCTGTCTGTGCCTCTGCCTCCAGCTGCCACTCACGCTTGACAGACATACATACACACACACATACATACATACGATATAAGCGGACGACCTCAGTAGAGAGTCCCGAGAGGCTGCAGAGGTCTGTGAAAGCATTGGACTGCGCCCAACAAATGCCGGCACATTCAGACCATTGATAACATTATAATGTTTCCCTGTGTGTTTGTGTTAGTATGTGTGAGAGTGTTTGTGTATTTGTATGCGTAGCAACCTTTGCATTGTTTACAAACAGCTGATGACTTAACTTTACTTGATACGCCTGCAACTCCCTTGAAGACTTAACAAATCAATGAAATGCGTTAAGTGATAACCTAACTTGCTATAACTGAACTGATAAGCATACGAATGTTACCAAACTGTTATCATTATACAAGGGAATTCTTAAAGAGGTCAGACCTTAAAATGGCGCCAATTACGCTGAGTTAAGCAATTGTCAGTTCTCTTCTCTTTCTCTCTCTCTCTCTCACACACTTCGGAATTCAATTAATAATACAGTCTAGTCTGAATATGGTGAACTGATTTTTGCAAGCCTTGTTTGCTATATCAAATTCAAATTTTTTAAGTTTTGTTCTAAATTGTGAGCAATGTTTTAACTTGGGTGTACACTATTTCGAATTGTTTCCAGCCTGGAAATTAGTTTAAAAATTAGTCAGAAAGGTAATAGTACAGAATGTTTTATTAATTTAAGAACAGAGTACATACTGTTAATCAAATTCGTGTGTCTTTTATTTTGTAAAAACTATTACTTGACTAACTGTGTGCCAGTTGCTTCGTGCTGAGCGTTTTATTTCTTAATTTGTTGTAAGATGATCATGATGATGATGAGTATTTGATTGATGTCATGTCGAATATTGTAGACAGACACAGATTGTTGTTGTTGTTAACGATCAATTTCCATATGGTTTTATTTATAGTTGTTATGCATTCCTTGAAATTCATATAGTTAACTATAAATGCGCCGCTTGTTGAGTACTAAAGTATACATTGATTTTCGATTAATCTACAGGAAATGTCCCACCACAGCGATGATCAGCTTCTGCAGGCTGGAAGTGATTCCTTCTGGGAGCCCGGCAATTATAAACGCACCACCAAACGCATCGAAGATAGCTACAAGTGAGTGAAAAACATGACAAAAGAAAAAAGATCACTTAAAAATGTAAATAAAAATAAATAAAATTGTAAACATTGTTGGGTCATTGCCAGCAAAATCAAAGTGAAACCGGTTTACAAGTCTGTATCTTTGCTCACTCTCTTTCTCTCCTTTGTCATCTGCCATCTCCCTTTACAGACTCTGCAATGACCTACAGCAACTGATACAGGAGCGCGCTGATATTGAGAAGGGATACGCTAAAAGCTTGCGAACCTGGTCAAAGAAATGGGGTGAACTCATTGAAAAAGGTAAGTAAAAGAGTGATCTATCAAATCATATCAAATACAACATCTTTACATCTACGTATGCGTGTTTGTATGCGTCTGTAGTCGTGCTATTTGTTTACACATTCATTCACGCCTGCTGGCTCAGCAGCAAGAACAACAATTTTTGGCAGAGGCAGCGCTGCGACAGCGCAGCAGCAGCGATGACCCGTTGCCAGCGTCATTGCTCAGTGGGCTGAATTGACTCTATTCTTCTTCTACTTCTTCTTCCTATTTGCCACATTTTGTGTACATTATTCTTACGCATTGTTGTTGCTGTTGTGCGATAAGTGGCTTAAGCTATTAATGGGCTTTTTTGCCTCTTTTTTTGTTGTACTGTATGCTATTTTGTTTTGCTGTTTTACCTGTTGTCATGTTCAGCGGCGCACTGTGGTGACACACAAACTGAGAAACATTGAAAAATATACCTATCAATATTGCAAAAGTTGGATAATAATTACAATATCTTTAAATTAAATTTAAATTTAAATGAAAATATTGCGTATGTTAATGTAAAGCTAACACTGCAAAGCTCTGTTAAATAGCTTGAACATCTTAATGTTAAGTTTTCATTGCAAACTTTTATCAAAGCATTTCTCTTAGTCTCTCTAAAAAATTATCAAGCCGTCAATTTTATAGTGAAGCTTATATCGTAGACCCTGTTCAGTTAAAACAAATTTCTAATCACATTAATTTGCTCCTATTAACATAGGCAGTTAAATAATTTCCATGATGTTATGTAAGATTTAGACTGAAAGATTAATTGGCATATATTTATAAGGCTTACACTGTAAACTAGCTCTGTTAATTAGTATACATATGCGTGCTGTTAAAGTAAAGTTTGGACTGTAATCAAAGCATTTTATTTATTGTTTCTCATTTGCCCCACTGTGCGCGTCTTTGCGAAATGAAATCGAGTACAGTGAGCAGAGTTGGCAACCGCTTTTGCTATTGTTGCTGATGTTGTTGTTGTTATAGTTGTCATAGTTGTTGTTGTTGTTGTTGTTGTTATGGCCGCCACCGCCTTTGCTCTCTGTCCACTTTCACAGTAACCACGACAGAGCAAAGCAATTGCAGACAGACAACGTATAAAGCGGCTTCTGTTTCGTACGCTGTTGCTAACAGTTTTGGTATTTGGAATTTGCCTAGTTGCGTCTAGCCAGAGTTATCACAAAGCCCCCGAAGACCCACTCAACCAATTTGTATCTTGAGCTGTAAAGAAAACCGAACTGGGCAACAAAGCGACGCGTCGCTCAAAATGGTTTCAAAAATCAATGCGATGAGAAAATAGAACGTGTTTATTTTCTGTGCTAAGCGCTTCAATTTGTATTTGTACGATGTACATTCGCACATACACACACATTCACACACACACACACACACTCGCATGTGTGGGGTGCCAATTGAGAATTGTTGAGCCCGTTAGTCGAAATGGTCAAACGAGTTTCATGCATTCCCAATTTGCAATGATTAAGTGGGCATCATATTGTATGTATGTATGTATGTAAACTTTATTACAGTTTTTCTTTATTGTTAGCATTCAATAAACATGCCAAAATTGTGTGCCTCACACGCACACACACACAGGCTTCGTTTTATAGGTGATTAGATAAAAAGGCACGTCAAGTGTTAAGTGGCGATGACATCAGCAACAAGACGATATTACCTGAGAAATCTTTTAATAATGGCTTTTAATTATTGCTAAAGATAATCAACTAACCAATAAACGACATTATGATTAACAGGGCCAGAATATGGCACCACAGAGGCGGCCTGGAAGGGTGTATTAACCGAATCGGAGCGTTTATCGGATGTGCATATGAAAATCAAGGATAATCTCTGCAATGATGTCAACACTCAGATTAAGACCTGGCAAAAGGACAATTACCACCACACGCTGATGCAGATCAAGGAGCGCAAGGACATGGAGGATCTATTCAAGAAGGCACAGAAACCATGGGCCAAACTCTTGGCCAAAGTGGAGAAGGCCAAAGCTGATTATCACTCAGCATGCAAAACAGAACGCAGTGCTACCAATCAAGAGCGCAACGCCAATGCGGACAGCTCGCTGTCGCCAGATCAGGTTAAACGAAAAAAATAACTATACTATATAGACTGTTAGACATTTGTATGGCTTTTTGTTAACCTGTATTTGTATGTACTTGTGTTACAGGTGAAGAAGATGCACGATCGCGTGCAAAAGACCAAAGATCAGGTGCAAAAGTGCCGAGAGAAATACGAGCAAGCCATTGGCGAAATAACCAAATACAATTCCGTTTACATTGAGGATATGACATCCGTGTTTGAGAAGTGCCAAACCATGGAGAAGACGCGACTGCAGTTCTTCAAGGAAGTTCTATTTAATGTGCACGCGAGTCTCGATCCGACCAAAGTGCAAAGGTTGGTTTCAGTTCATTTCACTTGTCTAATCATTAAAGCCAAAACATTTCTATCTTCTAAATTAATTTACTCTTTAATCACAGCCTGCCCCAAATTTATGAAGAGTTTTATCATACAATTAACAATGCGGACCAACAAAAGGACTTGAAATGGTGGTCAAATAATCACGGCATTAACATGGCCATGAACTGGCCAGCATTTGTGGTAAGTCTAACAACAGTCTAACAGCTAGTTTTTTCTGAGTTTGCTTACTTTGCTTGCTTTGCAGGAATACACGGAGGAGTTCCGTGATATTGCCAAGGGTAACAAGTCGAAAGAGGCGTTGCCAGCCGCGCCCATAACGCTTATTAATCAGCGACCTGTTGCCGAGGACGTTCATGTAAGACTCCAACTCAAGCAGTTGGTAATTGTTAAATGACTATTAATTGCCTGTAATCCATAGGAATACTCTGCAACAAATAGTCTGAAGAAGAACGCGAGCGTGAACAGTAAAGCGAGCGGCAAGAGCAACCAGCAGGAACAAGCAATAACTCAAACCTCTGCCACAACAGTCGAAACCAAATCAACGGTGTCGACAACAGCCGCCGGACCTGCAACAGCAACAGCGGCGGCATCGACGGCAACAGCGGCAGCCGCAGTGGCAGCATCGAATCGCAATCCGAGCGTAACGTAAGTTGAAACAATTGTGTATTTTGTATTGTTTTGGATTACACTTGAGTGGTCACTAACTCTGATATACACAGTTGTCGCTGGTTTCATTGAACTAATTGATTTCAATTTGCATATACGTACATCTATATAGCAATGGCAACGGCAAAGTCGAATCAAATCCATTTGACGAGGAGGAGGAATGGGATGAGGCCGACAATGTGCTGGTCGACAACGGTGAGCCGGGTGTGCCCGTGAAGGCGTTATATGACTACGACGGCGCTGAAAGCGACGAGCTCACATTTAAGCAAGGTACGTTAATGACTACATACTTATATTTCTAGTATTTGTGCCAAATGAATCTCTTAATAATCTTGATGCTTTCTATACTATCAGGCGAGGTGTTTGAGAAACTGGAGGATGAGGATGAACAAGGCTGGTGCAAGGGACGCATGAATGGACGTGTGGGATTGTATCCGGCAAACTATGTGGAAATCTTTCACTCATAAGCAGTGAAATTGGGCAAAGAGTGCGAAAATGCGGGCGGGCGGGAGATATTAGTGGCTGAGCTAACATAGAGAATATATAGAGATACCGATAATACAGTTACAGTATGTACTACAGTAAACGCGTCGTTGATGAAATTATTATCATATGTATTAGAATTTGTTATGAGCAATCGCTCACACTATGGTGTGGCATCTTATGTATTAGGTATTCAGTTTGTAATGAGCAAAGGCAACCCAACCTACCAAGTAACAAACAGAAAAACAGAAACAACAACATTACATAAAAAATCACCCACAGTATAATTAAAAAACAAAAATAAAATAAAAGAAATTTAAAAGTAGTAGATGAAACAGGCAAAACAAATGATAAATTAGATGAAATGTCAACAAGAACAACATGTGTAAACGTCAATGTATGAAATAATATTACAAACTATTCATATGTATTTATGCTATAGCTAAACTGAAATGATCCATCTTTTTTGATGATGTGCGCGCATTTTTTACTAGAGGTTCCAACTGGCTGTTACCTTTTGTGGTCAGCTGAGGGCCTGCGTACACTAAAAAAAAACAAAAAACAAAAAATAATAAGGCATATTCAAATATGTGCGTAGTATTTGTAATGCGTTTCATGAACATTTTTATTTTATTTATGAAGTTTTGTGTATACTTGTGTTATAAAAAGTATACGTATATTATTGTATATGTACATTTTTAAATGACTTAAATTATTGAAATAAAACAAAAATACGAAACCAATAACAAATTATATATATATATGTATGTGTATTTATAATTCTGCGTTGCACTTGTGATTTCTTATGTGTTATTTATCTGTAGTTTAGTTTACTTTGATTTGCTTCTTCTACGTGTGTATTTCTATTGCTGTTTGCAATTTATGACGTACTCATATAAACTTATGACGGCCTCTCTGATAATCATTGTTCAAGCTCCTATTATAGTTAGGAACTCGCAGCGATAAATATTTAGAATCCGGAGTACAACCAACATCCCTAGATTAGAGCGTAGCAGTGCCATAGATGAACTCGTCGCGATCAGTGCTTACAATAATGTGACATACATTTCCGATGGCAAAATTCAAGTATCAACTGATCCAAGCGGAAGGCGCCCCGCCAGAAAAGATATCCATTTGCCAAAACGTTCTAAGAGTGATCGTAATATGCGCTATTTTAATTTTAACTGTTTGTTATAACTGGCCAGTTACTTTAACCATTACGAGTATTCCAAATCGGAGTGACTCGTTTTATAATCAAAATATTACTGATAGTCAAGCTACAACTTATTATCCAGATGCAAATACGAGCACAGATTTAACTGTAACCAATTCTTTAAATGATATCACAAGCACAGTTTCAACTGAAAGACAAACTGTTAACAATTCTCTAGATGATCTTACGAGTTCAACCTTTACTCCGACGCGTTTCTTTAGTTCAACCTCGACTCCAAAGTCAATCATAGGTAATCGTAATAATCATTCATATGTTTTGCGTGTATATTTTAATCTAATCTCTCAACTCTTTAAATAGACTCCAATCTGGCGAACTTTTTTGTCTACACGCCTCAGTGTCAAATGCCCGCCGTTAATCCCTTTACAAAGGATGTTCTTAAGATTTTTAAAAAGACTGCCTATAAATCTTGCGATTCGAGTAAAGATCTAATATCTGTGGTCTATGATCCAAAGCAGCGTCATTATAGTCTGCACATGAACGTGGCCAATTTCAGTTGTTGCTTCAAAACAATTCTACGATCCGGCGTTGGCGGTCAGGCGGATAACGAGTTCAAGTAAATTTCGACAAATACGAGGGTGGGCTGATAAGTCATTGGTCTATGTAGAAAGAGGCAGCTTTATAGACCAAATTATAATTTGGTTCGTCAGTAAATTTAATCTTTATATCATAATTAGTATAAAAAATCAAAAACTTGACTCTGACTTGACTAATTGAAAGCCAGTTAAATAAATTTCATTGAAAAATAAATTAATAATTATTATATTTATATTCATTTAAATAGACCAATGACTCTTCAGCCCACTCCCATAACAAATTTTACTGATGGAACAGCAATGTTAATTAATAATAAAATTCCAGACTATTGCCATGTAGCAATTTTCATCAGGACTTTGTGGTGCCTCAACATGTGGAAGCTATGCTGACCGAGTGTCGTCCATTGAATGGCAAAAAGACTGTGCAACAGGATGCCTTTGGATTTGTGCAACCAAAGAGACGTGAAATCAACAAGTCATTAGGATCTACGGAAAGAAGACCAAGTGTCTTGCTTTGGGGCATTGATTCCATGTCGCGCATGAATTTTCAACGCACAATGCCAAAAATGTACAAGTATCTGAGAGATGAAAATTGGTATGAACTACAGGGCTACAATAAGGTGAGTGAACAACTGAATATTTATTTAACTTTGAAATAAATTGTATTAAAATCTCTCAAGATGGCTGACAACACATTTCCCAATTTGATGGCCATACTCACCGGCTATAACAACTCTAGAGCCATGTCTGTCTGCAAACCCAGAGTTGTGGGCTACTTGGACGACTGTCCTTTGCTTTGGAAAGCCTTTAAGGAACGTGGATATTTTACGGCCTATTCGGAGGATTGGAGCAAATGTGCCACATTTAATTTCAATAAAAAGGGATTTGTGAAACCCCCAACGGATTATTACGGACGTCCCCTCATGTTGGCCGTCGCTAAACAGCTCAAAAATCAAATCAATATGGGAATTCCCTACTGCGTCGGACGTCGACATTATGCGGATTATGTTTATGATGCCGCCTTGCAGTTTACTGAAGTCTACAGAAATGAATCCACATTCGGCATGTTTTGGGCGAACTCTTTTAGTCACAATAATTTCGCATTGCCCTCCTCAATGGACGCTAGAGTTCTAGAATATATGCGATCCTTAAACAGAAGTGGAATCTTTGAGGAATCCATTATTCTATTTTTTAGCGATCATGGAATGCGTTTTGGCAAACTACGCAAATTGGACAGCGGCTACTTGGAGGAAAGAATGCCCATTCTATATATGTGGTTACCCAATTGGTTCCGAGCGAAATATCCAGAGTTTGCGAATGCTTTGAAATTGAATAGAAATCGTTTGACTTCGCCCTATGATATCTATGCAACATTGAGGCACATTCTGGAGCTGGAGACCCCTCGGTCTGAGCTACCCCTTGCCGAGAGTTGTCCGAGCTGTCATAGCGTGTTTTTCAAAGTCGACGAATCTCGAGGCTGCCGAGAAGCGGGAATTGATGATCATTGGTGTACCTGTAATTCATTCCTGAATGTTTCCCTGAGTGATGGAAATATCAGAGCAGCTGCTGAGCAATTAATTATGGCCACAAATAATTTCCTTGCTGCCGGCAATTTAACTGGACTCTGCCAGCCTCTGAAACTGTCCAAAATTCAGTCGGTGCAGCGGAAAATTAACTTGGATACAAAGGGTTCGGAATCCTATCTAATCAAATATGAAGTCAAGCCGAGCAATGCTCTTTTCGAGGCCTCGACAACTTGGAACAGCAAATCTCACCGAATCTCTATAGACGTACCTGACATAAGTCGTTTGGATCATTATAGTGATTTGTCCAAGTGCGTTAGCGATAGTACTGCCAAAAAGTATTGCATATGCTTCAGTTAATTAGCTATTAATAAATAATATCGTTGTTATCTTTGCACAATTTTTATATATACATAATAAAATAATTTTCATTAAATTTTAGCACTTTTGTTTTATGGATATCATTTTCGATGCAATCCCTTACAGATCTGTATAACATTTAAACCCGAGTAATCAAATTATAAAAATTTATTTGTAGTTTTAAATTTTCCAACATTACAATAGGAATTTCTTAATTTTATTTTATAAATATATTTTTTCTCGATTGTTTTCAGTTACTATTAAATAAAGGAGTTTATTAATTGATTATCCAACTTAGTAAACAAGATATCACGTATTAAATTGCACAATTACCAATTTCAGATTTAAAGATTTCTGATAAGATATAAGTCCAATTTAATGAAATCAGTAAGAACTCAGACAGTTTACAAAGCTTTTCAACTGAGAATCATTCTGTTTATTTATTTTGTGGAATATCAATACAACGCAATTATGGAATGTTCTTAACCGGTGGCTCATTTGAAAATGTTGTATTGTGTCGAGGAACACGGATCTGAATGCAATTATTATTGTATGTTGTACTTTTATGGCACAAGATACGAAAAGCTTATCAACGTTTTTATCATCATTATTCCCTTGAACAGGGTGAAACAGTTTTAAGCAACTTTAATGTAACAATGAATAATGAAAATATCAAATAGATCGCATGAGAATCAAAAACATTATGCATGAAATTATACTTCGCTTTTCTAAACCGGGAAAGAGGAAGCAGCTCTCCCACATTTACAATATTTTATATGTGGGTTTCTTTTGTCAATGAGTTTATTTTGCTTAAACAAAACCAACATATGTGCGAGCATGTTATCAAATTCAGAACTAAGTCATTTTACTCGCATTGTGTTGAATGATAAGACCTTATCAAGGCTCACACAGAGCTTAGAAAAGAGTTGTGGGGGATTTTGGCTCTACATACAAATGTGCTGACTGAATCATGTCCAGCGACGGGCCTAGAAAATTTTGAGACGGGGCACTTTTATCTGTTCAAAGATAGTTAAGATGTTCTTTAAGTTGTCTTGAGATTTTTGTAAATTTTTACTTGATCAAAATTCAGTTTCAATTGAAAGATTTTCAAATGATTTTAGTTTTTTATTTTCAATATTTTCCGGTAACTATTTCTTTGCACTCAGTATTTCACTTGATATTGTCTATACAATACTGAATGTTTATTGCTAATATTACACTATGTATACACTACACAACTAATAAGTAAACAACAACGTTTTTAAGTGTCAAGACTAGTAAAGATAAAACTATTCTTCTTTTCATGACCGGGGCGATTGCCCCCTTTCCATCCCCCCTGGGCACGACCCTGATCATGTCGGATGATAACGCATAATATCAGTTGACAGTTGGTCATGGAACACAATTCAGAACATAACGACGTCCGAAGTGAGCGCATTCAATTCGACAAATAGAATGTGAAGGAATTTATATAAATCTATAAATATGGCGAAAATTAGATATCAGTTAATTAGGCCATTAAAGCCGGGCCCAAGTGAAGATGCCACTTGGCAAATATACCTGAAGGGCCTTTTGGCCGTGGCCAGTGTTTCTCTGATCGCCTTGTATTCGTCTTATAATCGGACAACGGATCAAAATTATATTATACCCACTGAATCGATATTTGCTCCGACGGAAATTGCACAGATTCAAAGCGTGTTTCATAATTCAACGAATAACACACAGATTCAAAAGAAATTGCATAGCACAATGGGTAATTCATGATATTAGTGAATGTTTTGTGTATGTGATTCGAATGATTTGAATATTCACAGTGCCCAATTACTTTGTGTATTCTCCAAATTGTCGAATGCCTGCGGTGAATCCATTCACGAGCGATGTCTTAAAAATATTCCACAAGACGGCCTACAAAATGTGTGATGCCAACAGGGATTTGATAACAGTGAACTATGACATTAAAGAACGCCGCTACAGTCTACACAAGAACAAAGAGAATATCAGTTGTTGCTACAAGCCCATTCTACGATGGGGCGAACGCACAGAGGCGGACAATCTTTATAAGTAACCCGTAATCAGAATAATATTTGAAATTCAGTTTAAATTTAATCATTAATTCTAGACTGTTGCCCTGTAGCAACTTTCATCAGGACTTTGTGGTGCCACCGCAGATCGATGCGATCATCACCGAGTGCCGACGGTTGAAGGATCGAGTGTTATTACAACAGGACGCCTTTGGATTTGTGCAATCCAAAACGAGTGGAACTCTTAAGACTGCTACAAATGCTTCAGTTGATCGAGAGTCTTTCGATAGGAAACCAAGTGTCTTGCTTTGGGGCATTGATTCCATGTCACGCATGAATTTTCAACGCACCATGCCAAAAATGTACAAGTATCTGAGAGATGAAAATTGGTATGAACTGCAGGGTTACAACAAGGTGAGTGAACAGCTTTTGAAATTATAATTATTATTTATTTATTTATTGATTTATTGATTTATTTATTTATTTGTTTATTTATTTCTTTATTTCCTTTTTTCTTTATTTATTTATTTATTTATTTATAAATGTATTTATTTATTTATTTATTAATTTATATATGTATTTATTTATTTATTTATTTATATATGTATTTATTTATTTATTGATTTATTGATTTATTTATTTATTTATTTATTTATTATTTATTTATTTATTTATTTATATATGTATTTATTTATTTATTTATTTATTTATTTATTTATTTATTTATTTATTTATTTATTTATTTATTTATTTATTTATTTATTTATTTATTTATTTATTTATTTATTTATTTATTTATTTATTTATTTATTTATTTACTTATTTATTTAGTTATTTATTTAATTATTATTTATTTTTTTATTTATTTATTTATTTACTTATTTATTTATTTATTTGTTTAGTTATTTATTTATTTATTGGCAATGTAGTAAATGTTTCTTTCAAAAACCTTTATAGATTGGCGACAACACGTTTCCCAACTTGATGGCCGTGCTGACGGGATTTAACAACTCCAGGTCCAATTCGGTTTGTCGACCCCACGAGGTGGGCGGCATGGATGCCTGTCCCATGCTCTGGAAGAACTACAAGAGAAAGGGGTATATTACCGCTTATGCTGAGGATTGGAGCACCTATGCGACATTCAATCATTTGCTTAAAGGTTTCCGCAAACCTCCAACGGATTACTATTCACGTCCCTTCATTCTCGCCATTGAGAAGGAACTGAAGAAGGAATACGAATCGGGGATTCCCTACTGCGTCGGACGTCGACATTATGCGGAGTATGTTTATGATGCTGCCTTGCAATTCACTAAAGTCTACCAAAATCAGTCGACCTTTGGCATGTTCTGGACCAATTCCTTTAGTCACAATAACTTTGCCTTGCCCACTTCCATGGATGCGAGACTTTTGGATTATATGCGATCCCTCAATAAAAGTGGAACCTTTGAAGAATCCATAATTGTGTTCTTCAGCGATCATGGAATGCGTTTCGGTGATTTGCGTAATCTAGAAAACGGATTTCTGGAGGAACGAATGCCCATTCTATATATCTGGCTACCCAAATGGTTCCGAGCGAAATATCCGAAGTTTGCAGACAGTTTGCAACAGAACAAGAATCGTCTAACTTCGAATTATGATATCCACGCAACATTGAGGCACATTCTGGAACTGGAGACTCCTCAAGCTGATCTTCCCATACCCGAGGGTTGTCCAAAATGCCACAGTGTGTTCTTTGAAGTGGACGAATCGCGAGGTTGCAAAGATGTTGGGATCGATGATCATTGGTGTACGTGTCAGAATTTCGAAAACATATCAATAAGTGATCCAACCGCAAGGATTATTACAGAGCAACTTGTGAGCGCAACAAACAATTACTTGACTGGCAAAAATTTGACTGGAATTTGCGAGACGCTGAGGCTATCGAATATTCAGTCGGTGCAGCGGGAAACCAAACTAGGATCGATAAGATCCGAGGAGTACTTGATCAGATACGAGGCCGAGCCGGGAGATATTCGCTTCGAGGCCTCAACCAGATGGAATAATGCGACTAAACGAATCTCCGTTTCAGTGCCAGAAATCAGTCGACTCACAACATACAATCACGTCTCGGACTGTGTAAAGGATGCGGTTGAGAAGAAGTTCTGCATCTGCGTCGACTACTCGTCGTAATTAGGAGAATCAACCCCGGGAGTTGTTACCACAATACCAAAACAGCACAGCGTTAACTGCATCTGCAGTCGTCGTATCTATTGTTCCCACTCCTATCGCGCGTTCGGATCTATTTCCGAAACCAATTTAGGTCAGGGATTGAGCACAAATTAGTTGACAATTATATGACAATTGCAAGAGAGCTAATTGCTGCAATATCATGATGAGCGCACAAACTGTTAGTTTAAGTCCGAGTATTTGATATTTCTAAGAACTTTATGTTTTATAAACAGTCTTGTCTATAACAAATAGATTTGATATTCTTGCATTATCTTATCGCTTCAATTCTAAATAAAACACAACTCGATAGGTTCGAAAACCACATAGAGATTATCTTCTTTTTAACTGATATAATTGATATGCTTATTTATACATTTTGTATATATTCTGAGTATTTCTATATACTGATATAGCTTTAATCTAGTTTAACTTATATTTATCGTTGAACATACCCATGATATATTGAAAAATATAATTTTAAATTAATTTATGAATACTGACGTACATTAAATATAAAATAACGTACATAAATTAATCAGCCATTAACACTATGCTCGACAATTAAAAATTATATATAGAGATATGTATTAAATTGAATATAATGTACATGTATAACTTACACTTAAAAGATACCTTAAAGCCTCTTTGCACTTTAGGAAAAACCATAAAATAAATAAATAAAAAAGATAATAATGAGATAACTTAATCCAATTTTCACTACAGAAATAAGATTTTAAATACAATTTTTAAAAACGTGTAATTTCATCAAAAAATTTATAGGGAAAATGTGTATTAAACTAAGGTATCCAAATATAATTTAAAATGCTAAAAATTTATTTTTATCTCATCGATGGGAGTACTCGCTAAAAATGATTCTTCATACTAATCCTGACTAGCTCAATTAATATTGTAATTGATACTTTTTTTTTGCTTTTCAAAAGGGAGCGATATAAAACTCGTTTGGCAAATGCAATTGTTATGAAAACAAAATTACGAATCAATCAAAACATATTAAAATTTGAGGCTCAGCTCGTATTCCCATCGAAAATGGCGCAGCAGATGAGTTCATTAGGGCAAAAAGGGGTGGTCGGTGGTCGGTGGTCAGAGCACCACCCCGAAAACCACTGAAACAAGCCACAAACTAACAGAAACAGATATAAAGATACAGAGATACAGATACGGATACGGATACGGAAACTGGCATTCAAATTGCTCAAGTATCTGTTTTTGTATCTGTATCTCTTGCTGTCTGTCAACTTCAATTACTTGCGCTGCCTAATCACGGTCTGATAAGGGTAATAAACTGCCGCTTACCTGATATTTGTTTGGACCTGAGCTCGGCAACGCCTTTCCAACGCCTCGTTGCACCCAAATGGGATTGAACGTGCCTCATTGGAAGCCGCAAGGCGAGAAAGGGATGGCCATAGGGTGTTTTGCCACAAAATGGCCGCGTTGTATCTGAGCCGAGAACGGCCTTAAATAGCCAAGGATGCGCAGGGATCGGAACAGTAGCACTTTAGCCTGACACGCAACAGGATCAGGATCGGAATCGAGACCAGAATGAGTGACTTTAGCATCGAGTACATATTGAATCGGGCCGGCGATAGATTTGTGGGCACCAATGCATCCGTTGGCATCCTGCAGAGATTACGGGGTAGCATGCCCCTCCCCTATCATCCATATGCGCATCCCTCCCGCAAGGTGTCGCCACCGCCACCACCGCAATCACTGGAGGACGGACAGCTGCCCATGTACGATTGGCTGCAGTACACCCGCTATCATCCTCCCAAGCTGCCGCGTGCACTGCGGCAAGGTCCTGCCAAGCGAACACCTGGACGCCTGCCGCGAATCCCCTTTACACCCGCCCAATTGCAGGCACTGGAGAGCGCCTACAAGGAGTCCAACTATTTGAGCGCCGAGGCTGCAAACAAGTTGGCCGAGTCCCTGGATTTGACCAATACAAGGGTCAAGATTTGGTTTCAAAATCGTCGAGCGCGCGAGCGACGCGAGAAACGGGAGAAGGACGAAAGCTGCGATTCCACATTCTCATCAAACGCCTCCAGTCCAGAGCCGGAAATGATAGTCATTGTCTGAGAACAGATTGGAGATCGGAGACAGCAAAGGATCGGAATATTTGGCTGTTACTGTGCAACTTGTGATTGTTTGGATTTTAGTGAGGACTAGAAATATTATAGTATTTTTATGTGAATATTATTTAGTAATAAGTTTGCGAAATGTTTAAATTAAGAAACGAAGACAATACATAATTTATTAGCAAAATATACAATTGGTAATTTTTATTGGTTGCTGATCTATCAGTTGGAGATTTATCAAAACTTTTCTGCTGTATCCAAATTAAAAATTGTTGATGACTGACCTGCAAACTATGACATGCAACATTTTATTTAAACTGTTTTTTAATGATAACAAACTTTTAATGAAATATAGTTTTTATCTTCATATATTTTAAATTATACTGTTTGTTTTTGACTGTGGGAAACATGGATACAATTTTTATAACTTATAAATTTACTTTTTCAACTACAATATACACATATCTTTGTGCACTATAACTTTAACTATTCAAAAAACTTTGAAAATGCAACATAATAAAAAAATGTAACATTATTCAACAATACTGTTTTTTTATTGAAAACATTATTAAGGAATGCGATTTTTATTTAAAAAATATTTTCTATTATGTTTTTCTAATTAAAATAAAAAAAAATGTCGAAGTTAACTACTCAAAAAATTATTTATTTATTGATAGATTTAGCACTTAGTGAGGAGTCCTTTTGGACATATTTATGTATGAATAAATTATAAGAATGACAATTAAAAGTAAAAATATTTTTTTAAATCAGAAAACTTTCCTTACGAGACTGACATTGAATCTATTCATTCTACTTTAACTGTTTATGCCTACATATATTAAATAGTAAAGTCTGGACAATTACATAATTATTAACTATTTGGAATTTCTTTTACATATATGTACATATCTCAAAAAACTTTTCATAATATATGCAGATAAGCCAACAAATGTAAATTCATACATATGTTTTCCTAAGTAGAAATGTGATATCTTAGATAAGGAAACTGTAATTTTAACTTGATTAATTCTGTTCCCACATATCGCCTCATGTTGTTCATGGGATGTATGCGGATCATGTGCAAACACTGTGGCCAAGAACATTTCGCGTATGGGAAATATTCCTTTTTTGAGAAAAACCTCAATGGAAATGAAGCGACTCGCGTGCCGGAAAGACAACAAACAATGCCGACGATATGGAAGGAAAATATCCTAAGCCGATTTTGCAATTGTTGCCATTTTCATGGTCAAGAATAATTTGTTTTTCCGGCTGCCTTTGTTAGCATACAACGAAAATATCAAATTACAAAGCGGCAACTTTACCAAAAAGTTCAGAGAATAAGAAGGGAGCGGGGAGTGAGGAGAGAGCCAGAGCCTGGAGAGTTTCAAATGCAAGAGATGATTATGAATTAACAATGTCTGGCAAATGAGTTTACGCAAATCCTGCCGAATCCTAATCCGATCATGTAAGTGCCTCCAAACTGGACCAAGATGGTCAAGAATAAACCAAGAGACATTAATTTATTCATTTTAAATGAACAACAATATAAAACGGAAAGAAATGATGAAAGGGTTTGAATTTATGGATACTATCTTTTGTATCATGCTAAAATTATATGATATATCAAATGACACATCTGTGTGAGATACAAATGCATTCGAAGGAATACAGATGTTTTAGATAGAAAGAGAATGAGCAGCAGAAAGAGAGAGAGAGAAAGTTATAGTAAGGGAGATGGCGAGAGTGAGAGTGGGAGGAAGTGATAGTGACAGAGGCATAGGGAGAAAAACTGCGAAAGAGATAAAAATACATAGAGAGAGATGGACATAGAAAGGTATATCGCAAAAACCACTCCCAAGTATACCCTCAACTTTGTAGGCAAAAGAAATACAAAAACCAAAAGATCTCGTTGAACAATTTAAGCCACACTCATTAGTTGCAGATAATTCGTGTAAATTTGTCAAATCGGCTTATGATTTGCGTTCAATGAACGAATGTTTATGTTACAAATCTAGTCCTGTTTGACAAACAATGCGGCAATATTTATTCTAATGGCGTAGAATAACACAGCCATGCGCCGCTTTGGGCTGAAAGTGTCCTCTCAGTTCCTTTTCTTAGGGCCAAAACAATGTCTTGGTAAGCACGCGCACATAATGCCAGTGTGGATTACGATGACCGCGACAGACTAGACGTGGATGGATTAACCTAATTCCTATCCTTGCGTAGATTGAGGTAATCACAGTACGTGGCTTAGTGTGGCGTCAGTCAGACTGGCCACTTGCAATTTATACATGACCAACATTACAATTGATGTCTTTTTTTTCTATTTTAACAATTACGTACAGATTTTAATGTCTTTATTTTATGCTTGATGGCTTATGTATAAAAAATTCGAATTTATAGCTGTTTAAAAAAATTCAAATAATCGCAAGCGCGCTTTTATGTTTTGAAACGTCTGGCAACACTATTGCCAATAGCAGAGTTGCTTTCAATAAATTAGCGCCATCTAGCGACAATTTTCGGCGATTGAAAAGTATAACATATCGACAACAACCCTAATTTCTTTCTTTTCGATAGATCCGCATAAGTGACAAGGTGAGCAATTTTTTTTGCTTAATAAATGTATTTTTAAAAGGTTTTAACTACGAAATTGTGTCAAAAAGCTTGTCAAAAGTGTGAGAAATGTGATGTGCATAAAATGCTATAGTTGGCGTCACGCTGCGCTATGAAAATATTGATGCGCAGTGCTACACGTGTTCTCGCACTGGGGCAGGCATAGGCATAGGCAACGCCAGTTAATTAATTCTTATTTGATTTTCTCAGCACATCAATATGCAGCTTTTCGTCCGTGGTTTGGAAACAATTGAAGCCTTGGAGGTGTCCCAGGATGCCACCATTGCTGGCGTCAAGGTGAGTAATTGTGATAGTCACGACAACAAAAACTTCTCCCTAACCTCAATGTTGTTGTTTTATCGCTTGATAGAGCCAATTGGCCCAGCTGCATGGCTTCGACACTGAGGAGTTCAGCCTGAACTGCGAGGGTGCTACTCTGACCAATGAGACTCCCGTGACCGCCCTGAGCTCTTTCGAGCTGGACATTACCATTCCCATGATTGGTGGTAAAGTGCACGGTTCTTTGGCGCGTGCCGGTAAGGTCAAGGGCCAGACTCCCAAGGTTGAGAAGCAGGAGAAGAAGAAGAAGAAGACCGGCCGTGCTAAGCGCAGGATTCAGTACAACCGCCGCTTCGTCAACATTGTGCAAGGCTTCGGTCGTCGTCGTGGCCCCAACGCCAACTCGACGTAAAGTGGATCAGTTGCAGAGAAGAGATCTGATGAACAGAAGCCGAGCTATTTTTATTGCAAAATAATGTTCATATAGTAACTTTCAACAAACAATTAAACAACGTATTTTACACACGTCAAGTTGTAATCCGATGCGACTCATGTATTTCTCAATTGGCGAACGCGATGCTCTTCCGCTGTCGGTTAACTACAAAGAGGCGATGATACCAGAACTCGAAGAAGGTCACAATCAGCGCCGCAATGATGCCGAACAGGAGCACCATGAAACATCCCTGCATGTCATCCATGTTGACCTTGTGATTGGTAATCTGTCGCTGCACATTCTTCACATTGCACTTGTCCATCGATGGCAGATTCGTTTTATGCCAACGATCGATGAAGCCCATGCGAAATAGTCGATCTATGTGCTGGTTAATCAAATGCAAGTAGGCGCTACTCGCAGGTACAATTAGCCCAATCTGTTCATCCACAAAGTCTTCCTTGCCCAAAGCAAATCTACACTCCTTGTCCAGTTCAAAATGTTGCTGTACAATCAGTTGCAGATTAATGCGCCAATCAATGTTAATACGATCACCAAGTTTCACTGCCTCAATATTCTCGCCCTGGGCGGTGTTGTAGATCGAAGCGCGATCGATGAAGCGCTTGAATTCCGTACGTGTTGTCGTCTCCACGTACTTCTCAAAGAAGGTGCCATTCCGTAATCCGTACTGCTTGATTTCCTTGTGGCCAAACAGCTGGCTGAGGTAATCGATGCCAGGTTGGAACTTGGGGAATGTGAGAAAGGCAACCAGGTTACCGCAGTAGGTGGTAACCAGCACAATGACAACGATCCACCAGAAGCCAACCACCAAACGACCGCTGTCCGCTCGTGGTAAATACATACCACCTGAGGAAATTCTAATTATCCGATAGAGATTTAATGATCCGACTTAGCAAACTCACCTTGTTGCAACAGTGCTCCATAGATGTACCAGAAGCAGCTCTTAACTGTGGAGAGTCCTCGGATTCGAAGCTCCTGCAGCGGCACCAGACGATTAACCGTGTACAGCATGGGCGCTGTTATCAGGATGATTCCCGCCAGGCAGCCCCAAGTCTCCAGTGTAAATGGAGCCGTGAACAGATAAATCCGACTAACCTCATCCGGTTGACGCAATATAAATGTGTATTTCTGGACACTTATTGGTTGGGTGTAGTTAAAACGCTTCTTGTTCGGCTCGTCGATAGTGGCCGCCACGGCGGCCATGAAGTACTCATTATTCTGGACCAGTTCCACGACCCGATACGGAATGCGAAAAGTCATCGATCCCATCAGTTCATCCTGCAATTTAACACTTTAGTTGACCTTTCAATTGAACTCTCGTTCTTCCCACTCACACTCTCGTTTGTGCTCTGGATCAGAGAAGTCTCGTAATACGGAGAAGTGGCTTCATGCAGATAGTAGCTAAAGTTCAGAGCCCGGCTCAGTTCCTTCAGGATTTCCATCACAATTCCCTTGTGCTCGACAATAACGCCTCGACTGTCCTTGGTCAGGATCTGCCAGGGCGGATTCTACGAGAATTTTGAACCAATATATAATGATTATATTCCTGATTCAAAGACTCACATGCACGGTCACAATGTCCATGGTGATATTCCGGAAATGATGCTCAATGTGGGGGAAGGTCAACTCCTGGCAAATGAATCCCAGCAATGGACTCCAGTAGCCAATGTTTAGGAACTCGAAATTGCGATTCTTGGCATCCCGTGTGGGTGCTACGATCGGTCGGATTAGGCAGTAGACTTGGGTAAGTAATGGATTATAATCTTACCCAGGCGATATTTGCGATTCTCCTGACTTTTGCCCCAGGTAATGGCGGTTTCAAAACGCCATCTGGCACAACTGGCACACTTGCTGTTGACCTTGAGATACTCCTAGTAGAGATTCGTATTATTATTTGATGAAAATCTTGTTCCTTTTTCAAGATATTTGACTTTGAGAACAGTAACCAAATAAAGATTTTGAGGCCAGAGTATCAAGTCTTCGGCTTGCCAAAGTCCAGTTCTTCATTTTGGCCCTATCTTCTTACCTTCATATATTCAAGCATTTCATCTTGCTTTTCCTGCTTGGTGAATCGTATCGATTCCCACTCCTCATCGGATATTTCGCCATATATGGATTGTTCCTCCAGTATCATGCGGGACAACGATGTGACCAGTGCCATCGATACCTCAGTTATAGTGCAGTTCAGTGTGTCCACACAATTGGGCAAAGTTTCATTCAGAGCAAATGCAATATTGGCGCCTTCGTCGAGATTTATGGTAACTGTGTTGGCATCGAAATCGCGACTCATTTCGTCCAGCACAAAGAACATCCACTGATTGTTGACGTGGAACATGTTTAAGGTCTCGGCTATCTCAATGATATCCTCATGGAACTGGGAAATGACCAGGAAATTCTGACGTTTCAGTTCATGTTTAGAAGGCGCAAACTGGGCCAAGGCCTGACGTAGATACCCACGCTTCTTCTGACCACTCAGATCTTCGTCAATCTTGTAGAGAATTACCGAAATGGGCGGAATATGATTTGTGGTGCTCTCGTGTACTATGGACTTGACCAACATCGGATTGTTCTCGACTATAAGTGAAAGAGATATCTGAATTTATTACCTGATCAGCTTAAGTTCTGGAATTACCCACGTATGGATTGATCGACCAGTACAACAACTGCTTTCCACTTGAAAATGTTTTGCACCTTGGCATCGAGTACAATCTGTGGAAACTCATCGCCATGATCCACCATGGGTATCTTTAAAACGAAAAAAACAATTGGCAATTATATTGAAAATATAATTGGATCAATCTAAAGTTACCATCAATGCTTTATTTAGTGGCAAACGGGGACAATCGGAATCTGTGATTGCAATTAACAGCACCGATGTTTTCTGCGTGGTTTTATAAAAATTCCAGGTTTTCTCACAATCCGCAACCGTAATGGCAGCCAGAAAATCTATAGAGCTAAGATGATAAGTTTTTAAAATTTTGGAAAATTTGCAGTTTTACCCTTTTTGATTTGAATGGCACTCCAAGAATAGTAACGCACATTGATGCCACCGTTTTTCATATTCTCGCGTATAATATCACTGAGAATCTTTTCGAAATGCGCCATAATATCCTGTCTATGCGTGGCCATATATTCGTAATCCACCACGACGGCTAAAAATAGCTTTCATAAGGAACTATACGTGATATTTTAAATGGGTCTTACCCAACGAGGCATTGGCGCTGAGGAACGAGGAAAAGTCATTGGCCTTTACGGGCATTAGAAAATGTAGCTTTAGTCCACATAGTAAAGATAAAACCAAGCACGATAACCTCATGTTGCCGGAAACTCGGAAAGTCAACTGAAAAGTGAAAGCCAACAAAACTCACGAGCTTGCCTTTGTTTTTGAGGATATCAAAATAAAAGTAAAGCCAATTAAAATCCAGTGAGTGTAACGCATTGAGGCGTGTGGAATTGAAAGGCACATGAAATATTTAATAGCCCGGAAAAGTCGGTGGAAAACCTGCTGATTGACAGTTTGCGGTTAGGCGTCGACATCCATATCCATATCCACAGCCATATCCATGTTCACATCAAAAGTCCAGCAAATTGTTGCAGGTGTTCAATCAAGGATTCCAATTGAATTATTGTGTTTGCTGTGTTAACTTCGTTTATTTAATTATTAATTATATTTATGAAATTGTTCATCAAAATTGCATGTAAGGTAATTACATTTTACAAACTTAAAGCTAGTAAAATGGAAGGGATCGGAACTATAGAGGAGAGGAGTCTAATCTACGTATGTGTTATGAAATTCGCTTAGGTTAGGCTTAGGCTATATACTAACTTAGTTTCGTCTGAGCATATTAGTTGGTTATATTGAATAAACGCTCCTATATCGCGCTTAATGTATTTTATTGTTGTGTATAAATTAGCTACACTTATTCACTAAAGTACAATTCCAAAAATGCTTTTTAAATATAAATGCATACGATTTCGATTGTAATTCGTAATTGTATTCTAAGTTTTTTATAATAATGTCAATACGAAAATTGGTTTATCATATAACTTTTCTGTATATATGTATATTTATATATATGTATGTATGCAAGTATTTATTTATATCATACGTTGTGGTTGTATATAAATTTCGTGACTATCGCTACTTTTCAAAAAGTTTTGTTTTTAATGAAACGTTTTTAATGTAGTGCGATTTTTCATTGGTGGCGCCATTTCTTTCACTGTCTCTATCTTCCAAATCCTTGTCGAATCTTTCCCAAAATCCCTCGATATAGGTTGCTGTTTTCCACAATCGCCAGAATACATGACGTAGCTAAATACTACACATATTGGGATTTATGCTCAATTGCATAGTTAATTTCTGGTCCAAGCTCTGGACCGATTATTAAACCCATTCATCCTGGGTTTACAATTTTCCTCATTCGTTAAGAATCGCACTTAGACGCTCCTCGACGGCGACTTTGCGTGACTTCCACACAAACTCACAGACGGCTATGACACAGGCCACGCCCATGCCGCCCATTAGGACCACAAATACACCGCCCACATTGGCCAGTCCCAGCTCATTGGCCGCCGATGATGACTTGGATGTTTCAACACGACACTTGCCCCCGCCGCGCTTCTCCTTCCACCATTTGGTTTTCAGTATATGCAACTTGCCCTCTTCCTGCAACTTGAGAATGACACTGTTGATGGCCGTGCGATACGGAGAGTCTACAAATTGAATAAGGAAATGCAATTGATATAATTGGTGGCATAGTTTTTATTGACGATTCAAACTCACTTGGCGGTGTGGCAATTCCATAGCTCTTGGTATCCAGCATGCCGCCCACTTGGGTCAGCTCGCAATTCCTCTCGGTTACATATTCAATGGATGTGGACTCCATTAGAAAAGCATAGGAACCTTTGCCCTTGGCAACGCGTTCGACTCCTTCGCCATTGCTGGACGTAAAGACAGATGGACGTGCCGATTCCATGAAGGACCACATGCGCTGGTATGTCGAGATCTTAGAGTCCTGTAAGAAATTCATTAATAATTACAATGAAATCCAGATATTTTACTTTAGGTATTATAGAACATTTTGAGAGAAAGTGGATCTTGCATAGTTGCACATCATACCCTAAAGAAAGCCGCCGTGCTGCCACCTTTAAGTGCACCATATTTGATTCTGGTTTGTTTGGCCAAATCCTCGGCACTCTCAATCGGCGAATCCATGCGTTCCACGGTCAAAAAGGCAGCCAGATTGGCGGTGTACGAGGAGATCATGATGAGCGTGAAAAACCACCAAATGCCAGCAACCATGCGGGTGGAAAGTGCCCTTTAAATAAAACAAAATTAAGAGTTTTAATTTAAATTTGTAATGATTTTGTGTTCTCTTTAACTTAATATTTGATAAACATTTTCTAACACTTTTATAACTAGCCTGGTTTTTTCTTAAACCTCTTTACTAGCGTACTGGGAATTAATATGTACTTACTCTTTGCTCTTATGGTGGATATATATCCCCAGAGTATCTCAGTATTGATTTTTTTTGATCTTCAAATTTTTAATTATATTTTTACTATTGTAATTTTTACTTACTAAATTTAATTTAACTCTTTAGTCGACTGTTTAGAGCTGACAATAAATAAATATGGAATGGAGACTTACTTGGGCAGAAAGTCACAGCCTTGTTGCATCAGGGAACCAATGGCAAACCACATGCAGTTGAGCAAAGTAAACTGGCTCTCGACCTTTTCGCCATGCGCATCGGTATAGGCAGGCCACTCATAGGGTGTGAATCTGATAAAGAAATAATATTAAAATATAATCAAATCATGAAATATATATCATCTCACTTACTTAGCCAAGATGAAAAGTAATACAGAAACACCCAAATATGCGGTGGCCATGTAGATCCAAACATCCAGCGATAAGGGCGACAGAAAGGAGAATAAATTGGGCGGTTGCTTGATGGGCTTGCGATAGAGTATAGAAACGCCCAGGTTCATAAATGGAGTGGTAAAGTCAACGGCTTGTTCTCGCTCAAAGGTGATGGTGAGATCGGCAATGGCCAAATCAGCGCGTTGTTCCAACAACTCTCTTATCATCCCGTTCCACTCGCTACAAAAATTAAAATATTAATGATAACTTGATGCAATTTTGGATGTATTAAGAAATTTACCCAGTCATTTTGTTAAGGCTACCATAACTGCCATCGGGCACTAGTTGAATTTTATAATTAAAGCCCAAGGATCTGGATATTTCATGTATAAGATCCACGGCATATCCTTCGAACTGATCGTTGCCAGTGAGAGGAACCGCCGATTCCTTGCGCATGCAGTAGGGATTGCTCTGAATAGATAAAGATTGTTAAATTAATAGAGCATATATTTATTTGAAATCAATACTTACCAATATGGTAGTCACCACTAAAGTTTTGTTCTTCAGGTTCGCCTCAATCTCCTGCTGTTTCTGACTAAATGTCCTGGTGAAGTTAATGCCCTCGGGTAGCGTTGAATTCCAGGTGCCAATTTTGCGTATGCCGCCAGGTGTTAACTCCACAATGTCCAGCATAAAATCAGTGCGAAAGCCTTGATGATCGAACTTGATAACATTGGTCAGTCCCTTCATTTCGACAATTTTCATGTAATTGATTAAACTGAAACCATGTTGCCAAGTGCTCTGACCATCACAACTGATCGGATGAATGTCGATCTGCTGTGAAGTGTCCAGATCATGTAAAGCTTTGGCAAACAGATGCACTGCATCGTACATCAGCGCCGTCTCGGAGCGCACAGTTGTGAGATTGGCCGACCTCAGCATACCCTTCTCATCGATGCTCCACTGACGCACCACATCCGAAACGATTTTCTCGTTAATCAACCGAAATCCAGTTATATTTGTGCCGCCATAACGAAACTCATCCAAATTAACAGTGTGCAGATCCAGCGATGTCACCAAATAGCTGTGATAATCACTCATCATGCCAATCTGTTGGGCCTGCTTGAGCACCTCGTGAATTCGCTCCGTGGAGCAATCCAGCACAATATGCGCCTCGGCTGAGTTCTTAATCTGCTTCAGCAGTGGACTATGAAATCATAGAAGAATACAAGTTAAGATCATAGCGAGCCTTTCAAGTAAAGTTACCCCACGAAAACCTTTGTAAATAAAAAGTTTGGACTCGACCAAAAAATACTTAGATAAATTTCATGCAAATTATTTTGAGACTTTGACTAAAAATATTCTAAAATATGAAATCATAATTAATCATCATTAATTTAAATTTCAGTTACTTAAGATGGAATAATACACAAAAAAGTGTTATTTAATTATAATAAATAAAAATTACGTAAAATCTTCTGAGAAAATTAGGATATTTACAGCCTGTGTTAGGATTAAACGTTTTTAGTTTTCTCTTGGCATCACCTACCGATAATCTCCGCTATCACTTAGCTGGCGCACAGTGATTGGAAATGGTGTCATGCCATGGGCTTTGAGCAGCTCCTGCAATCGCACAATGCCATCGTTGTTCTCGTAGATAATGGTGAATGTCTTCCAGCCCCAATGCCGTACAATATCCACATAAGCCTGAGTTTAAACAGGTGAAGTACAGTTGGCAACATAACATAAACACAGACACAAAAAACAACAACAAAAACAAACCTTTGAGAGTGTATTAGGATGAGGATAAAGATTCACCAGACAACTTTCTCGTCTCAGGCGGTAGTCCCAGCGATTCTCCAAATGCGGTATCTAAATAAATGTAGTCATCTCTTAAGGCGATTTTCCCACCTCCCCAACATTCCACCTTGCACTCACCTCCATGTTGTCACAGATGCTTTGCACATGACTCGCGGTATGTGAGGATTGTGGTCCAAAAATTGCAGCAACGCCAATGTTGAGTAAGCCGCAAACTGTAAGGCATAGAAATAAAATAAAAAGATAACTCTTTACTCATACATATGTATGTAGAGGATTTTCAGTTATTGGCCAACTTTTGCAGTGACTGACTTGAGTAGGATTTCTGAAAATTGTTGTGAAAATTAAACCTAAGTCCCAGAAGAGCTGAAAAGTCTCAAATTGATTTTCATGTAATGCGCTTTGCGCTGCTCGCAATCCGAATCCCAATTCACCAGATTATCTCGGCTGTAAGCCACGATTTGTGGCAGCATCAAATGAGCCCAAGTAGAAAGCACTCATACTCGTACTTGGTGGCAGGCAGTTGCATTGTCGGTTTGTCTAGTTCCTATCTATATTTAATATGCACTTCAGAAAGACATAATTTCATTTTGCTTTTTGGCTTTGCCTTTTAGCATCGCATCCTTTGCCTCATCAAATTACGCTGCATGTGTAAGTACAGGTGCATATAACCACACAGACACACACACACACACACATACACTTATGCTTGCATGTGGGTGGTGGGTGGTTTTTGTGGCAAATAAAGCACTCATGCCCATGTCTGTGTGTGTGTCCTTCCCAGCCGTTTACTGCCAACGTGCTGAAACGTATTTTACTTTGGCTTTCTCCAATGTGCCTCAAGGTATTTCTGGTCATGTGACTCTCCGTGTGGTCACACCAGAATCCCTTTACGAACTATGTGTCTCATTTATCACAATCACACAGTTTTTGGACAGTTTCCCCAGTGCATGGAATGATTTTTCAGTGTTAATATCGTTTGTCTTAGTTTACAAAACTTTTAAAAGGATTGAGATGCTTATCTTTTTATTAGATTAAACTTAATTGGAAAGTAGTAGGATTTGAAAATTGTATAGCCGTACATACATACTTGAAATTTAAAATAACAAAATCTTATAAACAAACGATAATATAAAACATAGAAAATTAAAATGCTTACAAAATAAAATGTTTGCTAGGAACTTAAGCTAAAGTCATGCAACAAATGATAACGAAAAAGAAAAAAACAAGTAAAACGAAAATAATATGTTAAATTGTAGTCAAAATTTCAAATCTAAAACTAAAAAACTTAAATTAATATTAAAAAGCCATTTGTCTTAGAAATTGCAAATAAAAATGTTAAATAAAATTCAAGGGTAAGATACTGGATACAATGCTTTGGATTATAAATTTTTTAAAGCTGTCAGATAATTTTATATACTTTATCAATCAATTTATTTGCACTAATATCAATTTTCGCATTATTAATTTTCTTCATATTAATCTTACGATTAAATTAAGTACAACTAAGACTAACAATGCAAATTTGTAACTCGACCACAAATTGTGTGCGAATCCAATGAATGTCACAATTTAGCTCCAAAGCATAATTTGATCATGATATTGAATCAAATTTGAATAGAGACAAAGCCAACAAGAAACCAAACAAAGTGAAATAATTCAACAACAAGAGCTACATTGAGGTGTCAGGTGAATGTTTAGGTCCTCCCACCCCCACGCCCCTTTTGTGCTTACCCCGTTTGCCGGCATGGAAGCTGTCGAAGGGCGAAATGCGCTCTATTTGGGCCACAAGTTTGGAGCGGGGCAAAATGGAGCGGTCGGCATTTATGCGCTCAACAGCCTGGCGAAAGGCGAGCTCCTGATGGTCGTCCGAGGGATGGAAGAGTCCACCTGCGACAATAAATAAATGATTGAAAATATTATATTGAAAAATATACGACTTGTCGCAAGTAAATAATAAAGTTGTTCACATGATGGATATCCTGATTCGCTCTGACAGCAGGAAAACAAACAGCACACAAACATAGTGACACACTTTAACAAACATTTATAAGGATACACACACGCGCGCTTTTGAATATGATGTGAAAAAAATCGATACGCGCTAAAGATGCCATGGCAATTTATTAATGAATGTGACAAGATAGAGTATTAACTTTACATTTGATGAGCTTTTCAATGTCTCCGCAACTTACCAATTTTTATGATGTCAGGCAAAGCATCCGTTTTTTGCCAATTGACTGCAAGCTGAATTATCAACAGCAACAGACACTTGAGCATCCCAAAATTGCCGACACTTGGATGCATTTTGTTTGCGGCCGAGTTTCACTTAACAGTTTTTGTATTTTATTTTGGAGTCACAAAAATTTAGTTGGGTTCTAGACTCGCGCTGACATTTTTACAAATTGTTTGTTTTTCACCTTTAATCATTTAGTAGTTTAGTATCGCTGGTGTATCGTCTTCCGAGATGAACCACCTACTGAGCACGAAAAGACGATGTTCATTCTTTTAACTGTGATGGCATTGTCCTGTTGCAGGCTCAATGCTGGTCTGAGGGTGGGTGGCGGGCATCCAAAAGCCGGCTGACAGTTCAAACAGCTGCGCAATGAATGTGGATGCTGTGATAACAGACGGCTTATCGACGGCTTATCGAATCGTTTTTGAAAGGCCTATGAAGTTTGCCTGCTTAGCTTAATTACTCAAAATATACTCATTAATTATTTTACTTGCTTCAGTTAAAAATGATTGAAATGGACAGACTTAATTCTAGCACTTAAAACTGAAATTTAAAATAAAACTGACTCTGTTAATGTTGCGGGTTCTGTTAACGCAAATTGGAGCGCACTGTAAACTTGTTCTGGAAACCAAAACTGCCACACACTTAAAACTGTGGCGCCATATTTTGTCTGCAATAAAGAACCTTATATAGAACCTTATATATAATATATTATAATATGACTGTATTCTGGAAACCAAGGCTGCCCCCGGCTCAAAACTGAAATATAATTTCAAAGATACGATCGAACAAAACAAATGAACTATATGGAGCTACAATCAAAATCGTTCAATTGAACTCATTTGGAACGATTCAAGGCAACTCTAGCACATAATGGCGCGCGTTGAATGCAGGAGCGTCGCTGCATTTGTTCTTTCATTTTGATTAAAACATTGTTGTATTATTCCCTGCAAATTGTGTCAAATTTCATAAAGTGATTGTAAACATTAATAAGTTACTTCGCCTTACAATGCCACGCGTCGCTAAACCAAAAGCAGCTCCGGCTAAAAAGGGCAAGAGCAAATTGTACGCCATGCCGGAGAAGCTAAAAGAGGGGACTATTCTAAAAGATCTGGCGAAGGGACAATGGCGCATTGGACCTTCGATTGGTATTGGGGGCTTCGGTGAAATTTATGCGGCTTGCCGCATCGGCGAAAAGAACTACGACGCAGTGGTGAAATGCGTGAGTAGCTGAAAAAAAAGTTAATTAGTCAAAATATGTAATTTGTAGTTTGTTGCTTGCAGGAGCCTCATGGAAACGGGCCACTGTTCGTCGAAATGCATTTCTATTTACGAAACGCTAAACTAGATGATATCAAGACATTCAAGAAAACGCACGGCCTTAAATCGCTGGGTATGCCGTACATATTAGCCAATGGCTCCGAAGACATCAACGGGCTGAAACATCGATTTATTGTGATGCCCCGATATGGCAGTGATATTTCCAAGTTCCTTGAGCAGAACGGCAATCGCTTGCCAGAGGGCACTGTCTATCGACTGGCCATACAGATGCTGGACGTTTACCAGTTCATGCATGGCACTGGCTATGTCCACGCTGATCTCAAGGCGGCCAACATTTTGCTTGGTCTGGGAAAGGATGGTGGTTCCCAAGCTTATCTCGTTGATTTTGGACTGGCCTCTCACTATGTGACTGGTGACTTTAAGCCGGATCCAAAGAAAATGCACAATGGAACCATCGAGTATACTTCACGCGATGCTCATCTAGGTGTAGCCACCAGACGCGCAGATCTTGAAATTCTTGGCTATAATCTCATTGAATGGTTGGGCGTAGAGCTGCCTTGGGTTAAGGAAAAGCTGCTGGCAGTGCCGGCGAAGGTTCAAAAATCCAAGGAGGCATTTATGGCAGACGTTAATGCTGCACTTAAGCCCCTCTTTGCCAAGGGCGTGCCGGCATGCATCGGTGACTACATGAAGTACGTAGCCAAGTTGGCGCACAACGAAGAGCCTGATTATGACAAGTGTCGCAGCTTTTTCGCCAATGCTCTCAAGCAAATGAAATTAGCCAATAGCGGTGATTTGGACTTTAAGCTGAAGCCCCAGAGCAGCAGCAATAACAATAATAGTCCACCAGCTAAAAAGCCAGTGGCAGCAGCACGAGGCAAGCCAAAGAAGAATGCATCGCTGGAACTCGATTCTTCAAATGAAGTGATCCTTGACACCGATGAGAGTGAAGAAAGCGATGTTGCGTACACGCCCCGCAGAAGGCTGGCGGCTTCCAAAACGTCGCCAGCTCGTCGGGCTAAAGTCGAGAAGGTGACGCCAGTGCGTAAGGCAGCACCCAAGCCAGCTACCAAGCCAACTTCGTCATCGCCTAGGAAGCGTGAAGCACCACATTCCTCGTCACCACAGCGTGTTAGTCCGCAAAAGCGCGCCAAATTGGACTCGAATGATACGCCGAAGGCGCAAACTGCTGGTGCCAAAATCAATTTCAGTCCAGCAATTTCACTGCGCGGTAGACCTGGCAAGACAGTCATCAATGATGATTTGACTCCACAGCCCCGTTCCAACAAGACCTACGAATTCAATTTCGAGTTGGACGTCAGCATGGATGCCAATGTCATTGTGAATGTAAAGCGCAAGAAGAAGGGACAGACAGCAACGGCCAGCAATGGCAGCGCTAGCAAACTCGCTGCTAGTTCTACTAGAACACCTTCATCGCAAAGCGCCCAAACCCCCAACAAGAGCTCGCCAGCGACTCGCCTTAATCTGCGCAAGGTAAATGCCGAGAACTCGGCAAGTTCGCCCGCCTCGAGCTCTGCACGGAGTCCACGCACGCCGGCAGTTACAGTGCGCAAATACAGGCATTAACACTCTATTTATTTACATATGATTTTGATTCATTTAACTCATTTATATAGTTAACCGCAAATTGTTTCAATGTTTTTGATTATTAGTGCAGAATAAACGAATATTTTTCATACTTAAATGTATATTTATACAAGCTAATCAATACACTTAAGAATTATCATTGTTTGCTCCTGCGTTTGCTGCTACTCTCGTGGTGCTTGCTCTTACTGGAACTGGATTTGGCATTCGAGCTGCCACGTCGGGATGAGGAGGTGCTGCTGCTGTGTTTCTCTGGAGCGCTGATGGCACTTAATGCGGGTGCCACAGACTTTGTTGAACGTTCCTCCTTGTGGGATTTTGAGGATGAGGAGGAGGATGACTTGTGTCCATGTTTGCTGCTACTACTGCTACTTGCATTTGTTGAGCTACTGGCCTCTGGCTTGTAGAAGGGCGACGATGAGTTGGAGGAGGTGGAAGAGCGTGACGAGGGCACCGATGATTTGGTTTTAGTTGCAAGCGGCATTGGATCGTCGGGGATGACCACAGTGGGTGTGGATATTGCTGTACTAGCAGACGCTCGGCTAGTCGAGGGTTTGCTGCAGCAAGTGTCGCATTGCCAAATGTGCTCCTGGTCGTCGGCTGCCTCTTCGTTAGTAATGGGAGGCTTATGACACTCCTGGTGGTAAAGGGCACCACAATTTGAGCACTCGATAAGTCGATTGGTGGCTGTAAATACAATTTCGCCACACACGCAGCAATTCAAGTCACCAAAATCGCCCGTGTCGCCGGTGTTAACAACACCATCATCTGAATCTGCGATAGTGTCAGGGGAGTCCGAGGGCTCCTTATCTGGCGAATTGGTCAGATTGATAATTTCATCGGTTGCCATAGTCTGCGCCGGAGGTTGTGGTGTTGCACGTCCAGGAAAATTGGCCTCGTCGTCCATCATGCGCTGGCTCATGTTTTTTGATATCATTTTCTCTGGACCATAGCGTATTTTAAGCGCCTCATCCAGCAACAGGCGAAGTTCTGCAGCAGAGCTTGGATTGCTTGAGTGCAGCAATTTGACTGCTTTCTTCAGCACCGGATCCACTTCTTGAGCAGCAGCAGCTGCTGCAGCAATATTTGCAGCCATTTTGAGCAATAAATAATTAGATTTAAATTTTAAATATCAAAATAAATGCTCCTCCTTTTATGATGTAGTAGATTATTTGAATCGGTTCGATCTGAACCATTTCGATTATGCGACTCAATGAGCTAAATGAACGAACGAGGTATCCATTGTCTCTGAGCACATCTGGAAATGGAACTTGTATTGGCCAGCAGAGTTTTGCGGTATCCCTGGATTTGCTTCTTCTTTAATATACTGTTGCTGTTTTCATTTCCACAACGGCTTCGGTGCGGCGGCCGCTAACAGAGTTTTTAATCAATTTCGCCAAGTTGTAGAAGCGCATCGGTATAACTGCGGGCAGTAATAAGAAATAATTTTATGATTCATTGCGTGCGCTATATTTGTGTTAATCGTTCGTTGCATTCAACCGCGCGAATCAGATAAGAGCAAACCGTCTTTGAAAAATCGAAACACCAATACGTCTTGGCCAAGTCTAAATAAACAATACTCGACCGCAATTAACGACCAAAATTGATAAGGCTTTAACAAGCTGCCTAATGTGCAAACGGGTTAATCATTGCAAATAAAAAGAAAGAATAATTTGCTTTGTTCTACATTTTATTGGAATTTACTAAAAACTATTTATGCGGGACTTGAGATATTTTTAATAATGAGTAATGTACAGAAGAAAATAGAGATTTGTGGCGCCACAACGTCGTCGGCGATGCTGGCGATTATTTTGCTTGCATTTATATGCAGCGTAAGCGCCGGGGATGACGCAAATCAGCTGGTAAGTGGTTGCCGGGGAGTGGGTTGGGGTGCTGGAGTTTTCTATTTGTTTGTTTTCGTTACCATGTTTGTCTACTGTCAAGTTAACAGCTGTACGAAATGGTACTGCGCACTTGTTGCCATGTTAACGCGTTAAAGAAACAGCTACAGATTTTGACCAGCTAAATATGCATATTTGTATGTATGCGTGTATAGGTGTGATTATAGCCTTTGTTGTATCTACAATGTATATTCTACATATAAGTAATAAATCAGGCAGACTGCTAAGCAACAACAGCTCAAGCACACCTGTTAACACTTTACAGCGCGATAACAGCGCCTTAGCAGTGGCAGTTACTTTTCAAAGAGTTATATTTTTACAGAAACTCTCATCAAAAGATTGCATGCTAACAGAACCCGTATATGGCCATCAGTTTGACTTCAGGGGCTTGCAGTCAGATTTGGCCCATGTGGTAAAAAGCGAAAGCAACGATGCTTTTGAGTTTAATGTGTGCAGCAATCTGACCCACACCTGCAACAACGAGAGCAATGTGGCCGCCTGTTTCAAGAAGCAGGGCAAGGAGTATGTGCTGGGTAAGCGAAATATGATTCCTTTCGACCATGACAATGACAATCAAATTTCAATATTTACTTTTTTTCTGCTTACATAGGTCGACAGCATGAGCTGGGGTACCGCAATGGTAAAATGTATCTGAATTATACAAGTGGAGCCAAGTGTGAGAATGGAACCAACTATCAGTTGATTGTGCGTCTAAGCTGCGACTACACGATGGATGTCAATCCACTGCATGTAACCCCTTATGTGCGTAAATGAATATATTTTTTACTAGTTTAATTATTTAATGAATTGTTCAATATTTTGTAGGCTGATGACGCCTGTTCTTTTTATATTGAATATGAGACGCCGCTGGCCTGTCTTCCCATACCAGATGCCATGCAGTCCAATAGCTGTAACGTCCGCTCCTCAAATAATGGCGACAGTTTTGATCTGATGCCATTGAGCGAAACAAATTATAGAACCACAAATCGACAAGGCAGTTTCTTTATAATCAACCTTTGCAAACCTGTGCTTTATGGCGAGAGTGCAATGTGTCCAGCCGGCAGCAGCATTTGTCTGTATGATCCAAAGGAAACGGACCTTAAAAAACGGTGAGATTTATTTGATTTATTGTACAAAGTGTAATCTCCATTAAATTGTATTTTCATAATGGCAGTTTTACCAACTTTGGCAACGTTCAGTCGCAGCCTATTATAAAGGATGACCAACTGTTGCTGCGACACGAATCCTCGACGCCATGTGCAGGAAATTCGAGTGCTAACTATACGAGCATTGTTTACTTCTATTGTGACAAGCTTGTTAGGGTGTGTAATTCCTAACTTAGGGCAACAAGTGCTTGTACTAAAAACTATTTGCTTTCACAGAATTCACATCCGGAGTTTATGGGTCAAGATCAAGATGGTTGCACTTATCAGTTCAGTTTCATTACGCCGCTGGCCTGCAAAACGGACAAGCCCTGCTCGGCAGTCACTTCGGGCAATGAGCTGTGAGTAGACAGCCCAAAAGTTATTTTCGTGTATATCACACAGTTTGTAATTCGTTTGTTTTTGCCAACAGGCTGGATCTGAGTCCACTTAGTAGCCACGGACCGCACAAACTGACCAAGGATGGGAAGAACTACACGGTGGCTGTGTGTGCAAGTGCTGGGGATCCCTGCTTGCCGAAAGGTGGTAAGTCGGTCATTTGTTGTCTGAAATATTAATGAAGATTTTAAGTGCAGCCACAGCAGTTGTCGATGTTGCACGTATGATGTCAACCACCAGCTTGCCATGTTGCACGTTCATTTGGGCGTCCTGAAAAGTGTAATTAAAATTCAACGGCCAAGCCAGAAAAATTTAAGTGCGACAAAAGCAGAAAATGAATTTTCGGCTGCTGCCCGAAAACCTTTAAGCTGCAATATATTCCATTTAAAGCACTTGAGTTAATGCCAACGAAAGGCAAATACAGTAGGTGCCTAAAATTATATGAACCATTCTTAAAATTACGTAACAGTTCTCTCAGTTTAAATATAAACTGGGATTATGAATGCTCCCCTCACATAAAATCGCTCGTGTGTTTATTTGCACAAGCTAAGCGCAGGGAACGATGATTCACATTTGTGATGTGGTCATCATAAGCATATTTACATAGAGTATGTGCATATATATACATATGTATGTACATGTATGCTGTAAATATATAAAAATGATGTGAAGGGCTCAAGTGTCCAACAGAGTCTCTGCCAGTCTCCCCATTGAATGCAAATTTTTTGTTTAAAAATTAGAGCCGTGAGAATGCGAAAAATTGTGCTCAACGAAGACCGATTACTCTTTTTACATTTATTCAATAATATTTAGAAATGTCGCGTTTTTGCGGATAATTAGGTTGAGAAATTTTGTTATATTTACTGAATGTACAATAATATATAGAAACTTTGGATTAGGTTGTTTGAGAAATTTTGTTATGCATAAATAATACGAAATAATATAAAGAAATTTTGGATTATTGCTGATAATTAGCTTGAGGAATTAAAAAAAAAACAAGAACTAAACTTAGAATTTAGTTATAGACATACAAGAATTTTAATATTACTTCTAGAGATATGTCGTAGGAGTTTCTCTTGCATTTATTAATGTGACCGAATACGCTCTGCAACTGCAGGCAACAACGGTAAATATAAGCCATGTGGTCTGTTGGCATGGTAAACGTGCCGGGGCATATCCATGAAATATACAATGTCCCATCACACACATATGAGAACACACACACACATAGAGAGTGTGTGTCTGCATTTCTAGTTGACTGCAGACGCATTTCCGTTGGCGCGTCCTTTTTGGCTTGGTTGGCGGCTCAGCGGCTCGCGGCACGTTAAAAACAACGAGAACGAGTTAAAAGAGTTTCGGGCAACGAAATCATGGCCACCGCTGAGCCTAAACAAATAAATAAGCTCCCTTGCTTTTGGCAACTGACATCGCTATCCGGGCCAGACACATAGCGAGAGTATGGCTGACAATATTTGTATGGTAGTGTAGAAGGTGTGTGGGTAGAGAGGGGTAGAAATACTACACGAAAATTTCATTTGTTAAGCAAATAGCAGGACACGGTCACGCGAACAGAGCCGTGAACAACGCATATGTAGTACTATATTTCTAATGCAACTCTAGTACTATCTGGCGCCCAGATGACACTGACAGACGCCATATTGGTGAATGTTCATTCTGTTTTTATTGTTTAACATACATATACCCTGTAGGAGAGAAATATAAAGAGGGTATTTTTACTAAAAAACACCATGGTTTTATAATTATTTTTATTCTGAATTCTTCCAATAAAGTGCAAATATTAACTGCACTATGAAACTTCCAAAGTATAATCCTGTTTAGATTAGTTCAATAAAGTCACTTCTAGTCTAGCATATTCTTAGGTAGCCTTTATATACTTACTTTTGGCCATTTACGAGTTAGAATTCCATCGCATAGACCAAACATTGGAATCAGTTTGTAGGTTCTACAATTTCGCTGCTGTTGCATTGAATTCCCCGTTTGCTAGCACTGCATGTTTCCCTCTGACTGCAAGTTATGGCCATGCCTGTTGGGCCTGGCTAACAGCAATAAAATGTTGTTAATTGCTTATGCCACACACGTTTCACCATCATTTTATGAACGTGTAATTTGCATTTCGCATTCGTATGTGTATCTGTAATGGTATTTATAGAACTATGGTAATTGTATTGTGTCTAGTTTTATTTAGAATTTAGAGCAGCATGATGGAGAACTATAACAAAGGGCATGAATTTGGTGGCTTAACCCTGCGTTGGTCAACGGTGCGTGTGATGTACATTCATATATATACAGAAAAACGCTGAAAGGCATTTCAAAATAGAATCAAATAGCCTGGCAACGAGTAGAAAATGCCAATAGCGATGCCAAGCAAATGCAGCTGGACATCAGCAACAACATGAACAACCAGAACAACAACAATCGGGACAACAACTCCTTGAAATAGTTCGATAGATGTGTGTGTTTATTTGCCAGCGGCATTTGGTACACTTCAATGTTTATAATTTTCAATTTCTGTTTTTCGTATCCCTTCGACTCCACTTCTCTAGCCCTTTTCATCGCCGCATTTTATTTTCTGTTGAGCAATTGTGTTGTTGGTCTGTCGGGCAGATTCAATTTAGAGACACGCCCCATTCCTGACACTTTGCCAGCAGCTGTTTTGCGCCAGGATGCGCCAGGATGTGCCAGCCAAGCAGCAGCAGCTACTAAATCGTTTATATATTTGTTTTTTCCTCATCTTTTTGTTGTTAAGTTTGTTGTTGTTGCAGTGCTGGCCAACGACTTGAGCCCTTTTCTTGACTGTTTTCTTATTGAAATTCAATTTGCTTGAGTTTCGTTTTTGCTCGCCTCATTTTTTTGCTTTGCCAATCTGGATGTAATACATACAAATACATAAATATATAGAACACGAGGTTGGTCTAATAAGTCATTGGCTTAAATAGAAAAGAAAACAAATTTATTAATTAAATTATTTATTATTGTTTTTAAAAAATAGTTTTTGAGGTTTTCGCGAAACTTTAAAAACTTTATTAATCTATTTTAAAAATTAAGTTTCATATGAAGCAAACCTTGACCAATGTTATGATTTGGAAGCATATAAAAGTTTAGGAAAGTTATGTTGAAGAATATATTTATTTCCATGCAAGAAAATCTCTTTTTCCAACTTGAGCCAATGACTAATCAGCCCACCCTCGAATATTTACTATATATGAAGGTATATACTTGTGCACATATATTTTTTGCAGCTTATCAACGCCACAAACTCAACTTGCTTATCCCTTGTTATAGTTAACCCTTTCATGCAATTTAAACGATTTGAGCAATTTATTGTTTTTGCCCTGTGGCCACACATTGTGCGGGGAGTAATGCCCCCGAGGAGCAGGACCTGAGATTGCATTGGAATTGAATTTGTGAGTGTTTTGTGGCACAATTTTTCGGTGTGGCAACAGATCAATCTCCTTGGCTAATCTCGTCACGGAAATGATTTCAGTCCCCCCGTCCAGTTCAGTCCAAAAGTTGGTCGGTCTTTCTCAATTGCATGCTTCCGCAGGACATTCCCAGGACATGCTCACATTCTCTTATTTGCTTGCATATAAGTACTCGTATTGTCACGCAGCTACAGAATTGTCATTTATCAATTTAGTTGACAGTCGATTTCTTTTCAAATACAAATACAAAAAACGAAGCACCCTCACATCAATTGACTTTTCTGTGCTCCATGTGGCTTCTGGCCATGGGGGGCAACCTGTGCGACTGAATCAAAAAGCCAATGTTGTACAAGTTTGGGTTATTCTTGTTGTCCGTTTCCTGTTGTGGCATGTGCAATAAAGTAAAAAAATTGGCAAATAGAAATGGAGCCGCAGGGGGAACGAGTGAGTGGAATTACCATATTCTAGTCAAATCACAATCACAAACCTGTCCACTGGACGAGCTCTTCAATCAAAATCAGGCAACTTGAATGATGCTCTTGCCGAGGGAAATGAAACTTGGCTGCAGTTACTCCAAAAGTTGAAGGAGCAATGCTTTGCTATCAACCTGGAAGCGGCTTAAATGATTCCCTACGTAAATCTACCTATAAATATTAAATCTTTAAGTTAAGCCAGAGTTAAGCAGAGTGTTCTTAAAGTTTGGGAAGATTGATGTTGAGGCAGTGACACAGCTATAATCAATCTTAATCAGAATCAAGACTTTATTTTAACCAAGTGGCTTTTCCTGTTTAAAGATAGTCTATTTTTAATTTACTGCATGGTAAAGTCTTAATTATAATCGAGGTCTTGAAAAACACGAAAAAATTTATTCATCCCTAAGTCATTTCTCAACTGCAGCTAGTTAATTAAAAAAAGATTGCAGCACTAGACTATTACATACCAGTTATAGACTTTTGATTTGGGAGTAAATATATAAAAACAATGTGCTCATTCTCCTATAAATCTTAAAAACTAACTAAAATTTGCTTATTAGATTCTCTATGAAAGTGCACATATTTCTTTGTGCAAAAAACAAAGGTTTTAGCTATTTCTAAATATTTAAATCAACATTGATTCCTTGTGCTATATCTACATGAGCATACAGCACACTGATTCCATTTGAATACGCTCTCAATTTGTCAAAAGTCAACAACAGTTGACAAAAGAAAAGCTAAAGAAAAAGCGCCTGAGACTCGATGGAGCTGGAAAACAAGAGCAACAATTAATTTCGATTTTGATCGTCTGATGGATGTCGTATTCACGGCAACCGCTCCATTTCACAAACGGGTTGGCTAAAAGGGGCGTGGCGGGGCGAAGGGGGCACTCGGCTGGTTTGTCGTGTCATTTGTCGCCGAGTTTTTGTGAACATGGCTAACACTCACAGTGAACTTTTGAATGGTTGTGCACTTGCAGGCGCCTGCTATTTCCAGAATGGCCAGAGCTACGAACTGGGCAACTTCAATTCACATTTGCGTTTCAATCAGAGCGACTCCCCCTATGTGCTGTACGAGGAGGGTGCAAACTGCGGCTCGACTGGCAGGCGTTGGTCCACGAAAATCGAATTTGTTTGTGCGAACAATGCGACGAAGGACAATGGAGGAGCCAATGGCAGCAGCAGCAGCAGCAGCAGCAGCAGCAATGCTACTACGGATGCTGTGCAAATAATTGAGGACTCAAATTGTCAGCTGTTAATTCAATATCAGACGCCCCATGCCTGCCGGCGGCAGATTAGATGCAAGGCAAAGGTCTATGTGGATTCCGCCGACGACAGCGGCAGTAACAGCGAGGAGCTGGTTGACCTAACGCCTCTCATTAATGCCAACGAGAACTACGAGGCCCGTGTGGAGCTCAAATCAAAAGCGGCCCAAGAGCTGTTGCCCAAGAACACAAAGGTGAGTTCGCCACGTTCTATTATGATTTCCCTAGGTGCTAATCCGCATTAGGGATGGCTGTCAGCAGGCATATATACATAGATATTGAACACAGGGAGTATATCACAAAGAATATCGTAAGGAATAGATCATAATAACTATTGCAATAGACAGTCGAATTCATTTTCTTCAAAACTAGTTAAACAAAAATTTAATTAAGAAAATAGGTGAATAGGTGAGAGAAGTAGAAATCTTAACTAACAAGACATTAAACAAATAAAACAAAATATACTTTTTTAAGCAACACACAGACATCAGTAAAATTGAAAGTAATTTGACTAATTTATTTTCTCTAACCAATAAAGGCAGAACGAGTCAAAAACTCACATGAAAATCTTAAGCAAAGAAAACCTTTTTCTGAAAACAAAAATTATATTATTTTTTTTATTCTAAAGATAGACACATAATTCGTTTACTTTGGCTTACAGTAAAAAGAAAGCGACTTAAAAGACGAGAAGCTTTTTCTTATGTTTCATATTAAAAGTCCTTGCATTATCGCATTGAATTTAAGTTGGTTGTTTAGTGAGTTAGCTACATTTTGTTTAGAGCTTAAACATCGTTTGCCTCTGCCCATCTCTATTCTGTTTCTAACTTGCTCTCCCTTTGTATCTTTGCAGTTCTTTTTGAATGTGTGCCGACCATTAGTGCCGAAATACCAATTAGGCTGCGCTGGCGGCTCAGGTGCTTGCATGGCCAATATGTCGAGTGCCGGGGCGCCCGAGGAGGAGCACGTAAGTAGCAGACAAAGCGGCTTAAAAGCTTAACTTTGTCGATTCAACATTGTATGTGTATTGAAAGTGTGTGTGTGTTGGTGTATGATAAACCTCGTAATTGGCAGCAATTCACGTTCTCTTTTCCGCTCCCAGTTGAATATTTTTGTTTCTCATATATAAATAAGTTCATGGTAAATGCCTCAAATTGGGCTGTTAAGCCATTTGGCCAAATGCCCAAAAATTGTGGCGCCATTCATGCATTAAATATGCTGCAAATCCAATTGCTAAGCCACTTCACTCCACTCCACAATGAGTGACCAGTGGATTTGGTTACTTCATTAGGCCAACTCCCAGATTCAACACTTTAGTCTCCTTCTCCGTTGACATCTGAAGAGCCGGCTGAGTTCAGTGTCTAAATGTTGCCTAATGCCATGTCCTGTTTCCCATTTCCCCCAGCTGTATACTGTGTGACTTTTCCCACCCTCCCCCTGCCGGCCGAGCTGTTGGTCCTGCGCTTAAATACTTAAGCCCACAAAAGTATGCAATGAAATTCGCTCAAAATGAGATTTCAGCTCATGCTACAAAATGGTCGCAAACATTGTCGGGCTTTCGTTGTATGTTTTGAACGCGAGTGTGATAATTGCACACAAAATGCTTCCCCCTTTTGTTATCTGCAATCGTTATTAAAATTGCCAAGAACTGCAAACTAACCCATTTAGATAAGTATGATGTGTTTTTGATTTCTTTTAGTTTTCCCTAACTAAAATATAATTTACAAATTGATAATTGATAAATTGAGGGGTCATACATCAGACCAACTTCAAACTTTCATAACTTTGCAAAAACAGATCTGAATTAAAGTACTTAAAAATCGCTTGCGCGAAATTCGAGTTGCCCATTTTTCGATGAACTTTTATATCACTAGTTATGAGTATGAGCTTCTTTAATGTGCTTTCCACAGATAAATCTCTTCCATTTTTTTGCGACAGTTAAAACAGCTTTCGCTTTGTCTCTCAATTTAAAGGCCGTAGGTCGTAGCTCGGCTTTTGTGGCATTGAGATGCTCTTATGCAATTATTATGTGTATTATAAGGCTATCGCTGAGCCTGCGGCATGAAGTGCGTGTCCTGTGCCAACGTAACTTTTATCAAATGCCGGGAGCAAAAAAAAACATTGTTCAAGTTGTTAAAAAAAAATAATCACGTACGCGCTGAAAATAGCGGGGCCATATGGTCGAGGGGGAGGTGGGAGGTGGTAGGGGAGGCGAAATGCGAGCGAAATATTTGTGAACGTAACGCGAGGCTAACAAACGTAACGTAACAGAACATGATGTAAGCAAGGGGCAGGGTAACTAAAAGGGAACGGAAGGATGTGGCAAAATGCGGCTATGGCGTTGACGTTGGTGTAAAAATACTACATGCACACACTCACACACACGTAGAAACACACTTAGGTGAGATATGTACGTATGCATATATAACTGTAACTAGCAGTAATCGGGCAAGCTCGAGTGTGAAAGACCCTGCACTTTTCGGAGCAAAAAGAATTTGTAAATTAAAGGGAAAATTACAAAAATATTTTGAATGTGTTCACAGAGGTAAAAAAATGAAATTCTGATGCAGAAACAAATTAAAATCAAAATAATAATAAAATAGATATTCGCATGAAAATCGGTTAAGTTTTGAAAAAGTGTGAGTAAGTTCTTGAAGAAGTCTAAATTCAAATGAACTACTCTGGGCAAACTCAAAAGGATTGTTGATTTTTCATGAAAAACGCTTCTGTGAAAATCAAGTTGTCGTTTTTTCGATGAATTTTTACATTAGTAATTGAAACCCACTTTTTAAACTGCCACTACCTATTAGACCCCTTGTAATTCTTAAGTACCGGGTCTAAAAACAGCTTTTAGCGGCCAACAGGCATCTGAAGGTGGAGAAGGAGAAGGGGGAAGAGGAGCAACACATCCCGCACTCCTATTTCTACCCACTCCATTCCATTCCATTCAACCCAATCCAATCCAATTCATGCCCCGGCTTGGAGTTGTGTGCCGTAAGGGAAGATGTGTGTGTGTGTGCCCCATGCGACGTGCTGTGCAGAACATTTCCGGTTTGCGGTAGGATGACAGAGAGGGTGAAACGGGGAGAGGGTGAGGGGGAAGGACAACGACTGGGGGCAAAGTGCCGTCGGCTTTGTTTGCATGCCTCTGGACTAGAAATATCGTAGCCATGGTTATATATATTTTTCTAAAATTTATATTGCTTTATTTGGACAGAGAGAAAAAGAGTGATAGAGACAGAGACAGAGAGAGAAAGAGAGAGGGAGAGAAAAGGAGAAAGAAAGAGCGAGTCGTTGGCGGCTGCTGTTGACATTTGCGCCACGTTTTGCATTTTGAAAATGCTCCGTTTTCAGCGCATTTCGTGTGCGGAAACGGAAATGTGCTGCTAGCTGCTGACGCACACTTGAACGAACGTGCAACTTCTATGGCAACCCTACCCTCCACCCATCCACCCATCTACCCATCCCGCTCATACACAGACACACAGACACCCTTTAATGCATTGACAGTTGTCAAATGCCGAATGCCGTTTGGCTTTCTTCTGATTTCGGTGAGATATTCGTATTTTAATGTGCTGCCAGCTGCATATCCTTATCCTTATCCTTACTCATATCCTTGAGCTGCAAGCTATTCATTGAATTGGCATATTTGACACTGCAACCCGATCGAAATTCGCGACTCGACAGCTCCTCATTGTCATGCGGCGTCGACTTGCTGCAAATTTGGCTGTGGCATGTGCCTGGCATATCAACTCGCAACCTGTTAATGGGCATCTCAGGAATTCTGCAAATGGCAGAAAATTGCTTAGCAAACAGTCAAGTTTCCTTGAATATTTTTTAAGCTCTTTTACTCCTTTCACTACACAAAATAAGGTTCTCTTTTGTGTGCTTAAATTTTTCTTAATATTATAAAAATATGCAATCATTGGAAATTTAAAATATCACACTCTTAGGAGCAGGGTATCCTTTCGAAACAAATATCGATTTCAGTTACGATTTCGGTTATGTTCGCATTTAGGTTTTAGGTTATCGGTTACGCAACATTTTTATATATCGGTAACGTAACGGATACCGGTTTATTTTTGTATTTCGGCTTCAAATTACCGGTTAGATTTTGATTTACAAAACAATTTTAAAAAATACTATAGATAAAGATATCAATTATTGTAAAATATCTATATATGAGAAATGTCGACTCTTTGGACTTTCAGCAATCACAACTATAATAAAACTCACCCGATTTCCATGAGAAATGTCTTATTTTTCATAATATTAGCCCTACTTTTAGTTTGCATTTAAATTTTTTGATTCTGAGACAAAAATTTTTTTTCTCGAAAATTGTCGATTTTTACATAGTTACCCCTTTACATTTCTCGAAATTTTTCAAAAATTTAAAATCCCTAATTTAGTCATTTAATCGGTTGCAGGTGATAAAATTAGGGTAAAAAAGTACTTTTGAACAAATTTCCACTTTATTTCATTAAAATCTGAGCCAAAATGTCAAAATTTCGGCCTACAAAGATCCTTGATTTTTACTACACGGTATTATACTTATACTTTGAACTATCATAGCTTTCCTGAAAATATAGATAGTAAATACTTGAAAAGTTGATTTAACAATAGTTAAATTCTTTTTAGCACACCAGCTGCTTGGTCGATCACAGTGGGATTGCAACTTAACAACATAAATTATCCGTATATGATAAATGTTGACTCCTTGGACTTTCAAGGAGCACAACTTTATTAAATCTCTTCTGATTTCTACGAGGAAAGTCTTATTTTTCATAATACTAACCCTGCTTCAACTTTGCATTTAAATTTTTTAATTCTGAAACCAAAAATTTTTATCGAAAGTTTGTCAATTTTTGCATAGTTACCCCTTTACATTTTTCGAACATTTTCAAAAATTTAAAATCTAAAATTTATTATTTTTATCGACTCCAGGTCATAAGATTAGGGTAAAAAAGTACTATTGGACTGAATTTCGATTTGTTCCTTTAAGATTTAAGCTAAAATCTGCAAAATTTTAGCTCAAACTTGCTGATATAAGGTCTTTTTATTCTATAATCTGGGACATGGTTCATTTGTGGGCGTCCTTGTGGCTAGCCTTGAGACTCGTCCGAATGCCGCCACAGGACATTTGATGCTCACGCATGTCGCTTTCCTCTTGAAGTCTCAATCCAAATGCTGAACTTGCACAAATCTTTATTGCTTTTCAACTAAAGCTTTTCCGCTTTGTTTTCATCCTAACAATGTTTCCAATTTTTTTGTTGACCTGCTCAACTTGGTCAAGTGTTTGGGACAGCAAAAGGATATCGACTACATTTCGAATGGAGAGCACACACTTATCAGCTCTTATCATTCTGCTTGATTTCCAGTCTTAGCTGTTTTTCCTTTTCACATTTTCACATTTCATTTGAGCGCAGGACTTTTAATTAGAGCACAAAATCCGAACATGACTTAAACTTTCATTTTACGAGTAGTTTCGTTGTGAGCTGAGCTGAATCAACTTAGAAGATTGTTTTCTTTTATTTGTTGGCTTTTTATTTTTTATTTTTCAATAGAACTCTACTTGTACTTTTCTTTTCATTTCTTAAAAACTTGTTTATTTGTATCTGCAAACAATTAAGTTGCCTGCCTTCTGTTTGTTGCCGTAGCCGTTGCTTTGTTCAGTCAACGTTTTCTGTCCTTACGAGCCAAAAGTTCACAAAACTTGAGAGAACTCGTAAGAAAAGCTACAGTCGAGCGAACTCGACTGTGGGAACCCTGTAATTAATCTGTAATATGTAAGAAAGCCACTTGAAAACGAATGTACATATATTAAAAATAAATATTTAATTAAGTATAGTATTATTAAGCCAATGATTTGGATATACAGGAATCCAATTAGCAAATCTGCTGAATCCAGCTCAGTTAGTCTCTGAGATCTACATAGGTGTTTGTAGAGATGGACAGTACAGGGTCTAAAAATAAGAGAAGCAGAATGAAAAGCAGCAAAAAAAAGGAAAATATAAACAAGCGACCAGGAAACATAGACAAACAGCACTTGCTTGTGCTTGTACCAATGCGATAAGAAAGTTTTTCAATAAATTTGGGGAACAGCAAGTTACTCAAAAGTTGCCGTCTTCGGCTACAGCTACAGCTACAGTTACCGTTAAGCTGATAAGCTGGCGCCAGTTTGTCCATCCTTATATATATATGTATGTATATTCCCCAACTATATCCAATGCTAATGAGGATTGCCTGTTGAAGGACATTCGATGCTTGTGCTTGTTTGCTGACGCCGCATTAGTTCAGATTTTGAGTTTTCAATGGATTTCCAATGTTCGAGCGGGGAGAGAGAGAGAGTGAGTGGAAAGAGAGAGTGAAGAGAGGGTAGAGAGGGAAAGAAACTGCCAGCTAGCGAAATGGTTAGCAATAAATAATAGAGCAAACTGCTTAAAGCTGCCTGAGCTGCATACGAAATGAGATGGCGCCGTCTGCCGCCAGTGGCTAATACGTTTAAGATGAGACGACAACATGTGCAACGTTTGCCGACATCCACATCCACATCGCCATCGCCATCGATGTCGCCTGACCCGGGCATAAATCTTGTGGCACTCGAGCGCCATTGCATTTGCTCCACGTTGAACATTAAGCGCACGTCTCCAGTTGAATGGCCGTTTGGACAGCTGGCCAACTGGCCAAATAGCTGGCTGACTGCCTGATTCTGTTGCCTGCTGCTTCTTCTTCATCTGCTACTGACAGTGTTTAAGCTGGTTGCCATGGATGCCAACAACAATCTGCAGGAGTAAGAGCAGCAAGAGAAGCAGTATGCAGAGTAGCAAGAGGAGCAATGTGAGAGTACGAGGAACAGCAAGAAGGGAGCAGCAAGGAAGTCAACGGGGAGCAGCTGGCGGGGCGACAGGAGGAGAAACAGCGCCAAGAGGACACCAGGAAGAGGTGGAGCAACAGTGCCTCTTGCAATTGAAGCGCCATTGAACAGGCGACAAAAAGGTCGATCATTGAGCAATTTGCACAGCTAATGCCCCTGCTAAGGACGACGAATCCTTTTTTGCCATTGAGCCTTAAAAAACACTGCCAGTGTCGTTATTACTAAACAAACGATAAAGTTGCTTTATTAGTCGTTATACATAAATCGTTATATATTTTTATTTTTTGTTTCATTAAATTGAAAATCAACCTTAAAAAATGAAAGCTTTGTGCTTTGCAGCAGGATGAATAGTCATATATAAATTTCCTTTCTCCCTGTGTAAATTTTGCATCTCTTTTGTCTCAAATTTTATTGTTATATACATAAATTGAATTGTTTATTTAAAATAATTTGATTTCAATTATAAATCAGTGGTGCCCAAATTGTGGATTTTACTTGTGCACCGTTCAGTGTTCCATCTTTGTCGGCTTACTATCCAAATCTTTGAAATGCCATCCATTTCGTGCAATTGTCGCTTGTGGCTGCATTGACTGTTCAGGGTTAAAGTGATCAAAAGGGGTCATGGGGTTACTGTCTGCCAGAGGCCACAGCATTTGTCCATCCATTCGAATGGCGCTTATCGTTTCCGCGTCCCATCGCTCTTAACCTTCTCATCGATATGTGGGGCCGTTCGAACGCATCGCCTGTCGAGTTGGTAAAGCGTGCTTCTAGCCATAACAACAACAACGTCAACTTCAGACTGCAACGTGGCTATGATTGAGATTTCGAGTTATTTGCGGCAATCTCAGTCATAAAGCTGGACACGTGTTTGGTCACTCACAGAACAAACGAGTTACAGACATGCCACACATTCTCCCATATTTTCTCCTTCCTTTCACACAATTTCACTCTTTCAATCTATTCTTTTCAGAGCCTTGGCTTTCCATTGACTGGGCTGACGGTTATCAACCGCACAGCCGCTGAGCTGCTCTATCTGAAGGGGGATCCCTGTCCCGCCGATAAGTCTATGAACCTGTCCACACGGATTCACTTCAGTTGCAATATGCGTGCAGGACGAGTAAGTTCAGAGGGGGAAGAGGTGACGGGGGGTATTCAGATGGCACAACGCATGTTGAACCTTTGATTATTTCATTGTTGTAGGGTCAACCTGTGCTGACTTCCATTGATGACTGCAACTACCACTTCGACTGGGACACGAGCGTCATTTGCCCGCCACATGAATGCAGCTTCAGCGAGGATACATGCGAGATTGTCCAGGACGAGGCTGGCATGCGGTTCAACTTTAAGAATGCCTCCTTTGCCACTGACGGCAAAATTGAGGTGAGTTTGACAACTTCAATTCACTGCTGTCTACGAGTATTTACTCTCAAAAAAAATACTACTTCAGCAAATCGCCATTAAATTCAAATTGCCCTTAAAATTAAAAACGCTTTTTAATATGGAGAAAAAAGAATTATTATTATTTTATAGAAACTCAGTAAATTTCAAGCTTATTTTTATTGTTATTTTTTTTACTGTGTTGATCATTATCGTTTCTTTCCTTTTTCTTCCATAGATCGAGCACAAGAAGCAGAAGTTGCAGCTCAACGTTTGTGGAACGCATCGCAAGGCAATGACGGATTATTCGCAGAATCTGGTCAATCTGTTCTTCACACACGATTTGCCCGGTTGCGGCAAGGAGGGTGAGTTCCGATGGCAAAATTAAGACACTAATTCGATTTTCAAATTCGTCCACTTTTCGACTAACATAAGGAGTTGTTGCTTGACGCTTGTCGGTTCCGTTTCCGTTTCCGATTCCGCAACCGTTTCCGCTTGCACTTCCGCTGGCGCAACACGCGCATTTCCGGCCGCCATTTTTTTGCCGTCCACTTTCTTTTTGGTGATACTTTGGCTTTTTGAGCTGCTCTCGCGGAAATTGACAAAATCGCATTAGAATTGGCGCACAGCCCAATGCACTTCCTTTTCGCATATCTGTCAGACCTGCCACCACATCACTCCGCAACTCCAACACAATCGCCCTCCATTAGGCTCAGCTTCCAATACTCAGCAAAGTAAACCTCTTGACAATGTTTCTATACCCTGTGGAAGTGGCATATTGAGTTTAACTGACTGTCTGTAGGAACAAATAGATTTTAAAAACCGTAAGAGCTAGAAGTACTAAATTTGGTATGTTGGCATTTTATATGTTCAGACGGACTACGATTACATAAAATAGTGTGTATGGTGTAAGGTGAGTATTAGGGTATCTCGTAGTCGACTACATATTTTTTTTTTACTTTTTTTCGTCGCCTGCTCTTGGGCGCCAGTGCAGCAACTGCGACATTTTTCGCGCTGCGCTTGTCGCCATTTTCTCGTTTTTTCTCCTGTTTTTTCAAGTTTCCTTCATGTTTTTTTTGCTCTTATCTAAAAGCCCTTTGTGTCGGCTCGTCGACTAAAACGAAAAATACTTGAAATTATCAAAATAGACGGTGAGAAAAAAGTGCAGAAAAAAAGACAGAAAATAATAAATAAAATTGCCGACGAGATAATGCGGTAAAATAATCTTGCTGCAAATTTGAGGGACGTTTTTTTTGTGTGACAATTTTTAAATTTTTTATGCAACTTCGGCTGCTGTTGCTGCTGCATTCGAGCCATGAATATTTAAAGGCCCACACACAAAACAAGCAAAAAAGTTCAGTCCAGGCTTCTATCGGATGGCAATGAATTTTATTGGTACTAAAAAAAAAGTTAGCTATAAAATGGAACTTTTTGTTTAGCCTCGTATGTTATCTGGCCAATAAAAGTGACAATTTAATTATGACAATATTCCATCCTCGCACTTCTTTGCCACATGACAATGTGAGAGTATTATAAAACTCAGTTTCGGGCTATTTTGGGTCTACTGTGTGTGGTTGACAATCTGTAAGCGATCAGACAATTCTAATGTGCTCACTGACATGCCAAATGCAAACTGGATGAGTTTCGGAGAAGTTGGGAGTTGTGGCCATAGCCTAAAGTTCTGTTGTTGAAATACAACACACACACACACACACACAGCTGTCATGCTGCGCATTTGAACGACAAGACCAGCAAAAACATCAGCCACAAAAGGCTAAAAGCGCCCCCTTTTCCCCCCTGTTCCTTTGGTATTTATATCATGCGGCTTTTGTTGTCGTCTCCAGTGATAATTATTTTTAGCTTTTATGTAATAACTTTGCAGCATAGCCCCATTTCTGTCGCCCATAGTTCTTGTGTCCTAGACAAGCTATGATAAGGATTCATTTAAGCTTTGTTTTAATTGTTGTTGTTGTTGTTGTTGCTGTGCTTGCTTCTCGGTCAATTAAAATAAAATGCCGCTTTGCTCTAGTGGAGCTTCTCTCTTTTTGGCTTTCATCAGTTTTTATTGGGGTCAAGTTTATATTGTAGTATGTGTGTGTCTGTGACTTTATCTCTGCTAATTAAACCTTTCATTTTTGGTATATTGCTAACCACAGAATCTGTTACATTTTCTTCCAATTGCAGGCAAAATGAATGTACAGATGCGTTTGATTTGCAGCAACATCAACGAAAAGTCCACCACCATCACCGAGGTAAGTAAAAAGTTGGCTAACAAACTAAATATAATCCCCTAGAAACTCTTTGGCTCTTTGATTTCTCAATGATTATAATTGCTTTCATATATTGGTTATATTCATTCCTCATGCGGATTTTCGAATATTTGTGTAAGAATACAAAGCCAAAGAAACTAAGGCAAACTATTAAAGCTAACCAAAAAATAATTGAAAAAAGGAATCAGAAACTTGGAATATCAAATAAGAAAATCAATTGGAGTATAATAATTTGAAAGAAATAAATACAAAATTTAGTTACTTTATATTAGAAAATGTATACATACTTTTTGCATTTCCAATTTTTGGAATTATATTTTTTTTAAATCTGGATTCTTTCCTTTTGATCTTTGGTATTCCTTAAGTTTGTTTACTATTTTTTTTTTAGAGAATCGATTATAATATCTGATTATTTTAAAAATTGGTCAGAATATGATGAATGCCTTACTTGAGATATAGAAAAAAGTGAGGTCAGAGTAACAAAATATTCTTAAGCTAATAAATTCAGTACTCGAATTGAAAGAGGGCTATAAGAGGCTTTGTTGGACATTTTACCGCAGAGCCTCTGAACTTCGGGTACTGGAATGCTTTAAAGAGAATTCAAAATCATGTTCCCCAAGTATGCTCACGAATTTACAAAGAAAAAAGAAAGCAGAGATTAAAAGTTATTTATTCTTTTTATTCAATTAAACAACAAGTTAATGCACTTTTTTAGTTTGAAAAAATGAAATAATTTGTATTTTAAAAACAGAAAATCGTTGAAATTTCATTTGGTAATCAAAGACATAAATAACTTTGTTTCCTGAGAATGTTTTATAAATGTGGATGGGGTCGGTTAGGGGTCGTGCAAGGGTCGTGTTAGGGTCGTCGGAAAAGAATTGTAGCATACATTTGTGCGCTCAGGGAAAAGCGCATTAAATTGACACACTTAGGAGACTGGAAGACGCAGTAAGGCGACAAGCCTGAAGTGGATTTAACATACATTCTTTGCATGTGTGTGTAGTCCAAGGAGTTTCTTTAGTAAAGTGGTCTTACGTGGGAAGAGGGGGAGGCGGGGGTGAAATGCGGGTCTGTTTCAAAGTGAAAATGTGTAAGAAATATGCAGAAAAAGGCCGCACAAAACAATGTGGTGGCAGGTGTCCTTTGTTATGCTTACCACTTGGCAAATCCGCTTTGCCAGCCATTTGTTGTTGTTGTTGTCGCTGTTGTTGTCGCTGTTGCTCTTGTCATTGTTGTTGTTGTTGTTGTTGTTGCTGCTGTGTTGCGACTGCTTTTCTGCCTTTCAGCAAAAATGTTGCCTACCAACCTGTGCGGCTTTTGGTTTTGCCACCCCATTTCTTTCTCTACTTGTTCCCTTTATTTTCGTTTTTGTTCTTGTTGTATTCCTTGGTGGTGTCTGTTGCTTTTACATAGTTGTAGTCCTTGCTTTTAGCCGGCGGGCTTGCTATTGTTTTGGACAAGCCTTTGTTGTCTTAACAATCGCTGCTAAAAATGCACGTGCCCGACTTGTTACAGCGAAAACATGCTGTTGTCCCTTCTTTAGGTCTTCTTGGCCTTTGCTCCCCCAGTCTTTTCCTTAGATCATAGATAACCCAGCGCATTTTAGCGCTTCTTCTTCTCTCAGCTGTCGCTTCCTTGTTTTTTACTTTTGTAATTTATTTATGTTGCCCTTTTCTTTAATCATCATCATCATCAGAGGCAGCTGCTTTGCTTTGGCTTTTTTCTGGTTTATCAGTCACTTGCATTTCAATGCAGTCGCTGCTCTGATTATAATTCTAATTAGAGCAGTATTAATCAGCAGTTAGTTAATTCCCTTTGCTCATCAACTTTCCCTAGTAACTTGAAATTAGATTTGCTGAATCAATAATGATAGCTGAACTTTTCTTTGAGCATGTCTTTGAGCTACATTTTCTCGCATCTGTTTATGGAAATGAATTCAATTATAAATTTCGTGGGTATTCTCGCGCAAAACCAATCTCTTAATTGATTTTGCTTTGTATTCGCATTATGCAACAATGCATTTGTTACCTACATACATATATATGATGGGAAACCGCATGTTCCAGCAAAATTGTCAATTTGCAGCACTTTGTAATTAGTGGTTTGTTCAACGCAGGCAACTTTATTAGCCTGGTCCGAAGCTTGCCAAAAATGTAGCAATTAGTGCCTGAGGTTTAACAAAACACACCTATGTATATCCATGTCCACATCCACACAGCTACAGACCAATACCCATACTCATAAACACACACACATACATACACACATATAAACACATAACCGTCGTAGTCCATTACGCACAAATTGCCAAAGGCGACGCCATCAGCCATTGAAAATATTTGCCTGTCCATTTTGTAGGTAGGCTCTCTCAGTTGTTTTTATAACCTGCACTCAGTAAATACGTGAAATGGGGTATAATATAGTTGTGACTTGGTATGCAACAGATAATGCAATTCAAATGGTATTAATATAGTTTTCTGTTAATCTTAAAGACTGAAAAATATTTCAATTTTGTTGGGTTAGTTTTAAAGTCAAGTGATTTTTCAACTGCTCTATTAAGTTGTCAATATAGTGTATATAATATTTTAAAATAATCACCAGATTTTTTTTTTATTTGATTCTATTTGAATTTTAGTTTAATTTAAGAAAAATTTAAAATTACATTGCTTTTATGCTTTGTTTAATGGATTGTGCAACAGTTTAGAGTTAACAGGATATCTGCCAGTTGATTGTGATTAACTATAACATTCTTAATTGCAGTTTTTCTGTAGCTGTTGTTATTGTTATTGTTGCTGTTGGCGTCCTGTTTGCGCTGGTTAAACAGCCAGGCGACTGTGACTGCGACTGCGATAGGGATGACGATGGCGACGTTCTACACTCGGTTTAGTTGTATTTGCTAGTAGTTAGTAGAGCTGGTTGCAACACTCGCACTCGCATGTGGCACAAACCAATTGACCCAAATTTAAACCAGTTCACAAATAGCTGCAAGCTGCTTTTAGCCAGTGAACGTTGTCGAATGGGGCTTGTGAGCCAGGCGGGGTCAGGGAGTGGAAATGGAAAGGGTAATAGGATGGGGCAGGGCATTTTGGGGCAACTGGACAGTTACAGGCTAACAGCCACCAGCTACCAACTAACAGATGTTGCAGTTGCGGAGTGTTTGTCTGATTGCCGTTAATTGCATTGCATTGCATTACACACTTCATCATCTAGGTGTTATTAATTCAATTTCTTCTTTGTCAAGCATACGTAATGACATTTGTGCTCACGAGGGTCTCTTCTGTCTTTCTGACTGTCTGACTGTCTGACTGTCTGTCTGTCCGTCTGTCCATTGGCTGTTTGATATACATTTCATGCTCAATTAACTAGAATATGCAACAAGTTGCAAGTTATACACGTTGCCTGCCAATTGAGGCGTGTTGAGTTGGACAATTATAAAATATACGTTGTGTACAAGTTTTGGATGGAGTGAATGCCATTTCAGATAAGCTGCAAAGTATAATTAAAAGGTCTGTTTAGCTTAGCTGAAACATGAAATTAATTAAGCAAGTAGTTAACAATTTAACTTGGTTAGGTTTGGACTTAGGAAGAACAGTTAAACATGAAATTATTTAATTAAAATCTACAACGTAGTTCAATAATTCTTTGTTAAGCCACAATTAAGTTTGGAGTTGTAATTCGAATAATTAAATGCTATAAATTATCTTAAATTTGCTCCTTAAATAAGTAGGAATTCTTTGAATAGTTAACAAGATAATCTATACTAAGTATCGTCACTAGCGTCAACTGTGAGAATTGCTTTGACCACACATGGTCTTAACTTCTAAACAATTTGGCGATAAACAACTGCAACACACACACACACATGCACACATGCACTGGCGACAGTTTTGTAGTTTTGTTGTGTTTAGTTATTCCGCTTTTTGATGTTGTTTTTTCTTTCTTTTTTTGGGGGCAGCTGTTGGCAGGATTTGGTAACAAAGGGAAACCGGCAGCGACGCTGTCGGAAAATTAGCGATTCAATGAAATGGGATTTTAAATGGCTGCAAACTTTTTAATGCGTCTACCGCTGTCCTGTGTGTCTGCCGTCTGCCGTCTGCCGTCCGCCGTCCGCCGTCGGCAGTCCACGGTGTCCTCGACATGTTTTAGTTTGTGTCTGGGGCGGCGCCACGGTCGGGTGCACGACCCGGGACGTCGACAAAGTTGGGCAACGCGAGTTTTTGCCACTTGCAGTTGCCAGTTGCCGGTTGCCAGTTGCCAGTTGCAGCCGCGGCAAAAAGTTTTTAAATTATGCGCACATTTGCAGCGCCTCGTTTCCCTTTGCCCTGCCGCCCGTGTCTCTCTTGCCGGAAATGGTCTTTGGCCGAAAGTGTTACACGCAGCGTGCAGCCGGACGGAAGACGTGCAATGGCCCTGAAGAGGGGGCGGGGGCGTTGTTACGAGTTGCAAGTTGCAAGCAGTTGTTGCACCACAGTTTGCCGCCCTTTTGTAAATGCCGTTGGGCACAACACACAGCACACAGCACGAGAAACTGGCTTTTACTTGGGAATTTATGTATTTTTCCAATATCAATTTATTTATTTATTTTCTTTTGCACTTAATGAAGAAACTTTCTAATTACTAAATTGTGGTCTTGCTTTTCCCCTTCCTTTTGCCTTTTGCTTTTTGCAGGACACGCAATGCAGTTTGCTTTATGTGCAACGCACGCCGAGCATCTGTCAGTTTCTGGGTCTGAGTGTGCCCCAAGATGATGGAAGCAGCAGCACCTCCACCCCAGCAACATCGACTAGCACCAGCACCACCACCACTACCACCAGTATAACGCCAACGGGTAAGCCAACAGAAGCAGCCACAACTGCAGCATCTCTACCAGCTTCAGTACCGGCAGCTGTTCCCAGCCCAACGGCCTCCGTGGGCAGTAAGTCCAGCTAGCCAAAGTGATCAAAAGTCCCTTTTTGTTTAATCTATCATCTTTCATTTGCCGTCATTTTACAGCCATCATGGGAATTATTCTGTCGGTGACATTCTTTGTTGCATGCCTGGGAATGTTCGCCTTTTCGCCGGCTCGAAGGCAACGCGTGCGACGCCTCTTCCGACGCAGCAGCTCGGCGGTTCGCTATTCCAGGGTAATCCGTTAACGTCCCCAATATGCAAGGCTGCAATACTCCAAGTTTGATACAAATATTGGTTCAATTATTCTTCGTTTTATCTTTTATTGAAATTTTTAAATTTGATTTTATTATTTTCAACGCTTATTTTGTAAAAAAAGAGTCACCTCAATGTTTGTGACTTTGTTATTATTTTATAATTGAACTTGAAATATAATCATATATTGTAAAGATGTACATATGCATGAATGTACACTTAAAATATTATATTAAGATATTTTTATTAACATACATTCATTCATATGTCACACGATCACAATTAAGTGATTTTATTATTTTGTAGCAAAATGGAGATGAAATAAAATTATATAATGTCAATATGTACATATGCTTGAACGAACAAATATATGTACATATGTATAAGCTCATTTCCTCAACTGAGCTGTATTCCGTTTGCAGCCTTTATGTTCACAAAATGTTATCAATCACTTTATACTAATCGGATATTGGACATTGCAGGTGCAGTCGAACGAGGAGGCCAATCTACTGCTAGAGCCGAATGGCGAGTTTACTGAGAGTGACGATGATATGCTGCTCTAGAAGAAAGGGTCAGAAAACATTCTCGATCCCAGGCTGTGGCCGGCAGTGGTGCGTACTGATTGCTATTCAAAAGTTAACCAAGATACGTTAAGGAAACTACATAAAGACATGATTAATCCAAAAGTTTAGAACGTTCAACACCAAAGACAAAAAAACGCAACTGATTGTGAGCTAAAAACCTAATAAGTAGTAAAAAAGTAACGAAAATGTTTGAGGGAAATAATAATTATATTATATAACTTACTTATGTACAATACGTCTATATGACAACAACGACAACTTACAAACCCAGTTAATGGAATTATAAATGTATATGCCTAAACATTACTATATATATATATATATATATATATATATATATATATTATATATTTTATATACCTGCACTTCATATGTAAAGGCAAACCCCCTACCCAAAAATTATAGCTGCATATACTTATATGAACAGATGTAGTTAAAACCAAAGAATTGCATAAGACAATTGCTTTTTGAACTCCAAAAGTATTTTTCCCAAATATCTTAAGAAAATGCTTGGGTCTCTTTTTAAAAATTAACTGCAGGATTAGGTCTCTATTTTACTATATACCTCAGAATAGATATCTGCGGTTTAATAATTGTATTTTATTCAAATTCGTTTATGTTTCGTGCTTGTTTGCAACTATTGTTTGTGTATTATTTTTGTGTGATATGAGACTGGGCAATATGTACTTAATTTTATTGTTTTCTTTTTAGCAAAATTATTTTTTAGTTTCTTAAGCCGTTTGTATAAACTATCCAATTTTAATAACTACAGAACTAAATGTACACCTATATATATGTATAAAGATTTTGAAAAATAAAAACAAAATACAAAAATAAATGTCTTTTATTTACTTTTCTACGAGGTAAATTACCAGGCGAAAAGAATTAACAGCAAGCGAATATTCGACCAAATGTTAATATTAAATTGTTTAGCTTCAACCTATTTTAAATAATCAAACAAGTAAGATTCTGTCAATAGTAAAATTGGTTGAGAAAGCTCAAACAATAAAAAAGTATTGAAAATTATTGACTTTTTGGACTTTCAAAGAGCACAACTATAATAAAACTCACCCGATTTCCATGAGGAATGTCTTATTTTTCATAATATTAGCCCTACTTTTAGTTTGCATTTAAATTTTTTGATTCTGAGACAAAAACTTTTTTTTCGAAAATTGTCGATTTTTACAGTGTTACCCCTTTACCCCTTTACAAAATTTTCAAAAATTTTAAATCTTAAATTTATTCTTTTAATCGATTCCAGGTGATAAAATTAGGCTAAAAAAGTGGTTTTGAGCAAATTTCCACTTTATTTCTTTAAAATCTGAGCCAAAATGTCAAAATTTCGGCCTACAAAGTTTCTGGATTTTTAGTACACGATATTATACTTATACTTTAAACTATCATAGCTTAACTGAAAATATAGAAAATAGAAACTTGAAATGTTGATTTAACAATCGTTAAATTCATTTTAGCACACCAGTTGCTTGGTCGATCACAGTGGGATTACAAATTAAGAAATTAAATTATCTATGTATGAGAAATGATGACTCCTTGGACTTTCAACAAGCACAACTTTATTAACGCTCACCCGATTTCGATGAGGAATGTCTTATTTTTCATAATACTAACCGTACTTTTAGTTTGCATTTAAATTTTTTGATTCTGAGACAAAAACTTTTTTTTTGGAAACTGTCGATTTTTACAGTGTTACCCCTTTACATTTTCGAGAATTTTCAAAAATTTAAAATTTAAAATTGATGCTTTTTATTGACTCCAGGTGATAAAATTAGGCTAAAAAAGTGGTTTTGAGCAAATTTCCACTTTTCTTCTTTAAAATCTAAGCTAAACACTGCAAAATTGTCTCCGTACATAGTACATGGTACTCTTATGATTTGAATAGATTTGACAAATCTTGATGGATTTTCAAAAGGAATGCCCCTGCTCGCTTCACTCGCCTACCGCCGTGGAAATTTGCGGCTACAGTAGAGTGTGCTCGGTTGAGTTTGGTTGAGTTATCTCTAAAAAAAACAATAAATTTCGTACTATATCTTAAAATTCGTTCCTATGGTAGCTATTTGATATATGACATGATGATATAATTCAACCAAACTTGCATAATACCATCCCAGATGCGTATTTTGTTATTTTGGTTGAGATATCTCAAACAACAAAAAAGTTTTTGATACTAAAGCATACCATAACGATCGACTGATCGTTCCAATGGCAGCTATATGATATAGTGATCAGATTTTAACCAAGTTTGCTCCTCGTAAAATGTAAATAAAAACAAGTACTCTTTTAAATTTTAAAATATATTTTATTCATTGTATTTGTATACTTCACATACACAATTACATTCAATAATTGTATGTATTAGTAAATGAGTGTGTCTGCATAAATTTGTAGGTACCTTAGGTATTACTTTTCAGAGACATATATATGACATAGCTACTTATACGATATTTTAATGCTAATTACATAAGTATATGCTGCTTGATGTATTTTTGTAGATTATTGAAATATGAAATGATGTAATTTATGCATAAAGTTGATATAGTGATGTAATATGTAGTAAATATGCCGTGTATGAAGTGCATACATCTGATAATATCGTCGTTATAAATTTGTCTTTAAATATATATTCTTTTTGAATAAGTTTTGGAAATATATAATGTCTCCATTTGCTCTATGTACAGGGGTATTTTTTGTATGAGTGGTGGTTTGCTTAAATGATTTATTTCTTATAAATTTTTAAATTTTAAATTTCTTTTTGCTTTTTCTTTTTAATTACATTCAGTACACGGCACAGTTTATATGCTACTATTTGGATACGTCATATGTATGTATATTGCATGTGCATTACTCAATAGCTTATAACAATAATAGATTGTACAAAATAAAGCTCAATTTGTTCAAAATTTAAGTAAAACTTGAGATTCGTGCATGAAAACAAAAAATATTTTTCTTCAAAATTAATAAAAGTAATTCAATTGTGATATTTCTTTAAGCTTCGCGTGCGGTGATCTAAATATAAAATAATTACAATTATCGCATGGATACTAGGTAGAATAAATGTACAAATAATTACGAGGCTTATAGTTATCTTACATACAGTATAAGTAAATAACACTAAACAGAATGATAAGCTCTTAAATACGAGTAGCTTAAATTCTTGCAATTTTGCTTGTTGCTTTCTTTCTATTCAATTGTAATATGTTTTTCGATTTCGTTTTAAATTTTTTTTATGTCAACAAAGGCCACATGAAATATTGAAAATTGAAAAATTTTCACCAATTTAGTGCATGAGATTTATCAGCAGAAATTGCCGAATGCATTTCTAGTTAAAACTATTCTATAGAATGTAGCTAGACGCGGTTACATTCACACACTCACATACACACATTCACACACACATACACACATTCATACTGATACATAGAAATGAATATGATGAAATGCAAGTTGAGTAGTTTTTCTTTTTTTTTTGATACAAAAATTTTGCCTAGGCTTTATACATTCAGCTGGAATTGGAATTGGTCATAGCGCGAGTGGATAAAGAGAGAGATGGATGCCTACTCAATGAAACAAGAGCTCCTCGTCGGGCTCCAGCTCCAATTTATGCCAGTTCTATACGTCACTTTGTTTGGCATTCGTATTGATGATAAAGGCGCCATTGATGTGTCCATTGCCATGATGATGATGGGCCTTGCCATTGGGCGCATATAGATTCGATAGGCCGTTGGTGCCATTGCCAATCATGATGGCCGTGTGCGGTGTGCTGCCATTTAATTTGGCCACCAACGGATTCTTGGTGGTTTCGGCGGGCGGTGTGGTCAGTGCGGGTGACGCCGGCGTTGGCTTGATTAATTCCAGCTTGTCATCCGGATAACGTTTCAGCAACCGTTTGATCAAATTACTCGAGCTTCGGGTGGGACCACGATGCGGCATGGCATAGATTAGTCTGTCCCAGAACCATGGATCACCCCACTCGATATAGGTGTTCATCGTGAGGTACGCCTTCAGCTCATCGTCCAGCATCTTGTGGTCACCAATGTCCGAGTAGATGATGACAATGACACGCGAGACGCCATCGTTCAATGCCGCCCTGTGGGCTGCCCGGAATTCCATGCGCGCCCAGTCGGATTCGATGAAATTCGAGCTGAGCACAATGATGGTTCGCCTTGAGTCCGCAACGGATCTGATAATATTCTCGGGTATGAATCCACCAACTAACCAATCTCTGCCATGCAGACAGAGCTTGAACTTCTTGTTGCCGTGCTCCAGTTTCGGCACCAGATGATTCTCAATGAAGCTCTGATCCTTCTGAGAGTATGAAATGAATGCATCGAATTTGCGATCCTTGTCAATGTCCTCCTGGTTCACCCAGCACATGCACAAGTTGCGCGAAAAGAGCCAGATCTTGATCTCGTCCTGATATTTGTAGTAGACAGCCGCAGTGATGCCAACAAGAAAACCAGTTAACGAGATGATCACGATCATGGCAATGAGCAAACTCGTCGGCTGCGGACATAGATCCGATTTGCTGAGATCCATCAGGCGTGTGGGCATCTCTGCATCAGTGCAATAGATGTCATCTTCATCCAGAACTCGATCCTTCTTCGACTTAGCATATTGTAACAGATCCCTGGCATCGCAATCACAGATCCAAGGATTCTGTGAGAGACGCAGCTGAAACGAGCTGCCATTCAAATAACTAAAATCGGAGGCATTGAGATGCATCAACTGATTGCGTTGCAAGTCCAGATACGTGAGATTCCTGGGCAGCTGGGAGACGTCCAGTTGGGTCAAGTTATTGCCAGCCAGATGGAGACTCGTCACACTCTCATAGCCAGGTGCATTGATATCCGGCAGCTTGAGCAGCGTATTGTTCTCCACATAGAGCTCCAATTTCTCGAGACTCGGCGGCAGACGTGGCAGCTTTGGGATCTTTGTGAAATCACTGTTGGAGCAATTGATGATGAGTGTTAGGTCGAAGGTTCGCACAAAGCATTCACAATTGGAGGGACAACGTCTGTCCACTGGATCCTCCTCCTGGTCAAACTTACAGAGTAGCTCTTGTGGCTTGACCATGTTTATTGGACGACTCTCCAGAGTTTTGGGTGCTTGGCAAATCAATCGATTTGTGTCTATGATCAAATGCCTGGCATAATCCGGCCGGAGATCCCCACGCACAAACTGAAGGAAGCGAATCAGGGTGCAGTCACAAACCAGAGGATTATCGTTGAGATCCACATGAACTGTCTTCACTCCATTCACAAAATTCAATCCCTTCTCCGGCTGCTGGAAACCCGTTTTCTTGTAAAACTGCACGCTGTTAATTTGATTGTGGGTCACATTGACGGTCAGGTCAAATCTGGACACAAAGTCCAGATCGGAGTAGTCCAATCCAGTCAAATTGTTGTAGCTCAGATCGATCTCCACGAGCTCCGGCATCGCATACTTCCAATCACTGAAGATGAGCATCACTGAATTGTTCCTCAAGTTGAGTGTCGTCAGATTCCTCAGCGGACTAAACGGAGATCCTCCCACGTTGATGACATACTCCTGCAGATCGATGCGATTGTTGGCCATGTTCAGCTTACGCAACAAAGGATTCCCGATAAAGGCCTGGCTCTTAATGGTTATCAACTGATTATCGTTAAGTCGCAGAGTCTTCAAGTTGCTCAGTTTGCTAAAAAGTTTGCTGAAAGAGAGAGAAAAAAAGACGAAACTTGTTAAATCTCGAAGCTTGAATGAATGAATTATCAATCTAATCTTTTATTGTATTAATACCATTTAACTTAAAGCTCTTGAAGCTTTAAAGTCACTTAAAGATTTGTTTTGTTCAAGATTAGTAGTTTAAAAAATATTGGAAATGCTTTAGTATTCATTTAAATAAATGAAAATATGTTGAGAAAATTAATTCGGCAATTCCTTCTTAAAGTTTTCCAATTTATTTAAAAAGTGGTTTTTCTTTGCAACTTACGTGGAAATTTCAGTCAACTGATTCTCGGCCAGATTCAAGTTCTCCAGCTTCGTCAAGTGGGTAAAGACGTCGTCGGGCAGACGAGTCAAGCGATTCTTATGCAAATCCAGATTAACAAGATTCACTTGATGATCCAACAGATGGGGAGGCAGTGTGTCAAGCAGATTTTCGTCAAGTGAAATGTTGATCAGTGCAGTTGAGTACTCAATGAGATCGGAGGGGACCTCTTCCAGGTCACAGCGCAGATAGAGATTGCGTAGCTCCGGGAGATTGGCAAAGAGACGCGATGGCAGCATTGGCAACGCCGCTCGATTGTTTTGCAACTTGACCTGCTGCAACTTGAGATTGTGCTGGAATAGACCCTCGGGCAGAGACCGAAAGCTGTTGCCATTCAAATTGATCTCCGTCATGTTGGTGAGCAGGGCGAAGACATCGTGTCGCAGCTGGACAATGCCATTGTTATGCAGATCAATGTCCTTGACGGAGGAGGCACCCTCGAAGTCGTGTTTGCTGAGATTGTGCAACTGATTGCTCCACAGATTCAAATGCATCAGCTTGTGCAGATCGTGGAAGATGCCACGCGGCAGCTGCTTCAGATTGTTGCTGCCCAGCTCGAGGAACTCCAAGTTGCCCATGTCGGCCAACAACTTGGACGGCAGCTCGACCAAATTCGCCGCTCGCATATCCAACCAGTTCAAATGATGCATATCACGGAGTAAATCCTCCGGAATGTAGAACAACTGCCGGGCGGCAAATCGCAGGCGCTGCAGGTTCTGCAAGCGCTCCAAATGCGTCCGCGTCACATTCATGCCCAGATCGTTGCCCTCGAAGATCAGCACCTTGGCATTTATGATGCCCAAATTATCCATTATCCCCGCTATTGGCGTGTGCAGGGGCAGAGGACAACGTCGGATCTGTACCGTCTTAATGCTGCCAATGTTCAACTGAGGCATCTGCTTGAACTCCGACGAATTCGTCACATTGCATTCGATTTGGACCGTCGAGCCGGGTCGAATGGTGATCTTGAATTTGGGATTGAAGCTCTTGCCGGGACAACTGATGTCGTACTCGGAAACCAAGACGGCGCATTCACACGACGACATATTGAGGTCTGTGCAATCGTCCCGCTCAAAGTCCGCCTCTCCCAGCTGCCAGCTGACCACGTGGAGCAGCAACAACAGCAGCACAGACGGCGCTGCCGAGCTGAAACTTCGCATCCTGAAGTCCTTTTTGTCGTCTGGAAATAAAGGAAAAGTTTCGATTTATAATGAATAAAATTTTTGCAATTTTTAGACATAAGTATTTTATTTGGAAGCTAAGAATAATAAAATATTGCTATACATTATTGTAGTTTTACTATTATTGATTCATTTAAATACTGTAGACTCTCACTTAGTAGTTATAAAGTTTTTCTTAAAACTAAAGTTGTTTTTGTAAAATTTAAAACAAACTTTAATGTTCGGTAAGCTCTACTGAAAGTAAATCATAAATTATTTAATATATGTATAATATAATATAATATTTAATCAACATTATTACTATGAGTATTATTATTAAAATTCTCACTTCTTTGCATTATAAATAAAGTACTTAATGCTCCTTATGTTGAACATTAAAAAGCCACTTTCCAACGCATAAAGGAGCAGTCTATTAAGCATACGCCGTGTATGCCGAAAAGAGAGAAATTCAAATTAAACTGTGGCAGCAATGTGATGGACACAATGGTCTTGAAGCGTAAAACGGATATGCAGAAAGAAAAGGCAAATGACATGTGTGGGACAACACGTGGAGAGTCGACAGATGAAGGTACAAATGAAGTGGTCATTTGGTGGGAGGGGGGAGGAAACCAAACCCCCACCCCCACCCAACCACACGCATCCATCGCTGTGTTCCCTTTGGTTCAGTGTGCATCAGAGAGAAAGCAATGTTGCATTACATGTCGGTTGAACACACCTCGAAACTCCCTCAACTCGTAGGGAACTCAGAGAGGAGTTCGCAGGACGAGAGGACGACAGGACAGGATTCCTTCTCCTATGTCGTTTTACCGACGCGTCGACTCTTTGGCAACTCTGTGGCGTAATTACGGTCAGGGAGTGTATAAAATGTTGTAAAATGTTTGGCTATTCTTCCTGTGGGTCGTGTGTGATGGGTTGAGTTGGGTTGTTGGGATTTCGGGTGGTGCAGGTGCACTTTATGGGCTTTGTGCACTTAATGAATTTGTCATGCACTCGAGTGCTGCTTAAAGCTTTAACAGAAATTGAGGCGTCCGTCAAGGACCTTATCCTGCCCGACAATTAAACTGTGCCCATTACAAAGATTTTTGAATGGAATTCAATTAAAAGTTTCGCTTGCTCTTCCACTTGTCACTTGGCATTGTGGGCAGAGGGGGAGGGAGCGACCAAGAAAGAGAGAGAAGTCTTAGCTGCATCTCTTGTGACTCCCATAAATTTGTTGCCTCCTGACAGCTGCTTTCGAATGAAATTTTGATAAGGCAATTTAATTATGCGCGCTGTAATTTGATTTTCAATTTTGGTGACTTTTTGCTTTGAGCCATCATTATCGTCCGCTGGGCCAACAATTTACTTGGCATTTACTTTTAATTAGACTACAACAATAAGGGGCATTTTCAATGCCGCCATTGGCAATCCAAATAATTATACTTATATTGGATTTCCGTTTTTGGATTGCATTAGCAGCGCTTCGCTACCTTTTTGGATAATTGATAAACATTAACGACGCTTGAAGAGAGATCATTAAAGCCATAAGATTATTCCAGCGTAACAGAGTGAGGGGAGCTCAACACAATCAATACGACTTTAAGCTATTTTCGCAGTAGTCTTGCATTTGTTATTTAAATGTATCTTTCAGTTTTGCAATTAAGTTGACGATACTTGCCCGCAAGGCTTATCAACAAATCGAAGTATCAGCTACTTATTTGCTGATTTGCCATGGCAATCGCCAGTAAGTACATTAGCTGCAAGCGTTAACTCGAAATCAGTGTTGAGTGTGTATCTGTGCATTGAGTATACGACCCCATGTACAGTCAATTCGATGCCCAAGCGCCGTGTGCCAAATCCATTTAAATCTCAACACCTGTCTGTCCAACTATGAGAAAGTCTATATGTTTATGCAAGCATCCAACTGAACGTCTCTCCTCTCTCCACTCTTGACTGTTTGTGTAGCCAACTTCAATTTCGCATAAAACTTTAAGCACTTTTCGCCCGTTGGCGGCCAAGTTAACCGTGCAACAACGGTTCTGTGTTGGGATAACATTTCCTTCTGTCTTCCATCTTCTTCAATTCCTCTTTTTCTCTCTCTCTGTCTTTCTGGGCCACAAGGCGCTGTTTTGGCTTTTAAATTTAGCTTGGCTTATCTAAACAGGCTACGCTTGCCACACCAGGCCAGTTCTTCTTATTGTGCTTGCCCTTGTTGTTTTGCAAAAGATTTTAAACATTTATATTCACTTAAGAAAATTACTTTTAGCTTTTATGCTACGCTGGCCGTGTAAATAACCTGTACTGGCCAAGAGGCCGAAAGAGAGAGGGAGAGAGTGAGAGAGAGCTTTGCATTGATATGCTCTAGCGCCTGTTTATGCAATCCAATCTAAGCATCTCTTCTCGTTGACAAGTTTTTCGAAAAATGTCCATTCAATTGGCAGGCGAGTTGAGGCGGCTCAAATGAGATTCAGAAGCAGCAACACAACAATGAGCACAATATTTAATGACCCCTGAGCCAAGCAATTTTCTTTGTGTCTGTGTCAGTGTTGTCGATTTAGACTTTTCGAGGATAGATTTGTATATTTTTAAATGTCTTCAGCCTAAAAAATATTGAACATTTCATATCCGGAAATCTATTGATTTTTTTTGAAAGCAAAGTTTTTATTTTACCCAATTTTAATAATTTGTGATTAATATTAAATAGTAAAAATCAAAACTTTCAAGAACAAATTTATTGGTCCTATTAATATATTTTTCTCCACTCATTGTTGTCAATTCTAGTTGGATTTTTCCCATTTTCTGGCATCACTACTGAAGATCTGACTGTCTCTGTGTTTAAAATTGAAAGCATACTTTCGGGCGGGCAATTAACTCGGAGTGCGATTGCAGATGGCCACAGCCCGACTGGGGAGAGGTGAAGGAACTGAGGGGGGCACCTGCTATCGGCACCTAATTCCAGCCTGACTGGCAATTAAAAATAATTGTTAATTTTGGGCGTCGCTCACACGACTGCAAAATTATAAAATCATATGAACTAAAGCCTATTTTCGCCTGCTTCCATGTTATTCTGCCTCCTTCGGTTGGCTCGCATTTGTCTGCTTTAATTAGACACAGACAAACCCTATATACATATATACATACATACATGCATACGTACATACACACATGTACATATTTCCCCCGCTTCGGGTCGTTAATAAAGGTTAACGAAGTTCTGCCTTCGCGCAGATTTCTCACATATTTTCACTTACACACCTGTGTACTCACACATACACATACACACACACACACACACACACATATAGTATGTCGGTAGAGTGCGCATTTTTGCACTCACGTGCTCTTTTCCGGTATGTAACGGTACTAAATTCATTAGGCACACTAAATTACAACCGCAGCGCATGATGAGACTTTCTGCGGGGGGTAAAGGGTAGAGGTTAGAGGTAGTGGGAGGGGGAGCTACAGGAGCTGTCGTGCCAGTTGACGCCAGAGGTTTCGCCGTGCAGAGACTTTGGATTTTTATTGCTGCCGTTCTACAAAGTGCTTCAATGTACGCCTTTACAGTTATACCACACACACTCTCACACACACATATGCTCATACACACATATACCTATATAAATGTGTGTGTGCCTATTAAATAGTCGCCCGCAGCGTGTCTTGGAAAATTGGCTTTCGCATGCCTGCGGTGCGTTTTATTACTGCAAGTAACACCACCAACAGCAACAACAACAACACCGCCAACAACAACAACAACAATTAAGAACGCTGTCGTCGAGCCCACGACTTTGAGTTACCCGTTATTCTATTTAAATATATATTAATATCATCTATAAATTTTAAGTTCAACCAGAATAAAAACGCTTGTGTTGCTTAAAAACTTAAAACAGACATTGCCATTGCTAGATTTATCCGACTTTGATGACATTCACTGGCATAATTGACAATAATATAAGGAAACTCTCAAGACTAAAAACCTTTGAGCTTGGGCAATTAGTGGGTCCGAAAAGAAGCGTTTTAGGTTGCTCTAGATGTTTATGCAGATTGACATGGCTACATCGACTCGGCTGTTGATGCTGATCCAAAGTATATATATTTTATAGACTCTGGCTGCTTCTTCCTGTTATATAAATTGCAGCAATAACAATATACCCTAGTACTCTCCGAATTACGGGTATAATAAATGTACTGACAACAGTAACAACAATGGGTTTGGCATTTCAAACATGGCATTAAATGCTTAAATATTTCTAAGCGCCTTGACAGTTGGATTAGAGTAAAAAGTGTTTTAATGCCGCTCGTCGTTTTAATGACGTTGACATTTCTGTGCCGCGTTCCACTGAATTTCCCAGTTTTCCAATTAAACAATTTCGTCTTGTCGTGCGTTTAACTCCCAAAAAGTATACTATAGAAAATTGTGAGTCTGGGTTAACGCATTCATCAATCAAGATGACTAATTACCGCAATTGTTGGCGTGCAATAGCAAAAGCAGCTCGTTGAAGTTGCACATACATCCACACACACACACACACATACTCGTACATACGTATACATATACATTTCTTGCACTTGTGTTGAATATTACAAGAAAAATGAGAAAAGCAAATAAGCAACAACTTGTTTAATAATTTCTTATTAAAAACTTAGGAAACCTAGCAAAAATAATAAAACACTTGTACAAGTTTTGACAGTACACACACAACACACACACATACACACACACATAAACTACACACAGTCTACACACACTTTTGCCACGTCTCAGTCAAGTTTTCAGTTGCTGGCCAACTGCTCTTTGCTCTGCTTGTGGTTTTGTATCTTTCCTCCGTCTGTTGTGTGTGTGCGAGTGTGTGTACATATATATGTGTGTGTGTGTGTGTGTTGTAGCGTTTGGCTAAAGATTTCAATACTTGGAAACTTTCAGGCAGTTGTGAGCCAATGTTTATGGCGCCCAACGTGGTTTACAACAATTCCCCGGCAAACACATGCCCCCGAAAATTGTGTACACAAAAGTGCCAAACTGGCAGCTGGGACATGTTTATATACAGCATCAGCTGAGCCTGAGAGTTGAGAACGGGGGAGAAACAGGGGGTGTACCGAGTGAGGAAGTACTGGTTTATTGGTATTGCTAGCTGAAGTCGTGAGCAAATAGTAACTGCGATTGCTTATTGCTTTCCACAGAACATGAACATGAGATATATGCAGTTTTCAATATCGAAAAAAGTTGATTTCACTAAATATTGAGAAACTTGAATAGCTTGAAATGTATTACGGAATAACCAAAGCAAGTGGCAGTGTAGTTAATAGGTATTTTGGCAAAGCATTTAAAGATTTCATGATATTTTATTACATAACACATGTGTTTCTTAAGATTTATTAAAATAAAATACATTTCCTGGCAGTTTACACTCGAATCAAAACTATAGTTTACTAGCTTGTATACAATGATTGCATAACAGATCAATATGTATATACATATATACTAATAATCATAAGTAGAACTTTGTCTGACAACAATTAAAGATAATTAACAATTAATTAGCTGGATTTTGTTGTATCAATATTATGGCCAGAGGCAAGTCTAATTGCCACTAATTACAACAAGAAAGCACATAAACAAAGAAATTTAATCTGCTTTTGCCTAAAGTATTTATGAGTGGGCATGTCCAACTACTTGGCTTATAAATTCTGTTGAATTATACACATACATACTATAACCAAGTATCCGTTTGAATCTAGAACTTGCCTCTTGCTCAAACCGTTCTCGAACTGTTCTCAGAGATTCTCTGCTGTTGTAATCGGAGGCTTCAGCACACAAAAGCAACGACTAAAAATAACTACAAGCTGATTACGCAGCAACGCCTTCAAGTTCAAGACTTGCAACAGTTTCAGCTTCAGCTTCAGCTTCAGTTGCTGCGGTTGGGCGAAGCGTTCGTGTGGAAAATAGAAGACTATAGAGAAGAGAGAGAAGAGGAGGAGAGAGAAATTGCAGGGTGCATTGAATTCTCATAATAGAGTCTGCTATATCTGTATCTTGCATAATTACCCTGCATTATTGGTAAACAGGGTAATACCAAGTGCATTAGTTAGCTCGTTAAACTCTACTCGAAGAGGAAGTTCAAATCTTAAGATACTTTTGTTTTTAAGGCGTGTGGATTTTATTGAATGTATTACTCTGTTCTACAAGAGATTTACATTTAATTAAATTAATATAGATATTGTTAAAGATATTTTTGAATATATTTTAGTTGTGAAGTTCAAAGTTTTGCCAAAGATCTATAGATACTTTTGTAACTCGTGAAACTCAATATAAAATTTAGAGGTTTACTTTGCACATCTTAGTTAATATACTATTTTTGATCTCGATTTTGACATTTACATGCTGTACCTTAACTAGTTATTCATTATAATTATTTGAGATGCGCCAGTTGGTAATGAGAGCTGCTGATGCAGATGCAGTTTACCAAGCATCTAATGAGCTGTGCAAATCCAAGAGCCCCAACTTCAAAGGCAGCGACAAATGCATGAGATACTCGAATCCCATGCCCCACTCATTACTCTAACCAGCTGACGGCCAAAGATGCAAGACAGAGGAAGGGAAAAGTCGCTGAAAACACGCTGAAGGCAAAGATGAGCGGCAAGAGTTCAAGTTGCATGCAACTTAGGCGGCAACTAAGCAGATGCAAGCAAAAACAAAAAAAAAAAACAAACAAAAAAAACGGAAGGGGGTTAAGACCTGATTTGCGTATGGCTCGCAAACGAAGGGCTTTTCAGCTGAAAGGCAGCGCATTGTCTGTGGCAAAAAGAAAGGCGCTGCCGGTATTTTCACAAGAGAACGACACCAAGACAGAGCAAGACAGCGAGAGAGAGAGAGAGAGAGAGAGAGACGAAAGAGAGTGAGAGGTTGACTGAGTGTGAGCAGTCACAAAGTGAAAGGCTTTGTAATGTCATTTGTCTGTTAATCATGTTGTCTTTTATAAGTTTTTGCAAAGTTTCTGCATAATGCGCTCGTGCCGAAGACAAACCAAAGAAAGAACTTGTTGAGCCCTCAACTTAAAGGGCAAGCAAAGAAGAGAATGAGCATGGAAACGGACATGGACATGGATACGGGAACTGGGCACAGCTCGAGGCGCACTTTGTCCCGTGTGCGTGACGCATTCAAGTTTAATGGGCTTCCATAGATATTCTTGTTGCTGCTGCTGCTGCTGCTGATGTTGTTATTATTATTACGAGTATTGTTGTCCGCAAAGCGGTTAAGACTGACCGCCTGTTGTTTACCCAGCTCAGCCCCTAACCAAAGTCACCTCAAATGGATACTCTGTGGTCGCCTCTTGTCATGCAGCCATCCTTATCAGCCAGCTCTTCTTGCCTTGTCTTGTCTTCTCTTGTCTTGTTTAGTTTTTGGTGGCAACACAAACATTTAACGAAAATTGATTTCCACTTTCAACGTGCCGACAATCCACTTGCCACTTGCCACACGCTACTTGCCACTTGCCACTCGAAAGTCAAGTGCAGCGCAAGTTAAAGGCCAAAGTTTTGGCCAGCTTTTGATTTGCGCAACTCTTAGATAAATAATCAGCGGCAACTTTAATTAAAAGGCTTTGATTGATTGATTGCTATTCAGCTACTTTAATTGAAATGCTAAAATAAACTAAATTTTTTAAAATATAATTGGGCTACGCTTCAAGCGATAAACTTCCCTAAGTTGCTTCCACTATAAATGATTAAGGTAACTTAAGTGGCCTTGGGCAGCGATTTAATACAAAGCACTTTTTTTTTCTAGCGCTTTTAAAGTTCTGAATTTATACAACATTATTTTTTTTAAATTATTTTAATTTATAACTAAAGACTTAAGCTAAATAACCGTTAAGAACATTATTCCAAGAGCTTTTAAGCTGAACTTTTTAAAACAGAATTTATGAGCTTAGAAAAAGCTTCTTTAAGTAGTTTTCACTCTAAGCACTTTGATTGTTATATCTTTATTTACTTTCTCACGATGATGTATGATTTTTCCATTTACTTTCCATCTTTGCCTACGAGTATGAACTAATGTCTATTGCTCCATCTTCGTCATGTCCGCTCAGTGTTAACTCCAAGTTAACCCCCATCTATAGGAGAGTTGTTGAGGAATTACTTGGCCATTTCCTTGGGCGTCTGTTGCCATTTACTCCAACCACTCCCAGACTTGCAGCGTTTCCTTTTATGAACTCCAGCTCTTATTCTATTCACTCTTCTCTCTCTCTCTCTGCTTAAGCAGCTTAGTAAATTTATGTGATACTTCCTCACATACGCACACACGCACACACGCACACACACACACTCACGCACACTCCGAGCCATTCACATAAATAAACAACTTGAAAAGGCAACGCTGGCAGCTGGCAGCTAAATAGAAATAAAATAATAGACCTGCTTGCATAGTGGACACGTCTTCAAATGAAAATGTCGCCCATTGGCTTTAACAGTTTATTATGCAAGTGTTACCGCTCCCTCCCTCCCTAAAGGCTAAAGGCAGCGGCTAGAGTATTACTCTAGTACTCCAGCACTCGTATTGTAAATAATACAGCGTAATGCCCAACCTGCCAAGTGTGGCCGGAGAACTTGGCCTGATTGCCAAGGGACGCACAACGCGTACACTTCAATTACGATTGCCAAGCAACAGCCAAGACGATGACAAGGGCAAAGACGACGATAAAGACGAAGACGACGGAGATGGAAACGAAGACGAAGACGACAACGATGACTTTGCGAATGCCGCCTTTGGCATAGCGCTGTCTTCAATCTTCTGGGACTGGTTCTACAACTACTTAATTTTGTCGTGGCCACAGCACTGGGCACAAGACGCATTCAAGCTGCCTTGCTGCGTTCTTTGCGTTCTTTCTTATGCTTTCTTGAGATCTGAGCTCTGGTTATTCTGTATATTTATACCCTGTAGGCAGACAATAAGTATGTAGAGTCTTATACAATTTTTTTTAAAATTTTGTTTTTCATTCTTAGTACTTAATTTACTTTCCTCAAATTGTCAATAAAAATAAATCTTGTTATTAAAAAAATTGCTATGAATTTATCTCTATACAGGCGACTTCTTAAACCTAGTTATGGGATATCTCTCTAGTCGACTACCCAATTTCTTTTGCTTTTCACTTGCTTTGTCCAATGCTCGGCCCTCATAATTTGCGCTTTGTTTTATTGCACGAGTTGCATGCTGCTTAATTCGCGGACACCAAGCATTGTATTTTTGTATTGTCCAGCAAAAAAACACATACATACATAGACATTTACAGATGGTGCGGACCCGTAGTTCTTATTGTTAAAATGTGAGTCACGTTTAAAGTTTCGCGTTCTGTGCCCAGCAGAGGGACCATAAATGGGGTTTGCTTTACAACGTCTTCCTTGAAAGTCTCTGGGCCCCATTTATAGCGCTAATTGTGAGCATTTTGTAGCGCTTGTTATTTAGAAATGTGCACGACTCTCTTGTTATATTATTGTTGTTCTCGCTGCTGTTCTCGTTGTTCTGCTGCGGCTTCTTTGGGGCCATGAAAACTGACAACAATTTTGGCATCTGTTAAAGTGCCATTAGTAATTTTGGACAGCTGCCAATGGACAATTGGCATTTTATTGCCTCGATACAGCATGGATTCTATTAAGCCAGGATTAGTTCTCGATTGATGCGACCCCTTACACAATTTCAATATGTTTAATTATATAAACAGTAGCAATCCCTTAAAACAAAAGCTTCTTTAACACATTTAAATACCCTGTAACAAATGTTGATAAAGGGAATGTTGGGTAGTTTAGGTAAAGGCTAAAGTAATTAAACAAATATAAATCTAAGGGAAATTTAAAAAATAATATGAACTATTAAGTGAAATATTATTATTAAGTGAAAGACAAGTCAAAACTAGACTGAAAGCTCAGATTGTTTACTATCCATGGTCTTACTTTTTATAGGATAACACTTCGTTTATCATTCCTTATGCTAACACACGATGTAGAATATTTAAATTGCCAATGTGATGCAATATTTATGTGTTGCCATGGATTATTTGTGCATATTTGCGCTGATTGCGACCTGTGGCGGATATTTAAGCAACACATGCAAGCAGACAGACATACACACACGCACACACACACACACATATAGAAATAGCAACCGCTTCCGGTTATTTATTCTCTACTAACACCGCCAAACAACCAAACGGTGAAACTTCAATTCAATAGATAGCAAAAAATTGAAAAAATAATATGTGATTCGAAAACAATGCAAATCATTGTTTTTTTCGTTGTTTATTATTATTTTTCTATTTTATGAAAATATTTGAGTTTATTGAAAACTGAAAAATGCACATGGATCTCTTTGAAAAGGTTTTTTCATTAATCTGCATACGAGTATTTAGATTTGTGTTTTTTTTAGTTTGTTTCCTTTAACCTTTATTGTTGTATCTGGGGGTATTAAAAATGCATAAATAAGGACAGGCTCTGAATTATCTGCATATTGTAGTCTTGTTCGTATACGATCTGTTGAAATGCGTGCTACGTATTTTTACAGACATTAACATTTATCATTGATGGGACGCTGCTTAACATATCACACAGTTGCCACAGTGGCGCGGATGTTGCAACCGCAGTTGCAGAGGCGATAAATAAAGATTAAAATCTCTGAAATGTGCACAAAAGTGGCTGGCACTTCATTTCAATTTATGTATTTATATTGTATTGTACGTTATGTATGCAAGAGTATACATATATGCACAGATGACACACACGCACTTATTATGTATACACATAGGTCATGTGCCGTGGCTGCAAACAAAGGATAAATCAGAAATCGTTGCATACTTTCTGGCGTGCCCCGCGATCGGGCATACAATAAGCGAAGCGCCATGTTTCAATTGCCAATAATTTAAGCCGCCAAGTCGTCAGCCAGTAAAAAGTAAAGTTATTTACAAAAAATGCAAGAAGAAGAAGTAAATACCAAATTCCCAATGACATTGTGTATACGCACTGTGGTGTATATTGAAATTCAGAGCGTGCGTTGTGATTTTCCTTGTTTCGTTTTTCCCTGTTTTTATGTATCGTACTACGTCCCGGCATTCACTTTTGTCACGCGCTTCCCTCCTTTTTTATAGCCATTAAATCAGGGGGCAAATAAAAGAAAGTAAATAAAAAGAAGTTATAACCTTCGTTGGAACGGAAGTGTTGTATGGCCTCTGGGCTCAAATGAAATGCTGAAATGTTGTCATAAAAATGCGAAAATTCGTAAAGTGCACTTTATGCGAAAAAACGCCTCGACACTCGTGCCACAATTTTCAATGAAATGGAAATGTATTGACGAAACGCTGCCACCACAAAATGCTGATGAATGTGAGAAAAACTGTGGAATATCATGCGTTAGATATCCAAAGGATAATTATGTGGAAAGACTTTAAGGTAAAGTATGAGGTGCCTTACATAAAAAGGATACCATTAGCTATTGCTAAAGGGTATGCAAAGGGGTTTTTTCAGTGTTGCAGTTGCTTAAATTTTAATATGAGTTTGCTTGACATGCATTCATCAGGCAATGGCCTTTTAATTACATTTTAATATTCGGGCCACAGAAATTGCAATAACTTTATCGTTAATCGCAGGCATATACACGTATAGTATAAGCCAACACACAATTTGGCCTAATTGGTTGCCACAACCTTCTGGTGGCATGCGGCTGTTGCTGTTGCAGTTGCTGTCGCTGCTGGTGACACATTTGAAAGGTTGAAACAGAAATTTAGTTTATGCTAAATACGCATGAATATTTTGGAAAAGCATAATGAAAAGCAATAAACAAAAAACCACACACACAAACACACATCAGTTGCAGGATCAGCTAGTGCTCGTTTTGCTCCTGTTGCCACCAACAGTTGCATTAATTAGTTATTTAGCCCATTTTGGGGCAAGTGCATGAGGGCGAAAAAGGGGGAAGGGTGTCTGTTGCGTGTTGTAACTATTTCGTATGCAAATGTAAATTTAATGAGTCGTTGAAGCTGTTGTTCCTGGTCATTGGTGTTATTATTGCATGAGTGTGTGGGTAACTGTGTGTGTGTTTGCGCATATTTTATGGCAAATATTTTGTTAATTTTTAATTTTAATTGCAGTCGCTTGTTTGTAATTTTTGCATAATTGTGCGTGGGCGCGAAATAACCTCACAATTTGCTGACAGTCGGCAATTAAATTATAATATTTATTGGATTGTTAGTCGAACAATATTCATGTGTGTATATCGAGAACTGAAGAGAGTCCAAATGAAATTTAAATTCACATTTTATTGTGCGTGAATAAATACAATTATTTATGCAATGCGAAATAAATGTAATTATTTATGCATTAAATACGCATAAAATCAAATGAATGCAAAACTGAAACGAAGTTTGGCCTGTCTTTGAATTCTACTGGTAATGCATTTCAAAGTGACTATGGCAAATGTAATTGCAACTCTTCCCTCCCTTACTCTCCACCTCTTGTTCGCCATCTCTATATATCTCTGCTTTTTTCGTTCCTTTTTATTTTGGTAGTGCCATCAACATAGCTGCTGAAATTCAATTAAGTGGGCGTCTTTCACTGCACAACAATCAACAAACAACAACAATACACTACACAACATACACATACATATGAGTGCTGACCAGTTGGTCAGTTGGCTCTTAAATTTTTAATATTCCAACCAGCATACCCTGTAAAAACAGGAGGACCTTTAAAGTTAAATTGAAAGCATTGTTTTTTTTATATATAAGTTCAATACTTTCACTTTGCTTCTTACATATTTGTATATATGCGCTGGGTATCTACTAGTCGATCAGTCTTGTTACATGTTGCTCGTCGGCCCTATGCGATTTTAATTAAATTCTTCTCTTTGAGCCGCAGGATCGCACTTGACGCATAATTTGTCTAGCAGTTGAGTGTTGTCTTTTTTTTTATATTTTGTTTTATCTGTGTTGCAGCAATGCCAGTTACGAGTTGCTTTTGGGGCACGCAAAAGTGTTGCATGCTACAGGCGGTATGTGCGCTGTGTTTGTGTTTGGGTTTGGGTTTGTGTTTGTACACTATACCAAAGAAAATAAATTGTTCTGCATGTTTATCTCACCAATGCAGCAAAAGAGAATGAACCATTTTTGCTTCATTTTGTTTGCATCCCACACACAAACACACATATAAATACATGTGCATATGCATAAACAATATACCAACCCACAAACCATCCGGAAAAAATACCAAAATGAAATATAAAATGGTTTTAAAGGAGAACATTTTTTGTTTGCCACGCATTTGGTACATGACAAATACTTATATGAAAATAAAATTTAGTATGTAGTACTTCCAAGTTTTGTGTGGTGCGTGACAGTGAGTGATAAAAGTTATGATCTCTTTGGAGAATTCACTGCGTAATTTATAGCTCTTGCTTACGCTTAGATACCTTGTGCAAAAAATGTTTAGTCATGACAGATTAGCTCATTTCTAGTGAGATTAAAATTCGACTTTCAATTAAATTAAGTTTTACATTTATACACTGGCTCAAAATATATAAATTTAGCTTTCAGATTTCTGAAATTTCTCTTTCAAAAATTATAGTGATTATTAAGGAAATAATTGATCTCTTATCTAAGCATTTTATTAGAAAACTTTACCTTATTATACTTTTAGATATAAAACCAGTCTACAATAGTACAACAACATCTTTAGAATATCAGTAGACTGAAATACTATATAATATTAGTATTGTTGCATTGTTCAGTTAAGAATTCACAGAATCGCAAGCATTGCATGTTGAAGTTGTTTTAATTTATGCATTTAGGTACTAGTATTTATTTATCTGCGCTTTAAATATATTTTCATTCCACTTGTTCTCATTTTTCTCTTGCTAAACAATCATTAATTATTGTTTTTCATGCATATTAAGTGGTAGTAGAGATAATATTTATGTTAACTTACCTTTTCTGCTTTTATATTCTTTATCCCTTTACTTTCCCCCTTTTATTTGTTTGATTTGTTCCTTTTTTGTGTTCTACTGCAGCTCGTTGTACATTTTTAATGTATTTTTAAGCAATTTACTGCAAAGAGAAAGAAAAGAAAATAAAAAAGCGTGAAAAATATGCAAAATAGTCTAGAAAAAAGTTACATAAAGAATATATGTATATTCGTCCAACATTGCGAATCTCTAGAGAAGATGGAGATGGAGGCATCTTATTAACATTTCAAATGAGCTACTGCAGCACACAGAATGTCTCCCAGCGACTTTTCAACTTTGCCACTTTTGAGCTAGAAGTGGTTACAACATATTCATACATACATACATATGTAACATGCATGTGTCTACGTGTGTGAGTGTTGGTTTTATTATAGCACTAATTATGTCATACATATGCAAAAGTGGCAAACAAGGCGTCGACGGGACGAAATCCCCTCTCAAGTGTGTATACATGACACGCTCGTGTAAGCCACTTAAATTTTAACGCATACCTAATGTCTATTCATGAGAGCCCCCATCTCCTTTTTGCTCTGTGTGTGTGTGTGTGTCTGTGTGAGTTTAATTTAATTAAGCTCACTGCTACTTAGCATTGCATGGCCATGCATCTGAAAAACCATTTGCAAGTCAAGTGTGTGTTCTTTGCAGGCAACCTTGCCACACCTACACCAACACCCACATCCACACAACCAAAGGCTGCAACATGGGGCAATTTGAGCTGAGCTGAGCGACAATAGGATAAAAAGGAGTGGGTTAAGTTAAGGATGCCACTTGGCGCCAACCACAGCAAGCAGATGGCAAAGTAATTCGTCAAGTGCAAGAAAAACGATCTAAATTCTGCATGGATTCAAACTTTATATTTTCAAGAGATGTGTGTGTGGATCGACTAATTCGCTGTATAATACTATACAAAGCTAGCTACATATGCTTTCAAACATCCAATCAAATTACATATTAATTATAATTTCCTTTCCAGCAAAAATATGAATAAATAGGCTTTAGCTCTGCCAGCTGAAAGTATTAAATTTCTTTTAAATATATCTAAATTGATCTTTTTACCCATTACCTTGTGTTACAGGGTATGTCAAGAGCACACACAAAAAATTAAAATAAAAAAATAAACAAACTCAAAATAGAGGCAAAATCTAAATCCTTTGAAATAAATAACAAATTTATCTATGTATCTTCTTCTGCAGCTGAATCAAAACGAGGTCAAAGTTTGTAATTTCAGTTGTGTCTTGTTCAAAATTCCAATTACTGTGAAGCTGCATCAATTTAAATATTTTGAGGTTGGCTCATAAATATGAAATCACAATGTTTTTCTTTATTTATTTACTTTGTTTATGCACATACAAATTGGAATTGGCCAACACTTTGTCAACTTGCAAGTCGTCTTCCCTTTTATACCAAAAAAATGTAAATTTTCAATTATTTGTGATTGTAAACAACTCAAAATATTTAATTTATTTTCTTCTTTTAAAAAAGATAAAACTAACAATTGTATTATTAATTGCATGCAAAATTTAACTGACAATATCGTATTTTGTACAGTTCTTAATTCAAGTTGTATTCTGTTTTAATTTGTAAACTTCTCTATTTATGGGCGTTTTCATGGATGTTTATTGCTGGCGCATTCATTATGCTAAGTATTTAAATTGTTGCCACATAATGTTGCATGTTCATTTGAAATTAGAGTAAAATAAAAATGCATTTTGCATAAACCGACTGCCATCCATTGCACAAATGCCAGCATTCAAAGGCCTTTGCTTATGTCTAGCAATTAAATAGGTTGTTGCCATACATAACATTTTCGCATATACTCGTATAGACGAAAAAAGGCATGTTATTACTACATGTCTATGTCGTGTGTGTGAGTGTGTGTGTGAGAGTGTTGTATGGTCTGAAAACCGCAGTCCATTGCTGCTGTTTGCTGTCTTTGTTGCCACATAATGTTGCCGCTGCTGCTGGTGCTGCACTCGAATTCAGCGAAGCATGCAACTTACTCCTCTTCACTCCCCCACACAACCCTGTCTCTTTGTCTATCTATCTGTTAGTCTCTCTGTCTCTCTGTCTGTGTGTCTGTCTGTCTGTCAGCTCCCTTTCGCATGCATTTTCATATTGAAAATCACTCAAGTGGCAGACCGACAACAACAGCCGCGTGTTTTGTGTGGCAATTTTGGTTCTTTAGCACAACAGAAAAGAATAAAAAATATGTACGAGTATGTAAAAAAATATAAAACAAAAGCAGACTTCATGTTAATGTTAATAGACGCACAGTGGAGCCGCATAATGAGCGCCTGTTTAGAGGCAAATCTCAATGGATGTTAATAAAAGTCGGCATGCATAAATTCTATAGGCAGACACATTTGCTGCTCTGCCACAAAAAGGTATTTGAGTTCTGTGTAAGATATGCTTGTAAAGAGAGAATAAATAGGAAAAGAATACTAAAAGAATGTTTCGCTTTTAAAATTAAATAAAATATTAAATTCAATTGATTTTACTTTTTTTAAGTTTGTTTAAGGAACCTTCAAGTAAATTTAATAGAAATACAAAAATTAAAAACCAAGAAATGCTAGTTTCTTCGCTAAATAAAATATAATTTTGTCAAAATATTTACTTGACCAACTGTGTATGTGAAAGTGTAACTTTAATTCGTTGCTCTTCTAGTTTCTCTCCACTTGTATAATGAAATGTGCAAAGACCCCTATTTCTCCCCTATTTCTCCCCTAATACCCCTCCCTTAAGCACCATCACACACTTACTCCAATTTAGTATTTTTTTTTACATGTTTGCATGTGTATGTGTTCTATGGTTGCACGCGCCCAGCATTTGTATATAATTTCATTGCTGCCGGCTTTTTCGCTATTTATGCAAAGAAGTGAAAAAAGAAGTAAGCACCACCAGCAGCGGCTCCACTCAGTTGCCCCACCCTCTGCGCCTTTAGCTACTTTGCTTTGTTTTTAGTTTAGTTGCTAATTTATTTGTCTAGATGTATGTTATGTTCTATGCATGCATTTGGGACGCAAGCCTGCATTCATGCAACTTGTGGACTGCGCTCTCTTTTGTGTGCCACTTTTCCTATTCCCGGCATATTTTTTTTAAGCGCATCTGACGGATGCAGTCGCCCTTTTGTACCGCCCAGCGGCCACCGTATCCACCACATTAACTTGTTCTTGCTCCATCTGTATCTGTATCTGTTACTTGTATATTTACTGTGCTGCTCTGAATATTTATAAACTCTACATTTGTAATTACATACAAAGAGAGGATACTGTAGCTGCAGCTGTATCTGTAAATATATCTGAGTGTGTGTATTTGTATCTGTGTAAATGTAGCTGCATCTGTTTTTGGCAAAATGTATCTTTTACAGTGTGTTAGCTGCATGTGCATAATTTTCGCTTGGCTGCCTCCTGTTTTATTCAGTTTACGAATATATGCAATTCGTTCTAACAATGCTAATGAAAGAATATGAAACCGAGAATATGGCTTTAGGCCATTCTTTGGCTTTTTCTCAACTTGAAGTGTGGCTTTCTATGCGTTGTTATTGTTGGTATTATTGTTATTGTTGCCATTGTGGCTTCGATTTCGCATTATGAAAACTTAGATTGTTGATTTTATAGTTGGTTTTGCATTTCTCTTGTCTTCAAGTCGGCAACCACATTGAGCCAGGAAAATCAGTTCTAAGCATTCTTTAAACCACGGTCTCATTGTCGTTGTTGTTGTTGTTATGCAGCGTGTTAATTACACATTGTGCGAGCCAAGTCAGCAAGTTACTCGCACGCGTAAAGAACTTCCTTCTTCTCGTTGTGGCCAAGTTAGTGGGGAAAGTTGTTGCTGTTGTTGCTGCCACCGCAGGAATTTTATGCGGCGTGTCTATAAATCATTTTTCATTAGCTCACGCATGAGCTCAGATCCGACACATAAAGAATTTTTTTTGTTGACTTTGGGACAGCTCGGTGAGGTTTAAGACAGAAATTCTTTTGGCCTGCTCTTTATGCTTTGCATGTTCAACTTTAATTGAAATATATGACTGACCCAAAAAAATTGCGAATATAAAAAGGTAAAAGTAAAGGCGCCCCTGGCCAAGAGCACGCAAAGTCAGATCCCGTTTCTGTAACTGAAATTATATTAACATTCTTTTATTTTTTTCCAGGTATATAAACTGCTCACTTGACCTTTGTGCATGTACTTATACAAACAGAAGGCACAACGAAAAAAGCAAAGTTCTCCGCATTGAACCTTGAAAGATTGTATTTTATTTTAACCCACTTCCCAGAATAAAAAAACAAAGCCAAAGAATAAAATACGAAAATGGAAAAATCAACTTTTTGTTGACTCTTTTTCAACTCTGTTTTCTTCCCTGGCTTTTTTTTTTCTTTTAAAATCAATTGCGTTGCGAATAAAAACAGTGCTGACCACTTTGGTAGAAAAGAAACAGTAATCGAACAAAGCGATGCCCAATAGCAATATACCCATACCAAAATGGGATATTTAAACAAATAAGATTTTTTTTTAATTTTTTCACTCTTATACTTCTCTGTAAATCGTATTTTTTAATTGGGTTTATTGTCCAAATATATAAATTAACAAAAAAATATTAAAAAAACTTATGTGGTAAAATGACTAGGTCAAAAATCAGACTTATTTCAATAGTTCGAAAACAATTTTTAAAACTTGTAAAAAATTTGAATCTTAAGGAAAGGATTTGTTTTCAATTATTTAAATAGTATATATACCCTCTTAGTGTCTGTGGTATGGGTATATTGAAACTTGCGAGCTTCGCGTACTCATTAAGTACAAAAGCAGCAAAAAAATTGCTTTGGGCAGCTGACGCGGAAACTTGCAGGAGCTTTAAATTAACAGCATTTGGTGGAAGAGTCGAGAGTGAAACGCAGGAAAAGGTGGATGGGTGGGGGTAAGTAAAAGTAGGCAGCACGCTGTCAGCTGTCATCGTCGCGACTTCAGTTTATGTGCCGACAATTTCTCATTATAAAAATTACGGCGCCAGCATTGGGAAGGGCAACAAACAAGGACAACGGACACTGATGCGTTGCTGGCCAAGAAATGGCGGGTGGACAGTGACAGAGAAAGAGAGAGGGGGAAAGAGAGAGAGAGAGAGAGAGGGAGGAGAGTTGGCAGCTGAAGGCAACGTCATGAAAAACAAGTCTGCATAAATGTCAACTGTCATGCTTGCGAAATTTGTTTTCTGCTCTCAAACTGTCAAGTAATTTATTGTCAGCACTGTGCTCAAATTATTAACTTTAAATGGAAAAGTTTTTCAAGTAGTTTTCGGCTTAAGCCAAGCTCATTAGCGCCCTCAGTTGTCAGCAGCGACAACATTCTGGCCAACATATAAATCATGGTAGCATGTCATTAACTAGCGATAAAGCTGTCATAAACAATGCAACACATAAATTGCAAGGCAAACGGATGAAGGAAAAGGCAGTAAGAGGGAGGGGGAAAGGGAAATGGGGAGTAAGCAAAGTCAAACAATGACGAATATGCAAATCAGTTGCAATTTGCAATTTGCATTGCAATACAGATTAATTGCTCATTTGCTTGGCATTGTTCTTCTATGATTGAGAAATTTAAAGCATACTTTTGAGCTGCAATTCTTGCAATTCTCAAGCAGTTTAAGCCCACAGCATTCCTTAGTTAAACAATCAAATTGTGGTTTAATTCTTTGATGTATATATTTTTTATATTTCTGCTATAAAATTCATTAACCAAAACGAAGTTGTTTTAGAGAAAACAAAAAGCTTTCATATCAAATGAGCCAATTCCCTTTGAATATCCTTAATTTATCTTCAAACATGTTTAAAGTTTCGCAAAAGAACTTTTTTGTTTTGTTCGTGACTTTAATGACTTAATTTGAAATGCAGACGTAAAACAAAATGCAAACTGCAAACTTAAAAAAAAAGAAATAATAATAGAAGAGCTGTAAAAATAAAGACTGGGACCATGGCACTTTACAAATTACAACGCAGTAAAAATTACAAACTGCAAACTATTTTGGTAACAAAAGTATTTTTTGCAACACTGGAAACGGCTGGAATACATGCAAGTGCCGTTAGCCAAGTGAAGGGAAGGGGGTTTTGACAAGAAATCTAGGTTCAAAGAATGACGTGACGCAGCGAAAAGAGAGAGATGGAGAGAGAAAAAGACAGAGAGAGGAAGAGAGAGAGAGAGCTTCAATTACCAAAGGAGTCAAGTTGTATGCTAAATATTGTGGTTTGTTGTTTGTGGCTGCATTGACATGTAAATGACCTTTAATTGATGGGCCAGCGTATTGATTGAGTGCAGCGTAATGTTAGCAGAGGGGTCAGAAAGCAGGAGGAAGGCACAACTACTTTACTTGCCACAATTTGCATTTAGCCGCAGTCCAGACGGGCGGACAAGCGTCTATTTTGGGCAGAGTGGCTCGCCCTCGTCTAACTTTTATTAGACCCTGTACTTTAAAAGTACACGAGGACTGTTAGGTTTGTGAGGATGAGGATTTACTTGGCTTAATAAATACCGAGTCTCTCAGAGTCGAGTTTGCTCGACTGTGGCCTTTACTCTTAGTCCACCTTTTAAATTATTTATGTGCATGTCGGTAGCTTCATCTGATTGAGCACAGGTAAATGTGGGTGGGCTGTGGATAAGGGTAAGGGCAAGGGAGGGTTGGGAGTTGGTATGGGCGCGTAGAAAAAGCGCAGCTTGGCAAAAGGCAAAATGAAAATTTATCGCAAACACACACTAAAAAGGCCAAACCCGTGGCTTTCAATCTTTGTGCACTGTGCTAGGCTAATGGCTTTTTCATGTGTGTCTCCCTCTCACTCTCTCTCTGTCTGTCTCGCTCTCTCTCGCTCATTCTGTTGTATATTTGTATGGTTCGCTGTCGCTTCAGCACTTCCGGCCTGTGCCGGAAGTTTGCATGTTTCTGTATCATTGCTAAGAATCTAAAGCGCGCTAAAACGAGCGCTTTAAAAAAAGCTAAAAACCTGCCAAGCCAAAGGTTGCGCATTATTGTTGTTTGCTTATAATCTACAATAAAGAGTACCCAAGGGGGAAGGGGGGGGGTAGTGGGAGAGAGGTAGGGAAATTATGGGGCAGTGGGCTTGTTTCGCTTTTCCCATCATCCGTTGGGCAAAAACTAGTCGATAACATGTCATTTGAGCGTCGCTAATGTCTTCATTTATTTTTAGTATGCCTCGCCTCGCTTTTCTCTCTCTCTGCTCTCTTTTCCCTCCCCACACTCCTGGCTTTTCCAACATACTACAGCGTGTAGTTGGCCGAAATGACCTGGCCTGTTTGGGAATGGCCAAGAGTGTCCTGCTAGCTGACCATAATTGGACACGAGTTTGTACGTTGTTTACACATGCATTTGATGGCCGCTTTTAACGTGTCAGTTTTGGGCGCTGACCGCGACTCACTGCGTTTTGGCCCATTCGATTTGAGGTTAATGTGCGTTCTGAACTATTCAACTGGAAGCTGACGCTTTCTGCTTCATATCTTCGCAAACTTCATTTGCTGTTACTTTGCGCTGTGGCAATTTCATTACACTTACAATGTATCTACTTTGTGCTTTACATTCATGGCACGCACTTGACCAACTTCATCAATGTGGCTAACAAAAAAATTTGTTAGTCAAAGCGTCGATTAAGCCTAAGCATAAATGGCTCGTTGCACGTAAGGGCCAACAGAAAAAAAAATTGGGAGAAAGAAAAACTAAAACGAAGTGAAGTAAAGAGCCGCGCCAAAGTTTATGGCAATCAACAAGAGTTTGCCAAACTGTGTATTTACAATTGTCACGCACACACACACATGGCCAACAGCTTTTGGCTTACAGTTCAGCTTCAGTTTGGGCGAAATGAGCAAATGGACGCACACGCAATCGCCACATTCGGATTCACATTCAACGTTGGCCATAATGAAGCTTTGCTTTCGCAACGTTTTAATGCCACAAAAGTCCTGCGAGTCCAGCCACGACTGGACTCGATCCGGCTCGACTTGGCTAATTTCTCAATCAGCGAGCAAATGTGGCAGCTACCAAAATTGTACTAATTGTGCTTGTATAAGTGCGTATATGTACGTATGTGTGTGTGTGTGAGATAGAGAGAGAGAAAGAGAGAGTCAGATGATAAACATTTGACTAGTTCGCCAATACTGCGTTAAAGCCATGAAAGTCTTATATCCTGTATTATCCCTGTTGAGAATTTCGTTCTTTTCTTCAAAAATAATTTTATGTCGCCAATTATCGAAAAGAGCTCGCTGAGCCAAACAACAAAGCCTTTTGTAGAGTATTCGACTATTGCGTATTAATTTCTGGACCCACATCATAAGTATTTTCTTTGCCTAAAGGTTTACTCAGATACAAAGAACTCCGGATCGATCCATAGCTATGAATTCCATAAATGTAACTCAAGTCGCATGCAAATAAAGGGTTGGTGTCTCACACACATACACACACACACACTTACAAAGGGGCAAGCACAAAGTTCAACGTTGCCCCTTGCAAATGCCACAAAAGATGCGCTGTGCGGTTTAGTGTTGCAAGTGTCAGATACTTAACTTCCCACCAAGGTGCCATCTAAGCTCTGTCTCTCTCCCTCACTCACACACATACAGAGCTACAAAGAACTATATATGTATATATGTGCATAAAGTAAGCTCCATAGTACTACTGACAGTTCAAAAGGGCAACAAAGTACTAAAAATAGTGGAAATTACCGCAGGATATTCAAATTTCCACATAAAAAAGGTGCTGTGGTGTGAGTTGCCCCCTGCTGTGGCAAGTGGTAAGTACATATGTATGTATTTATGTACATATGTATATGTGTTAGGTTGGGGTTGCACGTGGCATGCAAGTGTGGAAAGTTGCGCCATAATAAACCTCAACTCAAATGCGAATTGTGCTTGCGAGCATGGAAAATAAAGAGAGCGAGTAGGAAAAAACACTTTGTATCGAGTTGGCAGTTGGCAGTAGTAGTTGGTACTAGGTTTTGGCCAAAAAGGCTGAGTGGGTCCAAAAGAAATGGAGAAATGGCCTTTGGCAATTGCGAGTGGGAGAGCGATAAGAATCGAATCCTTTTTGCATTGCATGTTAACACATGCAAATTGAAATGTCTAAATCATACACACAGACACTAACACATACACATATACACACACAGACACACTCGTCGCACTTATACAGTTGCATTTGAAGAGAACTGTTGGCATAACTTAAATGGCAATTTAATTGCTGACCTGAAGGCGTTTAAGCTATGCCGCAAAGCAATGAGAAAGACGTGCGAAAAGAGAGAGAGAGAGATAGGAGGGAAGTTAGTGAGAGATGGAAAAGTAGAGGGGGAAGTATTGAGTGGGAAGGAAAAGAGCGCATTGAGATTTGAGCTTAATATGCTTTGACATTAAATGCACATACACGACCTCACTCACACACACACACAACCACACTCACACACACACAGAGACCTGAAATTATTGAGGCCTCATTTTGTGGCATTTGTGGCCGTTTCAGTTCGTAGACCTAAAAGGCAGACGGTGGCCTGTAAAATGCTGCGTAAATTAAATGAAATACTTGCGGTGTAAACTAAACACGCCTAAAGCTGACCCATCTGAGACTTGTTCCTTCCTTCCACTTTCCTCTCAGTTTTCCCCTTCCCCTTGCTTGCCACTTGCCTCCTTTTGTCACACACATTCACATATAATTAATTATTGTCGCAACATCATTTATCAGGCTATGCAAGGACACATTTCCCTCTCAGTCTCCGAGTCAGTCGCAATTCTCTGTCGCATGTTTATTCATCTCCCTTTCTCACTCATTCTCCGACTGTTTGTGGCAGTGTTGTTATTGTTGTTGTTGTTGATTATATTATAGTGTTGTTGTGCAAGTGTCTGTGGCAGATTATGGTCACACTGCGCGACTAAAGCTCGAGCAAACACTTAAGCGAGCAGCGGGAGCAGCCAACGTTTCTGAGTTTCAACTTAACCAACTCACTGACTGATGACTGACTGTCATGTGCGTGTCCTGCCCCTCCCCTCCACCCCTCTACTCGTCTACCACTCACCACTCCCTCTAACTGTGTGTTTATGGCCATGAAAAATGATATTTTTAATATGTAGAAACAAGTCGTAATAGCGGCTACATCGTGACTCTGCTTATAACTTTAAGTAAACTTGGCAAAAGTGTCAAAATGGGACTTGTGCTTATCTTTTATTTAGCTAATTTGAATTTAAGCAATGTTATCAAGCTAAGAAAAGGCCAAGTTGTAAGTGGTTTCGACTTAAGCCAATGGTAATACTAGAATAAATTAACTTGATGTGCAAACTCGATTAATCAGAATTACATATAATAAAATATAGTTTCAAATGACATGAAATCTAAGAAAAATGAGTTAAATTTATGTAATTGAATAATTTCCTAGTAAAATAGTGAATTACTTAAACAAAAGCAAATTAATAATCACTTTTCCAGACTCCAGGCAGAGTTATTATTTATTTTGTTTAATGAAACAACGTGTCGCATCTGTTTACATTTTCACCTTTTTTAATATTTACTTCAATAATCATAGCTATGTAAACACAAAATGATATATGATGTATTATCTTTAAGCCACATTATGCAGTTAATGTAAACTATTAAAATGCCAGACAGCAGTGCCCAGTTGTGGCACAATTTATATGAAAATTAATTGTTTAAATATAACCAAAGGAGCTTTCAGCGATTAATTTAAAAGAACGCGCTTTTAACCAACAACAAAAATGCATAAAAATAAATATAAAAAAAATGTATGCAGTATATAGATAAAGACGAGACTTTTCAGAGCTGTGAAATGGATATAATGATAATGATGATGTCTGCTGTGATAATGTTAATAATGTTCATCTGGTGTCATTTGGGGCATTTGAGTGTTTAATTGTTGCTGTTGCTGCAGTTATGTTGCATTCGTGTTGAATGAAAATGTTGCTTAAATGAACTTAATTTCACACAGAGGAGCGACGTACATTTATCAGCAATTAATTAGTCCGACATTATTGAATAACTACAAAATGAGTGGGCGTACATTAAAAATAATGCAATTTTCAGATCATATTTTCTACATGTACATACATGTATGGAAATGATAAATTTATGCTTCATGTGTGTGCACTGTACACCGTACACTATAGAGAGTGAGGGGGGGAGAGTGACTGGTAATTGTCTGGCCCCATCAAAATGTTGGGCCTTTGGGGGAAAGGGCTGTTGGCCATGTTAATAGCAATCGCCAGACAAGGGCGTTGCTTTTGAAAATTCTGTGGGCGCAACTAATAGCAATTGTGGGGAAAGGGGGTGTGGCAAAAATCAATTTCAATGTTGACCAAAGCCTGGCATAAATATTTCATAAAAAAATGAAGTTGCAGGCAACAGAGAATGAAAGACAAACAATGTGCTGCAGGTCCTTGTGCCATGGACAACCACAGACCGCAGCCCAGAGATTCGCAGTTGGAGTACCAGAAAAGGAGGCAACGAAGGGCGGAGAAAGGGAGGCGAGACAAGTGCTGCCAAGTCTCGGTTATCTCTGCATTTATTATTAAAAAAAAGGAGTGGAAAGGGCAAAAGCGATTTCAATTGAAAATCAGCGCAAAGTCAAACGAAATGAAAATCCATAAAATCAGATTTCAAAATCGACAAACAGATAACCGTGCAATGCAACGTGGAGGGCGAAGGAAGGACACTTGACGCTGCCGGGCGCCAGGATAAATGTCTGTCAAGTGCGCTTGTACTCCACCTCACACAGGTCTCAGTTTCTTCGTTTCTCCATTTTCATTTCGTTACGTTTTGCATTGCATTTTCAAGTTGTTTATCGATGGCAACGTCGAAGCCTTTCGGGCAGAAGACCAAAGACCGTAAATCATTGACGAAGTGGTCGGAAATCGACGCCCGTTCTCATAAATTCTACAATTTATGTGCGTGTCGTATTCACTTGTGGGTGTGTGTGTGTATCTGTGTGTGTGTTTCTGTTTGCATGTATGGTTGTCGTTGTCGTTGCCGTTGCCGTTGTCGTTCTGTGAACTCGACCCCCATTTGTATTGGGGGCGTATAAGTGTAATAATAATAACAATAATAATGGCTTAATGATTGTGTTCGTCATAAGCTCCGGCTTCGTTTGCGAGTGTGTCCGGATTACATTTTATGAACTGCCGTAGGTCACAGCGAGGCGAGTCCAAAGATTTGTCAACACTCCTTTCTAGTCAAGGAATTTGTCCAGAACAGTGTGTATAATGTCAATATTCCGACACTTTATAGCAGTTAAAAAATTGAGTCATTTGTGCAGACATTCAACTCGACTAGAAAGATAGCACAGCAGAATTTAATTATTTATTGAAGCTTTTGACGTTTTGCTTTGCTTGTTTTTACTCCTGAATGATTTTCTATTTCCTCTTTAATGAGCTTTGCTGTATGGATTAATATTTTTTTATAAGTAAATTTCATACATATTTAATTTTCTCTTTTTTTAAATATTTAACTGAATGTTTCTTATTTGGTAATGAGCTTTACTGTGTTTCCTACAGCTTTCGTGTTCCACACAGTGGCTGAGTTGGTTCCTTCATTGCAACATTTACGAATTTGATTTGAGTTATCTGATTGAATGATTTTCTGTTGTGGGCTTAGTCCAATTTGGTTTTCGCTTTTTCGGTTTATGTACATTATACATTACGACACATTCTAGTTTATACCATTCGCCTGTCTAGGCTATTTGGAGCTGGAGATTTTGTCGTTGCCTGATTTCATTGTGTTTATTTGCGTGCGGAAATGAGCTCATGAAGGCATACAAATTCTAAGCATAAAAACGCAATTACGCCCACTTCCGAGAGGCTGCAGGCCCAAACACAAATCTTCCATATTGAAGCTGGCTTCATAAGTTCCTTTTTATAGCCACACTGATTTCTATTTCAATATATGTATACATGCGTGTGTGTGTGTTCGATAAAGCAATACGAGAAATAATTCACATATATCTACTTATGTATATAAAAACGAAATGTCATAATATATACACATAACTGATACATATATAATAAACTGCTTGATGGCTCAGAAGGGGGCAGCGGGACGGGAAAAGCCGTAAACAATGTGATATCAAATGTTTACTTGCACACATGCTTCAAGTGTGTGTGGCATCAGGAGAGTTGCCTCTGGCGCTCGTCAGCTTGGTCTGACAATCAAAACAGACTCAGGACTCATAAGGATTCTTTATAAGTAGATGGTCTGTAGTGTGGTGTTGTGCTGTGCTGTGTGTTGGTAATGCTGATGATGAGCTGCTCAATGACACGTGCAGCCTATGCGGCGTATGTGTGATATATAATTTGTTATCGCCTGCTTTTGGCATTTTTCTTGCGCTGTGCGGCTCATGTAATAATTTCAGCCTGTCGTCTGTTTAATATTTTTCGCGCCTAATGAAAAGTAGATCCCTCCGCTTAAGGCTCCTCCTCTAGGTTTTATCTTGAAACAGAGTCGATTTTAGGCATCAGCCATAAGTAAGCCTCGTTGAGTGCTGTGGCAAGACAAGGAATTTACATCATTTGTCACGACAGAGTGTCACAAACACACACCATACACACACCCACCATTCACACACACCCAAACACACACATGTGCTTATCATGCTCTGTTCTTTTTATTCGTTATATATTTTTTTGGATGCTCTCGGCAATTTGTTGGATGCTGATAGCAGATAAGCATTTGATGAGGTTTATTATTAAATTAGAGATTTTTCTTTATACTCGTGCTCAATAGCATGGCAACTAGACTGAAGTCAGAGTTAGCACAAAGCTGATTATTGCGCACAATCAGCGTAAAAGCGGCTTAAAGGCCCTTGCGAAATAAATTCAAAAACTTTATAATGGTCCAAAAAACAAAGGAAACTTTTGCACATTTATAATTTAAATGCATTCAAAAAAAAATAGATATTTGCACAAATTCAGATAAAGTTACTCATACAATATTTAGAATGTTTCGTAGTTTTGGTCTAGAATAAAAACCACTGAAACAGCAAATCAAATAAATATGTTTTACAGACATCAAATGAAATATTTTACCCAAAAAGGGAAAAGCTTTTTGGTAAATCAACAAACTTTTTAGACTTCAATGAGCTGGAAAAGCTATGCCAAATACAGACGCTGTGATTTCAAATGATTCGCATAAACAAAAATTCTAAAAATTGTTTTGTAAATATTCAGAAAACTTAGCTAATTCGACATAAGCGAATTTCACAAAGCATCAACATCAAAGCTTAGATTAATTATGCAATCAGAATGTCACAAATGTGTATTAAACTAAACTGAAAAAGTTAAAGTTCTGTTAGAATTATAACTGTATGTATATTTCAAAGCCATAGATGTTTTTGTAACTCGACTTTAAACAAAAGTATTTATTTAGAGCTCAGGAGTTAATGGATTACTGTGAGATTTAAATTGAAAATTCCATTTGAAATGCAAATCGAAATTTGTAAGTGAAATGTGGAATTTAATTAGGAGCAGTAATAAATCCAACATCAAGAGTGTGTGTGTGGTGAAGTCAAGCTTGAAATGGCAGACACATATAAAAATGAGAGAACTTTGTATCGTGTGTTATGTAATAAGTCTGTTTTAATAATTTAAAGTATAAATTGCCACAAGCATACATGAGATATTTTAACCGCAAGCAATTTAAATATTAAATGAGTATAAGAAAAGGCACACACACACAAATACACATTTGGAGAAGCTGCCAAATGCATGCACACGTATATATGTATATGGTATTACTTATATTTGTATGTATTTTTGTGTATGGTAAACTTCTCATGCCTGCTGAAAAATCCCATTTCACAATCTCATCCAGTCTTCCGTCACTTTCTCTTATTGCCCTGTTACTCTAGCAACCGCAGTCACTGTTTTTGCTCTCTCTTCCAACTTCCCTCATTCCTCTTCTCTCGCCCTTTTCGTCTCTCCTTCTATCGTATTATGGTTACCATTGCCTTCTGTGCGCGCACGTCAAGTCAAATAAATTTAATAACGCATATACATACGGTATAAAAGCAAAACACACAGATAGAGAGAGAGAGAGAGAGAGGGAGAAAAACGAGCTGGTGGCATATGAAGTTACGCATACGCCAAGTGGGACCAAAAACAGTTGCCAAGTCGAGCGCTGCTGTTTGCCTGGCTGCCTTTTTCATTGTTCGAGCATGCCCCAAGACGCGTCAGCGACCGCAGTCTGATAACAATGCAAATTCAAACGCGGCGTATGCGTAATATATATAAATGTATATGTATATGTGTGTGAGTGTTGTGTTGTGTTGCGTTTGCTTTAACTTAGCATACTTTTGTGCGCTGTTTACAGTTTTAAGCACTTTGCCCAATTGGTCATAAATATATATATATATATATAATATACACATATATGTACACAAATACACCTCTTGTATATATTTCCCTGCATCGATTTTATAGCCGGCTCACATGGCGTAGCCATAAAATGCGTCGCTGATAGCCGCACAACCATAAACTTTATACACACACCCGCACACACACACACACATACAGCCATTTACACATCATTTGACTTGCGAGCTGTTTCAAAATTATCAACTGCACCATTAACCTTTGATAAGTGCAGAGTAAAAGCGATGGGAAGGCAAACGTTATGTAAACTCCCAATTGTTGGCTGTAATCATTGATTTGGCATCATTTGCCAGACAGCATTTAAGACCCATTTGCCACACACACTACACTTGAACGCAGTTGAAGCGACATTGCAAGTGAATAAACCAAACATTTGCTCAGTCACGCAATTCTAATTGTAGCACTGACTCTTTGAAAATTTAGTCAAAGATTCTGACAGAGAATTCAACTGGATTTGGCTTTAAATCTGACTGTTGTTCGTGTCATCGATCAACATTTAGCTGCTTGCTGTCGCCTGCATGGCAAATAAATTAGAACCAAAGTATAAACAGCACAAATAGAGGCCAAAAGTTTGCATAGTAATGCCACCAGTTGAAATTGATGGCATTTTAATTTTAATACAGATTAATTGCATTCACTGATGGCAAATAAGCTTGTCTAATGCTGTAGCTCATTTCACCGGCTGATAAAAGTTATATTTTATGGCTTAAAAGCTTACCAAGGATTTTTGGGGAGGACGAATATGCACAATGCCAGATCGCATCATATAAGTACTTTTTCAAAATAAGTTCAGTTAAACTTATACTTTCTATAAAGTTGTTTAAAGTTTATATTCAATCAATGTTTCTTTATAACCACCCAACGTAATGTAGTCTCGTTAAAAATGAAGCAACATTTTTAGTGCAAGGACTCAGAGCTAATGGTTGCGCCAACATCATTAATTTTCGTTGATTTCCAAAATAGCAATCGCTCGCATTGTGTGAGGTTGGATTACAGGGCTCAGTTTCATGTAGAGAGCAGTCTGTCCACGCCAGACGCTTTGTCAATTCATCATACCCATCAATTACTCGCACATACATACATTCAAGTCAAAGTCAATTTTGTGTAATCAACGGCACACTGCATTTGACAACTCGCTGGATGTGGATGAGGATGAGGCATCTTAATCATCGCGGCTGACGAGTGTAGTAATCTCTAGCTCTAGTGTAGTGCTCTACTTAGTTATGTATGCGCATAGTCATACTCTATACTCCAAGCTCCCTGCTCCACACTCTCATCATGAATATGCGATATTGCATGTAGTGGTTGTTATTGTTGCTGCAACTTGCAACAGTGCCAATCAAATGTGACTCGAATTGACTCGACTCGTCTTCTCGTATCTTGTTAACTTTGGCTACAGACTCTGCCTCATCCATAGCCTCAGCCTGAGCGTTTGTTTTGCCCAATTGTCTATGCAATTTGGCGTCGGGGCACAACAACAATTGTGGGAAAGGTTAGACCAAAAAGTCATGAGAAAATTTAACAAATTGTAGCAAAAAAAAATCCGCACGCTTTCACAGTCGACAGTGTAACAAATTTATTATTGAACGAGATTGGTTTAGTTCAGGTTGCTTTATATTTAAAATAAAATTTCTGGATAGAAAGAAAAGTATGCATAATATTGATTAATTTGAAATTATATTAAAATTAATCTTTAGAGTAAGATTCAAAGTTTACACAGTGCGGTAAGTCAACATTGATTGCTTGGATTAGGAGAAAACCTAGAAAAACTCATTCCGAGCAAAAGCAAATAAGTTGATTGGTCCTTTCACATTTGCTGGTTGCATTTTATCAGCTGTTTGTCATCGCATACACACGACACGACACCTGGGCGCCATAATCAATAATTAAACTTCACCTGGCTGCATCAAGATACGAATAAAACCCTGTGGGGATAGACAAACCTCCATCATTTTCTATTAGCCATGCTCTAAAAGTGACATAAATATCACCTCAAATGAGTTTTTATGCGCAACGCAAGGCCAAAGGGGGGCAAGGGAAGGAACAGGAACAGATGGGGATATAGAAGCAGTTTTCTCTCTCTGAAGCATATGATGAAAATATTTCATTCATGACGCTTGTAAATCTTCTTTTGATTGCACTTAATACTTGTCACAGCAGCAGAAAAAAATTGCAGCACACACACTCACACTTACAAATAACCTATACAAACTAAGAAGAAAAAACTGGCAACGGTAGAAGGAAATCATAATAATCCGAACATGTTTGCATTCAAATTGAGAATTTCTCGTGTCTGTTTGTGTGCGGAATGTGAGTGTGCGAGTTTCAGTATCTGTGTGAGATATGAGCTTTTTTGTCTGTCTGTGTGTGTGTGTGTGTGTGCGTTTGCTATCTAGAGGGAAAATCTCATTTCATTTCCAGCATATGCAGCCATACATGCCGACTCTTTTGTAGTCATGTGTGCGCCCATTCAGTTTGCCAGTTAAAAATCATGTTTCTCAGCGCGATTTGGGTTATCAGGCAAACAAATCCACACCAAGCACACAGACACAGACATATACAGGGGCAGAGACAGACCCTTAGATACATATCTGGGCGAATGAGAGACACCTTTTACCGCAATTTATCGTTTTTGCGGAATCTTAAATCTTCCTTTCAAGACTTTTGCTTCAGTGCATTCAATGTTTGAATCCTTTTATACAGGATATCTTTTTGTGCATATGCTTCCTTATGTGTGTGAGTGTGTGTTGTTACCTTGGCAATTCAATGAATTGAGCTGCCATGTGCTGCTATTTGCATTCTTGTATTGTAAGACAAGAATTATGATTTTTATTGAAAGCGAGAATGTCACCGACTTTCTCTCCGTATCTCTGTCTTTCTATCCCTTCAGAGGTGAGCTAAATATGTGCTCAATGTTTGACATAGAGATGCTTATCGAGGATTGCATTTGTTTGCTCTCAAGATTGCAGATGAATTGCTTGGATGATACTTTGCCCTGTCGTCGCCTTCCGTACTTTCAACAGGTAAGACATGGATGCGCTCATAAATATTTTCACTTATTAGCAGTTACTTTTCGCCATCATCGGGTAATATTCAAAGCGAATTTCTTGTTAACAGTCAGTTTTTTTTATTTTTTTGGCAAGTTTAAAAAACTTTTCGCATCTACAAATTGGTCTCGCCTTAGTCGCAAAAATTCACGACAGCCTTTTGACTTTTTCTTCTTCTGCTTTCCGCTCAAAAGTTCTATTACTTTCTCTTTTATACAATCGCATTTGGTTACAGAGGAAACTTTAGGGGCAAAATGAAGCATAACAGGGCCAAAAAATGTGGCTAACAACACTAATACCCCAAGAAAATCCCAGCGAACAAAGAAAAAAGCAACTTTCACAGTCAGTTTGCAACTTCGACCTTTTGAACAGCCCCCCTCGCCACTTTATCCTCGTATATGAACATCTTCCCTTCCCTTCCACAGCCATCGACCCTTTTGCGACAAACAAATCCAACAAGGCAACTTTTGTGTAAAACTTTATGCATCTCACTGCTGATGAAAACGAAAAATAACCAGTGAGGAGAGCGAAAAAAAAAGTACAAGTAACGCCAGCTTTTTCTTTTTCTTGATTTTGAAATTTTTAAATCTCTTGTCAGACGGTGCGAGGGAACATGTGTTCTGCCTCCTTTTGTTATATACATTTTTGGCGTCTTTGGTTTTTTGTTTTCTTTTGTTTTTTTATTGTTCGCGCTTTTGTTTTTCTTGTAGCGCCGTCGGCTACAAGTTGGCAAAAGGATACGACGAGGCGTTTGTGATAACTTTTTGATGTTTTACTGTTTACAGCTGTCAAGTTGTCCCCTTGCCATGTCAAAATTATATTATGAATTCCTTCCCCTAACTCCCCACACCACTTACATCCTTGTTCTCGTCTGATTTTGTGGTAGCTTTTTCCCGCGTTCATTTTGGTTCTGATCTCGTCCATTGATTTGCATAAAAATGTTCACAAATATTTTTCTTTTTATTACAATGAAAATAAGAACCAGCGTATAAAAAACATATATAGATAGAAAACCATGAAGAAGAGCACAGAGAACAACAAAAGACGACAAGTGACAAGCGAAATTCAATATGTTTTTCAGTTGACTCACAAAGGGCAAATGCTAGAAAAAAAATATTGAAAGTCTAACTACAAAAATAACTTTCATTTAAAGAACACTGGATGCTCTTTGCTATACGAAAATTAGAGTATGTTGATTAAGCTCACTTGATTTAAGTGGAGATTTAATGCAAACATTTGCTTGTCCTATACACTTTATTTCAAAATAAGTGAACATGAGAGCACATGTCTTATTATAAAGTTAATGTAAGAAAATTATTAATGATTTTAGGTCAGTGCTAAGCATTGTCAATAATGGACACCTCGATTAAGATTAACTAAAATTATTATAGATGATAATAAGTTTTCTTAAACTGATATTCCATGGACCATGGAGAACAAGTGCTACGACTCACTTAAGACTAGACTCTAGTTTGGATTTTATGACATGGTCGTATCATCATCTTTTCCCGAATGAGTTTTTTGGGCTGTGTTCAAAAATATTGAAGCAGCATTTGCGGCGTATGGCAAACAAGTCCCTTTATGTTTTCTCGGGAATACGAGGGTATAAAAAATGTATACAAAATTCAATTTGTTTGTGTAAATTTCTTGACTCGCGGCTGTTGCAAATAAAATCTACATAAAATGCCCCTAACTTGCCCCCAAACTCCCCGCAATGTTGTCGCTTGATTTGTTTGCTCTCCCAACATTTTCCTTGCCATCCTTGTACGCATCGTCCCACTGTTTTTTTTTAGTCCCTCCGCCCATCGGCTTGCCTCTTTGACACTTTGACTTTACAGAGAGGGACAGAGAGAGGAGTGGGGAAGGGACCTACTGCCATGCTCAATATAAATAAATAAAATGCTGTGAGGCTGCTTTGTGGTTCTGACGCCGTCGACAAATTAATTGAAAATGCTTTTGCTTTAAATACATTTTTCAAACGCAGAGCAATTTCAATTATAGCATGTCGATAAACAGGAAAATACTCGTAACATAAAGTACGTATAATAGCAGGAAAAATCAATGGCATCGAGGACTTCGAGGCTGCGTTTGATTGAATCAAATGTGGAGCATTGTGAGCCGCAATTAAGGCGATCTATGGATAAATGAACCAAAGCCAAGCCTCGCAGACGATTTCCGACACTAAGGATGAGGCCAAGACTGGCTCTCAGGCATTCCTGTCACGATTTTCGATTTGCTTTGCTTTGCCTTTCCCATGTGTGTGTTTGCTTATTTACAATCAATTGTACTTTAGTCGCATTGGGCTAAAAAACTTTTTAAAATGCCGCAGTACATCTTCCGCTTCTTCTTCTTCTTCATCTTCATCTTCATCTTCTTTTGCTTTGGGCCAAATCTTGAGAAACAAGCGCTTAATTTAATTTATTTTTCTCTATTTAACGTTGTACCCATTGCTGTTGTTGTTGTTTGTGCTCGGCACGAAATGTTGCTCATTAATTTTGTTTTATTTCATTTCAGAGCCGTTTTCAATCGGAGGATATTTGCGAGGGGAGAGAAAGAAAGGAGGTTAAAAACCCAGAGGAGTCAGCAATTTTTGGCTATTTAGCTTAACATTTTATGCAGTTCACGTTTCTCATGTTGCCTGCAACTTCCAATTGTCATCAATTGGCTGCCAGCTGCCATTTTCCCCTGAAGATAATTGAAACTTTTTTTTCCCAATCGATACGCATCAAATTTCAATCTGTATTCAGATTTCTGCCATTAGACTAAGAATTGCTTATCCCAATAAATACTACAAAATGTGGCTGATAATTGAAAATACTATGCCATTCCAATCCAAAGCTTAGAAAACCTCATGTTCATTGTGATTGTGTGGGAAAAATATTTATAATACTCGCAAATTGAATGAAAGCGACTAAAAATTTTTTTTTTTATCGAAAATCAAGCCAAGTGGATGCACAAGAAATGATTTGAATAACGAGAACTGTCTAACATTTGAAATGGCATCAAGTTTCAAGCAGGAAGCTCCCCTTTCAATTGGATTATAAAAGCTCAGGATCTCTTCAAAGTAGGAATATTACTCACTCAACCGAAGTGCGGGTACATCTCATTAAACGCTTACCTGCAAAAGAATAAAAATAAAGGGTTAGCAAACTTTCTGTCTGTCTGATATGTATACGCGGGTATTGTTTGATGATATTTGTAGGGCAGGGGTTGGAACAGAGGTCGCTGTCTACGAGGATAATTGATCTACATTAACAATGACAGCGGACCTTGAGTGTCGACAGGAAAAATGGCTGACATGCAAACAACTCATCAGGCTGGCAAAAGTTTAGTTTAGGGTTAGCCAAATGATGAAACTAAAGACTTTTCTTTAATTTATAGATTGGCAAAGGCGTGTGTACAGCAGCGAAGCGAAACAATATTATATAACTTTAGTCGACATTGGCTGTTATGAAGGATCAATAACGAATACTGTTTTTGATAAAACTTTTGAGATCAAGAAACATAGTTCAACATTTTCTAAAAGGTTCTTTTTCATTTGCAATTTCAATTTACTCAAAGTACTGCAACTTTTGCTTCTTTCTGTATTTTTTCATTATCTCATTTTGTTGCCATCAAGTTAAGTAAACCAAAGATGAAGCCAAAGTTGTCTTTGAAAATGCTTTAAGTTGTTTGGTTTATGACATAATTTCTGTATCCTTGTTGGTGTACAAATAATTTTCCATTTCAATTCGCATTCGCAGAGAAACAACAACAACAACAACAAGACAGTATAATCGTCACTATCTTTTAATTAACTTTTTCGAGGCTTTGAAAATGTTCAAAGTTTTTGCTGTTGTTCTAAGCGAGTCTGAAGTCTGAGTCTCTTTTGTTTATCTTCCTTTGACTTGCTGTTAGTGTTTGGCTTGACAGTTTTCATGCTAAACAGAAATTTCATTTTCATTATGGTTCCCATCTAAATCATAACGATGAAACGACAAATGTTAAAATGTATTTGTCAAATGTCTGTGGAGTCAGACAGACAAACACATTGAGTTAAATACACAAATACGAATGCATAAATGTTTTTTCCCAACTGACAGTTTTTCTCCCGGCTGTTTGGTTTAAGCGGCTTAGAGGAATGCCGCTTGTTGTTGGCATTCCCACGCTGTGCCTGATTAGCATAATCGAAAAGAAAATAATTCTGAAATGAAATATAATTTTGGTCAGCCACAGAATGGCTTTCCATCCAGAATGATTGGCCTCCCTCGGTTAATTGAATTATTACATTTGGCATTTCTTTTATCTACGAATTTTCTTTCGAAACATTCTCTAGCCGCGTAAACGAAGGTGCTGCTAGAAAGTCATGATCACGATCTGGCCAAGAACTATGAGTAAGCCACAGAGTCATTTCCTGATGCATCGTGTGGTAACAATTTTATTACACAACAAGTTATCTTAGAATTTGTCAGACTTAATAAGGGGAAAGACCTTTCGAGCGATCTCTTAAGCTGCTGGTTCATTCAACTTTCTATCTTCGACACGAACTTGTCTCGATAGTAATGTTTCCCAGTTGGGCTCATTATAGAGCATGAAAAGCTGTTTTGTCAACTCGACCCGCACATGTGATACAATCTACACGCCGCTTGGATTTCTGTTCAATAATTGATGTGTATTGTCCTCATAATAACAGTAATTAATGCATTAAGGAATTCAATATCAAGACAATCTCTCTGTTGTATACAACATTAAAAATCAATAAGCCAAACCAGTTGCCAGAAACTGTCTGCCCACGCGTCTCTATTCAAAAATTTAACAAAAGCGGCCAAAAAGAACAGACATTAAACTAAGTATAGGTCTGGTCTTTGAAGTAGAAAATCAGACACACGGAGATGGAGAGAGTTGGTAAAACCCAAGGCAATAAAAAAAACAACAACAACAAAATTAAAATCAATGTTATGTTTATGACACTTTTTTTATAGTCTTCTTCGTCGTCTTCTTTTACGTCTCCGAATTCTCGTGGCGACTCACAGCGGGACAGTTTTTTAAATACTTATTCGTTGGAGGTTTATGCTTAGGTTTTTATTCCCTCTTAGCCACAGCCTAGGCCATCAATAATCCGGGTCATCAAACTAAATCTAATGTCGCATTTTAATGGTGTCAAACATTCTACGAGTAATCAGCTGACCCATGTGTCTATTTAAATATGCACATGTGTGAGTGTGCGTGTGTGCAAGTGTGTGTGTGGGCCATTTGTCCATGAATCAGTCATTGCATTAAAATTGCAGACATTGGTCATTCCGAAACTGATTGCCATATAATTTGAGCTGTCCCCACCAATTCTATAGCGATTTCTGCATTCACTCCATCATTACGAATGCAAATGTGGCATTTCATTTTATCGCTTAGTATATATCTACTTTATATATACATATGTATAATACATATACCCATTTCTTTCCCTTCTCTTTTAGTCAATTGTCAATTTGGTGGGCGTTGCATATAGCATTTTGGTTTGCCAGCATAATTAAAGGTGAGCAGTAGTTCAATTTTCCCAGGGTCGTTCATTCAGTAATTAAAGGAGAGAGATAGAGAGAGAGAGGGGTGTCTCAGGGGGGAAGCCCACGCATTTGACCAGTCGAGCGTTGAGAGTATGAAAGATGACTTCTGGGACTCTTATCAGCAAATGGGCATCAGCTTTGTCCACTTCACAATCTCTCTTCTAATCAGCGGTTCACATCAAGGTGAGTTGCTTGAGCACCTGAGGGACAAGTCTCAAGACTCATCGACGCATGACCTTTGCCTGTCTCTTATTCTTCTGCTTGTTGCACCTACACACATCCGCCTGATAACTATTGAAAACTCCTCTCTTCCAATTCTGAGTGGTATTTGAATAGGATTTAAATTGACTTTCCTTTCATTTCATTTTCCGGCTTATCTTACTTTTAACTTATGTTCTTAAGTGCTTTTATCATTATTGTTTGTTACTTCTATTGTTATGTCTATATTTATTTTTAATAAGGCATCCGCTTGTGTTGGCATTAAAATTGTTTTAAATTTAAATAATGCTCAAAGTGCTCGTTAAAAGCGGGTCAGAGGTCAAGTAGTCAGCAGACTTCTGTCGCCTGTCTGCCTGCCTGTTAATGAAGTTCAAATATTTTGGGAATTCGGCAGCCGAAAGACTCGAAAACTCAAACTTGGAAAACCTTTGGTATTTTATGCTAATGACAAATGCTTTTATCTTCAGCAAATACAAAGCGGCAAAAGCAAAAATAAAAGAAAAAATTAAAAGCAAAATTGCTGGCAACCTGCTGCTGTGATTATACCCTTCACAGTCGAGTATATTGCAATTCTAATTAAGTTTGCTGTGTTTGAAATTCATTTTCAAGTCTTAAAATATATGTATAGAAATCAAGCTTAATGATTTTTGGCATTAGAAGTTGTTTTGAATTTGTTCGTGTAGAGTATTTAAGCTTCGACTTGTTTGTTTTCAGTGTTTCGGCCGCCTCATGCTGACCCTAATCATTATGCTGGGCCTGTTAGTGAAAAGCGGGGAGGAGAGGAAACTGCCAGCTCGGGACCGTGAAAATTACACGTTTTTTGCTTTGAGGTTATAATATTACCTGCCAGGTGGGTGTCCACTTTGAGATGGGAATGTGGAGGGGGAGGAGGAGGGAATTGGGTGCTTAAATTTATGCATTTTTTTTTACCTTCATGTTGCTTTAATTAAATTTCTCTTTTCATTTTTCTCCGTTTTGTTTTTTTTTTTTGGTGTGGTCGCTAATTTCGACGTTTAGGCGCGTCTAATGTTTCTTGTGGTTCTGTTACTTCATTCAAATTAGAAAATATGTTGGAAATGTAGCAAATGGGCGGGGTGGGGCTGGACAGCTAATTGGCCAGCCAGAGGTTTATTATTTATACATTCCATTCCTGCTGGCTTATATGTATATGAGTACACATATTTTATGTCTTATTTACACAAAGTTCACCTGACAACAGCTGCTGACCGGTTTAATTACAAAATCGATTATAAAGAGACTGCTAATAAAGTGACTGTGGATACGGTTGAGAACACACACACAACAAAACACAGTGGGACCGATAACTAAGGTTCCACTGTCCTTGCTTCGCTGCACAAAATTCATAAATGCACGGGGAAAACTCAAAGACATTTTCCAGGTGAGCTCAGGTAAAAGCAGCAACAACAACAACAACAATGACCAGTCAACAGATAGAGCTCGAAAATAAATGAGATTTTCATTTTGTGCAGCTGATGAAGCCATTAAACAACTGGAAAATTTTCTACCTTTATGACGTTGCCTACAACGAGAATGTCGCAGCGGGTCTTGGGGTTTTACCTTTGGGTATCATTTAATTATAAATTGAATAACTTATTTGAATACAAATAGAACGTTTTATAATTGCAAGCAAGAAACTTGTAGTGAAAGCTTTTATCACGTCTCAAGGCGTCACGACACTCTTATTGACGTCACAAAGCTGAGCTTTATCGACGGAAAGTCCAGTATTGCTGTGCTCTTAGCTGATAATGCCAACAAGAGAGTGACAAAGTGGGGAAGAGAGTGAGTGCAATCAGCTGAGCGCGTCTTTAAATATGGCGGCCAACGACTGTAAGTTTTGTGCGTTAGAGCAACAGGCGTTTGCTCAGCTTCTGAGTCATCATCACAATTGCGAGCGCCAAATTCATCGCAAATTCATACACTGTGCAAAACGAAAGAGAACAACAACGAGTTGATGTACAGTGGATGCTGTTAAATTTCAAATTCATAGCAAACATTTCTTGGAAACATTTCTTATTGAAAATTATTTCTGTAGATACGGATTACAAAAAACGCAAAGGTTCCAAGGCTTGTAGATTAGAACTTACATAGAATATAATTTAATGTTTTGTTTTTCAGTGTAAAATGGGCTTACAAGTTGATCTACATTGAGTCAGCTACAATAGCAATTAAGAGCAAAGCTTTCTTGAGAAAGTAGAGCTTGGAGGAAATCCAATTTCTGAAAAATTTTAATTTATTATAATTTGAAATAAGTTACTTTCAGTATATATACAGATTGCTCATTTGCAAACTCAGATGGTAAAATAACCGACAAGTGAAAATATAAATAATTGAAATATGCTATGAGGCAGCTCTTTTATTTTTTGTTTATCGAATTTGAAAGTTGTTACCTAAACCTACAAAAAGTGTAGAAACTAAGTACCAAAGCGACAAAACCAAAATAAACACAGTCATAAACATGACAATGACAACAAATAAAAGAGTTGGAGTGTCATTGTTGCAAAAATAAATAAACAAACAATGAAACGAACCGAAAAACACACACACCCATTCTGATAAAATTGCCATGCCGAATTACAAATGGTTTTTAAATGCTGCTGGCCAACTTTTACTGCCCGTTGGACATTCAGTAAGAGTAACTGTAATAGCCACAATAACGGCCACTTTCGAACATGACCCTAACTACAACTAGATGGGAAAGCAACCAAAACATCTTGACCATTTCGAGCTGCCGCTTTTTTCGCTGTGCTTAGCAGACGGTTAAATGACTTCCGTACTTAGTTCATTTTTAATTTCCTCATATCTATGTGTTGTGTGTGTTTATTCTTGCCATTATTATTGTTGTGTTTGATCTGTGCATGAAAGAGAAAATACTGTCCAATAACTCTGCCAGTATGTCTGTATATATACAAATTATTATGTTGACTGGTAAACTCTAAGCTCGCTCAGCTTATCACATTTTTAAATGACTTAAATTAAATACTTTTCAAAAACGAACAGAACTACAAAATTATATGTATTTTTAGTGGATGCAAGAAAAAGAGTTCAAGAAAATATGTGCATGTAGAGAGTATAAACGGTTATCATGCAGAGTTCATCTGAGTTCATGGCTTATGCTTATCAAGAGGAGTCATTAAAAATTTTATAGAAATATTGAAAGCCCGGGTACAAACATGTTCTTGGAATTATGCATCCATATCATGTGCATTTAATAATTATTTTTTTTATGTCAGCTACTCGTGATAACCCCAACATAGAAGTTCCCACCTTTTCAACAACAATTTTTCATGCACTTTGAAAACCTGTTGAACGCAGCTCAATTCAAAACAACAAAAAAAAACATTTATTGTTGCCCACTGTTATTATTGTTGTTTGTCTTTTAAACAGGTTCTTCAGAAATAAACACACGCACGCACACACACACACACACGCGCAGTGCTGATATGAGCTGAGCTTTTGACTGAGCTTAGTAAAGAGCAAAGAGTGCGGCATTTTGATGACTTATAGAAAGATCATAACTTTGGCCCCCCAACCAGACAAAAGACGCCAAGAAATATTAGCGTCAAGGCCAAATGCAGTTATTTCTGTTGTCTTTTTGCACAAACTTCCCGCGTGCAGCAATTAAAGAAAGTAGAAAAAGTGTTAAACAAGTTGTTTTGCTTATTGTGCAACTGTAACAACTGTAAACTGTATGTTCAGTTGTTGTAACAGTTATTTTGCAGCTTACAGCAAATAATTTGTGATGAGAGGAGAGCGGAAAAGTAAAGCGCAAATTAACCGCTTAATGGCGCTAAAAGCAGCAACAACAAATGACAGTCTCTAATCTACATAGGTCAAAGCGGGATAGATAGAAAGAAGAATGTGTAACCGCAGCAGCCAATGCGTAAGAGCGAAATAGCATCAAGCTCAGCCTAGACACATTACTTGAAGCAGCTAATAAAATGTAAAATACTAAAAAAAAACACTTATTACAAGCAAACGGGATCAGAGTGTAATGCGTGTTGAACGAATGTGAAGCACAAAGGGAAATATGTAATTTATAAGAGCGTAAATACTTACCGTTTTAAAAGCTCCACGTTATGTTAATTATTTTAGGCCACAGTTGCTGTTGCTGTTGTTGTTGTCTTTTACTGCTTTTAGCTTAGCCAGTTTTTGTCTCACACACGCCAACAATTGTTAAATAAACAAACACATACAAACAGTTGGCGCTTCAATGGTTGTTTTTGTTATTTTATTTGCTTTTTTTAACTTTTGTGTGTAATTTACTTTTGGCTATATTTATGCTACACTTTCACACATTTGCATTAAGTTGCGTTACTTGTTTTCATTTGTTGTTCAACGCATCACTTGCCAAAAATATGTTGGCCACAATACAACCAACTGCCAATAACTCCAAAACACACACGATTTAACAGAGCGTCAGAGCCCTGAACAAAATGAACTCGCACTGCTTGTTTTTTTTATTTTGTATCGCTTATTTCGGACAAGCGCTCTGCGTGCGTACACGACGGCTACTCTGAGGAGACTGAACCAGCGTAACCGATTGACGGCCAGTCGACGCGGCGCTCTCAACGCTCGCTCACATTTATGAGAGAATGTAGCATTGTTGTGGCGTTACTTGCGAAGAGCAATTGTGTGGGTGCATTTCAAGAGAGCGCGTCGAAGAGAAAACTCGAATACTGCTAGACTTAACTGTTTGTTATCGTTCACTTAAAACACTTGCATGTGCGTGCATTTATACGTACAGTGGCTCAAAGCTTATTTGAACTCAAGATTGTTAGTCATATTTGGTTTTTATCGTTTAACTTTAATATAATACATATGTAATGTAAAATAGAAATATTATTCTTAAGCTTTAACATTATTATCTCTGCCAAAATTTTATTTCTATCCCATTCTCATTAAAAAAAATAAGTATGTTTAAAATTGTTATCCAAGTCTTTTAAGGAGGAAGCAAAATAAATCACAACAAATCTCTGAAAACACTTTTGCATATTCAAATACATACTCTTAATAGTGCGCTCCCTTTAACTGAGTTTACCTGCCGAAATGCACAGAGCGCTAAGCCAAAAATACTGGTTTAACACTTGCAGTATAAGAGTTTTCGCTCTTTATAAGTGTGTGAACAGCATACGTTTGTGTATGTTTATACGAAACTCTTGTTTTGTTTTCGTCAAATGCCGGCAAACGTTGAGATTGTTGTTGTTTGTTATTGTTGTTGTTGCTGTTGCTGTTGCTGCTGTCTAGTTAGTTCTGGTTCTGGCCAAAACTCTAACTAGTTGGCAGGCCCAGAGGCAGCTGATTACAGTTATTACGGCATAATTGTGAATGGGCGTCCCACTGAGAGAATTTCTCTAATACAATTCACAATTGCAGGCGATTTGGCGTAAACGAATGCAATTTGCATTTTTGCTTTAATTAAGTATCCAAGTAATTTTGATTACTGCCAGGATAATTATGTTGAATACTCTTAAATAGTTGCCGTTTCTGAGTATAAGTTAAATATCTTGATCTATTTATTGCGTGATCAGTTACAGTTTACACTGAGAGAAATGGTTTTCATAGTTTCCATAATTATTGCCAAACTATCTTCTTAAACATTTTTTAAGGTCATATTTCTACTCACATATGAAAATTTTAAACTTATTTGTGTTGGCACAAAATTTGTTTTTAATTTCTCTTTGATTATTTCTTTAAGTTTATGAAATTCAAATCATTAAATCACATTCACAACAATGCAATTGACTTTCAATTGTTCGTTTACATTGCATTTAAATTGAAAATATTTGCAGAAATAAATAACAGAACTAGTCACTAAGGTCAGTTTTGAAGTGTAAAAGTTAATTGTTAAAGCCGTAAATAATTGGGTGAAGAATTTGTCGATGAGTCCTGAAATTTTCCCAGAATAAATATTTTGAAATACTCGAAATTTGCTCAAAGGATATTTCCCGCAGGTCAAAGTTGAAATCAAAAAATGTGAATTTCTTTACAAGACGCACTTGGGAATATTCCTGACACACACACGCAGATAGAAATATTACAACAACAAATTTCACTTTGAATTTGTGCCGAAAATTTAATTTGATTTCATTTTCATCAAATACATATAAATAGTGCAACAAATGAATTTGCTACGTGCCACAAATGCCAAAAATGTTGTTAGCTAAGGGAAGATGTGGAGTGGTGGGAGGGGGAGAGGTGGTGAGGTGAGAGGCTGGAGTGGGGGTACAGTCAGGACGCACATGTGTGTACCGCTGACATTGGCTGAGATTTGTGAGCATTTGTGCCGTTTTGTTGCGTGGTTGGCCACACGGAAACACCGACACACCGACACACGGACACACTGACACACGCACCATGCAACACGCAGCATGCGGCATGTGGCATGTGGCACGGAGAACCATAAATTCCAGCCGCTCAATAAACTAATGGCAATTTGTATCTGAAAGATACAATGCGAGCTCAGTCCTCAGTTCCTCCGGCTGCCCGTTTTTCACGTACAAAATTATTTTTCTCGTATTCGTTATTAGTTTTCCTCCATTTTTTTCTCTTTCACGGACAGCATTTTCATTCTGTTTGCTTTTCCAATCCTTGTGACACTTTTATCACACACGTTCGCCTCATCAAAAAGTTAACGACGATAATGACAAACATTTCCAAAAGCAAACACTTTCAGTTGACAGAACTCGGCTATTGTATACCCTATACCCTATCCTCTTTCCATCAGTATCTCAAACATTTTCTCAGACCCTGTACTTGATAAATACAAAGGGTCTTTTAAGTTGGTCGAACAAAAAATTTTGAAAGGTGCCTTATTAAAAAAAGAACAAGCAAATAATATTTATAGCTCCATTGTGATGTATAGGCTCTTGTATATTCTAAGTAAATAAGGTTTATTTTATAATTTTGACACGCCTCCTTCCGCCCTAAAAATCAATGAAAAGATACACAGGGATTTTTATTTTTGACGAAAATTCTATAGCGATCAGATAATAAGGAAAGTAGATATTAAGCATGATATTTTCCACAGTGTATTTGAAATTTTCTTAAAATCAAATTTAAAAAAATCTTCGTTTTGTTTTGAGTCTTGTGAGTCTCTCTTTAACGAAATAAGTACAGGGTCTCTCGCAGTCGTGTGTGTTGGACTGTGGTCTCTTCTATTAGTTCTCCCGTTCCCATGTGTGTCCATTGGAGATAAATATCTCGTTTGTAGCTGTCGTTGCTGTTGTTGTTGGCCAAACACCTTAATTAACTTTTTTCCATGAACATCTTTTGACCCCTCGTTTTTCGCCCCACAAACTATCAACTTGTAGCTCTGCGAGACTTGACTTATTTATTAGGGTTATTTAGATGTAGTCCTTTACCACACACACACACCCACACACACATACACTAGTCAACTACCTGCTCATTTTCACCTGAGTACGTGTTAATTTTGTGTATTTATCTTATTTTCTGGCTCTCCTCTAGCTATATTATTTTTTTCGTCTAAAAAGAAAGATTCGAATTGAAATTCCAACTAACAGTTGCTCGGCTTAGCTTGTAACAAAGAAATGTATCTGTATCTTATGGCTTTGTATCTGTATCTGCATCTGTGTCTGCGCATCTGAAGTTGACTTGACTTTGACTTTTTCACTGAAGTTTTGCCACATTCAACGTGGGAAATGCAAATGCCCCAAAGCACAGACTGAAGGAGAAAGGTATAGTTCAAGTGCTTGATAGAGATAGTGAGAGAGTGAGAGAGAGAGAGAGAGAGGAACAAACAAAGGCGTCGATTTGTATCTCGAGTGTATACAAAATTCAACTTGCACTATTTATTCCCTCATGGTCTTTGTTTAGAGTCGCGTATTTCCCTTTCCCTTTCCCATTTCGCCGTTGTTGTTGTTATTATTATTAAATTTTCTATACTACTTCTTCCTTCGCTTCTCCTTCTTCATATCCTCCTGCTGTTTCTCAAGTATTTTTGCTGCTGTTTGTTTTGTTTTTGCTTTGACATTTGATAGGTTTTCACTTGTTAGTTGGCAGCTTCTTCTTCTTCATCATCTTGTTGCTGTTTTCATTAGAGGCGTCGATAGCTGCCACGCCCCCTTGTGTCGAAATCTCAAGTGGCCAGACATATGCCCAGCATCTGTAGCTGCCAATTGCAACTGTGGTAACTGTTTGCTTTTCGGCCGGAAGTGGCGCACACGTAACTTGCCCCATGTTGCACGTTGCATGCTGAATGCCATACGAAGGTCTTGAGTTACTTTGCTGCACACAAAATGCTGAAATTATTTCTGCCTCACAATAAGTGAGAAATCCGACATGGAAGTGTGCGATGTTGTTGCAAATGCAACATTGTTGTTGCCTTTGTTGCTGCTGTTGCCTCTCAACTTAATTCAGCGGCACATGCAAATTGCCCCGAAAGCATTTCAGATTGCAAATTGTTGCCATATCAACTGACTGACTGTCTGTCTATGTGTGTATGTGTGTGTGTGTGTGTGTGTGTGTGTGTGTGTGTGTGTGTGTGTGTTGTCTATCTGTGTTTGTGTGTGTGGCACATACGAGCCACAGATGCTGCACATAGCACTGTTGGATCATTAAGCCCATGTTGCATGCCTCAAAACAGTTTGCAATTTAGCTGAAATTCTACAGAATTTTTGCATTTATTAATTAACACATTTTAATAATTTATTTGTTTATTAGCAGCAATTTCTGATTGTATTTTTAACTCTGCAATTTTTTCCGAGTTCAAGGGGGGTTATCTATCTAGTCGAGCACACTCGACTGTAGCCGCGCCTTCGAGCAGGTTACATTCCGTTTGAATATCCATCAAGATTTGTCAAATCTATTCAAATCATAAGAGTACCATGTACTATGTACGGAGACAATTTTGCAGTTTTTAGCTTAGATTTTAAAGAAGAAAAGTGGAAATTTGCTCAAAACTACTTTTTTACCCTAATTTTATCACCTGGAATCAATAAAAAGCATAAATTTAAAATTTAAAATTTTTGAAAATTTTCGAAAAGTTTAAAGGGGTAACACTGTAAAACTCGAAAATTTTTGAAAAAAAAATGTTTGTTTCAGAATCAAAAATTTTAAATGCCAACTAAAAGTAGGGCTAATATTATAGAAAATAAGACATTCCTCTTGCAAATCGGGTGAGTTTTATGATAGTTGTGCTCTTTGAAAGTCCAAAAAGTCAATATTTCTCATATATAGATAATTTTCCATACTAGACACTTTTTTATTGCTTCAGTTATCCCAACCAATTTTACTATGGACAGAATCGTACTTGTTTTTCATTTGTCATTCTGATTTGCATTATGAACAAATGATTTAAATTATATCAACCTTAAATCTCAATAAGCTAAGGCTAAGCTTTACAATTCTTATAATAAATAATTATTATTAAATATTAAAGCAAATGCAAAAGTTTCTAAAATAAATTTATTATGTAAAAACATTATAATAATAACATTATTCATTAATATGTGATAAATAGACTGAATTTAATTAGAATAATAACCATATATCTAATATTGCAGACACCTTTTTCAAGCCTTGATTTATGATAGACAATTTGTAAAATGTTGATTGCTCGTATTCTCGTAATTATATTGTTCCCAGTTAACGATGTCAATTAGGAATCTGAATCTGAATTTGAATCTGGGAGCTAGTTCCATTGGCTGTGCCTCCTTTTCGAGTTGGAGTGATAAGCATCCTGTCGCGTGGCACGTAGCAAGCACATAATTTACGGCAATTAGGATTTGTTGAGAACATAAACAGTATAACGAGCGATTTACGCATTTCAATTGCCATTTCATAAATTGTGGAATGTCTAATTGATGTTTCCGCCGGAACAAAGATCAAGGCGCAACGCATCATATTATAAACAGGAGACGGCAGAGAGAAGTTAAAATTGTAATTTATATGGAATTTTATTAAATCAAATTGTGTGGCATGCAACATTTGCAGCGCTGCATGCTACAAAATAAACAAAGCAGCGGCGCAAGCAGTGAAAAGGGAAGACTTTGACTTTTGGGGCGTTAATAACCCAACACGGAGACTCAAATCCGCGTTGACATCATTTGTGCCACATGTGTGTATATATATATGTGTGTGTGTGTGTGCAACAGAAGCAGCAACAACTGAGGCGGCAACTGTGGCAGCAACAGCGACATAAGCTTCAGCGGATTCCATGGAAGATGCAACTAAAGAGATTATAAATAAAAATGCGCTTTAAACACGTGCGTTGTGACTTTATCTACCTCTCTTTTTTTCTCTATCTCTATCTCTCTCTCTCTCTTTCTTACTCTCTTGCTGGCGTTGGCGTTGTTGCTGCCACTTTGACTGACAATTAATTTCAATTGCGCATTCGCGTTAATCGCCCTAAAAAGGAACGACAGCAACAGCAACAACAACAACAACAACAACAACAACAAACAACAACGTGCAACAACAACAACATGCAACAACTTCTTTTTTTTTCTACATACTTTTTTCCCCATGTTTATCTCAGCTCGCTGCTATTTTTAATCATTTTTCCCGCTTTTTTTCGAGAATTATTCAGTGTGTCGTCTGCTGCATAAGATTAAAAATAAAAGTGACAGGAGGAAAAAGAGGAGAGGGGGAATCGGGGGAGTTGCCGCTGCGGGGAAATGAGCAAGCGAGTGCGTCCAAAAGGAAAATGTCAAGTTCAAGAGTCGCTACAGCTGCTTCAGTTGACTTGAAGTGCGTCATATGTGTGGCAGAAGAAGAAGAATTATAAGAAGAAGCAGCAGCAGCAGCAGCAGCAGCAGCAGCAGCAGCAGCAGCTGAAGTGGAAGTAGACGTGGAAGTTGGGGCACCAACTTGGGGCAGCTTGAAGTGGATTAATTTTGACATTTATGATGTAGGCTTAAAGTGTTTTAATTGCTAAACGTTTCCAGCTTCTAAAACAACAACTGTCTGCCACTTTCAAATGTTGCAAGTTCCGAGTGCGTGCATCATTGTTATCACCACGACGATGACTCTCTCTAAGAGTGGGGCACGTGTCTCTACAATGGCCACTCCAATTGAATTAAGTGCATCGAGACGGCATAAAAATCATGCACCATTTACGGTAGCTACACTCGAAGAAAAACGGTAGCAGGAATTTGAAAAGTAGTGCTGGATATAGTACATATACCCTGTGAATACCTTTAAGGGTATATATGCCATTAGTAAAATTAGTAGATGAAGAAAAAAATTACTTAAGCATTATAATTAGTGATGTAGAGCAAAACAATGAGTCCAGTTTAATATCCAAGTGTTGAAACTGACAAAAAATTAATAAAACTATCGATATAGCTCCAAAATAATATAGACATATCGCCTTTCCAAAAAAAAATAAATAAAATTCAAAGTATACGTAGTTGTTGCTAGGTCGAAAGTCAGACCAACTTCAAACTTTCATACGTTTTCCAACACTGATCTGCTTTCCAAGCGGAATCTCGTTTTGATTCTTTATTTATTCTGCATAAAAATTAAATCAATTTCGTTCAAATCAATTTGTTGTTGTTGATTTTTCGATGTGTTCCAACCTTACTACAGGGTATAGCTGAATCGATTAAGCTCAACTGGCATAAATTTCGATGTAGTTCTTTATAAAATATATTTAATCGAAATAATATGTTCACAGTTTTGTTGTGCAGTGTAGTCAAACAACCGCTGTTTGCTGAGACGCTGGTTTTGGCTCCGCGCTCAGGTGTGTTCAGGTGTGTGCTGAGCTATTCCCAGGTGTGCGTGTGTTTCTCTTGGCATTTCGGGAGTCTGGGAATAAGTAACATAAACGTGGCTTGCAGTTGTTTGTTCGATGTCCTGCATTGGCATGTCCTTTCGCCGGCCTTTCACTCACGTACTGGAATGCCGTGGGCGATCTGCCACTCCCCCCGACCTTCCCCCTCCTCCGCTCTGCAGCATCCTCCCTCTCAATGTTATACGCCCCTCACGTTTCGCGTTAAAGTCACGTATTTTCCAGGTAATTTACGTTGGCTGAAACTGTTGCCACCAATATTTCTGGCCGTGTTGCCCGTTGATTTTAGCCCCTTGTCTTTGCCTTCTCATTTTATTCTCCGTTCTCCGTTTCTCTCTTTGCATTTGTTTCTGTTTTTGCACTGTGCATGAAATGCGTTTTTTGGCCTTCGTACGTGCGCGTTGTCCTTTTTACTGTATTTTTTTTCGGTTTTATTTTATTTTATTTTTTTGTTGCAGGCGTGTTGCAACAGTGCCTCCCAGTTCGCTTATTGTTTTTCATGTTCGTCTCTGTCGCTCATCGTGGCGCAAGTGCAACGAAATGTGCATAACGTGACCGGGTTTCTTAGTTGGCTTTTATCAGGCAGCGAAAGTGCTTTGACCAAGTTCAGATCAGCCTCCGTGGCAAAGTGCAAACTGCACGCCCCACATTGCACTCACACTTCCTCTCCCTCTCCCCCTTTCTTTCTTTTTCTCTTACTCCCTCACTGATATTCTGCTTGGAAAAGTTTTCAACAACTTTCGGACAGCTGCAACGGATACGGATACGAACACTGATACTGCAACTTCTGTCGAGTTGTTGTTGTTGTTGTTGTCTTCTTGTTATTGTTGTTGGTTGTTTGCGGTGAATTAAGTTGCGACCATTGAAACTTCACTTGAGTTAATCGTTTAATTAGTGTCTGTGCAACCTGAGGGGGCATTTCAAATGCATTAAAAAAATCATCCAGCTCGAAAACACTTGATGAGATTTGCGATGGCTCTTTTTGATTTGAAAAGTGATTCAAAATACATTACAATTAAAATAGATTCACTAAATACAACCCTTTATAAATGGAAAGAAATATACCACACAACAAAAAGAATTCCAAAATTACTCAAGAGAAAACTTTGAAAAAGAAACGAAATTATTGAACATTCTTATTCCTCCTAAGAAATCTCACAAGTTGTTTAAAGAGAAATTTTAACAAATAGATATTAAAAATAACCGATAACAGTCAATAATGAAAATTAATACAAAATATTATTTCTTTTCTTTTATTTAATTTCACATTTTTAATTTGATCTAAATAGTTTTTTGCTACATGAATGATTCGCAATAAAAAGGAATAATTTGACAAAGTCTGAACTAATAATGAAAACCATTAGGTCAGTCATTCAATCATCACAACTAATTTTTGGTACAAAACATGGATCAACATTAATCCCAATTAGACCCATTTTTTCGACATTTATCTTGGCTTTTGCATTTCGTAAACGAGTTTATATCATATTATAGAAATTCTCACATTTTTTCTGAACTGCCAAAGCCGAAAATGTCATTTTGTAGCCAAGTTGAAATGAAAATTTATGGCCTCAATTTTTGGTGAGGATGTTGCTACCAAAAACTGAAATTTATTTTACGACCAATGCAAAAATAAACATAAAAATAAATTAATATTTCATTTGTTTTGCTGTGCAGCAAAGTCTCTTCGCTCTCTCCCTGTCTCTCTACAACAAATCCTTTTTTCTGGTTCAACCAACTTTGTTTTATGACCAACTGATGGTTCTACCTTCTAATTGTTGTTGCTGTTGTTGTTGTGGTGGTGGTGGTGCTGATGTTCGTGGTGTAGATGGTGTTTATTTTTATGATATTCAGTTTATGTTTATGTGCATTTTATATGAGACAATTTTATGTTCAAGAGTTGCATTTAAAGTTGGCACTTAAGTGTGTTGCTCTGGAGGTACTTAAAAGAAATATATATATATATATATAGATAATATTGAACTTGAAAAATTCGAAAAGTAAATTGATTGCTTATCTATACTACCCTAAAAACATTACATTACATTACTACTATACTAAAAACATTACATCGGAAATTCATCAACCAGTAAAACAGTAAGTATTGAAAGTCAAAACTTTTATTGAGAATATATAAATATTTAAAATATTTAAAAAATCCATAGCTCTACAAATGGAATAGAAGTTTCAGTTGAGAATGCATTTAAAAATCTCTTGATTGAAAACAAAGTTCATTTAGAAAATCCAGCTGAAATATGCCATAAAATACTCTCACCCAGAGTTCAACCGACAGACACATGCCCTACAAATATGGATCGTTATGAATAATTGAAGATGCCAAAGGAGTTGAAGTCAGCTGAGGGAGCCTTGCCTTCAAATCGCATTAAATATTGAAACAATCCAACAGCATGTGCTCACTAATGGTGTGGTTGCACTACTAGTGGAGAAGGAGGGAGGTGGTGGGCGTGGTCTTGGCCATGTAGCACGGGAATGAGATGCCGGCTTAATCATTGTTTGCACTTTTGCACCTGCCAACTGCCAACAGGCAACAGCCAAAGGTAACGCAATCACTATATCCTAGTTTCATCCGATTCTCTCTTTCTCAACATCTTTAGTTGTTGTGCTATCTCTTTTAGTCTCTGCTTGCGAGTGGCAACGTTATTTAGCAGTTTCCGTTTCCGTTTTCATTGAACACAGCTGGCGCATCCTGAGCGTGCTTCCTGCCTGTCTCTCTGCGTCTCTGTCTGTATTGTGCAAGTTTAATGCATTTAACTCTTACATTGTGCCACGAAATTGGCTAAAAAGCAGTTCTCTCTTCTCGCATCTGTCGATTGCTTTGAACTTCCGCCAGGTAAATTTGAAATGCACTCGAATTGCAACTGCAACTGCAACTCGCCAAAACGAATCGAAAGCAAATGCGAAACGACTTTAAGTGCCCCAAGTAACAGATGCTTGAAAAGAAATCAGTGTGCAAAGAAAGACTGCTCGACCGGGAGATACCCAGTAGAAGTGGATGCCTTTCTAACTTTGTGCAGATAAACAGTCGTGTGTTGTGACACTTAAAATATCATTCTAAAAGAAGCAAATAATTTGGAAAGAGAGTGAGTAACTGATCAGTGAATACCCGGTAGGATAAATTGAAGAGAACTTTAGTCTGATTTTATTATCCGCTTTGAAGTTGTCCAAGTAACAGTTGTTCCCAAAAGACGTTAAGAAAAGCAGTTCACTCGATCGGAAGATAGAGAGAGAGATAGAGAAAGAGAGAGAGAGACATGGAGGGAAAATGAGAGATAGAATCAGTTCCCGACTAGGAGATTCCCGGTAGGAACTAAACGCTTCTAAAATATCTGAATAAATGGACATTGATGAGGTGCTCCTAAACGTCCTCATTCTCATCCTAGTCAATTCGACTAGAGCATACCCAGTAGGAGATACACCCATTTATATTTAAGTTTATAAACAACATACCCCACTTATCAAACGAAAGGATATTTTGAATCCATGCAGTTCATTAGTTTGAGCTCGTATTGCGGTTAGTTGTGTGGCGACATTAGAGGTGACTGCGACAGCTGAAAGGACATCTGGCAGGACACCCGCTGCGTCCTGGACTGATGTCGCTGGTCGTTGCCAAAATTGTCACCACATGCTGTGCGCTGTTCTCACACAAGGCAGTCAAGTGGCATGTTGACTCTATTTTTGGCTGTCGAGGTCAAGCAGAGATTTCTTAGATTTAGTTCGGGAATTCAGTCAGTTGTCCATCTTTCATTCTGCATATTGATTTTGATATTTGAGTTTTTAATCTGCTAATGGTCATCTTTGTAGTCGGGCAATCGTTGCGGCATCTCATCTTTCCAATTATGTCCATTATGCAGCCTGGCCGGGACATTTGTCATTCTTATTTGTAATTTCATGCTTCATGCCGCATTCCTCATGCCTCGTGCCTCGTGCCTCAGTTTCATCAAAACTGTCCAAGGGAATTGTCGGAAACGGAACGCCAACAAATATGTTATGAAAAGTTTTCAGTTCAGGCCACAACACGCAAATGTTGGCAGGGAAAAGCGGGGTAGAAACAGGGAAATGCGGGGAAAGCGGAAACGTCAACGATAAACCCAGCTCAAGCAGCGGAAATGATTTATTAAAAAACGAATGCTCTGCCAGACCGAGTGAAAACGAGAGAACGAGAAATGAAATATAATAACAAAAAATGTCAGAAGATAAAACTTGCGATTGTCACACAATAAATCGCATGGAAATCAAAGCTCCGACAAATATTCAAGCACATAAAAAAAGCATCAAAAGTGAAAAAAGAAAATAAAAACCCAATACAATTGCTCAACAATTACAGTCTGATTCTGGGCCAGGACAATGAGAGGGGCACAAGAGGCAAAGGGGGCACATGGGGCACAATGGGGACAGTTACTGACACAGAAGCTGGCGCTGCTGTTGACAGTTGTCAACATACAAACAATGCCAATGAAATACTCATGAGGCAATGCTCGACTAGCAGTTACCCTGAAAAAATACCATACATATATATTCAAAATCTAAAAGCTGTAATAAAGAATCGTCTGTGACCTATGAATATCATAATTAAAATAGTTGAGTATGCTCGACTCACAGATACTCTGGAAATATCTATTGTTCTACTCTTCTGTCTTTAATGATTTCTGAGTTCATTAACTATTGATCGCTTACAGATACTCTGTAGTAATTAAATTACAGAAATATCTGATTTTTTCAAATAATAATGTACCCTTTTCTATGCAATTCCTTACAGGATATAACTCACGGTTACTCAAGTTACAAAAATTTCCCAAACTATGCAGTAACGTAATTCTTTAGTCAGCTTTAAATGCATCAGAAATTCATGAGAACTTCACAAACTTGAACGCGGCAAAAGGCAAAAAACTTCTGGGCCCAGGTAAAAACATGGCTAGTACTCGTAGAAAGTCAGCTGTTGAAAAGCCAACTGAAAGCCTCCGACGCATTGTAATTTATAATGCATGCAAGATGCATCCAAGACGAACTCTCAATTTGAACTTATTAAAATGCATTAGAAGACAAAAGAAAAGTAATGAAAAGAAAAGAAAAGAAAAGCGCATCCGCAACTTTGAAGTGCACTCGTGGGTACTCGTGTTTAATGATTGAATCAATTTATAAGCTGCAATTTGAATCGACATAGGGCATTAACTAATTATCTACAATACATATATTTTTTTATCAATACGCGGTGGCAACTTCCTGCCGCATGCCACACATGTTTTCACTCAGTGTTGCTGTCAGTTTTCCATGTTGTTTTCCCCATCAATTAGTAGTCCCTCTGCATTATTCAGACTCATTTCTTTGGCTGCCTCTTCTCTTGATCTGTTTACAACATAAACATGCTCCAAGTGGCACTGAAAATTAAATTCGTTTTGGAAAAGATACGAGGCTAATTAGCAGCCAAGTTGGCCCTCTTGAGGTTGTGATTTGGGTAGCTTAGTTAAGTGCAGCTTCGTCCTTTGTCCTTCCCCCTTCGAAGGTATCTCAGTTGCTGGCTCAAATCATCAGGCATTCAAATGCCACAAACCTCACAGACGAGCTAATAAATTTCACTATAATCTAGCATTGTTGCACTAAGTTCATTGCATATTCATGCAAAATATATGCTAGGTAAATGTCTAAGTCTCTCTCTCTCTCTCTCTCTATCTCTCTCTCTCACCCTCTCTGTGTGTGTGTGTGTGTGTATCTATGCTTGTTGCAAGTCGACTCCAACTTGCCTCATATGCATAAATGCTAAGGCAAACTGTGTATGAGCCACGTCCTGAGTTGGGCCGACAGCCGACTGCCTTCACATGACAAATAGGTCACAGAGAAGACGTTCCCACTGTCGCACAGTGGGTGGAATGGACCCACTAACTAAAGGCTAACTTTCATTTTTTTTTTAATTTTTAATTATATATTTTAAATTTTATATTATATAATTTAATTATTAATTTCATAATTTTATTTTCTAATTTTAATTTAAATTCTAAATATTTTCACTTCGTAGACTGATTTTAGTCGACATATGAATAAATAGTGTATTCTAGTTTATATTATATTTGTTTTTAAGATATATCTAAAAATATATCTAAAGGAAAAGATCGTATTAAAATAATATCGATTAATTAATTAATTTTATTAATTAAATATTATTAATTAATTTGTATTAATTACATATGCTACCTTAGATAAACGATATCGCCCACTGTGCGCCCGTTTGTCTGTCCGACTGGCAAGTCTGTCTGGCAAAGTCTGACAGTCTGACTAGCTGCTCGACGTTAACCACATGTGAAAACAAAACTTCCGGTGACATAAACACTGACAAGAAGCTTGCTTAGAGTGTCTCTCTACCTCTCATTTCTTCTCATCTCCCTTTCTCTCTCTCTCTCTCTCTCTCTCTCTGCTCTCTGCTTCTCTATTCAAGCCAAAAGTAAATGCAGCCGCACAAGCAACTAAAATATTCAAATGAACAGCCAAGGCAAATCTGTAAGCAACTCTTTGGCACACACACACACACGCACACTCACACACATATAGATACAGTCTGTCTGTGGCAACTGCAGAGCTTGTGTGGCAACAAGGAGAAGCTGGCACAAAAATGTTGACAACAATCAAGCGGCGGGCGGACTTGCAACTTGCCTCCGTTTGAACTTCTGAACTACATATTTCCGCTTGGATTTAGGACATACATATATATATATATGTGTGTGCTTGCATCACATGATGCCACACGGATGATGCAGCAACGACTAAATTAATAGCTCGCATTGTTCGAAAGGCTTTTGTGAATGCCTCCTCAACTGTGGCAGCTGTGGCAAGTGAGGCAAGTGTGGCAACTGTTGCCAATTGCAACGAATATCCATGTTGACTGCGTTGCGCATACGCCGTGTTATCATTAACTGTTGATTGCCAAAAAGCTCAGACTCAGACTCAGGCTGCACTTCCGCTTTGCGCTGCCAAAACTTTTCGCTCCTTGCAACTTTAGCCAAGTGATAAGTGATAAGTGAAAAGTGAAAAGTTTTCGACTGCATTTTGATTAGAAGCAGCCATGAAATTAAAAAGGGTTAAGACTTAGTTTCAAGCAGATTTGTTCTTATCTGGCAATAGACATGCGGCATGTGGCATGTGGCATGCGGCATGCGGCGTGTGGCAAAGTGGCTTTATGGGTCACAGCTATTTATAAAGTCATTTTGGCTGCTTCAAAATTAACTCACAAAACTGTTACAAGAGCCTTAACTTGGCCAACGTTTCCTAGATTCATTGGCTGCGATAACAGAGAGAGAAGGCAGAGCAAGAAAGAGACCGAGCTTGAAAGAGCGAGACGGGTATAGAGAGTTAAATTGTCTGACAGTTTGCCTGTGTCATTTTGTGCTGTGAAAAATCGTCGTACAAGTCTCCTTTTGTTCCTTTTCTTCTTTTTTCTTCTTCTTCATCTTAACGGGAAAAGCCGCTTAGCTGCTCGGCTCGTTGCGTGCCACGCCTGTTTGCCCCTAAATTGTATGCTGTGATAGGGGCAAATTGTTATGCCGAGTTGCCGTCGCGTTACCGCAATCAAAATTGTTACTTTCTAAGCCAATATGTTTTATGATGTATGAAATTTGATGTTGCGATAACATTTTACACACTTGACTGCTTTTTATATTCGGCTTTCTCTCGCTTGCTCCCCTAGGGCCGAACACGGCTTGGCCAAATGATGCGGCCCATTGGCACAATGGCCAGTCCCAAAGTGGCCCTTTTTTTAGCACTGTTTCTTCCGGCTCACATATATGTATGTATAAAAACACTAACACTCACACACATGTCTCGAGAGTTAGAGTTAAAAGCGCGATACAACTTTTAAACACTTGAACTTTTTGACACCCAAAAGCAGGCAACGAGTTTTCTTTGCTTTTCTCTTTTATTACGGCAGCCGCAATCAACAACAAAAGTTCAATGGGCCAAAACGGATGCCAACTGCAAATAAATTTGCCTTTTCATAGTGAAATATTGTCAATTTCAAATCTGCCAACAACGCATGCAACTGTGTGTGTGTGAGTGTGTGTGTGTGTGGCAAACTCTCATATCCTTTGTAGCAGTATGAGTGTGGGTGGAGGGAGGGGAATAGGGGGTGTGGTTCGTGTCAGCGCCGAATTGCAGTTTTTATCATCACTTTTTATGCAGCTGCAATTGGGTTAGGCATGTTGCATAAATCATTCAGCTTGCAACGCTGCATAACTGACAACGTGAAAATACGAGCATTACCAACTGGAAAATGCAATCGAAAATCTCTTGTACGTGTCAACTTACAATGAAGGATGTCATTGAACTTTATTGACTTGCAGTTAGCAATATATGTAGTCTGAACTGCCTCGATTATCTAGCTGAATACCGTTTTATCTTGATTTTATAGTTAAGCATTTATTAAATAAATATTTCTCATGCAAGCAAATTATATTTTCCTAGAATAATATCTTATTTAATATAATACATTCTTATCAGCAGCACAATAAAGTATAAGGCGATTGTAAAATTAAATTGTAGTTTGAAAATTGTATTATTAATATAAATCATATAATTCATTGAGTTTTTTTAATCGCTGTTTAGTAAATAAATATTTTAACAATAATTATTTTAAAAATAGAACATAAACGAGTGCAGAGCAATTTGACTGCGACTAGATCATTCCAGCCATATCTTTGGTCCTACCGTTTTTTGCCCATTGTGTGCTGCCAATTGAAATGTGACGCCATTTTGTAGCCTTATGTGCATAGCACCCATAGCATCCATAGATCCCTTAGTCCATTGCAATGGCGAGTGGGTCACATGCATATCCATTTATTTTTCCTTTTTTTTTGGCAGCAGCATTTAAGCTTCGCCTCCCAAATGCGGGACATTTTTTGTTGGCTTAAACAGTTTTTTATGCGCTCATGATTTTAATGCGCTTTGGCCATTTTGATTATGCTCTGGACGCGGCTTTTGTAGCCAGCACAATTTTAAGCATTTTGTTTGAAATTCATGAAGCGCAACTTGGTTTGTAAGCGGCTTTTTCTTTTTCTCTTTCTTTTTATTACTAAGTTGTGGCTAAATGCGGGCTGCTTTGGACCAAACTATACATATATACTGCAGTTTACATAATTAGCTAAGCGACTTGGATTTCAATCTATGGTATGTAATTGTAATATATGTATCGGTTTTTTTATTCTTTTTATTTAGACTCAAGAAGATTAAAAATTGGTTGAATGTAAAAAAACATTAGTGCCTGATGATGATGTATTGATTTTAAGCTGGTTTGACAAAATATAAATTGCAGTTTCAAATTTCATCGAGGTGAGCCAAATAAAAAAACAAATAAATTTAAATAAATAAATAAATGTAAAACGATTTAGAAAACCTTCGGCTTAGTGAAAAGACGCCATTAGTTAAACTTTTAAAATCAAAATGTGTCTAAGCGTGTTACTTGCGCTTATTTAACGCTTCGATGCGAGTGAGTGCAAATGAAATGTCCTTGATTTGATAAGGATAAAGACGTGACAGGCTGTACGCCCAAGTTTCTGTCACAGACAGCAGACTGTGCTCCTGTCTGTCTGCCATTGTTTATTTATGTAAGAAGTCGCTGTATGGGTGTGACTTTGTGTGTGTGTGAGTGTGTGTTTTGTGTGTGTGTGTGTGAGGGAGGTTGTATATCGTGTGAAATTGTCACGTCAGCAACAACCTGCGACAGACGGCGAAAGTCAAAAGTGTGACAAAGCGGGCAGCAGGTGTCAAGTCTTTGGCGTCGTTGCTTTTGACAAGAAATCAAATTAACAAGCCGCAGAATGCGGTCGTAACATTTTCCTTACGCTGCTTGACTCTGATTTTTCTGCCTCTGCCTCTGACATTTGCATTTCTTGGAAGTGACTCAAATTACTCATACGCCGGGTGTTGTCGCAAAAAGTCTTCAGTCTACAGCAATCAATGGCGACTATAGACAGCTCTCTAAATGTATGTATGTATGTGTATGTGTGTGCACTGCAATTGACTTGTGGCCGCACGCAAAGTGCCTCTTGGCCAAAATGCTGAGCACTCAGCTTTTAGCCCACTCAGCAGCTCAAAGAGGAGCAAGGCAACGACGAATGTGGCAACGATTGTGGCAGTGCCCCCAGTGCACATCCAAATGCGTTTTTATGTGTTCCACAATTGAGTCCAAAACAACAATAGCAGCAACAACTACAACAGAAAGCAAATATTGCCAGCAAATCAGCGGCTAAATGGCTTTTGCCATGGCAGTAGGAGTATAAGCCAATCAGTTATTGGCCAGCTACAAGTTTTAAGCCCTTTAGAGAATTAAATTCATTTTATTATGATAATTATATCTGCATTGAGTTCAAGTCAAATATGGCAGAAAAGCGCAATTCTCTTCATTTGATATCTTATGTAAAATAAATACCAATATTTCCAGCTATTATCTAATTATTAAAGTATTTATCTTTTTATTAAAACTGAATAGTCTTTAAAATATTTAACATTTTTGAATGCTCTTAGGTCGCTTTTAGCCAACTTTAATGCACTTTATTTTGTGATTTTCGTACTACGATATCCACCATCAAAAAATCAATATCTATTTTCATTTAAATTTGCACTAAAAAGTTATTAAGTTCTGTAAAATCTAACAAGTGTGCTTTATGTGATCTATGTGTATAAAGTTTAAATAAAATCAAATTTATCTAACTAAAGTAAATGAAACTGACTTTATTTAAAAGTAAAGTCGCCTAAACTTTCTCGAAAGCACTTAAAATTTGCACTTGCAATTTGCACTTGCTTTTAGGCCGCTTTTAGCCGACTTTAATGCACAATTTCTGTGACTTTTACGATTGCGATTTCTGCCAGCAGAAAATCAATCACTAGCTACATTTTTTCATTTCTTGTTTTTTTGGCCAACAGCCAATCGGGCACATTGTTAACTTTACATTTTAAGCAGATTACAAACAATGGACGAGAGGACTCAATGGGCGGGCCGTGTCCTATCTATCGATGGTAGGTGCCACATCCTGTGCCTGCTTTTTCAACCTGTCAATCCCGTCAATCCTTCTCTCTGTACTCGTAGTGTGTGTATGTGTAAGTGAATGCTTGAAATGGGTTGTAATTGTTTTTGTAGCCACTGCCAGTGTCATGGTGGCTTCAATTTATTTTTTGGTTGCCTTTGTTGATGGCCAACAACAGGAACAGGCAGGAAATAGAAACCAAAGGCTAAGAGCACCTAATGGATGTAGGATTTAAGCATTCAATGAGAGCATAGTTGCTATTTCTATGCTCAATTATTGTTTAATTAATGCCTTCATCCTACTTTGTTTGTTTTTTTAGGGTTAGCTAAACCACAACCCAGCACAACAACAATTTATCTTTTATTTGTTACTTGTTATCCTGTATTTGTTTCAAATTTGACATTTGCGGTTGGATTTTAGAAAATATAAGTGCACACTTGCATAGTAGAAAAAGTGTGAGTAAAGTGGGATTGGAGGTTCAATCAAAGTGATATAACCACAATAAGCCATATTCGCATTGAAGCTCAAAGTGACTCAGGTTGACCGCAAATAATTCATTTGCATTGCTGGCTTATAATTTATACATAAATAGATCCAATTAAACCGACCATTGGTCATTTACCATAATTGCGAATTCTGATTTGATTGTAGTTGACAACTTAATCGACAAACGACTGAGAAATTTAATTAAAACAAAAAAAACGCATATCTTTGGAAAATCCAATTGCAAAATTTATGATATTAAAAATTTAATATACAAATTGTCCACTATTGTGCTGAGTTTTTATAGATTTAAATTTAACTCAAATAATTTAAGGTAGTTTATTTTTAAATTATATTGTAAAATTTATTCATTTGCGTTAGGAATCTTCTAAATAATAAACAGTTCTTCAAACTTCAAACTATTAAAAATTTAAGTTTAACAAAAATATTTTATAATATTTAAGGATATCTTCTAGTCGACTTTCGAATAATTACCTTGTTTTTTAAGCAATTAAATAAATAATTAAATAGTCAATGCTCTTCATCGCCTGCCATTTTGCTGATCACGTATTCACTTTCAGCAACTGTCAAATTGGAATATTCGCAATTATTTCAATTGAATATTTTATTCACAATATTTACCAAATATTTTTGGCAATATGAGAGAGGTCAGAACAAAACCATGCAAAGCCGCTTAACAATTCAGTGATAAAAATAGAGTTTTTATATTTTCATATTTAATTTGATTGCCATCGAATGGCATATGAGTAATTTAATTGTTATTGTTGAGGTGGGTAAATTAAATCATGTTCATTTGCCTCTTGTTGTCAGGGCAATGGCCAACAAATTCCACAATTTTTACATTGTTTTACCAGTTTATTGTTGTTGTTGTTGTGCCATGAACATGCACATCATTTGATAATTAGTGGCAAATGTCATATTGGAAAATAGACAAGACCCAAATATCACCCAAGTGAGTAGACTACTATGTGATACCCTACATTAAGAATCAGGTATAAGCTTTAAAAGACTTCATTTGAGATAAGCATTCAAATATTCAGTAGAAATATAAAATTCAAATTGGTAGTAAATATAAAAAAAAAAAGTTATGTTAAGTAGATTATCCTAGTTTTTCTTATTTCAATTAGAGAATAACATACATTTTACTTACTTGAGACAATGTTCTTAATAGTTTTCAGTTTACCCAATAAATTACGAAAAATTTAATATACCTCGGATATACCCTTTCAAAAGATTTCAAACAATTGAATTGAATATTTGTTGATTGGAAGAGTATTAATTAAATTGCAGTTGTCGTTATTTTTATCTCTATGTTGTATGCAAATGTTGCAAAATCAAAAGTCATTTGACTAACAATACGATTTTTTGTTCAATTTCAATTATTTTGAATAACAACACACATAACAGCCGTGTGTAGGTGTGTAACTCTGTTGGGGATTGTTCAATTTGAAAAGCCAAGTTCATAAAAATAGCTTTTTGTTTGAGTTTTGGTATTTTAACAAGTTTGTTGTTGAGTGCAACATGGTGCACAAATTATTATTCCACTCTAATGAAAAATGTTGTCTAATTAACTGAAATGGAATTTATTTAATATAATATTCGATAACAAAATAAAATACAAACTTGTTGCATTGCAGTTTAATGAAAACAAATGAAAATGGCACTGAAAATAAAAATGAAAATGTCGCTGACAATAACTGGTAACTGTATTTCTACCGTTATGTGGAACATTAAAAAAACAAAATGGCGCCATTTTATGCATTTAATATGTGCCACGTTTATGAGAGCGCGTGACTGTGTGTGTGTGAGTGTGTGTGTGTTGCAATAACTGTCGGAATAAATTGTGCAATATTCGAGCAGCGGCAACGACAGCGATTATTGCGGTGGCAACAGGCAAAATACTATAAAGCAACATCAGCTTTTGGCCAAGTTCTTGCCACTCGTCCCTCTCTGCTGCGAAATGTGCAACAAATGGAAATGGCAGCTGTGTTTGTGTTTGTGTGTGTGTTCTGCGGACAGTGTCAAATGCAGCCAAATATTGTTTCTGAGTGAATATAATAAGTAAAGGGTTTCCCAGAATCAATAAATATACGCATTTGTATATCAAGATGAGACTCCATTTATGCGTTGTATAATTATATATTATATTGAAAGGTTAAGTAGCACACATAAAATAATCAATGCTAATTAATATTGTATGGAATGCCCATCATTTTGATTAATATTTAGCGAAAATTCTAGGTAACTAACTTATTGAAACTTTCGCCGACTCTGAATATTATTGCTGTCATAAAGTTTAAGCATAGAGAATATTAGACTTGTTATGTTAAGAAAATAAAAAAAGTTGATTTCATATGAATGATATATGTGTGTGTGTTGTTTATGCCGAAATGTTGTCTATGATATAAACTTATATTCTCGTAGAAATCTCTTTATCATTGTTTGTTCTCTAATATTATTCTGCATCAAAGTCTTAGTCACTTAGACAATAATTAAATTTACTCAACGCATTATACAGATTTTAATTTTAAAGCAAACAAAAACTCCGAGGTAATGGATATTATAATCTGGTAAATCGTGGAACATCTGCTTTAAGCGGAACATACTCGTACTCTATCAGTTTATAGTTGTCAACAGCTTAAGAGTGCTTAAAGCTAAAGTCAATGAACTGTGTGTGAATTGCACAAAATACTTATAAACAGGCTGGAGGATGGCGGCACCAGCTGCCGACGCGTCCTCAGTCTGTCTGTCTGGGACGTGCAACTTTTTGTTGCAAGCAATTTACCTTAGCATAATCATATTAAATATTCTCCACCTACTCGGTTAGCTGCCGGTTAGCACAAGCAACGTTGCAACATCCTGAGGGCGTGCTCATCTTTTTGTCTAGCGTTTTGTACCTGGCATCGTTACTCCTAGACCTCTGCTCCTCCCCCCATCTCCTGCCTGCTCAGAAATTATACTTAAAAGCTGGGCGCGTCCGCTCGGCACATAAGCCAAAGGGGGCGAGGGGCTGGAAGGGAGGCAGGCGGGGAAGGAGGCAGAGAGGCAGTCGGCAGGATGCGTGTAAATGTCTACACACCCAACTTTTTAAGCTGCAGGCAAACGGCAACATACACACGCTTAAGCACACACTACCACACACACACACACTCACTCTCCCACTCACAAAAATTCACACCCACACATGCATATCTACAGTTTTTACTGCTGCGGTGATCGTCCTGTGCTCGGCTTCCTTTGAAGCCGTCCACATTTATTTTTCTTAGGTTTTCCTCTTCTCTTTTTTTTTGCTTTTCTTTTCCTGCAGGTCGTTGGCTTTTTGCCTCCTCATGGGCGTTTTTATTTTCTTGCCCGACAGTTGGCCAACTGCAAAGGCGTTCAAATTACATACAATTTCTTTTATAATACTCCAGCTCCCATATACACTACGGGGCCATATTTGGCTCTGTGGCTTTCAGCTGCGAGTGTGTGTTTGTGTGTATGTTGACATGTATGTGTATGCTTAGCCCATTTAACTGCAATTATAATTTCTTGGCATGACAGCGTTAGCAAAAGACTAATTAAATTTCTAATCAAGTAAAAGGCCAGACGATGTCTTTGCCCTTTTTCTAAGCGAAACAAGCAATTACCTGTAAGGGTATCTAATTTGTCTACGCTCGAGGTTAATGTTCAATTGGCTCTTTATTCACTTTATTCATCAGTTTGACGTTGAATACCTCAAAGTTCCGTTCAATTGCCTTGAATAAGTTGTCAGTACATTTGTTGCGAATTGTGCAATTATCAGTAAATTTAATTACCAAAAGGCTTACGTTGTTTACAACTGATTAATGTGCTCACACACACACATATGTATATTCTTACCTTACTTACGCACACATAGAGAGCAAAGTGACAGCAGCAGCGAGAATGTGGTTGGCCAACATCGCCAGTGGCCATAAATAAAAGTAGTAAGCATTCAATACAAACAATTGGCTAGCTGCTCGACTAAGCTAATACCCTGTGACACATAACTAGAAATGTATATTCACTTCTCATAAACTAAGTGTAAATACAATTAAATTTTGTAAATATTTAAGTAAATAAATAAATTAAATATATATATGCTTCTCATAATACGAACATAAAGGACTCTCTTTAACTCGCTTTGCCATAATTAAAAGCCCGGCTCTTTGCACTTGTGAGGTCTGAAGCAAAAAAAAACCCTGATGCCTTGGTCCGGGCATATGGGTTGCACATTAAGCATATAAATGGATAAACATTTATTGCAGTTTATTGAAAAATTGGCGGTTTTCATATACATCACATAAAGCGCTTAAATTTCGCACATGAGACGCGTCATTTAATGCGCTACACTGAAACAAATGGGGCACATGGGTTCAAGTAGGACAAAAACCAAAATTAATATATACTTAAGTAAATTGTGTCTAAGAGATTGTAGATAAATTATAAGCATCACAAATCTCAGTTGAATTGATTGATTAAACTATTAGATAGAAGCTAATTTGAGATGCTATTAATCAACTCGAATCGGAATGAGAAGGAGATAGTTTAGATGAGGTCGGTAGGTATATTAAAGAAGAGTATTCAGTGTTTTAAGCAAACCGACTTTGAGTGCACATAATTCTGACAAGCTGACCGAATTCATTCATTCATCTTCCCTTTTCTTTTTTGCTGATTGCCTGGTTTATTTATTTAACATTTAATATTTATGTTGCACGCCTGCATTTTATGACCACATATTCACAAGGCGTATGCGCAGCAGTAAATTAAGTCGTTAATATCTTGTTTATCATGGACACCAGGGCTGCCACCGCCAGTTGCCACCGCCAGTTGCCACCGCCAGTTGCCAGTTGAGCTGATCGCAAGTTTGGCCTGGTCCTTTGGTCCTTTATCGAGCTTCATACGTGGCTATATATGTGCATGTTAATTACATGATTTATGTGCATAAATAAATGCATTGCACTTGATTTATGAAATTAATTAAAAAGGATTTACGACACTTGCCTCCTGGCGTTCGCACTGCAAAAATATGTTGCATACCCAAAAGGCGCAACTATCGAGCACAGCGATTTACAATTATTAGCATCGGATTGCACGCACGCCACGCACACAAGCATAATCTCATTAGCACACACACACTCACACACATAAATATACACACACAGGCAGACAAAGTTTTAGAGAGATAATTCTATTTCCTTTTATTGACGCCGACACGAACTCGCAACTATTCGAGGCGTCTCGACGTCTCGACGTTGCGTTGTCTGTGGCCTTTAACCAGGCCCAATTGCCGCTCATTATGGCCAACTCATTATAACAGTTTTATTAGCAACCACTGGAGGCAGATACACTTGGCTTGCTTCATTTACACCCGCTGCCAGAATTACTTTATTAGTCTAATTAAATGCGCCACTTGCGCGAACTAAGTAAACAATTAATGAAATTAGTAAAAGTGGAAATGCCACATCAGCCATCCAGCCACTTGACGCATTTTTATGCCAATTAATTTTGGCCCGTTTAAAAATGAAATACGCAACGATATTTGCGAATTTAAAAGTTCGGTCCACCTGCTGTATTTTGATGCCATGTTGTTTCAAACAGACGCATTGCAAAATATTCCTGCTACGTTATGTTATGTTATGGTAGACCTCACTAGCAGCTGCAACATGCCCTAAAGTGTTGCCACAGACGGACCATCATCATACACACAGTCAACAACTGAACCACCGAAACACCGAACCACTGAACCACCGAACCACCGCTGCAACTGCTGCTGGTTAAAAACAATGTGCGACGATGCGTCCTCAACGATTATGCTGTTGCCTGACACCAAACTCTGGCCAAAAGCAAAAGTAATGGCAATAGCAAGAGCAGCGGCTAGCCGGGAGAGAACACAAAAATATATATATAACCTGCAGATTATGTCTGCACTAACAAATCCCCCAATCTACCAATCCCCAACTGTCAGGCAGCTTTTACTTCAGGGACACTGGCGAAATGAAAGCCGCAAACGGACGCACAAAGTAAGAATTTTATGTTATTTTTCTGTTATATTTTTTGTTACCTGCCAGCTCAACATTTACACATATAGTATTCGCATGGCAAATGGGTGAATTCGGGAGCGGACTGAAGGAGTCAGAAAGAACAATGGACGCATTCAGTCAAACCAATGCAATTATTATGAAATATTTCGCACAATTGAGAAAAAGCTTTTTCTCTTTAGGAAGTGCTTAGAACATATTTAAAGAGTCGACTATTTTTGTAAGTAAAGTTAAGAAGATGTAAATTCGATCAGCCACTGAATATCCAAGTGATATGATATTGTCTTGACAAATTTTGAAATTTAAATCACTTTGTTTATGCCAAATAAAGTACATTTTCTTAATATTATTTATATTTTTTTAAGCTACTTATGGTTATTATAAGAAATTAATTCAAATAATAATAAGATATATGGGTCTTTATACAAAATATTGACTTTATCTACACTCAGCTGAGTAGATTTCTAAGTCTCTGTTCTCCTGTCAAAATCTCTCAGGAGTAGACTGGATTATCTACTAACTGATGTGCTCACATCTATTTATTTTGAGCTCTCCAATTTCTCAGGCTGTCAATTGCTTAATTTTGTACCTTGGCTTACCTTTGTAAATTGCAACTAAAATTTTATTAATTAACTTCTTACCATGTTAACAATGGCCCAAATATGCAGGCAAAAGTTTATAAACCTAAGCTGGCAAACTGTATAACATAAACTGTTACTTATCTGAGAGAGTGTAAAAGGTTTAAAGATAAGCCAGAAGCTATCCACAGTTAAGCTACACACACTCCAGGACACACACACATTCATGCAATCAACCTGTGGCACGAGTTGCATGCATTGAAATAGATTTTTGTTAAAAAACAATTTTTGCAGCGTGCAACAAGAGAAATACACAAGTAGCTGCTGTAGTTGGTGCAACTGTGCAACCCAACAATGCAACACACTATGTAACTTGGTTAATCCTATTGATTTTGATTTGCATACAAATTAGAATGTACAGGTACGAGTCTCTCTCTCTCCCCCTCTCTCTCTCTAGCTGTGTCTGCAATATGGTAAAAGGATTTTTTGCTAAAAACTCTTGGGGCCCTTAGTTGAGAATGAAAATGGGTAGCAAACCAGAAAGTTGAGGCAAAAATTGTGTTTAACATGTGTACAGCCCAATCCCATGGATTATGGCTAGGCATTAAATTTCAATTTAAGCTGCACGAGATCTCGACACTGCCATAAGGGGCGTGTCGGCAAGGGCGTTCTTCTCTATAGTGCTTGAGAAGCGACGAAGTGCAAATGCCTTCTGAAACAATTAGCATTCCGTCTAATTGTTTGTGGATAGAAAAGGAACGAGAGAGCCGGAGAGTATGAGAGTGTGAGAGAGAGAGAAAAGAAAATGCATGCTGTGTAGAATTTTAATACGTTTTAATGAAAAATAAACTGAGCTTTTTCCGGTAAGTGTGTGTGCTGTCGTTGCTGATGCGTGTGCATGAAAAGAAATGTGAATAAATGAAATTTGATGCGGCGCAAATATCTTTTAATATGTTGAGAGGAAGTTGAGGCGCAGGCTTGGCCATATTTGGCCAGAATTCAACTCAACTGGCTGTGCAGTCGTGTGAGTGCGCATTTTAATTTTGCTTAATATTTCATTGCGAGCTCCTGCATGTGTTTCGAGTGTAAACAGAAGCATCTGGCAAGCCAGCGACTTGTGCGGCATGGAATTTCAATTAAGATTAATTCGCGCATGCATTGCCAGCTATGCTATGGACGGCGGGGTAGAAAGTCGGGCAGTGGGGGAGGGGAAGCACACAGTTCACATTTTGTGACACCTCTCGCCCCTTTTTTCATACTTGGCAGCTGCGGTTTTTTCACTCAGTTGCACCCAGGCACACGGTTGAGCAGCGAAGCGTTATAAAGATGAGAAACAACGACGCCGCGACGCCGCGCCGGTGAAAAACTTGAGCACCACAAAATTGTGCCACTTAAGTGAGGACAAGAACTTGCAGGCAAAATGCATAAGCCACAGCAGCAACAAATTACAAAAATATAAACTTTAATCAGGTCTAGCAAACAAAGCGCAAGATAAATACAAAAAAAAAAGAGAAGGAGATGCAAAAAGTGCTGCATACTTTTGTGCGCCAAAGTAAATGCCAGTACATTAAGTGGCGCATTTCATCATCATCATCGTTACCATTCTCGCTGACGTCCTTGTCACTTGGTCCTTCCTGCTTTTTGCCACCAACAACTACTACCAGATAACCGAACCCTTGACGAGCAGTAAATATTTTTATTCAAGTTAATAATGCTGCGCTGCACAGTTGCAAGTTGCTATCATTGCTCTCTCTCTCTCTTTCTCTGTCTCTCTCTCTCTCGTTTTAGCCAGTTTGTTTTTGCTTATGCAGCGTCAGCGTCAGTTGCTGCTTTTAGCCTGTTTACGTGTAAAGTCCTTTTCGCCCATCTATTTGCCAGCCCGGCTGTTGTTTACTGTGGTTTTCATCATCCGTTCTGTTTGTTCATTAGCCGGGCCAAGGCAACACCCGAAGCGAAAGCAACGCTACATTTTTACTCGCCGCTTGTTTTATGTGGTTTCAAATAAATTGCCAACCCCCAGCCCCTCAGCCCCTCTTTTATTCACACAAATCCGCAATCCTCAACATTAAGCATAAATATTGTGGCGCACTCGTCAGCTTTGCTTCAAAATGAACTGAGGGCTGAAAGCAATGCTGAGGAGACTTCCCAACTGTTTTATACTCAGCAAAAGGATCATTAACAGCATGATTGATCAAAATGATGTGTTCTTTTCGCCCGCAACATGATTGAATTTTTTCTAATATCTAAAACATTCACAAAATTATTATATGTATTATTCGAACATCTTTGCTTTCAGCTTTGTGTAATTACTAAGAAGCTTCGACACACATTTGTATCTCATATACTCATTAAATTTATTCAGACTAATTTTGTCTTACTCTATCTACTTGAATTTTAGTCACTCCTCTTCTCGTTATGTCTTCCTTCAAACACTTGTAATTTACCTACGATTAATTTCCTTTCAAGTGTCTGTAATCAATTCCTTGTACAAGTCTGATATACCTTATATTTTCGATGAACATGCTTTCAACTCTTACAAAGTTGTTGCTGCACGTATTTATGGGCAACACTTAACTGGCCAGTTTTGGGTTTCCGTTTGGGGTAAATACAACTGAGACAGTGGCAGCAATTAAATAGTTATTTGTGCTCTATATATGTATATGTATAGCTATCCGAACAATTCGTAATGACGTTGCAAAAATTTATGATTGCTATCTCTCTCTCACTCTCTCTCTGTCTCTCAGTGGAAAAAGGCTGACTCAAAATCCTACAATAATGGCCAAAAACAATTAGACCAAAATCCAGGCCAATGATTTGTGGTTGAGAACCGCAATTAATATCAATTTATATGTATTTTTATATGTTTCCCTTGAATGCCTCACCTTAATATATCATAATTAGCGCATAGTCGACCGACTGTGTAGACAGAGAGAGAGAGAGAGAGAGAGAGGTCAGCTTGCTCAGCACTTTCAAGATTTTCCTCATTTCGTGCTCTATTTGTTTCCTTGTTTCAGATGGAAAAGGTGCAGCCATAAAATTTACATAGTATTTTGAGTCGAGCAGTTTAATGTCTTTGTCTTGGCTTTTGTTTTAGGCCCATTCTTTTGTGGTTCAATCTGTGATATTAGGACTCGTTGTCCCTTTTCTTTTTCTTGTTGTTTCTTTTTTTTTTTTTTTGTTTTGGGTTAGTAGCTCGTTTGCATAATTTTCTACTTTCTACTTTGTGCTGTGTGCTTTTGGGTTTTGAGATTTTCCTTCTGTATTTTTATTACCGAGCTTTGTCTGCAGCTCAAGTGTGCTAATATTTGTCTCTAGTCAGAAGACACAGAAGACAAGATTTTGCGATTCCTTTTATGGGATTTACCATTTGAGATTGTATTGCATGATTAATGTCCTTGATTTATAATGCACTTGGATCAATAAATACCAACCAAGTTCTTGGGTCTTTGGTCAGTAATTGCAATGCCTTCTGCTTAAAAGTGATTTATTCTATAAAAGCCAACATTTAATTGAAAGCAGGATGTAAAGGATATGCTCGAATTCAACTGACTAGCTGACTGGATGACTGACTGAGTGAAACTTTGATTACAAAATGAAAAGCTAAGAAAGCTTATTTGCAATTTAAACAAACCTGGTAATAACATGAACGCAGTTGCATAACTATAATATTGTATTCTAGACATTGATGAGGTTATTGTCACATACGTGGGTCGGTTGTATAATTTGTTGGCATAAGTAAATATATATACACACACACAAACACACACATACATATGTAGATATAGTCAAGCAAACAATGCAAACCAATTTGCAGTATCTCAGCATGACTGCAGTTTCCTTTTCCCTTCATTTCTTGTCCCTCTCTCCCACCGTGTATAATTTCAGGTGTTTCCTTTGCAGCGACTGCTATTTTGCATAATTGTTATTATGTTTGTACAAGTCGCAGCAATTTAGGCTCATGCACGAGCATTCACAGATAAACACACACACACACTCACATACATAATTTGCCCAGCCTGATATTTTCTCAATTTTCATTTTCATCAAAAGGGAAAATGTACATATGCTCAGCTCTAGTTGCCAAATAATTGGATTACTAATTGCCAAATCAAGGCTAAGACACTTCTAAAATATTTTCATTTGCCATTAAAATATTTGTTTAGTTAACAATAATATCATATTATTGGTAACTTTTCGTTGTGACTCAATTTTATTTGAAATGCATTTGAAATTTGATTTCAATTAAATCATCAAATTATTAAAGTTTCACATTACCATCGTAATAACGATTAGACTAATTAAGTTGTTGAATGACCGATTGGAAATACAAAATTCCTTTTTAACTCTTCAGTTGTTGGATTAATAATTCCACTTCCACCATTTTGATTGCCATGTTTCGTTTTTCCGTATGTCTACTAATTTTTAATACTTTCTTTACATTTCTTAAAGCGACTTTGTCATAAGCTGTTTACCACATTTTTTCAAGTCAACGCTTTTCTTTTTTAAATATCTCAAATAGAAAAGGCCTTGTCGCATTGAAAACTGACATAAAACGATCCATACAACTCTCAGGCGTGTAGCCAAAAGGTGTTGGCTGCTTTGTTGCCAAAACCCTTGGCCCTTGGCTTTTAGCCATGACCGGCCTAAGCCACCCACCTGGGCACCATCTGCAGCTGACTCCCCTAATGACCGCAATGTGCGCGGCCATTAGTGAAACATATGGCGAAGACAAGGCATTTCTTTTGGCCAACTTTTTGGCTGAGCCAGATATAAGTTAATTTTTGGACTATACCACTTGGTAGCGGGTCAAACCCAACTTGTTACCTGGATGCCGGGTGGGGTAATTGCTCCCCAGAGTGCTGTAGCTACTTAAGAGACATTGTATGGTCCAACTTGGTCGGCTTCATGCGCTTTTTTGTCAGCAATCCGGGCTTTATTTATGGCCCAGACGATGGCGATAAAAAGGCTAAGCATTTGGCTTATGTAGCGTTAAACTGGTTGCCGGTTAAAACTTTTAGGGAAAACAGGAGATATTAGCGACAGCACTTAATTTTATTTAAGAAATTTCACTCGAAAGTTTCAGTGTAAGTCGCGTTTTACAAATTTCGCCAGTTAAATGGTCTTAAAGTTGTCTTTTTTTTGTGCAGTGCTTAAAGTTCAAAGGGCTTAGAGTTGATGCTCATCTTACAATCTCTAATGTGGCCCGTAGCACAGGTGCGTCCATGCGTAAATCCCACGTGTGTGCGAGAGCATCTTTGTATGTGTGTGAGTGTGTGTGAGTGTGTGTGAGTGTGTGTTAGTGTGGGCCTAAGCCAAGTCAATTTAACGCCCTGAAGGCAGCAAAGTAGCAGCACAAATAAAGACGCACTGCGTTCCAGGGATTGCTAGCTCATAAATAGTTAAGCAGGCCAAATGAAAGGCAAGTCCCAAAAAAGGACATGGGACAGCACACAGGATACTAAGCAGGAGACCCAAAGAAACCAAAGGTGTGTGCGCTCCTGTTAACAAAAGGTTCAAGCGCATTTTATGTGCTCCTCAATAAAAACCCCACAATACTAGGGATGAGTATCGGCTTAAAGATGTCACATCGGCAAAAATATAATAATATATATCGTAATATATATTAGACATACTATTAACAGATAATTTTAAAAACGTTTAACATTTAACAAAAATTTGAATATTCACAGACATTGAAACTATTGTACTTTTCAGTTATAAAAATCAAATAATGTATAACTTTTATGTTGATATGTTAGTTTTAAATATTATTTAGCATTTGTAAATATTTTTTAAAATAAATAAAATTAAATAAAATTTAACATACTATGTAGATTATATTTAACTTAGATGTAAAATTTGAACAGACAATTAATTAAAACTATTTTATAATATATGTATATCGCAGTTAAATCGAAGTTATAATATCAATAATGATATTACGATATCGATAGCCATCCCTAACCAACCCGCACACATAAACAGAGGCGTAAGAAAATCAGTCTAAGTGTAAGCATATTGACCTTTATCAGCAGGCCAAGTCCCAGAGGACCAGCAAGAACATGGACACTAACTGCTGAGCTAAGCTGGAATGTGGCTTGTGTGTGTCCTTAAAGGATATGTTTGTCTGTGAGTGTGTCCATGTCTAGCTGTGATTTAGTGCGCGTTTCACGTTCTTCGATTGCTTTGCAATTAGCGCTACTTCAGCAATTTCATTCTGTCCGCCTCTTATCCTTGCAATCCTCGCGTCCTGCGCGCCGGTAATGACTCGCTTACTGCTGCCTGTTAAGGCCGACCATGTGGCACCCATTGATTTGCAACAATCGACGACAGTTTTGTAATTGTGTGTGGCCTGCATGTTGCGGTGCGGTGCGGTGTGTGTTTTGTTGGCGGTGTCGGTGGCGACTCATAAATTTTTGGTGCCCGCTGCACAACGCGGCGCATACGTAATGTGCTATAAGTATATACAGCGTACATATGCATGAAGGTGTGTGTGTGTGTATTTGCGTGTGTATTTGTGTAGAAGAACGTCGGCTCCAATTAGTCGTGTTTTCAAGTGCCTTTCACACTCGCAGCTTTGGCTTTGTGTTTGCCACTCGTACGTGCCACTGCAGTCTTGCATGATGGACGCCTAACGAGCTAAGCGCCAACAGCAGCAACAACAACATCAACAACAACAACAACTGCAACAATAAGTTGCTACTACGAGTACAATACACTTCATGCCACCAAATGTGGCACAATAGCTCTAACCAGCCGGCGGCGTTGCGTCTTGCAACACTTGTCGTGTGTCAACACTAAACATTTCAACATTTCATTTCTCACTTTTTTCTATTATTTTAATTGTGTCACTCGCCAACTCGAGTTGGCATTAAAATGCAAATGTCGCAAAACAAAAGAAACTCGCCAACTGCTCAACATTTATGGACATTTATGCAAACGACAACAACCGAAGGGAAAAAAAACGGTAAAAGTATTTTCTGTGAGTTTGATGGCAATAAATAAACAAATATGAAGCGCCGCAGGACCTTTTTGTTTTTATGGCAGCTCATTTTTATTTTTTTTTTCGGTCAAACTGCGTGACAGAGAAAAGCCCAGCGGGCACAAATTTCGAGCTGTCAACAAATTTGGAATTTATTTCTGGTTTTTCATAAAAATTAACCCAATGCCAAATGTCAAGCTCACCCGCTGTGCGGCTGAGATACAAAAACATTAATAATAATAAATGGAATGAAAATTAACCACGCATACCCATATACATATATGAATTAATTATAAACATGTGTAATTTTGGGCTGTTCTTGTGCGTGTCTTAACCTTTTTCGTAAGGTTAAACAAAAGCAAAAGAGTGGGAGTGAAACAAAGGTAGAAGAAGAATCAAATAAGGCTGAAGAATTTCGAACAAACTAAAATTTAACAGATCCATAAATAAGGAGAGAGTCACATTTAATACAAGTCAACTGTACAGGAAAAAAAGTCCTTAAAATCTTATCTTAAAATTAGAATCTAATTAATAGAGAGTTAATAACCAAGAGAAAGAAATCTTTCTTATCCACACACAGTACTTATTGATCGTAGAAACTAAGCAAAGATTAGGTCAGGTCAGCATTTTATCGTCTCCGAAAATCATGTAATATTTAATAAGTCTAATCAACTACACACCACATAGCAACATGAACATTCAGTTGGAATGCTATATTTATTAATTAGAAAAGGCGTAAACCTCAGGAGAGGGCTGAAATGGGGAGGTGTAATAGTAATTAAGCACATCAAGAGTTTATCAGTTAAAAGGCAATTGCAATTTCAACTGCTGATAAGCAACTCAAAAGGCTGCAGCACTTAATGGCTTCATTTTTCGTTTCCCTAGTTGAGCTCAAAACATTATGGGGAAGACCATTCAGGTGAAGTGTGAATTATAAACACGCAAGGGCGCTGTCACGGGGCGTCGTTTAATAAGCAGCGTAGCGCGTGTTGCGGTCCACAACAGGAAAAAAAATATTAGAAAAAACGTTAAAAAAATATGTAAAAGAAAAACGAGAGCGAAACGTTGAAACCCCAAAGCGATAATAATCTGGAAAATGAGCAAAAAAGTGAAGCTAAAAAATTGTTCAATTAATGCGAGCGAGCTTGTTGTTCCATGCAGAATGTGAAATGTTAGTAACGTGCATAATTTTCACACACACACACACACACACACATCTGCACACGACACACACACACACATGTACTGGTTACAGCCATGTAATTAAGCGCATGCCAAAAACTGTGCAGCAATAATGTTGCCATGCATCAGTAATCAATATGTGGGCGACGCTTGGCATTGTGGGCGTGGCAACTTCACTTTAATTGAAGCGATGTCAAAAGCAGGCATGGAAAATGTGTTTTTTGAAGAGAGCAAAAAAAACGTAACAGGTTTGTTGTTTTTTATGTACCGAACTTCTCAATCAATGGTTTCCAAATTACGCATACGCCACATTGGACACAACAAGTTGAACATCGCCTGGCAACGGCGTTCAAATGTTGTTCAACATGCCAAATGGCATTTATACTTTAATTTAAGCTACTTTATATAAAATGTATTCCAATCGATTTGCGATTTGAGTATCATGACGATTTTTGATAAGTATTTATTTCAATACGGACATTTATTCAGTTAACATTAAGCCCTCGGCATGTGCAACTAACAAATGTGAAAAAACACATTGTAAATATAAAAAAAGTGCAGTATTGCATTTGCTATTCAATGTACATTGGAAATTGCATTAAGAGCTTAAAAAGAAAATGAATATGGTAAATTTAATTAATACTTGCGAATCGTTTTACATTTTTTTTATGTGAAAAAAAAGTACTCGTATGCTTATTAAAACGGCTACATATAAAAAAAAATTAATACATCTTTAGTTGGTTTACTTTATTTAACCGCTCGAGTGAAATAAATTTAATAATCCTTACGCAAAACTTTAAGCACGCACAACTTGGAGGGTAAAGTGACAAGGGAGGAAAAAAGCAAACGAAAACATAAAAAACCTCGGCAATAATAAAAGTTAAATAGGGTGCTGCATGCGATGAGCAGCGGGAGGAGGGCGACAGCAACAACAACCAACAACAAGCAACAGCAACATCAGCAGCAACATAAACATTTTCCATTCAACTTAAAATTGTTTACAAAATAATGTGAAAATGGCTGCCAAGCATGTGTTGCCTGTCTGTACACACACACGCGTGTGTGTGTGTGTGTGTCAAAATGGCGATAAATGTTACTAAACGGGAACAATAGCAACAGCAGCAACAGCAGCAGCAGAAACAACAATAACAATGTCAGCTCTCTAAGCTGTGTACGTGGCAATTTATCCCTGAGCTGTTTTAGGACGCGTTTTTGCCATAAGTTCAACGTTTTTAAATACTGAAAACAATCATTGGCAAAATGAAGCGCCATTTTGTGTGTGTGTGTGTGGGTTTAATATACAAAATTACACATACGCAACGTGGGCGACTGCACAAAATGTTAGGCAACAAAATTTAGGTTGAGTTTTGCTTTTCCTTTAGCATTTTGTGTGTGTTTTTTTTTTAAATTTATTTTATGGCCTGTTAAAAGCAGCATTTTTATACATTTCACGCGCGCACATAAATAACGAAGGCAACCATGCAGAAGGTTTATGACTTTTAGCCAAGTAAATTGGCTAGAAAAGCAATGGCTGCATAAGGATTATTGTGGTAGCAACAACTGCAGCTGAATAACTTAAATGGCTTCATTTTCAAGCTAAAACGCCAATTGGCAATAGTCGAGTGCGCATAAGGAGGAATGCTCTGTATCTCTACTTAAGAAAACTGCAATAAATGAAAAACTTTTCAGCTTCTTCTTCTTCATGTTCTTCATGTATGTTATGTACATATACGACAGTGCGGTTGAAAGTTTACGCTTCCGCTAAATTAATCCAAAGTACAAGCGAGCTCGAGTGTTGCGTTGTCGCGACAGTCACCACAGCAGAAGTCACTTGCAAAAGTTCTCCTCTCACCAAATGTGTGCAATTTAAAGACAAATCAACAACAACAGTAGCAAGAAGAACAACAGCAACAACAACAACAACTGCAGCTACCACAGCAAATGGCGCCAACAGACAACGTTACCAAATATTGTCGCTGCCAGTTGCAACGGAAATGCAGACACGCATTGTAAGTCTATGTGTGCGTGTGTGCGTGGGTGAGTGTGTGTGAGTGGGTGCAAATGGGTCTGTGTGAGTGGGTGTGTGTTGCCATGGCAATAACCTCAAAGTTGCAATATACATAGAAGCGAAAAGTCAATTGTATTTTGATGTTGCCTACGCCACAACAGCAGCAACAGCAACAGCAGCAATAGCAGCAACAGCAGCAATTAAATCACCAACAACAACAACAGCAATTGCTGCAGCAACCACAACAAATTTGCAGCACAAGTTTTACCCACACGATGAAACAATATTCAATTATTTACTACAATAATGGCCTGAGGTTATGTGCAAAAGATGATGCATTCATTTTCTCCTCAATTTTCAGTGCTGTCATCTCTAATAATGGCCAAGTACAAGATACTTACGTTTTGTCAGACTAACACATGGTCAGCTTCATTGTGATTACATTATAATTTTGTCAGAAAATGTTTAACGCATCGAAGCAGCTGTTTATGAGCTTACAAAGTCTCTTAGTTATACCTTGTTTTTACGCAAATAGGCCCTAAGGGGTATTATGACTTTAGACCAGAATGACTCTAAATCTGTATAATTAAAATCAAAAGATATATGTATGTTTAATAAATCTCCAGAGAATTTAATGACAACCGAACGAAATGTCAAAGATTTAATTTTTAAACATATTTTCAGAGTCACAATCGACTGTCATAAATTTATATCAAATGTCAACAAAATGATTAATTTGGGATATATTGTACAATTAATATATGTTTTGTATTTTACTTTAAAAATTTGATTAATATTATTTTTTATTGGTAAAGTAGTAGTTAAAGTATTTATATTAAACATTAAAAGTATTTATTTCTGTATTTAATATAGAGCGGGAAGCAGATCTTCTTCAAATATCTTAAGGACACCGTGTTTCTCATAGTCGAGCACACGAAACTGAATCCTTCTCAGTTGCCACAGATGCTAAAGATTTACTATACTTATCTGTACACAATCCATGCTGTTAACTGTACTCTCAAATATTCACATAAATTTACTGAATGCAATTCAATTTGTGAATAAAATTATTATTAAATTTAATTCATGCATATTCAAAAAGATTTTGTCCCAAATCAATCAGCAATGACAGCCGCATATATATTAGCTGTAATTATTGAAGCATTAAATATTATCATTTAATTTATTGGTTTTAGCTACCAAAAATTTAACAGTCGATTGCACATGAAATGCGAATTTAATTGTATAAATTAGCAAAAATTATGCAAGCCAAAACTCATTTGTCAACAATTTTTGCAGTTATTGTTTAAGAGTACCTTTGGGTATTTTGGCTAAGAGATAATGTTTGTCTGTTGTTTTGTTTTGTAGCTCACAGTCAATTATTTCGATTGCAGTTCGGTATCGTTTTGTGTCTCGTGTCAAAACCTTGTCAAAGTTTGCTCTCAAGTGTGACAATTGGAACCTGGAGCAAGTTTTTAGTACTCGTACTCGTACTCGTACTTCGACTCTTACTTTCCTACTCTACTCTATCGATGCATGTCAACCAAAAATGTTTGCCCTTTTTGGCCAGCACGCGCTTAAATGAAAAACGTGCTTCACTGCCAAACGAAGCAGCCAGTTGGCCAAGTTACTGTGTGTTACCTGAGTTACAAGCACTACCAGTTACCTGTTACCAGTTTACCTTTTATACAGTATTTCGCTCGTTGTTTTAGCAATCATGATTGACATGCAAAGTGCACACAACCTCAGCTCAACTCAACTCAACTCAACTCTCGGGTTGCCTTTGTTTGAGTTTCATTTCGTTTTCTTGTAACTGAAACAGTTTACGTCAACTGAAGTTATGTGTGGAAAATGTAATTTTAATGGCTAAAATAGCATTATAATAAAGTCTGCCACAAAATGAAATTGGAAACTGAAACGAACAATTCGTTAATTTCATTTTTTATTTTTTTGTATAAATTTGTATAAATAGAATTAGATATAAATTATTTGAAAACGCAATTTACACGCAATATGCGGGTAGAGGCAAAAGTTTTTCCATCCCCGACAAAGCATTAATATTTCAAGCTGACATTTTAAGTTTTTCAGTTCATAACGAAATTTTCACTGTTTTCCATAGAATTCAATTAAAAAGTTTTGCCAACTGCCAACGACAAGCAACTCTCGAAATCTTTTCCTCCTCCACCTTTGAAAGTCGAGCAGGAACCCATGTAAACGCCAAGTGAACTACAGGCTTGTTCGACATTTTGTTGCCTGTTGGCCATCGAGAGATGGATGTTCATGTGTCAGCAACAACAACAACAGCTTCGATCTGCTTCTTCGAAAGATTCCAGGGGAAAGTCAGACGGACCTGACCGACAGGCTTTTGGGCAACATCTAAACAATGGGAAATGAATAATTTGATGTACGAGCATTTTGAGCTTAAAACTTTTTGACAGCGGTCAACAAATGCTGGCAAATTTATTGCGCAAATTAACAATGACACATTAATCATACGCTCCGTATGCCAATTGTTGTCGTTGTTGTTGTTGCCCTTTCGGCCTGACCTCTTGCGTTATCTTATCTGACACATGACTGGGAATTTTAAATTCATTTTGCATCCCCAAACCATATATATAGCTGTCATACTCATATCAACTGTGCGCTTTGTCGAGTCGACTTGATTCCACTCGAGTTGACTGCATTGTCAGCTGCAACTCTCCCTGTGTTACACTTCCACCTGCAGCAGCCTTGGTTTCAGCTTTATCTTTAGCTTCGACTCCGACGAGTCGAGTCGATGATTTTGCCTTGACATTTTTGCATGCTGCGTATTGCGAGTTTTTGAATTATTGGCAGCAAAAAAAAATGTTGACAGTCAAGTGCGTGACTTTCTGCTGGAAAATTGTATTTTATGCGCTGCGTCTGCGTCTGTATCTGTGGCATCTCTATCGATGAGGCTTTCCAAGCGAATTGCTGTCCATTCAATCAGCATTTCAAGCATTTGAAGTGACAATCATAATGCAGATATTGCCATTTCTATTGCAATTTTCAATGGGGAATTCTGCATTGCTCTCCCCATCCCTCTCATTCCCTCTCTCTTTCTAAAAATGGCAGAGACAGCAACACAGATACATATAGACAAAGAGCTGCAACTCTGAATGAGGGTGGCATGTGGCATGTGGCAGGTGGCAGAGATGAAGGTGGATTGCATTGTCAGTGTTTTTGGGCGGAGGCAACACTAAGATTGCCTTTATATGGCATGTAATTGACTCACAGCACTTGGCGCTGTTTAACTAACGTACTTACTTACTGACCAAGGCTAGGGACTCTGGGCCTTAACTTGCCACAAAGGTCCCAGCAATGACAGCAATAATGGGGTGTGTCAAGACTCGACACTGAATTATTTTTGAAATTTGAACAACACTGGATTCTGAACATCATGTCAAAAATATTAAAATTTGAGTTTGTAATGTTTTTATTTAATATCATTACTTTGCCTCTTAATTCATTTGGCATTTAAGTTTTATTAATATAATAATTTACAACATTTCCTAAAGCTGAAATTTTGTTATATTTAAGCCGAGTTTTATAAGAACCATAAATACATATAAAATACTAAAATTAAGACTAATTTAAAATTAAAATAAATATAATAATTTATATTAATTTCTGCCTATGTGATAATTTAACGGAAATAGATTTAAAAGATTATTTGAAATTAGATTTAATTTAATTTGAGCTCGTTTCTTGACTACCCCTATGGTGTGTTGCGCTTTGCTTCAACAGGCGAAAACTTTATGGCCAAAAGCCGCAGCCCACACAAAAAACCCGGCACACGAGAAACCTGACAGCTCCAATTGCACGTAGCCAAAAGTTGTTCATAGTTCTTGGACTCTCTACTCTTATTTCTACTCCTACTCCAACTACGTATTTCGATTTTTATTTCACTTTCTCTATTTTTTGCCTTGCTTTCCTTACACTTGTTTTTTTTTGCTGGAGAGTCTTAGTCTTTGTGAATTTCTGTGTTCTGTGCTCTGTTTATTATTTGGTCTGACCACATTTTTCTAGTTTTTGCACGTTTCTACTTTATTACCGTAGATGCTGCCTCTTATTTTATGTGCTGACCGATGGAAGTGAAAGACGAAAGACGAAAGAAGACACAAACTAAGACAGACAGAAAGACAGACAAGTTGCGGTTCGGATGGAGTCCGGTCTCCGGTAACTTTAGCCTGTGTCTGCTGAACAATTTCTAATTTGGGGGCTAGAAAATACAATGAAATAATGTAATGTTTGTTGGCAAAAGAACCGCACAAAATGCCGATACGACATAGATAACTTAACAACTTAATGGCAGGCCGCAGCCAGGAGGCAACTTTATAAGAGCGCCTGTGGGTCAAGCGAGTAAACAGGACATAAAAACCAAGCAGACCACAAAACATACACAGACTCGAGGAGCCATGAAAACATACAAAAACCAAAAATCAGGCAACAACACATAAATCAATTTGCCAAAGGCCCAAGACTAAAAGCTGAATCAAGTCTAAGAGGGGGGATCAGGGTAGGGGTAAAGAGTGACCTATTGTGATGGGATAGATTACTAATGTCAGCACAAAACACAATGAGAACATGCATTAGCTGCATGTGCACAAAAGATCAACAATGGAGATGCCAGCCAACAGAACAGAAATGTTTGCGCTTTTGCAGCTGCAACATGTTGTGGCAAGTGCCGCAAGTGTTGCAAATCTCTTTGGCCCGAAAGTTGGTCAAGTGTAAGCCGTTGACTTCAACTTACAGTTGACGATTGCTAAAAGCAAAGCAGTTAACCAAATGGGCAACTGGCTTATAAGCCTTTTGGCTTTTAGTCTCCAAGTCTCAAACTCTGACTTAATTTGCAAATCAAATGCCATAATAATGTCCCCACTATCGTTGTCGTTGTCGTTGTTGTTGTTCTTGAGATTATATATACAGTGGGCGGAGTGCTGCATATTCTACTACAATATCCATGCATATATATTTATAGTGAAAACAACTTTATGGTGTCGTGATTTATGAACGTTTCAACTTTGCCGCGCTATCAGCAAAAACTTTTGCTAACTCCACGCGGTGGACTGGTAAATACCCGTATCTGCATTGGTAAAAGGGCTTTAATATCCGCACAAATACACAGACACACACACACAAGCTCACACTCATACACACTCGTACACACACTCACAACGAAGGACAAGTTGTGGGTTCAGGGCATTCAAACTTTATATACAACAAAATTTCAAAAACATTTTATCGTGTTACGCTTTCAACTGGCTATAAAAATGCATGCACACCTCCCACCTTCCCTACCTCCCCTTCTGCCCCACTGAGCTTGACATGCAGCACACTGACTGCCCTGCAGCACCACCTACCCCCCTCTCCCCCTTTAATCTGTTTACCCTCTATTCACTTGCCTCGAACAAACGATGGATTCTATAAAAATAATGCCCTATTTCAGCGCTAAAATCGGCTAACAAAGCAAAGCAGCTAACGTTGGGTGTTGATTTGACGCCTGGCAGCCAGCTGAATTCAAGGAGAAAGGAGTAAAATATTTACCCTTTTCAATGGAGCTGACAGCTAGGCGCTGATGAAGGCTCATTGGTTTTTAATTTAAAATCGAAGCGAAGCTCTGTTGGCATTAGGAGGTGGCTATAAGATGACCTCAATGGCAACTGAAAATGCGAATTAAATTGCCATCTTGGCAAATGCAGCAACACAAGACCAAGTAGAATATTTATAAAAATATGCTTTAAAAGCTCATTAAAGCTCGAAGCTGATAAACTGCTTTAACGATGCAATCAAAATTTAAATCAAACTTTATTACTGCAGATTTCATGTGGCGTATGGATTAATATTGTATTAGACTTAGCTGAGTTATTTGTACGACTTAAAAATAACCTCAAGTTAAGCTTTAAGTTATCTACAAAAAAGTTTACTCTTCTTCCTCCATTTCCTCAATTTTGCCATAGCTATAAAGCTCGTTATACGTTAATAGGTTTTTAAGTGTTGCAATGACCTCGTGCCAAATTTTGTTTACAGAAACTGCAGCGACATTTTATGACATTTTGAAATTGAAATTGATTTTAAAGCAAAGAAAATAAATATTTTCACGAGCTGTATAGTTGGTTATTGCAAACACAATTACAAAACTAAATATTGTATAACAATAAATAAAATATCAAATTAACACCAACAACATTGTGTGCGCATACACACGCTCATGCATGCACAAACATGAACAAACAAGCTGAAACGGACAGGTTGAGGCCACAAACATTTGTTGTGCAAATGCTTGGAGCCAAAAACAAATGTGGACACATGGCGATACAAGAGCCAAATAATTGCAATATTCATGACAATTGTAAACACACACACACACATACACATACATGTATGCATAAATATCGGAAAAGTTTGCATATCCTTTGTGTGAACTAAAGTGATATTTTGCCAAGTGAAGCGTAGATAAAAAGGAAAAACTTTATGCATATTTATGATAAACAATATTCGTAGAATTTGATGCCTTATAAAATTGTTTACTTTGTGCTGAATTCGATTATATAATTATTAATTATTTATAAATATTCTGATTGACTGTGGCAAAATTACATTAAGTATTTAAAGCTCATTTCAGTTGCATTTACCACTTACAGACGGAGGAAGGACGACAGATAAAAGTGTCAGTCAATTCAAATTGAATTTTAGTGCAATGCACAAAATGTCATAATTTCAATTTGCAACAAACTCGAAACTCAAAATCCAATCAGAACGAATGTCATTTGAATATGAAATAATGACTTAAAATACTCGAAATTTAATTTAATGTACGTATCTCTGACATTTAACTATTTTCCACACTCACATTTATCGCAATTTATTTTGAATACATTTATTCAAATATTAAATTTCTCAGCCTTCTTCAACCACAATAATTAGCAGCCTTCAATAATTGTATATGTATATAAATTAGAGATTGAATATGGCACAACAATAAATATTGGTTGACAGCGATACTTTTGTTGGTTTGTTTTTGTGCCTTGAAGTAAACAACTTTGGCACAACAAGGCCAACAGCCCAGGGAGTCCTTTGTATTGGCATCGAAGATAGAAAATAGCTGGTGACATAAATTGCCCTTAGTCAGGTGCAAATTGTCAGCAATAAATTGTAATTAATGATTTATGATTCTCTCTTTATGTCGCTAACACAATACACTATTGCAGAGGATATAATTATTTTAAGTAAGTGAATGTAACAGTTGAATTAAGTATGTATAATACTCCTTTTATAATTATTTTTTACTTTTAATTCACTTTTCTTTGCGTTACTACAAAGTCTTCTATTATTAGTTACTACCATTTTCATAGTCATAGCTATTATTCTTCAAATTTAATTTAATAGAGGCAAATGTTGTTTTTATCCATGGATACCATACCAAAAATATCGTACCCGCAAATAATAATAATATGAAATTTAGTTTTCATTTTAACAAATTCCTATAAAATTAGGTTTGTCTATTAACTCTGTGTTTATTATGCTAATTATCACATACCAAATTTGCAATCATAGTGGTCGAATATTTCAACAATACCGAGAGAATATATAATTACTTAAAGCATTTCAACAATTTATATATGTTTATTGGTCACTTTTTTTTTGTTAGTATCTCGTATTATTTTAAAGCTTCCAATCTCTCTCGTGCTTCTGAGACTACTCAAATTTATTGAAATAAATACAAATGTTTATTTAAGGCAGAGTGTCAGCCAAGTCGACTTGCTTCCCTCTAAGAGCTTGTCTATTGCCAAGAAAAATGGTCTCCCCACCAAACATAAATAACATAAATATTTCAATTAAAGGGCGTGATTTTCATGCAAAAGGCGGTAGTCTCGACGTTGAATGAATGTTACCTGCGAGTGCTGAGCCACATTTTGGTAAGATTTATGTTGCCAACACTACCACAAGTTGCGCCAGCTTAAGCTGTATTATCAACCAATTTCGTGAATGCAGTGCGCTCCACTTGGCTGTAATCGTGGCTCGTTTCCATACGGCAAGTGGAGTCCCCTTCCTCCCATCCTCTCTTCATCGTCTCGTGCTTTGGAATTAACGCTATTGCTTATCAGGTAACTGTGCGAAAGTTGGCTAAAAGTTTGTACACCAAAACCAGACAGTCAGTGAACCAAGTGTAAATATGCTGGAGCTTGCGAAGACTTTTTAATTTTAATTAAGGTGCATACGCTGAGTGTGGAATGTTTGCTTATTTAATTGCACAATCGGAAAATGCAGCAAGTTGATTTTTTGTGCCTTGGTGTTTGACTTAACACGACAAACTGAAAATATTAACCTAAGAGAAGGAGTTGATGGCAGATTCGGGGTAGCCAACATGAAATTCAATTTCGTTAAAGCAAACAAATGTGAAGGAAGGCAGCCGAATGAACGTGAACGAGAACATTTTCCAGTTGCTTCTTCAATGATGTCAACGACGATGAAGCCAGCAAATTGCAGCCTGCATTTTATATGGCCTGAAATTACAGGATTTCACATAAAAAATATATATGCGAGTATCAGAGCAATTCTACCGAGTGAGAAGAGAGGAGAGAGGAGAGAGGCAACAACATCTGGCCGTCTGAGCGACATCCGACATCGTCCTTCTTGTCGTTTTCATTTTGGTTTTCATTCGTTGTTGTATAGTTGTCGCTGGCATCATTTTACGTCATTTATCACAATCATGACACGGCTGACTGAAGGGCAGAATCGTCTACTGGACCCACTCCCTCAATTCTGGCCAAATGCACAGCGTTCGACCAATCGTTGAAATTTTTATAACCAACACGGCGGATGCTTCATATATGCTGATGACCAGTTTGGCCAGCAATCAGAGACGTTAATAATGTTGTTTGCCCAGTCCTGATGACCAAATGCAATTACTGGTAATGCACAAAAAAAGGAAAAAGAAAAAGAGAGCAAGCAATCCTGTCAATGTCCTGTAAAGCGATTTTCCACTGTGTTAATTGATTATCCTGCCAAATGCAACAACATTTCGATTGCCTTTGGGAGACCTTTAAGCATTCTAAATCGATTAAATTCAATTCAATTTAATTACATTCACATTCACATTCAAATTAATATGTTATATGTTTATTCAACTATGAATTCATTTAATTCAAGTTCTATACAGATATGTGTATTGACAGTAGTCTTTCAATTCGAGTGACAAGTTAACTGAAATTATAGTTTGGAATGCAGCTATCGCATGCCTTTGCTCTATTCTCATCCAATCAATTGACAAAGCAATAGATATTTTTTTTAATTTTGCAAACCAAAGATCAGATACTCTTAAAGAAGAGTATCTTCTTCTAAATATTTATATCGAAAAAAGAACAATTTATTCTGTTTTTATATAGAAAGCTGCAAGACATTTCTTGATACAAAATATATTATTATGGGAAATTAAAATGTAAATTGCTTTTGCAAACCAAATACTGAAATAAATAAATACTATTATAAAGTGTATAAGAACACTATTACAACAAAATACTTTTAATAGAAATAATTTCATCAAATCCAAAAGACAAATATGAATTGAAACATATGACTTTCCAGTCGGAATAAATAAAGTTTATGGGATCGGAATGCATTCTAAAAGTGTATAAAAGCCAACTAATGGATATGCAAGAAACTGGCTAAAAGGAAACTAAAAACAAATAGCTGCAAACAGGCCAATTTACGTTCATGCTCGTATATCTAAATAAACACACACACAAAATAAAATAAAATAAAATAAAAAGCATACAATTTATGAGTGGAATTCTTTGTGTGAAGTGGTTTTGTTTTTGGGGGTATTCTTTGTGTCTAAAACCAGAGCAATTCAAATGTTTGTATTGCAGTAACAGCAACTGCAACAAATGCAGATAGAGCATGTGTACATACATACACTGGTCATCATAATTGTTGTTAATATAACCAAAAAAGCACTCAACCTTTGCTCCTTCTGTATAAAATATTAGTTTGCTTTGTTTGTCTGTTGCAATATTTATTTAACTGGGCAACAATAATTCTGTTCTAAAATTGTGCTGCCTCAAAGCGAACAATTAGCATGTGCCCCATATGGCACATTTATTTATTTTGATCCCAAAAACTTATATGTTATTCAATTTATTTTTGCTAGTTGCAGCTGCTTATCGCTCACAACAATTGTTTTTGGTAATTTGTTGTAATCGATTCGTTTAAAATTGAGATAAAAATATCATTAGGTCAGGATATTTTTGAGCACGGAAACTTTTAATACTTGTTCCACTTTCTCGCTCATTTATTAATAATTTATTTAATTTATATGGAGTGCAAATTTTAGGAAGCTGTCGACACTTCAGCAGAGGGTTGAGTTTTAATGGTTGGAACTTTTCTCATTACTTGGACTGTTCTAAATGCAAATGATGTCACTTTGGAATATTAATTAAATTAAAGCCTGATCAAGAAAATGCCATTCATCATAATTATCGCTCGCAAGTTGAATTGAATTTAAATGAAGCTCGCATTTCTGTTTGTATTTGCAGTCGTAAGTTCATAATTGCTTCTCGTACCCGTAAATTTCCCCAGATTCTTCTGATTTAACTGGTCCCAAATTAATAACCAGAATGTCAAAGCTTGCAACATGCCCCACTCAGTTTTGCTGAATGTGTCGTTCGAGTATTGTTCCTCTAGAATCTAGATGAGAGGTTGCCCCATAAGAATTTGAAGGCTACTCATTCGATGGGAAATTGAGAAAGAGCACATTTGGCAAATGCTTGAACATGTTAAATCAATAGTGCAAAAGTGTTTACAAAGTTACAGGACCATCCACCGTTCACTCTCTTATTTCATTTGTCCTTTAATTAAGCTTGCACCAAGGTTCTGCTGGACTCGGCCTGCATTTTGTCAACGTTTTTCAACTCGACTCGACTCGACTCGAGTCGACCTTTGGCCCTATGAAGTTACAATCATTAAATTGTGCCCCATCTCGGACCTCACAAGTGTTGCTTTAATTCTGAGGGACCCTCGTCTGCACATTTTGCCAAGGCTGTTGGCCAAATCTCTACCCCATGAGTTGTGTTGTCTGTGTTGGCCTCCGTGTGCGGGTGTTGCTGAGCTTTTTAATTTTAATGAGATCTCTCACTGGCAGCTACGTGCTCGGCCTGGCATGGCCAGGACCGTTGTTGGCACTAATTGAGGCAGCTAAAAATGCTTTGCGCTAACTTGGCTCTCTCGCTCCCTTCCTTTCTCTCTCTCTCTCGCTCTCTCTCTCGGCAGACAATTTTAATTACAAAAATATGCATATTTAAAGAGTTTTGGCATAGATTTAATGCAAAAGGACATTGCCTAACAATGCCCGACAGTTTGTGTTATGAAATGACAGCGAACTCCCAACTGATATGAATAAGAATGGCAGACAAGAAATCCAACCAACTTGCATACTACACCAAATGAATTCTCTTACTCAATGGAATTGAAACTGCAAACAAAAATGCTAATTTAATAGCATCCACTCTTGGCTAATACAAAACTCTTCTCTTCCACTCGCTGCTAACCAGATTTTTTCCAGAGATAAACCACAAAACACATTGATACATTACGTGGCCAATGTCTACCTCAATGGACGCAAATGGATGCCAACAAAATGAGATGTAGACTGTAGACCAGAGCAGCAGCTCTTACTGATTGATATGCTGAATTCACAAATCAACAAATTGCATTTTTGCATTTTAATCGGATAAAAAGCTTTAAATATTTTATAAAGCACATCAAACCAATTTTAGAGTAACTTTTTGTATGGCTTAAACTGAAAAACTCTATAATAAGTGACTGTATTCTATTTTAATAAAGTTAGCTTATGCTTTTCATTTCTAATAAGTTCAATTCTTTTGTATATATGGTTTCTCTATACTAGAATTTTTTCTTTTCGTCCAATCAAGACCATGATATATACCTTTTTATGAATTCCCTTTCAGCACCATTCAGCTTAAAAGAAACTAAAACAAAATACAGCACAACGGAAATATTTTGTTTCAACAACAACCAGAGAAAATGTTGACCAACAATTGGAGCGCAGGACAATGGCGTTGCATTTCCGTTTCCGTTTCAGTTTCAGTTTCTCTTTCAGTTGTGCTGGAAATGAAAACAATTTTTTGCGCGTCCCTTTCACAAACGAGGAGAAAAAGCTTACACTTGCCCTGGTCACACTGTATTTTTTTAATATTTCTTTGTTGTCACAAAGCATCAAGCTCAAATTTCAGAGTCCAAGTATGAATTCCTCCACCTGAATTAATAACAATAGAAGCTGCTGACGGCAAAGTTTTGTGAGATACAAATGAAAATGTTTAGATAATTGAAAGTGGCAACAGTCTGGGGACTGAACACTATACATTTCAAGCCTCAAAATATAAGCCAGTATAAAGTCAAAGTCAAGTAATATTTCATGAATAAATGAATAATTAGTTTTAAACTTTGATGTATGAAAATGGCAACACTAAGGTTTTAGAAATTCTTTTACTTTATATCTGTAATGGCAATTTCCATTAGCTTATCCAGCTGCAGGACAAAATGATGACCACAACTTTATGTGGTCGTCCTCTGTTCTCCTTCTTATCCTGGCTCTCGTCCTGCAATGCAAAACGTGCTTGAGCCGCTGTGAATGCGTTTGCATAAATTGGGCCAGGCATAAAAACCAAGTGGATAAAAAACCAAAAAAAAAAGAAGAAGGAAATTTCAATTTAGATTTGGTGCAACCGCCACTTTTTTATGCAGTTGTCCCATCTAACCCGCTGCACTCCCCCCGCCCCACCATTGTCATGAGTGGCGGCTCGAAATGAAGTCGCCACTAAGCCCGTCGCCTGGCCCGAACATAAACAGAGCTGAAGCTTAGCTTTGGGCCAAGCGCCAGCTGCAGTTACGCCCACAACTTATGACCAATTTTTATTAGGCCAGACAGGACTAAGGCATCTCTTTCATTCTCCTCATTTCTTTCATTTCATTTTTAAACCAATTTTAGTGCCTAAAAAATGTGCAAGAAAATTCAGGCTTTGAACAGCCATAAAAGCTAACATATGCGGGATAGCGCACGGGAAAGAGCTCGAACTTTTCCCCCATGGAAGGCACAGTGGGTGCACAGGAAGCTTAGAGAGCGACGTCAACGACAGGTCAGGATAACGTTTACAGGAAGCAAAAGGCAAACTGTAATAGGCGTTCAACTGAGCTCATAAAAAAAGAGACAGCTAGAAGGAAAAGGTATGAACACTATTGTCGAGCTCCCGACAGTTAGATACCCGTTATTTAATTTATAAAATGTATTATAACTCGATTTAGGAATATTAAATTTACCATTTTGAAGATGATTATTATCTTTACACTCAGTTGATATTGATGACATACATTTAAATAATTGGCAATATTATAAGTTCATATTAAACTATTCAAAATTATGATTTATTCTGAAAACTGTATGTTTGGGAAAGTTTTTCCTGATTTGCGTACAAAACAATATACCTTTGTATACACTACGAGTATCGGGTATTAAAATGGAAATGCCAGAATACGCAAAGAAAAAAAACCCAATCTTAATGTGAAAGCCATATTGCTGACACCCAAAACTGAGCTTCCGAGCAATTAAAACCAACTCAGGACCTTATAGGAATTTGCACAAGTAAAGCAAAAACTGAAAGAAGAGATAGAAGGCGAATCAATGCTCCAGCGAGTTTAAAGTCAGTTCTATATTTAAAAACTTAAACAGGGCTAAATTCAATGCTGATGGCTAATGGCAGCCACTGAAAAGCCGCTGAAAACTTTGGCTGTGAAAGAAAACAAAATAATATCGATTATTAGCACGCGCGCACACAATGAACGGAAGTAACAAAAAGCACATAAAGAACAACACCAACAATAAATGGTAGAGAGGAGGGTGAGGGGGGAGGGCCAGAGGAACAAGAACAAGAACAACAGCAGTCAAGCAGACAAGCAAACAAACAAAAGCACCACGGCAACAGGACAACGCATCGGGACTAGGTAGTAGTTAGGGCGTTGGGGGCGTGGCTCCAAGCGAATTTCGTTAGACCAATTAAAGCAATTTTGACAGCTCAAACTGCGGCCAGCAGCTGCAAAGGAATCCAAGCCAAACAAACCAAATACACGAGCAGTAAGTAGAAAGCGGGGAGTGAGAATAATGAAGCAAGTTTTAATTTTGGCATGAAATGAGTACAAGAATTATTAAAATTATTAAAGTGAACTCATTAGATATGTTAAGCAAAGCTGTAAGCCCTCCACCTAGACAATTGACAGTCATGCTGATGATTGCTGCGCTAGTTTACAGGATTAGCGGTGGCTTGGCAACCCTAAGCGGATTAGCATTTCAAACAGCGGCGAATAAACAAAAGCAAAGAATGCCACAGAACAACTGGCATTGCCAGTTACCACTTGCCACTTGCCACTTGCCACAGCCACTTGCCACAGAAAAACACAAGGGGTCAGCTGCTGTCAACTTAAATCTAGGGTCGAATTTGACTGTCTTTTTTTTGCAACATTTTCTACTTTTACTCCTGCAACAGTTTGCTGTGTTCATTAAGCTATTGACAATATGATAGCATATGCAAATTCAGCGATATTTAGACATTGTACTTAAAAAGAACAAAAGGTTTATTTAATTTATCAAAAGATATAGAGTAATCAAATTTGTCAATTAGAGACATGAAATTCCGTGGACTCGGTCAAATTATTTCTTAGTTATCTTAAAATATTTCCATGCTTCCTTTCGCTTTTTTTTATATCCTAGATAAATTTAACACATATTTAAATTAAGTAATAGGTATCTTTTAGTCGGAGACGTGATTATGGCGTTCTTACCGGTTTTGTTTACCTGTGTTGCTCTCTATACTCAGCAATCGTTAGCTAGCTGATGGCTTGTTCAATTGCTAAAATTATTGTGTACATGCAATCAGCTGTGTAATGAAAGCAAACTCTGGTGTAATCAACGGCAACGGCAACGGCAAAAGGTAAATGTAAAGGTAAAAGTAAAATGCCATAAATCTGTTAGCCGATTTGCTCGTTTCGCTTCACTGGACGCTAATGATTTATTGCCACAATGCAGAAGACAAGACAAATGCTCAAGTAATTGAATTACAAAAGCCAGAAAACGAAGATAACTAACGCTGACTAAGCGTGGGGCACTTATGCAAATTGAGCGTGGAAAACAGAACAGAGCAGAGCAGGCAAAAGTGCTGATAATGCTACTTGGCCACTCTGATTGCAAAATCAATGGCTCAAAACGCAACAACGCCAAAGTGTTAGCCAAAAGTCAGCTTAACGGCATTGATAACACCCACAAACAGTTTCAAATGCAGGCTTACGAGTACGAGCAAAGGAGCGCACAAAAGTATGCTAAGCTTTTTTGCTACTCGTTTAGCGGAAGCGGAAACGCGAAGTGCCAAAGAAATAGAAATAGAGATAGAACGCCGAAGTTGCCCTAGAATGAAGTCATGAGCATTATTTGTGCAAAATTACCTTTAACGAGCTGACTAGCTGTAGCTATAGCTGTGGCTGTAGCTGTTGACTGTGGCCATCCTGTTGCATTACCATTACCGCAATAAACTGTAGCTGGGAGTCGCCTCGACGGGGTGTCGAGTGTCGCACCAAGTTGCTTGCAAAATTGCACTTGACTCGAATGCCAATTACATGGCCCTGCAGATGTCAGATGGCAGTTAGGCCAGGCCAAAAGCAGCAAGTCGACAAATACGACAATGACGGCGACGACGACGACGACGGTAAGAACGTTAAGGACATCGCCAATGGGTTGCCAGTCTTCGCCTGGTCTTCGGCCAGGGCCAAAGTAGAATTGGCATAAAGTGGATTAAATATGAATAAAAGATATTTGCACAAATTGCATTAGTGCGGCGCACAGAGCACAAGCACCAGAGATTGATAGCGAGATAAAAAGTAAAGAGAATGATCCGAGAGGTCAGACTACATTAGCTCACTGCATTAAATCACTAAGGAGTTGACTCTGTGTCTGTCCCATTATCAAAAACACACAGCTGTTTTGCATTCCAAAAAAAACTGATCTAAATAAAAGATGTAATATAACTAAAAGCGCTTTATAAAGCTGCACAGAAATTTATTTCTTATTGAGCAGCAATTATTAAATTTTGTTTATTTCAAATTTTAAACGATTGCTTTGTAGGTAGAGGTTTTGTTAGAAGATCACCTGCTCATGAAAGAAAAAGAACTAAACAAATTTAAAATGGTAATTGTCCTTGGCACATGGTCCGAAAATAGAGTAAAGTTAGCAAATGTTCAGTGGAAACAACTCATTTTAATATATTTTAATAATTATCTTCATGTTTTCAATTATAATATATAGTTAAAAATATAAATTAGTAATATAAGTATGTAGATAAATATATTTGAATGATGAATATGAATGATGAGACTGGCAGTTAATAAACAAAACCATATTTAATTCGGCACATGTGCACATAAGGGTTAATGCAAAGGCGTTGTCAAGATCTCTTTGTATCTTGCACGCGATAAGCAGAAGGAAAGGAGACGCAAATCTAGGTCAGAGCTGAAGATCAGCTGATCTGCTCTCATGCCCCTGAATCACATGAAGTGTGATTTATGCGTGAATTTTTCTTCTCTCTTTTGTTACTCGCATAGAATAACTGCAAATTACAATAACAACTTTACCACTTACACATTCTTATTCCATCGATGAAAGCATTTCCCTGTTCGGTGTTGTCGGCTTGAATTGATTTAATTTTATGATTAGGTTATTTCACTGCACTATTTATTTATTTCATTTTATTTTGTCTATTTTTTTAAAGAGAGAGCTTACTCTACTTATTTCCTTTTTGCTTGCAGTTTGGAAGAGTATGTAAATCGCACTCATACACACAAACAATAGGGGGAAATTAAGCGAAAAGGGTTTCTATGTATGCATAAGCGCGTGATATTTACACGATTCAATTTAACCTCACTTTCGATCTCTTTTTTGCTTGCAGTGTTTTGGCATTTGCCATTGGACACTCTTTTTTGCGCAATAACAAATAAAAAGAACAATAAAAAAAGCAAAGGAAATTAAACGAGCTGGAAGATGCTTTTTCACTAATAACCAAAATAAAAAAAGGTCCGTTGATTCGACAGACATCTGTGCGGTTTTCGCGACGTGACCGAACTGATGCGCTTCAACCTGTGTTCGCTGGTCAAAAATGCAGATCCCGACTTTTTGTTTTGGTAGAGTAAAGGGTGGGGGGAACTTCTCTCTCTTGCATTCCCGCCTCTCTCGCGTATTAGAATAAGGGAAACGTGACTTAGCCCCTGGTATTCCAATTGATATTTTATTATTTGTGGCCAGCGCAAATTAATTTAAATTTTTCGCATTGCCCGACAAGATAAATTGTATGTTTAGTACAATAGGGCCAAACATTACGTATTAACAACAAACAAAACGTTTACAGAATCTAATTTCTTTTTTAAGCAGCAAATATTTTAGTTTAGTAGTTTCAAATTTCAAACGAATGTTTTGCTTTCCAAGAAAGAAAACTTTCGAGAAATGTCAATTAATCTAGCATCATTGATTTACAGTGCTAAATTAAATGCTTTTTAAATCTCAGATTTTTATAACCCGTGAAACTCGGTGCGGAAAATCCAGCATCTAAATATTTTATTCACTTTTTCAATTGCTTGCAGTTCATTTTAACGGCTTGCGTCCAAATAATTCATTTAATTTTAACAGCCCCAAAAAGGAAAAAAGAATTTAATGAAAAAATGGCATTTTGAGCGGAGGGCAAACCAAAAGGACGACTGCTCAGTACAATGCGCAGTGCACTATGGTCAACGTTAGAATTTCACTGCACTGAGAGTGTGTGTGTATGTGACTGTGTGTGTGTGTGTGTATGACTGTGTGTGTGTGCGCTTGTAATTAAATTCCATGGCTGCAAGTGTAGCAGCAATATTTGGTTTTGTGGCCGCCACCTCGCAACCGCCGAGTTTCCCTTTAAACTCTCACCGCATGATTCAACCTTCAATGGTGGCGAGTGCAACAGGAAATAGCATCTAATTTGATTATGCTGCATGCTACCTACAATTCCATTCAAACTATGCGAGTGTATGCATAGTTATATGTTCATATGTATATGTGTGTATGTCTGTGTCTGTGTGCGATATGACTTAAAAGCCCATTAGCGCATTTATGCAAAAATTTAATTATTATGCATAAGTATTTGGTCAAATAGCTGAAATTGTTTGGACCTCTTCCGGATATGTTTCTTAATTCAAATACCTTGATAATTGATCCAATGCGGTTGTTGCAAAAGCTTAATTAATTAATCAAATACGAATAATTATAATGGATATTCTGAGTTTGTTTAATAAGCCAAGGGCAATCAAGTCAATAAGTAACATAATGTCTAATTTGCATTTGAGTATATTCAGCATTTATTTGAATACACTTGAAGAACTATAGAGAGAATATTTAATTGGGAAAATATTAAAATTTTCTCTTATTTCTTTGATACCATTTCTAAGTAGCGCACATAGAGCACACATTATATCTCTCACCTGACTCAAGGACTCCACTTTGCGGCAATCACAGCTTCTATTAAATCTATACAAAACTTTTCTGGAGCTCTACATAAGTTGCCAGCAGTTAAAGCACTATGCGGGCCATGGCTATATGTAAACTTAAATAGATATACATTTCTGTGGCAGCTATCGAGTGCCGCAGACATGAAATTTTCACAAAGTAGTAAACTTTATGCCGACACCGTCAACGAGACACATACACACACACACACACACACACACACACACACTCATAGAGACTTTCTCACACCCCCTAACTCTCACTCATACTACAAAATTGAGTTTAGTTGGTAAGCCAAAAAAAAGTCAGATAAAAATGAACCAATATACTTTAATAGAGAAATGGGATATTTGGAGATACCCTGTATCGCTCAGACTCAATTTAAGCTTTTTAGAAAAATTCAAGAAGCATCTAAAATAATTTAAAAAATACGTACATATATAATCTTCATGAAAACATTTACAAGCAAATATATTTTCTCCATAGATAGACGACACCTTCTTACTGTCAATTAGTTATCACCTTATCATCATACCCCATCAGGAGTACAGGGTACACAAAATGAATGGCAACGAGCGGAGAACTTTTCCATCCACTTTTTTGTACATGTATCTCTATATTTATGGAACTTTTTCAATTTGGAAATAAAGTTTTTCGTATTTCGCGCACATGAATAAAAATTCATAACAAAGCACATCGTGACCGTGGTCGGAAAACCAAGGAAACCAACAACATTTAAATGTGAAATTATGATATATGTATATCCGTTATTAAAAACTAATTTGAGTTTTTGAAAATTCAGTAAATGTCGATTTAATCACCATTTAAATTCATATGTTTGCCAATTCGAGACGAACAACATGACACTTCAATTATAAATTGGAGCCCACATGACGTATGTGCAATAAATGAATTTTAAATTTAAGTAGCGTCGGATGACGAGTGCGAAAACTTTGCATAAATACTGAGAGCTTTTCCTGATGAACAGGAAAATCGACTACACGACTGGGAGATACCCTGTAGCCTTTTATGTACTCAGGCGCTCCATTGACTTTTGAGAACTTGTGGAGCGAGCACAATATACATATGTTATTTATATAACAAGTATACATAAGTAAGTACCAAATAGAGTCCCTAATGGCTGAACAATTTCAATTGCAGCTTCGCAGAAACTCAGCGAGTGGAAGGAAGCCTTTACTTTACTTTCCTTTAAGTGCTCTTACTCGCATGTCAAAATGCTCACTCGTCGACTGGATTAAAATGTTGCAGTCGAGCGGCTGTCAATGAAAGTCATAAAAAAGTATAAAGCATTTGCACTTCCAGTTGCAGTTGCAGTTGCATTTTAAGGCAGAAACTCTTTGTTTAATGGCTTGTGCATTTAAATGCACTTAATTCAAGTAGATGAGAGCATACATATAATGGGCAACCGTCGGCAATTATCAAACCGAGAGACTGATCTGCGACCCTAGCTTAATGGATAGCACGCTAAAAAAAATATATTGTTGACTAGCAGATACCATGTATTTTAACCGTTTATTCAAGGGTACTCGAAGATAGTTCCTAAGCGTTTCAAATTACTATTTTATCCTATAGCCACAAATTATGAAAATTAAAACTTGATTTTTGATAAAACTAAATAAAAAAATTAAAAATGAACAGTTAATATTAAAAGCTAAAAAAAACTTAATAAAATAGAATTTTCAATAAAAATTAAGTAGTCTGAAAAAACATAACTCCGATCTGTTCATTTTATTACAATACCTTTTGTTTCGTAAAAATAACCTCCATGTAAATTCATCACAGAATTGATTATTGATTGATACTTGATTGTAATCATGGTTGTAATGTTATGGCTAATCGATTAACTGGCAGCGAGGGCAGGCAATATTATTTTGGGCCACAATTTGGCTATAAATTACACTATTAGCTGCAACTCAAGCATGTTCATTAATCGAAAAACACTTGTCGTCATTTAGTATTTGTATGTGTACAAATTTAGATGGATATATCAGGTGTGTCTGTGTGTGTGTGTGTGAATGTGAGTGTGTGGGTGTATAATTGAATCTATTGTGAAAGCATCTGTGTGTATACTTATCAATGTGTATTTGTCTATGTGAATATCGATTGTATAACTCAACATAATCCCACAAGTGCCATTGCCATCCATATGGAGTACTTGCAAACATGTGTGGGAGTGATTGTGTGTGTATATGTGTGTGTCTGTGTGTGGGTGTGAGAGCGTGCGTGTGCATGACATAGGCACTCATTAGTGTAAATGGCTTGGTTCTATGACCGAGTAGCTCTGAGTACGTCCGAATTGCTGCCTATTTAAGCAACATCAAAATTATTTGGCTGCCACTCAATTAAACTGTAACAAGAACGCTTCCACTTGGCCATAACAAGTGAGTTTCTGCATCAATTGCATACAATCAATTTATGAGATTCCAGTTTAAAAGATGATCAGATGATGATTATATGATAACGGCTTCTTAAATCTGAGTTCATACACATTGTTGCCATTTAACTTTTGTTTTTAAGCAGAAAACATCTCAAAGTCGAGTTTAATTCGAGTTCAAGTTGTCTGCTGTGAAGTCAGGCGAACAAATAGAGCTGCTAATGCGAATTCAGCCAAGCAAAAATCTAACATAAAATGTAATTTTCCATTGTTGTAATCCTTATTAAATGTGGCATATTTGAATGTGTCTGGGTTGCAAAATTTGAATGCTAATGCGAATGCGAATACTTTGTGTGTAATCAAATCGGATTTCTCGTTTTTGGGAGTGTTGAATTCGAAGAGAAATGTTACGCTTTGTTAATCCTTTAATGTGATTCCAAGCACCTTTGAAATTGTAGCTGGCTTGTGTCTTTACACTTAACGTGTTCTCATGGACTGCGCAAACAGAAATCTCCTTAAATGTAATGACATAACAGTTTAAATTGCCAGTGACTGAAAGAGAGAGAGAAAAACAGAGAGACAGTTGAGAATATGAGCCAAATATGGTACATTATTTATTTTCAATTTGAAGCACGAAAGCAACGTAAACAGCTGCCAATGAGTCCTTGAATGCCACATTCACATTAACCAGAAATACAACTCAATATGCACGCACACATGGCGTATGCGTAATGCGCATTGCGTGCATTTGAAATGCAAAATAGTTTTGCATGGCACCCGAAATGACTGTCGCATAATTGACAAGCGGTGGCAGCGGGTTTTGCCAGGTGTAGTTCATTTGCATGCCTCAATTTCGCACCTTTCGTGAAAAGCGCCGCCGGCCAAAAAGGCAGAGGTTGGGGGGCGTGACTCCAAAAAGCACAAAAACACAACTGCATATTAATTATAGAATTCTCGGTGGGTCAAAGAAACAATTGGAAACGATTAACGTTAAGTTAAAGCTGAGTAAACAACTTTCCATTCATGTGAATCATTTCACAAGATGATGCGATTAAATTTTGACACGATTTAAAATACACTATAATATGTATTGTAAATAAATAAATTATATATTTAAATTAGATAAAAAAATTTTAATTCAGCAGATTAAATTTATTATTTGATTTTTTGGCAAAAATAAATCACACTTTAGTTAGCACTTTTAGCAAGTCTCATTGGGAAAAAGTTAGCTGACTTTCTGTTGTTTCTCCAAGCATTTCCAGGGGAATTAACAAATTGTACAAAGCGCCACTTTAACTGAAAGTTAACAAACTTTAAGCACAACTCAAATACAACAAGCAACTTTCCGGCCACGACAGAAATAAACAAACAATACATAAAATTTTCTTATGTTACAGCTAATAATGAAAATATGTAAAGACTTTAAACCGAATGTTTTTAAAGGCTGTGTTTTTAAAGGCCTGGCCTTGCCTGGTTTGGGTGACATTTTGGCATTGCCATATTGGCCCTGACAAACGGCTGCGTTTGTCATGTGTTAGCCTGCGAGCAATATTTTCCGGCAGACGGCAAATAAAAATCCCCAAACTTGTGTATGTTGCCGGGTAACAGACGGCGACATGCCTTCCTTGCACTATCAAAGGCAACGGAATCTGGAGCAGGAGCTGAAGATGAAGCTGGAGCTGGAGCTGTAAGTGGAAGTGGAGCTGTCTGCATAGAGCTGGGAATTAACAGCACATTGAATCTTGCTGAATTTGTTTTTTTTTTTTCTATTTTTTTCGGTGCCCAGACACATGCATGGTAACGATGCTTTGGAGACATTGCAACGTTGATAAGTTTGCATATAAATTGTGACACAGGCGAAGGAAATGGAGACAGAGAAAGTGAGAGAAAGAGAGGAAGAAAGAGTAGAGAAACATATTTTAAAAGTGCTTCGAGACGATGGCAACAACTTTATTTATGTGCTGGCAAAACTATTAGCTGAGATTTTCATTAAATTTATAAGTGAGAGCAACAGCCCAGCCTAGAGTCTCAGCGAGTATATTGGAAAAGTTTTGGTAAATCTGTGCAGCTATATGCCATAAAGTTACTTCAGACCACGCTGCGTATGAGTAATGCATGCCAGCGCACAAATGTCAAAGGTTTTGAACTTTTCGCACACATTCCCAACGCCACGACAGAGACAAACAACACAGACAGAGACACATTTGTGTCTCTCTGTTGTCTTCCATCTTCTGTATGTTGGCTGCTGTGTGACATGCCCTAAAGTCCTCCCAAGTGTCTGTTGTGTCGCATTGAATTTATTGGAATTTTTGTTGTGCTCGAGCCGATTCACAATAGCTTTTTGTCCATGCCATTTTCAGTTATTGTCCTTACCGCAGCAAACAAAAATTGGTATATATGTATTTCCCTTGTCTTTCTCAGTTGAAGGGCGAAGCATTTTGTTAATGTCTCGTTGTCCAGTCGTTTGACACCGGTCAGCGGTCAGCGGTCGCCCGCGGGCAACCAAAGGCAGCCTCCAGTCAAGACACATATACCATAAATATAATATGAGCTTTACTTTTCTATTACTAATATACCTCTTACTCACTTTCTCTCTCTCTCTCTCTGTTGGATGTTAAGTAGTTTGCAGCACATAACCCTCATGTTTTATTTATAAGTATTTATTTTTCATGTCGACAGTTGAATTGTTCTAGGTCAAATGCATTACAGGGTATGGCACAGCATCTATACACTGCTCTTGAGCTGTCTTTTAGCCAACGCACACATTTATTTTAATGGTCACAATAAATAAATATCGATTATAAAAAGGCAGAAAGGCTGAGAAACCTAAAGAGAGAGAGATAGAGAGAGAGAGAGAGAGAGAGAGAGAGGCTGCCTCAGGCATTCACCTGTCAGCTAGCACGTGCAAAAAGTTTGTCTCGAAACTGGTTTAGTGCTCGTACCTGGACTCTCCAGGCAATTAGCCTGGCCAAAGCTTATGATAAGGCTAATGCCGCTCACTGTTTGGCTAATTGAAAAAGTTGCAATTGCTGCCAGGCGCAGGCAACGGCAAATGGGAAACAGAAAATGGAAAATGCAAAAAGTGGCATTAAATTAAAACAAACAAAGCATAAATACTTTGAAAAACATAGCACTTGAATTAAATGTGAGATAAGAGCACTATAAATTGGGTTAAAAAAAATAAAAACAGGAGTATGCTTAAATTGTATTTTTGAAACAGGTTAGTCTATTTAGAGCTGGTCAATTTATTTTGAAATGCAACTTCTACACTTTAGAGGCAATTGACTTTATAACCTTGGCAAGGCGCTCGTCTTTTGTATCTGTTTAATTCATTCCGTTTTACCTTTTTATCAGGCTGGCTTACAAATTGTTATTACGGCCATACGGCTGAGCTGAGAGTAGGCAACAATGCGATTGTGGTCAAGTTTTGTGAGGCAGACATTTGCATAATAAGCCCTGGCCAATGGAGTTGGTCTACTGTGTTAAGCAGTGCATGAAATTGTTGTGCTACCTTTCAGTTTAGAGCCTGGACAACAGAGTGTAGCTTAAGCCAAAACGGAAAGCATAAATTCTCGGTACGATATGAGAACAGCCAGCAAACATCCGCACATAAATAAATCATAAATATTAAATGAAAATGAAAATGAAAAATGAAAAATGTGCAACAACAGCACAAGTTATGGTAGGAAGCGCACAGAACCTGTCAGCGAGTTTTCCACCACTCTACCTCCCTCTTCATCTCTTCGCCGTGCTTCTCTAGGATATAATGCAGTAGCCAACAATGCAGCAGGCGATCGCATGATTAGCGGCAGTCCATGGCAGAGTAGAAGCCAGGCCAAAACCATATGGCCAATGGCATCCCATGACTCACCTGGTTGCTGTTGACCAAAAGCGGAGCCTTGGGCAACGCACGATATTCTTAAAATGCTCAAAATTACTAAATTCAATATGCAATTTATAAGCTCCAACTCTACTCACTCTCTCTCTCTCTCTTTCTATCTTATCTATCCTTCTCACTCTCTCTCTGTATCTATGGCCTGTCTGAGCTGCCGTTGCCAATGCGAATAAACGTGTCTAGCCCTTTTGGCAATGTTGCCGGCAGACGATTTTGGTAAGTACTGTTTGTTGATATCTAGCCAAAGCTTAAGTGCAGCCAACGGCAACAAAAGCTATGGCAAAAATGTTATGCTTTAATGCGATTCGGCCAAGTAGAAAAAAGCCAAGTGCTGAGTTCTTGTTATTTTCCAGTTGTCTGTACGATGCATACAACGCAGTTAAGCAGCTCTTACGCCATTCATAGATACCCTGTATATTTAAAAAGAAATAACAAAAAAAATAATAATAATTTTCCATAATTTGTTTAACCGACAAAATATAATTAATTTCACTTTGTTTCTTAAAGGTCCAAAAATGAATATGAAAAATAGGATAGTGGGTTCATAGTTTCTTTTAACTTAACTACTGGATATCTAATAGTCAATCATAGCCGTTTAGAGCACCATTTACGTATTTCTTTTGTATTTTTGTTATTTTCTATCCACTTTCATACCATGAAGGATAGCTTAGATACCATTCCTGCTGAGAATCGAATCAGGATTCTTACTCTCTACTTCGTCTTTTATTCTCCATCTTTTCTATGCTCTTAATGCAGCTCCGGCAATTGAATACTTGTGGCTGCATAGTAGAACTTAATTATATCTTTTTCTCTCTTGGTTTTTGGGCTCACACTCTATTATTTATTATGGCCAACCAAAGGACCTCAAATTCCCCCGTCTCCCGTTTTGCATTTTAATTTAAGACCCTGAAACATTAAACTTTCAGAGCGAACAACAAACCCAGGCCAGTCAACAGCTCCACGCACAGGATGATTTAAAAAGCGTTAACATATTTTCCAGCGCATATTTCTCGCAACTTCCCCTCACAATCTGCCCCGCCTCTTGGGATGTGGACCAGGTCAGAACCGCACGCAGTTTGGGCAAAAAAATAATCATTAATCATTTTTTTAACATGCCCATGGTGGTCGCCAGAGGTTGTTTCCCCAAAAAGTTGGCGATGTGCTGCGCTGGCTCACCAGGTTGGGCCATAACGCATTAACTTGGCCGAGCACTTGTGAAATCCGCGTGTGGTTCGCACTAACTGTGATATTATCAACTTGAAATGCGACCGCATTCGGCCCACTTTGTGGATGGCCGACTGCGACAAATTTGAAAAATGGCCCAAAGTTTTATGGACCTACCACCACCGGCACCACCTGCACCACCTCCACCACCTTGGCATCTGTGACATACGAGCTCAAATAAATATTTCTCGCTTGGCACGTTACAAATGCTTTGCGTCTGTTGTACAAAACTTTTATCCGGTATCAGTATGTGTGTGTGTGTGCGTGTGTGTGTTTGTGTCTGTGTGTTGGCCTTTTAAGATCTGCTGCAGGCCCACATACATAATAGCCAGCTAAAGTTTTAAGATGCTCAATTATTCGCCTTTGAATAATGCAGCGTTTTCTCAAATTTAAATACAACAACAACAAGAAAATTCTCTGCATGAAAATCTCCTGTGAAGAATTTTCCAACCATTTTCCTGAATGCCATGCATAAAATTTCATATGACATTGCCAGCTTTTGCCTTTGCAGCCCACAATTTGCCAGACTATCATCAGCTGTTAGCTGATTCCCCTCCTCCTGATCCCGCTCCCCCCTTCCCCCTTTGGATCAGTGGTTCGGGTGGTTCAGCGGTTTGTCGGGTACTCGTAGACTGTTTGACGAGTTGAGGTAGGAGATTCGTCGAAAGTTCATCATTAATTGCACTGTGCGTCGTGTGTTGTGTATGCAAAGTAAACATCCTGCCGAATACTGGTTAAATCTCCCAGATGTCTAATAATTTCTCTTAAACTCTCTTCATTACTCTCTCTCTCTCTCTCTCTCTTACTATCTCTATCTCTTTCTCTGTGGTATAAGAGTTCTGAAACTCACGCATGCGCTAAATGTTTGTGGGCTCAAACAGCTTCCGTTGTTTTCCGGATGTTTTATTTATTATTGTTTATTCTAAGTGAATTTAATTTTGAATGTGTTTGCGGTTCGCAATACGAGCAGGTTTACACTGCACAACATGCTTGCATATCGAACTGAATTATATTTAAACAATACAAAAGGCATTTTATTTTACCTTCAGAGAAAAGTCAAAATGCTATTGCTTAGCTTGAGATACCCTGTAATACATACTTAAAAAATGTAATACTGCAGTATTAGAACACTTTGAAACTTTAATAACATGGCTAAAACTAGTCCTATATTCAAGCGGATGTCGTATTAATTATAGTTTGGTTTTTGCTTCTTGCTCATATCATAGCTGTAAAGTAAAAAAACAAAATGACCATTGGGCAGCTAATGCTGTAGATACAATTTTAACTAACCATTTGTCTCTCTGAATCAGTTTCATTCATTTTATAAAGCTCTATTCATATAATAAAAAATAACTTCTTTAACGATTTTCTTTCGCTAAATTCTGCGGAGCTCTAGGGAGACCAAAACTTCTTACCCCAAAAAACATCAAATTCACGCTGATTTTTGTCATTAAAATGAAGCAAAAACTGTGAAGAGCAACTGGAGACCAGCAAGCAAATGACACTCCCCCTTTGGGCCATGGCACATCAAACCGACCAATGGGCACTTAGCCACTGCGCGTTTTTAATGGTCAAAACTTTTATGTTTATTGTTTATGCTTTGAAGCAGAAATTTTCATGAACTTTTCATTGTTCCGGTTTGTCGGCACAAAACTTTTAGCACACAATGCACTTTAATTTCGTGGCAGCCAAGAACCTCTCAATCCTCCCACGCCATCAAGACATGCTACAAAACAATGCGAAGGCAAATGTTGCAGCTAAACTTTATGCGACAAAAACTTGGCCAAATGACAGTGACATGGTCAGAGGGCACAAGAAGTTGGCGGGGGCTCAGACAATCTCCAACTTTAGCTTCAACTTCCAATGTCAATGACTGTTTACGCGTTTTATGCACATTCCAACTTTACGTTATTTGCTGCCAAATGAAAAAGATCAAATTTTGCGCAAATATTGTAAACATTCTTAAAAATGCTTTAAAAACTCGCACATGGATTCGTATCTCGCACAATGAAGCAACAGCAGGCGGTCAAATCAAGTCCGAGCAAGTGAACTTTAGTTCATTTCTCTAAAGCTCGGCCTTTTGTTAGAGCACCACAGTAGTTTTTTTTTATACAATGAAGTCGCCTTCAAGCTGGTTTCCTGATCACTTCTCTTAGCACTTTCCCTGCAGTCATCTTGTTAACATTTATTTTCTGCTGCTCTTTCGCACTGCACGTCGGCCAACGTTTTTATATTACTGACTTACACTTTTTCAAAAGTTACCTAAACTTTTTTTTCCGTTTCGCATTTTCATTGTTAAGCTGAAGTTTGCTTACTTCAAGCAGTTATTCAGCCAATTTTTTAAGGAACTCTGCATTTTAGCTAAAAATGGAATATTTTTAAATAAAATATGCGCGATTATCCAGGAACATTGTATTGTGTTAGCATGACTCTTAAATATCAATTCTTATATTTGACATACTATGTTAATTTGTCACTTTTAGAGCTAGAACATGATTTTAAATTTTAGGCAATATTTTTGAAAGGTTTTATTTACTCATATTCTTGATTTTTTAAGAAATAATAATCATGTAATACAAAAAATTAGTTTTTGATCTCAAGTAAGGTGTGATATAAAAAGAGCATAAATCTTAGCACTAATACATGCACATACACGGAGATGCAAACTTGTATTTGTGTGCCACAACGATGCTAGTCTCAGCAAAAATCTAGCCTAGAGGCAGGCAACACATTGGCACTTGATATGCCACAGCTGCTGCCAAGGTGCCAACAAATTGGAGTCAGCTATTTGTATGCATGTGTGTGTGTGCGTGTGTGTGTGTCATAGCATATTTGAGAGAAAACACTTAGCATTAAATGACATAATAAATTGCCGAAAATGTCGACACGAAAACAATGTTGAGCCACGCCGTACAGAGAACATGAGATTTTTCGCCATTTCAAATTGTTTTCTTTTTTTTTGGTGTTTTTGCTTTACATTTGTAAAATATTTTGCAGTGGCAAAGTGAAGTGTAAATATGCCCCAAAGTGGTGTGCAGCATCTGTTGCCACTGTTATTGTTGCTATTGTTGTCGCTGTCAGTCACAGTTGTTGCTTTGTTGCAGTTTGAACTGAAATGTTTCTACAAATCCGGTTGTCAGCAGATTAACTAAAAAATGTTGACATTTTTAGTCTAAAATATATATATATATTTAATTTATGGCTTAAAGCTATTGGGAGAGTTGAATATGCCAATAATTGAAAAGTTGCCGAAAGCAATTGATAACAATTTTCCATGCAGCTGACATAAAAAAGAAGATTGCAAGCGACTCACGACTTGCCAGATGAAAATTGGCCCCTGAAATTGCATAATAATTCCTTATGGCCATATCATCTGTGCACATGAGCAGTGGCAACAAAAATTGTGACACAAAGTTATGACAATGATGAAATGGAAACGACATAGACGAAAACGAGAATGAGGACGAGGACAGGACGAGGACGAGCACATTGCTGATGATGATGATGAGCCGCAGCAGGATCATATGGAGGATGGAGGAGTGCAGGAGCAGCTGGAACAGCAGTTCTCATATCGCGTTTCCATGGTCGCCAACTGCCAACGTTGGAAATAAGACATTTCTCTCCCTTTTTGGTGGCACATTTCACTTTCTTTTTTTTCATTTTTTTTTTTATTTTTTGCCCGTCTTTTTGTTGTTGTCATACTCGTACTTTGCCTGCCATGCCACAAAGTACAATTTCATTTTATATCCCTTAGATGTGTGCACATACGTGTCCGTCTCAGTGTCTGTCTCTGTGTGTGACGAAATTTTCGCACATTTACATAAAAAAGATGTTGAATACGAGTATGTGGGCAAGAGCGAAGAAAAAAAGAATATCATGCCAGCAATGCAGTCAACTTACATAGCTGAGGCCGAAGCCAAAGCGCTGAATTTCGCATAACATGGACATGCCCTACACCGTTTTGCCAGTAAGGCTTATAAATTTGATAGAAATGTAAAATATAAATTATGTTTTAAGATATATTTTATAAATTTAAATTTCAAATATATTATAAGAAAGCTGAGACTAATATTTACAAGACTAATCATTTGAGCCTTTCATTTGAGCCTTTAACCCTTGGAATAAAGTAACTAAATATAACCATATAGATATATTGAGGCCATCGAATTCCTCAACTGTTTTTATTTTAATATTTTCATTTTAATTTAAACATATTTAATATATTTTTAAATATATATTTTATTTGATTTCTCGTTTTGAGTTAATTAGTCATTATTCAATTATTTTAAGCACTTGGAATATTTTCAGTTTATCAAATGGAAATAAGCATGCAAATAATTAGTAAGACTTTGCTTGAATTAATTCAATCAACATTTATAAGTGGCATATGTATACTAAGCTATCTTCTTTCTCTCAATAATTTAGATAACTTATTGAAATTATTAAGTTTCACTAAATTTGGTAAGATTTATCACAGTAATTTATCACAGAACTTAACCACAAATAAATCATACATACATTTGAAATTCATAATTACGTAATTTGACTGCTACGTTTACACATTCACATAATCCATTCATTTAAGCAAACCACAATCTAAATGAGATTTTAGATAATAATAATAAATGTAAGCAATTATAGTAAAAGTCAGTTTACAACTTGATGCAGCAAAGTTCATCGAATGCAGCTCATAGACAGTTCCTACAGCTTTATTCACATTGCAGAGAGACAAGTTTCTGAGACATTGGCAAAAGGCACCACTCGCACCACACGCTGCTGACATTGCATACTTTCACTAACTTGGCTCGAACCAAGTCGAGTTGAGTTGAGTCGAGTCGTCACAGAATTTGCATGCCAATGCAGAAGGAGGTCGCTCAGTCATTCCCTCAGTCAGTCACATGTGACATTGCATGCCATCTGAAGGAAAAAGAAGGTTCAAGAAATATATAAAACAAAACTTTACGAGTGCAGCAAATACACTTAAAAAGTAATAAAATATTTTATTGCAGCACACAAAATGTGAAAAGAGGAGCTACTCGTATGAAAATGCCTTTTTTTCAACATACACAAAATATGCAAATAAATTCATTTGCTCAGCACTTGAAATTTGAAAATAAAATAAAATAGAATAGAAAAACTCATTTCATATATGTATCAACAAAAAGCAGTTTGTGGTTAAATCAAATAATCATTAGAGCCCTGCCATGTGTTTGATTAGGCAGCTAAAAGGATAGCATCTCTGATGGCATCTAATGATATTTAATGGCATCCTTTAGCTCGTAATCCTGTAATCAATAAATGAGCAGCTCTTCATGTGGCTGACGCTTCAAGAAGTTAATTTTATGAAGCCGCAAAAGTCGCAGTCAGACAGCCGCCATTGTTTGTATTGTGCGTGTCATTGTGGGTGTTGGTGTTGGTAGTTGAGTGGTGCGGTGGTTTGGATGCTTTGGGTGGTTTGGGTGGGCTTGGGTGGCACTCGTGTTCCATTTGGCTGACAACATTGCTGTCTCGGAAAGCAGTTCATCAATCAAATCACTGGCTGCTAGTCAGGCAGTCATGTGATTTGATTGATTCACGCTAAAAATCCGTACTCAAACACACTTCCCACTACTTACAACTATGACTATGATGCGCGCTACTGGATGCCATGTGGATGCCTCATTCCAGTGCCGTCTCAGTCAGCCAATTCATCCTTGTCGCCGCCATTTTCAGACCGCATTTAGCGTCGTTGCCTTTGCATTGTTTATGCCCCGACAGCGATAGAGACAGGGGGAGAGAGAGAGAGAGACAGAGTGAGAGAACGTGGCAGACTCTGTTGCAGCAGGGGCAAACAATGTTTCAACCGCAGCTGCCACTTTCCACTTGCTACTTGCTACTTGCCACTTGCCTCTTGCATTGATTTCATGCAACTGCAACTACATTGAATCGATAAACTTGCCACAGTCTCAGTCTCAGCCTCAGCATCTACTTCATCTCTGCCAGCGACAGGCTACTTAAACAGATCCTTAACCAGCCAAGGATATTCATTTGTCACATTGCCCTGCCGTGCAGCCCTAATATATAAATTATTCAAACAAGACACTGTCTCTTAGTCTTAGCTATTTCAACTGCTCCCCGGTTGGCATTTTTGGCCTTACAAAATTGTTTCGTCCATCGAAAATTGCCCAATTTTATGTTCAATCAATAAATACTACTCGACGGCAGCAGCTTCGAATACTACGTGTTGGCTGCCTCAATTTATTTGATATTCATGCAACATTAACATGGATTTTTATTAGTATCATTTTTTGAAAAGGGTTGCCTACCCTCCGCCCGCTCCCTACCCAGTTTTTGACTTGGCCAACTAATAAAAAGAGCGCACACACGTATAGACATGTACAAGACCCGGAATCGATGCCGAACCCAAACCTGGTCTAAAGCTACTAAAGGCTTAGCACTGGCTAAGCGTATTTATATTATGCCAACGTTGCGCTTCAATAAAAATAAATAAATGTAAGAGAGTATACAACTTATAAATACCTATTCAGAATATTTTTAAAAAATAAATAATCTGAGTGAAATGCTTGCCACTTTGTGTAAGTATTATTAAAATTATAAATGACTCAACATTTCTAATTTTGTTTCATGCTGATTATTATGTAATTTGTAAATTATGACAGTTTCGTATTATTATTTTATTTAAAAAAAAAATTTATAGCAACAAATATGATTTACATACTAATTATTACGTAAAAAAAAATTTATTACAAATTTTTAAATATTTTAAAATATTGTTTCTCAAAAATATATAAATAATAAAAAGCGCAGATTCCACTTGATATTTATCCACTCAATTTATATATTTTATAATATTAGTACTACATTTTTTAAGTTAATAAATAGATTGTATACACCCCATTTAACTGTTAACCAAAGGGTATCAAAAAGGTAGACAGGTGATATAAAATGCCAGCCGGGCTGTGCCCTCCGGAAGTTAGAGCTGTGTCAGGTGTACGTGACTGTTGCCCCTTTTGGAGCCTCCAATGCCCCACAATTACCCCCGGTGTTTCAGACGTGCGAGGCATAAAAACAAATCAATATGCCCATTTGATTGGCACTTTGCATTTAAAACTCAAGACTAGACGAATGTATAACATTTGAAATCTAATCAAACTCAACTAATAGTTGTAGCTAGCAATATCAAAGGCTAGACGAATGATTTTATTACTTTCCTGAAGTTTTACCATATTTCTTTACTCCAAAGGAATAAAAAATGTTGTCTGTAAAATACTCAACAAATATACATTCCTAAAATTGCAAAAATGTGTAAAATATGAGAAAAGAGCACATAAACTTTGCAGTGGATAGATGGCCTAAGTTGTTGGCTCTGGTCAACAACTCTTGGTCAACAATTCGTGGCAACAGTTTGGCTTTAAGAGCAGCAGCTTAATTAAACTTGTGCTTGTTTCACAGCTAAAGGGCGTGCTGTAGTTAGACACCCTGTTGGTAACGCCCCGAACCTACCTCAACTGACGCCTCAAAGTAGGCAACAAAAATGTTAACTTTCCTCTATTCATTTCGTTTGACGGCAGTTTGCTCGTTGTGGGCGGAAAAGTTTCAGGATAGGGGGAGTAAGAACCAACAAGTGTCTCAAGTTTGTTGCCTTTCAGTTAAATGGAAGGACCACAGCAGCATATTTAACCATTTCAAGAGTGCGATTATAAGCGCGACCCTTTGCCCTTTGCCCGACATTAAATGTCTCACGTTTCAGCCACTTTTCTACCATAATTAGAGCCAAGAGCAATTTGAAAAACACTTGATGCTGGCAATTAAAAAGTTGAACAACATTTTTCTTTTTAGCTTCGAGTATTTCCCACCAAACAGAGAGCAGTGCCATAAACCCCCGCCCTATTACCTCCCCCCCCCCCCTGTGTCCAGTGTGTTTGCCATCACGACGCTTCCGGGCAGCAAGTGTAATTAATTAGTTTTCAATTTCACTCAGCTAAATATGCATAATTTATGTACCGGTTACTGGACAGTATAACCGGGCAAACAAGACGAACTGGGCCAACTGGCAACAACCTGGGAAAACAGCGAGTCAACCTTCTCATGGTCATAATAAAATTTACTAGCTATTACTGGAGTTAGCTGCTAGCAATTTTCTACTTACTTGTAGCATTTTTTCCTGTCGCTGTTTTCCTTTTCTATTTTCTTTTTTTTGTGTTGTGCTTCAGTTACACTTTGCTAGCCAATTTGTGCGCCAATTACTTTGTTTGTATGCGTTGTGCGACAATCGCAAGGACAACGAGGAAGATGATGCTCCTGCTCCTGCTGTTGCACTTGGGTTCCTCTATTTCCGTAACAAACATTTCCGTTTCGCATTGCAGCAAATTTATTGTTTCCGTGCGGTTTCTCATCCTGTCGCAGCTTCGCTCCTAGAAAACGTAGCATACATTTAAGCGCTCTTTGAACTGTTCACCTTCTATGGCTATTATTGCCTGAGATTATCAAGAGCTGTCACAATAACCAAAAACAAAAACAAAATCAAAACACAAAAAACAAAATGACAGGCAAACGGATGTGCCTCACGCACTGGCGGCGCTCTTCCGGCCGGAAATACGCATTTAGTTGCATGTTGAATCGTTACGTTATTGTCAACAAGCAAATTATTCTAGCTTTTTCTTATTTCACCTCATCGTCGTCTTGGCTATGAAAAATGTAGCTGTCGCATCTAATAAATCATTTCGGCAAATTCCAAGTAACTTTTGTTTGTTGCTGCCGCTGCCGCTGCCGACGCGACGTCAACGGTTTGTACCTATTTCCGCTTCCGCTTTTGCCAACTCGCCGTTTGCTGAGGACATTTTTGAAAAAGTCCTGCTGCCCTACTCCTGTGTGTATGTAAAATACGAATATTTTACTGCGCCGTCATTTCAACTGGCATAATTAATTACCAGAGCGCGCACATTTCCCAACGGCATTGGCATCGGCAGCGGCATCGGCCACGTTGCGTGTGCCCCTCGTGCCACAAATCGCGACTAACATAGGCCCTAACCTCAATGCTGCCCCACTTGACAATCAACGCCCCGGAAACGCTGCCCCGGACTCAGGTGCGGCTGTCGCCGACAGCTGGCTGCGAGTTATGCGGAAAAACACAAATAAAATATAAAGAGAACCCAACGGTAATTGGTTCATTTTAATTATATGAATTTATGCCTTGCTGATGCCTTCAGTAAATTTTTTGTTATTTTTTCTTCTAATCGAAAAGTTTGTAATCCATCTAGCAGTTGTTTAGCACATCAAATCGCATTAAAATATAATATAATTTATATAAATTACGCAATTTGCTTCCATTACATTCCAAAGCAAGACGAAGTGTATTTTTTTTTAACTAGTTTTAGAATGTGTTAACATAAAGTTTCTTACAGTTAGCAAAGCTAAAAAAATTAACAAACAACAAAATTAAAACAAAGTTCTTATAACAAGTTTTATTGTAATCTTATTATAAAAATCAGGAGTATCGCTTTTTCTAAATGTATTCTCGTTAATTAAAAATAAGTGTAGTATTGATTTATTTAACAAATTTGAACTATTTTGTGTTTCTAGACTTTTTAAATCTATCCAACAAATTTCTTTCGGCTTTAATTTGCAACCCCTGGTTTTTAACACGACAAAATTTCGTTTTTCTTTTTGCTGAGTTTGAAATGTTGCAACACAACATTGACATTTATTGAAAACTCTCGTGAATTAAATTGTATATACAATATATTTATAACCCAAATACCAAATAAGCACGTTATCTTACGTGAAGTAGCGCTAACAGATCGCTGATGGCATTTCATTGATAAGTAACATTCTTAGTGCTTGATTTAAAAAAAAAGAGAAATAGAACAAAAAAAAGTACTGACTGATTGCTTTGCTATTGGCGCTTTGACGAACAACATTTTTCAATTAGGCGTCGACTCCACATGGTGAGGCGACTCCCAATTGACGCAGTGCAATTCAATTAGTTGCTGCTTCTGGGCCCGGCTAACTGGAAGGGTCCGAACGAGCAAAGATGCAGAGCCTGAGCCATAGCGAGTGTCATGCTTGGTTGGCAAATGCAATATGCTGGTACCTTAAGCTGGACAGACTCGCAGGTGAAAATGTGTGTGTAACATTGAAACCATGAAATTGAGTGAGCTGCAGTTTGCAGCCACAGAACTTGAAGGTTCTCCCAACTTGGCCTGGAACTGGGTCTAGTCTCCTCCGTTGTGGAGACTCGTTTATGAGTTATCACTTTGGGCACATTGATTTATGCAGTCGCCGGGCAAGCGACCCGCATGGCAGCTCAGATAAGAATTAATTGGCAAGTGCAGTGCGCAAATAAATTGTGTGGGAGGAGAATGGATATACATACATATGTATGTAGATAGAAGTTGCCTTGGATTCAGAGAGAGAGCAACCACAGTTACTCAGTGGAGCTGTTTTCATGCCATTGCGTTGGATTGCATTGCCTCCCATTGCGTTGCTCTTAATGTAAATGTGACAAATGTTTTACGACTGGCTGCGTCTGCATCGACGATGACTCCTGTTGACTCTGGGCAAACACCTGTAAATGGGTTTATGCCACAGCACACATGCACACACACGCACACACACACACAGACACACACACAACTGGCACCGTTAGCTTGTTTGCATTTCACGCATATTTTAACCAGCTCTGGGTCTGTTTCTGGTAACACACACCATAACCTCGCCTCCCTCTCACGTCCATTGCAGTTAGCATTGCATTTTTGAATCGCTTTTTGCATTTATTCAGACATATTCCGCCCTCTTGCTCCCTGGTTATCTCCTCTTCAGTCTCCACTCTTCTGCTCTCTTGTGGGTTAAGTACATTTAGTTAATTAATTGCGATCTAAACAGTTAAAGCTAATTGAACTATTTACAAACTATAATCTGCAGCTAAACTAGTACACTGCCCTGTGGTTCGCTTATTAGCAATAAATTTTCTATTTATAGTTAACAACAAATATCCGGCATATCTGTGTATATCCATATCCGCACAAGTGTCAATAGCATATGTTCGATTTACCAAATTAATATTTGTCTTCGAATGTTTATTCTCTTCAAAATAATGCAATGGCACTCCAAAGAGTTTAATTTCAATTATATAATTAAAAGATGCATTATTATTATCATTATTTTATTATTAAAAATGTTTATATACAACATATTTATTTATAAATATTTTAAGAATTTATATATAACTAACTAACTTATGCTTGTCTGCTAGAATATTTTCAAATTGAAGAGTTATTAAAGCCTGATCGATGTCATGTTTCCTTCAACTGGCATTGACACTAATTTCCTGACGTACCTGACGCGCTCAAAGCAAAATGCAATTTCCGATTAAACACGTTGGCCTTTTTTCATCATTCAATCCATGCCACGGCCAGCAGCAGCTGCATGTGTCCATGTTTTATGGCCAGGGTTCATAAATGTGAATGAAATTGCAACTGAGCAAGACACACAGATGAGAGGCAGGAGGGCAGCACACATACCCATCCATACAAACATACACACATACATAAAAACAAGCACTCACATACACATTAAGGAGGACAAAGAGCGCAAGAGAGCAAAGCCAAGAGCCCCATTCGACTTGAGGTCTTAACCATCTGACCACAGCTGCCAAAAGGTAATGGCGCATCAAAGGAATATGCATGCATGATGGAAAGACTTCTCTTTCTTCTCTCTGCCGCTTCTCCTGCTTTCTTATTGCCTCCAAAGACCAAGTTGTTGCTGGCTAGTTCACTGGGAGCTCTACTCTGGACGCATCCTTTGGCTGTATCGGTATTTTACTGCATGCACTTAGAGATAACTTCAGAAATTAAATAATATTTTTCATATAAAGGTGTTTAGCGAAGGACTGCAAAAAAAGAGGCCTGAAAAGGTTGTAATAAATAAGTTTCTCTGAAATATATTTAAAAACTAATGAAATGTACAAACTGAAAATATCTAAGAAAATAAATGTAATACAACAATCCAGGTACTAATAATAATTGTTATTGATCAAAATGTTCACAATTCGAGTTTAAGATATATCAATAAAAAAAGTCATTTGTTGAAATAATATGTTTTATTAGTTCGAGTCAGTCTGTTTGGTTATCTGATGATATCAGCAAATGGTACATTACAAAAAGTTCTTAAACATTTCGTGCTATCTTTATTTATAGGAAAACAGCACTTTCACTTGTTATTTGAACAATTAAAAATCACATTTCTGCTCGTTGCACATGTCAATATATGTACTCTTGTTTATTGCATATACAATTGTTGCTGAGTTGTTATTGCTACTATTAGTTGAATTTGTTTGGCATTGTTTTTAATATTAACAATATCTCGTATGCATGGGAAAATGCATATAATATATGCATTTATATACATATTGTATTTTCTGTTTGCATTGTCGATTCAGAAAAATGGCTCGCACTGCATCTGACGTCGCCATTGTGGCCAATCTGCACATCCCACGGTTTGGGCCGTCTGAACGAACCCTTTGCCTGGGGCACAACAGAGCAGCAGGGGTGTGGCATTAACACCCGGACACATGTAGAATTGATTGGGATCGACGCTGGCCCACGGCTGGTGTATTGTTCTTTTTTGTTGTTTCCCGTTGCTGCTGCTGTTGTTGTTATTGTTGTTTTGGCCATCACAGGCGGCCAAAACGAGTTGAGCGGATGCCTGGTCCGCGGTGAGGCGACAGGCTGGCCATTGGTCGTAAGGCAGGCAGCCCAGATGGCCATGGCCATTGAAAAATCCCCTTCCCTGTGGACACTGCAATTGCAGCGGCGTTTGGTCCGCCGCGTTGCATACGTAGAATACATTGGGATTCGGATCGCCCCACATGTTCGCGGCATGTTTGCATGTTCTGTTCGTGGCCGCAACGGATGCGTTCACATCCCTCACATCCAGCACCAACATCATCAGCATCATCATCATCATCATCATCATCAACATCATCAGCATACCCCGGTCCAGTGTAATTCTCGTTTGAGCATTGCATTCATTTCTCATCAATAATTTCATCAGCAACTTTTATCGTAGGCACAACACTGACACAAATATTCCCTTTATATTCCAGTTATTGTTATTGTATTCGCTGTTATTATTTTACTTCATAAAAAAATGAGACACGCTCTTACAGTGCACCACAAAAACATTGACTGATTGATATGGCGCCATTGTCGTTCATTTTTATACCCATTCCCATTGTTCTCTGTTTATCTTCCGATTATTTTATCTCATGTTTTATCATTCCCAATGTTTTTCCCATTGACAACTTAAAACCTATGACGCTGTCAACTCATCTTGTTCTCTTTCTCTAAATTTATATTTCTGCCTGATTAGATATCTAACAAAGTTCACAGTTTGCTTTTTATAATGTTTAATATGTTGCCAAATTGGGGTTTTCTCTATTTGTTAAAAAATGTTTTCGTATGCTATCCTCGTAAGGAACTTATTTTTACTTTGCATTAATTAATGTAAGATTTAATTGAATCAAAATTTAAATTAGAATTACAAAATGTGTGTTAGCCATAAATCAACTATAAAAATTATATAAATTATATTATATAATGAATTAAAAAGTTTAAAAATTCTATATAAAATAGTAAATTTGTATTTTATAAATTGTAATCATTACATTCCCTGAATGAATCACGTTTACTAAAAATCAACTACCGAAAGAGGCATAAAATACAACACAAAAGGCGTCGATGGCCTTATCAGTGCGATAGCATAACATTAATTGCCTTTCAAATGGAGGCAAATTAGAAATTATTGCTGGAGGCAATCAGACAAAATTTAATTACAAAACTCGCAGCTACATGACGGGCACAAGAAATGCCAAACACTTTTGCAACAGTCTCTCACTCTCACTCTCCCGCTCTCGCTCTCTTTCTTACACGCTTTGTTTGCAGACGCAGCTGCCGCCAAAAGTTCTAATTGATTTCGCTTACAGCAAGAGAGATTTCATCCAGCCATTGAACCCATCGAGAGCCCAGCTGACGACCTGGCCTGAAACTTGGAGTAGGCTATAACCTGGAAAAAGTTTCGACATCAGCCGACAACATCCGGTTTCATTTGCCGTGCTTTGTTATTGCTGAGTCACGTTGTCAATTGAAGTTTTCATTCTTCTCTGTATGGTCTTAGCCATCTCTTGCTATCGCTGCCACTTTTCTCAGTCTATTTTACGCAAGCCAAGTTTAAATAGGGAAACTTCTAGCAGCAAAAGTTGACAACATAATCGACATAAATTCCAATAGGCATGTGGCCAGAAAATTCTATTAAAACTTCGCCAACTGCACATGCGCAGCAGCTGATGATTTCACTTGGGTTTCATGGCAAAATACTCGTATTTTTCTTAAGAATTTGCCAAAGCACTTCAGCTGATAAGTGGCCGAAAAAACAAACAGATACAAATATTTATGAAAAGTATATATATATGCATATAGATAATAAGGAAATTAAGGCAAGCAAATGACAAGCAGTTATCTGTCTAGTTGTGCGTCCGATAAGCGAAACACGGTGCGTATGAGCAATGTGAGGCATCACAACATTCTCAATTGCCCATTGACAATTCTATCAATTGAGGCTCAGATAAGTCACCTGATTAGTTTTCCAAAATGTTATAAATGGTCAGAGAATGGCCAAAAATCAATTTAGTCTATTTTCAAGTACTTAAAACTAAACAACTGAAGCATCAAAGTGAAGAATTTAACATGCAAAAAGGTGAAGTGAATATTTATATGAAATAATTGGAAGTTATGGATTGGAAATCCTTGAAACAGGATAATTTAAATTTTTATAAACAATTTTTTAATTTAATCAAAAAATAATTAAAATTATATTTTAAAATACAGTACTTATAATTTAATGTGTAATTTATGAAATCGCTCCGACAGCTTTCTTGATATTCCTTGGCCTTTTGGCACTTGGCAATGCGGCTTCAATCTACGCGGATGTGGACACTACTCCTGCCCCGAACGTGGATCCTGTAACAACTCCTGAGCCGGTTGTGGATTCAACTACTGCTGAACCTACTGGAACAACTGTTGCTCCTGGCGAAACAACTGCTGCTCCGCCTGCGGATTCAACAACAGTTGCTCCTGGAACGACTGTTGCTCCTGGCGAAACAACTGCTGCTCCGCCTGCGGATTCAACAACAGTTGCTCCTGGAACGACTGTTGCTCCTGGCGAAACAACTGCTGCTCCGCCTGCGGATTCGACTACAGTTGCTCCTGGAACAACTGTTGCTCCTGGCGAAACAACTGCTGCTCCGCCTGCGGATTCGACTACAGTTGCTCCTGGAACAACTGTTGCTCCTGGCGAAACAACTGCTGCTCCGCCTGCGGATTCGACTACAGTTGCTCCTGGAACAACTGTTGCTCCTGCTGAAACAACTGCTCCTGGAACGGTTGGTCCGCCTGCGGATTCAACAACAATTGCTCCTGGAACAACTACAGTTGCTCCGCCTGCGGATACAACAGCAGTTGTCCCGCCTGCACCTACAGCCCAACCTGGGCCATGTGTATATCCCACCCAAACCTGGGGTGTTCCCGATCTGCGTAAATTTGCGTTCTGTCTGGACGGCAAGGAAAGACTCACCACATGCAATGAGGACGAGTACTATGTGAGCAACGCTGAGGTTTCTGGTTGTCTGCCTGCCGATGAAATGAGTAAAAGTTGCGTCAATCTGGATGTCACAGTCGGTCCCTGTACCGGCAACAATCTGAAGCAGATGCAGCCCAGCGAGACTATAACTAACTTCTGGTTCTGCGAGAAGGAAGGCGAACAGCCCGTGGAATGCACCTGTCCGAACAATAAGGCCTTCCTCAAGCAGGACGGCTACATGGGCTGCTTCGAGTGGCCGCAATGGCGCGAACTTCGCGGTTGCCAGACCTATCAAAACCCATGATCATGTCCAGCCTTCAAATAGATAACACAACTTTCAAGCATTTTAATTACGTTTCTTTTTTATTTACTCGACTTTATCTTGATTATATATTTTCCGTATGGAATAAAAATTAATTTCCAATTGATTACAAAATAATTAACCACCGCGCCGAGGCAATTGCTAATAAAATAGTTCGATAAGATCGAACCTTTAGATTTGTCACAATACTCGAACCACAGCACACAAATCAATAGACAATAAATCTTTATTTTCTATCACTTTTTGTAATTCTAGCGAAAGACAAACTTGAAAATCAAGAGCTTCAGATGAAAACTTTTTGCGAAGAAAACTAGTATTAGTTTGAAAGTGTATGTGTGTTTGTCAGTGTCTGAATCTGTATCTGTATCTGTATCTGAGCTGGCAAAAAACAATTGTCACCGCACATTTTGCCCTCTGCAAAACAGCACGAGAAATGGCAAATTGCAGAGCACATGACGCAGCTTGACTCGGTCACCGAACATATGTATCAAATAAAATACTATACTTGTTAGTAGATGAACGTGGTTATCTCTGTCTCTATCTGTGTGTTTGTCTCTCTCCCTCTCTCTCATTCTCTCTTGCTGTGTCAGCTTGCAGCGAGTTCAAAATGAGTTTAAAGTTCGCATTACTTTTTGTATCTTCTGGCTAAAAATATAAACTGGGCACAACTTCGTATACTTGATTGCCAAACGTCGCAGCAGCGACTGTGGAATTACAAATTTTCTCTGAGATTATATTTGGCAGAAATAGAATCCCATTGATGTTGATAAATGCTTATCTGTATAAATTATAATAATATTGAATATCATCTATTGAGAGTTAACAAATAATTGAAATTTAAATGCATCTGAAAACTTCAACTTAGTTCAAGTCTTTGACGTTTGAATGATCATCTGTTTTTCACTTGAGAAACAGCTTAAAAGCACATCATGAAGAATATTAAGTTTTAACTAATATTATATGCAGGATGACTAATAAATTCTCACACATTAACTATATTATAATATCATCTGCATCAGTTGCGTGCTCTTTTCATTTAAAATTTGATTAACTCTTCCCAACCTTCAATTTTCCAAACTCTTGGTTTCTCTTGAATACTTAATATGCTTTTCCTTTTGATAGTTTCATGGACAGTTACGCATTTAGTCAAGCTCTGGCAGACAAAAGAACTCGGGCAATCCATAGCTAATGTGACTCTATTGCCTAGGTAATAAATGTCTTACTGCGATACAGTGTCAGCTATATACACAGATACACACACATACTTAGAGACCTGCTGGTTGTGCATTGGAGTCGGAGTGTCAGTGACACGAAACTTGCTGCAACAATGGCGCATGCGACACTGGCCCCCAAATGAGTTAGTCAGGAAATTGCATTATTTGTCTTTTGGATGTTGTTGCGGACAAAAACGCGATTGTCCTTTCTGCCCCTGTCACTTGTACTCCTTTTTGCTATGCGGTGCACTCTGTGCTGGCGCCTAGTTGCTGGCTTCTAGTTTCTTGTTCCTCCTGTCTCGTCCTGCAGTCCACTTTAAAGCGACGTCGGCTATCTCCGATGCGACACTGTTCTGTCACACATGTGAATTTCAAAAACGCTCTCCAAGTCACAGCAATTTTTCTGCTCCATTTCCGCCCACTGGAGTGGCAATGCCGTTGTCCGGTGTTGCAGCCTCTACTGCTCTGCCTTTTGCTGCTGTTGTTGTTGTTGTTGTTGTTGGTGCTGTTGTTGTTGCTGTTATAGCAACTGCTGTTGCTGCATTTTAATTGCTTGGCTTGGTGTGCCGCTTGGGCCATTAATCCTGCACAACTTGTGCACTGAAATTACGAAAAGGGATTTTTAAAGTCACAATTGTCGTATGTTATCAACATACACACACACACACACACACACACACACAGACATAGACAGCTGCATACATAGCCAATGTCCTGTGCTGAAAGACACACACAGTCCGTAGCGTTTTGTGTGTGTCTCTTGCAGAAAAAGAACTTGGCCTGTAGTTAAGAGCCAGGGCGCTGTCGCAATGGTGCTCAGATTTAATTGAGTTTGCAATTGTTCTGCGGCCTGGCCAACTGAAGCAGAGTTTCGCAAGTTATGCATTTGAATGGCCTGCAACGTGCTTGCAACTGGCTTAACTTTCGACTCAGCGCTCGGTCAGAAGTTGCAACCGACTTCGTCGACACAACTTCCGTTTCCGCAGGAACGTTGATGGACATTGGTCAAAACGGTGTTGCCACTTTAATTACTGCTCTTTATGTATATGTATGTGTGCGATAGCTGACAGCAGAAATAAAGTTGCCATAAACTTGCCTCCGACATGAGTTGCAAAACAGAAATCAGTTGGATTTTTTTTCAAAAGTATAACTAATTTAAAAATATTTTGAAATAATATATAAATTTGTGCTAATAAATTATAGTAAAACTCTGAACCTTTTTTCCATAAGCCAGTTAAATTTAGACTACTAACTTCTGTTAAAAAAAGGTTTGATAAAAGGCTTTTTCAATTAACATTTATATTACAATAATATCATATTATTATATAATTTATAAATCTAAATAAAAAAAATTAAACATCATTTCATATATTTTTTTTAATATTATTCAAAATCTGTTTTATAATAATTCATTGAAAAATAGTTCAAATTATAAGCCTAAGTCATTACTTGATACCAAATGCAATAAAGTATTTTTGACATTCAGATGATTTATTGATAAAACAAAAAAAACAGAGTCTGTGATAGTTGGTAAATTAAAAAAAGTTGCTAAAAAGTATGCCTTAAACTTTAGACAGATCCAAACGACATTTTCGCAATGCGCGCAAAAGTATGCAATGCTTTTTTGCAGTTCTCTTCTTGGGCCTTGAGCTATTGGCAAGGCATTTCCTGTCGAGCAGCCATAATTGGCATTTTTCGCCTGGAAATGCCAACGTGCCCGTCGAAGTCACTACACAAGTCAACTTCAGCGGCACCAGCCACAAAACCACTTCCCATTCACCCCCCTTTTGATATCCCCCCCACGACAAAAGGAGAAGGCTGCAACTCAGCCATTGAATTGTCGGGATGATTTTTCAGCGTGCGCACAAAAGAGTTGAGAGGGTGGGGAGGGGGGGGTTTGGAAAGATGAAGGCCCTGCTGTTAAGTTGGCTTAAACTTTTCCACTTGAATGGCAACGGAAGGTTTTATGCGACTACTGCCAGCATTGTGTTTCAGCGGCGCATAAAAGTATGCACCATGAAATTTCTGCACTGCAACAAATAAATATTTGACCTCCCCGGTTGTTCCCCGGCTCGTCGTATTTTATGGCGCCGTTGAATTTATATTTGCACTTAACAAGCGGCAACAGCAACAACTAGAACTTTGCACTTTGTGCACAAAGTTTGTTTGGCTTATTTTTTGGTTACAAATCAAATCCGAAATCGCATTAAAATTGCATGCAGCCACAGAAGGAAGACGAAAAAAACACAAAAAAAAATGAAAACGAAAAATACAAATTGTGTGCGCAAACAGCCACAAAATCCAATACGATATGTTGCCAAGGTGTTGCTGGTATCGTCATAGGGTTCCATGGGTTTCACCGAGTTTCTCCGACTTTCCCCGAGCTTCCCCGAGTTTCACTAGCTTTTCCGATTGCCTGCTTTCTAACTGCTGTTTGTCAGGCATTCTTGCCATTCCAATTGAATTTTCGTGAGACGAAATCACTTCAACGCCTTCGATTTCAATTTCCGCCCCATTTCCAATTTGAATTCTGTTATTGCATTTGCATTGTTTGTTGTTTTGTCCTCTACTTTATTGCTATTTTGGCTGCTTTTTGCCATTTGTATTGCGGTTGCAGGTCGTCGCTATCAAGGTGTTATCATTTATTTAGCTGCTGCCGGTGGAATGGCCTACTTTGCGACTACATCTGATAACACTTTTTGGTTCAAGATACTTTTGAAGATTTACTTTATATCAGTAACATGCTTTTCAATTAATTAATTTAAAATGATTAATTAATCTCAATTAAAATATTTAAATTTATGTTTCATTCGTAATTTAAATATATTTGATCGATTAATTGAATTATTTTACAAAACAAATTTAAAAATAAAATCAAAATCAAGTTAAACTCAAGCCTAAACTATTTCTATAAAAATGCTCGAATCACATTATTTTTTCTTTAATTTTCCGCAAAATGGGTTTCTTTTCTGTTAATTCAAATTCTCATCTCTTCATTTTTATTTCCTTTCCTTTCAAATACAACAGTTTGACAGTTAGTGCCTGTCAGATTTAGCAACTTTTGCTATTTTTAGGTCATCTTCTTTATCGTTGTCTCTGTTTCTCTCTCTCTCCACACTTTCTTTTGTCTATGCTTTTATTCACAATTGGACACGCACTTGGCATATCTTTTGTGCCAAGTGCTCATTTCGCATACCTCGGGGCTGGCAACATTTAATGACCAGCGTGCAACGCAGCTTGCAACTGGAGAATTGGAGAAAGGAGCAACTTCGGGGGCTTCTCTCTGTTCCAAATCCGTCTAGTTTGCTGTCAGTTGAGAAATCTCATGTCTGGCTTCCAGAAGCTGTTGTTAAGCATGTTGCAGCAATTGTTGTTGCTGTTGTTGCTGTTTGTGTCGTGCTGATGGGGCATCAATAACGCATTTGTATAACATATCGCAGTCAATGGAAGACACGTGTCTAAGTATCTGGTCTCTCTCAGTTGAGCCTAAGCTCTGTTGCATGTCACTGTAATGGTATCATGCTGTAACAGATTTCTGTTTACCTTGATTTACATACGAGTAGGTGTAAGGCGCTGAAGGCGCGGAAGGCGGAGGTGGAGGTGGAGGTGTGGCAACCACAGAGCAGAGCTAACAAAACAACGCTGCTCAATCGCAGTGGTGCAGTGGTGTCCCGTGGTAAGTACTGTATGGCAAAAGGTAACCGTAAAGTAAAGTAAAGCACATGGAACTGATAGCAAAATACACTCAAGCATGCACTTAGTCTTTGCGCCTCTCTCTCTCTCTTTCCCTCACTGTCTCTCTGTCTCTCTCATGTGTCGATGTCGGCATTGATGTCGATGCATGAGTGTGAATAAGCACGTGTGTGTTAAATATATGCACACACACACACACATATGAGTGTGTATATGTCTGGGGTGTTCTGTGTACTGAGTTGTGTGTTCTGTGTGCTACCAACTGCGATCTATGCAAATTTGTTTGCCTGCTTCCGTCTTGGCACATGCGATAACAAATCAACAACAACAACAACGCCAACGCCAACTGCCGACGACTTTTTGTTAACAATTTTTCTTTTTTCCCCCACTAAACAAATAAAGTTATTTGCATGCGCAACTAAATCGATTTGTGTGTATCAAATTGTGGCGCTTCTGAAAACAAAAAAAAAACGAAAAAAGAAAACACAGAAACAATGACTGCAGCTGTTACAGCAAATCAGCACGAAAGGCAAGACGACTTTCTTGGCCTCCCCAATGAGTTGCCTTTAGTGGGAAAAAATCTAAAAATTTTCGTAATTTATGATATATATAAATTCAGGCAAACTTTTGCTTTCACTTACCTGCAAGCACTGTGATGATTAAATCCATTTGAGAGTTGTTATTTCCCTCTATTTTATCTGATCCACACTAGAAGCTATCCAATTATAAATTAAATACCCCTTTTGTTTTAATGTATATTAGACTTTACCCAGTTTCAACAGCTTCTCGAAAGCTTATTTTATAATTAGAAAGTAAATGTTAGCTAAGCTTAAGTACACTTAAATAAACAGACGTTTAACCATAAAGAATTAACCCACAGACAACCATTCAACATGGTTTGTCACCCAACAATTGACCCATAATTAAAGCCAGGCGCAAAAAAAATGTCGACAATTTAATTAAAAGCAATTTTTGGCCAAATGTTATTTATAGACTTGGTCAAGGGGCTGAGAGCGTGGCCTTAACAGCAGCAGCCAAATGGGAAATAAGCCGATTTTGGGTAGCACATGAATGAAAACAGAAATGCAGAATGTTGGCTGCTGGCTGCTGCGTGCTGGCCAAAAAGGATTAGCATTTATTTGTTGTGATGTGCAGCATACGCGGAACAATTACGCAGAGTGCGTCATGGTCAGATGCACTGGACCATGGCCGAAGTGGGCGTGACGCCACCAGAAATTGCTGTGGTTCCCGTAAATCCAAGCTCCCCCTCTCCCTCCCTCGGCTTGCTCGGGTCTATTGTTTGCGTAATTCGGTAAATTGTCGGTAGAAAAGGGACCTCCATGGACCTGACCACGCCAGCACAAGGGCTTAAACCCCTCATTGCCCGTTTTAATAATTTTTAATTAGCAGGCAACGGGTTGACATTGCTGTGACCACTCTGCAAAATTGTTTTTTAATTATGTTTATTTTGCATGCTACTTAATGTTGTTTGCTCTAATGAATTCAGTTGCCATTCTTAGTCACAATTATGAAAATATTTAAATAAATATTGTGCATGGCAAATATCGTTGATATTTTGTTGCTAGAAATGTTGCAAATAGTAAATCAACTTCTTAATTTTTTATAAATTAAATACATTTAGTTTCTATATTATTCTATATTATTAATCTGACTACAAAACTGTTTTAACTTCCAAAGTAAATTTGCTTTTAGATTTCTTAGTACAATCGCTTTTTAATTGTGTATATTTAGATTCTACGAAATGCTGCTAATGAGTTCCTGGGAAACTCTCAATTAATTTATCAAATTGCTTTAATAAATTACTCTCTATTAATTACGCTTAATGTGGTTGCGACATTTTAACTAGAAATTTAAATTTATTCATTTGGGTCGACTAGACGTATGCGTAATAAATTAGGTATACGTCAGAGACATTAATTTTATAGTCATAGAATTTTTTAGATTTTGTTCATAGCCAATTTCGTAATATTTATAATATTTAGATTCCTCCAAAGGCAGGTTGACTTGGTGGCAACACCGTGGGTGACCAATACCAATCCGCCCAAGGCACACAGATCCGTTCAGCAGTCAGGAAAGCAGTCGCAACCGGACAATAGGCAATCCGGGCTGGCACTCCGAGAGTCTCGCACACCCAATACTGCTTCTTGTTGTGGAAATGCGGATAAGAGCCCACTGTGATCTCCTCCTCCGTGCGGCAACCTGGCTGTCCATTACTTTTGCCATAGGCTGCTGCTGCACTGCAGCAGCTAATGAAGGCCAGGCCCAAAGCGAGTAGATACAAATAATTCATGATGCGAATTTAGACTGACCTATGCAATTGGCGGCACTTCTTATATAGCGCAAAAAAACCTTAACGTAATCTTATCAAAACTACGGAACTGTGAATAAACGTGGCCCAATGCTGTAAACAGTTAAAGTTTCTTAGGGATTCTGGAGGAAGAGAGATAAGCGAAGTCGGAAAGAAAGAAGCCCTGTTGCTATTTGGCAGGCAGTTTATGGTGTTGTTTGTTTGCCCATCGTTTGGAGCTTGTTAGCTGGAGGAGGAGGACAGTGCTGGAGTCTTGGACTGCTTGCATATTCATGACATCAACGCCGGCTGTAAATTATTTTCAGAGATAGCCCTGGCAAGCCACAACAAGCGGAACAACAGCTAATTAATTCAAAACACTGCCTTAAAGGCAAATTTTTGGTACGGAGCCAACCAAATTTTCACCTGGCAAATGAGCCTGGCCAACCGACGAGGCTCGATGTCGTTGTAGTTGTTGTACTCGTACTTGTCCTGAACTTGCTTTTGGGCCGCCTTAAGCCATATTAGGTCCTGCACACTTGAGTAATTGCCCTGGCCATTGCAATGCGGCTGCAGTTGAGCCTCCGCCTCGTGGCTGGATAATAGACAAAGGAGGAGCAAGGAGGGAGGAGGTGAAGGGGGAGCTGAGACGTTCAAGGAGCCGCCTTTATTGCTCACGTTGCGCACTTGGCTTTGTTTGCTTTTGGTCATAAATTAAATCAGGTTATTAATGTCTGCCATTAAATGAAGCTACAGTCAGACAGAGCGAAAGAGAAAGAGATATTGTGAGAGAAAGAGAGAAAGAAGCCACAAAAGACAACAAGTACAACGCCTTCCCTTTATACAGTTCTAAGGTCTCTTGAGCTCGGCTTTCGGTGATTTATGTTAATTCATGTGGCATTTGTAGCATTTTGAAGTTATTTTCAGATTTTAGAAAACATCTGCAAAAATTAGCATGCACTTTTGTCATACACAAACTTAATGTGCTTTCTTTTACTTTAAGAGAATCACAGAAGATTTTCAGACTAGGTATTCCAAATGTTGTTAAACCTGAACTCATTAAGACCTTAGCTAGTCTACAACTTTTTAAATACTCTTTAGTATCCCGCACTAAAATAAATATTCTACTCTATTATCATTTTATTCTATTCTAAATCTGGGACACAATTGCTATGTCAGTTTGTTTTCATGAAAGTATTTTAAGAGCTCAGGAGAAAATTGGTGGTCACGATTTTTAATATATTGTGATACCTGAAAAGCTTTCTTTTCCCTTTCTGCATGTTTTTTTTATATTATATTATTATTTTCATTTGAAATATGTGAATTAATAACCATTTTGTAAATGTGGTCGTTAACGACCGTTGGTATTTACTATTGATTTTGTGGCGACTTTGAAGTGCCAAAATGTAATTAAATACAAATAGTATGTTATGAGTATTTCACAGCCGATGCAATTACATTTTTCAATTTATTGTAACATTTCTGATTCTGTTTCACACGCCACTCCAATTTTAAATTCGCAAAATAAGCAATATAGGGTATGCTCGATCCCAAAAAGAATATAGTAAACAGCCAAGATAATGATATATGTATGAATCGATTTTGTGCACAACAAATTAATTTCTATTATTAAATTAAATCAATTCTATAAAAGAGAAAGAAAAGTACGATCAGAAGCTTTTCACTCAGCTACAGAGTATTCGTAAGTCAAGTTTTCTAAAGATTTACACTTTATAATCTCAGAGATTATTATTATTAATATTATTACATAATTATTATTATTTTCTAAGAATCCAATAAAATATTTATAATAAATAAAGTTTTTCAAGATAAAATATAAGGTTTGTTAGACTCTATAGATCTATCTGCAGAGTATATTTTAGTCGAGCTCTTTAGTCGAGTTCTTTAACAAGCAATTTTTTAAAATATTTTTTGTTAAGCACTCGAAACGCACAAAAAAAGGCATTCAAACGAGAAAAAATACGAAAAAAAGCTGTGAATATCCCATTGAAATAAATTTTTGCAGCTCGTTTTATTGATGTGCTCGCTATTGGACTGACTGACAAAGGGCTTGACTGATAACTGACAAAAAAAAAAATAAACCATGAAATCATCAAAAAAATTTGCAACTGAACTGTGGCATTTGTTTTATAGTTTTTATTATTGAGTCTGAAGCCTGAGCGAGGGCCAAGTGAAATCCAATTGGAGCAGTTGGCAAACGCGTAAATATTGATTTATGACAGATGTTTTGGGCCAGACCAACATGGATTTAAGTTTCACTGTCAAAAACAATTAACAGCTGGCCATTTGCAGTGGGCGGGACAGGGATCATAGTGTCCTTACAAAAAAGAGAAAATAATGTGCGACTGGGTTCAATTGCTGTCATAAGTCAAAGGTCTGTTGTCAATTGAAATCATCTGAATATGTATACACTGCGCGAAAGAAAGTAGCAGATAACTTATCACACAATTATAATCTGGATTCTTATCTTAATATGATCTGATGATAATGATAGATAAAAAGTTGTTGACTTCCTTAGAAATTGACTGAAGACATTAAAGTTAAATGATGATCAAATAACGCGCAGTGTATTTCCGGAAATGAGAGCTCATTATATTAAATAGCTTATTAGAATTCTAACTAGTATTCTTAAAGTCTTCATAATCTCAAAAATTATTTGCATTCTTATCTTAATATGATCTGATGATAATGATAGTTAAAAAGTTGTTGACTTCCTTAGAAATTGACTGAAGACTGATGATCAAATAACGCGCAGTGTATTTCCGGAAATGAGAGCTCAAAATATTAAATAGTTTATCAGAATTCTAGCTAGTATTCTTAAAGTCTTTGTAATCTATAAATAATTGAAAGTCTTTGAATATGTTTATTATTATTATTATACATATATTACTAAATACATAATGTAATGCCTAATTAAACTTAAGTGATTCGCGGTAAGTTCAAATCACATTCAAGCCACACATTCAATTCAACTTACATATCTACATTTGCTTTGTTTGAAAACCTGTTTGCCAAACTGGGGGCATAATTAAATATCATACATTGAATAAAACAAAAATCCCCTAGAACTAGTAGGTACTGTGATGGAAATTTTCTGATATCTTGATGCTATCCATTATGATACTTTTCTGAAATTATATACACTGGCCAATGGTGATTTTTTTTGAGTACACATTATGTAGTTTGTTATACTCTTGACTTGTATGTCGAACTGATCCGATATGGTCAATCTGTTTCTAAGCAAAATACACTCCCGATATCTAATTCATTTACTAAGGTGTTGATTACATTAAGCGGTATTGATTACATTAAATTTTATAAGTCTATCGAATCGAAGTTAAGAACTCCATTTCAACATTTTCTCTATCACGATGAAGTTCTGCGTCTCATTTATCAGTTTGCTGCTTTGTTGCAACTTCATTTTTGCCAAAAAGATTTGCAATACCTATTGCTATGCGATAAGGAAGCCTGTCTGTGGAGAAGCCAAGGTCGAAGGTCAAATGATGCGATGCCAATTCGGTAATGATTGCCTAATGGCTGTGAATGCCTGTACCAAGGATATAGGTAAGTTGATATCTACATACATATTTATTCAGCTTTCATTATTATTTTAATTTTTTAATAACTGTTTATAGACTGGAAACCATCTAAATGCGAAAATACTTCACCAAATTGTAAAAATATTTGATAAATGAAAGTTTAACTAATGAGAATCTGTTAAATAAACAAACTTATCTGAATTCGCAAAGTCACGGTGTTAATTCAAATTAATCACATAATAATGACAAAAATAGGTGCGAGAGGCTTAGGAAGATAAGGGGAATCCCCCGACAGTCGCAGTCAGCTGTGACTTAACAAAAATTTTGAGTTACTCGTTTATTTGAGGAGACTTAGCTACACTATGTTGGCCAAACAGTTTTTTATCCAAAATCAGACCTCAAATTGACAAAGTCTTTTCTATTTTTATTTTTTTTTTTGTTTTACCTGAATTTATTTCTATAATTCATGAGTCTGTGTTTATTTCCTATTTCAAATATGCTAAGCTCTATATACATATGTAATTGTAAGGGTATTGATCTTCGACATACAAACAATAGCTAAACGGATAAGCGTAGCCTCTTTCTAAGATTTTGTTGATTTAACTATCAATAGCTTCTGAGAACAAAAACCTGTTGTGAAATTTTCGCCTCTCACTTATTCGGTCTAAGCTCGTATATAAGACTGTTCACTCGGCTGAAAATTAAATAGTCAATTTCGACATTTAGTCTGCCAAGATGAAGTTCTGTGTCGCATTAATCAGTTTGCTGCTCTGCTGTACTGTGATTACGGCCCAAAGGAACTGTCCAAGTGTATGTCCAGCCATTTTCAGTCCTGTCTGCGGGGAAGCCACGGTCAGCGGACAACGAGTCCGTTGCCAATTCTCCAATAGTTGTGCCATGTCTGGCAGCGGCTGCCGTAACAACATAAGTGAGTTGATCTTTAACTACTGGTTTATTTACAATTAAATTATTTATTTAATTTATTGCTTACAGACTGGCGTCCATCTAGCTGCCAGAATACTTCACCCCGTTGTAGCGGCCTTGTTTAACTTCGAACTCAACAAATGATAATCTGACGATAAATGATAATAAAAGATAAACATAACTATTTGTAGAACGCAAGCGCATGGTGTTGATTGGGAGAATAATTTATGCATTATATGTAGTAACAAAACGACGATGCCAAAGCTTAGGGGAATCCCCTGCCAATCAGGGTCAGTCATTAATATTTTTGTTTATTAAAAGAATTTACATTTGTGGGTAATTTGTTAGACAGCTATCTAATCCCACGCAGCATTTGGATATTTAGACAGAATTAAAATGTATGCAACCAATGTAAATTTAAAGATTATCTTTGATAAAAATTATCATCACAAGCCTCGTAATTTCAAGTAACCATATGCTCATTTGCTTTGTGTACTGTAAAGTCTACACACCTGTTTTAATAACCTAAAGGGGCACGTTCTCATGCTCGCTGAACTGAGGGCACACATTAAAATTATTTGTCATTTGCTTATTGAATAGAACAAAAATCCCCGATATTTACTGTACTAGCAACTGTGAATGCAATTTTCGAACGTGTTGATATTATTCATTATGATAATTTGTTCAAATCACTGGGAACGGTCGTAAACATTAGTGACAAAAACACACAGGCATATTATACACTTTCTAATGGCACTATCATTTTTTCCATACAATGGGTTTTTATATATATATTTATACTCTTGTTTTATTTTAAGAATTAATGCGATTATTGTCAGTTTGCTTTTTAACAAATTACTCTGATCTTTTGATTCATGTATCACAATCAGTCTATACTTTTTGATTTTTTAAGGGTATTACATCTTCGACACATAGTATAAAAAAGAGTTTTCAAGGCTACAGTTGAGTAAGCCCGACTGTAAGAAACTCTGTTTTTTAAATTGCAAAATAACCCATACATCAAATTTCTGCAAACTTTGTACATTTTTATATCGAGTGCTATGAAAAATTGTTTTTTGTATACGTTCCAAGTTAAACATCTGATCAAGATGATATTTATGATACTTATTATGTGAACCTGCTTCTGTTAGTTACGCACATTTCGCAGTTGACAAATTTAATACAACCCTTTGAACATTTTAAGTACACGGTCTGAAAACAATATTACGTGTTAATTGCACTACAAATAACCTATGTGAAATTCAACCGGTTGGGACATTTTTCGTATATAAGCCGGACTTTTGGGTCGAAATTAAGTAGTGAATTTCAGCATTCAGTGTGTCAAGATGAAGTTCTGTGTCGCAATAATCTTTTTGGTGGTCTGCTCCAGCTGCGTATGGGCTGAAGACAAGTGCGCAACCTTTTGCACAGCCGACTTTAAGCCCGTCTGTGGAGAGGCCACGGTCGAAGGTCAACTTGTGCGCTGTCAGTTCTCCAACGCCTGCCAAATGGGAGTCAGTGCCTGTACCAAGAAGATAGGTAAGTTTGTCTTAAATTCAATCAAATTAATAAATTTTTTTTATTTTGATTTTACTATATAACTTTTCTTTTTTTTTAAATAATTGTTTACAGACTGGCGTCAATCTAGCTGCGCATATACTTCACCCAGTTGTGAAAGTCTGGTTTAGGGCTGTGAAACAAAAACTTTATTAAAGATTAATAAATATATTTAAATAACGCAAAATCTCAGATTTTATAGTAACTTTTAAATTAAATTTAACTTAAAATTAAATTAAATCACTGTCTCACTGTCATCTGTTTAATAAATAAAGTGAATGTATTATTGAAAATTACAATTTTTTATTATTCTCGCAGAAACGTGTAGTCGTGCCTTTTACATTACAACAAGAGCAGGCAACAGATAAGCCTTATCTATTCCGCGAAATTCTCTGTGAATTTAAAATTCAAGTTAAAAAGTTTCGTTAATTTGTCAGACAATAGCTGAGCACCAGCGGCTCAACAATTTCTGATTAAAAAAACTATATGAGACTTAGAATAGATGAGATTGAATAGAATAGGTTGCTAAAACCTTGACTTATTTTAGGGCAAGCTTAAAATAAAAATTTAATTTTGCATAATATTTATTATATGATTTGCTTAAGTTGTTATAAAAACAGCTGAACAAAGCCGTCTCAGACAAGAATTATGTCCTCGAAATGGGTTTGTTTGCTCAGATATTAGTCACTGTTTGTTTGAGTCAAAATAATATTTACAAACTTAAAACCAGTTCTTTTGCATTTTTGTAGAATAGAATTAAATAATTAGGCAAAGCAAGCAATAAGTTCAAAACAGGCCTCTTTCCAAATGAAATTAGCAATAGATTTAGACTCTTGACTTTGGTTAAAATTCTATATTTTATGCAAAACTTTTATAATCGCATAATATTTGAATTTGTGTGTTGATAAAATAATACATATGTTGAATTATTCCGTTATCGTCATAATCAAGAAATGTTTTCAATATTTTCTCAACACGTGAATTTTTCAACGTTTGGACAAAGACTCGTTATTGTTTCAAAGCAGCTGATGAGACAAATACAGAATAGGTCTGTCCCATTAAATTCGTGGATATGTATGTGTTAACTTAAGCTAATATTCATAAATATGTTAAAGCGTCTTTCAAATATGTGTATATTAAGGTGTCTCCATCGACGACTAACTTCAGTCTGAGTTTAGCTACTGATCGAGTTAACCGCTAGCAATAATTCATTTGCAATGAAATACGTTTTGGCCGTTTGTTTGCTGCTCTGTCTGGGCTTAAGCCACGTCAATGCCGGCTGTAACGATGACTGCCCTGAGACCGAGGAGGTTGTCTGGGCCCTGGGCGGTGGATGTAACGTCTTCCGGAATAAATGTTTCTTTGATAAAGCCAACTGTACTCGCAAGCCCCGTAAGTATTAATAAATATTATTCGCTTTTAATTTTATTTTTAATTCTGAATAATTTTATAAAATTATTTACAGCTCTAACCATCGCTACCAAGGAGGAATGTCAGGTACATTGCCCTGATTTTTGTGGAGCGATCTTTGATCCCGTGTCGGGCAACTATAAGGGACAAATTAGGAACTTTGGAAATCAATGCGAAAAGATTGTGCATTCCTGCAAGACCGGTGAAAGTAAGTTGAATTATTATTCAATATAAATATTGTGCAATTACAAATTCATTCTTATTTATTTAGCATTCTTGGACTAAACTATGAAATGGGGACAACTATAAAAACCGCTGATTTTTTTGCGTCTGTTCTAAATGTTTATAAACAGTCTAATTTTCATTTTTATTTGAATTAAATTTAGCTTGCAATGCTAACTAAAAATGTCTATTTTTTTTAAAGATTTTTGAAAATTATTTCGATTTAAATGTGGTTGATAAACAGTTTATGCATTAAAAAAAATTAATTTCTGGATTACATACTCTCCCTAAAGGACTCATCAGTGAAAGTTAAATTTTATTTATAACGATATACAAATAAAAAATTTTAAATATTTTAAATTTATATAACATTTTTAAGTAAAAAAAATCCATACACATTAAGAATGAATACATCATGTACATATAAAAAAACCATTGCTTTTAAGCAGTTCCTGATAAATATTAAGCAGTTAAATAATTTTCAAAATATTTATCAAATACAATTAGTTTTGTTAACAATGCTCCCAGCCTGTTGGTCGACTTGGTGGCTCAACGCAAGTCTTCCATACCCAATCAATCCAGGGTATACACGCATTTTTGGACTGATCAAAGCCAGTATTGGGAGCACATTTCTTGAGCACCGCCTTTCCATTCAGTTCTTGGCAAATCCAGTATTTTGTGGAATCAATGCAATTCCTTTGAGGTTGGCCAATCTCCACCGGCAATTTACATCCCGGCTCATAGGTATCAATGCATTGTCCACGTACCTCCAAGAAGAGGCACAAGCAAACGGCAAGGACAAGGGCTGATGACAGATAATAAACTGCAGGAAGTCTGCTTATTTAATCAGAATTCTTAATGCTTACCTGAAAGCTGCATTATGAATGATGGAACCGATCGAAGGGAACTGTGGATGCAACTACTGCAGAACTTTGGCTTTTATAGATAGCTCAAGTGGTGTATGAACTTCACCTGATATATCTTAAGTTCGTTATCCTATGTAAGAGCACTTATATCCATGCACATTTTATGATATCTCAAGAGCTTGCCAAGGTCACGATTTCTTCTGTTATCTCTGATTGTTTTCCCCCTTCAAATGTCGCACACAGCTCGAGATTGTGTCCAACATATTAAATGCGACACCCGCAACTCCCAATAAATAAAAAAACTAACAAAAAAAATTTTAAATGAAAGAAAAATCTCTTAAGAAATGCAGCTAGCAGCAGTATTTTAAGCAAAAGAGCAAGCAAGACTTTTTAACCAAACCCAATTTTGTTGGACATGACAAATAAATTTTACAATGGATTGGAAAAATTTTAAGTTTACAATTATTTTATTTTTCTTCCCCATGTCCATATATATTCTTTTATTATTCAATAACAAAACATGTATATACTTTTAAAATTCCCTCACTTTTTCAACTTCTCACGTATTGATTCATTGCCTGTTGTGATTGTTCTCGTAGTACAAATTACTTTAGTGATTCGTCTAGAAAATTGCATGCCACTCACGCGTTCTCAAATGGTCAAGATAAAGAGAATTTCAACTAACAACAACTGCCAGAGTAAAGCTTTGCCCCAAACACACACAGGCACACACACACACAAAACTCACAAAGCAGCAAAACAGTCAAAACCAAGTCCGAAAACGTCCAGAACAACCTCAGGAGCCAGGCAACTTCATTTGACCAGCTGGCGAGCAAAATGTTGCCTTTGGTCAATTTTGAAAGACATGTGTGAATTGCATTTCCTGTTAGATCAAGCTAATGCTGGCGGAAATGGATAGATGCATATCCGAAATAAAGCATGTAATTTTTAGATTAAATTGAACTTTAAAGAAATTTTATACTAATAATTAAATACATTGACTCGTGCTTACACTAGAGCAATCTATAATAATAAACGTCAACCAACTTTACTAAATAAAGAGAAAAACAAAAATTTTCGTTAATAATATTAATATTCATTTGAAAACGCGCCCATTTTTTAAATTAAAAGCTAAGTGCTGCCAGATCGCGCTAAATAAATTGACAATAAGTAAACAAAACTTGAGCGTTGCCACTCAACGCAATTTATCAGGGCTGCAACGCACTAATGTCAACATCTGTGCGCTGTTGCGCAAATTTTTGAGTCACGTGAAGTTAGTTGCGCTGTGAAAACAAATTGATATCGACTATCGATAAGCAAATAGTAGCAGCGAGAGAAAAATAAAAATTCCGCAACAACAACACAGAAATTGAAGTGTAGTGAAGAATTAAATCTAATTATAACAAGCGACGCTGAAGCATTAAGCACACACAAACACTCTCACATAGAAGGCCAGTTAATTAGTAGCAAAAACTTAACGATTTTTGAAACAACACAAAAGCAAACGGGCAGGGCAACGACAGCGGCAGCGGCAGTGAACAGCAGAGGCAGCGACATCGGCAGCGGCAGGTAGCAAGTAGCCTAAACACTTGCGTGCGTGTGTGTGTGTGTGCGTGCGTGTGTAAGTGATTGAGTGGGGCGTGCGCGCGCGGTATGGGTTGAGGTGATATGTGTTTGTGTGTGCGTGTTGTGCTGTGTGTTAGTGTGTGATGCAAAGAACAGCAGCACCAGCAACAACAATAACAACAAAAGAGCGGCGTGTGTAACTAAACCGAATTACAACACACAACGCCTACGTAATGGCCAATCAACTGGATGCCAATGTCAAGGACGATCTGAAAACGCAATTTGTAACGCGCGAGGGAACGTATCGTCTGTTAACCCTACCGGAATATTCGCGACCCAATCGTGTCGGTTACAGCAACAATCAAAGCTCGCCCCAGGTGCGCGTCTCATTTGTAACGCTGCCCAATACAAGCAGCGGCAGCGGCAGTAACAGTGGCAGCCACAATAGTAAAAACAACAGCGAAGCGACGAATGCATCGCCAGCCGCAGCAGCAGCGGCAACAACAACAACGAGTGATAAGCGCACGCAATTGCAGTCAAATGGAGGAGCGATAACAACAGCAACACCTGCTACACCAACAATAACAACAGCATTAAACGGTGGCGGAGGAGGAGGTGGAGGCGGCGGTGGAGATAGCTACAACGGCAGCAGCACTGTGGACGCACGTTTGGGCGGTGGAATCTCCATGCATTCGATGACAAACGGCGGCGTCTTGGATCAAAATGGAATGCCCACGAATCAAATTTATGGCGGAGATCGCATATGCTTCAATTTTGGCCGAGATCTGTATGTCTATGCGTTTCGTGGCATCAAAAAGGTGAGTGGAGTGGACGTCACTATAATTTGCATTATTTACTCTTTCTCTCCTCTCTCTCCCTCTCTTTGTATCTCATTAAGTAGCGTGAAGCTGACGTGGCTAGACTCCATAAAAAAAAAAATTATAGATCTTTAAAGCGTTTTGTTATCAGCTTGCGCTTTTGATAAGCATTGTTCTCATTGCAACGCATTGGCAGTCATGCAACATTCAACATGCAACAACCCCCGAAACACAATTGGCGGCTGTTCTATTTTAGTTATAGCAACTACACCCCCATCAACAGGCTTGGTAGCTCATCATATCTAGTTTATCCCCTCCCGCTCACTTCTCCCCTTTTCGGTGCAAACACAATCGCTTAATTTGTTCCAATTCTCGCAGTTGTTGTTATTTAGTTGTGACTCTTGTTGATCAATTCGCTTGCTTAGCTTTTATTTCAATGTGTTTATTTCGCGCGAAGGCAGCTTTTTTCCACTGGAAACCATCCTACGATATTTCCCCTCGCTTTCAAGTCTGTTTTCCAATCTCAAATACATTCGATCAGCATCTGTTTTTTTAAGACTAGTAGTTGTTATCATTTAGATAAGAGATAATCTGTAACAGTTGAAAATTTTTGAATAGATATATATACAATTCTAAATTCCCTAGAGTAGTATTTATTTTATAAAGCGAGAGGGAAGTTAATTTAATTTAACAGAAAATGTTGAAGATTTCTTGTGTTGTCAAGTTTGAATACAACAGCTCTATTGTTATCTAAAACACCCTATATAGCATTATTTAAAATTATTATCTTTTAAACTTCTTATTGATCAACAGTTGATCATGATATATAAATTGTGTTTAGGCGAAAAAAAAAACATTTTTTTAAAGCAATTTATAATGAAAGAAATGTTTACTCAGTTACCATAGTAAAATAATTTGTGCGATTAGAGCTGCAATAATGTGACCATGGAGAACTTCTATTGTTATGTTGCTCTTTATTAGTTCTTAGTCGAAAAACAGTTGTTCCTAGTTCTTTGGCATTGCATTTGCAATGGTTTTTGCATTTGTTCGAGTTTCATGTAAATTATTGAAAACTTGCTTAGATCTTAACTTGGCCAAAAGCTTAAATATTCCAAGACAACATGAGCATCATTCACATCAGCTGCTCAATTGAAAGTCATGAACAAGCCGCTAATTTTCACATTAATGCCACAAGCGATGTTAATTTGTTTATATACCCTGCAACAGATAACAGATAGCAAACGGCATGCCTGACTTATTTAAAAAAGGCTTGCAACTTATAGCGCAATCAATGACGATAGTAATAAAAATAATTTACAAACAATTATTTATTGAGATGTACTTCCCCTTTCAAAAGAAATAGCTTTCCATATTATATTATTTATAAACAACACTTCAAATCTATTTAATGTTTAATTTAAAAAAAAATTAATATGACTTCTAACAAATATTAAATTTTGCTTATTATTTAAAAGATTTTATTAATAAGAATTTAAGCCTACATATTTAAAAAAATATATATGTAAATAAAAATTTCATCTCATTCGTTCAGGTAGTTTATTTTTATTTTAATTTTTTGTAATTCTTTAGTTTATTTTCGACTTCGAAGATATAACTTGATTATAATTTTAAGGTGGGATAGAATTTACTGGCTTAAAGTCGAGTTAATATATAATAAAGAAAGTGAAAAGAAAAAAGTTAGATATAAGATTGATTTGCTGTTTACAGTTGCATCATCTCTGTGTAATATGTGACTAACTGTTTCTGTTTGCTTTGTTTCCCTCGCAGGGCACCGAGATGAGCAAGCCGATCGATAAGAAGTTCTACAAGGGCACAAATCCGAGCTGTCATGATTTCAATGCGAACGCAGCCACACCCACAGGTGCTCCGCTGCTGGTTGGTTTCACAACTGGACAAATTCAACTGGTCTCCCCCCAGCAAGGGCCGCGTGAGCTGCGTAAACTGTTCAACGAGGAGGTGAGTCCACCAAAACATTCGCCAGATTGTATCTGATGTTACTTATTTCATTTGCAGCGTCTCATTGACAAGACCAAAGTGACCTGTCTCAAGTGGCTGCCGAATTCACCGCATCTGTTTCTCGCCTCGCATGCCTCGGGACATTTGTATCTGTACAATGAGGAGTTGCCCTGTGCAGCGACAGCGCCCAGTTATCAACCCTTTAAGGTGGGCGATGGTTACACGATACTCACCTGCAAATCAAAGTCAACACGTAATCCGCTTTATAAGTGGGTCTTTAGCACCGACAATTGTTGCATCAATGAATTGTGCTTCTCCCCGTGCGGTTCCAATTTGGCGCTCGTCTCCCAGGATGGCTTTCTGCGTGTCTTTCATTACGATACCATGGAGCTGTTGGGCATTGCGCGTTCCTATTTTGGTGGCTTCCTTTGTGTCTGCTGGTCACCGGATGGCAAATACATTGTCGTCGGCGGTGAGGATGATCTGGTGACAGTCTGGTCCCTGCACGACCGACGTGTTGTTGCCCGCGGCCAGGGACATCGTTCATGGGTCTCTGTGGTGGCCTTTGATCCATATACAACCTCCTATACGAACTGGGATGGCGGTGATTTCAGCGATGATGAAAATCAACTGAATGAATATACTGCCACAAGGGAGGAACGTTTCTCCGGCGACTCCACAGCCAACGGCGGCTTCGAGGGCTTCGATAAGAACTCAACGCCTCTCCATACGACACGAGCACGTCCACATTCGGCTTCATTTCGTTCGGATGCCTCGTCGGCGGCGCTGGCGCCCGATAAGCTGGCGATAAGCTATCGCCTCGGCTCGGTCAGTCAGGATACGCAAATCTGCCTGTGGGACATCACGGAGGATGTACTGCGGCATCCGTTGACGATGCGACAGCGTGTGAATAGCACGCAACTGAACGATAGCAGTTTTATGAACGGCGGCCTCGATGCGGATGGCATCAAAGTGATACGACCCGTTGCCATGGGACAGGCTAGCAATTTTGCCGACTCTGGCAGCTGTAGCCCCATCCGGGAGACGGCGGGCGGAACTGTGGGAGCAACGGAGCATAGCAATAGCAGCTCGAGCAAATTCTCAACGGCCAACTGCACGATATCCTCGCAATCATCCAATGCCAATACGCCGCCCGATGACTGCTGTGAAACGGACGCGGCAGTTGTGAATACAGCGAATACTGCGTCCAAAGCGAACAGCAGGCCACACGGCACAAGTAACTCGATTAAGTTTCCCAACTGCATCAGCACGACCAAGTCCGATAGCATCGATAGCAGTGGACCACGTGTGAGCAACTCCAATTACTCGACATCCGGTTACAATAGCAAGAATTCCAATAGCTCGACCAAATCGAATTCCAATTCGGGCAGCGGCGGCAACGGCAGCTTTAGCGCCTTCAATAGCCTCACCCAACGCCTGTCCAACTTTAGTTTCCTAAGCAATTCGGACAAACGTTCGGCAACCATTGGCTATGAGGGCAATGGAGCCGGTTCGACGGCCACAAATCATCGCCAGCATCGCAAGGCCATGAGCATGCTGAAGAGCTATAATCATCATAATCACAGCAATCACAATAACAACAGAAGCAGCAACAGCAGCTCCACAAACTTTGCACACTCCACGGCCGTGGAGGCAGGCACAGGTACGGGCTCGGGATCAGGAATCGGAAGCAGTGCGACAGCGAATAGTTTTGGCTCATTGAAGTTGAGCAAATCCTCTCACAACTCATCGCTAGTTACGGCTGGACAGTCGTCGACCAGTGTGAGTAGCTATGATCCCATGAAGCTCATTGGCACGCCAGCCTGTCCACGGTTCGAAGAGTGTCCGCTCCTGGAGCCGCTCATTTGCAAGAAGATTGCCCACGAGCGTCTCACGGCGCTAATATTCCGTGAGGATTGCTTTTTGACAGCATGCCAGGATGGCTTCATCTACACATGGGCAAGGCCTGGCCATACAACGGTAAGTTTGTGTAATCCTCTCCAGACAAAGAGTAAATGATTTAATCATAAATTTCTTTCTGTGTTCCACAGCACGTTGCTCAGCACTTGTCGCCAAGTCAATCAGCGCCTCCGGGCGGCACGGTAATATAGTTCGATAAAATGAATGCGGTCAACTATCAGCGTAATCTTGTCAAGCAGCAGGAGGCGGCGCAGTCGGTGATTTAGGTTAGAGCTAGCGATTGATTTCAAATAATTATTTCCTGATAGACACGAGTTTTAATTGATTTTTTTTTTAAATATCTATGATTGTTGCGATCTTTTTGTATTCCAATTGAAAAATGAACACTCATAAATGAAATATTCATAAAAAGAAGAAATTTATATAATTAAATAAAATACGATATATAGTTATGTACAACATAACTACAATTTATATATGCAACAACAGCAGGCAACAGAACAAACATTTATATATGAATACAAAATATATATATAAATATATTTAAATTTGGATTATTATTAGTTGTAAATGTATTATTTTTAATACGTGGAATTTGTTGAAAACAAAGCAAAGCATGTTTATAACTATTTACTAAGCGCTAGCATAATACACATTAATAAAAAAAACAATACAAAAACTACTACACACACACACACACTTTGCATTAGTCAACTTAAAAGCGAACATGATGAAGAAATTGAATCAAATGAAACAAAATCCAGCAATGGAAGCTAAGCTAGCGAAATTTGTATGCGAAACTTTTTCACATTTGTGCTATGGTACTGAGTTGCGATTGAGGCCCCAACTAACGAACTACTTATACTAACTATATAACTAATTAGTGTGCATTATTACTAAATAAATGCGAAACATAACGTAAACGAGAAACTAATACCTAATTTAGGAACTGTTATCGTTATTATTATTATGATTATTTTTCACGCTATCCGAGTGCAAAACTCTCTCAGCCACACATAAAAAAAATACAAAATATACACTTTAACATAAACACACCCAACAAATTAGACTAAATGCAAACAGGAAAACAAAAGTAAATAATATATAAATATTTCATACAGACCTATATTTTATAAAAAAAGAAGAGGGAATCGGTTACGTGTGCATAACTAGTGACTAATTTGAAAGGATCGAAAGTTAGCCAATAAGTTGAAATAAAAAGAAAGGCAAGAAAGAACAACAAGAAGAAACCAACCAACCAAACAACACGTTACAGTAATGAGACTAAAAATTTCAATAAAAACTATATACTATTTGAAGAGATAAATCAATGGATAACATACATAACGCTTGTTTTACTGACAAACAACAGAATTTCTTTTTAAGCATTGGTTTTATTTATAAAATGTGTTTTTTTTTAAGTTGTTAACAAAAAATTTGTATGCTTCACTTCCGCTAATCTCAATTGGATTTTCATGATTACCACTAAGATTTTAACATTTTGGAAATGATTTTGTTTGCATTGGTTTTGGAAACATATAACACATCGATTTTGAGAGTATATACTACAGACATGTGTGCTTGGATAAATGTATGTATTATATCATTGCCCCCGGTTAATTCAATGAGTTTCACAAAATTATACTAAGCATATTTTTTAAAGCGCTTTCAGCGTCTCCAACGGATCCACACCGGGCAGATACAAGTGCTTTGACAGCAGGAAGGCAAACAGAATCTGTCCGGCAATCACAATGAAGAGAAAGTATAGCTTCCGCTTGCGTCCGCCGCTATAATCAAATTGTTGTGGATTACCATAAGGATCATAGTTGATGGCGCCACTGGGAGCTGTCGGAGAGTTGTCCTGCAAAAGTTTCGTTCTCAGTGTGCGTAGCTGCAAATAATTGAAAGTCGTTAATATGGTTAATACAATAATAAGAATAATATGCTCACCAGAAAGAAACCAAAGGCGAAGCTGGTATATGCTAACGCTATATAGTAGCCGGATCGAAAGAACATCGTGCTCATCAGTAGACAGACAACGATATTCACATATTTATACCCCGTAAATGCCAGCAAATCCAAAGTCTTCAGGCTCGTCTTCACATTCATCACATACAGCGATATTGAGTAGATAACAAGTTCGAAAATGCTATAGGCCATGGCGCTGGATGCCTGAATTCCCAGCTGTTCGGGTGAGAATCGATTCTGCATGCCCAAAAGCAAACCGGCAACAATAACATAAGTTATATATCCCATTGTCGGCAGATAGAGATCGGGCGCATTGATATCATAACGCGGCTGAACTGGATGCTCTTGATCGTACTTCAAAGACCAGTCCTTAAAAAATAAATACAAATTAGAGATTAGTTGGATTTAATAAATAATAAATAAGGGCAGCTTATAACGTAATCCAATCAGATTCATGCAAATTCGTATAAGAAATTTATTAGCATCTCTGCTTACCTTGTGTATGTAAGGGAAGAAGAGCAGACGCAGCTTTCGACCCACATAGGCGTTATCAACGGCAAAGTAGTACTTCAGCTTAGCCACTGGTACCCACTTTTCAAACTGATTCTCCACCAACTGCTTGCCCTGATCCGCCAGTCGTTGGCCATATTGCATAGCCATGTCTTGTACAATGGGCTGTTGGAACATGGCAAACTGTGGATATTGGCCGCCAGGCGGTGCAACACCAGGTGCACCACCGTAGGGTGGCTGCTGTGGTGCACCCAATCCGTATGAAGCCGGTCCAGGTGGTGCAGCAGCCTGCGGTTGCGTTGGCTGCGGTGCCGCCGTTGCAAAACCAAAGTTTTGCTGCTGTTGTGGTGCTGGGGCTGTTGGGCCTGCATTATAGCCATAACTGTTAGCCTGTGGTGCTGGTCCCGCGTACATGTTCGGATCAAACATTGTGGGTGCCGCAGTTGGTGTCATGAAGGCGGATCCACTGGGCATTGGCACAGATGGCCCCATGGCATTCACATCGCTCACCCGTTTAATAGGACGCGCCCGACCGCCGCCTTGTGCTATTTTGGTAGGCATGAGAGACAGGTGGGTTAAGAATTATTGGCAAGTGAGCAGAAAGGGGGGAGCGGGAAGAAAATGTTAGGATAGCTACACACGCAGTAATCGAATCTACAAAACGCAACACAACTGTTAGGACAGGCGAGAATATTAAACAATTTCAATAATTAACTAAACTAAAAACAACTGTCAGCTGCAGACGCGCTCTGAGTTTCTCTCATCAGCAATCCGCAAATCTGCAATCTGAAGCAACAACAACAATTTCAGAGGAAGCGGTAACATCGGCAGCTGCCTTCGTGGTATACTTGCGTAGAGCTGTTCCTTACAATTTTCCCACTTACGATTCCTTATACCCGCATTTGGATTGTAGTTCATCTTGTCTATGCTGCGACCTGGCCCTCGTTTTGCTCTTTTTTATTGTAATTAGTCCTGTTTTTGTTTTAAATACCAGCAAAACTTTGGTTTATTACACATCACCACTCGGATGAAACTCGATAGGCTTACGATAGCTTCTATGCTTTCATATCGATATGTACTTGTGTAGTTATCGAATATACATAAGTGAAATTTTATTTACACATGATATAGAATTAATCTTCAAATAGGTACAAAACTAGCCTATTAGTTTATTAAATTTTATAACTAGCTGAAAACTTAAGTTAACAGTTGCTTGAATTATTGACGGCAGTTTAATCATAGCAAATGATGTAATAATAAACTTTTTATAGGGGAATTTTAATATTTTTATTCTCTTAAAATAAATATGCAAGAGATTTTGCTGTTTCTTATAAAAACTTGTATTCTTCGCATTGCAATAAATGGTTAGTGTCATACCAGCATAATTTAAATACAACATTTTTATCATCTGCTGGCAACCCTAAGCATGAGTCGCATGCGATTGTAATCGTTTATCGCGTTGCTAATCGTGGCTTGCTCATATCTACCTGCTATTGTTGGAATAGTGCTTAGTTTTTGTTTTTATTTAATTCAGCTATAAGTTTAAAGTGCGTCGTATTTATTTTTAAGCAATTGGTTAGTGAAACTTGGAATATGCATTAAACTTAGTGTACATGTTGAGATTGGAGTTTGTTTACGTTTTGTAAGCCAGTGAATTGTGTGGCTTTAAATTTAAGGTGTGGTTTGGGTTTTCGGATGCTTGACTAAGCGCTGCTTTTTTTCTAATTGGGCGGCGGCCCCTTAGCATGTGAAACTACAAAACGAGTGTCTAAGCTTATATTTCATGAATTAAGATATTTAAAGTTTTAGTTACTTAAATTGTGCTCAGTTTAATTAATTGTTTTTGTAATTTAAAGCAAATTACTCTACAGACCACGCCTAGGCAAACACTCATGGGTCACACGTACACACACATGGTTAGACATGTGCAAGTGTGTGCGTGCGATTACTAATACATTGATTAACTGACTGATCTGTTGATTTGTTTATGCTAAATGTTCATAAATTGAATATTAGAAAAAATAAACATTTGCCTATTGTGCTTTATTTATAGACTCGACGAATTTCCACAAAAATGTGCCTTTAGTCTTGCATACAACGGCAACCAGAGAAGTTTCTGCATTTCAAACCGAAGCTGAAACTGAAACTAAACCAAGTCACGATGTCAACACGCAGCAGGCCATTAGTTTGTGGGCTACTGCAGTTGTTGTTGTTGGCAACGATTAGGGCACAACTACAGCCCAACGACCTGCAACAGCAGCAGCAGCAACAACAACAACAACAACAGCTAGCGGGGCAACAACAACAACAACAGTCGCAACAACCGCAAACATATCAACCCACTTACAACAAGGACTATTCACCCCGTTATAATCCACTTTATACGGGCCAACAACAGAATCCCGATAACACACAATACGAGAATCCATTGCTGGACTTTAACAATCAACCTGGGAATCCCAATTATGCTGGCGGTGTTGGCAATCCCAATAACTACAACAACTACAACAACTATGACAGCAATCGTCCAATGCTGGGTGGACCTGGCAGCAACGTGGGCGGACCCGGCAGCCTTGGTGGCAATCTGGGCCCACAATACGATCCCTTTAATCGCAACAGTGTGACTGGAAATGTGGGACTTGGCTATCGGGACATGTTCACCGATGAGGACAACTTTTGTCCTGAGCATTGGGTATCATACAGACAGACTTGCTATCGCTTTATACGCTCTCCGAAGCGCAACTGGGCTGAGGCCAAGAAGATCTGCAAGGCATACACCGCGGATCTGATCAATGTGGACAATGTGGAGAAGCATGCGTTCATCTTGAAGAATCTCATACTCCAGAATCAGCGACAGAGTCGTTTCTTTATCTCCGCACGACAAACGGGTCCCCAGAATTGGGTCAACGATGACAACTCGCAGCTGGTGCAGATGGAGGATTCATTTGCCTTCGACGAGCAGCTGGCGCTGGAGAACGAGGATCTTATCGACAATCGCTTCCTGGTGCAAAACGATCTGACCAATAGGAACTTTAATAATCCCAATACTCAATACTACAACACGATGACGGGCACAACAAATATTAATCAACGCAATCAAAACAATTTGCGCGGTTACTTTGGTAAGTAATTTTAAATTTTAAATCATTATTAAACCCTAGCTGAGGAACAATGCTACGAAAATCAGCCTTTAATATGAAAGACTTGTATTTCTTGAAATAAATATGTAAACTATTTGTCAGGTCCTAATCAGCCCTTTGGAGATGTTGGAAATGTGCGGGATCGTGTTGTCTACGCTTATTCAAAGAAACGCGATCGCTGGATGTTTATGCCGGCATATGAAATTGAATTGAATCTCTTTATCTGCGAGTCCAAGGCACTTTATAGTCCAGATAATGTATACACAAAGTTGGACGATAAACGTCCCTATGATTATGGCCTGGATGTACGAGATTTGGAGCGCGTACCCCGTGGTCCGTACTTTGTGAAGCAACCTAACGACACAACCTTTGATGTGAACAAGAATCGTCTAATTGACGATGTTTCTCTTAGATGTTTGGCCGGTGGATTCCCAACGCCCACCTACGAATGGTATCGTGAGGTCTATGTGAATGATACGCTTGAGTATCATCGAATTGATCCATTGACCGAGGATCGTTATACCATATCGGGTGGTAATCTGATTATATATAAGCCCAAGCAGGCCTTGGATCAGGGATCTTATCATTGCGTGGCACAGAACAGATTTGGACGCGTGCGTTCCGAGAGTGCGCATCTGAATTTCGGTTTCATCATGGAGTTCAATCTGAAGCGTTCGGCGGAAACAAGTGAAATGAACTGGGGCAAGTCAATATTCTGTGACCCGCCGCAGCATTATCCGGCCATCAAGTACTATTGGGCCCGTGACTATTTCCCCAATTTCGTGGAGGAAGATCAACGTGTGTTTGTCTCGCACGATGGTGCCTTGTACTTCTCCTTCATTGAGACCGTGGATCGTGCCAACTATTCGTGTACTGTGCAAACGATTGTCTCCGACACAGGACGCAATGGACCCTTCTTTCCACTGCGTGTCACGCCCAACAGTAATTATCAGGCGTTGATCTTTGCCAATACCTTCCCCAAGGCATTTCCGGATGCACCTGTGGCCGGCGATGAGATTCGTCTCGAGTGCATGGCCTTTGGTTATCCCATACCATCGTACAACTGGACGCGACAAGGGCAACCTCTGCAGCGCAATGCCTACATTACCAGTTATGGACGCGTGCTCATTATTAAGAATGCAACCATCAATGATAATGGCCAATACTCCTGTAGTATAACAAATCCACGCAAGACTCTAGTCAAATCCATTTATATCAATATTCAAATGCGTCCCGAGTTTACCATACCGCTCAAGGACATGATTAAGGACTACAACAGCGATGTGACTTTCATTTGTGAAACCTTTGCCATTCCCGATGCCAACTATACCTGGTACAAGAATGCTGAACGTCTCGATCCTTTGACTATCAATCGTGATCGTTATGTTATACAGGACAATGTGTTAACTATTAAGTTTCTGGAGAAGGATAAGGATGAGGGCATGTATCAATGCGGTGCTACGAATCAGCTAAAGACATCCTTCTCGTCTGCTCAGTTGCGTGTGCTCTCCATGAAGCCATCGTTCAAGAAACATCCGCTGGAATCGGAAATCTATGCTGTCTACAATGGCAACACGACCATTGTGTGCAATCCCGAGGCTGCACCGCGTCCTAAGTTCCAATGGAAGAAGGATGCCCAAGTGCTGGGATCTGGTGGACATCGTCGTATCCTTCCCAGCGGCACGCTTATCATTTCACCCACATCTCGCGACGATGAGGGCATGTACACGTGCATTGCTTCCAACCAGGCCGGCGCAGATGAATCCCATGCTCGAGTTATTGTTCTACGTAAGTTGGAGTAATTTATCTAAAATACAATCAAAAATAATTTTGAATTTAACAAAGATTATAAAATAATATTTAAATATGTATTCTTTCAGAGGAAATTCGCTTTATTCAGACGCCACCACAGAGAATTGTGTCCAGAGAGCACGATATTATTTATCTGCATTGCGAGGCGGCCTTCGACGAGCTGCTGGACATTGCTTATGTTTGGAAGCACAACGGAGAGATACTACGCAACAATCATGACGGCACTGAACGCATTGTATGATGATCCACTTATTTAATTTTACACTATAATAACCGTACTCTTTGACTCCTCCGGCAGATTGTGGACTGGAACAGCTTGACGGTGCATAACATAACAATGCGAGATGCTGGAGATTACGAATGCGTTGTCCAATCATCGGTGAATGAGATAAGCACCAAGACTAATGTGATTATTGAAGGTGCTCCTGGTGCGCCCGGTGGAGTCCAAGTAATTGAAATTGGCAAGACCAAGGCCATCATTGAGTGGGTCGATGGCGTGAACAATGGACGTCCCATTAGATATTATAATATTTTGGGTCGCACCAACTGGAATCGCACATGGGTGAATGTTTCCACGCATGTGCAGGCGACTGAGGTGGATCGTTATACATCCCGTCAACAGGCAGAGGTCATCAACCTGACACCTTGGTCCTCCTATGAATTCAGCGTGACGGCTGTAAATGATCTTGGCATAGGAACACCATCGGCACCTTCGCCTATCTATAGTACGTACGACGATAAGCCGTATATTGCACCGCGTAAAGTTGGTGGAGGCGGTGGCAAGATTGGTGATCTCACCATTACTTGGGAGCCGTTGTTGCCACAGGAACAGCACAGTCATGGCATTCATTACAAGGTCTTCTGGAAGCTAAAGGGCGCCTTGGAATGGGCAACGGATATTATTAAGAAGCAAGATAATGTTGGTGTTGCCGTTGTCAATATTCCACTCAACAATTACTACACCGAGTACGAGGTTAAGGTGCAGGCAATCAATAGCATCGGCAAGGGACCAGAGAGCGAATCTGTTGTTATACACTCAGCTGAGGATATGCCACAAGTGGCTCCACAGAAACCCTTCGCTCTGGCCTACAATTCCACCTGCTTTAATGTGTCTTGGAGTCCTATTGACATGTCCCGTGAAAATATTCGTGGCAAACTGATAGGACATAGGGTAAATTTTATATACCACTTTATTTCATTCATGCAGTTTTAATAACGTTTTTTTATCTTGTACTCCAGTTGAAGTATTGGAAGACTGAGCATCAGGAGGAGGATGCCGTTTACTATTTATCGCGTACCACACGCAACTGGGCATTAATTGTGGGTCTGCAGCCGGACACGTATTACTTTGTTAAGGTCATGGCTTATAATGCGGCAGGAGAAGGTCCTGAGAGTGAACGCTTTGAAGGTAACATCAACATGTTTAATGATTTTGTAAGAAAAAGTTTTTAAATACATAAACATTTAATATATTTCAGAGCGCACATATCGCAAGGCACCACAGAAGCCGCCGTCTTCAGTGCATGTCTATGGTATTAATCCGTCCACGGTGCGCGTTGTGTGGCGTTATGTGTCGCCAGCGCAGGATGAGGAGCCCATTGAGGGCTACAAGGTATAAATAATATTTACTAACCCACTTACAGATCGAAGTTTTGATGACAAAGAATTTGATATACATAGATTATACTTTGATATAGCACAGCCAAATTAAAACTTTATCAATCTTTGTTCACAGGTGCGCATTTGGGAGACGGATCAGAATATGATCACTGCGAACAATACCTATGTGCCTATTGGACAGAAACTAGAGTCCTTCATCAATACCCTTACACCCGGTAAGAGCTACAACATGCGTGTTCTCGCCTACAGCAATGGCGGCGATGGACGCATGTCCAGTCCAACGTTACGCTTCCAAATGGGCAAGACGACTCGCAATGCAGCGAATACGCGACACGGCCATAACATCAATTCAGCATTGATTATGAGCGTCTTGTTGTTCATCACCACCTTTATCTTTACCAATGCCAACAATTAGAATGAGCAGCTATTAATTAGACAGTAAGTTTATAAACCGTCCAGGAGATGCAAAGCGCACAGCTTTCAATATCAAACACAAAACTTATGAGTCTCGTTTAGATTTAAATATCAGCAAAACATTCCGTCTTTATAAATAACCTCAGCGAATTGAGCATATGCAATACAACTACAGGCAGAGATAAGAAAGTGACCTTATATACAAATAAGTAAAGCATATGAATTGAAAACAAAAAAAAACCGAAGAAACACAAATTTTTATAAATATTTTTCGAAAATAGTATATAGTAACATACGTATATGTATATGTTTATGTTTTTTCTTTTGATCTAACAACGAACGATGATTGTATATTAGCATATAAGCAAAAGCTGTCCATTATCTGTTTTGTTTTGTCCCCATTTTCGTACATACAAATTGTACAATGTATTAAATATAATTGTGTCCATTATACAAATTTTATCAGATATTCTTAAATACAAGAAAATTAAATTTTAACATTTGTGAAGTACTTTATTAACCCGTTTAAATTTGAAATATCTAAGCGCGCAGTGCAGTGCTGCTAACTAATGTTATCGATTACTTATCGACACTGCAAAGCTGAGAGCTTTAACAGCTGTTCGTGTCGGCTACTCTCGCCAAATCCATATGTAGATACTTGTCGGTATGTGTGTGTGGAGAAACCAATGATGGCTCATAGGAAAATTCAGTGAAAACAAAAGAGCAAGAAATGCAAGATCATTTATAAAATGCATTTATAATGTGCAAATGAAACTCAGACAACCGATCCCACATCCAAGACGCACGACGACGCTGAAGCCAACAATTCAAGAGGCCTAACAACAATGGAGATGGCTAAAACAAACGGTTATGCGTTTGTACAAACGCCACCGAGTTCCGTTCCCAGATTATCAAAATATACGCGCTGCACGGAATTGCGACGGGTTGACGACAACGACATTTACATATTAGCCTCATTACTTGATATGAGGGATTGCTGGAAGAAGCTAATGCGCATCATACCCAAGCGACTGGACGCGATAGCCTGTAGCTCTGGTGAGCCCAATTTGAAGGAAATCGCTGGCAATGTCGGATATAAGTACACCGAACTTCATATGCGTCAGATTGCTGCTGAGCGATTAATGCCCGGCCAAAGCATATCACAGATAATGATCGATGAGTGGAAAACGTCTGGCAAATTTAATGAGCGCCCAACGGTGGGAGTTCTATTGCAGTTGCTGATTCAAGCCGAGATCTACAGTGCCGCCGATCATGTGGCTGTCAATTTTCTAAACGGTAAGCAAGATCGATAGCTTATCGACGACACACCGCAGATTGGATACTCTTGCACACCAATTTGGGCGAAGAGTATAATATCAATTGCTGCAATTAGCATAACTAGACTCTAATGTGTTTTCCTTTGCTTACAGAACCACGCCCTGCGCGTCCTGCCGTTGGTCCTGCAGCGCCCATTAAGTTCGACTTGGATAGTGCCGAGTTAGAGGAGCAGAGTGATTGCATGGATGTGGAGGACAATGGCTTTCAGCCAAATACATCAGAATTGAATGCTGGCGCTGTTCAGGCGGGTACCTCTAAAATGAACCTGGATTACTTTGATAAACATCGGGTAAGACGCGACAAGAGCATGCCACATCAGTTGGAGAACGGTTCAAGCAAACCGGTACCACCACCGAGAACTCGATCGCTCAGCGCACGTCTGTCAAAGTCAACGACCAACAACGAAACAAATAGCACTACAAATTCTAATACAACTACGCCCAATATGCCCATGCTATCAATTCTCAATCCAATCAGCGAAAAACTGACGCCATCAACCGATCAAATTCAGCAGCAGCCACATAATATGCCGTACCTTTCCATATTCAACGTCAACTCGGAGATGTTACCAACTGCCACGACAAATACATCCCCGGATGCTGCAAGAACCAACAGCAGCAGCAGCAACAATGGGAGCCATGAAGCAACCACAATTATAACTAAAAATATGCCATTGATAACCCTGTTAATGATGGAGAGTTCAAGCGAGATAAGCAGCACATCCGAGGCCACAGCAACATCATCACATTCTACAGCGACAGAAGCAATGCCAATGCCAGAAACCAGTGCAATGAATTACAATGATTTGCCAGCTTTAAGTGCGTTTAATTTGTGTACTGGCAGCAGCATCTTGAAGGCAGCTAGCAATGATGTTTCTGTGCCACACGATGACAACAGCAGTGGCACAAACAGCTTAAGTAATGATGACGGCCATGATGATGTCGATGTCGATGTGGATGACGATGAGGCGGATGTGTCATTGCAAAACTTGAGCAATTCCGAACATCATACCTCTAATAATGATTCTAGCCTGACAACAGTTACTGGCACCAGCGGGGAGAATAGTTTTGAGCTTACCAACGATTCCAGTTCAGCCTCAAATGACGAGGACACCAACAACATTCCGGATTTGAGCAACCTTCAGCAGTAAAGTGACCCCGTCCATGATAAGCACTAGTTTACTTTCTGCAATCCATATTTAAAGAACACAGACATTCCATTAAGCATTATACAATCGGATTTGATTTGTTCTGTTTTGAACTATATACAATTTATATAGACATGTATATAACTATGAAAGGTCAAATCGAACGCACGTTGTTAACAGAATAATTTAACATATCGAGCTAATTTAGTTTAAGCTTCCATGACAAACACTTGAAATTATTTTCAATTGACCCAAGAGATTAGTTGGTTGGATTTCGTTTTGAATATTTGTTTTGTTTTTGTAATCAATCCATAGCACAAATCAAAGCAAATTTTGTATTATAACTATTTTACAAAAATACACATTTAATACGTATATGAAAAATGGTTTTCATTGCTGACGTTATTTGGTCTATTTTAAATATTGCAATCTGCCTATGTCCTGTGCTGCCAATTCTCGTAACCATAAAGATGTCTACAATATATCAAAAGAGTCTACAAGATGAGCGACAATTGAAGAATGGACTGGAAAAGCTTAAGCAGCTGGAGGAACTGACGGAAATTGCCATGGCGCGCAATCAAATTGAAATGAAGAAATATATCGTCTAGTCGAGTATCTTTTTGGCGCGCCAGCAAATCCAAAATATGAAATATATCGATTAATCGAAAGGTGCTGTGCGATTCAGCAAATTGAGCTAAGAATTACGTTATCGAAAATAGGTGCCGATTTTTTGTCTAATTTTTTCAATTAATTTTTAAGTTTAAAAATTAAATAATTAATTAATTTGAGGACACATCACTAAACCAAGAAAATCCGAAACTTTGTAAAAGTCTGAAGTTTATTTTAAAACTAACTTGGTGCACCTCACCCTTTGCTTAGCGTAGTTAGGTAAGAAATTCTATAAGAAAAAATTATAAGAATCGAGAAAAATGCAGCTTTAAAATTAAGCAAAAACTACATATTTGGCTCTTTTTATAAAAGGATTTTAATGGTGGTTTTCGGTGGACACAGTTGCCAGGGCTGCCACCTTGTACTTTTCCTGTGGCAGTCTTGGACCAGGGCTGCCACCTTGTTTTTACGCAGCACTGTGTACTCGACACATCAACATAGTTAAATTTAATTTTTGTTGAAGTTTTTCAAAATTTTTCGCAATATGGACGAGTCAGAACTGCTCTTCAATTTGTTCTACTTCCTGCTGTGCATGTGTGTCATTTATCCACCCGAGGAGTTCCAACGCCTGGGCTTCACAATAGAGCAGATGTTCTCGCGCTTTCTCGGCGACGAATATCTTGATTTTGTTGCCTACCATATTCGCCGCACATCTCTCAATCTTTTTGTCCATAGCTGCCTGCCCGTTACATATTTCGTTATACACAGACTGAAGTTTTCGGTGTTTGCCACACAACAGCCGCTTGAAGACAATGACGTTGATCCGGATTTCCCAATGCCACAGGAAGCGGTGGCCTTTAAAACGCTCACCTGGAAAATGGCTCAACGCTTTAGCGTATTGGCTGTGCTGGCCGTGCCGGCATTGATCTTCAACTGGCATCAGCACAACTGGCGGCGACATCCCATAAACAAAACGCTCGCCAAATATTCAAATACGCCGGATAGCTACAGTGCCGTATCCAGCGACATTGGCACTGAGTTTCGTCGCCAGGACATTTACAAACGGAAACTAAACTCAATTAGCACAGTGATCGCAACAGAAAACTGGATAATTAAAACAACCATGTATAATGTGAATTTTGCGCATCAAGCCAACACAGCGCTCAGCGTTGCCAAGGTAGGACTCCTAGTTGACTGTACAGTTAGTCAAGTAATTGTTTTGTCAAATATTAAATTACATATTTGATAAAGCGAAGAACAAGTTTTTCGTATTTCTTATATTGCCTTATTATGGTTCCAAAAAATACTGATTTCTATTGTGTTTATCTGTCAGCTAATCAACTTATTTGCTTGCAGGCGGAAACTTACAATATATCGCAGCATGATCAGAATGATACCTTGCAAATGATCAGCATTATTGTGCGTCCGATGCGACAAGGCGTCACCGATTTTCATATTCGCATCAATGCCTTGGAGTTTAGGAGTTTGGAGGATCGCGTAAGGCGACCTATCGCCATTCCCTCCAATATACAATTTCATCGCAGCGTCATCGATCGTTTCGTTGACGTGTTTAAGGCGCAAGTGACGCTTAATCCCATCTTCAATTCGGAACCAATTACGGACAAGTGTTTTGCCTGCATGCTCGCCGAGCCAAATATCAAAATAAACAAACAATGTGCCGATATGAATCGGGCGGGAGCACCGCTAACAGATGAGGCATGTTGCTCAAATTGTTATTGCCGTCCCATGTGGTGTGTGGAGTGTTTGGCACGTTGGTTCGCCGCCCGCCAGAGCGACGTAGATCGCGAGGTTTGGCTGGAGCAGAAGTGCACCTGTCCCATGTGCCGTGCCAAGTTCTGTGTGCTCGATGTTAGCTATATAAGGGCGCCAGTGGCAACCAACGATGCCTCATGATTTAAACAAGGAACCAGTAAACAATTGATTCAAACCTTATGCTTTATTGTTAAGATTCAAACAATTTGAATTTTGTTCTTAAGTTAAGACAAATATACATATGTATATAGGTGTATAAGTAATATGTATAGTTAAAGATATGCGTATGCAATTTAGTGCAATTATCACGTTTTAATACTTGTACAATCTAAGCAAGAAAGAGATAATAATGTTCATAAATTTACTTTATATATATATGTAAGTACAATCGATCTATATTATATACATATATGCTTATGTATGTATATATATTTAGAGAGTGCCTAAGTAGCCCACAATCTGTTTTATTCTCTATTAAAACTAAATATCAGCAACTAAGCACAAAAAAGTCAAAAGAGACAAATAATGTTAGTCTTCCCTTGCGTTTGCTGTTTTTGTGTTGCCAATTTTGCACATTTATACGTATATGTAGTCCACACGTAGTGCAATAAACTCTTAGGTTGATTTAATAAAGCGTAATACAAATGTTATATATATATAAGTATATGTGTTGTATATATATAGTGCATATGATATATCTATAAATTTGTTTCATAAAAGCTTTTATAGCTCTCCGTTTTGTCACGTTGACTTCGCACTGACGTTGTTCCTGTTGCCGTTGATGCCGATGAATTTGTTGCTGTTGAATTTGTTGTGTAGGAGGATGATTTGGACATAGAGCTGGAAGTATTACGCGCTGAGATCTGCAATGAAAAATCAGACAAAATATCGGTTATTTCGTTATTTTTGTAATTAATCAAATGGCATGTTTCAAAGTTAAACTATTGATTTCAAACATGATTTTAATCTTCTACTATGAAGTGATTTCTGATTTTTCTTTTTTTTTTTTTTGACAAGTGGAGACAACAACATCAATGGCAAAAAGCTTTAGTCGAAGCGTGCACAACCACTTACCTATATTACACACACACATATGTACATGATAAAAATATATATGTATTATTGTTGCCCTCTCTTTCTCTCTCACTCTCTGCTGTTTTTGTTGTTAGTTGATAAGGTTTTTTTTGCACTGTTGAAACGCAAAAAAGAAAATTTCGCAAATCTGATATATATACATACATATGTATGTATATATGTACGAGTACAGTCACACATACATATGTACATAGGTAGACTGAGTGCCTTTAGTTGGTAAAACCATGGCCATAATTCAAGCCTTACTATCACTGTACTTCATAAACTTAGATATACAATCCATTTATGGTTTTTTTTTCAGCTATATAAACTTAGAGTAGGCCACCAAATCTATAAATTGCTTTGATTTCCTCAAGTTCTAGGCTATTGTAGTACACAAGCTCTATAAACAATTTTTCGATTTTTGATTAAGATAACTTAAAATTTCATATCACTTTTCATATTGGTTTTTTGTTCAGCTGTATAAATTTAGAGGACGCCAAAGAAATGCTTTGATTTCCCTAAGTGTTGGGTTATTATAGCATATAAAGTATAAAAACAATGGAACTTGAAAAGTTAGATTATTGGTAAACATAAAGAAATAAACTATTGTGTGCTCTAAAAACTTTAAAAAATTTTATCTTAAGGCGAATAATTTTTTGAATGTGCTATTTTTAAAGAAAAATGTAAAAGTTGTTAAGTTTTCCTTTAACAAATCTTAGATTATTAATAAAGATAAAAATAAATGATATTAAAGTTTTAATAATGTAAGTAAGCGTAACCTTTTAAAAATACCTCTTTTTGTTTTCAGCTGGTTCCCCAAATTCTTGATACAAATTCGTGTACAAAAAATGTTCAAGATTAAAATATTGTAAAATAAAAATTTTTAAATTTTAAAAATATCAAAAAAAGAGCTAAATATAGACCAGACAAAAAACGAAGCCGTTTTTAAATGCGTTTAATTCTGTTAAGAACCCGGCCAATCTTAGCCAAGTTCAATGCACAGACGACAATGACGCAGCCAGAACGTGGCCGGCAATCGATCGTTCACTGCATTTATTGCGCAAGACAGCGCATAAAACACACCCTCCACCCACCCGGGGGACTGGTCGGTAGGACTCCCCTGTGGAACCCCCTTGACTGACCGTTCCAGTTTCATACCTTTGCCAAATTTACACAATTCGCGTGCCGTCTGAGACTTGTGGGTTGTTAATTTTATGGCGCCCCTGCTACGTCTTTGGTTTCTTTGTACATACATATGTACATATGTATGTATGTATATAAATATGTATGTATAAATGAAATACGTTTTCGTATTAAATGACAGTATGGAGAATTTTCGACGTTTTACTCATCTTACAGCGCCCAAACCAATACAGATGTATAAAGTTTCCAGAAAGGTGTGTTTGTCGGTCGCTAACGATACATACATACATACATATATATATTTATGTTTGTATTACGAATATTAAAAAAAATTAAAAAAAAGCTCCATTGATCTTGCTTATTTCGGCTTCAACACGACAAAGTTCTGTGTTTTGTTTACTTTCTGTACTTCTATATTTGTTTAATATTTTGTATGAAAGCTTTTGCTTAAAAGTATTTCAACCTTTAATGAGATGGAATTAAGCCTCAATAAAGGACTTTGGTTTGTTGGCAAGTTACGAAATATATTGTTCTTTGGCTGATTTACGTCGTAGATAGTACGAAAAAAAAAATGAGAAATGAGAAATTGCAGTCAAGGCCAAGAGTTTGATAGCTGGAAAAGTACCCCATGTAATCTAATCATTGCAAAATACAAGTTTAAGTTGTCACAACGAGTGCTAGCAAGAGTACTTTTAAGTTAAATACAATATATATATTCTATTTCATATGTATATTGTATTTTGCCTATAAGTATTATTAGCGAAATTCTTATCTATATCAAATAAATGACATGAACAAAAGAAATACGACAAGCGAATAATATAATTTTGAAGTTGAGAAGCTTTTAACTCGAGTTCAAGCTACTTTAACACTCTTTCTAATTATAATAATTACAACTCAAAATGACTAATTAAGAAATATATATGTACATATATGTATTTTTATATTCTGTGTAAATTTGTATCGCTAAATGAATTATTTGCTCAGCGAAAGCAGAGTTTCTGAGATTTTCGATTTCATTCAAGTGGCAAGTGGCATTGAAGACTATATATAGATATATATATATATATATATTTACATAGGAAAGCTGAGATCTTACAGCTCTCGTAATAGTGCTTACATTATGTTGACTGCATTGAGTCTTATCACAATAAAACAACTTCCGTTTTCTTATTAACGAGCATTTCCGTTTGTTGTTGTTGTTTTTGTTTTTGTTACTGTTCATTTTTCACACGAAAATGACGTGTGGACTTTCGAACCGCAAAAGAGCCTTAAGACCCATTTTTAGATTAGTTTTTACCTATACAATTTATTGTATAAATTGAGCACAAATACAAATAATGAAATCACGTTAACTTTGACGCACTCAATTTACAATATGGATCGCGATATTGTCATTGATATATTTGGTTATTTATAGAGCACCTGCCCTGATAACTGATAATAACTAATGAAACTGAATATGAAAATGAAAATGGGTTTAACTCGCACCTTATCATTTTCCTTGCCACTATGATTGGCATTGGCATCAAACAGTTTCCCATCGACGACATCTCGTTTCTTGTTCTTCGATCTGAAGCGACCCGAACGGGAAATTGTGAAATTGCGCCATTGATGCGAATATTGATCGCCACAGCGTTTCTCCTCCTCGTTCAAAATGCTGTCCAGGTAGTGCATGGTGGGCTCATGTGAGGCAGTCATAGTGTTGCTCATTTTTTTGTATTTATTCCTCCTGAAGATCAGATCAGATCAGGATATAGATTTAGATTTGGTTTTGGTTCCGTATACGTTGCACGTTCAAATGAAAATGATTTCAAAAACTCTTTTTTGCTGTTTCAGTTCATTTCGTTTATTGACTGTAATGCCAAAGAACTCCCGAGTGATACCGATTAAATATATAACAAGTATATATCTATACTACATGTAATATCGCTACTACATATGTTTTATTTTCTCTTCTTTATCTAAGAGACGAGTTGCTTGCGATGCGTGTTGTTAGCCGGTGCCCGTTTGACTGCGGAGTTGCCGACGCAGCGCTGTTATTAACCGTTGTCGCTGTCACTGTCGCACACAAGTGACAACCGCGACAACAACAGCAACAATAAGAACGCTCAAGTCGAGCTCCCAACTATGAGATACCCGGTATTCATTTTAACTATAAATTAAGTGTTTCTTCAACTCTAATAAAAACGGATTACCTTTAGGTTTTAATTTAAAATAGTTAATTATTAAAAAATTAAACTTCATTTGAAATATGTGTTTTTGCCATATATCTATCTGATTTGTATGCTATTGAGTACAAAGGTTGATAATAAGAAAAGAACATTTTTGATACCACAAAGTCAGATGTATTTTGAGAACCGTGAGTGCTATGAATTTTTCCAAAAGAGACCTAGAATTTAAAATAAAAACAAATTACGTGTCTTGAACGAATTTTAACTGACTCTCTGATCCTGGATTCAGCTACTTGCTAGTTGACGCTAAAAATAAATTGCATGTTGTACAGGAATATAGTGATTTTCATTTTGTTGCTTTCATTTTTTTTTAATTCAAAGGCTTTTGATTATTAACTATTTAAAAGTCAATTTAAAATTGACGTATTCATTATATCCAGTCACGACAGTATTTACTTTATAAGGACTTCTACGCCTGGTTGTCTATTAAAAAAATTGCTATGACTACAATATACCCATGTACTTAAAGAGTACCGGGTATAACAACAACAATGGTAACAATACAGAGCCGACAAGCAACACGACTCACAGCTCCAGCGATTCGTTACGTTATGTGTGCCCGCCTTTGGCCCCCAACGGACGTTCGTTCAGTCACAAAGAACAAACGCAACCCGTTGGAGTTGTTATTGTTGTAGTGGTTGTTGTTATAGTTGCTGTTGCTGCTGTTGTGTTGTTGTTGGTGGAAAGAAAGCAGCAAGAAATCTTTCAACTGCTGTGTGAATCTAAGAGCGTGTGATTGCTCCTGAAAAGCCAAACAGGTGGGCCATACACTCACACACATACACACACTCGCACATTCACACATAAATCACCTGTTTGTGTGAGTGTATTGTATGCGAAATATATCTATGCATGTATGTAGTTGTGTTGTGCTTGAGTTGACGTCAAAAGGGCGCAGCTTTTCAGACTGTCTCAATGCGCTATAACTTGCGAATAAAGCGCAAGGCAATCGCATTGATTAGATATAACTGTAGATTAAGCTGTCAGAGGCGCTGAGCTAAACAGGTGCGAGGGAGATGGCAATAGTTTTTGACTTCACTTAAAGCTTTTCGCTTATAGAGACAGAGCTGCCACATTTGGTAGACTTGAATCAAAAATGGTACTTATTATTTATGGTACAGATTTTTAGATAATGGTACTAGTTATCCGATAATTGTCTACAGCCCAGGGCATTCAAATACCGCAAATCATTTTATTTAATAATAATTCAAATAATTTGTAGCTACATAATAAATGATTAAATTCCGAATATTTATTTTCTTGTGGTCTTCTTTTATAACCATTAATGTAGCGACCTTTTTCTTAGCGCATTAGGAAAGTCGTTGTGGCCCGAGAGAAGTTGGGGTTTTTTTTGTATACATGTGTATTTTCTATATGTACACAAATAGATATCATCTAGCAGCAGCTCGTGTGTTGTCGATGATAAGCGCAAATAGACAAAACAAACACTCGAGTCGCTAACAATTATAAATGATTAGATCGCTTTTTGGAGCATTCACTTTGTCCGGGTCTTTAACTGTAACTTTTATGTGTGTACACTGTACATACTTATGTTAGATAGATGGATTGTCTCCTCCAAGCCAACTAAAACTGTATAGGCCAAGTTCTCGTACATATGTATATATATGGTGTCGAGGTGTCGGTCACTTACCATCTTGAAGTTCATTATCTGGATGACTCAGCCAATATTTAGCTACAGCATTGAGTAAAGAAATTATTCACACTTTCTTGCTGCAATGGCAACTTATCTAATCTGGAAATTTGCATCTTTGAACCGAGATCTGTTAATTAAATTAAAATTGTATTAAGTTTCATTATAAACCCACCCACAGCCAAGGGTTTTGGTTTTATTTACATAGGCAATTTTGTAGTAGTTATGATTACAAAATGATAACATAAATTCAATTGTGTGGAAGCATTAATGCATAATTTATAAGTGTTATATATATATTGTATATATAGTTTAGTAAGTAGTTATACATAGTTAATAGCTAAAATGGACAGTGCAATGCGATTTTCTCGTATTTTTATTGTTAACAACAAATTTGGCCAAGCAATTCGCGGCTGCTTCCATTGTACATTTCTGGACATCTTCATCTTGTAAAATTTAACAATGAATTTTGGTTTTCATTTATGTGCTTTTCTCGCTAAATATTGTATCAGTGTTCCCAGCTGATGTGTGGATTTTCTTTCTTTTTTTTGTTGCTTTTCTTGGGTAGTAAACAAAATGAACTTAAATCAAAACAGAACTAGTTGAACAATAAGTAGGTTGTCATATCATATCAATTACGATTCAATTGAGTGTCTATTTGCATTTCAAACAACGCTGTCACCATTCACCTCGATCTCCCTTTCCCGTTCACGCTCCCGAGCAGCCGCTGCAGCAGCGGCCAGTCTAGACATGGGAAGTACTGGCTGCTGCTGGGGCTGCTGTTGATGACGTGCCCCACCGATTCCCGTGGCGCCAGCATTGTTGTTGCTGCTGCGATGCATAAAATTCCGTATGTTCTCCTCCGTGTAGTCAACAATACGACGCTTCTTGCGACGCGCGTATTGCTTTTGTTTTAGATAAATTTTTAGCATGCCCTTGACGGTGATGAAGGTTAGACCCCCGAGCAATGTGCGATGCAACGTATTTTCAACGGAATCAAACAGTATGCGACCCACAATGCATGAAATCGTTGGCAAAAGAAGAGCACCACAAAATATGCGCGTTGCCGATACGGGATCTGATAAAGCTGGTGTTGCCGGGTTAGAAGAGATTGGTGCCTCTTCCTCCAGATTTCTAAAAAGCATACAAATAGTGAACAATATAGTCAAAGAGTTGCCAAAGTATAATGAACTGCTTACAGATTTGGATAGATAAAGTTCACAAATGGAAACTTGCGCATTACGGTGCCCCGATTGCGTATCAAACGCAGCAGGGCATCTTCCCAGCGTATTAGACGACCTAGTATAAGGCCAACTGGTATGGCGGGTAGACCGATTAGCAGTATGAGGGGATCGCCGGCTTCCATTATAGACATTCCGTGTTCATGGCCAACAATCTGTAAACAATACAATAACATATAATTATAACCAGTAAGCAAAGGTTATCTTCCGCCCGCCAACGCTTTATTACCCTAACAGAGCCCTATAATATATTTGCGACTGTTTATTTTTAAGACAACTATATGATATTAGTAGTCCGATTTAAACCAAATTAAATCAGGATGTATAGGACAATTCCAAAAGGGATTTGGTTGGGCAATCTTAAAAAACAACAAAGTTTTTTATACAAAAGATTGATTTTCCACTGTTTGTTTTAAAGACAGCTATATAATAATATGATAATATGAGGAACAAACGGACTTGACAAAAATTGTCGTCTGATTAAGAATATATATATAATTTATCCCTTTCACATTCATGACAAAATTTAGACACCCTTAGAAAGAGTATAATAATTCTAGACTCACCTGCAGGAACGTTACAGCGCCGTATGTGACGGCTGTCCAGTATAATGAACCGACAAAGAAGCCAGCTGCCAGAAACGGACTCAGACGCTTTACCACATTGTCCATGGCTTCCAAGGCACCTCCTAGTTTTCCCATTTGCGGGAACACAATAATGTACTCGGTTTGACATTGTGGGCAGGACACGGAGCGCAGCGCGTTGCCCTTTTGAGTCTTCTCATCGATCCAGCGATATAGGCAGCTCTGGTGAACCCACTTTGTGGTGCCGCGACATTGGCATGGCTGCACCCAGGCCGCTAAGCGATTATCCTCGTCCGTGGCAAAACAAATCCAACAGCAACGCTCCGTGTCCACAGAGTGATCCCTCGCTGATTCGGTCGCCACGCTGTTCTCTGCATCATTTAGCGACTTTGATGTGGTCGGAATTGGATCCACTGTCACCGTTGTGTGTGCTGCTCTCACAGATGCAATTTCAGTGCCGGCCTCTGTCTCTGTTTCTGTCTCTGTCGCAGCGTCTGCTGTGGGCGCTGCCGATTTATCATCCATATCGCTGCCAATTTACATGAATTCGTATGCATTTTTAATGCCACTGAGATGTATTAAACGAATCAACTTACTCGCAAATTTATCAAGTCACTCGTTTAGGTCTGTTTTCTTTACAGCCTTCTACAAAAATAATATTTCTATATTTCGACTTTTTCCATTCGACTCGACTTTATTAATCGTTCAGAATAAGTTTCACTGAGTAGTTACTCAACATTGGTTCCCACAAAAATGACGACTTCCATTTTAGGGTCTTCCTTAAATGATTTTTTTTGGCATTTACTCTAAATTCTTTAACTATTCTTATTTCAAATTTAAGTTGTGTAGTTAGTTATATCCTTATTGCCAAATTAAAATCAAAATACAATTTTAATTTAAATTGAGCGCAGTTTTTTTTTATTACTGAAGCTATCGATAACTGAACCTACGCGCTGTTACTTTACATTACAGAAGGCTGTTAAAGGCTCGATTTATCTGTTATCATGTTTATAAGGTAGTTAAACCTGATTTTACAATAATGATGTTTAGGAACATTAACTACAACTCGATTTCACCCACCCCACCAGTGGACTATATAAAAATAATATTGCGGTTGCGAGTAAAGTTTAGTTTAGCAAATATATAATAACATTATAAAGAAAGCCCGGTGTATTAGTAGCAAAGAACTTCATTGACTTTGCTGGATTCGCTGCTGGATCGATATTCTGAGTCCTGCTAGTCCAGTTCATTGTTGGCGCTCTGTCGTTGTCGTTGCGGTCTGCTTTGCTCCTCATCCTCGTCATCGAAACCTTGCATCAGACGATTGAATATGTCCCCAAACATGCCACCAAGTCCAGGGGCTCCAGTGTGGACATGTTCCGGTTGCTCATCAAAGTATAAGATACCAATTTTTGTCAAGTATTTGATAAACGAAGTGTCACGCTTGAGGGAAGGATCGTAGAGTTTGCGCAGAGCGCGGAAACCCGTTACACTCTTCATATCGATCAGTCGAAACAGAAAGTATAGGAAATTGACCAATGGCTCCTTGTAGGGAAACTCGTGTCTTGATAATTTTGGATGGTAACGCGTATACTCGGTAAAAGTGTCCTCGGCCGTTTTACGATCCTTTAAGGATAACTGCTGCAGCACGGCCTGCACCACAAATAAATCAATCTCGTTTTGGAAGCCCTTGCTCTGGCTAATCTCAATAAGCACACGTCCGCAGAGACTGCCGTCCTGACATAGTAAATAATGATGACGTGCCGACTCAATGTTGCCTTCGGTCCAGAACACATGTGCAATCAGCTTATGCAAGACCGGATGTCCAAACTGGCCATGAACAGTAGTGCTCCATTTAATAACGCGTTGCTAATTGGACAAAATCAATTAGTGGGACAGTCACAATATGGATTATTCTAGAACTATATAACATACGATTAACGTCTCACGTTCCACAGTACTGGCGCTCAAGCCACGTATCAATGCTCCCAGTCGAGGCACCCACTGGAAATTGTCCGTGTCCTCGGCAATGGGGCCGCGCTTCTCCAGTGTGTCCAATAGCAATAAACACAAGTCGGCCGCACTGCTCTCCTGCTCCTTTTCGATTAGCTTCTGGGCACCATCGAAAAGCAAATCTAGGCAGTCCTCATAACGCTTCTGGGCCGTATAGCGAAAGTATAACGTTCGATACATCATATGCGCTTCATAAAACTCTCCCTCGGCCAAAGAATGAGACAACTTGGCGAGTACGCGGCTGACACCCCGTTGATTGGCTGTGGAGCTGCTGCTGCTGCCGCTGGCCACAGGACGTTCGGCTTCGGCCGTTGTCATATTCTTCATTAATATACTATGTGCAGCACTTTTACAAAATGTGTACTTATTGTATGTTTCTAAATTTTTCTTAAAATTACAAGATTTATTATGGATACTTTATCGCCAGTCAACCGATAACGATTTTATATATCGATTTCCTAATACGGTGCTGCCACATCAACCAATTTTCCGTTCGCCCAAAACAAATAAAACCGAGGAAAAAACGCAGCAACAAAGAAAAAAGAATCACAACAAAACAAATAAGAAATTGCAATCAATGGAAAGCGATGGGACCGCAGAAAATGCATCTAATGTCGTTGCAGTTCGTGAAACGTCCATCGGAAACACGTTTCCATCAAATAAATGGATAAAACTGAATGTTGGTGGGCAAATTTATACAACAACAATTGATACACTCGTTGGCCGTGAACCTGATTCAATGTTGGCCAGGATGTTTCTGCAGGATGGCGGCATGATGCCCAGCGAGAAGGACGAACAGGGCGCCTACTTGATCGACCGAAGTGCACGTTACTTTGAGCCGATTATTAATTATCTGCGTCATGGGGAGTTCGTATGTGAGAGTCATATCAGCCTAAAGGGCGTTCTGGAGGAGGCGCGTTTCTTTGGAATCTACTCGCTGGTCTCTCACCTGGAGGAGAAGCTGAGCGAGCAGGAGCAGCTGCCGGACGACAGACCGCTGACACGCATGGAAGTGATTAAAGCAATCATACAGACATCTGCCATTACGGAATTACGCTTCCAGGGCATTAATCTATCCGGCGCTGATTTGCGCAAACTGGATTTTCGTAATATCAACTTTAAGGTAGCAATTTCTGCCAAATTGTATAGCCTTGCAGACGGTATTATAATTATAAATAATCTTTCTTCTTTTGTTTCTATTTTACAGTATGCCAACATGTCGCGTTGCAATTTATCGCACACAAATCTTAATTATTGCTGCCTGGAGCGAGCAGATCTTCAATACGCGAATCTGGAATGTGCTCAGTTGGTTTCAGTACGTGGTCTGTGCGCGAATATGGTAAATGAGCCACAATTTAAGTTAATACAAGTAATATCCATTGATTTTATTTTTAGGAAGGTGCCAATTTGCGTGGCTGCAACTTTGAGGATCCCACAGGAGTGCGCACCAATCTGGAAGGCGTGAATCTAAAGGGAGCTTGTCTGGAAAGCAGTAACATGGCAGGTGTCAACTTGCGTGTGGCAAATCTCAAGAATGCCAATATGAAGAATTGCAATTTACGTGCCGCAGTTTTGGCTGGTGCCGACTTGGAGCGTTGCAATTTATCAGGAAGTGATCTACAGGAGGCCAATTTGCGAGGTGCCAATCTTAAGGATGCCGAACTGGCATTGATGGTAACTCCTCTGCATATGTCGCAGGCCATACGTTAATCTGTAAATACCTATTTCGAGCCAAAAGGGGACATCACAATGTGCAATTATTTTGGGTTTTTTATTATGTGATGCGTTAGTAAATTGCGGTCTTGACTTAATATTTGTAAATACCTATTTGTATATAAGACCTAGAGCGTTAAATAAAACAGTATTAAATACACTACACTGCATTATGTCTCTTATTATATCTATAACGCGCTATCTAATACAATAGTGATTTTGAACTATTTTTTTTCGCGCTTTTACGTTTGCTTTTCGATAAATATATCGATTTAAACTTATGAAATGTACAATTCAATCTGGCAACGTTGTGCCGCCAAATACTAATAAGAATTCAAATGATATCTTTTGAACAAAAATTCAAATCAATTGAGATGAATATTATTACTAGTATTATGCGTAATTGCATTAATAATTATTTATTATTATTTCAGTTCCTGTTATTAGTATCGATATCTAACGTAGCTTACCAAGCATCGATATATCGACGTTTAATCGATAGCTTTTCCAACTCTACAAGTTGGATGGAGTCTAAGAAGATTTGATCAGTTGTGCACAATAATTATGATGAAAACGTGTCACTTGTCTGTGGCACTTGTTGCCTTAAGCATTTTATTTGTAACACAATGTGCGGATGCCGACAAGAGGCAGAGTAAAAAGTACAGCAAGGAGGCAAATGACCCGCATTTCAAACAAATTGTCGACGAAAAATATGAGCCGGAAATTCGGAATCTTCAGCGACCTTTTCGCATGGCCAAATTGAATCTCGTTTGGGCAAAAGCACAAAACGTAAGTTCAGTTTGCATTATGTTAAAGATAACACTTATTAACCTACGTTTAATTCAGCGTCTGACTGAAACCAAAATAAAGTCTTTGTACATGGAATTGAAAATACATGATAAGGAGGAGATTACATGGAAGCAGCTTAGATCTCAAGTGAAAGACAAAGATGGCATCAAGGAGAATGAATTGCGTCAAAAGCTTATTGGCATCATGAGCAGCTATGACTTGCTGGAACACTTCGACGATACACAGGATGTGGAGAAAACAAAGCCCTACAAGGTATTAAGCATTTATTTAATATCAACATATTAGTTAATATTTGATATGTACAGAAATTCCATGATCCCGAAGAACGTCATAAGAACAAGAGTCTTTTTAAAGACAAAAAATTGAATCGATTGTGGGAAAAAGCTGAACTCTCTGGCTTTACGGCTGATGAATTGAAGTCCCTGAAGCAAGAGTTTGAACATCATCAAGATAAAGTTGATGTCTATTATAGTTTGCTGGAAAATGTTGGTACCATGGATACGGATAAGCATGAAAGTAAGCTTAAATAGTCCACAGATATAGATATAACATTAATAACATTTCTAATTAATTAATACAGATGCAATCAATACTGAAGACTTGGATAGTTACAATCTCATCTCCAATGATCCCAATGAAAATGAGATCACCACACACGAGCAGAATGTGAAAAAGTTTCAGAATGATTTGAACTCGCTGCGAGGCCATCATGTGGGCATTAAGGATCATTATGATCGCTTGGAGCGTCTGGTATCTTCCGGTCCACATAGTCAGGACTATATTGAGCCCAAGGTGCAGGGATTGTGGCGTGTGGCGCAATCCAGCAATTTCACGGATAAGGAACTGGCTTCCATTAAAACCGAACTGCATCATTTTGAGAGTCGCTTGCTAAAATTACGCCATTTACATGCTGAGCATGCCTTGCACAAGGAGAAATATAAGGTAACAATAATAATCTCAGTTTACCCCATCAATTTATTAATGTTTATTTCATTTTAGGATGAAAAACACAAGGACAAGAGCAATAGATTTGAAGATATGGAGGATCAGCTGAAGAAGCAAACACGAAAGGTCGAAAAACTGCAGGAGAATATTGAGAAAACCATATTCAAGCATACTGAACTTTAATGAATTAATTTCTCCGTGACCTTGCCAGGCGAGCAAATTAATGTTAGTTACCTATAATCTCTGCACTAACCTAGTTTACTAATTCTTTTATACCAAATGCCAAGCAGCTATTTTAAGCGCATTTATTATGTTAACACAAATGAATTAAAAACCGAAATTGAAGTTGAACATTTATCGCTGTGTATTTGTTGGGCGTTGCCACCCTGTTGTGCGTTGGTGCTGCCAGCGTGTGCACATTTTGGGTGAATGGCAAATGGAAAAATCGTAAATAACATTGCAACTGCATCAGCAAGCAGCGAAAACTATGTAAAACAATTGAATAATTATTGTTAAGTGTAAAGTGCAATGCATTTTGTGACGTCGTATGAGGGCAGTAGATGTGTGCTTTTATTATAACTAAGTACTAAGTTCTAGTACCGTATACATAGTGCGTATGTGTATGTTGTATAGATGTAGGCATGGTTGAAACAACAAAATTTGGCAATTTGGAGGCCTACACTTATCTCCTTGTGACGCTGAATTTAACGCTTACGTTAATTGTAATGTTTTTTAATTGTCTCTGCTGTAAGAAAAGAATACCAAAGTAAGTACACAGCCAAACGCATCAAATGCTGCCCATCCAAATTGGTTACTTTGGAGGAGTGAAAGTTCCGTCCCAGTTCCAGTTGGATGAATAAAAACTCTGTTAACTCGAATTAAAATGCATTTCATTTGTACGCAGAAATGATTTGCTTGGCCTGGAGGGCATGGTTAAGTTGAAGAACCCCGACGAGATAATTGTGGTGAGCAGCAGCAACAATGCAAATGCAAATGCGAATAATGTTGCAACTGGCAACAGCGTCGTGCACAACAGTGAGTCACAAGCGGAGCTAAATGCTTCGACTGTCTCAAATGCTGACTCAGAAAAGAGGTAACTATCCATACCCATATGTATCTCACATGCAATTATAATATACTCCCTCTTACAGATCCAGCACGGCGGCTCATCGCAGCTTGCCGGATATTCCTGTGGCGGAGCACAACGATAACGGCTCGGAATTGTATGAAACTGTGGCCGACAAGCAGCTCGCAAATGCGCATAATCAGAGCCGTAAATATAGACCAGGATTTATCATTGTTAACTCTGTTAATCCTGTCTTACTCCCATCCACAGCTCAGCCGAGTCTCAAGAAGCAGACGAGCGTCTCGCAGCACAGTTCCATCAGTCAGGCGGATGATGTCAGCTCACCGTATTCGCGTGTCAAGGGCTTGCCACATGACTATGCCAAAGTGCGTGCCACCGAGCATCCTTATGCCCAACTGAATGCACCGTCCACTTCCAATGCAGCTGTTGCAACTTCAACAGCGACTGCAACTTCCAGCAGCAAAGCTGCAAGCTCACAGCATGGCACAGATTCATTATCACGTGGCTCCCAACTGAGCTCCGGCTCCACACAACACTTGAACGACGAGTTGACGCCACAGGTGGAGATACCAGCTGCATCGGCGATAGCAGGCATGATATCGGCCAGTCAGGATCTGCCCTATATGACGCCGCCCATTGCAAATCAACATTTCAGTGGCGATTCACAAGATTCCTCCAGTAAAAGCGAGATTCGATGACATATTGTAACCAGAACTAACTTTTATTTAATCCACAGAGGGTTATACAAGCATCAGCGTGCGGGAACCTTTGGCCAACATTCTGGCGCAGCAGCCTCCGAGTAAATTGGCGGCCAGAAACGCAACGCTTACGCGTGATGTCAATGATTCTCATTATGCCACCGTCTCGGATGATTCAGGTGAGTTTTATGAAGAATATTTTATTTATAAAGATTACTAACTATTTATTTACAGATGAAACCTATGCGGCAATTGAGGATCCCAACAATCGTCACATTCCAAATGCCACCGATATTTATACAAGCGGCTCAGAGACCTATGCACAAATCCAGCCCATGCAGGCTAATCCCATTGTCGTCGCCGTCGAGATCAACAACAGCAGCAGTTTATCAACAGGCATGGCCTCTCAAGCGGGCAGTGGACAATTGCCTCCTTTAAATCAAAGCTCAGGCAGCACATCCTCGCATCGAGTGAGCAGCAGTAGCATGGAACACGCTGGACCTGTGCCTCCACATGTGGACAGCTTGCGCGCACAAATGCACTCACGACAGGCTTCCTCATCGTCCTCCGTGTGCAACTTGGGCTCGCCCAAGCCGGAAAAACGCCAGGCCAATTCACCGCTGCCGCCAACTCCTAAAGCCAGTCTCACACAATCTCAAGGACAGCATCATCTGCATTCAGCGGCAAGCAGCAGCAATTTAACATCTGGACGCAGCTCGGTTATATCTGTTATTGAAGCAACAATTGAAAGCAACAATGATTCAAATGAAGCCAGCGATGCATCACCGCAGCGCAAGCACAGCAAGAGTCTAAGTCCATCCAAGGATGTCGAGGGCAACAGAAACATTGAGGGCATGTATGCCAAGGTGAGATTACTTGAACTATTTCCAACACTCGTTTGAATTCTCTCTTGTCTCACAGGTGATGAAAAAGCACAAGTTTTCTTCGCATCCTCCGGATGCGCTAGGCGTTAGTCCGTTGGACAATGCGGCAGCTGCACTTCTTATGGACACCCCGAAGCTAACGACGCCTGCCGACAAAACTCGAGTGCGTAGCAATAGTTATACGGCCAAGGATCATGGCTATGAGACGATACCAGCGAATGGCCAGAGTCAGTTGCAGAATCAGCTGTCCAATGAGAATCGCAAGTCGGATTGTTATGCGGCCAACATGTTGCAAAAGGAGCGACAACAGGAAGCAGGTAAATGCAGAAGGCAACAGAAATGACATGAATTGAACTCCCAGTTTAGATCTTTGTAACCTTTTAATGTGCCCAATCTGTCTCCTCTCGTCTTTCTCTCCTATTTGTGTGCTTCCATTGCTTTCCATTTTCATTGACCAACTTTTAAACTCCTAGTTGATTTGCCAAAATGAGAATTTAACGCGTTGCGACAATTTCGTCAGTTTTTGTCTGGTTAGTATATCAACTAAATGGCGCTTGTTTGGCTTAGCTTCGAATCACTTATTTTAAAATCACTTGATAATTAAACTAATTGTAATTATTGATTCTCCCTAGCAGCTTCAAGTCAGACACAACAGAGCAACAACAGCAGCGTCCAGTTGCCGTCAAATACGCCCATCACAAGCACAAGCACTAAGCACTATGAGACTATTAACTGCCCACCGTGTCCACCGTTGAGCAACAATGATCCTGGCTACGAGCAGCTGCAAGCCACGCCCCACAATCATAACAATGATGATGATGCCAAAAAGTCCGACTATGATCCCAACTATGAGGTGCTCAAGAGTCGCGCCCATTCGGATGATGGTTATGCCAAAGTGCTGGAGAAGAAGCGTCCAACTGTCGATGTGGTCGACAGCAGTGGCGGTTATAGCACCATACCAGGTGCGGATGCGAATCATAATTATGCCAGCATATTGGAAACGAAGGCACATCTGGCAGCTGCTCCCAACGAGACGGATCATTATGCGCGCATCGCTGAAAATGCCGCCAGCACGCCCGGAAGTAGTCAACCCATCTCCCCCCTGAATACCTCCTCAATGGTTAACAGTCTGTCGATGACGACCAGCAATAGTAACGTGAGCACCACGCCCGTTTCCTCGCAATATGAATCCTTGACGGGAACGGGCAGCGAAACGGATCCCAATTATGAATCTGTATGCTATTTAAATGCCACAACAGCAACAACCACAACAAATACCAATAGCAACAACAGCAGTAGCAGCAACAACAGCAACGACAACACGGAGCATGCCTATGAACGTCTGGAGTCGGATAACAACACGCAGGCGAGCAGCCCGCTTAGTCCAGAGATGCTGAGCACGCCCAGCGGTGAGCAGCTACTGGTGGATGATTACTTTCAGGTGTAACACCATTGAGCTGGATCTCCTTCAACATTTGCTTAGCAATTTTTCTTTTACAAAAAACGCACACATATCACATACAAATTGGAATGCACAGCAATCGCACAGTTCATTGATCTGCTTCATATCGTTTTGCTCTTTAGACCTTAGCTAGGCATTGTAGTTTAAGTTTATAAATAATAACAAAATAACAAAGGAAAAGAAAACTCCATGTACAAAGTATTTGTATGCTTAACTTTGATAATTTCACTTCAAACCCAAAAGATAACAAAAGGGCTTACAATTATAATAGATATGCGCTTTGACTATACTATAATAATAATAATAATATTCTACTCATGCAATGAGTATGAGAATCTATATACATATATGTATATCTATACCAGTGCGTCCTAATTTAGTTCAATTGAAAGCGATTTAGTAAGAGATTTGTTTTTTAAATTGATTAGATTCGCGGGCAGATATTAAAGTAAACGAAATGGAAATTGTACTAAATACGCGTAGATTATAATTATACTATATATATATATAAATTGTATATTTTTTATATGTTGGCATTTTGTGCAGCTTTTTTTCAAAACTTTATTGAACAGACACTCACGACATTTATACATACATATGCAAATGTATAAACCATTGTTTATGTGCATAGAAAGCAAAACTTTCAAGTATTCGAGCATCAAATTAATTAAGCTACAAGTTGAATAAATTATTGATGACATTTCAAAAGTGTTGTTTTGTTTCTTTTTAAAATTCATATGTATTTTTATTTACGCAGACATGACGCAACAAAGACTGTGGACTGTATCATGTAACATCAATCATAACGAGCAACCACATCGAGCACAAATTGTTATGTCTATTTATATATATATATATATTGGTATGTGTATATGGGAGATTATTTGATTTAGGTAAATGCCGGATGCAGTCAGTTGATGCTCCCCCCTCCGTTCGTTCCCTCCACTTTCGCTGCTCCATCGCTGCGATGGCGCATTATCCACAGATAATAGATGAATGCGCAGAGCACAAACTGCAGGAATATGTATTGATAATCAAAGATCAAACTACATCTATGAAATGTAAACGATGAAACGCGCCCGACAAGCGCCGAAACAGCCGCTTCCACGTTTCATTCATTGTTGGCATTGTTGCCATCGCCCGCCTGCACCACAACAGCGCCTGCTCCAGCTCCTCCTCCAGCAGCTACTGCTGCTGCCGCCACCACAGGCGGTGGCAATTGTTGTTGGGGTTGTGGTGCCAATGGTTGTTGTGGTGCTGCTGGTGGCAACTGTGCCAATGGCTGCTGTTGGCTTGTCTCACGATTCAATAGCGCTATATTGCTGGCCTTCATCCGGGCTATTGAGTTTGCCATGCCGCCGCCCACAGCCGATAGGCACGGTGACATACAAGGAGTTGAGCATGATGAATTGCTGATTTCACACTGGTCAAGTAGGCGGAGAAGCTCGTTGGTGTCGGGTCCGCCAGAGGTTTTCTGCTGCGGCTCATCCTTGGAGAGTAATGCCAGTGCTGTCGTCAGATCCCACATTTGTATCGCGCCATTGCAATGTCCTGTGAGTATAAACCGTGAGCCCATCCTCGAGGACACTTCGCATTCGTGCACACAAAACGCCGATATGGTCGAGCCATCCACGGATCGGACCACACAAACGCGATCCCCGTTGGAAGCTAGACGCACATACAGTTGATTCGTTTCCGGCACGACTTTCTGCACGAATATCATGTCATCATAGTCGCCATAGGGTCCAAAATCATTGCCAGCAGCGTAGCTATAATTGCTGTCCGTGGCCTCCAGGGAGACTATCTTGAAGGAGGCCTCCGGCGTCGAGCCCGGCTGCGTGGAGAGCATGCCGCGAAAGCGGGTCAAGCTCCAGGTTCTCACATGATGATACTCGCTGCAGACGGAGACCAAGTACTTCTCGGAGAGCATGACCTGCAATCAAAGTGTTTAATATAAATTCTAGTTAGGATAAAGATTAATTACTGCTCTCTCACCTTGGTGATAGGACTCTGATGTACAAAGAATGTCTCGAAGAGATGCGGTCCATGACCAGCTGTCTCCGGATGTTGCACTATAATCCGCACTGCTCCCGATTTAGTGCCATAGGCAATTTCAATCCAATTGCCGCTTATGCTCGATGTCTTCGGCGTCAGATACACGGAGATGGCTGTAATGGGATCCATGTTCGCATCCTTGTACAGTTCTGTGACCAACAAATCGTTATCCTTCATACGGAGGGGAAACTTTTGCATATCGATGTAGTAAATGGAACCATTGTTGCAACCAAGCAGCAGAAAGGAGCCCGCTGAATCAAAGGATAAAACCGGCACCAGATCCTGGATTTGCCAGTGTTGGGTCATCGCATGCCAGACACCAATTTTGCCGGATGAAGACAAGGCCACCAACTGGCTGCCAATGAAGAACAGATACTCGACCCGCACATTCAGATTGAAGGTGCCAATGTCCGTCTTGTTGCCACCTTCCTGGATGCTCCACAAACGTATCTGGCTGCCATACGATATGGCAATCATCTTGCTGGGCATCGGTTCAGCGGTTGACGTGTTCACCTTGGAGTTGATGGCAATGCGTTCGATGGCCGCATCGATGTGGGGTGAGGTGAACACCTGCTGCCAACCATTTGAGTCCTTGACGCGATAGCAGGTCACAAAATGGGCATAGGCGACGGCAATCCAGTTCTGATGCGCCTTGATGATCTGCACCCGCAACGGTGGCGTCCAATTAGAGCTCTGTGTGGGACTGAACACCAAACCCACCTCATTTCTGATCACCTTGTTCAGATCCGCTGAGGAATTCCGTGAGTGTCGCATAAAGTCAAGGGATGCATTGCGTGAGTGTCCTCCTGCGGCACTCCAAGCAGCTGGTGGCACCACAGGATTAGCAGCTGTCGAACTGGATGCACCATTGGCTGCCCGTCCGCACCGCAAATCCCAGGATGAGTTACGTGAATGCGTGGAGGAATGACGTGACGAGGCGGACGAGGTTTCGGGCACACGCACCATGGAACCAGGACGTGCTCCAGCCCCACCGGAGGTACTTGGCTCCATTGGACTGTGTGCGGCTTCCACTGTGGCCTGGAGTGCATCGTTTGGGGGCATGGCTGGTGCGGCCAGAAACCCATAGAAGATGACATCCCCGCACGAGGAGTGATTCAGATCCTCGCACAATGCCAAACGCTTGGTCAGTGGCGTAATTCCATAATATTCCGCCTCGTGGCGCAAAGCGCGTATTTCACAATTCTTAATATCAATGTCTTTGGTCCGCAAATAGTTCAAAATGATGGAGAAGAGCGTCGGATCGCGATCAATAAATATGGCATTGTGCTCATCCCGCAGACTGGAGATGCGTCCACTCAGCAGGGCCGTAAAGAACGTATCCGGTATCCACGTAAGCGTTTGTCTTGATGTTGAGAAGCTGCAATAATTATAGGAGGGGAGGGGGAGGGGTAATCATTGTATTTATTGTCTGCATGCGTCATCAAAACTGTCAACTTCTTTTCTATTTTATTTAGCACTCACCGTTGACCACCCACATTGAGATTAACTAAATCGCTGCTTGCACTGTGCATAAAGTAGGACATGCCAACTACAATTCACAGCTGCCGCCAGCAACAGCAGCAGCAGCAACAGCAGCGTCAACCCAATTTCTTAGTCGTCTATTTTGTGTGGCTTCGATTTCTTCGTATTTTTTTTTTGTCGCTCTTCGTCAGTTGTTGATCCGCTGACGACTGCAATTGCAGTGACAAAAGTCTCTGTACTTAGTCGATATCGCTCTGTTTAGGGCTGCCTTGCTGCCGTACTTTATTCGTTTAAATCAGCGACCACTTTATTTTTGGAATTACGTTTTCTTTATTTGCTTCAGCTGCGCTGCACTACATAAATATTACACACACACACACATATGCTTGGTCACAACTTATGCGTATGTTTGTGTAAATGCGAGGCACTGAGTGTTTTTGTTGACGTTGTTTTCTTTTCGCTGTGAATGGCAGTCCCGTCACTGGTATAACCAAACCATAAGTGAAGTACTTTAAGCAAACAAACCATAGATGGCGCCACAATACCAAAGCAGCATTGATTCAAAAAAAGATTATTCATTTTCTTCTTTTGTTAAAATTTATGGAACATTGATTATAATTTTATTGCTGAATAAAAATAATTCTATAAAATTGTACTTAAATTGCTTGCAAAATATGTTTTTATTATGGGAATGGCAGTTAACCTTATTCCCTCTATCTGGCAGCGCTGTGCGGCTCTTGTCATACTGCTTAAATTCCGTTTTTCTTTCATTTATATATTTTTTTTATATTGCAACATAAACGCCACAAACATTGCTAAGCTATCGATCATAATTTGTTATCGATCAGCATCACAGCGCTGACACAGTGTTGCATTCGGGGTCACAGATCCCGTTAGATCGTTGATGCTTTGCGACACAGTGCAAACTCAGCATAACTATGTCTAGCAAACTTTCTGCGCCAACTGCAAAAAATAATAAATAATAAAATATAATACAAAAAGTAAGTAACGTAACGACATGTGCATACATATGCACATACATGTGCCCATTGTGTTTTATTCACAATTGCTTGGGGGACTACTAACCTTTGGTAAGTGGTTTTACAGGGCACTTGGACAACCGGCGAAGGATGAAGGACAAAGAGGTTGGCGTGCTAATTCAGCACCTTTTTCCGTTTTTTTTTTGTGGGAATCGCAGGGCATTAAGGCGCCCAATGGAGCTGAGCGCATAAACCGCAGTGGCTGTGCTCGAGGAAGAGGTAGAGCAGATGGTGGAGCAGGGGGAGCAGCATGTGTGGGGCCTCGACACATATGGCGAAAATAAACCGACAAATGATAACGGCACTCGAGCAAACAACAATAAAGGAAAATTCAAGTAAATGAAAGAAATAATGGCGGCAAAATGTGTAACAAGTAGCACAAAAATGCACGCACACGCACACACACACACACACATAAGCATGTTCGACACGATACCACACGGACCACCCACTTCACCCCGCCTCGCCAACCGTTTCACTGTTCGGGGTACTAACCTCAACACGGCAACAGTTACGGCCAACAACAACAACAAGGATAGCGTGTAACCAAATTCGAACAAATGCTTAACAAGTAGAAACACACACATGTGTCTGTATGTGTGCAGAGCATATTAAAGTGAGCCAATTTTGGCGCGTGTTGTGTGCTAATACAGCTTTACATATGTACATGCATGTGAGTGTGTGTGTGTGTGTGTGTGTGTGTGTGTGTGTGTATGGACAGGATGTTCGTTTTCTATTTCTGGGATTTGTACGCGAATTGGCTCCAATCATACAAAATATACTACAGCGAACATAACACTTGACTATGTGATACTGTTTTGATGGATGGATGACTACAGAAAAATTAAAAAAGCAAATTCACAAGTACGTATCCAATTCAATACTTTTCTCCTTTTCCCCAACGTGTTATTCATTGAGGTAGCCAAGGCCAAAAACATCATATTCTGTACGTCGACCAATCATAAATATAAATATTTTTACAGAGCAGGCAACCTCATTTTAGAAAAGCCCATCAACTGTGCAGTTTAATGAAAAGTTCCTTTTATAAAATTCATTACCTAAGCCATTAGAGGCAAGTAGAACAATTTTTAGAGACAACAGGACAAAAGGAATTAAAAGAGGAAATTTTAGTCATAGAAAAGTCCGTTAAAAGTAAACTTGACTCCACTTTTCGATTAATGCTTAACTTTTATTTTAAGTAGCTCTAAAATTTAGCTAAATTAATTGTGCATATTAATAAATATAGAAAAGGTTTATGTTGAAAATGCATTAACTATGTACTTTAAAATACGAAAAAGTTTTCTTGATAAAGCTTATAAGTCACTAATCAAGTTGAATGAAAAGCTCTTTTGAAATTAAGAGTGCAGCTCCAAACACTTCCACAGGCAAGAGAGTAAAGCACTTTTGCTAACCGCTTATTAACTATGCACTTTTGAGTTCTTATGCAATAAAAGAGAAAAGCTTTGGTAATAGCTTCGCACTTCTAAATACTAATTATATATGAAGGGTGTCCGTGAATAGTAAATAGCTTGTAAATGTGAGATTATAATAAGTTAAGCCTCTTTCCCATAAATGGAGCATTAGTTCAATACATAAGTGAAAATCAGAATTTAAAATTGTGGAGCATGCAGCTGAGATTTCCCATGGATTGATGAGTTGACAGTTTCTATTGAATTATGCATGGCCAGTCCAGTGTAAATTCTTTGCAAAAGGTGTTTTATTTATGACGAACAGTAAAAACGGTTTAATGATTCCAAAACTTTAACAGATCCCGAAATATGCCAAAGTCTAATTTGATTTCATCAAAAGCACACAGAGATATTACAAAGGGCGAAATAAAAAATGAATGCAATTAATAAATGAATTTAATTTAATGTATTTACATATGAGTGTGCACGCCACAGGCGTCACCTTTTTTTTTGCGTTGGGTGTTAATTGTTAATCCTGGTTGACACCGCTTTTTCTGCTATTGTTTATTTATATTAGTTGTTGTTGTTGTTATTGTTGTGGGTATTTGGGTGGCGCCAGCCTTAATTTCTTAAATGCCAGCCGCTTTTATCTGGCCTCTTGTGCGTTTTGTAATTAATTGGCTGTATATTTTACTGCTACTGGGAGCGACGTTGTCATACGCTGCTCAGCACGTGCTGTCGGCATTGTGGAGGAGCCTAATGATTAATTACAATTTAATTTGTTTGCCATTTCGTTGGGCTTCGCCAGCTTCGTCGGCACCGTTCAGCTTTTCCTTCATTCATTCCCCGTCCAATTCACAGTGATCCATTGCTCTTTAAAAGCGTTGCGATAAAAAATGTGTGGAAAGACTATATTTTCATATTTTTCATTGGTGGCAACAGCAGCATTTCCGTTTCGAGTTCAAGCGAATTTTTTTTTTATTAATTGTTTTTCCATTTGATAGCGCCTTTGTTTACATAGCAAGCCAGAATATGCTAATGATTTTTGGGGGGTCTTTTTGGCTTATGAAGCCGCGTAATGAGTCGGCATTTGAATATTTATCCTTGTTTTTGCAAAATGTACATATTTAAATACCCTGTAATCATTGTTAAAGATTTTGAAAAATTTAATATCTAATTCAAAGGTATAAAGAAGAAAGCACAGAATGTGCAGTTTTCGGTTAATGGTTACTCAAAATTTGTATATATAGGTTACGTAACGGTTACCGGGTTTTTGTATTATTGTAAATTATCCTTATATAGGAAATTTTGACTCTTTGGACTTTCAACAAGCAAAACTTTATTAAAGCTCATCCGATTTCCATGAGGAATGTCTTATTTTTTCATAATATAAACCCTACATCAACTTTGCATCTAAATTTTATGCTTTTGAAACAAACATTTTTTTTGTCGATAAATTGACAATTTTTGCATAGGTGCCCCTTTACATTTTTTTGAAAATTTTCAAAAATTTTAAATTTAAAATTTATGCTTTAAATCGACTCCAGGGGTTAAAATTATGGTAAAAAAAGTACTTTCGAGCTTATTTCCTCTTTTTTTCTTTAAAATCTTAGCGGCTTTTTCGGTTGAAATAATTTCGGCTTTTGGGTTTCGGTATAATCAAAAAGTTTCGTTTCGGTTCCGATTTCAGATACGGTTACCAATTTTAATCGGTTAATACTGCTTAAAAACAACTGTCTACGGGATATCTATAAGTCACGAAGTTTTCCTTGTTAGCTCACAGCAAAAACTTTAAATTTAAAGTCGCTGTAGCGCTTTTTTCAATTATTTGCTTAAAATGGTTGTTCATTTATCGTCTTTTGGAACAAAACAACATGAGAAATGAGCTTTACTTTGGGCCTGGCCTAACATAAAATTAACTCATTCGTTGCGGCTTGAAATAACAAAAGGCGCAAACTGACACATACAAACTGACACAAGCACTCTCATACACACACACATGCACACAGGAATGAAGGCATTCAAGAGTGAGGTCAAGCGACGCCATTTTTCAGGCGGCCAAACAAAAACTTTGCTTCAATTGCTATGCACAATGGTAACACATACATTTATGTGAGTGTGTGTGTGTGTGTGCGCGGTTCTAGGTGCGTCTGTGTGTGTGTGTGAGTCGTTCAAGCACATGCTTTGGCTGTGAAGAAAACATAAACAAACGCCCACACAGCGTCGCGTAAAAGCTTCTCCTCAAAGTGCTAACAAAACTATGTCACGAAAGCTTTTACGCGTAATATAATGAACATTGTCTCGCAATGATGACGATGAACACAGCTAGGCGCAACAGTTTTTGAGCGTGCGCGCAGCACGGCAACACTGGTTATGAATTGCTCTCTCACAAAAACTTTTTCTGCTCTCTCTTGCTTTTTGGCTAGCTGGCGCTCTCTTGGAGCAACAGTTATAAGCTCGCTCTGCTGCTCACCCTTCTCGCGGCCCAGACAAAGCCATGCCGCTTTACCTGTACTTGTTGTTGCTTTACTGGGAGTTGCATTTGTATGAGTAGCAGTAGCAGCAGCAGCAGCAGCAACAGCAGCGCAGTTAGCGTCATAGCTTAATGTATGCGTGTATGTGTATATGTTTGTGTATGGGTACCCAGGACCTGCTTTGTAGGCCGAAGTTATTTCAGTGCCTGGATTGTTGTTGGCGAGTTCACATCGTCGCCAAGCGGAGTGCGCGCGACTTTGACAGTGTTGTACAAGTCGCGAAGTAAAATACCGTTTATTATTTTTAACAAATGGCTACGCGTCTGTGTGTGTGCATGTGCATGTGCGTGTGTGTGTGTATGTGTATGTGAATGTGTTTTTTGTAGCCAACTCCACGTGCGTTTATTAAAAAATGTTTCTAAATCCAAGTAGTTGAGATTTTTACGTTTAGTGCCGTGTAGTATAAAATATATGTAGTATATGCCATAAAATATATATGAAAACTAAAATAAAGCGAATGTTTATGACGCTATAAACATGAAAAATTTGGTATGTCAACAAGCATGTTAAATTAAAAGTAAACTAACACATTAAGAAACATACATATAAATATTTTTGTATGTATGTATTGAAAAGAAAACTTAAACATTGAAATTCAATTATGCGTGCCCTTGCACATTTTCCCCATTTTCCAGACCGTCGAACATTGTCATGGGTGGGGGGAGGGGGAGTCCCCGTTGTCTGGTTTCTGGTTGCAAGGGATCTGTTTGAGGGGCCTACATCGGCATCTAACGCATCCTTTAAGGTGTTTTGTGTCTGTCATGTGCCCTATCTGTTTTGCTTTCATCTTCAATTTCCGTTGCGCACTCGCGCGTTGCCGCTGCTGCCTCCTGACCGCTGTCGCCATCGTCGTTTTGGTACATAAAACACCAAGAAAATTACAACTTATTGAGTTGCAAAGCACACGAACAGACACAAAAACACACTCACACACAGACACACTCTCACATAGTCACATGGACAAACAGACACACACACAAACACATACACACACTGCACCCTCGGGAGATTGCTACACTTTTAGCCAGCTTCTCCTATGCGTATATGTCTTGAGGCTACCAGGGTCTCCATTTGCATGCTTTGAGCCAAAAACATCTGCGTCTCCCTATGTATGTCTGTATATGTAAGAGTGTGTATATGTGTGTGTGTGTGTACTACATATGCTCGTCGCTATAATTTCATCTGTTCGCATTTTTTACGACTGCCCAGTCCGATAAAAGCAGAAAAACGTAGGTAAAGAAAGCTTCGTGACCAACACTTTCGGCTTTGGGATTGTGTCGTCCTGTACTGAGGTCCTTGACTTTTACTGTTTATTGCTTAGTAATAACAAGGCGCAAAAATTGTGTGCTCAACTTGAAAACTTATGAAAGAAATACGAGTTGCTGTTTATCTTTGAGGAAAATTGGTAAAGGCTAAGCCCAATTTATAATAATTACATAAAATACCTAGCTGGAAATGAACTCAGTTGATAGAAATCTCATGAAATTAATTACATTTACTAGGAAGTACAAATAAATTAAAGATGTACAAAATACATATACAAAACTAAGAAATCGTAAATACCAATAGGAAGCTCAATTAAATTAATTTAATTTTCTTGAGTGCAAATAAAACAAACAAATATTTCGACTTTAAGCACAAAGGAGTTAAAATGATTTAAGTTGAAAGAAACTTAATACATTAATTTATGTTTTTATTACCTTAAAGTTAAAGCACATAATTAAAAAGACGAAGGAGGTTATGGAAAACTCAAGAAATTAATTTAAATTACATTAATGAGACATGGAATAAAGTGTAAAGATAGCTCACAAATTAATTATAAATAGTTATAAATTGATTAAAACTTTTAATTTAAAATCAATAAAATTAATTCCTAAAATTGCTAAGCAAGAAATCATTTAACTGAAAATGAAGCAAACAAAGTGAAACTAAATACTAAACATAAAATAAACTATATATTGTGGGTCCATTAAAATTGTCAACTGTCTGGCAACGCTGGTTGACCGCAGCTCATTAGTGCAATTGCTACTACTATTTATGCGTCACCGTCTACTACAATTTGTAGTAACGTACGATTTTTTGGCGTGCTGCCTTTGCCTTTTGCAACACGTTGCCATTAATAAGTACTTCCCTTGACACTTGTGAGCCAATAAACTTGAAAAAGAGCAACAGTTGCCGCACACTGACACACTGAAACATACACACACGAACACACAGAAAGTCACACATAAATGGAAAGCCGAGCGTTGCGTCGCCATTTGCCGAGCAGCTTTAACGAAGCCTGCGACGAGAATTGGCAGCAGCAGCTGGAGCGCAAAATTGTTGAGCCGCACATAACGCAGATGTCCTTTGCCGTGGCCGCCTCGCAAGTCGCGCCGGTTTTTGCCAGGTTAAATTAGCGGAAATAACGGGAACGTACGTAATATTAACGCGGCTAACAAGTCAGTTTTGCGAGGGAAAACGAGGGGGAAAACGGCTCGAATCTTCGACTGCACGCATGCTGTGATATGTTAATTTTGTCTTTGGCAACACTTAGTAAACAATTAGTGGGCACGCCTAAAAGCCAACATTCAAGCCGTCTTATGAGACGTGAGGCAAGTGAAAAGTTTTAATTGTCTACGTTTATTCATTGAATAACTTTACGTGTGTGTGCGCGAATGAGTATTTGAGTGTTTGTGTGTGTATTTGTGTGTGTGAATTTTACTTAATATTCATGCTCGGCACGACAGTTTTATATGAAGTTATGGCCCCTCAACTGTCATTCAGTAGGCGGCATTATAATAATAACTTGCCTTTTGTTTGCCTTTTGTATTTGCATAGCATTTATATTCTCTCTACGCTCCATCTCTTTCATTCTTCTTCAATTTATTATTATTTATCATCTCTGGCTTGCTTTCTTTCATTCGCTCATTCTGATTAAAATCATTTGATGGCAAATTGTTAGCATTGTGCTGAATGAATTCTGCTTTGTTTATTTGTATTACATTTCGTTTATGGCCATGAAACATTTTTCATTTACACTCAGACTCGCAATCAGCCTTACACTCACACTTCTACTCGTATTCGTTTTTACATTTTTTATGAACTACAGTTAAGAGATTTTCCTGGACCAGACTGTCCATTTGTTATTGTTACCGTTTTTCCCTCTCAGTTTATGATTTTCCGTAAATACGCCACTAATAAATTTGCTTTAAATGCTGCTTTAAAAGGTTGTTGTCCTTGCCGTGTGTGCATTGGGGCTCAAAGCAAAAGTTGCCAATAAAAACAACAACAGCAAAAAGTTGCATACACGATGGGAGGGCTTTTTCTCCGAATTACTTTTGTGGGTGTATTTTACATTCGAGCAAGCCATTAATTTTGTGGAAATATGTATAACCAAACTTTGCCAGAATTTGAAAATAAAATGAAAATGTTTTGAATTCAAATAATTGTTTATTTTTATTACCTGTGAATTAAAAGACGTAAAAGAGTTTCGCAGTAATTTGATAGCAATGCAGAATTGTTTTGCGATTTTCAATTGAGTTTCTATTAAGAGAGTACATTAAAGGAGTACATTATGAAAATTTCTTTCTTATGAAGTTCTTTCTAATAATAAACATTAAAACAACTTTCTCATTGAAACAACCTTTTGGGTGCCCTTGAAAGTATGCTATAAATATCCAATAAATTCTAGTTATCAACCCAAATTTAGCTTCATTTTGCAGACATTTATTGTTACTGGCTTTTGCATTTATTTATAGCCTTTCTGGTGCACCTCAAAAGTTGGCCTCCTTCTTCTTTCTTTGAATGTGTGTGTGACACGTGTATTTGGCACTTAAATATGTCGAGTTGTAGATTTAATATGCGGCTGAAACTTAAAATACAGGGAACATAAAGTGCGAATTGAGTCACAAAGTTTATACGATTACATTTATGTTTAAGTTTATGTAGTTCGGAACAGAAAAGTCAGCTAAAAGTCGGCTCATTTATGCCATTTGGCTTTATTAACTGAAGTGCGTGTGGTCTGAGCCGTCTTAGACATGCTGTCAGGCGGTATGACTTAATTTGGAGGCCAATTCATTAAGCGACTTTTCAGACAGAACATTTTAATTAATAATGATGTATGTGTATGCGTAAATGTGCTGCAAGTTAAGGGCAAACAAAACAAATTTATTTATTTCATTTGCTTAGTGTGATTTCAGTTGGAAATTCGCATTGAATGTGGATGCTGAGCATGCAATTAGTGCTTAATTAATGTGAAAATCGATTGTATGGCAAATGAACTTTGCACTTGTCCCTAAAGACACACACACAATCGTTAATAGGGAAAATGCTTGTGTTTGGTCCAAAGACATGGCTTACAATTTTAGACGCATTGTCTGCCATTGTCGTTTTCACATTGCAAATTAATCATTAGTAAAATTGCAAAATGTAATTATCATAAATCCGATCCATGCCTCAAATTGCTCGACTCGTCTTACCAATTTTGTTTATTATTTCATTAGCCTAAAATAGAATATGGCAAGTATTCATCTGTTCAAACAATGATAAATACATATTGGTTTACCACTAATGCACATTTAACGAGCATTAGATAAACTGTAAAATTATCCACAAATCGAGCATAGAACATTTCTAACAGAAATTTGAATATTTTGTTTATTTTCATAGACACATTTATTTACTTCTCTATGGCCTTGATTTAATGCTGCAATTCTGATTACTAACTAAAGTTTGCGCACACGCCGCGTTTCCAGCGGCTAAAAAGCTGAAATATGCCAACAAAATGCCGCATTTTCAAGTTTTTTTTTTTTGGCCGCAGAGAAAATACTTTTGTCATCTGCATAAAAATAATTCATTGTTGTTGTCTGCCCCCAAGTCCCGTGCTCTCTTTGTTGTACGCGTTGGCTTTGTTGATTTGATATAAAATTCATAAAAGAACAAAAAAGAAAAAAAATGAAATGAGGAAATGTTTTCCATTTTGACATGAAATAATCAAATTGTCACATTGTGCTGGCGGCTTGGTGCAAATTTTTTTTATGTTCTCGTATTTGTGACTGCAAAATAACAAAAGGAACACGAAACGAATGCAAGGAATGCGCAAAGGATTTTCGAAAGCGACCAACATTTGCATACATATGCTTGAAATTATTCAATTGCGGTCACGCGGCGTATGCGTAATGTAGCATGTTGTACAAATGTTAAGATTTATTGTTGCCTCATCTTTTCCAATATAATCGAATTGAATTTTGGGTCTAAAATGTTTGCAATGTTTTGGCTTATTAAGCCGGAATGTTTTGTATTGGCTCAGAGCACACACACATTGGACTCAAAATTGGCAAACAACTTTTAGCGGAGCCAACAAATTGATGGTGATTTATCAGAGGCATCTTTAAGATTGACAGGCCCAAGCATCGGCTCTGACAAATGGCAAGATATTTAAGACACAGACGCCAGCATCAAGTTGCTGCCTGAGGTTGAGGTTGAGGCAGAACAACAATGCCAGATACAATAGATGGCCAGCTACAGATAGAGATACAGCTACAACACGGCTACGGCTACAGATACAGATACAGATATCGATTTAATCATTAGTGTGCTGACACTAGGGGAGTCGCTTTTGCTGGCCTGGCCAATATATTTCTATACAGTGAAATGAATTTACATTTTTATTGCACACTGAATGCTGAAAAGGGAGACATGAAGAGTCTGGTGCACAATTTTGCAGCTGGCATAATAGCAATTATGTTAGTTTTGCATAAATAATTTGAGAAATTATTTATCCATCATTTGGGTTCGCCAAATACCCGTCAATAATTAATTAATGTATTGTAAATATAAACTAGTGGATTTAACAAACTTTAAATCAAAACTATCTCTTTATTATTTTTGCATATTTAATTGTCTATTTTTAAAATATCAGTTGTTGGAAACAATTAAATAGTTATTTTGTAATATTATTTTTTAATATTTATTGTTGAGATATTGTACATGAGGTTTCATACCTTTAACAAATTGTTTCCATTACATGTTGTTTTTAGAACAGTTACTTTGCCTCAGGAAATTTCTTTTTTTTTGCTTCTCCTTCTCGCTTTGCTATTATTATTTCAGTTCAAGTTTTTGACAGAACTCATTTACTACTGGCAATGCTTTCTTTTTCAGCTTCATCTTTTTGCTGTGCTTCTCTTTTTTTCCACTTTGCATTTCTTTTCTTTTCTTGTTGTGATCTGGCTTCACATTATGCTTTCTTTTTTTAGACCATCAGCTTTTAAATTTGTCTTGTTCCTTGCTCTTTGTCTGACTTAAGCTAGAATTTAGAAATTTGCGACTTCACTCTTTATTTTTCACTCGTTATTTTTTACTCGTTTTTTTTAAATCGTTATTTTTAACTCGTTTAATAACGTATAATAAATTGCTTACTCGCTGCATTTTTGCCACTCTTGTACTATTTAGCTTCTCGTTAGATATTCTTTTAAGCTTCCCGATTCCATTTTTCTACTCGTTCTTCAATTTGTTTCTTGTAGTTGTAATTATGCTTAATGCTTTGGTTTTTCCCATTGCATCTTTGTTTCTCGTTACATCTTAAAGTCTTCTTTCCTTACTATTTCTGTTCTTTATTTTGTTTTCTTGGAATTGTATAAGCATCTCCTTAAGCATTTACAGTTCACAAAGGATGCACAATACGCTTCTTCTTCTTCCTTTTAGTCGCGCTTGACTTGTTTTCCATTCTATCATTTCCTTGCCAACCACATTATGTATATCATTTAACTTGAAATCCATGTTGATAAACTACACTTTAACTAATTAGGTCTTTTATAATTACTCACTTATGCCTGGGTTTATCAATTACTAAACTCGTTTATAAATTTCGCATTAAAGTTGATAAATTCCTGAGTGCGACAAGCGTGAAATTCATTTCATGTCTCAACGACTTTTTAAGGATCCGCCTCATATTTTTTAAGCTGACGTGAATTTATGACAAAACCCCAAATCCAAATGGAAACCTACCCCAAAAGTGAATGTGTATTGAAGTGTTTGTGGGTTGTCGCTGACATTTCAAGATTGATGCGTTTCTATTATCCGCAAGTAATCTGCTAAGTTGAGTGCGTATTTGCCCAAGCAACAAGTCAGCCAGGACATTTCCCTCCTCCCTCATCTGCATTCTCTTGTCGTGGCTTTGAATGCAGTTCGATGCAGGCTTTTAAGTCTTCTTTATGTTTGTTCAATCACTCGCAATGACATTGCATCGCTTTTAAACCTATTGGTTTAATTGATAATACTCACAGCCACATGTTTGAATTTTCTCATCCACATTCTTTGGCACACTGGCGAATTTTTCTTCTTCTTTTATTTTGTTTTAATATTTTTTGGGGCTTTGTTTGCGCAGACATTTTGATTTATGAGTTGCGTCGGAAATTGAAATTTAACAAAGGAAAGGAAGAGGAATATATAAAGAAATTATGCACAAAAAGCAGTCCAGAAACAACCGGCAAAGGCACAGAATCCTGCCAGCACACAGAATCCTGCCAAGGCTCAGTCGTAATGACAAGGCTGCCAGGCATTAAAACTTGTACATGCGTATACCAAGAAATATATAAGTATATCTATACAAAATGTAGAGCTAACTTTTAATTTGAAAATATGTGAGCATCAAGCGTACCTTGGGGATCATTTGAGCAGGCAGAACATACTACAAACTGACTGGGAACTGGGGGGAAGGCAACACTGATGAGTCTACAGGGGGATTGGATAATTACGAGTATGTAACCGTCATAGTTGTAAAGCATTTTTTGACAGCACCTCAAACAATTTGCCGAGTAAAAAACATCAAATTGCCGTTGATGAATCGGTGCTGTTGATTGATAGCTGCCGGTCGATTCGTGCATTGTACGTCAATCAGAGAAAAACGATTCAACTGGCTTGAAAAATATTAGATACGAGTATGAATTGCCAACATGACAGCAAAGGGAGCATTTTTCATAAAGCCACAAGATTTAAAAAGTCATGAAATATATTTACTTTTGAAAAATGTATCCTGTTTCCGTTTAAATATACATTTTTATCAAATCTGAGACTCCATCTTCAACACAAATAAATTAAGAAGTAGCTACATTATTATATTCTTAACACATCACAAATGAATAAACTGTAATACAAACTGAAGTTTTATAGATGTAAGTTAGACTGAAGAGAAGAAACAGTTCAAATAGCTATTTTATTAAATCTCCCAAGTACATATATCATTATTGATATCTCAGTTGCGTTGACTGTTGAACTGATAAGAATAAAAGGTATAGGTTATAAGTCAACTGTGTTAGTTTCCATTTGCGCATCATCAATAACTCTGAGCACATATAATTTTATTAAAAGAAATCATAACAAGATGACAAACAGCAGCTGGGACGCAATCCTCTGACCTTTGTGCGAAATGTGACCAAAATGGCAGCTGGCAAACGCTTGAGCAGGTTTCACACTAAGGCTAACACATACATACGTACATACACATACAGTGGCAGCGTGCAAATATTTGTGCACGGTAATGATTTGGTGGGCAAGCGGCACACACACACACACACACACACACACACACACACATGCAGCCAACCAACACTATGCCCCATCAAGTGAGTTGCCCTTCAAAGACGTTAGTGACCAAAGGGCTGTAGGCGAGTGAAAGAGAGAGACAAAAGTATAGAGGGAGAGTGAGAGAGAGAACAGCCATATGAAATTTAGCATAACATTGACCCCATTCATTAAATGCCGCCTGAGCGGCAAATTATGGACAGCAGCTCAACGGATTCCGAATTTTCCCGTTGGTTGGCCACGTAACGATGCTAATGTAGTTGCCTGAAATGATCAAATATAGCCACAAGTCGACTTGAAGACGCATTCAGTTGCAGTCCAAGTGTTTGGCTCTCAAGCAAAAACAATAGCAAGCATAACTAGGCTTCAAAGTGGGAGGAGGAATGAAGGTAGAGCGAGAGAGACAAAGAGACTGAGAAAGAGAGAGAGAGAGAAAGCCAACAGCCAGATGGATTGGCATTTAATTAAACATTTGCTGCAATGCCGGAAATTGTTTAAGCAAAACATACACACATATAAACAAGTAAGAAAGTTTTAGATAAGAGTTCAACGACTAGGAGATACCCTACTTAAAGGTCCTTTGACACCGTAGCACGTATTTCTATATAATGCTATTGGAAATTGAATTCTAAACAATAACTAAATATAAATTAAATACATTTAAAAGGTGGATATGCATATGCTAGCAAATCTTTGGTTTTGATGCTGATGAAGCTGATCAAAAATACATACATATATTCATTATGGGGTCTGCCACGCCCTCTTCTGCCTGTTAGATACATTTGCACATATCTGTTATACTTTTTCGGCACAGGGTATAATAATAGCAAAAAGGCAGACGGTCAGACAGCCGGTCAGGCAGGAGAGTGAAGAGATGGGTTGCAATGGCAGCATATCCACTCCAGTTCCTCCTCCTATTCTCCCATCCTCCCTCCCTTATCCCTTCCTTTGCCTCTCGGCGTGGCACGTCACAGTTTCAGCTAAACGCCATTTAAGCTTTTGTGGCGCAACAATTGTTGAAGCGTAATTAATGCGATTTGGTTATGTTCCCATCGATTGGCTGCAGAGCCCGCACAACAAACCCCAGCACACACACACACTCACACATTAGCAAACACTGTATCTATTGCCACAGCTTGCATAGTTGTTGCTGGTCCATTGGCCAATTGGCTTTGTGTTGATCTAATGCCGGCTTACTCTTCGTTTAGATAAAACATTTTCTAAAAATGGCTGTCATTAATCCTTTTATTGTTTGCAGAATCATTTTGGTTGCCTGCAGAAGAGTCCTATCCGTTGGTATTAGCCTTGTTTTTCTCCGTTTCCATGTAGATATGGTTAACTGCAGCTTATTTATGTTGAAATGGTTTAATTGATAAGAAGACAATGATTGAAGTGGTTTTTCCTTCTATTGCGGAGTTTATTAGCCTCTTTAAAATTGTGTATTAGCTTTAATTTGACCAGATCATGCATAAATAGTAGAGCAGATGCATAAAAGTTAAATACTATTTGTTGTAGTCTGGCAACTCTATGCACCCATACTTCTTAAGCTATCTCCTTTTATCCTCAATAAATAATCTATCTGCCATTGTCTCACTTTTACCTTTAGATTACAGATCGCTCTCTCAAAAATGTCACTCTCTCACAGGCAATAAGAGCGAAGAGAGTCTGCTAAGAGACTATTGTAGAATAAGCGCAAGCGAAGAGTTTCTAGAAAACTGAATTTAAGTTTTTTAAAAAGAACTTCTGTTTACAGTGAAATTATTTAATCGATTTAATGGACTCTTAAAAAACTACAAGGGTCAAAGGTTTAATCCACGAATTGCCTTTTGAACTCACTTATTGCTTTTGCACTTTGACCTACATTTATTTAGCTGGCGGGGACGGAGACGGGGAGAAGCCTTCTCATTGTTTTCTAAATAAATCATACGACGTGTGTGACACAAAACCGCTGAATAAACAAGCTGGCCCAAAGACAAGCATAGATGGCAGCACACACACAACAAACACACAGACAGACATTTTCAAACAACCGCTTTGTATGGGTGTGTGTGTGTGTGTGTGTGAGAGAAGTGTAAAGTTGCCAGATGGCGGTAGCCTGCTGTTTATCCTGTGCATCCCTTTGTCCTGTGCATTCGACTGCTGACAGTTTTTGCTGTGCTTGCGGGTGGTACTCGAAATGTAACTCTCACAGTATTCTTGGAAAATAATACGTATACGACATGTTGTACAAATGTTCTGTATTTATATTTAAATAAGAATTGAAACTTTTTGGGAAAGAAAAGTTAAATTATACTTAGGAATCAACTAGCCGTTTTTCACAAAGTTAAGTTAGTCAAACCCATAGAGTCATAAAGTCGAATATTTGATACTCAGTTATTCTTAAACTTTCGTGGATGATTCGCTCTGATTATTGCGCCAATCGAACTGAGACAGTTCGTTAATTTCATTATTGTGCTAGCCAAGTTTATAATGTAGCCCGTGGCTAAAAGGAAACAATTTTTAAATATTTATGCTTGTAATTTATATGTGGAAATTGGCTTCGCTTCGATTTTGCGTTGTTGTCGCTTTCTTTTCTCCTTTGAGACAACATATTGAACATGCTATCGGTCTGTGGCTATTTTTGTACGAGTCAGTAAATTATTCAAGTGTGCATGAGAGTGCATATTTAAGCATTTAAGTGCCTGAAAGCCTGATTCGACAGCTTGACAGGCGAATCACGTGCAGGAGAGTTACAAATTCATTTGGGGTAGAATTCAATGCCCAATTGATTACTCGGGTTCATGCTACCGATTTCCATAGAATTTAATTCATTGGCATAAAATCGATGTTTATCAAATTAAACGTGCCACATTCTTTCGGCTAATTCATGTCAAACAGCTAAAACACTAATTAGAATCTAAGCAATCAATGAGAAATTTTTATTTCCAAGTCATTTTGATCATTTATAAACGAGCTAGATCCAACTATTATTTTTGTCTGAAATATGTGCTTATTTTCATTTATGACAGCTTTAACAATTTATTTTCTTCACTGGAAAATGCACATAATTCAATTAGCAAATCATATGACACATTTTTAATTTTAAATTGAATTTAAGTGATGTTTAGAAAGAGTTAAGCAAGTGGCCGAGTTAAAAATGCTTTTAAAGTCATGAATGGCATTGAATAGTCAGTTTTCAGATTTAATGACTAGTATATCATCAATTAAAGGAATTACCATATTATTAAAGAATAGTCATAAACCACAATTTAAATGGTTATTAAATCATTTTTTTCTGATTTAAAAATATTTGAATAAATTTTATGAGAATTTAGTGACATTTGAACAATTTTCTGTAAAGTGCTTTCAAGAGCAATTTGTATAAATAATAATAAACAAACACTAACTATTGTTGTCTAACATAAACAGCTTCCCCCTCAAATACAATTCGTTCTCATATTGTTTCATTGTGAAACAAATTCGAGCTGTGCGTTTGTTTGTATTCATATTTTCTGACATATCTCTATTTGAGGAGATCTCCACTATGGGGACTAACTTGCCACTTGTGGCTAACGTATGTATGGATGTGTGCTCCCCTATTGACTATTCCCAGGTCCGACCCGGCAATACCCAAAAGGCAACGAGCTCCTTGAGTAGTCAGTCAGAGAATGATGTCGACAAGCACTTGACACCAGCAAGTTACTCGTAGGTACTTAATGTTCTCATACATGTTGTAAACGGTGTAAATATGTCTGTATATTTGTATGTGCAACCACTCACACACAAACACACACATACACACATTTGTAGTCATGCTTAACGCTTATTTTATAGTAAGTAATATATGCGCCCTTTTGAGCAGAGCTTAAGGCATTATGTAGGGCAGACAAGGGCAGGCAAGCGCAACGGAGCTGCACACAAATGTTGACAACTCACAGATACACAGACGGACGGACGGACGGACGGACACTGATACTCACATAGGTATCCAAAGTGTGTCTATATTTGTGTGGCTTTTCAGCGTATGCTTTTAAACGACACTTTGATATTGATTGTGCCGTTGAAAGTTTCCTGTTCTTAATACCCTTACCACAGTTATGGATAAGGCTTAATACTTCCTTTAAGACCTGTAGAAAAAAAAAGTGATGCAGAGTCTACATTTCAGACAGTTACTTTCCTGATGAAATTCTGTTGAAGGTTTTGGTATTACAGGACTAAATAGTTTTTGTATCGTAAAGGGATTCACAAGCAACGAAAATAAATTAAAGAAATGTTTTTAAACCATACTAGAGCTGGTATAGGGGCATTTCTTATAGAGCTAGATATGTTTAGGTTAGAAAAACTCGTTCCGCTAGAGATAAGTAAAGAACTGTTTATAAAGTACACATGAGCTACTTATGATGATTAAATTTGGTATAGGAGTTTCTGTCAGAGAACTAGATACTTTAAGAATAGAAAAATGTTTTTAATTAAATGAAGGGAAATAGACACAGTCACAGACAAGCAATGAAATTCAGTAGAATTGAAAGTAAAAACTTTTAGATAGAAAAGTTGGTTGGCATATTTATATTAAAAAAAAAGCTTTAAAGGCTTTTTGCTTAAGAACTAAATATTTTTCGGATTTAAAAACTAGTTTAAAAAATGTAAAGGAAGTAAGATTTGTTCTTAAATATGTGTCGCATTAAAAGACGAGCTTAAAGGAAGTTAAATCCCCGTCTTTAAAAATTAAACTTGAGCTGGCTGAGATAATTTGTTATTATATAAGAGTGCTGTTAGAGACGAAAACAAATCTCGAATAGAATAACTAAAACTAGAAAATGTAAGAAAGTAAAGTACTGTTCTGTAAGCAAACAAGTAAATGATTAGTTTGTTACAACGTCAATAATAGTTTTCTTTAACATTATTCCCAATCGATTGAACTTGTAGTGTTCCTGTGTATTTCCTGTCTGATATCGATGTCTTTATTTCATGTGCTTGTCAAGTGCTTTGGCGGAACGTGTTTGTTAAGTTTGCTGTGCACTTTGGCATTGCTGTCAACACTGTCAACGCTTGCATCCGTAACTTTAGCATTGACCCTGTCTAACATAATGGTAACATACGTACAATTTTCAAAAGAGTCCAACGCTGTTATTTGCACTGATTGTTGCTGCTGTTGATTCTAGCATATCTGACAATGACACTGAAATGTTAGCTCTGTTTTTCATTCGTTTGTTTATTCATGACGGCCTCTGGCATTGTAACATTCGGGGCGGGGGAAAGCGTTTTCTCTTGTCCATCATGACGTATGTTATGTGCAATGTGCATTTGAATATTCCCATAAAAAAAACTTTTAATCTGATATTCAATACCGAGTCTAGAGCCCCTCAAGCCGGATGATGTTAGGTTGGCCTTCCTGAATGCTAAACTAAAATTGATTTGTGTGTTTCTAGTCAAATTCAATTACCCGACTCTACTCAGTGTTCTGTCCTGTGTCTCTCACTGTGAATGTAGTTTTGTGTTAGCTGTCGCTAAAAATAATCAATGGCTGTGACAATTGTGTCTAAGTTCTTTTGCAATTCGTTTATCCTAAAGACAGGATAAGTTTTATTTTTAAAGGTAGTTCGACTTTTACTGTTGCTATAAATAAAATAGTAAAATGATTAAAGTTAAATTTGGAATTATAAGTTATTGAGTCATAAACTTAATTTTAGTGAATGACTTATTTTTAATATTTATTAGGGATACAAATTATGACTTTTTTCATATTTTATTTATAATGTATACAAAAATTACTTTTCTTGTATATTATATTTTTTATACTATGTATATTAAAATTAACAATTTTGTCTAAATTTTTAAATAAAAATTTAAAGACAAAAATATCATATAAAAATTATTCACATAATTTGTATAGTAGATGTACATTTTTAGCCATCCGTCATACGCTGCGTATACTTAACGTCAGCACAACATCATTAAAAATTCAGCAAGTGTAAATTAAAAAGATGCCATGTAAGCTCTCTCTCATGTGCTGCCTTATTGTACTTATCTTCATTGCATGCGTGTGCATTTTTCATATTTTCAATAAGCACGCGAATGAGGAGAAAAGACGAGTAGTAGTATGTGTAAGGGAGCCTCACACTTCAAATGCTTAATTACATTTGCACCCCACGCAGCCAGTGAGTCTTTTGCACATGCGATCATGCGATGAGCATCCATCATCTTTGCAGGCTCGCAGGATACTCGCAGTAGTCAGCCGGAAAGGGGGGAGGTGAGTCAGGCAGGATGGCAGCCAGGAGCCTAAGCATCCAGTGAAGCGGTTGCCTTTCAATTGATATAGCATGTCGTTATGTGTCTGTCGGGACTAACAAACATTCACACACAAACATACACACACACACACCGGAGCATTTCCTCCTCGTTTTCAATTTTCAGTTTTGCTCGGCCTAGTGATGTGAACTTAAATCGATACATCGGAAAAAAACTATTAATATTGTTTGTATAAAATATAAATGAGGGACATGGATTTTTTATCTCGATTTATCGCATTTTTGTTTTTTCGCATTTTCTTTCGTTTTCTTCTCAACACGAGTTTCCGTTTACTTGCCCATGACAAGGAAGTCGACAAACTTGGGCAAAAATTAAAATTAGAGCCATTGCGTGTCCCCACATCGATATTCAAAGTAAACATCAATGTGTTTTGAAATATTAGCATCGAAATTGATGTCGATGTTGGTCTACCGATTTACATCACTAGCCCAGTCGCCATTTTCTGTCGTAGGCGCAGCCAGTATTAGACAACGTGAAAGACAGCACTTCCGCTTAAAGCGTTTGTATGCGTGTTTGTGTGTGTGTGTGTTTTTCTCGATAAAATTGTTGGACTTTGCATGCAACGCATTTCTCTCTTCTCGCTTTCCTCCGTGCTCATTGTTTGAGGTCCTTTTCTCTGTGCCGCCACAGTTAAACTGTCATTGTCATTTAAATGTCTTTTGACTGTTGCTGTTGTCACTGTTCTTTTTCATTTTTTCCTTTTCGTTATTGTTGCTGCCGCAACTTTGTATAATACACAACACACATACATAGCATACATGCACAGACCCCCACAGACACATTCATGGCATTAAATTGAAAAATATCTGCAGATAGAATGCGTGCTTTGAAACCTGTGAAAGGGAATATGTATAGTTAGGCATATCTTTATAGTTTTCAGCTTATTTATAACTTTTTAATTAATTTTACTGCAGAGATAGAAAAACGGCAAGATGAAAACAGTGAAATTTCATTAGGTACTCAAATTCTATAGCTACACTTGCGTATACGTAATGTCGTATTCAACTGTATTCATATTGCAATGATATGTTCCGTTTTGTTTGTTATTATTGGAAGTCTATAACGTTCTCATTTGAATTCATTTGTCTATTATATTTAATATTTTCATCAACACAACAAGTTCTTAACCAAGTCGAACGAGTAAAAGTAGTAGAAATATCCAATATTTATTTGACATATTCAATTGACAAACGCAATTTGACACTTCATTGTTTTCAATTAATTCATCTGTTGTCATTGCTGCAAATGTAAAAAAAAGTCGTATACGTAACATTGTCATCAATTAAATTTATCCGATATAAAGAAACTATTTGGGATTTAATTTTGTCTACAGCTTATTGTTTTTTTTTATTGGACAATATTGTATTGCATTCTGATTCTGATTGTAATTAAATTCACTATTTTACATGCCAATAATTAATTGACAACATATTTGTTTGCTTTCAATTAAATCAATCAATTTAAACATAATTTGGATTACAGTTTATTTAACTGTTTTTGCAACTTCTCGTAAACTAATTCCAATAGTTAAATTACAGCACTGTGTTAATTTGTTAACTGTTGCATAGACAGGGGATTTTCAGTTGCTATTACGAGTAATTTTACGATAATTAAACAGTTGTTCGAACTATGCCGCAATTTGTTTATGGCTTTGTTTTGCTATTGTAATTCACATTTAATGGAAACTCAAATATTAACGTGTGCCACATCTGTGCGTTATCGCATATCAGACATTAAGCAAACACACACACACAAATATATAGAACTGTTGTTATTGTATTTGCATTGTATGAGTAACGAAACTAACTAACTAAACGCCATGTTTGCCAACGTCGACGCGTCGACTGCAACCACCGTCAGGGAACCACATCAATATTTGTATGGTTGCCACATGCGGCGGGTGTACTTTATATATATGTTTATATAGAAATATATGTGTAAGTGCTGTCAATGTATGGTATATGGCTTGTGTCGTGACGACGTGTCCAATATTGAACCAAATATCGCTCGCACAAACTAAACCAACTATTTGTGGGTTTTTCCTACTGCAGTTTTTATCGAGCTAACCGAGCACAGCAGCAACAGATTGCGATTATGGCTAATAATACTTGCTTGTGTGTTAACCCAAGCAAGTGTAAAATGTAATGATTTTAAGATTAGGTTTCTTTAAACAAGTGCACTGCCATTTACAGTCTGATTGGGGCACCACTTAGTTGTTGACCTAAACTAACTTTTTAAAAGCTTAATCTAGCACATTTTCGTATAGGAACGATTCTGCCCTTAAACCCACATAATAATTTTCTGTCGATTTTATCACCTTAAGTTTATCCTAATTATTCACATTAAATACGCTTTAAGTTGAGGAACAATGTTAGTTTATTTTTATTTCGAAATGTCTCAAAATATTCTTCATTTTTAAATAAATCTTTGCATAGATTTTAAAGGCTTAATATATAAAGGTGTATGGGCAGAATATTTGAGGAAGCGTAAAGTTTTTAAAATTGAATGGGGCATGTGTTCTTAGATTTTGAAATACACCAAAATAAATTGTTTTAAAAATGTTGTACAAATTTCCCACCATAGAAATATATAAATTATAATTCTAATTTAAAATTTTAGTTATTCGTTTATAGTATTTTACCTGCCAAGGATACAAATTGAACTTTACTTGACTCCCTCTTAAATATCCTTTTGATTATTTATAGACTTTACCTGGTAAACCAACAGTTATTTTTATCCACTGACTTTTCTTGCTATTTTTCACAGAATTGCCATTGACACGCAGCGGTTGCAGCATTAATGAAGTTCTTGAAGTGCAAATTTTAAAAATAACGACGAAGCAACTGGAAAAGGAAGTAACCGAATCCAACCATTGGACTGTATGAAATCGTTTGCATTTTGTGAACTTGCATTTGGCAGCTGAGCGAAAGAAAAGGAGAGAGAGAGAGAGAGGTAGGAAGTCGTAAAATACGCACAGGAAAGGAATTCTCCGTGAACTCGTATAGTATGTCAAGTGGACGCAGTGCACGCCTACCGCCCACGCCCATGCCCACGCCCACGCAGAACGCCAACAACAAGCAGCATCGTGTGGGAGCAGGAGGAGGAGGAGGAGGACTAGGAGGAGAACCGAACAGCAACAACATGATGCAATATAGCAGCAATAGTGCAACAGCTAATGGCAGCACATCAACGGCAGCATCGTCGGGTTTGGTAGGCACAACAACAGCGGCGAGCAACCTTCAGATGGGCATGAACTTGAGCATGGGCAGCATGACAGGTAGCGGAGTTACTGGCTATAACCTTGGCTCCATTTCCACCGGCGTCAGCATTTCCACCAGCGATGCGGCGACCGAGAGCATTCCGGGCGAAACTATCGATGTTCTCGGTCCCGAACTGGCGGTCGCCACATCACAGGTCCTCGAGAATCTGTCGGAGAATGAGCGTAAGATGATAATCGAGGTGCTCAATCGGGATGAGTCTGTGCGCCAGCGGGACGCAACCAGGATAATGTGAGTACCTATCTCCTATAATTATCAAAAAAAAGAACAGACTCTAATTAAAGAGTTCTCTGCGTTAGCATTGTGCTGAAAAGAAGTATCGTATTTAAACACCTTTAACACAACTCTCACTTTGCTTTTCTGCAAAATGTTTTTCTTTAACAAAACTCAATTGAAACTCTTGTTATTTCTGAGCCAAAAACTCACGTTATTTCTGAGCCAAAAACTTTATATAGTTATTGTCAAACTGCTCTATAGTGAACTTTTGTACAAAAAACTTTCAGATGCTACTTATTTTTTCATTTTCATAAGATTTCATTCTCTCGAAAAACTTTTTAAAAATCTATTATATAAAAAATTGTTAAATAAAAAAATGTTATTAATTTGACTGTTTTTTCTAGCCATCATATATTTTCCTTACCATTTCTCATTAACACCGAATATACAACTTATAAATACATATATTAACTATTTTGAAAATATTTATCTTTAAGTTTTAAAAATTCTAATTTATAGAAGGCATTTTTATACGATTATTTGACTTTAAAATTCCGAGCGTTTTCATATAAGTCGTATTGTGTAAAATAAAGTTATTATTTATGTAACAAAATTTTAACTTTTGAAAAAACATTATACTTTGAAATGAAAATGACTGCTGTTAATGCACTTAGCACGTGTTGTTTTTTATAGACCACGAAAAAAAACAGATTTGGAAATTTTTAGCACTGCGTTCACCACACGCACGTTTCGTGCATTTGGTAAAACCGCAATTTATGGCCAGAAAATCGCGAGCTGGCATAGACGTGAATAGATCCAGGTGAGCAGCAGAATGCCTGTGGCATTTTGGGCAACAAATCACGCATATGGCACACAGAGTGAACCCAGTGCCAGTCCCAGTCGCAATTTCAATTCCAATCTCAACTGCAATCCCTATTTCAGGCAGTGCTTAAATTGTTATGCGCGAACAAAATTGTTTTCACTTCGGTTAAGCGGCTTTTGTTCAATATGTACTACTTACGCCACTTGCGACTTAGTTCTTGCTACAGAAGAATCGCGTTTTTATTTATTTATTTTTTCGGTTAAAATTTACAGTTGGGCCAAGGCATTAGCTTGGGAATTTAATGCTCTTTTTTATTGTTTTAGGGGACAAAATTATAATCAATTTTATGGGATTTTTTTATTATACATATTTATTTTCTACTTGCGTGACAATTATAGCTTTATGTGATTTCGTTTTTAGTATCGGCCATCAAAGCATTGTAGGGTTGAATGACTTAGCGCTGAACTTTCGGTTTAGATTTTGTTAATAATTGTTGTACTTACATGTGGTCAATCGATAAACAATAATGCGCTATTGATTTGGGTTACATGACAACGATATTGTCTTTGATTTCTGTCAGTTTCATAATATCAAGCTAATTACAGGGCTTATGACATTTTTATAGTAGCTAATTAGATAGTGAATAAGTTAATTTAGTACGTTAGTGAGGGTGGGTTTGAAGGGTGCAAACGATAGGAATGACGATAGTTGATAATAATCGTTTTTTAATGTCTGCTCTTTTACACTAAATTTATTGAATTGAAATTATATAAGGTTTACATATTCATGATGGTTAAATAAATAGGAATTAGTTAATTACACCTATTAAAAGTCTAGAAAAGAAAGTTTTAGTAAAATTATTTTATATTGATGCTTTCCTATTAAATATTTTGCTCATTGAAAATTCACTTAAAATGTATTTCGATCATTAAAGCAAAGTCTCTTAGCATTTCTATTGACATTTCCACTTACATTGTATTGTATAAAGAAAGTGGAAGCACAATACAAATACTTATTTAATGCAAGTTAATGCCCCCGTTTTTAGTGCCAAGTCATAAGGATTTCTATTACACAGCGCTGAGTTCAAATAATGTGGACATAAATCCTTTTCCTTTACTGATTTACTTAACTAGTTAAAATGTGGCCGCCTTTTGGGCGACTCTCGGCACTGATTGCTTAATCATGTTGTGTGACGGAAATGGCGATATTGAAAAGCGCCACTGGAGATGATGGTGACCAGCTGTGAGAGGTGCCAAAGTGTGGGCAGGAAATGATTGCCTTCGTCAGCGATGTCGTCGTTGGGTCACATGTAGCCATAACGACGATGTCCTTGCCGGCATTCCATTCTGCTTCCCGCTCCCAAAAATAAAAAGCCACTTGGCAAATGATGCTTTCATAATGACACTGCCCACTGATTGGGCAAATGAAGAAAAGAGGGCGGTGTATTATTGTACATAGTACAATATATTGACAGTATATTGAGTAAAGCGGCAATAATGACGCCCGCCCACATACAATATACTCGTAAGATGATGGATGAAAATGCGATGAAAATGTTTTTTCTTGTTTGTTGCTGCTGCCTAGTTTCAATCTCCTGCCACATGGTTTTTGTATTTCGAGTATTTCGTATCGCTGCTAGCGGAATCATTAAAATACTTTGCCATTTCATTATCGTTTCAATCATTGCCCTTCTCGCCATTAACATAAAGCTGTCGTTAAATAAAAGTAATTAATTTTGCAGCCAGTTAATGTCCTTTCGACTTGTAAGCAAGCTGTGTTTTCGCGTCCTGATTTTCTTCCGGCGAATACAACTTCAACTTGAGCAGGCAGTAGTTAAATTTTTAGTGTGTAGAAAGCTATATAAAACGGATGGAATGGTAGGACATTTCTATCACCCATCCGAGGACATATGTTGAACTAGAAGTAGCAAGTGAAAATGTGAGGTCATAAGCTTGTACAGGACCGCAGAATTCCATTCTCAACTGGAGAGTGGAGTAGCTAAAATTGTAATGTATAAATATGTAATTATTTAGGAGGAAAGGTACACTATACTATTTCTAGTCCTCTGTGAAAGCCACGATATTCTTAGTGATAAAGCAGCCAGTGTCAACTACTATATTTAAAAAAATCTAAAGTTGAAAATAAGTTTAATAAAATATAGTTATTAGAAATTTAAGTACTTCTTGCATTGCATCTTTAAATTGATTTGATTTTTCCAATTATTCTACTATTTTGCTGAATTAGTACAGGATCTATTACAGTCGTTTTTGGTCGATTGCAAGCTGATCCAATATATTTGAAGTTTTTCTGACAAGTTCATATTTAATTTTGTATACTTTATGTTTGCTATAAATTTATATATTTTTACTCCACCGTGCTTTAAGTTCGGCTGTCAAATTAGAGTGGAAATGTCATAGGCTGGGGGGATTTCTCAATGATGCCTGCGCACACACGCGACACTTTATTAAATGCCCCGTGTAACCAGGCAACGCAATTATCGAGCTAATCTCCAGCATGTGGCAGGCATAACGTAACGAGCACTGTTGTTAGTAAGTCCTTTGTGTGGCACACTGCCATTCAAGTTCAAATCTTTGCTACCTGACAGCTTCCCTGTCTAACTGTTTGCCCTTGAAGTTGCGATGGCAAAGGGAATCTCAATCATATTTTTGTTGCATGCAACTGAGTCGAGTTACGAGTGGCACTTGCAATGAAACTTGAAATGCAAGTGACTTTTTGTGCCGTCTAGCGACTCGTAATGAGCTTGTAACAAACTTAACTCATTTCCGGCTGCAAATTCATTGCGTACCTATGATAAACTTACCACTTCCTCTCCCCTTCTTTCTTCTCCGTCTGTCTGTGTGTCTGGTATTTATCAAAGCTCTCGGCTAAATTAAATCTAATGGCGTGCCACGTTCGTCTTTCTTTCCGTTTGTCTTTCTTTATGCGCAAGAACTTCATTAAGTGGGTAAGTCTATCATCTTCAGCTTGTTGCCTGCAACTCTGCCTGCCGTTTGATGATGTGCTACTATGTTTTAGCTGCACAAAGACTTGCCACAAACATAAAAAAAAACACCAAGAACAACAACAAGGCGAAGGTCCCATTTAGTTTGGTTTTTGTTTTGTTTTCGTTACTTTTGCTTTTGTCGACTGCGGCTTTTGCTTTTCTGCTTTGCAAATTTCACTTGCTAATGCTTTTGATTACTTTTAATTACAATTTGGCTGCTAGGCTACGCTGGCCAGCTTCCTCCGCCCCGTCCAGCCCGCCCCGCATCGTGTTGCCAGATTTTAGTTGGGTTCATCAGACTTTTGTGCAGTCAGCTGTTATTTAAGCCGGGTCTTAAAAACGCCTCGCAATGTTGTTTCTTTTCCGAGAGTTTTTGGCCATCATCCAGCTTAATTGGTCGCTTAACACCCACCAAGGCAAACTCATTAGCTGACTAGGCGCTCTTCACTTGCAGCACCTGCCACATGCCCCATTTTGGGACTGCCACTGTTTGCTTTGATTCACTTTTTACGAGTGCCCTTTTAGACATTCTCCAAACCGCAATACTGAAAACGCCTAAAAGCATGCAATATTGTTTTGAATATTTATACTTTAAACTACATATATATCTGCTGTTAATTAATGCCACACCTGCCGCACACACACGATTCTTGCCGCCAGCTATTACAAATTTCATAGTCAACTCACACAAACACACACACACACACTCATACTGCATGCAATTTATTGGCCCAGAGCTAAGTTGGCCATACAGAATCACGAGCTCATACCGCATTATTATTGCCACATGTTGGCTGCAATCTGACCAATTATTTAATGTGCTTTCCCAATATTGTTAAACAATTATGCTATTTGCTGACGCTGTGCCATGTCATACTATATTTAATAACCACACTTAAAATGCCACTAACCAAAGATAAATTTGTGAAAATTCGCACGCCATCCAATGTCAGAATAAACAAAAAGATCGCTGCACTTTGCAATACACTGCACTTAAGAGATAATAAAGTTAATATTATCAAAATATATATTTTATTTTTAGTTTTACTTGCCACAGAACTACATAGTTCTGGAGTCAAAGCTGAGAGTTATTAAATTCGTTTTTTTAAATAATTGTGTTGAGTCAAGTAATAAGTTTTTATTTCATTTTGGGCTTTAAGATTTATTGCCGCATATTTCACAACAATTATTGAACTAAATATGGTATTGAATTATAATCGATGACTACTAATCTGTAAAACTCTTAAACTAAAAATATTTTTATTTTAAATCTTTGGATAAGGAAGTTAAAGCATCTTAGATACGAGATGCTTTTCATAAGAAGAGATTAGGTTCTCAAGATAACAATATGAACTAAAAATATACAAGTGAATTAGTAAACCCAGATAAGATAATCATTTCTGAGATAGTATATACTTTGGGCCATTTTCTTTACAATCTAAAGTGGATTTTTATTATTTGATAAGAGATTTTCCTCATTTTTCCGTCAAACATAATCACTTTGTTCATAATACTTGTACAAATGCAGAGTAGAATAAAATGCGCTGAAGAATTCACTTTGGGAAATATATTTTTTTGCATTTCTCGTGAAAAGAACTTTACACTGGCGAGCCAGAGACGAGAAGAAGAAGAAGAAGAAAAAGCAAATTCAGAACAATGCGACTCGACTTTCTCATAGGTTCATAATTAAAATGATAGCAACAGGCGACGTCGCGTTCATCGTTCGCGTTCTGTTTAATGATAATGTGAGAAGGGCGCCTCAGGTAACAGGTAACAGCAAGCAGCAGCTGAGCGAAGTCAAAGCGGGACAAAAGAGAGAGAGAGAAAGAGACCTGTTGAGAGAGCAATGATCGTACTCTCTCTCTCTCGATGTTGGTTGACTTTCAACCTGTTGCTTTCAATCGACGACTGTTTCAATCGAGTGGCGCCGTTAAATCTCAACGATTGACTCCGAGCTCAGTCAACGAACGCGTCTCGAGTTAAGCGGTCGTCACTTCGCAGTCCGTCGCTATCGGTGTGTATCTGTGTGCGAGTGTCTGTGTGCGTGCGATGAGTTTGCCGGTTTAAGATTTTGTGTATTTCTACCTGTGAAATTGTATTGAATTTTTATTTGTCGTCTTCTTTTAATATTATTCTCATGCTCGACTGATATTAAAGGTATGGGCAGACGACACCTCAAGAAAGTATCTGACAGATACCACACACACGTCAAGACAACGCGACGCGCCGCGTAATCTAAGACAACGCAGACGCGATATTAACCTCTAAGCAACGAACACAAACAAAACGAATTGGATATTTTTCATATAAATAAAAGAATTTCAACAAGTGCAAAGCAAAAGATAAAAGTTATTACCGACAAATAAATATTGTATATGTCAAAGTTTGCCAAAATCAATATTAATAATAATAATAATAAATAATTAAATTATTATAAATACTCAACGAAAGCAATAGGACACTCAACGAAAAAGCCAACCGCTCAGCTACAAAAAAAGTATCTCAAGACAAAAAGGTAAATTTGAACAACTAAAAGAAGGCATAAAATAATCAGAACAACAACAGTTTCGACTGTTCTACGTGCTCAATTGCGCAATTATAATAGTTTCCAGCTTATTTGCCACATATACTTGGCAAAAAATACGTACTCACATGTGCAGAACGAAGTATGGATAAAGAATTTCGCTGCCGGGTTGTTTTAACGGTTTTGCTGTAAATTTAATTAAGGCAACTGTGGAGAGAGGGAGATATTCAGTTGCAAACAAAGGCGCGACATTGGCTGTGGAGGAACAACCTTTTGCATCTGTATCTCCTATATCTGTATCTGTTGGTTGTACCTGCTAGATGTAGCTGTATCTGTATATTTGTATCTTTTGCTGTTTGCTCGTTAAAAGCGCATTACACACACAGCTCACGCATTCACGAATGCACCCACTCCACTCCACTCCACTCGACACGCAGAACCTTCTCAGAATACCTCTGGTTTTTGGATTCCCTGTATCGCGGGTGAAATAAGTTTGTGAAAGCTTATGTCACAGACAGAAAGAACGAAGGAACGAACCGATCTCTGAGATAATAAGAGCTAGATTCACTAAATTTTGTATGCTAACAAAATTTCAGCTGGATCGGATAATAAACTCGAAATGTATTCGACAAATAATTAAAAATTTTCGTGATTTAAGTAAGTGTTGGGGTAACTATGTACGCAGGGTATTTTCTAGTCGGGTATTCTCAACGAAAGCTTACTTGTTTTTATACATGAAGATACATATGCATATATAGCTTTGTAAAGGTATTATATTCTTTTGGATTGCGATGTTGTTGTTTGTGTTTGTGTCTGTGTTTGCCTTTTTCTTGTCGAACTTGGCATGCCATAAGTTCAGCTTAATTCTTATGCCGCACGTCGTCGCACGTCTCAAATATTTTTGTTTGTCTTGTTACCTGAAAAACCTTTCATTGCCAAATTGCAGTCGTTATTGCCGCATATGCAAAAAATCACATTTGATACTCTCACAGTTCGCCATCAACTTGAATGAATTTGCAGTTTGCCGATTGAGATTGAGATTGTTACGAGTATTCCCAGTAATGGGCGCATTATGGCTAGTATGACTAATGGAACGGTGCGTCAACAACAACAGCTACGGCTACAACAACTGCGACAACAACAACAAATGTTTCTGTTCAGTAAAGTATCTTGTAGGTGTGAATTTGTAGGCGTTTCATTTGGGCTAATATCCGAGTATTTCTGACTTTTCTACAATTGTAGCCAACGCTTTGCAGCTATCTGGAAAAATAAGTAGCTGCCTGTGTTGTAGATACATATGTATCTTTTTGCGATTCACATTATGTGGCTCAAATTTAATTAGCATGTTGTTGCACACTCGCAACTCTAGACCTTGACTCAAAACAAGGTAAAACGACAGTGCCGACTTAAATGTAAACAAAACTTTTTCCGTGTACTTTTAACTTACTTAAAGTCCAATGACATTAGCTGAAAATTATGTTTACTGAAAGCTGCTAAAAATATGCATATTATAGCGCTAGTTAAAACTAGGAGGTCTAATTTACTTCTTAATAATTTTGCTACTATACAAAATTTAGCCGTCTAGCTCCTGAAAGTTTCAAGAAACTTTAGCTGAGAATTTTGCTTACAGCCAGCAATACTTTTCATGTTATTCAACCTATAGTAAAAACTAAATAAAGGTCACTTTAAGAAAGCGACACCGCAGTAGCATTTTTCAAAGTAACTACCGCTGAAAAACTCAATGAATTGAAGATGGAAAGTTGACGAAAGTTTGCGGAAACTTTGGTTTATGCCACTGAACTTACTTTGCACTACTTTATGAAAATAATTTCCTAAGGGCCACTTTAAGCAAGTGTCATTTGTTTTTTTTTCAAATTTATAGTTGGCATGCGTTTGAAAGATAAGACGAAGCGTTAGCTTATCGGATGTACTTACGTATTTATGGGCGCAAGATCCAAATATTTGGACATTATGTCATGACAGTGCACATAAAAAATCTAAGATAAGTCATAGTCTATTCACTTTAAAAGTTCTTGGAGCGCTAGGAGGCACGTCTTGAAAGTGGAATGAACCATAAGCCACAGAAGCTGTTGCTTTAAATTCGCAGTAAAGTTTTCTGATTGGACGTTGAGTACATTAATCATTCATAAATATTCATGCAGCTGGACTTGAGGAATGGACCACGCCCCACGCCTCCTTCTGGCTTGGTTTTCACATTTATCATTATCATTTCACCAGAGTTTCCCTAAGTTCTGAGTTATTTGCTTCTACTTTTGGCTAACTGGCTGCTGTTTTTCCTATTTCCGTTAAGTTAATATACGAGTGTCTCAAGTTCGTTTAGCATTTTTCCGGTCAAATGTGCGTATGCGTAATTTATTATAATTAATGCATCGAATAGTGACAGTTATTAACTTTAATGCCAATATTTTTCACTTTTTGTTCTGTTTTGTTTTTTTTTTGTGTTTGCTGCCTTATTTGCATTTTAATGAAAACCAAAGAAGTTAGCCACAAATAAAAATGAAGCAATGGTCAAAGATACTGCTGGTTGGGTTGGTCTGAACTTTTTGCCAGATGTGTGGCAAGCGATAAAGTTGACTGTTGACTGTTCGCGAAACTCTAATCAAGCCAAATGCAAATTAGGTTAACTGTAGTTTAACGAGACAGACATCAAAAAGTCACTCTCGAGATAGATGACCAGAGATGAGATGAACTGAGATACGAGTACTATAGCACTCATGACTGATGAAAGCTCTGAGGCCAGTGTGAAAGGTAATAAAGCAAAAGTCCAACCAACTAATGAAGTTGTCGTGAGCGTTAAACGACATTTGTGATGGACAGTGTAGGAAGTGTTAATGATAATGATGGGCACGTCTCACAGCAACATCAACTTGTCTTCACGTGCCAACTGGTGGGTGGGCCATCAATTTTTCTTCTCGCATTTCCAACTGTCAGCATTAGATGCGGATAACAGCAAAAATGAAATGAATTTCCTTTTATGCTGATTACAAAACGTTGGCTTCATTTAATGCCCATTAGCTGCACAAAAACTGCACACTCAATAAGTGTTTGATTAACACAAAAATTATGAAACGATTATAAAACATTTATTTATTGTGATTGTATTATTGTATTATCCACTGTTTTTTTACTCTCTGTTATTGCTTCACAACCAGAAATTAAATTCTGTGCACTAAAAAAACATAAAAGTGAAACTTCAGCTACAAAATAAAACCATGTGAATGCGTATAAAATTAAAAAAAAAAATTTGATACATGTGTTAAATTTTGTATAAAACAACACTTAAAGACTAATTTGATTTTTGATTTAATCAGATAATTATAATGATTAAAATAACTTATTAATTTTGTTGTTTTTCTATATAATTTTGGCAATTTAACACTAATTCTAAACAATTTTGGGTGCCACCTTGTTAATGATTATCAATGAAAACTTATTCAAACTAAAATTAACTTTCTATTAGTTGATGAAATACAAAAGCCGCTTTTCATTATTTTAATCCGCAGTATCTGTTTGATCGTGTCGATATCTCGTACACATGCAGCTGTAATTATAGACAAATTAACGCGCTAACTTTGACTTAGACAAAAGCACCAAATTGGTCAAATCGTATTAAAAATCGCAATTGAGCGGCAAGCAAACAAAACGTAGCCCCAACTATCGATGTCGCCGTCGCCGTCAAAAGTCCGTCATTAGATGGAAACGCTATTTGTTGTTTTTGTTTTTAACTTTTTGTGTTAGCTGTCAAATTCAATGGCCAAAAGCGTTGGGAAACTCAGTTGAGAATGTGACGGAAAATATCTGTAAACAAGCTCGGCGAGAAAACGAGGCTGATTTTGATCAGTCGTTGATATTTATTTTTTTTGTCAGCATATAAAAGCGGCTAGAAAATTGGCTGGGAGTGATGTGGAGAGGAGGGGGAATTGGGGAAACGATGATTCAGAAGGCGGTCAACGGAAACGCAGCTGGAGTCGTTTTGGGAATTGCAAATATTGTTTGGATTGTTCTTTTCTTGTTTTTCTTTTTTCATGCACATGCCGCAAAAAATGTTAACCGCTTTCGATCCGAAACTTTATTTAAGTAAGTTGTTGTTATTGCTATTTTTTGTTTGTTATTGGTGGCATCAGCTGTTGTCAACTCAACTTGATTCGCGGCCTGGCATACGTTTTAATTTATTGTTGTCTTTTGGACTCTTAAACTGTCGACAGTTCAATATTTTTTAGCTCTCAGTGTGCTCGTAAGTCAGCAACAAAAACTAACAATTGAATTGAGGTTTATATCTAGAATGGAAGTTGAATATCAATTCGATACGAATGCATAATAATTAAAGACCAATTTGCCGACTTCAAGCCATAAACATTGAGCTCGATTGCAACTTAATAACAACACAAATACTCTTACACATACTCTATAATTGGATGAGTATCTAAACTGTTGGATGTGTCTACTCTCTGTGATTAATGCCCAACTCAAGTTGAGGCTGAGCTCAATGTAGACTGCATTTGTTTATTCTCTGGAAATGCAAACATTCTTAGACAGTTCTGTCGTAATTTGAAGCGTATTTGATAGTCATAAGACTTTTATTTTTTTTTTGTGGCAACTTAACTTTATTTATAGCCATTACCAAACTGGTTTTCTGCCTTTCAAGCTGTCCGACGTCAACAAACGCAAACAATAACAACTTCTGGCCACTTTGGAGAACAAGGGGAGGATGAAGAGTTAAGTTGAGTATTTCTACGGTAGCTGCAGTTGGCCATATGCAGTTGGTAGTTGGCAGTTGGCTTTTGGCCCCGTCGAATGTTGGCGTCTGATTTCATCTTTTGATAATTGCACGCAATTTTCACGCGGCGCCCACACAAGAGATTTTCAAAATGAGCCACTTGAAATTAACTTGAATTGACTTGAGTTGAGCATTGGCAGCCTGACTTTATATGGGTTATGCATACAGTCAATCAGTGTGTGTGGGTTGATCTTGAGAAAGGCAACTGAGAAAGTAAAGTTTTTATACTCTAGCCGAGAGTATACCTAATAATATTTTTGTCCAAGTGTTTGCATTCTTTACAAGCGCTGTCAAGAGTTCGGTAATTTCTGATTCCATCGCTCTCAGAAAATATTTGTATCTATTGGATGCTCTAAGAATTGTTTTACTTAAAAAATCAAAAATTTCCTTTGATTTTCGACAATTGTATAGAGAAGTCATTGGTATTTATATTGGTACTTAAATATTTTCAACATGAATTTTAGAATGATTTTTTTTTTGTAATAACAGTGACGATCTAGTGTTGACAAGAGCTAGATGCACCAATTTTGCTATATAGTATGAGCAGGCAGATAAAGTTTATTATAAATTTTGATGAGCAATGTTAGTGTATATTAAGGCTTTTTTTTCCATTTTATTAACATTTATTTTATTTCAACGTCTTTGGTTGGTGGCATTAGTATTCAACGTCATTGCATTTTCCGTGTCAAGCATATGCGGATGGTAGGCATTTCCTCAGTCCATTTCCCATGCGTTTTTCCATTTCTAAGCTTGGCAGACAACAACAACAACAACAACAACAGCAACAACAAAAAGAACAACAACAACGACAACGACAATAATAATGCCACTTCTCGTGCCTTTTATTGCATTGTTTCTACGCTGTCGATGTTGTTGTTGACTCGTTGCTTGTTGGCCAGGCCTGCATGTTGCCCTTTTTGGGCCTTGCACTGGGTTCCATTGACTTGGCTTAGTTGGGGCTTGGCAAAGTCAGCCAGTTTGATGCCCCAGTGATTGCTGAGACACGTTTTCTCTGCAATTGTTTCTCAGTTTCAGTTTTTCTTCTACTGTATGCTGACCAAAGTAAAATTAGCTCAATCATTCAACTTGTTAGCTTCATTTGCAATCGAGCACATTTCGTGCTAGGGCAAATCTTATATTTATAAAAAAATTATATATATACAAAGCTTAAAACTCAACATGGCGAAAGGTGCAGCATCTACTCGTATCTTTTTGTTTTTTTCTTTCAAGAGCACAAGAAGTTGAAACAAAGCCAAGCCAAGCCTTTTGCCAACAATAAGTAGCCAAAAAGTTGATCTGCTTTTATTCCATACTTAAAGTTATGCGCAGAGAAAGTTTATCAGGCCATCAAAAGCATAGTTGCCAAAAATAAAATAAAAGAAAGAAAAAAGCTTGGTCGAGACATTGTCGGCAAAATTCTTGACCAAGGGCATTATGAAATTAAAATCTGATAGAGGCCAAGGGTCAAGATTAATAACTGCAAAGTCAGATAAAATTATTAAAAGTAAAAATCCATACACATGTCCGTTCAGCTGTGCCAAGCCAAACAATATTATTATAAACACATTTTCCAGCTGCTGTTGCAACCGGTTTGCATCGCTTGATAACTGAATATTAAAAAAAACCCAAGTAAAAGTTAAGTAAATCTCATGTATGCATGCAACCAAAGTGAGTTGAAATGCGTCAACAACAGGACCGCAAAAAAAAAAGTAAGAGGGTCAACAAACAAATAAACAAACACAACAACTACAACCTGCAATGTGCCCCTTTGACTGCAGTACTCTTATAGCATATTTAAAGAGCTGATGATGGACTCCGCCTCTGTTATGTGGCAAATGGAATCCTCTCATATTCGCAAAGGGCTGCAACTTCGTAGGGCATCAGTGCATCTTTGCAAAATGGCTTTTAAAGGTCGTCCACTTAGCCAAATGTGGCTTCTGGCCAACTTCTGGAATGTCTATCGATTGTGGCAAGCTTGTGTACGACTTGTTGAATTGTTGGCTATAAATTCTCGTAAACTCTCTCAATGCCTGCAGCTATTACTAACAAAGCGATTTAAATGATTGATTGCCAGCAAAAATCCACTCATAATGTTGATAGGGAATGTCTATAGTATTAGCGGTTTATAGTTATATTTTTATAGAGAATTTATTATATTTTTTTTTTTAGAATTTGGTTTGCACTTCTCTGAAAATCATAAATCGTTACTGGGACGTCTATTATTTTATATATTTCTGCAGATTTTATGAGAGCTCAATGTGCAATTCGAATAAATTTTTGGATTTTCTGTATAAGAATACACCTTAAATTTGATGACTAGTTTGGTTTTAAGTTCCTTTTGCGAGTTTTTGATGTATGTATAAAAGATTTAATCATAATTTTAAGACCAAATTTTGTTACACTAAGAATTTGTTGAAATTTTCCTTCAGCACTTCGCATAAATTTATTGATCTTTTGTTGAAGATCTTTGGACGTCAATTATATTTAGTTATCTGATTGCTAAACGTTTGTTAAGAGCTGCCCTGTCATCATCATTATCATCTGCTACGACTTCGTCTGGGCCTGGCTGAAACTGTGGCTTTTATCTCGAGCTCGACGGACCATCAGTCAATGTCCAAGACACAGTAGCAACAGCAGGAGTAACAACCAGTAAGTGGTTGTTAGCAGTTGTTGTTGTTGTTGTTGTGGGATTGTGGTTGAGATAACCTTTCCATTTTATAACTGTCAGCTGGCGGTTTTTCCTGCTGCCTCCTCTGCGTATAATTACGCGCAGTGTTTTTCAGCTATGCATTGGAAATTGTACGCAATTTCCCAAAAGTGTCAACGCATGTCAAGCTACAATAGTTGTAAAAAATGTTAATTTGTGACAATCGTTGTTGTTGTTGTGGATGTTGCATTCACTTTTTATTCGTTTGTTATTCCGAAGTAAACATTTGGCTGCAGCTGGCGTCGTTTTGTTTTGACTCTCGAATTGAACGCAACTAACATTACATGATACTCATTATTGCACATTTTGTTAAACATTGTGTACACTTTTACATGAGTGGAAGCAAACACACGCAGATAACAGAAAGCGAAAGAGAGAAGGAAAGCTGGGATGGTCTCTGAGGAACGGACTGTGATGAGACAGCAGAAAACGCATTCGAACTATGTGAAAACCCCTCGTTGATTTCATTAATTGTTATAATATCCAGCTACTTACATGCACGGAAGCTTAGCGTTAAACATTCTCCAAGTCATCATCACTTGGATAAATAATTGGACCCACTGTTCAGCTAGATACTTTTAGAGCCATTCATTACAGTATTAAAAAGTTCAAGTTCCATTGTTAAACGGAAAATAAAAAGGGCGACAAACTGTTAATAAAAAAATCATTTATATTTTTATATAAGTATTCTCGTAAATTTTTTTATGTTTTTGGGAGTATAAATATTATTAGTTTGTGAATCTAGTAATTGGACAAAATAAGATAATTACCCATTTCTTTCTAGTTTTAAATTGTTGAGCGCTATGCATCTCATTTCTATATTAAACTTATTCTAAGAATTAAAATAATTTGTTGAGCCTCGATATTTAAAGAAAATTGACACGAAGTTAATTTAAAATTTTTTACTCAGAACCCAGAATCCAGCAATGTCCTTCAATAAATACAGCATTTCACAATTTCATTTGTGTGCAATTTAATTCCTCTGAGCATAAATCAAAGCAATATTTTTGAGCTGTATCTTAATAAACACAAGATATTTCCATTATTTCCAAATAAATATATATATTTACTTTCTGATTTCAAAATGCAAAGTGTGTTGCTTGGAGTCCTGTCCCCGTTTTCTACTTGACAGATTGCATTTCCCATTAGAGTTCGGGTTCCCGAGTAAAGAGTACCGCAAGCGGTTTAGTTATAACGGAATATCAATCAATAAAAAATGCCATTAGAAAGGATACACTTTGCCCCGCAGGCTGAGAAAATATTCAGCAACTTGGGCGACATGAAAAACTTTTAACTGCAAGTGACAAGAAAAACTACAAGCCAGAGTGCAAGGTCTAAGTGCAAGATATACATAAGTAAGAGAATATATAAGTGTATATTTCTATCAACATATTTGTAAAAGTCATGATCCAAGTTCAGCAGCTATAAATAGTTTTAAACTTGAAGGAAATGCGAATCCATGTCACGTTTGAGACTTTGTCCTATTTGTACTTGTATCCCAGCTGCTTTTAACATGAAATTAATTAAATTGCGCTTATAAATAATGAAAAAGCAAGGCGGGCACAGTGTTAGCCAAATTGAATTACATAATTGGGCTGTGACCTAAGACCTAAGACCTAAGACAAACCAACTCGAAATCGTAGTCACAGTCACAGTTACAGTCACATTCAGAGTTGTATATATAGGTCTGGTCGATATCAAAGAGCTTACATGCTTAATCGAATTTAGCAACAGTTTCACTCGATTTCCATTAGTCGCTGGTAATGGATGATTTTCCAATTACCGGCCTGCCACTTTTTTCTCTCTCTTTTTTGTCAAAAAAATGCCTCAGCAGGGCCAACGGGTCGTATGCGTAATTTCGAGCCAATCGCACGCACATTCGTCATACGACGCGTTGTACACGCGTATGAGTCTCTGTGTGTATGTGTCACGATGTCTGTGTGTGTGCGTATTTTACGTTTTGCGGCACACACACAAAATGCAAATTGACGATGATTGCCAGGGATTTTCTTGTGGTTTTGACAAATTGCCCGCTTTCTCTGTTGTCATTGTTGCAAGAGATGCTGCTAAACATCGTTTTGCCATTCAAAATGGTTACACTTTCCATTATATTCGAGTTAGTTGCTGTGATTGTGTGAATGTGTGTGTGTGGGCGTGGGTGTATACATTTTTGGATGACTGTGGTCTGCTCTTGTTTCTCATTTTACCCAGCAGCATCAATTTTTAATGGCAAGTTTGAAGTACAGCAAAAAAACAAAAAAAAAATACAGACTTGCACATACGAGTACGAATACGAATACAAATATGAGTGCGGGAATGAGTACCTGTACTCGTAGCTGCGGGGGGCTGTTCTTGTTTTGATTCAAACCACATAAGCCGACTGTGTTGCAAGTTGCCTGTGGCATCCATCGGAGCGTTTCAAGTTGACGTACTCAACTCTTACAAAGCCCCCGATACCTGCTGTGTCCACAGAACTATGGGCCAGAAGTAGAGCCTCAATTTATATGATGATAATTACGATTTCGGATGGGTATCAGCAAGTTGTATCTCTATTGACATTGAAAATAACATTTCATCAAAAGTCATACAGATAATTACGTTTCTAACTTTTCTTCATCAAATATTGGCAAGACAAATAAAGCCGAAAAACCAATTTTAACAGAGAATAATTTTTGTTCAAGAGAAATTTTTTACCACCATGTTACCCCCAATTACGATGAGAGAAGCTTTCGTAGCACTCAGACTTGGACTGCACTGACCTTCATAATAATGAACATAAAATTTTAATAATTTGTGATTGTTTTACAGCTTTGGCACTGTATTTAAAACTGTCAGACACAAGATCTCATCGTATACTGTTTAAATATTAAAAATTAATTTTCACAAAATGCAAAAACGCAAGAATGTGCAAATTTACCTGTAATAAAATTTTGAAAAATATGCCAGTATATAAACTGACACTTAGACAGACACTGTTGCCAATTGCGGTTGGTGGAGAAGGGAGTGAGGAAGGGTAGCTTGGCTTGTGGTCGGCTGCACATAATTTTCCACTTAAATGCAGCTGATGATTGACACATGGCTGAAATTGAATTAAGTTTTTTGCTATAAATTTTATGGCCAGCCAAACTGGAGACATAAAATAAAAATGGCAATGCGTCTCTTTGCCACAACGAAGTGCCGCATGTGTGCTGAATTAACGGCAAATGTCAATATATGGTTGTGCCACCTACACACACACACACACACTCTTCTGCAGTTACAACAGAAATAGAATTGTCTTTTTGTCTTCTATTTTTTTCACGTTTGCAATTCGTCAAGTATTTTCTGCTATTTTCGTCTCTTTTTAAGTTTCTCTCAGCTACTCACAAGTTGTTAGTTCTTCAGTGAAGTATTTTCCAATCGAAATTGATCTTTTCCATTTCAGTTCAACTTTGAACTCTGTTTGTTACGAAGTAATTCAATTACTTGATGTCCTATTGATTTAAAAAAGTCTTTTCGTTCTCTACTTATAGTGCTTGCACGGACAGTTTGGTTAAAGTCCAAAACCAGTTGACATGTAAACACATAAATCATAAAAACAAATTGGAGGGAGAGAGAAGAGTATCAATTTCATAGCACGTATAGTTTGCTTCACCTTAATTAATAAAAAATGACAGTTGAGGAAGCTGTCATAGGTCAGAAATCTGGGATTAAGCTATAGATTACGGCTTCGTTTCGGTCAACTATGGTTTATTGGCTTTAAGTAAAAAAACATTTTATAAATCATAAAGTTCGGTGTCTGTATTTATCCAAAATTTCTTTCATAAAAGATTTATCAAAAGACAATCAGTAGAATAATTAAAATTATTTCTCTCTAAAAGTTTTAAAGTCTTTATTTCGACGAAATTGCTCTTAAAGCTGTCTTTTAATCCGTTGAAAGCTCTGATAAGCTTTATTTGAGATTAATCTATAAGTGACAGCTTAATTAATTGTTTTTCGTTCCTGCTGAAAGTTTCTGTCGGCTATAACTCTTTGAGAGTTATGTTAACTGATGCCAAATGCCCTATCTAAGATTAATTTATTAATTTCGGCTATTGTCATTGGCCCACACACCGCTTGAACTGAATATTTAACAAGTTGGGCTGAACTCAAGCCTAACATTATCGACGGCTGATTTCAATTTGGCAGTTTTGGGCGTTTGGGCCATTTGCTTAGCGTGAAAAGCGTGAAAATGTGCGAGCAATTGCTGAAAGTAGACTGTGTCATAAATCGTCGTCTGGACATTACATAATTGAATGGATTGCGACTGGGCCCAAGTCGGTCGGTCGGTGTTAGCGTGTGTGCCGACTTCAATTACTTAAAATTCTGAAGTGCAGCTGTAATTGAACATTGTCACGCTTTTAGCCAGAGGAAGTGGGCAACGGGAATGGTTAACTATGGTCAAGCAACGGCACTTGGACTTGGATAACTGGCCAAAAATAAAAATAAAATGTATGAGTAGTAAAATAAAATTTGTTTGTATATGCTGAGCAGTTATGGGACGGAATGGCGCGCGACAGTGCCGGCCATAAGTCAACAACCTTTTTGGCAGGCCGCCAATTAACGCACGTACAATTTGTTGCTGGCGTCGTGTAGGCGACTTCACTTTACGCTGTAGGATTGAGTGAAGGAGTAAAGAGAAGGAGAGAAGAGAAGAGTGGATAGGAGTGGAGTGAAGTGTAGAGACTCATACTAAGAGTGTGCGTGAGTGTCGAGTAAATTGTTTGATTTGTGGCCCATAGGTCAAGCAGCACGGGGCAGCTCTAAAGTTGAAATTTTTAAGTACTACCAGTATTTTTATTTTTCTTAACTTTCTTTCACTTTTTACACACCACACTACACTCTTTAAAAATTGGCAAAGCTAGATAAAACAATCTATATGTAAAAGAAGTTAGCAGAGAAGACTATTAAGAGAAGAGTTTGGTTTTTTTTTATATTCTCTATCTACTCTGAAAAATTCAAGCGAATGAAATACAAAAGCTATAGAACAAAAATTCTGAGCAATGATATAAGGGAAAAAGATTTATTTTGTGTACTTAAATGTATAGGGAAGGGTATCTCATAGCTTAGCACTCTTGACTAGAGCGTTCTTACTTATTTTCTATTTCTTTTTTTGTATTATTTTTTGGCACTTTTTTCAATCAGTCAAGCATTTAAAGCTGGCCACGCCCTGGCGATTTTGCACACGCCAGGCATTAATTTATAATTTTACAACATTTTCCAACGCTCTCAGCTGGAAAAATGCGAACAAAATGTAACTATCGGACTGAGTGTTTTGCAAAATTTTCTTTTGTGTCTTTTTGTTGTTACATTTTGGCTTTTTCTTTTGGCTAAGCCCTTTAAATGTTTCCATAACTTTTGACTGCGTCTGTCAATGGGTTCTTTCGTCTTTGGGAACTTTGAATTCCTAAACCCAAGCAACGTTACGTGACTCTCATCTCAATGACACACTCACTTAGCCGGTCCCAGACAACAACCACGTTCTCTTTGGCCAGCCCCCTGGTCATTTGATTTTCAGGACTTTCGATTTGAATATTAACACACAGAAAAAAGAGAGAGAAAAGGGAGAAAAAAACACTTTAAAGTGTCGCCCTTGAGGGCGTTTTTGCCCAGATATTTTTAGTTCAAAAATGAACAAATTTTCAACTTTTTTATGATTTTTGCTGTGTTGTTTTTTTCTAGCCTGAAGGTTCTTTGACCAATATACACCAACACATTCCTATGTTATACTATAAATATGAAAACGCTGTTGGGACATTTTTCTTTTGAAATATTTAGAGTGTCATTGTGTGTGTTTGAGTGCGTTGCTCACCTGGTAGTATTGATTTTGTTATAGTTCGCATGTGGGATTTATGTATTATTAATAACAAAATATAGCTACTAACATGTGCTATTCTCACACATGCGCACCCAACTACTTAATACAAAATGTCAAACACAACACCAGAGGCACTAAATAAAATACAGTAATTTCCACTGGGGCTGCTGATTTCATAGAGTACTTCCGACTACTTCTCATATTGCTCATATCTCAAGCTGCATGCAACAAAAAATTGATATTTGTTATTCAATTAATTGAAATACAGACATTTTTTATACCTGCCTGACATATTGAAAGTGGGATTTATTGTGATTAATTCTGATTAATTGATTGATGGCCTGATTTTATTTTCATTAACATATTTGTATTTGTTTATTTAATAGTTGTACTTAAATTTGGTCCCAATTGAATTTCTGGTTGTAATTGAATGTTACAATCAATCTTTATATTTAAATGGTTAATAAAAAAAATATTTAAATGATAAATTACAATTAATTTTATTTCAATTTTAATTTATTTACATTTTTAACTTAATGATTAATTAATGTTATATTATGTAAAACAGATTTAAATATGAAATTTCAAGTTTTACATGTTTGAATTTTTAAAAATTATGTATTATTTTGTTATTTTTAGTCTTGTCTATGGAAACAAATGGGTTACCAATGTTGGTCAAGAGTTGCTTTCCTTCAATTTGTCTGCACAGTTTTCTTTAATTGCCCTGCATTCCCATTGGCCATAATCAACTTAAAGTCAACTGTAAACGTTGGCCAATTAAGGCATTCAAATCACAACAATAACAAAAAAGAAAGAAGTGGCAAAACATTATTATTATTTTTGCGAAAAAGGGCGCTCAAAGTCAAGCAAGTAAGCAAACAGGCCAAATGGACAGAGAGACAAACAGACAGACAGACAGACAGACAAACTGTGAAATTGACTAACAACACAATGGTCAACAATCAACAGAAACACAAAAATAAGAACAACAACACTTGTGGCAATAATGGCAACAATGACAACGCTGACAAACAGTGCAATGTCGATTAACTGTTATTTAGCTGATGCTTAAAATGGCTGCCACACCATTTCCGCTGCCATTGAAGTTGCCCCACAGCATACTTGCCCCAAGTTGCCATTTGTTGCTGTTCTTGTTGTTGTTTACCGTTGAACGCACAGCCAAAGTAAATGAAAGTACAAATTGACGATTTGTTTGATTTGGCGCTAAGGAAAATTCCAGTCAACACAGTCAGTCCGACAATAAGATGGTGAGAGGGTCTGACGTTGAGGGTCGAGGCAGGCAGACTTTTGGGCTATAATTTAACGCACGAATGGTTTAACTAAGCGCTGTAAAAGAAGACATAACAACAACAACAAGCTAAGACAACACTTTAGGACCCCCCCACCATGAAATAAATGGCAACCCTTATAAGCCCTTAACACAAAGTTTTCGTTCCTTTTGAAGCTCGGCTCTATTTAATTTACTTAGCCAGGCCGACCGCTGTCCCCTTGGGCGGACCAACATTTATTAAGTAATCCTCGTAAATGCTCAACAATTTCTAGAGCTTACATTCGCACGGCTTTGTTGCTGGAATGGTCTGCTAGTGACAGATTTCGGCTAGGTCATAAATAATGTTGATAGGCAACATCAGGTGACAACAAATGACACCATTTCTTTCTAGTTGCCATTTTGCAATCGTTTTGGTGGCTGTCAGAAATGTGAGTTGTTGTCTTGCGACCTTGTGGCAGGCAACAGCATCGCGACTCTTTTGTTGCCTCTTGTGCCACACATACATATCTCAGAGCGCGAAGCCTTCATATTGTCGCATCGTGAGCTGACATGGCCAACATTGTGGCAATCGGTTTATCTTCCTTTGTTCCGTTGTTGTAGCTCGCATTTTATTGCCCACTTTCAGTTGACGGCACGAGAAACGGCGTGCAAACGCGCTCTGATCAACATTTTTTATACCCTAGCAGGGGGTATTATAAATTTGTCATGAAATGTGTAATATTGCATTACTCTGTCATAGGAACGATAGATCGAAAATCAACCTTTTGTTTGAAAAAATTTCGTATTTTTGCAATATCTAAATCAATCTCATAGAAAATATCGGAAAGTTACCACTATAGAATCTCTCGACTATAAAACCAAAGCTTGGCTTATATTAACAACCATCAGTCAAAAAATGTATTCAGTAAGTGTATAAAATTTTCTGTGCACCACAAATAACTTTTCTTTGTTGTTTTTCTTATGACCTCACAAAATTTATGCTCGCCCGTTAAGAGTCAATTTTGTTTTATGCGCCACGCACTTTAAGCGAATAAATTTGCAATTTTTTTTTGTTAATTTTAAATTATGCAAAATTGTTGCTCGACTTGCAGATCAATTATGTGTGCTTTTTTTTGTTGTTGTGGCTTTTTCAATTGAAATGCAGTTGAGCTCGCCAACGCACACCTGGCGTATGCGTGATTTCAGCTCATGCATGTCACGCATACGTCGCGTTGGAAAACATTCAATTTAATGCCAAATACTTTATGGAAATTCAGTTAAATCTTAAAATGATTTCACTTATGAAACATATACATATATGAACATATATGTATATTATTAACATAATGCTAAGCATTTTGTGTGACGCCCACACAAGCTTATTATCATTCATTTGCCATTGTGCACATGGCCAGATTAAAGCTTACAAAGGACAACGCCTTATGAGCCATAAGCTAAGCTAATAGTTTCAGGACAGCATTAAGTAAATGCCACAAACATTAATTTCCCTCCGAGTGGAAAGTTTTGCATACGAGTATGCGCCGCAGGACTCAAAACGGTATCGTAATTATGCAAATGTCCTTACAGTCCTCAGTGCTCAATCCCAAGCGGAACCCTCATCAACCCCTCCGGTTATCATTGTCAAATCGCAACTTGATTGTGGCCCACACAAAAGGCAATGCCAAAAAGGAAAAAAAGGCGTAAATATTTATTTAGGTTAACACAAGATTCATATTTAATTTGATTTAAACTCGATTGTGGTATATTAACACGGAAAAGCATTAACTGTTTTGATGACAGCTAAAATGGCGGCTAAACCGAGTGGGAAAATGCACAGAAACTGCACAAACTGTGTGTGTGTAAAATGTGTAAACATGCAACGCACCTCAAAGGATCGCGTGCACAGTTTAAAATTAATTAAGACTAATAATACTCGTATTTTGAAGTATACCCAACAACGCACACACACACACAACCGCACACAAAAACATGGGTAACTTGAGGAGTGCATAATTAAAATGCGCACCAAAATGCTTGGCCATTTCCGGTGGACAAACGATCCAATGAGCCAACTTTAAATTAAAGCCAACACGACAAAAATTGTTTGAAATTTTACGAGTACTTTTACACAAAGTTTTCCATTTGATCCGGAAACGTGAAACAAATCCGAAAAACCATAAAAAGTTTGTGGCAAACGACAAACTCAAAAAAAAAAATTCGAATTTTTAGTTAACAAATTTTCTCAAACAATGACCGAAGGACAGTTTTGTCCTTGCCACACTGCTTGCCACAGCATCCGGCATTGGGGCAACAACAAATCATATTTAGCAAGGTTATTATTTATGGTATATATTCTGTTTGCCAGCTCTGTTATATTTCAACACCCCAGCGGAGCATCATTAACATCATAAATCTAATGGACGACCATCTGGCGACTCGAATTATGGCATCTTCCCTAGACTTTATTTCCCTGACAGTTTTCACTTCTTGCGAAATTTCGAAAAATATATGTATAAAATGAAAGGTAAAACCAAGCAAATGGAATTCTTATTCTATTCAAGAACAAGAACTTTAAATGCTGCCACTTAAATTTTAGATTAAATTTAGAAAAGAACTGCAGCACTGATTCAGATGGATAGAATAGCAGATACCCTAGCTCATATTATCCGACAGTGTCTTGGATAAAGGGATAAGCCGATCAGAAATGCAAGTATACATTTTCCATTATTGTAAATTGAATATATAGAAATCCTATTCCTTATTTAATCAGGCACATCAGAATGTAATCTCACCTAAGCCTTGGCTAAGTCTTTCAATATTTAAATGCTCTTTTCGACTATGATAGATTACATAGATACCCTAGCTAAATCAGTTGAAGGAGACATGTTGTTTTCATAAATAATAATCTCAGTGAAATTAAAGACATCAAAAGTACTTGCACTTAAGCTTAAGCTTAGACGCAGAGCATGACCACATGATCAAATAGAAGATGCCCTAACTTTAAGTAAATAAACGGAAAATTTAACCATATTCATACATATATTCTTTCAATTTGCTCTCGTCGGCTTGTTTTGTAAATAAGCTCAACTCAATGAAGTGCTTGTCAAATGTGATTGATACAAAGATACCCTAGATATCGTCATCAATCAATATCAATTTACTGCAAGTCTCTGTCAATTTACCAAGTATTTACAATTTTAAACTAACCAACTTAGCACTTTTTACAGGGTATCAGGGATTAGAACTACCTAGATGCTTCCTTTCCACAACTGCTTAGTGCTCGTTGTGGCATATGAAATATTTATGGCAAACACACGTTGAGTGAATAAAATTTTATTCAAACCCAAAAGAATGAATGTTTTAAATGAACGTTTTTGCTCTAACGAAATTATATTCGTTTGTTGCTTTAACAAATATATTAAACATAAAGTTTAACTAAGCTAAAACTAAGCCGCATGTTGACGAACATCAAAGGGCACAAGAGGGCAACACATTTTTTGTTTTGGCTATTAGATAATGTATTAGGTTGTTGTTGTTGTTGTTGATGTAGCTTGTGGCTGTGGCTGTGGCAGGTGTTCGGATTAGGCCACAATTCGCATGGTTAGCCGTGTCGAGTAGCTGATTAGCATCAGCTTAATTAGCAGCCCTATTTGCATGACCTTTTCTGTTCACATTGTAATATTTATTTAGGCCTGTCCCTAAACCAAAAACTTACGCGAAAGCGTGACAAAATGTATGAACAATCTGTAAGCTGTTGTTAGCCAAGTTTTTACTCCGTCTAGCGCAAATTTATGGCCACTATTTAGCTGGCCAATAGTAAATGTGTCCTTTTGTTTTAAGCCTTAAAAAGATATTATGATATTCATTCATCAGGCACTACAATGGCAGTTAAATATGTAGTCAAGCCTCAGACTTTACATCAACATGACGGCAGCTGTGTGGCATGTGGCATGTGGCATGCGGCATGACGTAGGCCTGCCTGGAGCCTAACGCGTTAACCAGTCCAATAAAACATGCCAAAAGCACCACAGAATGTAGGAGTTGTGGTTGCACTCAGGCAGTCATATGTGTGTATGTCTGTACGAGGGTAGACTGAAAAGTCTTTGGCCTAACTTAGCAATATTAGGTGTCAAAGTTCAAAAATAGGTCACTCTAATTAATTTTGAAAAATTTGTATTTTTCACTTGGTAGCTATAAATTTTATCTCTTAAGTTAAATAAATTACTTCAGTATGTGCAAAATTTATATTAATTTATTAATATCGTAATTTTCCTAGAGATTTACAACACAAATTCAAATAGGCCAATAACTTACCAACCCGCCCTCGTATGTCAGGTGTGTGCGCTCTGTGGCTGTCCCAACTTTTGACGCCGCCTAGAAGCATGCAACATGCTACATGCCACATGCCACCAGCGACTGGGAATTGCGAGTGGCTTCGATTCAAGCTGAGTTTGGGGTCCAGTTGTGTTCAGTTGAGTTCAGTGTTGGCTCGGACTGTTTGAGTGCTTGACAGCGTTGTTCTATGAGCGTTGCTCTCGTCTGTTGATTTTTGTGGCGCTAATAAAATACACGCGCCACATGCGAGTTGATCCAACGCTCGAATGCAGATAAAAATATAATTAAAAACTGTTGTATGTTGTGCTGTGTTATACGCTGTCCTTGCATAATTCGCACGCCAACAACTGAAAATCCTGTTTGGCTTTTTATGCGTGCTGCGTGACTCTTTCACTGATACTTGCCTTATAAATCTACCACATATTTATTCTGTGTATTGCCCAGCATGTGTGTGAGTGTATGTGCGTGAGTGTATGTGTGTGTGAAAGTCGTGTGTGTGTGTGTTGCACCTTCGTATCCTGTTGCTTGTTTTATGGCTCTGCGATTAAGCTAATACAAATTTAAGTTTGGTATGTTGACTGGATTTTTACAAAAACTGACACTACTTTAAAGTGTCACTTAAAAATGGGATTAATCGGACAGCAAGGAGCAACATAAATACATTTACCAGAGAATTAAATGAGAGAAGCATTCTCTCAAATTATGATTCTTAAGCTACTTTTTTAGGCCTCAGCTTAATGTTAAAGAGATGAATCTTTTAAATAATTTAAAAACATTATCCCATAATTATTTTAATATTTTTTCTAACCTTATTAAATAATGAAAATAAAAAAAATAATTTGTGTTTTAGTGTCAATCAACCTTATTTTAAGCTCTTCTAATCATGCTTTATTTGTAAGGAACATACTTTAAAAATAGAAGAAAAATATATTACCAGTGTATGTATTTAGTCTCTCCTGAAAGTTTTTCAATGATTTAATGATATAATTAAATATTTAAGGCTTGGTTCTTAAGCGTTAAAGCCGATTTGCACAGTCAATAAAAAGCTGTTAGTGTTTCTCACCTTAAGCTTCTTTAAATTTCGTACATTCTCTAAGCAAACCATTAGATGAACATTTTATCAACATTTGATAATTTACTCAAATATTGTAGTTTAATTTAGCTTAAGTCTTTAATTTTAAAATACCTACCAATCTTGCACACAACAAAAACCATTTTGCTAGCTTGACTTTACTTAGAATCTTGCATAATTAATAACTTAATCATAAATACACATTTTCGAACTATTAAAATTCAAAATTAATAAATTTGCTATTAACAATTGACTAATAACAACAATTTGTGTATTCCTATTTTCTTTGTCTCTTTTCATCAAATAACCACATTCGTGCTGTTGTTTTTAATGCTAACACCAACACACACACACACACACACACACACACACACACACACACACACACACACACACACACACACACACCTCACACACCCACACCTTTATGCTTATACCTTTACTTATTGCTATCTCGCTCGCTCTCACCTCAACCACCGCAACCAAAAAAATTCAAATGTTGTTTAACCTTTTGTAACGTGTCTGTTTTCTTTTTGTCGGTCCCTTAACCAATTTTCAATTTAAAAATTTTTGAATGTAATAATATTCTTGCGTTTGTCCTGTCAACTGGTCCTGCATCCAACAAAATTAAAACAAACAACACTTTCAAATAAAAAAAAAACAACAATAATACATGAACAACGTGAACAACAACAACATGAACAACAACTTCAAAACAAACAGGCTCTTACGTGCGGAATTGTATGCGCTGAGGCGTAGGGTCGTTGGTGGAGCTGGAGCGCAGCCACAGCCAGATGATGCCACACAACAACAACAACAACAACCATATCAATCTAAACAGCATACAATGCAACAACAACAACAACAACAACAACAACATCATCAAGAACAACAACAACAACTATTACAACATCAACAACAGCTTGAACACAAAAACCACAATAATCTACACAACGACTCGAGTCGCCACTGCGCTCGCTGCACCACCGAACTGGGCCGCATCACGAACCGCGGCGCCCCCTGCCGCGTGTGCAAACTGCGCGTGTGTAAAGCCTGTCGAGTCCATCACGCACTGGACTGGGTGTGCGTGGTGTGTCACAAGCAACTGTAAGTCTCTCTCTCTCTCTCTCTCTATCACTCTCAATCACTCTCTCTCTCTCTCTTTCACACTCTCTCTCTCTCTCTCTCTCTGTCTATTACTTACTCTCTCTTTCTGTGTTTATCACTGTCACTGTCACTCACTCTCTTTTGGCACCCTCATTTGAACTTCAATGTTTTATCATTACTACACACGCACACTACTTGTAACTAACTAACTAACTAACTAACTAACTAATCAATATACTAGCTAATTTCTGTGGATTTCTGTAGTTGGTGTTGTGTCTTTGTCATGTCTTAAATAATGGGGAATACTCTGCTTTAACACATTCAAAGAGTTCTTCGCATAATTATGCTTATAATACGAATATCATCAGAAAAAATAAAGATTTTACTTATATTTTACGGCTCTTTTCAACCACCTTTTCAAAAGAGTTTTAACGAGATATTTTATGTAGTCTACTTTTTAGAGCAGGCCCTAATTACAGCTGTAGACAGAAAGAAAGCTTTACTTAATAATATAAGAATAAATCCAGAGTGGAATTTCGAAGTGGAACTGAGAATATAACTATGGTATATAGAGTTCCGATGGTCATCTGAATATTTATTGGCAACATGTTCGTATAGGTTTTCAGTAGATGCATACATATATTTGAGATAATTATATAATGTAATACTCGTATATTGCATTAATTTTATTTCTTTATTTAATTTATCGTTTACATATTTTTGTGCTATTAATTTCAAAGTGGAAATCAGAATGCGAATGCAGAATGAAATGAAATGAATGAATGACTTTTCCCGAGGCAATTGCAGTCACAGCGCGAATCGTACGAATAAATGCTGAAAACAATTAAAATACGAAATGTTTTTTCTTTTATTGTGTCAACTCGAAAAAAACAATTTGCAAATTTTTACCCATATTCACTGTCCAATTTTAAACTCGAAACGCAAATGGACCAAAAGTGTCAACAGTTTTCATGCAAATTGATGTATAACTGGATAACGTTATTTTGTATGCATCGGAATGGTATTAAATAACCTGTATTAAGCCAACTTTGTGCTTTTTCCCCCTTAAGCGATTGTTGCAGTTGCAGAAGTGAATTTGTATCTAGGAATACGATTGCCACTTTGTAATGCAAGCGCAGCAATTTTCATTGTTGCAATCTAAATTTGTGCAACCAAAATTGCCACCTGATGCGTTCAGAAATGAATTGCGACATATTGTATTGCATATGGGATCATTTTCCGAAAGAGCATCGGATGACCTCAACGGATGTCAACTGATGCGTTGCAAATTTGATGAGGCAACATTTTGATGAGGCAACGTTTTTGTCTGTCTTTTGTTGCCGTCAAGTGTTGAATATTTCAAGAGTTTTTCACTTTCATTTCGCTGACATTTTGTAATCGAACATGACACATTTTTAGCCTGTCTTTGTTGCATGCCACAAATAAAGAATTTTAAAATATATAGTTAAACTACATTTAAAATTCAATTTTCATATTGTGAGTGTACACATTTTTTGTATTTCCTGTAAATGTTGATGTTTTTTTTTTTATGCTGAATCTCAAAGGCAACCAATAAATGGAATTACTGGGAAACATTTTGTTGTGGATTCACACTGACAATTGTATAACGGCTTTTCTATTAAATGAAATGGCAATTTAATAAAAAAACTGTTCCTTTTTTCTGAAATAGCAACTGCGCACTAACATTTTCATTTTCAACATTATCCTATCAACTCGCTTGACATCCTCACTCTCTTTCTCTTTAAGTGCTTGGAATCTGAGCTGCAATTCTCAGAAAAATAAGGCACTCTAAAGAAAAGATTTAAAAATGCCCAGTTCAAGGACAGTGTCAAGGCTGTCAGGCAGAAGTGTAAATTAATGTAATCTCAAGTTCAAAAACTTCACCCTTATGAAAACGAAGTGAATGTGGAAAAGAAAATGAGAGCATTTAGTAATTGCGTTGCAGTTGACCTAAAAAAGTGTATTTGATGATCAACAACAGGGAAAGTAAACTCAGATTGTTCATTTGGGCTCTGATTCTTAATTAACTGCATTTGGAAATAACTGGTAAAACAAATATTACACATACGCCAAGTTGCATGATAAGATAATTTGCTAAATTGATAAAAAAAATTTGTTTTCCAACGTGACAAGTTTGTCTGAGTAAAATATTCGTAAATATTTGTTTGACAGTTTTGGAAGACTCACATTCTTGCTTACGAAATTTCTTGTCATAAACTTTAAATTGCTTTGCAAAGATTTTTGAACAGCTCAAAAATGTCGAAGAACTCCCGCATCTTTTTCATACAAACAAATTCTGCATATTTAAAATTCACTTACTTAACTTTAGTTTGAAATAAACTAAATGAACACATACTTATTACACATACGCCCTGTTGCATGAGATCAGCATTGGTTAACTGACAAATGTAATGTAGAAATTTGCTGTTGAAGTGTTGAAGCTGAAGTTGAGGCTGTTGTTTTTGCTGTTGATGATGCTGGCGACCCACACACTCCGAGAGTTCAGTGTTAATTGCCAAGCCCCGAAATTAGTCGTAAAAAAAGTAAAATGAACAAGGCCAGACGCAGACTCTGGACTAATTAAATGTTGGCCAACGCAACAGCAGCAGCAGCAGCAGCAGCTGCAGGGTAACTAGTATGTTAATTTGGAATCTTCAGAATCGGGTGGGTGGCATTTTGCGTGCTGAGCATTTTGCCAAGACGCTTTGGCACTGTCTGTCGCCCACAGGTGTCAGCCGAGATGTGACGCCTCCCAATTGGCAGCCAGCTGTCAACGCAGGCAACGCTTGCAGCTGCCTGAAGAGACTCCCTCGACTGATTCTGAATCCGAGTCTGAGTCGGAGTCTGAGGCATTGCCAAATAGACGAGCATATTGATAGCCATGGAAGCTGATGCTGCTGCGGCTGCTGTGCGCTTGATTGGAATTTGCTCATAAGTCTGAAAACGCCTGACAGTCTGCAAGTCTCCGAGTCTCAGACTCTCCCTTAGCAGAGACGCCTTCAGTCAAAGCCACCCGCCTTGTATAGTCATTACTTCTGCTCGGCTGTGTGTTGGTGTCTTATGTATAATTTCGTGTAATACCCTTGCAGAGGGAATTATAATTTAATCACAAAATGTGTGACGCATTAAAAGAGGAGACACCAATTTATACATATACTTTATCAGAAGTAGATCTGTCTTTTAATTCTAAAGCAACGTTAATGAAACTTGGGAAGATCCGTCTCGTTCGGAACTATGTTATATATAGGAATACATCAATAAATGAATTAAAAATTACAAAAATTCTGGAAAAGAATAAATTTTATTTAAAATTTGTATTACCATATAAAAATTTAAGTTAGATCTTATTGGTTACAAATTATAAAAGACATTTCAACGTACATGTTAATTTAAAAATCATAATATACATAATAAAATAAATGAAATATAAAATAAAATTATACAAGAGTTATTTTATGATTAAAATCATAAAAATTATAAAGTGAAATTATTAAAATAGAATTTAGTAATATTCTTGAATGAAACAAATCAGTTTGTATAATAAAATAGTTATACTTATTTGACCATTCTAGAACTGTCGTTAAAATTACACATGCGTTGCTTTATCAAGGGTATTGAAACTTCGGCGTGATGCATTCAACTTTTCTGACTTTTCTTGCTTTGTTGTTTGTTTGTTTCTTTCAACAATTTGCGTTGTGTTGTTGCTATTGTTGTGTGACAGTCAGTCAGTCTGCTGCTTGTTGCTGTCACGGGCAGACGTACAATTTAACTGTTGTCTGGGGCGCAATGTTAACCGATGTTTTATGGTTTTTTAAATGGCAATGGTCCTGTTGTTGCTCTTGCAGGGAGCTACAAGCGGCCAGCGGTGAATGGCTCAAGGAGGCCTATGCGTCCTGCGAGGCTGTCGATCATTTGAGCACCAGCGATGTGCTGAGGAAGAGCATACGACGCTCTTGGACTATATCAAGTGAGTGATTAATTTAATTGAAATGTGATTTTATTCAACCAAAATAAATGTGCAACTCGTTACAGATCCCGAGGACGATCCCAATAATCCAAATTCGCAACAGCCCGTGGCGGACAATTTGTATCCGCAGCAAAAGCATTTGATTGAGGCCCAATCGTCTGGCAGTTATCCCACATTGCATCAGTATCCGCTGCATCATCAGCTGCAGCAGCAGCAACAGTTGCATCAAACGCCTCCGCAGCCGTCGCGGCACATCATCAATTATAATAGTGGCAGTGCCACGCCCATCAGTGGCAGCAAGTGGCACTTGGGGCGTCGTGTGCTGCGGCAATCCACATTGCCCAGCACCTTGAATAACGATCCGAATCTGAGTGGCAGCGGCGCTAACTTGGCCAACTACAATTCGGCCAATTTGACAGCGCCAACATCGCCGCATCAGCTGCAGAAAAGTCCGCTGTATCCGAGCGCCTACAACAGTGACGATATTATACACATGAACACGGCTCCGGATTGCGATAACTACACACAGATACAGATACAGCAGCCGCAGCTGGAGACGCCAGCGACGCCGCCGACGCACAGCCATCGGTTGCAGGTGCGACGCCAATCGACGCTGCCGGCGAATCCATGTCAACCACCACCCGGCATCTACATGTCCACCTCGCCGAATCGCCTTTATAGCCGGTCGCCGGAACGATCGCCGGGCGAGCAGCAACGTTATCCGCCGTTTACGCGACAGACATCGTTTCCGGAACCGCCGACGAGCAATTATCATCGCACCAAACTGTTGCCCAGCACCGCCAATCTGCCAGTTCCAACCACACAACAATCAGCGGCGACAGCAGCAGCAGCGGCGCCGCCTTTGAACTATGAATCACAGGCCTCCAGCATGGCCAGCGATGAGATGGATTACGCACAGCCATTTGGCAAGCCGCGCATGATGCGACAGGCCACGTTGCCCAATCCGGATCAGCATGTCAAGCTGTTGCCGACGTCGCCGCCGAAACGACAGACGTCGCCGCAGTTTCGACGATCGCCGGAGTTTACACGGCAACAGACGTTGCCCAATCCGGAGGCATTCAACAGCGGCAACACTTTGACCGTACACCAAACCCCACCTGCGAAATTTATGCCGATTTCGCCGCGAACCAAGCAGAATTTTCTATTTCCCAGCGTGCAGAATCCGCGACAGTTTCTGTCGCAGCAGAATGTGCCGACGGTGGGTGCGGCGGATCTGGGCAGCGGTGGCAGCGTGGCAAGTGGCGCCGGGGAGCAATACTCGAGTAGTCAGAGTGTCAACATTCATCACTCACGGGATCCGCACTCCAAGATGATCAAGGTGCGCAGCCACAGCAATGAGGAGTACTCCAACAGCAATAAGACCCATGTGGAGAGTCGACGTCTCCTGCCAGAGATTCCCACGGCGCAGAGGTCGACAAGTCGTTCCCCGAGTCGACTTGTGCGACAGGAATGCCTCAAGGAGCAGGATCATTGCTCGCGTACGTTTGGCGAGGCCAAGCAACAGTTTAATCAGTTTCCCGATGTCAGCGAGGAGCTGGAGATTCAGCCGGAATATGTGGATTACTTTGGCAACAGCGTGACGAGTTTCCTCGAATCGGATGAGGTGCAGTACGAGAAGAACTACAATGCGGGATTCAGCAGCGAGCCACGCATCATCTACAACGATGGCTCCGATGATCCCGGCTACAAGCAGGTCCACCCGAGACCCATCTACAGCGCCGAGAATGTCCTGACCACCGAGAACAGTTACATGGCTCCGACTCAGCCCAGCTACTACTCGGACATGGGCAGCACTGGACACAGCATGCACAGTGGAGCTGCCCTACCGCGCACTCCGCTCATGCACAATCGCATGCGGCGTCGCCAGTCGCGGGAGTTGCCCATGCCCCAGGAGGACTACTCCCAGCTGGCCAATGCCGAGGCAGCTGCAGCCGCCGCTCCAAGTGTCTCCAACGTTGCAGAGACCAACGCGGATCGTCGCAAGCCGGAGCAGATGCGTTCCGTGTCGGAGGATTCGGGTGCCAAGACAACTCCCAAGCCTGTCACACGGCGCTCCTTCTCACATCCCGAAAAGGAATCGACGGTAAGCAGTTTGAGTTCTGTTCTCTTGATTTTTGAATATTCTCAGAATTTTGTTGTTTTAATTATTAATTTATTTAATATATTATTATATATATTAAATTAATTAATTGTGTAATTATGATAGAGTTAGGGACTCGAATCCCGAAAAAGACTTCGTAATTGATTTTAAAACAACTTCCGCTCGTTGCAGCCACAGCCAAAGAAAGCGGAAACCATGAAGATCCCCAGTCCACGTCCGCTGGCCGATATATTGGACAAGACGCGCGGTGGCGCCTCAAAGTTGCCGCAAGCCCGACGACGCAACAGTCGCGGCGAGGAGGGTAAGTTGGGCTAGCGATTTCTAGTAGCTGTAGTTGCTTTTTGCACCCACGCAGCAGTAGAAACCCGTAGCTAATAGATGTAGTTAGTTGCAAACACCCGAGTTATTAAAATATGGCACATCCTCCTTCCCCCGCCGCTCCCCATCAAAATACATAAACGTTGAAATATAGGTAGAGTACCACAGCATCACTACTCCTTCCATGAACTGCTTAAGCACCAGAACTCTGATTTATCCAATCGCTTGAAAAAAACGCCACTTCCCGTTAACACAGTCCCCGCAGGCAAAGAGAACGAGGCGGGCTCAGAGCAAACCAGCGAGAAATCCCCCAAGTCCTCTGACAAAGGCGGCGACAACAATGAAGCCAATGACACAGGAGGCGACACAACGGTAAGTTCACCTCATTATCCTGCCGGTTCATGCCAGTTCTTGCCACCACTGATGTGCTATTCCTCAGGGCGCCACGCACACCAGCACATTGGGGGAACAGGAGCTACAGAGTGCAGTCGAGGCTGCGGCCGTTGTCTTCAAGAAGGTGGTGCTCCAGCGACGCAAGGAGAAGGAAAAGGCCGCCGAGGAAGGTGAGTGCTAATTGCCAACTCCCATCTCCCTATTACGTGTATCTGTATCTGTATCTAAATCTTTATGTATCTAAGTTTGTGTGTCGCTTGTCGGTTTTGGTGCATAATTACTTGTGGTGACGGTGACCTCTATCCAACCAGACCCTTACCGTAGGGTTTCGCATTCTCTCTAATTTCGTACAAAATTAATTAGACCTCAGGTTCTTCCTACGAGTACACTTCAAGTGGGTCATCATTCCCCTTTTGGCGGCCATTGGCCTTAAGTACATTAAGTTAAAGCCAAGTTCTTTGAAGACTTAAAAAATCAACTTCGCAGCTTTTTTTTTGTGAATGGAAAGAAAATCTGAAATATATTAACGACTCCTTAATTAATTGGGGAAAAATATCATTACTCTTTTAAGGCTAAGATAATTTTCCAAATTATTGCTGTTAATTTCATATCAAGCTTATATTGCCTTGTGAAGTGAACTTCAATTTTAATGGCTGCCTAAGAGTATGCAACACTTTTTTGATACAATTGCTTACATTTTAAAATGTAAACTACCTATTGTGCTTGAGCATAAAATATGTTAAATATCTTTCATTAAATAGTTTTCGTTGACAGAAAAATAATGAGAAAATGCAATATATTAAGTACTTATCTTATGGAAGCAAGTGAATCATAAATGAGTCACAAAGAATTTATTAATGTTAATTAAATTGCTGCCTAAAATTTTGCTGCACATTTTTGATACAACTACTTATAGCTTTAACTGCGTAATGGTATTGCGCACAAAATATGTTTAATATTTCAATTTAAATAGTATTCGTTGACATCAGCTAACCAAATAGAATCCGTATCGACCCGACTTAAATTAATCCAAATTAAAATAATATGCTAACCCAATTAAAAATATTAATAAAATCAGAATTAATATAGAAAATTACACTTTATATTGTGAAACGAAAACTATATTTTTGTATGATTCTTCTTCGCTTACAACAATACCTGCCCGAGTCTTTATAATTAGATTCGGCTATTCAGATCCTCTGTAAATGTAAAATAATTTTTCAATATTAATTGAGTTGTATTTCCAAAGAGAAAAGTCGAGATGAGGAGATATTCTCCAGATGGAAGAGCTTGTGGAATTATTTGCGATCTTAAATGAAATCCATAAACAAATACTGTACCCTATAATGATAGACTCCGAGATTTATATACACCAAAAAAAAAGTGATCTATTCAATACTTACCACATAGGGACATTTGTGATTAATGTTAGTAAAGTCTCTAACCAGTTTGAATATAATAATGGCAAGTGGATTGTAAACCTTTCTCATGAATTGACAGCAATCAATCTTGATTTTATAGAGCCATGGTTTATATCCATTCGCCTTCTGATACATTTGGGCTACAATCCAAATATCATCAGCTGGATGAAGTAAAGTTGAGTTGAAATTCAAATTAATTTGATTACGATTTATAGCCCGCAGACGGCACTCGTGTATTTCCAACCAAGACTTATTGAAATTTTCACAAACGAAGATTTGTAAATTTAAAGACGAGAGCTTCCTGCAAAAAATAAACATTCCATAGTCAATGTATTTTAGGATCGGTAACTTCAACTTACATTATAGTTCGTTATTAAAACCAGCAGTTGGAGCTGCAGCCCCAAAATGAACAAGTTGATGCGCATTGCGTTAAATTTCAGTATTTGAAATAGAATAGAAAATGTAAAGGCATTTTATAGAAAAAAAATGTATTCGATTCGGTTAAATAACAGAAATAATCTTTTTGCTAAATGACATAATGGTACTTTGCTTTATAATTTGTAGTCTGATATTGTAATTGTACATTTTGATATATTGAAAGAAATTTGAAACAAAACTCGGTTGAATCTACTAACATTAGATTTGAATATAGCAACAGCAGAAAAAGTATATAATTGGTAAAGCCGATCAGCATTGTTTTTAGTATTATATTTGTGCTTAATATTATTTTATCATAAATGCTCTAATATTTATAAGCAATTCGATTTGCTTCGATTCATGAAGTAATGACATATGATACTAAAAATCTAACCACCGACATTTAAGGCAATTTTATTGGGTATAATCAAAAGAAATTTTTTTATACACATAAATCGCCCACACACGTCGCTTCTCCTAAAATAGAAGCAGTTTCCTCGGGCCGTACTTTGTTATGTTTTCATTTCATGTCCTGTTGCTGTCGCTGCCTGTTTGTTTCCGAGTGTCTGGAGCTGCGACTACAAAACCCGAAATCCATTCAAAACTGCAGCCTCGTTCTGCCCACGCTTGAAGCTTATGGGGCTGGCTGTCAAAACTCTACCGTTAATCTTGTATTGTGTGTGTGTGTGTGTGGGTGTGTGTTTTGGTGTGTGGGTGTTGGAGTGTGTGTGTGTGTACTCTCCTTTCAAAATTGGCCCGCCTTAAAGTGCTGTCTGAGAGAGCAATTTTCCAAACGAACCAAAAGCAAGCGTAGCTCAAATGTTTGCATTGCGGAGGCGAAGCCGCAGATGGAGACGGAGGCGGATGAGCATGAGGAGGATGAGGATTAGGAGCCAGCGACTTGTGCAACATGCATGCGTTTTCCGTGTTGTTTGTGCAAACACAATGAATTTATCGGATAGCAGACGAGCAGCTATCAGAACTCTCGTCTCCGATTCTGTGAAAAGGCTTAAAAGCTTTTCAGGTTACCTTTATCAAGTGTCTTCCAGGTATTGGAAGCGAAAGTGGAAAATGTCAAGCCCCAAAGGGCCAATAAGATGGGAAAACAAATACACTAAGCTCTACAAAAATAGTTGGCAATTTTGATAGATCCCTTAAGACGTGATGTCTACTCATATTTGTTAAGGCTTGAAATTCTTTATTGGCCAACTATTTTGTCAAAGAGCATGCTAAAATGTACAAACATTTTTACTTGTAAGTCTGCTAGGTCGAAAATCAGACCAACTTTCATAGCCTTTCTAAACCTTATTCGATTTCCAAGAGGAATGTCGGTATAATGTAAATTTATTTTGCATGTTTATTTATGATTCTTTATAATCAGATTTGGCTTTTCAGATCCTCTGTAAATGTAAAATAATTTTTCGTTATTAATTGAGTCGTATTTTCAAAGAGAAAAGTCACGGTCACAAGATATTCTCCAGTAGGAATAGCATGTGGCATTATATACGATCTTAGATGAAATCCATAAACATATACTGGACCCTATAATGATTGATATATAGATTTATATACTTTGAAAGAAGTGTGATCTCATAATACTTACAACATAGGGACATTTGTGATTAACGTTAGTGAAGTCTCTAACTAGTTTGAATATAATAATGGCAAGTGGATTGTATACCTTTCTCATGAATCGACAGCAATCAATCTTGATTTTATAAAGCCATGGTTTATATCCATTCGCCTTTTGAAACATTTGGGCTACAATCCAAACATCATGAACTGGCTGAAGTAAAGTTGAGTTGAAATTCAAATTAATTTGATTACGATTTATAGCCCGCAGACGGCACTCGTGTATTTCCAACCAAGACTTATTGAAATTTTCACAAACAAGATTTGTAAATTTAAAGACGAGAGCTTCCTGCAAAAAATAAACATTCTATAGTCAATGTATTTTAGGATCGGTAACTTCCACTCACATTATAGTTCGTTATTAAAATCAGCAGTTGGAGCTGCAGCCCCAAAATAAATAAGTTGATGCGCATTGCGTTAAACTCCAGTATTTGAATTAGAATAGAAAATGTAAAGCCATTTTATAGATTAAAAAATTTTCGGTTCGGTTAAATAACAAGAATATCTCTATGCTAAATGCCATAATCAGGCGTTGTTTTTTAATTGCAGTCTGAAATTTTAATTGTACAATTATCGATAACTGCAATTATTAAAAGAAATTTGAGATGCAATTTTGGTTGAATCTACTAACATCAGATTTACAGATAGCAACAGCAGATAAAGTATGAAATTGGAAAAACTGATCAGCAATATTTAAGTATTATATTTCTGATAATTAAAATGTTTGTAATATTTCTGCATAAAATTATATTATTATAAATGATCTAATATCCATAAGCAATTCGATTTGCATCAATATGTGAAGTAATAACAAATGCTATTAAATTGATACTTAAAATCTAATCAATGACAATCAAATCTAAAGCATTGGAATTGGCTATAATCAAAAGAAATTTTTATAAATAAATAAAATGAACTACGATACACAAACTGCAGTAAGTTGTGTATTTATTTCTAACTAATAATATAAATATAATAAATACTACTTAGAATTTTTAATTTACTGTGTTCAAAAGGCTGACTATAGAATATGGGGTTTTTCTATCGTTACTAACATGTGTCCCATCGAATTCAATTCTATGCTCTAACATTAATTACTACTCAAGTGTGTCTAACAAAGCCTCGCTTAACACATTGTACACACAACTTTCCAACCACTAAACATGGCCAAGAGCCGGCGCCACACTAACCACCCTTTCATTAACCAAGCTATGTGTAAAACCACTATTTTACCTGTGTTAAACCAGTATTTTGCATTAATATTCCGTGGTGTTGGTCAGCGCAAAGAGATAAAAGAAAATAGTGTACAACGAAATCCACCCTATTAAATTGCAGCCTCGCAGGTGGCAGCTGCAACTTCCGGTGACAGCAACGTCGATGTCATGGAAACGTCGTCGTCGTCGGAGTTGGAGTTCAGGTGCAGCACAACATCGGGATCGGGGTACGGTCAGTCGCAGTACAGTGTCGAAGCCGATGAGTTCAAGCTTGTTTTTCTGAACTCGGACTCCTCATCGTCATGCAAAGAAGAGGAAGAGGACGAGGAGGACGAAGAGGACGGCAACGATTCGGATACGGCATCCAGTTCATCGTGCTCGACACATCAATGCCACAGCATTGTGAGTAACGTGGAGGACTGTGACTGGGATTACTTTGAGCCCTCGATGATTGCTGCGACGACAACCACGACCACAACCATGATTGCCATGACACCAACGCCGCCGCCCCGCTTCCGTCGCAGATCCAGCGACAGCGACTCCCCCCTGCTGCAGCGTCGCCAGCAGCTGCTGCGCAGCTACTGCTCCAAAATACGCGAAAGCGACACGGGCACCGACGAGGAGCTCCACATGCAGGCGGAGAGCAGCTCCCAGACCAGCTCCGATCAGAACCAGACGCCGCCGGCCCCCACTGTGCCCCTCAGCATGAAGACGCGCATCAAGACGCGCTTCCTCAAGAGTCACCATCACTACCAGCAGCACCAACAGCAGCACCAACAGCAGCATCATCATCATCACCATCACACGCCCAGTCGTTGCAACTGCAATGGTGCAACAGCAACTGCAATAAGTCAGCCTCAATACGTGCCCATTCCCGTGCCTGTGCCGATTCCCGTGCCCCTGGCCGCCTATCACAACTGGCAGCTGGAGCATCCGGGTGCGCCGCTCCTGGAGCAGGACGAGCACTTGGCCGCCTCGCTGCAACAATTGTGGCAGGCGGCAGCTGCCGCAACGGCAACGCCAAATTCGCCGCAGCAACAACAACAGGCAGCGGCAGCAGCGGCCGCCGCAGCGGCAATGGTTGCCTATTCACAGCAATTCGCCGCGGCGAGCAGCAACATGTTCGATGCAACACCGCCGGCAACAACAAAAAGCTATCAGCAATTGCCAACGGCAACAACAACAGGAGGTCTTTTAGGCCGTTTAGGCGGTTTAGGCGGCTTAGGCGGCTTAGGCTGTGGCGGCTTCAAGTCCTCGGCACCGGAGCTGAGCGCCTCGTTGGGCTCACTGATGACGCAGTCGCTGTGCTCCACTGCCTCCATGTCTTCATCAACAACGTCCGGCTACAACACAGCGGGTCGCAGCCTGGAAACATTAGCCGGCTGTCTGTGTCTCGCACAACAACAACAACAACAACAACAACAGCAGCAGCAACAACAACTACAACAGCAACAGCAACTGGCCAGTCAAATGGCTGGCAATGCTTTCAAGCCAGCTCCAACAAGTTTTGGTTTAGTAGCGTCGCGCACGCCGTCGTGTGAGCAACAACAAACGCGTCACTCCGTCGCTGTCGCTGTCGATGTTGACGTCGCTGCTGACGTCGCCGTAACGCCCACAAGCCAGAGATTGTGTAATGTGAATGATAAAAGCAACTGCGACGACGACGCCGAAGGCAACGACAGCATTAAATTTAGCGCACATGTTGCTGCTGTGACTGATAAAAGCGAGGCGGCAACATTGACAGCGCAGCTGCCAAATAAATGCCAAAAACTATGCGAAACTGTGCAAAACATAAGACAACTAGCAACAACAACAACAACAACTGCGGCAGGCAGACAAAAGCAAACAGAAAATACAGAAACAGAAACAGAAACAGAAAGACAAACCTACCTGGCGAGTAACGACAACAGCAACAGAAACGACGACGAAGCAGTGGAAGCAGCAAACGAAACAAATATACATAAAAATCAAGTACCAGCAACAAGAGCAACAGCAACAACAACAGCGGCTGCTCCTGCGGTAATAACTCGTTTCCAAGTTGCAGTCGAAAATGTTGAGATTGTTGCCGCCGTTGCGCCTAGAGAGCAACAACAACAACAGCAGCAGCAGCAGCAACAATCGAGGCAACAACATTGCCAGCTAGAGTCGAAGAATTTTAAGAGCTCCTGCAATAAAGCAACAACCATGTCGGAAAGTGATACAGCCAAGGGGGGCAGCGTGGAAGCTGTTGCATTTGGTTATTTGCTAAGCGAAAGCTACGCGGCCAACAACAGCAGTAGCAGCAACAGCAACAGCAATAGCAACAACAGCAACAGCAGCAACAACAACAGTGAAGATGAACGTGGCCCACGCAAGTTGGTGGAACGCAGCTATGATGTTGCACTTGCCATGCAAGCTCAATTAGAGGAAGAAGAGGAAGAGCAGGTGGTGGCGCCACCAATTGCCATGCAAATGGTGCACCACAGCACCACCGAGGGCAGCAGCAGCAGCAGTGATTCCAGCAGCAACAGCAGCTCCAGCTCCGAATCTTGTGACTCGGATGATACGGGCACTGTGGCAGATCGACGGCCCAAACGTAGACGCTTCAACAAGGTGTTCATTGTGAATCGTCAGGTGGGACAGGCGGCTAGAGCGAGACGCAGTTCGTCCACTGAAGGTGATTCATTGTCATCGTCCGATGCGAATCTCGAAGATTCTTCGGATAATGATACAGATACCGAGCGCACTGATTGCGGCATTGTGCTAAACTATGTGAAGGCACTGGGCGAGGAGGCAGCGTCGGAGGCTGAAGAAAAGAAGCAGCAGCAGCAACAACAATTGGCACGTGATGATAGCGACAACGAGCACGACAACGATGAAGACGAAGATGAAGCTGATGATGAAAGTGAACGCCGCGTTGCCAACTCAAGCGATGAGCTTGCCAACTGCATTGTTGTTGTAGGCGGCTGCACAGACGATGATGCCAATGTTGTGTTGCATGGTATGCGTGCGTTGCCAGATCTAGTCGAGGAGGAGCAGGTGGAGCAGCTGGAGTCAGTGGAGGAGCAGCAATTAGAGCGCTGCATTGAACAGCCGCCGCCATCATCATTGGAATTGAGCTCTGTCCTGGCTGCTTGCGATGAATTGCATAGCATTTCCAACGATGTGAATCGCTTGTTGGCGCTGCACAAACAAAATTCACAATTGGAGCTTAAATTGCAGCGGCTGCGACGCGGCGTAGCTGAAATCAATGAGGATCATCTGCTGGTGGGCACTGCTGCGGCTGCCTCCCAGGCAGAGAAGCCAACCGAATGCAGCAATGACCAGGGGTGGACAGCTGAGGCAGTTGCAGCTGCACCTAATGTTGCAGGTAATTCACAGGAGGCAACCCTCGAGCTATCCGGTTGCCATTTGCCAGCCCATTCCAAGAAAAGCGTAAATGTAAATTCTAATGACGAAAGCGAAGCAGCGCAACAAAGCGAAAACCGCGCGATGGGTAAACATGTAAACGAAGAAGCAGAGACAGAGGCAGAAGCAAAAGCAGCGGCAGCGGCATCAGCAGAGACTCTTGGATTTTCATGCGAGCAGCGGCCGCAGGTAAAAGCAAACAACGATAATAAAGTGGCAGTCATGCAAACAACAAAAACAAAAACATCGACCGAAACTAACATTGAAGAGCGAACAGCTGTGCAAACGCAGGCACCAGCAGCAGTAAAGCATGAGGAGGGGGAGGCGGAGAAGGGAGTTTCGACGGGCAGCGAAGCATGCGAAATAAACGACGATTTGTTGGACTCCAACTACTCGTCGCACTCTCACTCTCTCACACGCGGAGCAGCAATAGCGAGTAAAGCACCTGAAAGACAACAACAGCAACAACAACAACAGCAACAACAACAACAGCGTCAGCAGCGACGCGAGCAGCAGGTAGCTGTAAATACAACGAGAGCGACAGATGGCGGGCAGAAGAGCACATTGCGTTCGCTCTCGCGCTCTCAGCTACCTGTTGCTGTTGAAGCCGATTGCGCAGCCGAAGTGAAGTCGCGGTCGGCATTGGTATGGGAAACGGCAGCGGAGTCAGTCGAAAATGAAATGTTAAACGTTGCGGTTGAAGAGACAAACGCGCGCGTAAAGTTGTACACGAACAACAACAACAACAATAGAAATACTAATAATAATAATAGCAGTAGTAGTAACAGCAACAACGGTGGCCATAATGACGGCGATTTCGCAGCACAAAAGACAAAAAGCAACAACAGCAGCGCTTTATTTCTTGTTGGCCAACAAAGTAGCAGCAACTGTGACGTAGTGAATGTTAATGTGAATGTGAATGAAGCATCGACGTCGTCGCGTGTGTTTGAAAGTTGTGAAAACGAATACGACAAAATATTTGGCAGTCACCAAGAACTGCTAAGCAGCAAAGATACGATAGCAACAGATACGAAATCAGCAGCAACAACAAAAACAACAACAGCAACGACGTCAACAACAGCAGCAGCAACAACGTCAGTTGCAGCCAAGAATTCACTTTCAGCGAAATATCGCAGTTTAGTGATGATCACAAAAGACAACGAAAGCCCAACAACAACAGCAACAACGAGTAACGACAACGATTATGAAATGCCAGCAACGATTGGCAGCAACAACTTTGGCCAGAACTTTGGCAATGAGTCACTCGCCATCGATTTGCGAGTCGGACATGGCCAAGAGCTGATTACAGTGACGCCAACGCCAAGTGAGCGTGAGATGTCGCGCGACTCCTACAGTGTTGATTCTCTAAATGAGCCCACATCGAATCCCAAGCTGAGTCTGGATGATGGCCTGGCCGACGATGATTCCTGGGTGGAGGAGTTGAGTCAACGCGGCGACATCGATGATGAAGATGACAATTTGAGCAATGCCACAACGACACCAACAGCCACAGACTCCGAGGATGCTGAGGGAGATGGCGAATTGGGGGGCAGGCTCATGTACTTGGATCGGGAGGAGGAACTGCGTGGTTATAATCGCTCGGCAATTGACTTTACACTGCACACAATTGTCGAGGAGAGCTGTGAGGAGAGCGAGGTGGCTTCAATGAGAGCCGACAACGAAATGGAACAGGAGGAGGAGGACTTGGCCGAAAGAAGACGTCAACGCACACTCCAGCATCATCATCGACTCAGTGCCTCCGAGTTGGAGAAGTATTTCTTCTTTGGCCTGGGCGATGGCAAAGTGATGAGCTCCATTGACACACGGGGCGATGATACCGCCTCCGAAGTGAGTTCCGAGTGCTCCGAGAGTGTGGACTCCCTGCCACATGAGGATCAGCTCTTGGATGGCGCCCACTCGGCTGCAGATTTGGCCTCATCCCGACTGGAAAAGTATTTCTTGTCGGGATTCATGGGTTTCAGCGGCGGCGAGAAGCAGGTGGACAGCGATGAGAGCGGAGGCAGCGTGGGCAGCGACAGCGAGGGACATCCCAGTCCAAGTCAGCGACGCAAGCGTCTGGTCAGAGCACGTGGAACACCACGTAGTCACAACTCTTCCTTGGATAACCTTCTGTTGCCCGAGGCGGATGCACTGGACTCCACAACGACAGCAGCTGCGGCAGCGGAAGATAGTTCGGAGTCGGAGGCGGGTTGTGATGATACCGTCATCCAAGTGATGGCATCTGGTGATCGCGCCTCCGACGGCAGCTCCTCGGATACGATCAAGCGTAAGAAGCAACTGAGGAAGCGTCACGATTCCCTCGATGAGAAGAAGCTGCACGAGGCGGCCGATATGGCAACAACCCATGTGTCAGCCACAGATTCAGCGCAGGCCAAGAAGCAGCAGCATCACAGCCGAGACAGCGGCTTTGTGGGCAGCAATGATGATCTACTGAAGTCCCCCGACTGTGAGCCAAGCAAGTCGCCAACTCCAGCTCTTGGCCAGATCAGTGAAGATCGCGAGCCATTGGCAACAACATCCGCACTCAGTTTGCCCAAATTGGAGCTGCCCAGCACGAGTGGAGTGGGAGAAGCTGCCTCGGCACGTCGTATGGCCATGACGGCAGTGACGTCACCGAATGTCACCACCAGTTCAAATCTGGTGCGCAAGGATAGCTTCAACAATTGGAGCTCCGACGAGGAGACAAATCTGATGATGAGCAAAATGCGTCAGTTCTTCAAGACGTTGATTGTGGCCACAGCGAATGCCCAACAGAATCAGAGTCAGAGTCAGGCAGCGAATCCCGGCCAGAATCAGAGTCAGAACAGTGCTGGAAGCACGCCCAGTTCGGTGAGAAGATTAGCCTGCAAGGCGGGCAAATCTCGTCCAGCTCAGTTGGCCTACTTTGAGAATGAGTTGACACGTCTGATGAAAACCGTGCCGGGTATAAATGATGACCAGGTGCGCGAGATTGTGGAGTATCTGAGCAGTGAGGACACATGGTCGGATTCGTATGACTCCTCGGATTACACCAGCTCCGATTTGGAGGGCTCCGAGCACAAGGGACAACTGAAGGCGCAAATCTCCGCCAGCTGCCAGCAGATTATCAACAAATTCGAGGTGGATGAGGAGGGAGTGCGTGGAGACGGCGGACTGTTGGATGAGGCACATGCGTTGAATGGTGACACCGCCTTTGTCTACCAGAAGCTGGTGGCGTCCTTCAGCAAGGTGGCCGTGGGCGAGGCAGCCGAGGGAGAGGTGCAAGTGCAACCGGCGGTGCAACCCGATGAGGATCGCATTTCCACGGGCAGCACGGAGCAGCGTTCGCCGCAGTTGTTTGCCAAGGTCATGCAACACATTGGCACCCGTTTGGTGGCCCTGATGCACGAGGTGAGCAGTGGCAACGAGACGCCAACGCCGACGCCGACGCTGACGTCAACGCGACACGCGAATCGACGAGTGCATGCGAAGATCTCGGCGACAACGACGGAGGATGAGGAGGATGAAGTGGAGCAGCAGCTGCAACTGAAGGCGTTGCCATTGAAGCAACTCAAATTGCGAAGTCGTTCACATGATTTACTCTTGGATGGACCTCACAACCACACGCACAGTGGACAGTTGCATGCCACAAACGTGGGACAACCACATGCCACAACATCAACAGGTGGAGCAGCTGCTCCTGGTGGCGACAATCAGGGAGAGGAATGCGGCGTGGCAAGCGATTACGAACGCTTCTCGTGGCGCGGCAGTTTTGAGTCGGCATTACTGGCTAATGGCGATTCCAGAACGAGACTCAGCCAGCTGAGTCAACTGGATAGGGACAACTCCACGTCTGCGTCCGCTTTGGCTGTGGCAAAGCGTCGATCGGCAGGCGATTTGTTGTTCAGTCAGCATCAGCAGAGTCTCAGCCGCGAGCAGTTGGATCGCGTTCGCTCCTGTGGCAGCATCGGCGGTGGCGATGTCCATCATCACCAGCTGGAAGCGTCCCCGGCCAAGCCGTGGCTCTCTTCCGCCAGCTCCTGCGCCGATTCCGCCAAGGATGTGCGTCGCTCCAGCGTTCCCGATGCCATCTACGAAACGGATTCCAGCGACGACGGCGCCTCCTCCCAGTTCCACGTCAATCGTGCCAGCTCCACGCTGCCGCGCAGTCTGACGGGCAGCGGTCAGGTGGCCAGCACCAATTCCCTGCCCCGCCTACCCACCAGTTCGGTGGCATCGGTTGGCGCCTCCTTCACGAGCACGCCGATTACCAAGTCACAGAGTGCCCTCAATTACACGCCCTCCTCCACCTCCACACCCAACTCGGGCAGTGCCAAGAGCGCACGTTATCGTTCCCCCGGATTGGCGGCACGTGCAGCTGCCGCCAGTGGCAACAACAGCAGCAACAGTGGCAGTGGGTTGACAGTTGGTGCAACGAACTCCTCTTGCAGCGGTGGCAAGAAACTCGGCGGAGGTTTGCAGCAATTCCTCTACTCCAAGAGGGATGCACGCAAACGTTTGAATATGTCGGCGGGTGAGTTAATTAACGCGTTTGATAAACTATCTCAAAGATACACACACACACACATTTACATATACACACCTATACACACACAGAGGTCGTCCTTAGGGGTTCCATTTAGCACGTGCTTCATTTGAACTACGATTATCGTAGCTGTCGCCTGGGAATGTCAATTTAAAAGGATTTCTGCTTTAATATTAAAGCAATTGATGCTGATCAATCAGGAATTGTAGTCGATTTAGTAGGAAATGAGAAATTGTAGTTTGAATGGGCACAACTTAAAATGATTAATACTGATTTATCATGAATAATAGTCGATGTAATAGAAAATGCCAAAAATATAATATATATAGGTAAGTTGTGGTCATTACGGTTATTTCAGAAGTTCCTTGAGAATGCCGTTTTAAACGAATTTACGTTTTAAGCTTGAAGAGATCCATACTTGAGAGTTCTAATTAATCATTAAAATTTGACGTTTTAAAGTTTTTAGCTTTCGAAGTTAAGAAACTGAAAGATTGTTATTAAAAAGTGTAAATGAAGAAATGAATGCTGGTTAAACGGAAAGTTTTTTAGTATTTAAACAATAATCTGATATCTCTTGATTGCAATGTGTTAAGCTTCAATTTCCTTGTTTGGAAAAGTATTTTTACCCAAAGTCTTGAAAGATTCATAATTTAGAATTGTATATACCCCACAATAGTGTTGATACCCTGTAAACTATTTGTGTTGTTCCGCTATAGCTGATTTAGGCCTCTTTTAGCAAAGCTATTTGTCTCACACGTGTTCCCTTTTAGCTTCCATCTCTGTCTATCTTTCTTTAATAAATTGGTATGTCTCAAAAATGTTCTCTGGGTGTCTGGGCTCGCCCGTGGGGGCTTTTTGTCCAAAATAAACTCAATCAAGGTCAATTAACTGTATCCATATTAAGCGTTATGCTCGTTGCCAGCTTCTCGCTTCAAGTTAAAGCGATTTTCGCAAAACCGCCAACTGTTGATGGCAGTTTCCGCTTGACGGGGGCGTCACTTGTTGTTCATCATCATCTGGTTGTTGTTGTAGTTGTTATTGCTAATGTATTATTATTGTTGATATTTTTGCCTATTTATTAGTTGGCCAAAAAGCTGTTTTGCAGCTTGGTCAATGAAACTCGAACTCTGGCTCATACTCGAACCTTGTGATTGGCAGAAGGGGGTTTTGAACTTTATTTCCATTGTGTCAAAACTAGGGATGGACACGTGAGTCAAAGGGGGGAAGCTTGACTGGCAGTGGGAGAAGGCAATGTTTGAAAGGTAACACAATACTACTGTATAATTATGTGAAGAGTTGTGCATGTAAATGAATTTAAAGCAAGCCTATAAATTATGGGAACCACTAAATTCTGCAAAATTCATAGAGGTTATTAAAAGCAATTCGGTTTAATTGAATGCAAGACGAGTTCAATTTCAGAGAGTTGTTGAACAAATAGAAACAATCAAAATATATGCAATTTGAGCTGACGAACTATGTAATACCCTTTAATCAATTTAAAAGTAAATTTGAATTAATGAACACATTCGGATTCATTGAAAATAGTCAAAATATGTTACGAGCAATTTGTTATCATACGTTTATTCAATTTTTCACTGCTGAATATTCCTTAATATCAAATTACTTGCGACTTATTGTGAATACTGAATAAAGTTCTTTTTGGTAACTGCTTTCACTGTGACATATCAATCATGATTAAATTGGTATAATCAAGATACATTTGATTAATATTTTGTAATCATATGTTTTTTAGTCAAGTTTCAATAATTTTCAATTTATTCCTAAAAAAACAAGAACCTTTTAATTTGTTAGTACTTTACTTGAGAAAAGTCTATTGAAATGGTCTTACCATCTCAGCTCAATCAATATGCTGTATTTAAATGATTCACCGAATTTTCTTTACATAAGCATATCATATGAATATTAATATTGAATATTGAGTGTCACGGTACCATCACTAATGCCAAATCTCTCCCATTCAATTGCCTTTTGTACTCTGTTTTGTCTCTGTTTAAACAGCTTTGTGTAACGAGATTGTTTCTCGTCTTGTTACCAAAAATACAATCATTCGGCTGGCCAATAGTTCAATGGATCTGTAGTTGAAGTTGAAGCTCAAATTGAAACTGAAGCATGAGTACACTCGAATGCCTGCGTACAATATCATTTAAGCTCTTGACGTTGATAAAGTGTTTTGCTTGTTTATTTCCTGAACGAGTCGAGACGAGTATTATTTGCTTTTGCATAAAGTAATTAATGTTTTCTGAATCCGTTGGGGCACAGTTGTGACAATATTACGAGTAGAAAAGCAAATATTGCAATGGATTTTGTTTTATTTTCGTGCTTGACTGCACCACTGTGCACAGTGCACCACGGAAGTGCTTGGCCATCCGGCATTTGAAATGTTGTATTTAAAATGATTGAAACACATTTATACATATTTAAATGTCCGAACATGCCACACAATGTTGCCGCTTTAATTAAGTTATTATTGTTGGGGAAATGGAAGCACCCTGTATAACAGACACACCCGTTAGTATCGTACAATACTTGTAATCAAATTAACCTTTCGGCTCGAACGGAAAGATCTGTGGCAGATCTAACTGTCGCTGTCTCTGTTGCACTTGCAACATTTCTCGAATCGTTTCGTTAATTGCACTTTCATTGGCGCTCGACCTTTTCCCCACAAAGTTCAATATTTCAATAATTGAATAAAACTTAGATTTGCGGCATCTCGATGGGTTCTCTCGATGGTTCAGTGGCTCAGTGGTTCAGTTACCGCGACTCGCTTAACGGCACTTGAACACGCCGCGCTCTATAAGGTGCCACAAATATTTCAAAAATCGAAATCGAAATTCAAATTGAATTCGACAGCCGCATCGAAAAAACATTAAAAATCTAAACACAACTCTTAAAAAAAGTGAAAGTGCTTTAAAGTTTTGTTTATTTTCATTTTTTTTTACCGTTTCTTGATTGTTAGGGTTTACCTTGAAGTTTTTTAGTAACGCCCTCTCTCTCTCTCTCTGTCTCACTTTTTTACCTCATTGACTGCATTTGAAGTATGCCAAACTAGCAGAAATTATGGCCAAGTAAAATATGAAAAAGATTGCGCTGCAAATAAATATTTAAATAAATATTCGTACACTATAAAAAACACTCTCCGTATAAATCAATAAATTTTAACAAGATAATTGCAGTAAATAGGGAAATATATTTCATTTTTATTTCCTATTCGGTAATATTTGAATCGATATGAGATAATGTATTTTAATTTTAGAGGAATTTAAATTTTTGTCGAATAACTAAAATATAAAAATGAATAAATATCCTGAGTGTGTTCAAATATCGTCGTTAATTGTGACGCTTTTGGGCGTTATATGGCCCAATTACCTTGTGTTGAATTTTTGGCAAGACTTCAGTTAAATTACTTTGACAGTCAGAGAGTACTATCTACTAAAATTGCGAGTTCATTTCAAGGCTGTGGCAAGTTCAAGTGCAATTCGATAATTTGAAATGAAACTCAACCTTGATTTTACTCGCCCAGTTGAACAGCTTTGCCAACTCGCCAACTGAGATAACATGGTCGAAATGCAAACCCAATTACGTGTCAAAGTTTTCCCCATTAGATTGCTTATCGCCACACTTATCAGACACTTTGTGAGTCTATAAAAGCGACAGCTGGCAACAGACACCCGTTGCTTGTGGCCAAATGCAACACAAACATTCACAATAACAACAAATATGTATGCTAAGAAAGGCTACAGAAGAGTGAGCTCGACTGTGAGACATTCGCTATTCAATTAAATAGCAACAAGCGAATTAAATAAAGCTATAGTAAAAATAAGTAATTAAAAAACAATACTAAATCATGTCAAAAACTGGTTGGAAAGTTTACTGTAGGGCGAACCCGACTGTGAGAGACCCTGTACTATAAATAGAGTCTGTGTTCTTCCACTGCCATTTCGGCCAACCCTAGAAACCCTTTGGACTTTATAAGTACAGGGTGCAGAAGACAGAGAACCTTTACGGGATTCGATCCTGCGAATCCGTTCTCCTGTTGCATACGCGTTCACAAAGCTATAATACTACCGATTGCTTTGTGTCTGCGAATATAAATATGACTTAAAGCGCTTTTTTCAGAGTTGTTTGTCAATTAATGGCAGATTCGTTCAATTGTGAAACTCGTCGTAATGAGAAAAGTGACGCGTTTAATTGGCAATCGGAAGGGGGAGCGAGGGGGTTCAAATAAGACGTCCAAAGATGCCACTGGATACAATGCATTCATACGTCCAAGTCGAGTCACAACTTCGCCAGCTGCTGTCCACAATTATGGCAAAGTAATAAAGACATTGCCAACGGGAAGCGAACAACAACGACAGCAACAACAACATGCGACAACTGGCAAAATTCAATATGCGGCATTGAATCGTTTACGCAACAGTGGGAGCAGCAGTTGTGCCACAGTCACAACATCCAATCAGAGGCGACATCATCATCATTGGTGGCGCCTCTGCTGCTGCTGGCGTCGGCGACGGGGGCGTGGTCAACGTCGACGCCCACGCAACTATAGCAATTATTATTGGCGCGGTGGCAAGTCGAAATTTACTTGGCTCTGGAATTGGGGCAAGTGTTGCAACAGCAGCAACAACAACAACAGTTATCACTATGACTCCGAGGAGGAGGACGATGACATTGATGCCAAGGTGGCAGCCTATTTGATGGAGATGAAGCAGCGCGAAGTGGCAACCAACAGGCAAAGTGAGCAAACTGAGATTGAGACGAGCGTCTTTATGCGGTTGCACGAGGCGGTGGCGCCACCACAGCAACAGCAACAACAGCAGCAGCAGTTGCAGATGCAACAGCAACAGTTGAAGCAACGTGCTTGGACCTGGGATGACAGTCTGCGTTCCAATTCGGATCGCTTTCTTGAAACGCTAGAGCAGGATTTATCAGGCTCGGTTCCAGATGCAACTGCAACTGTTGCTGCTGTTGCAATTGCTGCTGCAGATGGACGGACGAGGCTGTCGCTGACCTTGCAGCGCCGCACGCCGCTGCATGTCACCTTCCAAGAGGTGCAAGGTAGGCGGCACAGCTTCCTGCCATTTGCCACCTGCCACATGCCACACGAAAATTGCCACCTGCCTGCCTGCCTGTTGCATGCGACTTTCACGTGCCACATTTCGTTGCACCAAAACTCTGACGATCGCGCTTGAAAATGAATCATTTCTTTAATCACAGCTTGAATGAGTGTCTGTAAATGAGTGTTTAATGAGTGTGTGTGTGTGCTTTGAGTGCTCATTAGTTTAATTGAGGAAAAGTTGCAAATAATGTGTTGCTTTTCTATATTTACAGAGGAAGCCAAAGCCGCTGCCGAGGAACTCAGCCAGTCGCCAGTGATTGGACAACGTCATCCGGATGCCGCCTCCAGTCCCATTCAGTCGCGGGCCTCCAGCGAAGCGTGGCCAGCGCAGTCGGATGAGGACATCGATCGTCTGGTGGCCATGCATCAAAATCGCAGTAGTCTTAGCTCTTTGGGGGTAAGTTCAACTATTTCTCCCGTCTCCTCTTACTCTTTCTTTTCCGAATTCTTATTTATCACGCCCTCTGTACCTCTTTCGTTAACTCTTAAAGTTTTACATAATTTCACTTTTTTTATCTGACTCCTCTCCCGCTCTTATTTTCTTGTTATTCTCATCCTCCACTTTCTACTTCTTTTTCACCTTTATTACTTCCTTACTTTCTCTCTCTGCTCTTTCCTTATTATCATCATCTTTTTCCATATTCGACTTTCTTGTATTCCTTCTTCTTCATTTTCTCCCCTTCTTCCAGCCCTCTTACTCTTCCACCTCTTCTTACTCTTCCTCCTCCTCTTAGTCTTCTACTTCTTACTTTTCCCCTTGAAACTCTACTAAAGATTCATTTGCTTCACAGGTTCGTTCCGAGTCGATGGCCAGCGTTTATTCCGGCGCCGGCGAAGGTCGCTATGGCACCGTAGTGGTCAAAGGTCAGGTGGAGTTTGGCATGCAGTACAACTACAAATTGGGTGCACTGGAAATACACGTGGTGCGTTGCAAGGATCTGGCCGCTGTGGATGCCAAGCGCAATCGCAGCGATCCTTATGTTAAGGTAACTATCATAAGTCATAAATCCTCGTAAGCAAAACAAATTCTTATACTTATGCTCTCCCCCTTTCTAGGTTTATTTGCTACCTGACAAATCCAAGGCTGGCAAGCGTAAAACCAAAGTCAAGAAGCACACACTTAATCCGATCTTTGATGAAACTATGCGCTTCCACACGTCCATTTCCAGCCTGGAATCGCGAACTTTGTGGTTGACCGTGTGGCACTCGGATATGTTTGGCCGCAACGATTTCCTGGGCGAGGTCAGCGTTAATCTTCAGGGTCGTCTCTTCGACAATCCCCAATCGCAGTGGTATCTGCTCCAGGAACGCGTAAGTCGACAAAGGAAATCCCATGAAATAACTATTACTATAATCAGTTTATCTTAACTCCTGCAGAGCGAACCCTTTGACGACGTGGCCACCTATCGTGGTGATATTGTTGTGGGACTCAAATACATTCCTCCAGAGAATCTGAAATCCTCGATCTTCTCACGAGGCTCCAGCTTGACGGGCAGCTCATCTAATCTGCGTAAATTTGGGGGCAGCATCAAATCCGTGACAACCAAGTCAGATCGAAGCACCAAAGGAGGCCAACTCCATGTGCTGGTCAAGGAGGCCAAGCACTTGAGTCCCATCAAGACCAACGGCTCCTGTGATGCCTTCTGCAAGAGGTAAGGTCCAATCATATACTTAATTCCAAGCATATCCTAACCCTTATGCATCTTCTCAGTTACCTGCTGCCGGATCGCACGCGCAGTTCCAAGCAGAAGACGCCTGTGGTGAAGCGCACATTGCATCCCACTTGGAACTACACCTTTGTCTACGAAGATGTCTCTCTCGAGGATTTGTCGGAGCGCGCCCTGGAGCTAACTGTCTGGGATCACGATCGTTTGGCCAGCAATGAATTTGTGGGCGGCATTCGATTCTCACTGGGCACGGGTAAGCTAAAAAATTCTACAGAAATTATCTTCGACATGCCAAATACTTGCAGAGCAATGTTTATGTTACAGAAAGACAGTAAAAAAAAACAGAATTATTAACTGAATATCAGGGACTAAAACCGTAACAATAACCGAAACCGGTAACCGGTATTAACCGATTAATATTGGTAGCCGTATCTGAAATTGAAACCGGAACGAAACTTTTTTACTGTACCGAATCCCAAGAACCGAATTTATTCTAACCGAAATAACCGTTAAGATTTTAAAGAAAAAAAGTCGAAATAGGTTCAAAAGTACTTTTTTAACCTAATTTTGTCACCTGGAGTCAATTAAAATAATAAATTTAAGAATTAAAATTTTTGAAAATTTTCAAAAAATTTAAAGGGGTAACTATGCAAAAATCAGAAAATTTTCGAAAAAAAAATTTAGTCTCAGAATCAAAAAATTTAAATGCTAAGTTGAAGTAGGCTTAATTTTATGAGAAAAAAAAGACATTCTCCATGGAAATCGGATGTGCTTTAATAAAGTTGTGCTTGTTGAAATTCCAAAAAATCAACATTTCTTATAGATAATTTGTTAATTTAATTTGTTAATAATATTTGTTTCTTTAATTAAACAGGTCGCAGTTATGGCAGACAGGTGGAATGGATGGATGCCACCGGCAAGGAGCTGTCGCTCTGGCAGAATATGCTGGATCGTCCCAACTTTTGGGTGGAGGGCAGTCTCGTTCTTCGCTCCAGCCTCGATGGAATACGCGCCAATTTGCCATAGGCACAGCCAGCGTCACAATTTGCATTGTAGTAATTTATTACCTAGCCACACTAATAGAATATATTTATGTATATGTTTATACGAATGTATATATAGTATATACATAATTATTCATGTAATGTTGCAGTTAGACACACTTATTGTATTGTATTGTATTGTATTGTGTTGTACTGTATTAATTATGAACTATGTAGCTGTTACACATAATACGATTGGATGACAAGCATTACTAGGAACTTAAGAATGAATAGGGAGCTAAACAAGAATGGATTCGATTCGACTTGATTCGTCTACTTGATTGCATCGCACTCAAGGCACGATATGCAGAAGTTAAGCACGCAATTTAGAACGACTTTGAAAGATTTTGAATACTCGAATATGTATGGCAATCGAATGACCAGAAATCAGCATTAATCGCATTGGCATTCGTGATGACACTGCAAATAATTATTGTATTGTAGTTTAAGCAGCACAATGTTCAAATACGATAAACAAAACAAAAAGAAAAACAACTAACAAAACGTTTTCAAATTATTATATTTCAAAATATTTTTAAGTGAGAAGCTACAACAATTGTAAAGCAAATAAATAAATGGATTGCTCATCTAAAAACGACGACGACAAAACAACAAAATATAGCCCATACATAGGCTACATCTAGGCACTTAAGATCCCATTGTGTGTGTATTTTTTCAAAATATGAAAACTTTGCAATTTTGCATACTGTATGCATTAAACTACGATAATAACTAAACCGATATAAAGTAAGCTATATAATAAATAATGTGTACTATTAAAACTATCAATAATATTCGATAAATACAAATAACAATTTTGTAAATGCAACTTTTATGTTTTGTTTTCCTCTTTTTGATTTTTTTCCCCAATACCACGTACTCTAGCAAATAAGCAAACGGCATTCTAAACTTTATACATACTCATTTCATATACAATATATACATATATATTAATACAGACTTCAAGCATATCGCAATCACTGTGCAAATAAGAACAAAGAAACTCAGCTAGGCTTCATTATGGGTAATACCTAAGTATTTAAATACTTCATACTCTTGTGACCCACCAAAACTCAATAATAGCCAAAAACAAACCTATATAAAATATATATATATGTATATGTCACTGTCCCTCCAACTCTTGATGCTAAAAATCTATTTGTCGTGAAATTTTTATATGAAAACTTCTTGATTACTACAAGGCAGCTCTTTAAGGCGTTCGATAATACTTAATACTTAAAAAATAAATGAAAAACAAATCAGAAATATAAGAAATCCAATATAAGGAAAATTTAATATAGAAAAACGAATCTTATGAATGCTTTTGGTGTAAGTTTACATTGTGGATAATGTAACCCGCATACAAATTAATAACGTTGAATGATACTTAAAAGATTTATAGGAAATGTTTTTTGATAAAATGAAAATTGCTGAATCACTCGTTGCCTAAATACCGCTTGTCTTTTATACTCAATGTTTTCGAAACACACACATACACACATGATGATGATAATGATGATGATGATGATCACGATGATTATGGTGATGATGATATGTAAGTGCCCACTGGGATTGAACGGGTTGCAGATATGATTATGATTACGATTATGATTATGATATGATAAGATATGTTAATGTGGGCATTACAATTCTATCGATAAACAATAAGCAGCAAATATTGCAACAAAAATATTAAATAATAATAAAATAAATGGTATTTAGTAGCATAAATTATAGGCGGATTAAAACTTAATTACCCACACACACTTACACTAAAAGTTGGAAAGGATTTTGCCGGTTCGCAAGACCGGCTAATATTATTACAATTTATATTTAGATAAATTGATAAATTGTTGACAGCCTATAAGTAGTTTATTTTGTTCATCTCTAATGTTCAATGTAGCATATATACATATAAACTACGATGTATATACTGACATACATATCTATTTTTTTACTTTTTAACCTTGGCTAAATCTTATACTAATACTAAATCTATATTGTAATCGAACTCTACTACTTTATTACCCTATAGTCTCCCGAAACAGATTGAGAATTGTGTTTTAACAATTGATACCCTGTAATATGTACGTACAGTTACTCACTCACTCAAATTTCACTCACATGGTGCTATAAAACTCCTCGTGCTACAAACTCCGGAGTACCGAGAAAATCATGAGAAATCTTTTTACCTTTTTACTGTTTACTGATTACGCATTTTTTGGATTCAAATTGAACTATTGTGAACTAGTGTTAATCGCATATTATCACAGATAATACAATCCAATATATTATGAGATACATACACATATATATAAAGTCAGTTATATACACAGATATACAATAAATACATAAGTAGAAAGAGAAATCCTAGCATTAAGATGAATCCAAACTGTTATAAAGCCAGCATTGATAGGAATCGATTAAAGAGAAATATAGAGTCGATATCTCGACAGATAAATATGTATCATAAGATATTTATGTACTTATTGTATTTGACAGCAATTGCAAAAAGTGCTCAAATGTAGCTTTTAAGATAAAAATAAAAGCAGAAAAAAAATCGGAAATAACTTAGATATAGAGAGTTATTAGAAGGGCCATTAGATTGCCCCCAAAATGTGTTGCGTTAATATACAATTAAAAAAACAATGGTTACCACATCGTTAAATTAGAGTTCTTCGGTTCAATCAATTAACAATTAATTAATACACTTATTATTATAATTGGAATATATACTCGAATACCCTTGTGTTTCTCTTTTAAAACTGATGTGATGAAAATAACTTTTAATAATAATGTTGATTCGAGTTAAATATCTGAGTTGATACTCAAACACACATACAAATCACTTTTATAAGGACCTTTAAATATTAATTGGGTTTTGATAGCAAGAGAAAGATAGTTTGTTTTGGAAAACAAACAGATTAGGAGTGGTTCGGTTAGGAATTGGTTTACACACACACACACACACACACACACAATCACAATCTCTGCCCTGGATATACCATATAGATTTAAGTTCAAGCTATTGAAGTTTTTCCATTGAGAGTTTCAAATAGGGCAAATCAACCTCTATTTTGTACCATATAAGACTTTCTCTAGCTATAGTAAAAGCAAAAGAAAATAAAAGAATGTTGAAATGCAAGTCTTTAAAAATAAAATAAAATGCAAACGTTTACATACCCTTTAATGAGTACTCGTACATATCTATGTACACTTTACTTATATGTAAGCAATTACTACAGGATAACAATGTTTACACATACATACATACATTACTTACATATTTATTGATAATGAAAATGGAAAATAACACACACATAAATTATAATTACGTTGAATACTGTGACCCAAAAAATCAATCAAATAAAAGCAAGTTTCGCATCTACTGACAACTTTCGGAACTAAACTGTCTTTGTTTTCTGCCTCTGATGCTCTCACATTTTTAATACAGGACATTGGGTGATTCTCGGCTTCCGTCTACACATCCGCTTCCGCTTCCGCTTCACGGGCTCCATTGAGGACATTTAGCTTGAGCTCCTCCGAGGGCTGTTTGAGCACATCATCGTCATCCTTGTGGCGTCGCCAGCAATCGAAGGAGAACAAGGACTCGCCCTTGCCAAATCTCTCGCCGTCCTCTAGAGTAATCGGCAGTTGCCTGGAGCACACAAGGATATTAGTTTATGGCACAATTGTTGTCTGGAGACCCTCTCACCTGTTGTTCGTTTCCGGCAGCAGAAGCGTGCAACATGCGGCACTTAACAGAAGTGCGGTCAGAATCAATGGCGGACCTGCCGCAAATTTCGTGCCCAAGTGTATGAGGTAGGGTGAGGTGAATGAAGCTGCCGCAGCGGCCAGATGAGCTGTTGCCATGCCCCGAGACCTCACACAGGTGGGCAGCAGCTCCGAGGTGTATTGCGAGGTTAAAGTGTAGCACATCGAGATGCCAAGACGTGTGGGCAATGCAAAGGCCAACAGCAATGTGGCATTATTCTGTGCCCCCTCGTTGGACAGAGTCACGCCCAGAGCACAGGACAACAAGCCCGTGCTTAGCAATGCCAGGAAGCTGGTTGCCTTCCTTCCCAGTCGACTCTGCAACAGACCCTGGAGAATACCAGACGGTGGCACCACCACGGCAAATAACGAGAATACCACAAATGGCGACAGTCCCAGACCCTCCACATTGCGCGAGATGGTGTTGAAGCTCAAGGATGTCATCATGCTGAAGGTAAGAGAATCATAGCATATATAGTAGAGTTGCGAGTAAATTAATTAAATCAATAATAATACAGTAAAGACTATTTACTTAGATCTCTTACAAATTCATGCTGATGTTAAATAAATAAAATATTCTCGGGAAATTATTTGTGATGGTTTTCACAACTTTAAATGAATTTAAGCCAGGGTATTAAGCCGAAACAAATGTCGGTAAATGTTAAAAAACTTTACAATTTAAGATATTGAGATCAAATATATGAGAAATGTTGACTCTTTGGACTTTCAACAAGCACAACTTAATTATAGCTCATCCGATTTTCATGAAGAGTGTCTTATTTTTCGCAATATTTATCCTACTTTAACTTTGCATTTAAATTTTTTGATTCTGAGACATACAATTTTTTGCGAAAAATTGTCGATTTTTGCATAGTTACCCCTTTCCATTTTTCGAAAATTTTTAAAAATTTTAAATCTTAAATTTATTCTTTTAATCGACTCCAGGTGATAAAATTATGGTAAAAAAATACTTTTGAACTAAATTTCGATTTGTTTCTTTAAGATTTCGGCCAAAAAGTGCAAAATTTTCGTTGATTTTTAGTATTCTTAGTTTAATTTGAATAGATTTGTCAAATCTTGTTCGATTTTCAAAAGGGATGTTTTTATGACTATTTTATTATACAAATATTGATTTGGCATCAAAATAATGATCTTAAAAAATTGAGATTTTTTTAAAAATTTAACATAGTTACCCCTTTACATTTTTCGAAAATTTTCAAAAATTTAAAATCTTAAATTTATTCTTTTAATCGACTTCAGGTAATAAGATTAGGGTAAACAAGTCCTTTTGAACCAATTTCCACTTGTTTTCTTGAAAATCAACGGTTATTTCGACTGACTTTCTAGTAGAACTATTCCCCAATTCGAGTGTCTAAATAGCTGAGCGGTTCTTATGTACTTACAAGGTAAGTATCACAATGAGTGAAGTCTTGCGCAGATGCGGAGTGCGGAGCAGATCGAAGAGTTTGGCCTTTTGATGATGATTGTCCATCTTGGCCTTGGCAAGACAATGCTGTCGAAAGGCTTCGAAATCAGCTTGCGCCACTTGGCGGCCATTGAAGTGGGCAATGTGCCTCAATCGGGCAATGGCTCCCTCGACATTGTTGCGCGTTATCAGCCATTGAGCGCTCTCCTGCACCACGAAGTAAAACAAAGCCACAATCAACTGCAGCAATGCCGAAAATGTCAGATAAATGCGCCAGTTGCCGGCTAAAACCGATAGCCAAGGCGCCACTAGGCCACCCAGACAAAAGCAGAATCCCAACGTGCCGCTGATAGCCAAATTCCTCAGCTTCGGTGCCAGGTACTCGAGCACTGGAAAGAGAGAGAAAGAGAGTAAAAAGCTGATAAAATAAAAGAAAAAGAGATACGCGATGCTTGCCCAGAATAAACATAAGATAATAGTTGGCAGTTGCAGCCAAGCCGGAGATGCAGCGAAAGGCGCTAAACTGGGCCAAATTGGTGGCATAGGTGGTGAGAAAGTCGCCCACAAATCCACACTGATTGGCCAGAATAACAGCGCGTACTCGGCCAATTCTATCGCCCAGCATGCCAAAGGAGAAGGTGCCCACCAGCGAGCCCAGAAAGAAGAGAGACTGTCCAATTCGCGCCTTATACGCATCATCACAAACCCAATTCAGCTAAAAGAGAAAGGCATTTCAATATGGCCAAGAGACAGAAGTTATTTAAATTTAAATTCCAATTCACCTCCACATTCATGCTACGAAATCCATAATCATATTTATATATCCAACGGTCACAGGCCTTGCTGCTGAGGGTGAGATTGTAACCCTCGTCGAGGAACTCAATCCTCTCCAGCCTCGTGCAGGAAGCCTTCTTGCCATACGGTGCATAGATGGCGGCAATTTCGTCATGACTGCGATTGGCCAACTGCGCGTGGTAGCACCAATGCTGGGGCACAAAGCCAATTATGTTCTGGGAATAATAGTGCACAGTGCTGGTGAAGGCAATATAACCGAGCAGTAGTAGCATTAGACATTGATAGCGACCCGCATCCCCGCACTTGACCAATATTTTATCAAAATCCATGGCATGGAACTAAACACAATGTGCGCTCTCACTCTGCTCGGTTTGAGATTCAATTAAGACTGATGACTGAAGACGAAAGACCGAAAGAGCATACGAAGTCTATGAATACTTTCCTCTCTTGTCTCTTGTCTCTATTTCTATCTTATTCTCATTCTCAGTCAAAGTTTCGCCGTCCGATAAGATTGTTTCGGTGGGCTTATCGCATTTGCGTGTTGTAGTCTCCGCATTACGAAATAAAGGTTTTATTATTTAAGTGAATTTATTCGCTTATTCGCCTTAATCTAAACACTACAGTGTGCTCAGAAGGCGCTCACCGCAAAACGCCGTGCTCAGAACTGCGAGTACTTTAAATTAATTATATTTACAATATCGCGCATATAAAATCCAATTGCACATTTCGTGTTCCTTACACGAAATCGCCAAGAACCAATTCGAATTTCTTTATCTAAAGATCAACAATTGATGGCTTGTCTTGAATCTAAAGCAAGTTAACTAAGTGACTATCCTATCAACGATTCTTATCAGTTTCTTATAGTAAAAACTCGCTAAAATGTAAACAAAATTTTGTACTTTATTGTTTCGTCTCGGATTTATGACTGTAGTTTCTCTACTTTCAAGTGCTTTCTGCATGATATTCAAGTTTTTCTTCGCATAAAAGTTTATAGGTATATAGAAAAATAATCTTATAAATTCAAGATTGGTGTCAATGTGCTAAAGTAACTCAAAACTATCCACAAGGTGCGAGCAGTCTGGAAATTATAATTTTATCTTCTTTGTTTATTAATACTTAGTTAAAACTTATAACAAAGTTGTAGCATAAAAATGTTTATAAGCTAAAATAAAGCTAAATTGGAAATATGCAAATTTTTTAAAGATAAAAATAAACAAATGTAGTCTAAATCTTTTAAGATTATTGATACGAATTCGTGTGTAAAATCATGATATTTTGCATATTAACTAATTGACTTCCATAATCATATCAAAGAAACATTGAGATTGAAATTAGAAGATTTTGGAATTTAAATGTCAAGTCGATCAATCAGAAACCCTATTTTCAATGCTACAAAGTAATTGGCAGTCTGACTCATTAAAATAAATAAAATTACTTTAATAATGGAAAACATTTTTAAAATTGAAGAAATATTTACGTCACTTTTGTAGTGGAATATAAAACTATAAATACTATTGCAATGTCTTCACTTTAAATTTCTGGATGACCTTTAAACGAAATATTCTCACGTTTCTTGACTGTTTGGCGCGTGATTTTAACTGATATTTGAATATGCAGGGCATATGGAACTTACTTACTATAGAGAACTTAGAACTGCCGCAGCTTAATAACAATTAATAATTAAAATTACCTATGAGGACATTAGTTTCTCGCATGTATCAGCTTCGAGTTTGTCTTCGACATTTGGTTTTGTCTTTGAGGATCTTAGGAAATCAAACATGCGATCCCCTTTGCCAAATTGCTCGCCCTCTGCCAATGTGATGGGCAACTTCCGGTTGGCAGTTTCCGGCAGCAAAAGGCAAACATAGGCGCAGATGAAGAACATCAAGCACAATATAATTGAGGGAGCTGCTCTGTAGTAGGTGCCCAAGTGCAAAATGTAGGGCGACAAAAGGGAGGCAGCCGCTCCGGCCACATGGGCCAGGGACAAGCCTCGGGATCGCACACAGGTGGGCACAAGTTCTGTGGAAAACAGCAGCGTAGATCCAAGGCAGACTGAAATCCCGAACCGAGAGATGAGGGTCAAAGAAACCACAAGTAAGACGCTCGAGTCCTGCCAAAGGGACAGCACAATTCCACTGGCTGCTGTAAATACTCCTGTGAGCAATGTGGCACTGACCGAGGATCCTTTGCGGCCAATGCGATTCTGGATATTCGCCTGAACGATTCCCGAAATGGGCAGCGTCAATGCGGTCAGCGAGAACATGATGAAGGGCGAGATGCCCAGACCCTCCACATTCCGAGACATGATATTGAAACAGACGGTCATAATCATGCTAAAAAAAGAAGAAGAAAGATTAGATTTAAATAATATAAGTTTCTCTTTGCTTTACTTACAATACAAAGAGCATTTGGAAAAAGGTTTTCCTTAAATGCGGCGTCTTCAGCATGTCTGAGAACTTATCCTGCTCCTGCTTGATGTCCTGCGACTTCTGGCAGTAACTGCGGAACGCATTAATGTCACTTTCACTGATGATTCTCCGATTTATCTTCGCCACGCGCTGTAATCGCCCGACAGCTCCATCGATATCGTTCCTTGTGACCAGCCACTGAGCACTCTCCTGCACCAGGAAGTAGAAGAAGATGACCAACAGTAAAGGCAACGAGGAGCAGGCCAGGAACTTCTTCCAGTGTCCAACCCAGACGGCCAGCAGAGAGGAGCAAATCATGCCGAGGCAATAAAATACACCCATACTCATGCTTAGTCCAGTATTTCGCAAAGAGGGCGAAACATATTCCAGCACTAGAGAAATCAAAAGAAATTAGCATACACTCAGAAAAATAGTATCCTATAAATATATCTGCTCAAACATAAATTAGATTTTAAAAGTTGTTGATTTTCTAAATATTATGGCGATATTCCTAGTGAAACTTTTATTACTCGAACTAGAAACTAAAATAGATAGGCAAATAGAATAAAAGCTCACCAAGAATAAACATGAGATAGGTGTTGGCATCAATGGCAAGACCCGAGACAAATCGGGTAATAGAAAACGCTATAAGATTGTCAGTGAAGATGGTCGAGAAATCGCCCAAGAAGCCAAAGAAATTGGCCAGAATTAAAGCCTTGATGCGTCCGATTTTATCACCCAAAAATCCAAAGATCAGCGTGCCACACATGGAGCCCACAAAGAAGAAAGATTGTCCTACGGGCGCCTTATAGGCCTCATCACAGACCCAATTGAGCTGGAGCAGACAGATAAGATAGTGATAAAGCAATGCAAAGTTATTACCAAAAGTCCTAAAACTCACCTCGGTGTTCATGCTCCTAAAACCATAATCATAGTTATAAATCCAACGATCACATCGATCAGCACTGATAGTAGTCGCGTTACCTCCATCAAAATCGATTGTCGTCAGACGAGTGCACGAAGGTTTCTCGAACTGATTATAGATTGCCTCGATCTCTGAGAAGTTGCGATTCTCCAGCTGCTCGTGGTAACACCAGTGATCGGGCATAAAACTGATCACATTCTGTGAGAAGTTGTGCATCGACGTGACGAACATCAACAAACTGTACAGTCCGAGCAGAAGGTATTGATAGCGATGGCTATTGCCGCATTTGGCCAGAATCTCATCGAAATCCATAATTAAAATCGTGTTCGTGTGAAATAGCCAATTGAGATTCAATGTTCCGTCTCCATATATAACATACAGACCGTATGTGCGGAGGGCAATGTCTAGTTGGGAACTGTTGTGGCTAATAGAAAACCGAAAACTGAAAACTAAAAACCGAAAACCGTTCGTCTGCTCTCAGCCGATGCCACGCACGTACTGCCAGCTGACGTGAGAGTCTCGTTTCGAGACCTTTTCTCCCAATCCGAATAGTTAAGAGCGAGTTTGGAAACGACTCTCAACCCGCAAAGCAGCTGATATTGAAAGTCGACGCTCCACAATAGTTATATGCGAATCGACTCGCTCTGGTCTTTTTTCTTGACTGATAAGTGAAGTGAACTGAACGCGACTCACAGCGCTTATCAGGTCAATAGAAGGCGTGATCTTATTAGCTTATAATCGTATTGATTTCATTGTTCTCAATGTGAGACGCGAACACGCTTGTAATTTGAACACATTTCTCATTACAAGCCAATCAACTGAGAGATTAAAATGAGTCACAGCTAAATTTGCATTCGATTATTTAGACTCTTACTTTCATTTAACTAATGCACTTACCTTTTTTCATAAATCTCCGTAATCAATAGGAAACAAAATAATTCTCACGATTAAATCAAAGACAAGTTTATCTTGACATTTTCAGCAAATCTTTTACTAAGATTTGTCAAGTTAAATGGCATTATTTTCTAGCTTTAATATTTATTATATAGAATTTAGAATGAGACATTTCCGATACATAAAGATTTGTTATGTTCTTGATATTTATATATAATTCTTTTAATATTTATTTATAATTGCTTAAACTTGTTTGTTAGCTAATTACCTCTAATTTGATTGTGGTCAGTTTAATTAATTTAATAAAAATCCAAAAATAATGTTATCATAAATATTGTTTTCATTCTGTTCAGAAACTTTAGTGATCAAATCAAAATATTGCTCTCAAATTAAAGAAGTTGTATAATTTTAAAGATAATCACCTAATATAAATTAAGGAAGCTGTATAATATTAAATGATTAAGTTATGGCACTTAAGCATTAGAATAGCAACTTTTGTCTTTTAAAGGTCTAGCTATTGATGGATGTCCTTCTCTTTCAATTCTGTTTCTAGTTCCACTTCCGAATCCTTATCCTTTCGCAGCTGAAGCAGAAAATCAAAGATGCGTTCGCCCAATCCAAATTTCTCTCCCTCTGCCAAAGTCATGGGCAGTTTCTTGTTGCGAGTCTCGGGCAGCAGTAAACAAATAAAAGCGCCAGCTACGAAGAGCAGGCCGAGAATTACGGCGGGGGCGGGCTTAAAGTACGTGCCCAGATGGATGATGTAGGGCGATAGGAAGGAGGCGGCAAAGCCGGCCACATGAGCGGCGGCAACTCCACGACCCCGCACACAGGTGGGAATGAGTTCGGTGCAGAGCTGGGAGCTGGCTCCATCCGCAATCGAGACGCCAAAGCGGGCAGCGAGGGTTAAGCCGACCAGAAGTAGAACATTAGGATTCTGACTCTGTGATATGACCAGACCAGCAGCTACGGCAAAGATGCCCGTGATGGCCATCCAGCTGACCGCTGTGAGCTTGCGTCCACTCACATCCTGGAGCAATCCCTGCAGATATCCCGAAGGCGGCAGCATCAGAGCATTCAGCGAGAACATGATGAAGGGCGAGATGCCCAATCCCTCCACATTGCGAGCTATGGTATTATAACAGGGCACGACTATCATGCTGCAATTTGAAAATAGTTCAATGAAGATTTTCTTATCAAGTTGTCCGTTTCTCACTTACAAAATGAGCAGAATTTTGATTGCAGAGCTGCGCAAGCGCGGCGTCTTTAGCATATCCGTTAATTTGGCCTGGGATTCCCCCACAGTGTCCTTCCGATAATTGCTCTCGCAGTAGCTTCTAAAGGCCTTGAAGTCATCTTCGCTGACCACACGTCGATTGATCTTCGCCACACGCTGCAATCTCCTGATGGCTCCATCGATATCATCGCGTGTGACCAGCCACTGTGCGCTCTCCTGCACCAGGAAATAAAACAGTGTGACCAGCAGCAGTGGCAGCGAGGAGCAGGCCAAGAAAAGCCGCCAACTGCCAACCCAAACAGCCAGCCAAGAAGCGCCGAATAAACCCAGGGAATAAAACATGCCCAAGACGGTGTTCAATGCCACATTTCGCATGGAGGGAGAAACATATTCGAGAACTGTCCAAAAATTATGGTTAGCAATGCCAGCTGTCATTTGGCAATTGGCAGTTGGCCAAGACAAGTGTCAACTTACTAAGAATGTACATCAGATACGAGTTTGCATCGGCGGCCAGGCCAGAAATGAAACGAGTTATCGAAAACGCAGTTAAACTGCCCGTAAAGATGGTTGAGAAATCGCCCAAGAAGCCACACAAATTGGCCAGAATTAAAGCCTTAATGCGTCCGATTTTATCGCCCAGTAAGCCAAAGATCAGCGTGCCGCACATGGAGCCCGCAAAGAAGAGCGATTGGCCAACTCGCGCCTTGTAGGCCTGATCACAGACCCAATTTAGCTGCAATCAAATGATGTCAGTATTTTGATCAAAATTTGTATTTTATCAAGTATTTCTTAGTTGAAATCACAGATAGAAATTAAATTTACTCAACAAATTTCAAGAACAATTTGAAAAACTTGAATTATTTTTGTAATTTTTCATTCTTTAACTTATTTTTTAAATTCTTTTTAAGGTTTACAAATTTACTCTATATTTATTTTTAGAAATTCAGGAGTGTTACTTATTTTCTCTTTTATTATTTTTTTGTAATTCATTATAGAATTTTTCAGCGCGGCTTTTTCCTCTCTATTTAAAAACTCACCTCAGTATTCATGCTTCTAAAACCAAAGTCATAATTATAAATCCAACGATCGCAGCGATCAGCACTGATAGTCGCATTTTCTGCTTCCCAATTAATAGTTTCTAGGCGTGTGCAGGAAGGTTTCTCGAACTGTTTATATATAGCCTCGATCTGTGAGAAGCTGCGATTCTCCAGCTGCTCGTGATAACACCAATGTTTGGGCACAAAACTAATCACATTCTGGGAAAAGTAGTGCATGGATACGAAGACCAAGAGAAAGCCGTAGAGGGCCAAGAGTAAATACTGATAGCGATGGCTGTTGCCGCACTTGACCAGAATCTCGTCGAAGTCCATGTTGGCTCGGAAGGAACGTTGCAAGTTGTTCTGGTCAGTGCACATCTACGAGTGACATTTGAGTTGGAAGTTGCAGATGTGCATATCTCCAATTGAGGCTTTGGCTTTTGCTTAGGCTCTTTCCTTACATGCTAATCCCCGAATCGTTTTATTGCAGCAACATAATTTTGAGTCTATTGAATTACGGAGCAAACTCGTTCCGAGCAACGCGTTGTATTGGTTGTTAGCCGTCCAAGAGAAGCAAAAACAGTGAACGAAGAGTCCGATAATTTGGAAGAGTAAGACTCTCCCTCTCTGTCTCTCTCTCAGTCTGTCAGTCTCTCGCTCTCTCTCTCTTTCTGTTTCGCACTCAGTCTGGCATTTTAATTATGCGAGTGTACGAGTTAACTACATAAACAACCATATCTGAAATTTAGAAATAAATTATTGCCACTCGCCGATTGAACAGAAAGCGCACGAGACTTGACTCTACAGTTTGCCAATTGCTGATATACCCTAACTGAAGAGTATTCAAATAATTCGTCAGCTTAGCAACACATTTATATCTAAAAATTCCATTGATTTGTATCATGTATTAGTCTCATATAGAGTATTGACTCGCCGGCTTTTGTTCTATGCTCTTTTCAATTCGATTTTTTGAGCCAGTTAACAGGCAACATGTAGTTCAATCAATTTAAAATTTAAATGATTGCCACTTTATTTATTGCTCTGATTTGAAGAAAAACAATTAATTGTATTTACTTTTTTTCGATTTTAATTTTATTTTTGTGTTTTCATTTTTTTCATATATATTTCTTGATTTGATTTGTTTTTTTTTTTGTTTTTTAATAAGTATGTTGTGTTCAATTACAATTGATATTTAAATGGATATACGTATGCTAACATTTGTCGCCTTTTGAATATATTTTTATGGATTGAATTTTTAGTAGTACTTATTTTAACAGTTGAATACGAACTTCAACTTTCAACTTTGCATTCTTGATTTATAATTTTTGATTCGTTTTATAAATGTAGTAAACGCATTTTGATAACAGGGTATATGACAATTATTATATGCTTGGCTTAATTATCATAATTAATTCAAATTATAAATAATGTATCCATACTATGTATATATACTATATACATTACATGCAATCTGTTAACTAAATTTCCATAACAACTAAACATTATTACGAGTGTAGCTGCTAAATGTCTAAATACGAGAGTCAATTAAATTAATTTGAGAGTACAAATATATATGTAAGTAGGCGTAGTGCAATAATTGTAAACTTAAACCGATACAGACAATCTTGATATAAATTATACTCATACATTTGCAAATATACATATATACTACAATATATAGGGTATACATAGTGTGTACTTAATTTAGTCATAAATAGGTGATAAGCAAACATTTTACATACAATACACACTTCAAGGTTGCCCTCGAGCATACAAAACTTACTTGCACAATCTGTATTTATAAAGTAACATACATACAAATTTATATATTCCATAATGGATAAATTATGTCTTTTAGCTTACATACAAACATACAAAACTTTCACATACGATTTTTATTTGCAGTGCCTAACAAAGTTGAAAGATGCTTAATTGTATTTTGTAGACTAGTTAATTAATGAAATCAGTTATCAAATTAATCCCACCTAATTATATATGGTTACATAATGCTACTACCGATATTTATGTTTATGTGTGTGTGTGTGAATTGAGCTTTATAGAAAATTTAAGTGCATTCAACATTCGATGCTATCATAGAAAACTTCTTCATGTTCTGCTTGTGGCTCAGATTCAAATTCTGATTCTTGTTCTTCTTCTGATTCTGGTTCCGAGAGTTCCTCGATGTCGTCTACATCGTAGGATATTAAGGATTGTAGACTCTCTTCGTTCAGCGAACGTTTGTGTTGGACATGATGCACCTTGAAGGCCTTGGCATCATTTGGGGGCGTGCCAAACCAAATGGCACCGCCTTCAATTGCCTCATCATCAGCATTGAGGGCAGCTGCTGGCATCGGTGGCGCCCCAATCGAGTCGCTGTAACCGTAATCGAAGGTCACCAGCAGATTGTCGCTGCCACAGTCCATCGAATCGGGCGTCGTATATTGTGTATAATACGAATCGTAGGCCGTCTCCTCGGAAACATTGCCAGCTTCATTCAACAGCTCATTGAAATAACTTTGTTCTTCCAGAATTGTCATGATGTTGTTGTTGTTCTTGTTGTTATTGGTGGTCTGCCACAATTGCCAATTGTTGTTATTGAAGCGGAAATTTGGCTTACAAATGGAATTTGCCAAATTCTAATCAATGGAGCAAAAGAAAAATAGAAGAAATATCAGAAATTTTTAGACTTTTGTTTAATGTTAAGCATGCGACAGAACGAAAATGACAAAAACACAAGGCATTAAGGAATAAGGATAATGTATTTTTAATGTTTCGTTTCAGATACCAAAATAAAAGTTAAACACAAAGTTTGTAGCATTAGAGCGGAAGAGAGTTAGACACCTCAACCAATTGGCAAGAAGTTAAGTTAGCAAAGAGCAACATGTCCAATAGTTTTTAGTATGTGTATTTACAAATCAATTAATTAACAAACGACTTGAATCTGCAATTGGTTTCTGGTTCTTCAAGAGGTGCTTACTTATTGACCAGTTGTTGGTAAAATTGTTGGTTGCCTGCATTTGGAATCAAGAGAGGGCTAAGAGAGAGAGAGTGTGTGTAAGTGAGTGTGCGTGTAGAAAGTGGATAAACTACTGCAAATACTACAAAATGAAAGCCAATTATTATATTGCTTTGCTGTTTCGGTACGTTCCAGTGTTGGTAAGCAATTAAAGCAGTGTTGTGCGTGGTAGGTGGGGGGAAGGTAGCTTAACCTACAAAAATCAATGTGAGACTTACGCGTATAACATATTTGCGGCAAAGTGTCTTAGGTTCTTTGTCTTTGCTTTGGCTAAAACAAAACATGACAAACGATCTACAGAACAGAAGAACACAAGCTCAACACTCTCTTGGCTTTTAGTTGAGTTCAGTTGGCTGTTAGTTAGCTGAGGCTGACGATGAAGAAGCACATCTCCTGACCTGGTCATCTTGGCCTGTTCGCCCGTCCGTTACCAAAAAAACCTCCCGAGAGTCGCGCTTTTACAATGTCGCTTTTATGTTAGCATTTTCATTTGCAGCATGCAGCTTAAATTTTCACCACCAACGTCAATCACATAACGCAATCAATCAATCAATCAATACACCACCACAAGTCCATATATAAAATGTACATAATTATTCCAAGGGTTCCGTTTAAGTAGTTTTTGCAGTTAGGGAGACTTTTTCACTGTTTGTTTTTTTTGTTTAGTTACAGTTCTTAATAGGCTGTTGTTGGATTGGATTGGATTGTTGGTGGATGGTTGTTGTTTTTATTGTAGTTGTTGTTCTTGTTGTTGGGTGGGCATAATATTTATTATTATTTTTTATTACACTGTTTTTTTTTTGAGGATATTTTTGGTACGGGCAGTTTTTGAATATACAAAATAGGAATCAATGTGAGTTTATGACAAACAGACAGTTAAAAACAATTGTTTGTTGGGATTTGTTTTTTTTTGTTTTTTGTTTACATGTGGAGTAGACATACATGGGGCGAAACGCGCAGAAAGAAAAAAAGTAAAAGTAAAAAGAAATTACAGCATTAGATACGAATATTTTTGTGTAAACAGCAGCGTTTCTTAGCCAAGTTAAGACCATGTTTGCAAGTGTATGTGTGTGTGTGTGTGTGAATTCTCTGCAGTTAGTTTTGAGCGTTGACCAAGCTGACAATGTAAAATGGCATTTGACGTTGATGATCGAGATGATTATGATGATTTTAATGAATATGTGATTGGCAAGCAATTTGTTGAACTTAAAGGCAAGTTGCACTTTCGACCTGGCTAAAAACAAATTAAATTCAAATTTATGTTGTTGCTGTTTTTGTGTATTTTTTTTCACTATTCTGTTTATATTTCTATATATATACGAGTATATGTATGTGTATGTAATTGTATGTATATATATATAATTAAGACCATGATAATAGTTAATGATTAATTAGGCCAAATTGGTAAGTGGTAAGTGGTACATTCAACTTATATAGTTAACAATAATAATGTTTAATTACACACAAAAACTAAACAATATGAAGAAAAACTGCCTGCCAGGCATGATGAGACATTATTTGAAAAATATATAATATGTATAATAGACTAATGATTATAATAATAATAACGATAATGTAATGATAAACAATTTACATGATTTTGCATAATGTACGAGTATACGAGTTATATGGTAAATGATGTTGCACTTATGCTTATTATAGTTTTATCTATATGGTATATATATACTTATAGGCATGGTTTTACGAGTATGTACAAAAAAGAAACTAAGCACATATATTTGTGTATATGTATTTGTTTATAAATATAAGAAAAAGCGATAACATTGTTGTTGGTGTTGCACGTGCAATTGTTTTTCCTTTATTCTATTTTTTTTCTTTTCTTTTTAATTATAGCGGCAGCTGCGCGACTAATTTGCATAGCTGCTCCAAGGCAAAGCCGTCGATTGGCAGTGCGGTGGCACCTTTCACTGGTCAATGACCAAAAAAAAAAACAAAAAAAATATAACAAAATACGAAATACAAAAAAACATTGAAACTGATAAAGCGCAACACGCTGCGTATGCTTGATAAGCCCTTTCAATTTGACATGCGTGACTGGAAGCAGACATGCTGGAGGGGGGGGTGTAGGGGCGGATGGAGACTCTGGGTTGGGTAGGGTCAGGCACTATGCGGAGCTTCCTATTAAAGTCAAACTGCGACTACATTTTCATTTTCATCTTGATATTTCATTTTTTTTTTTGCATAGGCACCACAATCTATCGATGGTTGGTTAGATATAGAGTTCATTTGTATATATAGATGTTCATATATATATATATGTTTATGTTTTGTATGTTTGTATGCATCGAAGGTTAGTTAAATGTATGTATTAATTTTTAATAAATAAATAATTATGCATGTAATTATGAAAGCTCAACATGAAGCAGATCCCATTTTAAAAACTGCAAAGTGCAGCTGCTAATTGACTAGCGAAATTGAATTTTACTTTTTTTAATATTCCCTGTATTTTATAATCCGATTTTACACATTTTTTCCAATGAAAATGGGCATTTGTTGAGAATTTCACTAGCAACAAATGTTTTTTTTTTTATAATGGAAAAAAAGTAGTAACAAAATATTTTCGATTAAGAAAACAATTACTCAAAAGCATTTTTACGAATATTTTAGAAGTTTTCCCATTAGATTATTTCACATTTAATATTGACCTTCTAAAAATGTTGGTAACGGTTTTTGGTAAATTCAAAATGGGATTTTACTTCATGTAAGCGTATTTACGTATGAGTTTAAAGTATGTGATTTATATAAAATATATAAATTAAATAATGCTGCCAGTTGATCTATGTTATATTGTAGCTGTATCTGTTTCTGTTTGGTGATTTCTTTTCAAATAATTATTTTAGCTGTTGTCGTTGTTGATGGATGTTTGCTGTTGTTGTTGTTGTTGTTGTAATCGAAGGCGTTTTAAAACAGTAATCAGTTATCAGTAGGTATATATGTACTATATATATATAAAGATGTATGTATATGTATCATTATTTATCAATTTCAGTATCAGTAACATAGCTAATATTATTATTATTATTATCAATATTATTATTCATTTGAACCAACCCAAAAATGTTGACTTTAAAGTGCGTACCTTGCCACTATCACTGTCGCCATAACTGGACGTGGGCGTGGCAGTTGCATCGCTGATCGCCTGTTCACGTGCCAACCGCCCACCTGTCACCGAGGCGCTGCTAAAGCGTCTGGCCACACCGGCACCGCTCCCACCATTGCCGGCGACGGTGCCACGTCGATGATACGCCGATGCCGACGATGCACTCAACTGCAGATCCTTGCGCAGCGTTGTGCTCAACTGTGCCGCAATGGAACTGGAGCTGCCACTCGACGGACTGCTCTTGCTCAATTGTTGTTGTTGTTGCTGCAACTGCTGTTCGGGCGACTGTTGGGCACGTGAGAGTGAATCCAAGTGCCGCACACGGGAGCTGAGCGTCTCGCGCTTTAGCTTCGGCAACGGCGAATTCTGGAGCACACGCGGGGACGGAGTTGTTGTTGTTGTGGTTGTGTGACTGCTGCGATTGCCACCAGCCGAGCTGGAGGAATACGGTGTCGTGGCCAACGGTATCGACGACGATGTCGAGCTGCGACTCGTGTTCGTGCTCAGCGAATGATTCGACGCCGAATCGGCACGTTTCAAGCTGTGATTTAGATTGCCAGTGCTGCGACTCAGCGACGATTTGCTGCCATACGAAACGCTGCTGGAATTGTGCACCGACGGCGGCGATCGACCCGCTGTGGAAGAAGCTCGACCCGTCGGCGGTTTGCCCGCAAAATAGGCAGCCGCCTTGCTGCCCGGCAGCGGAATCTTGCTCGGCTTGCTGGCACTGTTGAACTTGCGGAAAGCGTAGTTGCGCTGAGGAGTTTGCTCAAACGAACTAACCACGCCTCCCACGCTCGAGCTCATCACGCGTGCCGCGATGCTGCTGCTGTTGCTGCTGATGTGGGCGGTGGGCGTGCTGCTGCCCAGTGGACTGTTGACGATCGTCTTGCTCTGTGTTTCATTGGGCGTGGTTTGCTTTTCTGGTTCGTGCTCATGGGCGGATTCAGTGCTGCTGCTATGCTGCTGCAGTTCATCCATGGCCAACGGCACCATGGCCTTCATGCTGGGCGTACTAATCTGATCCGATCGGAGCAAGGTTGACGACGCTGCCGCAGACGCCACCGTTGCCGACGTGGAATCCACCGAATCGGGCACACCACGACGACTGAGCATCAATGTGGTGGATGCCGACGAGCGATTCGTCTCATAATCATGCTGCGAGGATGAATTCAAATATGAGTTCGTGCTGCTCGTATGAAGACGTGATTCCAGCACACGCAACTGCGCCTTGGTGCCCTCCAGCTCAATGTTCTTCTCCTCCAACTGAAAGCGCAACTCCTCGGAATCCTCTTGACTCTTGTCCAGTCTTTTGGCCAGCAGCGTCTTTGACTTGCCCGACGAGTCCAGCTTCTGGGCCAGCACCTGGTTCTGCACAGTCAGCGTGAGCAGATGTCGCTGCAGTTCCAGGACATTCGTCTCCAGCAGAATGGCCGAGAAGCGCTTGGAGTCCGTAATCCGGCATTTGGTATTGCGGGCACCTGGCGTGCTAACAACGCCATCCAAGCGACCAAGCGACTGTTGTTGTTGTTGTTGTTGTTGCCTTCTCGCTGTTGCGTTATCACTGCCTGCGCTTTGATGGAATGCCTCCTGTGATTGCGATTGCGGCTGCTCGAGCACAACAGGCTGGAATGTGTTGTTGGTGTTGATGTTGATGTTGGTGCTGCTGAGACTGGGGCGACTGCTGTTGGAGAGCACCGTCGTCGCCGAGGATGAAAAGTTGCGTTGACTGGAGAAATCCGATTGACTGGTGCTGTAAAATATAACAGAGTTAGCATTAGAATTCAATTTTTAAGATACTGTGTATTGAGACAGATAATCGTGTGCATTGAAAAATCGGTCCTTAGTCCTCAATTACCTGGATGAGCTTTTGCTTTGTTGTAGTTGCTGCTGTTGTGTTTGCTGCTGTTGTTGTTGCAGCTGCAACTGCTGCACACGCGAGCTCAGCTCTAGCTTCTGGGCCATGGCCAATTTCAGCTGCTCCTCGAGATCTTTTTTCACGCTGATCAGCTCCTCCACCTGATCGTTCATCTTGGCCGCCTTGATGCGACCCGTCAACGTCTCCGCCTCCATTTCGGCCAGCTTGTCCAGCAATCGATCCCGCTCCTTGCGCAGCTGTTTGATGTCCTCACGATTCAATCGATCCACCTGCTCACGGAACTGTTGCGGCGTCATTCCGCTCGCACTCTTCTGGCCCTTGACCCCATCGCCCTGGTGGCGCTCGTAGCTCTGCAGCTGCTCGACCTCCTCGCGTAAGCGATTTGACTTGCGATGTATGACATCCAGCAGGTTGAGAAGCTCATCGTCCGACTCCGCGCAGCTCAGACGATTCGATGCTATGGCCACCTATCGAAGTAAATCAGAAATATTAATAAATACTTTTTAAAAGCAAATTTAAATATAATTCTGTTGTATTTTATATATAGATAATCATTTAATATTGATTTTCAACACCATTTTGGTTTTCAACATCATCAATCATCTCCTTTCTCCAATTTTTACATGTATATGTTTTTCTTTTTGACACCCAAAAAATTTGCAATAATTGAATTTAATAGATTTATATTAGAATTATATCTAGGGATTAATTTTTATATTACCTAAAGCTCTCGTCAATTTATAATAATGATAAACAATTTGTTTAAGACAAATTATGGAAAACAAAAATACAAAAAGGTACAATAAATAAAAAATTATGGCAAATTTACAGACTACAAATAACTATTTAATAAAATGGAGAAAAATCTGCATATTTCCATAGTGAAAGGATGGCTTCAGACTTACAGTCATAGCACCATTGGTGGAGGAGGCACTGTGGCCCTCCTTGGAGGAACTGGTCTCCGTTGAGAAGCCGGAGTCCTGCACAACGCTGCCGTTGTTGTTCTCTCCGCTCTTTGGCTCTTTCTTGCCGCTGTGCGAATTGCTGCGACTGCGTGTCAGCGATGAGGACGACGGCTCGGCGCCACCAGATGCCGATGCACCTGTTGCTGCCGTCGTCGTCGTGGACGGTTCCTTGTGCGACAATTTGCGCTTCATGCGTATGCCAGGCTCCCATTCTCGCCTGCAAGGGTAGTAGAAAGAAATAATTACTATAAAATTTCAGATATATTAATCAATGTTCTTTACTCACCTGGCTGCTAACGAGGAGCTGCCACCGATGCCACCAACTGAATGACTACCGCCCAGGGCGCCCACAGAATTGGGCGTGGATGGTGTGGCAGACATGGAGGCCATTTTATGCTTGAGATCGGGAAACGTTTCAATGACCAGATCCCGGAATTCCAGCAGAGCGCCCACCTCGTGCTGCAGCTCCTGCAACGACTTGGTTTGCTCGCTGTGTATGGGATGATGTGGATGACTGCCATAGCTATTGCTATATGGCGCATGGTGGCTCAAATGATGATGATGATGGTGCAAATGATGCGGATATGTGGCGCCAACCACAACTGTTGCTGTTGGCGAGGCAACCACTGTACCGCCAGCACCACTAGTCGCCATCAGATGCGGATGATGTGTGACAACGCCACCGCTCATTGGCAGACATTCCATCGCCCCGCTGGCCAACTCTGTGACACGTGAGAGGCCACTGCTGTGGTTCTGGCTGTGGTTGTTGCTGCTATGATTGTTGTGGCTGTTGCTGTTGTTGTTGTTACTATTGTTGTTGCTAACTCTGTGTTGGCTAATGCAGCTGCCGTCGGTCTTGCAGGTGCCATGCGTTGCGGGAAACTCAAAACCTTCATTCTGTAATCAAACAATGCGAGAAAATATTTTCGATTAATAATTGTCCATATTAAATTGAAATAATTGCATTTTAGAACATTTACAGCGGTTCATCAAAAAATATGAAGTAATCGATTAATATTCCCATATAAATCCCTTTATACGCATGCTCAAATAGTTAGAAATGCTTTATATTCTTTAAGTTAATCAGCTTACTAACAAATTAAAACAAAAATGTCTTTTTATGACAGCTTATTCAATGTAAGTCCAGTAATAATCGTCTTTAACAAGCTAAATCGAACTGGTCCCGAATCAATTGATACATTATAACAAAAAATATTATTTTTACCCAGGGATTAAAACCATTTAAAAGAAAATAGTGGGAAAAAGTATTTTATTGCCCTAATTTTATCACCTAAAGTCGATTAAAAGACTAAAATAAAGATTTTAAATTTTTGAAAATTTTCGAAAAATGTAAAGGGGTAACTATTTTTTAAAAAAAATTTTTGTTTCACAATCAAAAAATTTAAATGCAATTTAGCTTTGCATTTGTAGGTTTAATATTATGAAAAATAAGACATTACTCATGGAAATCGGATGAGCTTTAATAAAGTTGTGCTTGTTGAAACTCCAAAGAGTCAACATTTCTCATATTTATGATCTCAATAAGAATATCTTAAATTTTGAAATTTGTATATTGAATTTTACGAAAGGAAAGTTCAACGCAATAAAATCAGTCAGATGAAAGGGCTAAACTTGGTCAAAGCCTGCTAGCGCAATTCAATTCAAGGTAAGAGGGCTTTGCCAGCTAATGACTGAGAAATGAAAGAAATAATGTTGTTGTATTGGAAAATGTTAAATGTTAAACATTCAATTCATCAAATAGCGGCAATCGCTGGGGAGTTCAGGAGCAGCATAAAGCGATTAGTGAATGACACACAAATTATGATTGATGAATTGCAGCATGGAGCGAACATTGGCCGGTGACCCGTGGAGAAAATTGTAGCAAAAGTGCAGCGACAATCGATGCAACAACAACAACAACAATTGATTCATGCTGCTAGCAATTTGTGACAATCATGTTGTTTGTTTGCTGCATGACTATCATGGGTACACTCATAGAGTACTCACATGAGTGCAACTAGAACGTCTCGAGTTGGCCAAGTAAAAGTAATTTTGTTGCAGCTGCTGGAGAATGGCAAATGGAGACTGGAATATGTTGAAGAAATAAAGCAAATGCGACGCGATCTTTGTTTAGCAAATGTCAACAGCGCTTTCACTAGGCGAGAAACATTCTCGCCTCGCTAAATGTGAATACTTGTACTAGTATCTGTGAATACTCGTACTTTCACATGCAATGAATATAAATTTTGCCTCGCCGTCTATTGATCAAACAAACAGGCCATAAACATCAAGCTACAAACTTACAAATGGCAATTGCGAGTCGCGAGCTATTCTCGAAGATTGCATGCAGCTTGATTGACTGAATGATTGAGCGACTGATGCTTGATTGCATTGAAAAGTTGGGTCAGTTTAATGGCAAAAAAATCATTGCAAATGAAGCATGACAAATGGCCCACATTCGCATCTGTTGGTCTGTTGGAGCCCATGCCGCTGCTGGGCCATTATTTAACAGCTAATTACGGCCAGGAAGTAAAACTCATAATTTAATATCGCATTGCATAAGCACAATGCACTTTGTTTTCCCCCCACCTCTATATATATTTTTTTATTTTTATTTAGACCTGTCAGATGTGGCCGCTTTGCCTGTGGAGCGTGGCGAATGCGAAGCCATGGGAAGCAACTACCTTCAATAGTTATGTTAGATTGAAGATCGTGTAATTATATAGTAAAATCCATTGTCAACCACGAAATTGAAACCGAACCGAACAATTGAAACGTCGCTGCCTGTCAGTCGAAAAGTGCTCAATGTCGAGATGACTGTCAAGCCGAGTTTCATATATGTATATTTTTTTTACACTATGATTTCTATTTTAGTTTTTTTTTCTTTTTCTTTTTGAGCCTCAATTAGCCAAGAGAGTTGGCCTTTGGCCCATAACTACTTAAGCTGGACACTCGATGCGTTTGCTAATTATATAATATATATATATAAAAATATATATATTGTATAAATGTATAATAGATATGTGTATGTATAGACTCGAGTGTCTTCTTGTCACTCGTTGCGAGGCGTCGCAGCTTGACTTGAATCTTGTTCAAGCTGCGCCTCTTCGAACAGAAAAGACTCCATAAGAGGCGTCATCATCATCATTATGATCATCATGTTTGTCGTGGGCGCAAAATGTCGTCTGTTGCTGCCACGCATTGCTGAATCTTCAGCCCAATTGGGTTGATCATCATCATCAGCATGATCATTATTATTGTACATAATTATCATTGTAAGCCATGACAGACGGAAAATGAAAAAGAGATGTACTCTCATAGCACTTGGCGCTGATGCCGCTCAATTAAGCTGCCCACCACTTGGACTGAGACTGCGACCGACGTACTCCTCTCCACTCCTCCCCTTTGTTGCTTGCCACATGAGTCAGTCGGTAATGCTGTTAGATTAGAAATCAACAGCCAACGCATGGAAAATTCTATTCGCCAACTCGCAAAAGCAACAACAACAACAACAAAAGCCCGTTTTTATGTTGACAAGACATGCGAGCCGTTTAAGTGATTATTTATAGAAATACTCGTTAATACTCGTACCTGTGTACCGCACTTCTATTTGTACCTGTAGTTCCAGACACAAAACCCATTAATAATACAACTAACAATAAACAAAGAACAATAAACAATAGCAGAGCCAACTGCACATAATTAAAATAAATGATTAAAAAACAGTTGTGATGAATAGCAAAGAAGAAACTTAACTCGACAGCTGGCAACTAAAAGAACTTTCGACAGAGAAAGAAAGAGAAGACTGGAGAAATTTCGACACTTATTTTAAAAAAATAATTATTTTAAGAAATAATAATAATAATTTTAGAGAGACTCATGGATTAAGAATGAAACAGGTGCTCCCGGATTCTTGAAAAATACCTTGGACAGAGAAAAAAGAAAAAGAATGAAAGATATTTCATCAGAACTATTTAATTTATCCCTTTTCAAGATTATACAAACTGTTTATACTGTTCGCTCTGTTTGATTTCTTTGGTAGGGCCTCGAAAATCAATAGGGCCCAGAGCTAAATGTGAATGCCAGGCCCGAAAGCCAAGTCGCTTGTCTAGCACATTTAACTGTGACAATTGATTTGTTGATTTGGCTTTGTACCAACCCCAAAAACACATTTCCCTTCCTCTTTCTTCCCCCCTCTCTCTCTCTTTCCGTCTCTGTACACCTCTTGCACTTGTGCTTAGCATGTAAGTTTGATCGATTTTAGGGGCAACATTGCGGTTTCTCTTTCTTATACCGTACAACGAGTCGTATACGTAACGTGCCTGTCTGTTTATATGCCACGCTCCAACTGGCAAAAATTTTCACTGCGCTTCTACAAAAATTTCTATTTGCTTTTGTTTTTCTATTTTTTTTGGTTCCTTTTACCCATTGTTTACTGTGATTACATTTAACCGCCTTTCGTGCGGTCTCAAGAAATTTCTACTTTGTTGCTTGTTTGTTCGATGATATTTGAATGGCATATGAATTATGAATATGAATATAGCGCTTGAAGTTGAAGTGCAGGCACTTTTCAATTAGTGAAACGTTTGCATAACATTCATACATACAAACAAACATACATACAAACAAACATACATACATACAAACGTACATAGAGTAAGCTGAACTTAGTGTCTTATAATGCATTTCAGAGCGTTTATTAATTGCATTACACTGGTACATGAGTTGGTACATGACTTATAGCATTTTGAAGAGTCATTGCACATTCGACTAAGCCAATATATGTAATTTTCATTTTCATTTTCAATTCAAATTCAATTTGAATGCAGTTTCCATGTTGGCGTCGTTGGGTTCGGCCAACTCTGACGCAACTTTTGTCAGAGCTGAGGCCACACTTCAATTCGATGTCGGGGCGGGGCTGAAGCAGGGGGCGATACCAGCTGTAGGGGTAGGGGCAGGGCAGGGTTAGGGGCGGGGACAGAGGCTGGGCCATTGTGCGTTTAACCAACTATACAGTGTGGGCCATATTAAAAGACAATTGCATGTGGCTATGACTACAATCTAAAAAAACATCTGCGACTTCATAAGACCCATAGACACTGCCATTAGTTGCCATTAGTTGTTGTTGTCGTACAAGTATTATTTTTATTATTTATTATATTTTTCGACTTTAATTTTCATAATTCTGAGCCATTAACAATATTAAACAAAACAAAAAACGACAACAAGAAAATTGAGTGTGCAGCTTGCAACATGTTTCAACATATGTGGCAATCGCCAAAAAGACCAACCGACCAGTAACAATAATAACAACAAAAACAACAACAATGCCGACAATTGTCTAAAATGTGTTTTTGGCTTTTGGCGTCTTTGGGTTTTGTTGGTAATCGTCGCACTCAACCGACGCAAGTGTTGTAATTAAATTAACAATTTTTCGACACTTTTACAAAAGCGCCCCAAAACACACACAGACACATACGAAGATTGTAAAGCAGTTACAGCACAACAACAACAATAACATCCCCCAAATTACAACAAAATGACAACAACAACAATAACATCTGTTGCAATGCTAAAAATCATCGGTTGTTGGACAAGTGACGAAGCGTCTGACTGCCTGTCACATTTCCACCTTGTGTGTTATTATTTCTTTGGTTTTGTTTTCTCATTTTTTAGTTTTTTTTTAGACTCTTTTTGTATAATTATCTCAAGTTATTTAATTTGTCTTATTAATGTTGATTTACTTGTTGTTTACTTAACGCAAATTAAGAAAATTACTTTTGATTGTGCCAAGAGGAATGACGACGATGAAGGCTTGAACTCTATTTGACTTTGGTTTCCAAGAAACCGGCTTTGATGTTTTGAATATGTTTGTGAATCATACAGAACTAAATTAGCTGCCAATTTATCCAATTTTCATAGAAGATTTGAAGTGGCTAATGGACTTCAAATTAATTCCATTTGCCCCGAACTTCATTCTGAGAACTTTGCAATCATATGAAGTTAAACTTGATATTTACAATACTTTAAAAGCCAATGAAAGCTAAAATAAGCTATGTATTTAATAAAGTGTTAAAAAATCTGAAAAATTAAGGAAATAAAGTTTACTTAAAGCTTAAAGCAATAACGATTTGAAGTCTATATCTTATTTAGATGTCTTGTTAAATATGTTGTAAGTGCAAAGCTCAAAATCGATTGAAATGAATTGCAACATCTTAATTTGCCAATAATAACTAATCTAGCTTGTGCTGCAAATTTCTTTATTTTTATTTTTTTTTACTTTGACTCATAAATCAGTGCGCTTTATGCACGACTGCCACTGCCAAAGACTGTCCGCCAACTGACCAACTACAACTTGATAAACTACCCAAAAAAAATACCGAAAATAAAAAAAAACAGAAAATAGTGTTTATAATGCCCGTTGGTTTAGAGATTGCAAGGCAGACATTAAAATTATGTAATTCCAGACTACAAAATGTTCCGCGAAAACTACAGAAAATTAATTAAGCACATAAATTATGCAGGCCAGACTTTGGCCAAAGTTATTAGCAATTTGGTTAACACATCAAAAGGCGCCAGTTGTTAGTTTGACCAGTCTTAAATTAATTAACTGTTTTATAGTTTTAATTGCAGTTTTGGGCACTTTAATTTCATTCCATTTAATATTGTTTCATTTCGTTTTCGTTTTGCGGCGTTTACTTTGGTCCCGTTTTACTTTCGCTTGCGTTTTGATAAACGTTCATAAATTGACTCGAATCAATTCCCAGACTGACCATCCACTCCTCAGTCCCTCTGTCCATCGATCCCTCTGTCAATATCGCAGCGTATCGCATCGCATCCGTATCCTTTGGGGACTTTAACTTCTGCTGTTGGCCATGTTCAAAAGTGGCCCCCGTTGTTGACAGTGGTTGTTGTTGTTGTTGCCTTTGCTGTTGCCTGTCTGTTGTGGCCAACGGGCACACCTCTTGCTGTCCATTTGCCAGCGATTTCTAATCGATTTTTTCGTCGCTGCCTGCCAAACATGTGAAAATGGCCGCTAGCTAGGCCCCAACTAACCCAAAAGGCCTATAACATGTATCTATAGTGAAGTCTAGTGCGAGATACTTTAGAGTATAGTCCAGTATATATACGGTTTATGCTTGTGTCAATATTTCATTGTTGCCACCATTCTGCTAATTAGTATTGGCCATAATTTTGGTTGGCTTAATTTGAGGCAAAGCTGAAACCGGAAGTTGCTCAATTTTGACAACTTTACATGTCTTTAATTACATTACTGCAAGCTGGCCAATACCCTGTGCCGATACCCTGCAATGCCTCGCCCAGTCTGCGTATAGAATTTTTTTGTTGAAATTTGTTTATTTTGTTGGGCAAGTTTATTTTAGGTTCAGAGTCTGTCCTAAATAGACAACACGCCCTTTTCCGCATTACTTGGCTTGCATTTAATTTTGCTGTTCATTGCACTTTTACAATGGCAAATATCAACAACAACAACAACAACAATGGTAACAACAAAATAGCCAAGTTGGCTTTTGTGTAGTGTTTGTGTTTAAGTTTGAGTTGAGTTCAGTTGAGTTTTGTACGAGGTACGTGCCGTCGCTTTTAATGTGCCAATGACTGCATGATTGTGCGATTATGCATCCAACTAAACAACAATCTGTCAATGCATCCAACCAGAGCGACAGAAAAGAGACAAAAGACAGACAGACAGATAGAGAGAGACAGACAGACATATAGAGAGAGACAGACAGACAGAGAGTCAGTTAGGCAGTCAGAGCAAATGAACTGGCAGCCACCCAAGCGATTAATCTATCTATCCATCCATCTATCTATCCATCCATCTATCTATCCATCTATTTATCTGTTGTATATAATCAGAGTTTTGTTGCTGGCGTTGCGCCGTCGTTTTGTCAATCTGCCAACATCCGGTACGTTTCACTTTCAGACTCTCTGATTTATATTTTATACAAAAAATACGAGTACACATTATACTTATTTATTATGTGCAGTTTGTCAGCGCCACAAGAGCCCCGATCAGCCCAGCCCCGATCGGCTGGCTTTTGGATCGTATCGCAGCTGCGCCCACCTGCCACAAGCAATTGCCACAACACATACACACACCACACACACCACACACTTACATACCACACACACTCAATACACACACATTCTGCATTCGCTTAACTTTGTGTGTGACCAAAATTGGCAACGTTATTTTCAAAGCGCATTGAATTGCGTTTACTTTATTTGGCTTATCAGTTTTGCTATTCGCTGTTGGCTGTTGACTGATAAAGCTAGCAAAACGTTTTCTTTTAACTTGGCCAAGCAGCGATAATGGTTAGCAGATATACGATAAGCGCATGACTCACGTCAACACATAAAAAAAAGCGGAAAGAAACTAAGAAAAAAAATTGTAGCCAACTGTTGATTGCTTTCGTGAACGTGTGGTAATCAAATGATTCTGTTGAAAAAGATGGTAGGATATATAAAACTGATTGAACTCGTTGAACTTTTAAAATAATTGCAGGCCGGCATATTTAATTACCTGTCAAGTTTGCAAAGTATTCGTTTTTTTTAAAGCAAACTTTTATAAACTGCCTCTAATTTTATATATCATCAAAAATTAGTATTATTAAATTTTCTACGGCTCCTTAAAAAACACGTTAAGGTTTTAGTACGAGTTAAGGCTCTAACTCTAAGTACTTCAATTCATTTCAATTTCACAAATCAGTGCTCTGTGAATAATTGCCGAGTTATGGACGACACAGGTGTTTTTAAAATGACATCGCTGGTTGCCCAACACAATTGGTTTGGCATTGCACAACACTTGTGTTTTACAACACTTGCCAGTAAACAGTTCGCAACACTTTTACCCAATTTAACAGGCAAACAAATTGTGTTTCATGATCACGTAAACAGAGTCTGTCAACAAGTTGAAGCTAAGAATAACTTGAGCTCACAATCTCTGGAGATGCCAACGACAACATAAATTGCGTATACGCCATGTAGCTTGTTGTTTTTGGGTGTGGAAGACCAACTAATAAAAACTCTCTCGCACAATGCTTGATGGCTTTTAACAACATGTGACAAATTTTTATCACCTAGTCTTACCGCTGTCCAAAGAGAGCTGTCAGCCAAACGGCCAAGCGGCAGTCGACGTCTGATCTTTGACATGGCCAACAGCAGCCAACAAGGCTTTATATATAGTTGTATAGATGTACGTAGGGTATATATATGTAGTACACACAACTATATGGCCCGCAGCTTTGTTTAGTTGTTACGTTTTGTTGCCGCAAAGACAAAACAAAAAAAACTTTCACTTTGTTTGTCATCGCAGAGCAGCAGAAAAAAATTAAAACAAGCGTTAAAAATTTTATTTTATTTTTGTACGTTATTTTTATTTCTGCTTTTTATTGTAAAAATACAACAGCCGGTCAATGCTCAAAAATATGAGCAAATAATGAGCTTAGAAAATCTTACGAGCCCAGACGCTGGCCAACAACGACATGCAAATGGAGCAGCGGCGTTTTTGTGGCATGCCGCAAATGGTGCGAGGGGGATGGAGATAGCTAACCTGGCCCATTACAAAGGTGAGCAACGGGAAGAGGAGGAAGGAGGAAAGCTGCAAAATGGCCATTTCACCCATTACGAATTGGCGATTGGCATATCACAGACAATTGGCCAGCCGAGTGGGTCCCGAGTGGGCCAAATCAAAGCGCCGATAAACGATGTTGGTGTGAAATGGCATCGCTGCCCCGCAGAGATAACAGCGACAGCCACAGCGACTGCGATGAATTATGGCCCATGACGCTTTTATGGTCTCTAGCCATTAAAACTGATTTCCATTGTCTGTCTACATTTTGTGGCCAGCTTATTGTGAGTATTTCGCCCCAAAACTGCGCAGTCAATGTGAAAATAATCAAATTGGCTTTTGTGGATTTACTTCGTTTGCCAAAGCAGCCATCACAATTGGCAACAGCGTTGCCAACAGTTGCCAATTGGGCTTCAAAATGCGTGAAACATTGCCGGGGAAAACGATGATCAACTTTGAATCACTTTACAACAGCTGTGTAAAAAGATAAAAGATTGTAAAGATAATATTTTATACCCTTGCCGAGGGTATTATAACGTGGCTCTAATATGCATAACGTATTTAAAAGAGGCGTGGCAGACCCCATAAAATATACACCCAGGCCAGCCTTTTTTTTACAGCCTTAATTCTTAATTATATTCCTTCATTTTTAGAGTATATAACTATGTAGCTGTCGTAGGAAGGTTTGGAAAATAAGGTTTATTATCTTAATTTTTATTGATTCGTTGAGTTATATAAATAAGGGAGTATTTGATATTTTTGGGCACAACCTGTACAAATATAGCTCAAATCTGACTAGTTATAATATAGCTGTAGTAGGAACGATCAGTCTAAAATTAAAGACAGTGCTCTGCAAGGGTATCAACCTTTATTTCTTCATTTATCTTTTTATTAGACAAGCTCTTTGTGTTACGACATTTGCCTTGGGCTGCTCTTTTTCTGGTGATGAAGATAACACAGTCAATATAGCAACAACAGCATCTCTATTGAGGAACCAGAATAAGCACAGACCCAAAACTGGTTTCAGCAAACAATTTAATAATCAAAAGTAAGCAACAACTATTCGTTCCCAAAACAAACTTGGCGAACAAGATCAAGAGCAATTAAAAGCCAAAGAGCATTTGCTTTAAGAAAAAAACTTTACATAGCGAAAAACTCGTTTACGCAATCATCATACGATAGCAGAACAAATAATAGCATTATTTTTGATCAAAAGTTAACAAAAACCTGAGTTCCAAACAAATTAAATAAGTATTTGTTTTTTAAAATTAAAATTAATTCAGAATTTAAAGTATAGATTCGTTCCATAATTATCCAAACTATTTACTGAGCTAACATAATTTCTTGGAATTTAAACTGTTGCCAAGAACAAAACTCTCGCCGCCTCGGCCTCACAAGTCTCGGCCAATTCAGATCAATAGGCCAAAAGCTTGTTGCACACTCTCATTGATGACTGGAGAAAGCAGATCAACGATGCAAACAAGGTTAAAAGTTCACGTTTGAGCCAGAAACGCGCCATGAAAAAAGTTGAATGAAACTCAAATGAGATTAAGATTGAGTCAGCACATTAACTTGGCCAGCTTGAAACATATATGCAGCTATAACTCACAAATTGTTCCATGCTAAAAAAAAAGCTTTCTTTAAAAAATATATATCGAACAAAACTGACAACAGACACGCGACAGACAATATTTTGGGTAGAGGGGAGGGAGGGGCTAATCATAAGTGCAAATCGAGGCACTTAAAATGATTTCAAGCAAATTTATTAACGCAATTATTTGATTACAGTAAACGTTTTGGCAGCCGCAAGCGAAACGCCAAAAAGGCCATAAAGCAAGCTACCAAATTTGGCAAAATCACAACATATACATACATATATATACAAATGTCTAACTATATATTATAGACTTGTATCATTTACATATGTATTTATGTAGTTTACAATCAATTTAACTGTCTGCAATATTTTCTATTGGCGGCTATGATCGCCGGCAGCGGACTCGGATTTCATCTGTGTAACTGAGAAAATTTACATAATTTTCGTTGAACTGTCATGTACCCTGTGTGGGAGACAGACAAGGGTATGCTGTACTAATCCATATGAAATGTTAATTAAGAGAATGGGAGTTTATGACAAATGATTGCTTACAAATTTTGTATATTTATTGCTTTGTATTTTCTAGGGTATTTCATTGTCTTGCTGATTTGCGTTTTTTCTCCATATTTATGCCCCGCTTGTGCTGCCCACATTTGGCACTAGCCTCGTTTATTTTACGGTATATCTCCAAACCAATTTCAATTCAATGCGAATTCAATTGAATTGCTAAAGGGTGGGGGATGCGACAAAGGCGGGAAGTGGGGTCTTTAGAGGGTAGGGGAATATATTGTGCGGCTTCGTCTGGCATTTTGTGTGTTTCATAAATGGTCTGATGGTTAATTTTTCGTATGCTTGCTTGTCACATGGATTATTATGTTTTTGTTATTCGCTATTTGCAGTTGAGAAGGAAATTTATAGCTCTGACATTTGGGCCGACATATATGGGCCGAGGCATTGTGTCAATGGAGGATTCAACTCGTTGACTGACTGACAATTATTAATGGCAGCAATTTAATTTAATTATGGGATACGTTTTCTGCTTTTACTTGTATTTTTCCACGTTTGCATTTAAAATGTATTCAAAAAGCATATAGTTGAAAATTTAAATTCAACATACATATATTTGCAGTTACTTCCGGCCATTAAAAATTAGTTAATTATATTGTCTGTACAACATTTAACTAATCATTTATTATCATAATAAAAAATAAAGAAAAACAAGCACAAAAATGTGAAGGTTAAATATAAATAAACAACAGGTACAACAAATCGACAAGTATTTAAATAATTTGCATAAAAATCGACAGCAACAACAATTAAAATGTATATGTACTAGTGCTAGTATATACTCTAGTAGAGTATACTAAATGGATCGATCGATCTGAACCGGTCAACTGCAATTTGCAACAGTGTTTTCATCGTGCTGCGAAAATTAATAACAACTTTTCACTTTTCACAACGGAAAGTGTCACTCAAAGTCAATAGGAAAATGTTCCATCGATCAAACATTTTCCAACGATGACGTTAAAAGAAAAACTTTGTTTGCAATTTGAAACTTGAAACTTTGTAAGCTCTGAAGGATAATGCAATAAACACCAAATAAATTGAGCAGTTAGGTGTCAAATTAATGACAGAGATTGAAGTTTGAGGCCATAGGTTTAATGTCAGTTTGCTACAACGAAATGAATGAATGGTATTTTTTATTAATATTAATCATACGACACACAGACATGTGTGAAAGTGAAATTCTTCACAGCGACGAGGTGTTAATGAAGCCTCAACCCGAAGTGAAAATGCCATAACAGAGAACCATAAGTCCAGTTGAGCCGAAGAGACGGAAATAAATAAACCGCTTTCAGATTGCAAATGCTGCCACACAAAAAACATTTGTAGGAAAGACCTCACATGAGAGAGCACGACTTTAAGAAACCCTGTACTTAATCTGTAAAAATAAACTTGTATAATCTGATAGCTTTATGTGTTCTCTTCATTTTTCTGCGTAAAATTGTTTTCTGAAAAACATTGGAATTATTTTTCTTATAAATTCAAGGCTCTAGCTCTCGTAACTTTTACAATTCATATAATTGGAGGCTCTAGCTCTTAAAGTCTCTGAAATCTAGACTAGACAATTGTAAATGCATCTAACGAACTTTTTTGTTTTGATAAACTTGAAACACCATTTAACATTGTATTTACAGAGTCTAATTAAAGCTGAGAAAGTGCAAGTAGAGTTAAGAACATTCACAGACGGAAACTAAAGCACTGGCCTATGAATCAGATGTGAGCTGACATGTGTGAAAGCGTGTTGTTAACACCCCTCAACTGAATTTAACTGAATTTAACTCAACGCAAAGTGAAAACACAATTTGACGGCAAATTGCTTGATAAGCCAAGCTCAGCTGCATTGAGCAGACAGCTGTTTAAATTTTGAATCCGCCTCTTGATGATAGTTGGCATTGCAGCTGGCGACGCCTTCGTTTTAGTCTTCATCATAGCCATTGTCTGAGTCGTGTCTCGGTCTTCGTCTTTCCCAAGGCCTTGGACACATTGCTGTCATTGCTTCAGTCTAAATTGTGGCTAAATGCAGTTAATGTTAGTCAAAGACAAAAAGACATAGCAATACATTTCATAATTACCAGTTATTAACAGACTTGAAACAATGGAAGTAGCGAGTGTTGAGGCGTGTATTGCGAACTCAAAATCTTATAAATTTATAGAACTGCAAGCAGCCATTTTGGAAAGGGAAGCCCCACACAAATACACACGCACACACTAACTAACACAGAACTTTTGCACCTTTCAAAAAAATAAATAAATTACAAAAAATAATAATTATAAAATTTTTCAAAGGCGGCAACGCAAAAATAAAAAAAACCACAAACAAAAAACTAAGGCAAAAAAATACAAAGCACAGCTGTTGGCCAAGTCTTTTTGTTATTGTTGTTGGTATTTTTTTTTTGTATTGTTTAATAATCTGATATTACGCTGGGGATTTTGTTTTGTGGCTGCTGTTTCGATTGGCAGGCAGACAATGACCTTTTAGCATGCCGCTTCAGTGCTCATTCAATTGACTGCGAGTATTTCTTAAACTCACTCGCAATATGAATACCCGAATGCCTGAGTACTTGAATAGTTCGCCATTCGTCTATATCTATACTATATTCAATTGAAAATGCATTTTGCGCAATTTGTTCGTTTTGCATGATTTTTGTGTCGTGATTTGCGGTGGCAAATTTATTTTGCTGCTGTTTTTTTAATTCAAATTTAAACATTAATATCTGGCCATGCAAACAAAGCTGGCAAATTAATTGAGCAGCTGCCGCTTTTATTTATTATTAGTAGTTTTTTTTACTATTAAATTTTTTTATTTGATTTGCAGCCGTATATTTTATAAGCTTTTGTTTGCTCGACAAGACAACATGCAATCAATTTGATTCCCACTACATTCTCCACTGCAGTTGGCAGTTTTTTAGTTTTATCAACAGCAATTTCAGGTGAATCGTCGCCTTGAACGCGTGTTGTAATTGCCCGGCTATTAATAATGATTACCAGCAAATGCGATGCCTGTACGCTGATTAGCTGGCTGACATTTTGCAGCAGCAGCAAAAGCAGCAGCAGCGACCAAGTCGATGCTATTTATGTTGAGGCTACTCTCTTATTTATAGACATGATGGCGTGCTAATTCTGCGCCACGTTTCCCGAGGCGGCAACAGGCAAGTTACGAGCTGCGTTTGCCTCATGGCAACTGGCAACTGGCAACTCGCATCTCGCCACTGACCACTCGCAACTTGCAACTGGCAGCGCAAATATGAAATGAGTTCAGGCAACTGAGACAAGGGGGCGTATGAACAACAATGGCACAAAAGCCAACAAGAGCATCAGGCAGCCATAATAAACAGCTGCTGAGTAGCACATTTCAGAAATACAAAACCCCAAAACATGTATGCACACTGAACTATAGATACCCTATCAACTTGGAATCAATTTGCTATCTCTCTTATTAGTTTAGAAAGAAAGTAAGTTATTTCCACTTGAAGTGAAACTTATTATTATTTAGCTAATAAAATGAATATGACTACCTTAAGTAGAAGCAAATTAATCTGTTAGGCAGCTTTGAAAGCGTATTTTAAACAAATGCTGAAATTAATTACTTTTTAGTAAATTGAATCAATGCGTTATAAAACATTCATCAGCTTTTAAAGCTCATTTTGTCAATATTAATATTTTATAGTGTTGGAAATTGCAATAATTGACAGGAATTGCGCTTTTACTGACTTTCACTTTTATGTCAGAGAGTATATCTAAGTCTATTTTATTTCTTGATATGACAAACCGTGTGACATTAGCATAGCACCCAAATTTGTTCAGTGAAACATAAAAATAAAGTTATTATTGCAGCGACGCATATGGAGGCAGTAAAAATCGCACAAAAATTAGCAAAGTGAAAATATTTCAGCAATTTCTACAAGTTGAGTTAGTCTTCTTCTTGCTGTTGTTGTTGTTGTTGTTGTTGCACATACACATACACATGTATTTATGCTCCATGCAGTTCGCCGCGTAATTTGCATGCCAAACGCAAGAAACAATAAAATTAAACAAATGGTTAAAAGAAAAAGAAATGCAACTTGGCGGCTAATAAGCAACAGCAACACTAGCAGCAACAACAATAAATAACCACAAAGAGCAACAAAGATCAGTGAACTTTTGTTGTTGTTATTGTTGTTGTTTCTTATGCTTGACAAATGTTGTACTATAATTTTCTTTAATGAAAGTGAAAATGTCTACTTTGACCAATGACGTCACATTTTCGCGCTGTTCTCACACCTATCATATGACTTTATTTTTATAAATTTCTTAACATGTTTTTCCATAATCTTTAATTCAGTTATTTGATTGTGAAAATGTCGTGAGTTGAGTATGGCACGTTTTCCATCATTAAAAATGATGATGATGTGATTAATGCAATGACATTACAATGGAATCCACTTCACGTGTGACACATAGCCAAAAGAAAACTCAACTAGTAGATGCGATTGTTAGCCCAGTTATTAGGCATGCGAGGCGTGTTGTTTATTTAATTAACACCTCAAGTTGCTGGCATTAATTAAAAGCTAAAATTAGTGGGTATCTGGCAGTCGATGCGAAGGCGGAAATGCGGCGCTTAGTCACAAAAGATGTTGACGCATGCAAATGAACGGGACTGAATAATGTGGCTGCCACGGCCACAAACAATGCAACAGCAATAACAACAACAAGAAGCAACAGCGACTGCAAAAGACGAGCGTAAAGTTCATAAATAAAGCAAAAGTTTTTAAATAGCCGGCAACTAACACTTAAATCAACTGATGACGCTGCCAACGCTGATGATAATAATGCTAATCATGATGATGAGGTTCAATAAACCTGGCAGGTTGCGCGGCCAACTGGACAAAACAGTGGCCATTGGCCAGGTTGAAATCGCGGCTCTAACCAACCAAGCCAACCAACCAACCAGCCAACCAAGCGACCAGCCCAAGCACTTTGCTTATTAAAGTACAACAGCAACAACAACAACAACCGCATCGTACATCAGGCGAAATTTATTATGATGATGTTGTGTGCATAAAGCAGCAACAACAACAACCGCAACAACAACAACATGAACAGTCAACAATAAGGAAAATTTATTATCGGTGCGGCATCGAACAGTTTGACTTTGGCTTTACCTTTGACTATGGCTCCGACTATGGCTATTACCAGAAACTTTTATACACCCCAAACAAACGGAAGGGCCGGCAATTGCACTCTCTGGTCAAAAAAACAATGGCCATGCAATTGTAATTCCCATTTTGTGACTGGCCATTTGCCTTGTTCCGCTTCAGGGCCATGTAAAAGGGCGTCCCGCCCTCCTCCCTCCTCCCTCTCCCACAGATAGCTAGCCACAGCATTATCATCATTCCGGGGAATAGAGGGAGCTGTGACGTGTCGCGTTGCCCTGTGGCGGCATCTGGGGAAGCGGCAAGTCACCCAATGAGCCAACCACAACAAAGCGATTGTTCCTGCGGGGAAAACTGATGCCAGAAAGCAGCTGTTGCAGCTGCTCTTGACGCCTTTTCAAATTGAAAGTTGACAATAACGTGGGTTGGAGACGCTTGCTACATTGCCAGCTATTTATACACAAGAAAAGCCAAGAAACCAAGAAGTCTGGGCAAGACTTCACAGTTTAAAGTTTAAACATTATTTTTTACCAAAGTTTTCCAATATGTTTGACAAACTTTGATCATGACTTCCATACACAATAAAATTCGATTTTATGAATCGAATTAGAATTGATAGGGAATTTAATGCTGATGCCATTTTGAAAGCTTCACTCTAAAGTTTATATTTTAACCCTCAGCTTAAAATAAACAAAACATTTATCTGATTTTTTTAAAGGTTATTTTGACAATCAATTACTATTTTCTCATCTATCCTATTCTAGGAGTATATTCAAATTTTACGTTATAGTTGAGTTAAAAGCTTTTTAATGAACTTGAATCACGCCTACTAACTTATCTTGACTTTAAGATAACCTCATCTTGATCCATGCATTTCTAAAGTTACAACGCCTAGTGTTAGCTTAAAGTATAGTGTTACTTCTATACTTAAAACATAAAAAAAACACAGGGAAAAGCAACAACAAATTATGAAGAAAAAAATTACATGTCTGGCGAAAAGGAAAAAAAACACTGTGGTTACATTATAAACGGGCGAATGAGCAACAACCACAACAATAATACAAACAACAGCAACAACAAAGTCAGAGCTGTCAGTTGGCTTGCAACCTCGATTGAAGGGCGCAATTGTTGTACGATATCTATTTGTAAGCGAGGGGAGGCAAAGCAGTTGCTCAAATACAACAAAAATACATTGCAAGTACATATATATAAATTGAACATGACGGACAATCATTAAAATGACTTTAAATGCATATAATAAGTCTTGATTGTCATTTACTTATTTGGAGCATTATTTAAGTTGCATTAAGACATGCTAAATGAGTTTCGAAAGTACCGCAAGTCCAAGTCGGGGCTCGAATCATAGTCAAAGCCAAGTGATTGACGCGTCGTACCGCCAAATGCGTAGTGGAAATTAACGGCCAACACTTTCGCTTGGCCAACTGCGAGTGGCATTTCTTTTTAATTTGAAAACGTTAAGCAGCCAACAAGCTGGCAAAAAAAAAATTAAATAATAAGAAAAAAAATCAGCTGAAATATTAATTTCATTAAAGTTAATATTTTCATTAGCCGACTTTCTGATCCGAGGCGGACGATAGGCTTCCCCGCCCCTCCACTCCCCTCCCCAGGTGAAAACCGAGCGAGATTGTTGTGACAGCCGCAAGACAACGACGCATTATGATTTAATTGTGCAACTCAAGCGGATCTTTTTTGAAGAAAGTGCAACCGCTGCGAAATGAAAGGATCTCGACGATTAGCAGCTGCTTGTGCATTTTAATTGATTTGCCAAGAAATTTACGAGTTCAATCAACTCTTTTTCAATCTTAGATCTCAATTCCCCAATCTTTATTACACAATCGAGAGCGCTTCGAAGCACATGATGTAATTTTGCTTTCGAAGGAAGTTGAAATAGAAATCTGGCATATGGCGTTTCGATAGTTTCGATGCGACTTGAGTTCCGGCATAATTTAGCACCAATTTGTGTTTGCTTTTCACTTGGCTAATGGCGCAAACAATTGGCCAGCCAATATAACTATGTACGCTAAAAAGGTCATGGTAAAATTGCTAAAAATTGAAATCGAAATTGCTGCATTTACGACGCGAAAGTCAAGCCAACTTGCAACTTGCAACTTCCAACTGCAGTTATTGTATCTGCAATCGTTGCAAAGTAAAAAAAAAAGTATATCCAATTGTATTGCCATGGCAATTGTAAATAGAAACGGCGGCATAACCAATTGACACCACAATACCTACATTATAATTGCGCATCGTATCGAAAGGTTCAGTTGAAGGCCACGAATACTAACGGCTTACCAAACTTGGCTAATTAGGGCGCTAAAGCTTTGCTCCTCTAATTGGCTAGACATGCAACGCACCCGGTGGGATAAAATAAAATAAAATACTCCTCAAATATCTGCATACGTATGTATGTATGTCTGAATTATTACGAGTATACAGAGACAGACAGCTAAATTTACGTCTCTCAAGTATCGCATGACACATGCCAGACACCCAACGAGATTTCCACCTGTTTCAATTTCGTTAGCCATACAACTCGTGTCAACAGCTAAGCCCAACACGATAAGCAGCTACAGATACCAGGAAACGTTCGAAAAAAAATGATAGAGAAATAGAGAGGGAGGGACAAAGAGAGAGTAGAAGAGGGAAAAGAAAGAAATAAAGTAGCAGTTGCTACTAAACAAAAGCTGCAAAGATTGGGCGATGAATCATTTGCAATCCTAACAAATCACCCTGTTTAGCCAATTAGTCGAGCCAGTCTGGCTTTAAGTGGGATTAATTTTATTTACGAAATTTTATGTACTTTCGAAGCTCCTTTAAAGCTACTTGCTTGTGTAGCAAAGACATTTCATTACGAAATCTCTTTGTCTAACCAATTAGTCAAGTTCGTCTAGCTTTAAGGAGGATTAATTGTGTTTATAAGTTGCTTTCGAGCTTACCTGTGCTTCCAAAGCTGCTCGTATATGTCAAGCAAAAAGATAATTCATTGTCTCATCTCTTTATTATTATTTCAGGAATAAATGTTGTTTATTAATCGCTAAAGAACTTTCATAAAATTTTAAAAGCTGCTTGTTAAGAAGCTAAACTTATGCTCAAAAGCTTTAACATGATTTTAAAGCTCCTTTTAAGATACTTATTTATGTCAAACAAGGGCATTCGAGTAGCTTAGTCACTTTGTCTACCTGACCAGCTTTCAAAAGAATTAATATAATTTACTAGTTAAATGCTCCAGTCAAACAAAGACATTTCCCTAAACAAATCTGTGTGTTTTTAGCTAATTAGTCTGCCTGGTCAACTCTTTAAGTAAAATTTATATTATTTACTAGTTACTTAGCAGCTTTCCGGTGCTTTTAAAGCTGTGTTTTTATATCAAACAAGGGCATTCCCAAAACATATCAATCAATGGGGACCAACAGTGCATTTTAATAGAAATACCTTCCGATATTCAATATCTTCAAAGCCTCGATAACATTTTAAAATTCCAACATGGCACGATAATAAATATAAATAGCTCGGTAATTCAGCAAAAAAAGTCTAAACGCCGATTAGTTTGCATTGCAATCTAATAAACGTTGATAAAAATCGATTGCTGATTCACATTGAACAATTGCGATGTTTGTTTTTTATTTGTTAGACATTACGTCGTTCAACATTCTCATTCAATCAATAATGGCTTTAAGGCTTTGGGTATTTTTATAAAATTGTAACACACTCTCAAGTTGGCCCTCAATTTGGCCTAAACCCGTATATATTGTCTCCGAGCCGCGACACTTTTGACACTCATAAAAATATTTAAACTTGACACTGTTTGCCATGTGGTTGATTGTGGTCTGTCTGACTTTGTTTTTCACTCTATTTGCATTTGTTGCCACTGCGACGGTTGACAGTTTTTCAGTTGTCAGTTGGTACGCAAATTTGTGTATTTTTTTATTTATTTTTTTGGCAAGCTCAACGCCCGGCAGCACCGAAATAATAATAACAACTAAGAGGCCAGGCCAAAAACGAATAATGGCCAGCAAAAAAGAAAAAAAAAGTTGTTTTATGCTTAGTTTTTCTATGTACTCTATGTCTACTTGGCTCAAGGTTCATGGCTTTATTAAATTGCTTTTGCCACACGACGTTGACGGTGGGCGAGGGGCACTGAAGGGGGGACAGCTCATTACATTGTTGTTGCTGTTGTTGCTGCTACTCTTGCTGTTGCCTGACTTCCAGCTGTGGCCCTTACTACTTGGCCATTAACACTGAAAGCGCAGCCAATTTGTAAATCCAAAAGGCAGCTATTTGCTTGTTATTTTTTTCCTATTTCAGCTAGATTTGCCTGCGCGATTGAGCCAATTTAGTGCCACACCAAAACCAGCAACAGAAATCAAACAATTGAACATCGCTTAGGTTTCAAGGTTTCTTCTCTTGCGCTTCTCTGTTTTGTATTTTAGTTGAGTGATTTTCCAGTAGTTGTCATAATCTCAGCCGCTGGCTTTGCTAATTTGACTGAGCATCTATCTTGCCAAGTTAGCCATAAATCACGTAGCATTTAGCCAGAAAACAGAAAAAAGAGCTACAAGAACTTTTTAGAAAGCTAACAACATCAAAGACTTAAAGCCAAACCTCACTCAACTAATTAAAAAGTCAAGAGGAGTTGCTCAATGGCGCTTCGAATGTGGTCCACTGAGACTAATCAACAGACAGTGGCAGTCGAAAGGGTGTGTACAATAGCTGAGCATATAATAAGTATACACTCTACGTAACTACTGTCAATTATGGCAATAAAGTGACCATGGAGTTGTGGAAAGAGAAGTTTATAAGCTGTTGTAAATGGTTCATCATCACAGCATAGTGAGGGAACTGTTGTAATACAATGGATTTAAATTTAAATGACCATGAGAAATACTAGACATTGATCAAGTGACCGTGGAGGACAGACACAAGATAATAAAAGCCAGAAGTAATTGTAAATCGATTGGTAATTTAACAAAATATTATAAGCTATCATTACACAAGGAGGAATTACTTCATTTGCATCAAGTAACCTTGGAGGACAATGACAAGATATTAAAATCCGAAACTAAGTGTTAATCAATTTTTAATTTTTTGACTTATATCTATGAAAATTCAACATTTTTTGATCTTCCAAATTGCCCGTCTTTGATCGTCTAATTTTATGTAGAACTAAAGAAAATTACCAAACATGAGTCAAGTTACAATTGAGGACAATAAGTAAGAATAGAAGTAATTGTAAAGCAGTTGAAAATTGAACAAACGAACTCTACAAATTCTCAGTTGCTGTTGTAACACCTTGATTCATACAAGTTGTCCTATCATTGTTTGACAGTGCATCTGCAAGTCGACTAGACTCAATTGCAACACTCTTCCGCATTTGTGAAGGGCCACTCATAATTTGATGGCTTGCCTACTTCATATTTATAGCACACTTGCCGCATGAGTTGCACTTATTCTACGCTCGTTTAGCTGCAGTTGTAATTTTTCGTGTTGTTGTTGTTGTTGTTGTTGTTGTTGTTGTAATTGTAATTGTAATTGTATTCATAAGGCGCAGGCTAATGAGGCGGCGGCATTTTCATTAGCGTTTATGTAACCGACGCCACACCGTTTAGTTTAGTTTACCTTCACCAGAGAACGGGCAGAAGGTCTTGATGTTGTTGTTGTTGTTGTTGTTATTGCATGATGAGCTGATGATGATGAAGACAACGATGAGGATGACGATGACCACGAAGATGGAGACCAATCCCAGTTGCCATCAGTGGCATTTGCCTAGTTTGCTCGAGCAGCCGTAGAGCGACTTTAATCGCTTTGGCAATCGAACAGCGAGCTCAGTGTTTTCTGGGCTTAGTTAATTGTGCTGCTGTCAGCAAATGAAAATGGAAATGAAAATGAATTCAAGAAGCCAGTTGAAGGTTTTTCGCTATTTACATTGGCTTTGATTTGACCATTCAATTAGACGGGTTTTATTTTTGTGTAGCTGACAATAAAGATATAATCAAACTAAGCGCACAAGTAATTAGCTGATATCAAAGTGATGAAAAATAGCTAAGCAGAATCCATGTTATAGTAATATCGTTTGATTAAAGCTGTAGCTTGACTTAGAGTTTCATAATTTTTCTGTTGTTAACCAGTATTAACCGATTCAATTTGGTAACCGTAACTGAACCAACCGAAATAATCGTTAAGATTTGAAAGAAAAAAGCGGAAATAAGTTCAAAAGTACTTTTTTACCCCAATTTTATCACCTCCAGTCGATTAAAAGACTAAAATAAAGATTTAAAATTTTTGAAAATATTCGAAAAATTTAAAGGGGTAACTATGCAAAAATTTAGAAATTTTCTGAAAAAAATTTTTGTCTCAGAAATATAAAGTTTAAATGCAAAGTTAAAGTAGGCTTAATATTGTGAAAAATAAGACATTCCTCATGCAAATCGGATGAGCTTTAATAAAGTTGTGCTTGTTGAAAGTCCAAAGAGTCAACATTTTTCATATATGTAGATAATTTACAATAATTGACATCTTTATCTTAAATATTATTTAAAATTGTTTTTAAACCGAAATCTTACCGGTATTTCGAAACCGAACTAAAATGTATTTCGACATATTTTCTTCTAACAGATTATTTGGGTTCTTACTTAAATAAACATATCTGGATTTCCAAATCACCATTCCAGTATGTAAATTTCTAGCTCCTTTTTGTCACGTTTGTGTCACACAAAACCATTTACCTAACATTTATGGAGATTTGTTCTGTCAAAGAGGTCAATCTTGCCTTTTTCTTGGAAAATTTCCAGCCAAGAAATTCTTGGCAATTTTATTAATTTTATTTCAATGTCTGGCGAATGTTGAGTGAAAAATGCGGTTGGCTAATTAGTTGTGTGCAAAACAAAAAATAATAAATACTTAAATAAAAACCTGTTCAACAGTCGGCGTCATTGATAACAACAACAACAACTGCAATGAGCATCAGCTTGAAAAAATGCAACTTTGGCTTTGGCGACTCTCCGTTGGCTTACAAACAGTTAAAGATATCCAAACATGGCCATGTGATGCACTGTCACTGGAAAAGCGCCATAAAAGACTTGTTTGCATGTTGTGAGCAGGAGCAGCAGCACCAGCAGCAGAAGTAACTTGGCTAAAAAGCAAACAGACACAAACAAAAACACATTCGAAAGGCTGCCTAGCCTTGTTTCTGTACATGTGTGTGTCTGTGTGTGCGTGTGTTTGTAAATGAGGACACATCGTCTAATATTCATGCCAATCGATAAGCTCGTCCGACCGCCCATAACTGGAAATACATATTAAGTATACGTCGCGTTGACAGGCAGGCCACAGCTTTTGCCACTGACTATCGCACACTTTTCCACAGTTCAGTGGGTTTTCAGGTGTGTGAATGTTTCTTCTTTTTTTTTTGTTAATTTGTTGGGCTTGTCCTGACAGTGAAAATGTCCAGTCGATGATTCAGCACGGCCAATTGTCAGGTTCGTTGACTTATTAAAAGGTTATGCACTTGCATAATTTATTGTGAAATTGTATACTAAGTGATTAGAGTCTGTCTGTCTGACCATCTCTCTCGCTCTCTCTCTCTCTCTCTCTCTGACTGTCTGTCTTTCTGTGTGTGTATTTCATAAATTTTCCGCTTTAAATGCGCTCCCAGGCGATGCGATGGCTAATACCTTAACGGCGCCATATGGGCAGCAGGCAGGCAACAAGACGGCGGCCCCAAAAATGAAATACGAGCGCAAGAACAACACACAAAAAGATGATGAAGAATCCCAGCAAGCACGGAGGCAAGCATATACAAAAAAATGAGAAGCACAAACACAAAAACTGGCTAAACTGGCCAGACAGACTAGCAAAAAAAAAAGTAAATAAATAAAAGAAGTTGAGAAAAAATCAAGAAAGAAAGGTTAAATTCGGCACGCCGAAAATTTGATACACTTGTATTCAATCGTTCCTATGACAGCTTGCAGATTTGGTAGTCTGAATTAAGTAAAATTTGATCAGGATGTAACATTGATTAAGATATCTAAGCCGATCGTTGCTTTGGCAGTTATATGATACAGTTATGAGATCAGATGTATTTATTAGAATTTGATTTAATTTTGTGAGAAAATTATGATACCCTTTGCAAGGGTATTAAAAGCAAAGCAGCTACCAAAAACAGTTAAAAAGGCAACGTTGTCGTGCCTGTGGAGGCTGTTGTTGCTAAAGTTGTTGTTGTTTAAGCTTGTCTTGGGTTGTTGTTATTGATGTTGTTGTTGCTGCTGGCCACGTTGAACGACGATGACCTTGGCGACGTTGGCTGGCAACTTGTTGCATCTGCCAGCGACAGCTGCACAGCAGGCAGACACCTGAGACGACGAGACAAGCATTTGCAACGCACTGAGAATCGTCTTGCCTACCCCTCTCTCTCACACACACTTTCTGTCTCTCTCTCTCTCTCTCTGTATTTAAGCCACCCGCTGTCTAAGACAAAAGTTTTCTCATGGATTTTACGGTAAATTTAGGTCGTCGGCGCAGTTGTTGTTGTCTGCCAAGTTGTTGTTGCTGTTGTTGTCGACTGCAACTTGTTAACATGGCAACGCCAATAACTTGGCTAAATATAGCGATACGACAAGTTAGCAATGCCTTTTCATGGATTTCCTGGCCAATGCATTAGCATCCAATGCAGCAACATTTTTCCAATAATTTTTCATATATTTTGTTTTTGTGATTTTTCAATTTACCAACCGCATTTAGTCGTCGCTTTCCGTTGTCGCATCTTTTGCGAAAATTGCTCATACGCCGCATATGCGAGGCAGCCACATCCGTTGGGAAGTGCCGCCTCAGCCGGATTGTGCGGATTTTGTCTTATTTGGGGCATGACACAAATTTGGTAAGCGCCGCTCACAGACAACTCTTGTAGCTTGTTGCTTGTTGTTGTTGTTTTTGCTGCTGAGTCGTTTTCTTTTGAGCAATTTAACAATTAAAAACACGCGCTCTTATGGTTTTTCAGCCCCGACACCGTCATTAACTCGTTAATCCACGCGAATATAATTTATTATAATTGCACATACATATTTTACAATTCGCTTGAATCATAAAAGCCGCAATGTGGCCAAAATAAGCAAACACACACATACACACACACGTTGGCACTCAACATCCTCTCATGGTCAAGTCTCGCTTCGTTGCCCAATTTGATGCTGTTCTAAGTTAAACAAGTTTCTTAAGCTTACCCGCAAGATTATCATCATCATAGTGATGCTAATGATAATGATGACGATGACGGGGCACACACAGACAAGAAGAAAAAACAGTTAGCAATTTCACACTGTAAACTCACCTGCAAAGATAAAGAATGAAATCAACACATTACATAAGTTAAATTGAGTTACAGGCCTGTTGGTAATTGTAATAATTAAATAAAATTATCAATGATTTAAAGTCATTTAAGAATCATTTGTAGTTATTTAAGAAATACCGGAAGACATATAAAAATATTTTTGATTACGCATTAAGCTGTACCCAAATCTCATTTAATTCTTGAAATTTTTTTTCCATTTAAATTTTTATAAAGTTTTAGTTTAAACATAATCGATTGACCTTTTCTAAACACATGGAGAAGTGAAAGATTCTTGTCTATTTTGATATGCAGACTGTAAAAGGACAGAGGTTTTTTCAATCAAATAAAAAACTTTCATTACTATTTCAAACATATAGTGCATATACATAAATAATATTTAACACTCTCTAAATTTCTATTATTCTGACATATGCCGTAATACGTAGCTTGTTTACGTCGCAACGTATGAAAAGTTTACAAATTGTTTGGACGAAAAAAAGTGACTAAAGTTAAGACATGGCCAACAGTTGGACAGCAAATATATCAGAAGCAAAAAGGCAACTTAAACCCTAGCGTGTATATGTCCAACATTTTGGCAATTGGCCAACAAAACTGGGCAGAAGGAGGAGGAGAAGGGGGAGCATTAAAACAAAAGGCATGAGCTGCGCACATTTCAATTTGGCAACCATGAGGCCGGTTTGCATACAAAATTCAGACACTCACGGATGGATCATTAGGCAGGCCAAAAGCAGCAGCAGCAGCAAACTGAATTTGTTATAGCGCGCCAAAGCAAATGCGAGTAATATACATATATGTGTGTATGTGTATCTTTCTCTGTATGTGTATGTGTGTGTGTGTGTCTGGAGAAAGTCGGAAGCGTGCCGCCGTCACACGTAAGCCACAGCAGCTGAAGAAGCAACCACAACTCTGTTGCGGGTTGGCCAATGTGGCATGTTGTTGTTGTTGTTGTTGTTGCCGTGTTGTCTTCATCAGAGCAGCAACAAAGCGCAAGCCAGGCCAAAAGCAAGCTGAGCAGCTGGCCAACAACTCAACACTCATTGCGCTAATCTTGGCCAGACCCATCCAAGTAAATTGGAGCAAACCAATGAGACTGAGATGCCCCGTTGCAGTTTGAATTTGAAACAAGATTTGTATTTATTTTTTATTAATATTATTATTATTTTTTCTTTTTTTTAATTTTGCGTAATGTGCCATCGAACTGGACCCGAAAGACTCTAACTCATTTATAACATGCATGGCTATTAATTTTAATTGAATTGTGAACCAGCAGCAGCCACAACAAAAACTCATCAGTTTGGCTTTTGTAGTTTTAATTAAAAATTTTTTGCAATTTAATTTCATGCTGTTGGCCAAACAAAGAAAATAAATGAAACGAAAAAAAATAAACTTATGTGTAGCGCATAATTTGTCAAGTGTCAGGAAAAACACCTGAGCTTACAACTGATAATGTTAAGTTGATATATATCTATATATATTTAACTACATATATTGCCAGTCAAGAGTCAACAGTCAGGATGGGGAATTTTATATATGCATCTAGATTACGTATACGTATTTGTTTTTGAAGCATTGTAAATTGGGTGGGCTTGGCTCCCACGCCCATTTAAATGACGCTTTAATTGCACTAACTGAAATGCTGGCCGGCCAAGCGGATTATTGTTGTGATGTGAACAACTTTCAAAAGAATAATGGGAAAATAATGCCGCTAATTATCATTAGAGTGTGAGTGTAATTTTAAGAAAAGAAGCGGTTGAAGAAAAATGCTATGACGTTCCAGAATTTGTAAGAGAAACGCAGCCGGACAAACAACAAACTGAACAAATGAAATAAGCTGCAAAGCAATGGGCGACTTCCTCCTACAAACAAAATAGCAATCCAGGCAGACAGATAGACAGACAGTCAGTCAGTCAGTCTGAGAGTGGGGCCAAAACGTCATTAGTCAGAACTGAGGCAGCCGGGAAAAGTAGAAAGCCAGCAGGGAAAAAGCCAACTGCGTTGAGAAAGCCAAAAAGAACTTAACACAATTTACACTCACGAGCGCTTTTCCAACTTGAGCGTAAAACGCTAGAAAATTATCTACTGTATCTGTTAGTATCTCGAATGTGGATGACAACCGCAAGTGGGTGTTGTAGTTACTTATTTATTATTATTGTTAATGTTATTGTTGCAGCTCCAATTGCGAATTATTTCAATTGCAATGACCGCAAAACCTAAAACTAACTTATGAACGAACGCACTGCCAACACTTTCAGCTTTGAATGATTTAAAGAATGTGATGATGAAGATACATATATAATAATCGGGAAAAACATTATACACGTTTTTTATTATTAACATTTAAAATAAATATTAAATGCCAATCACTCGAGTCGAGAAGTGTATTTTGATAAGATATATATATATTTTGTCATTTCCAAACAATATTTATTTTCAGTTAGAATTGTAGCATGATATTTAATGACACTTTATTATATCTATACATTTTTTTATTTAAAATAAATAAATGTTTTGTTAATCAAGTTATAGATAGCCATCAGTAAACGTTAAGTTATTAGTGTACTTATGTCTGAAAAACTCGACATTTTTCTCATCGAAGCTTAAAAACTTTCCGCAATCTTAAGCGTACGTGAGTTGGATGTGGAATTAGTATCGCAATAATAGGAGTATCTATCGCAACAATGATGCACTCCAGCTGCAATTAGTATTTCCATTAAATTGTGGACATAAATCATGCCCCAGTTGACATAGTTAATATTTCTCAAGGGGCATTAAATTGTGCGCTGAATGGGCTGATAATGTGCTTAATTAACCTGCAAGCTCCAATTGCAACCAGCGAGCAAGCTGGCTATTAATTTTCTCTTTCATTGTTGTTTTGCTCGAAGAAAATAATCGTTCTATAACGATTACTTCTACTCATAGTATGTCTAGAGATGCGTAAAGACGCATCAAATTGCCGGCTCAGTGGCAACGTTGCGCTTCAGCCCATCGGATAAACAGCACACAGACATGTATCTGTGTGTGTTGCAAGTACTTGTATCTATCAGATACACGCACGCTCAGCCAGCTGCAGCTTAGGTCTCAGCTTGGCAATTAAGAGTGTGAATTTCAAGCCATAAAACAGTTGCAACATGTGGCCTGTTGCGGTGTGATTGTTGTTGTTGTTGTCGCTTTTTCGGGTGAAAGTTTGTTCTACAACAGCAGCTGTGCTGCATTTGCTACAGATTTTTCTTGTGGAAAAAGTGACAGCTTCATGTGCTTTGCTTCTTTCTATTTTATCTATCTTTCTTTTTCGTTTGTGTGTCAGCTGTGAAAAGTTGAAAATTACTAACCATAATTAGCGCACAGAGTGTCTTAATATCTTATCATGCCAAATAATACTAATTCACACACAGAGAACAAAAAAAAAAAAATATACATATATATAAATTGAATTGACTAACAACAATGGTAGAAAGTTAATCGCATGTGTCCAAAGATACTCGAGTCTTTATCTTTTGCCGATTACACTTTCAAAGGCAAAAAGCAAAAGGCGAATAAACAAAACAAAAAAAAACAAGCGGCATAAAACATCTTAATTTCACAATAATTGCGCACACCGAAATCAAATTGAAAAACAAATTTAAATTGGAAACCGAAATCGAGCAAACAGCGGGTTCAACTTTAAATTATAAATCGTATATCTAGGAAAGTGCAAACATTCAACACTGGTGGCAACAGCTGGGCAGGCAGACAAACAGACAGACAAACAGGCAGACGGACAGTCGCTGTCAGTGGGTTTTTCTTTTTTGGGGGCAATAGGTGCGGGTGTGGGTTGAACTCCTATTTGCATGGCAGGTGAAAAGTCTTCCACCGAGACAAGCAAAAACAAACTTTGCATCTGTTTTTCCTTCCTTTTATCTTCCACCTACCACTGTGCAATTTCATAATGGCGTCGTCAAACAGTCAACTGGCAAACAGTCGGCAGCCGACAGTCGGCCAACAAACGCTGACGACATTACAGTTAGCCGAGACACCGCTGCGTCCATTGATGATGGGTTTTTAAGCAGTCACCCAGTCAGCAAGTCTGAAACATTGCAACTGCAACTGCAACTTCAACTTCAACGGGGCCAGACAATCAAGTGGCGAAGTCAACGGGGGAAAAACGCCTGCACTTCTGCCTTTTGCCCTGTTGCACTTCTGGCCCGTTGCACTGCATCTAGCACAGTTCACAATTGGCCCGATTGCAATTGGAGGCTGTAAGAGCTGTTGCTGTTGCTGTTGTTTGTCTCTCATGCCCTTACCCAAAAAGGTTAGCTCAAGTTTGTAATGCTGATTGCTATTGGCTTTAAATGAGATTCTAGTGCAATTTACAAAAATATTTCAGAGAAGGAGAGAAGAGGAAATTATTATAAAACAAGCAAAAATATTAAATAATAAACAAATTAAATAAAATAAATAGAATCAAACACAAATTATATAAAAAACATATTAAATAAAAAGAAAATACTAAATAATAAACTCAAATCAAATATTATCTCTGTTGGTATCGTTAGATGGGAATCCCTTCGCGAACGCAAATACATCTTTAATAAAATCAGTTGAAAATATTTCATTATCTAGGGAACAGTTTGGGAAAACAAATACTGCTAAATATTCAAATGAAAAAAGAAGAAAAAACAGTCGAAGATTAACCTTAACTTATTTTTTATTTTCGAAATAATTTTAATTTAATAGAACAGAATCTATTCTATCGAATTCTCTCATTTCTTAGACAATCTAAAATTAGTATGCTATTTCTTCTTTAATTGATATTAGCATTGTGTTAGAGAATCTACAAACACAGACCGTTTTCGTTAGAATTCTGATTATAAGTAGATTGTAGAAATTGTTTCATAGACTGTTTTAATACATTATACTTCTTTTAAGTATGCTTGAATCACTCTCGAAGTCTCTTTGAGTAGAGTATTCAAATTACAACAAATTTTCTGCTGCATTTTTCAGCGCATGTTTTCATAACAATATTGGAAGCATTTCATTTTTTTGGCCAGCAGAAAATGATCAATTGTTGTTGGCCGGCTGCCGTTTGAACTGACAACAATAACAATAACAAACAGACAGCAAAAACAACAAGAAAAGCATAAAAAACAAAATGCGAAATATACTCGTAATAATAATAATGTTCGGCAACCGAAATTGAGGCATGTTACCGCATCGAGACATGAAGATTTTCTTCTGGTTGTTGCACGTTGCAAGTTGCAATAATTGAGCTCTTTTTGTAGTTTTGTAGCTTTGTGTGTGTTGTGTTTATGTAATTGCTATGCAAAAAGGAAACACAACACAAATGGACAACTTCAATGCATTTGCAATTATATTTGATTGCAACAATTATTTAAAAACACAAATAACAAAAAACCAAACAACACATACTCAGCCAATTGGCAAATGTGTTGGCCAAAATGACAACACAAGCTGCTGCTGATTTTTGTTTTGTTTTGTGGTTTAATTTTGTTAACGAGCGTATTATATGTAATCAGAGGGGAGACTCTCAGAACAGTGCGAACTTAGATACAAGTCGTCTGTCTTAACTTGGCTCATTAACAATTAGTTGTTGGTTTTTGTGTTTTTGCCCGACCTCTACATTATTCCAAATGAGGTCATCATATCCGCATCGCTGTCTTTGCTTTTTGTTGTACTCGCATTTTAGTATTTTATGATGAACCACACCGAGACCATAAAGTTTTTTTCCTCTATTCTTTTTTGCTTTTATTGGCACCGACTGCCAAAGGCTTTGAAAGCGATACAAGCAAACGAGAACACGAATGAGATACTTATTAATTAAAAGGAAATGTTCACAGTATTTGTTATTGCCACAATGCCTTTGGTAGTAATAAAAAAAGGTGAAACAGTAGGCTGTCTGCTTTTAACAGCTTTCAGTAGTCGTAATGCCCCCGGGGTCCTTACATAAACTTGTAGCCTGGGAAAGTCGAAATAATAATTTTAATGCATTTTATACAAATTTAAGCATACCGAACTAAATCTTAAATGCTCTGAAAAGTAGATATTTAACGAGTGACGATAAATAAATAGAAAATTTAAGAGTGCGAATGACGAATATCTCAATCATATCTAAGCATTTAGTAGCGAATATATGACTAACAATCAAAAAGTAATTAATTTAAGAGTAACGAGTGTCTCAATCATTTCACAACATTTGGAAGCGATAAAATCAGCTACGATCAAGATCGATTTTTATGAAAAGTAACGAGTGTGTGAAATCTTTTCAAATCACTAAATGGCGAATTGACGAATAGCGATAAGAGAGTAATAAATTAAAGAGTAACGACCGTCTCAATCATTTGGTACATTAACGATTAGGCAGTAACAAATTGTAGAGTTACGAATATCTTAATCATTTCAAAATATATAGTTGCGAATTGACGAGAAACGATTAACAAGAGATTAATTTAGGATTAAAGAGCAACATTATAAAAGTACCAAAATTATGTCTGTAACATTAACTTTATTGATGAGTAACGATTGTGTAAGAAAAACAGCTATGACCTACGACCCACACACGTCTTTAAACGACTTCGGCTTAAAATATAACTAATAATTTAGTTAATTGTGGGATTAACATAAAACTCCATTTAAATAAAACTGCACATAAAAGTCGATTTATTAAATGTGTCGAAGGAAATGTGCAAATAAATGAGTTCCACTTAAAACATCATCAGAATATCGTTAAAAAGTATAAAAAAAAAGAAGTTCCAATTCAGTAAATAATGATACGAAATGAGCTCAGTGTAAACCAGTTCAATTTTGGACAGCCAGAAATTGAAGTGCGTCATAATTGAAGCTTCAGTTTCAGGTTGGCGTCTATTTGCAAGGTTTGCCGGTATCTGTTTGACGTTAATACAATTTCTATTTTGAGAGCGCTTGAAATGCCAATGCGTATACGAAAATAAAGGAAAATATTTTTAATAATAACAATTTCATATGCTTATGTGACTTTAATTACGTGACAGCCCACTTTGAATGGTGACACAGCATTGAAATCGAATTAAATATGCAGTTATTAGCAGACACACGCACAACATGACACAGATACACACGCATACACATATAAATTTAGTTGGTGAGGGGAACGCCCAAATATGGCTGCAAAAACTTGGCTAAAACCTAGCCAAATAGCTGGCAGCAGGTGACGCAATTTGCAAGCACTTGCGAATAAAATAAAAACACAAATTGGTTAGAGTACAAATTCTTTTAAATAAATATAAATAAAGTAGCTATAAGCGTGTAACTGTATCTGTGTATCTTGCAGATACAAGAGAAAAGCCAGCGGCTTCAAAATCGCATCGAATCGCATGTGGCAACCTGTAATTTACCCTTCAATCAATGCGCAACAAATCAGTTGGCAACGCGCTGAGCAAGCGCGCCAATCACTGGAACTCCCCTCGCCAACCCCCCTCCCCCACCCCTGCTCATTCCCCTCCTCACTCGCCTTTCTGGCTCGTAACTCAGTTGGCAGCACATTTGGGTTAACAATTGGCAGTTGTGTTGGTTAACTGTTGTGCTGTGCCGTCCAGATATCCGTATTTTATGCGCATGTATCTGTAGGTGCGAGTATCTGTATCTGAGTGTGTGTCTGTGTGTGTGCGATGAATGACTAACTGTGCTATGCGCAAGGTGGTTTTCTTTTCTGTTTTCTGTGTGTCTTGCCTTGTTTTGCTTTTTGCTGTTGACCAACACAGGGCTATATGTAGATAGTAGCGATCGATACAAAGATACAAGCAATCGACATATCCAAACATAATTTTATCTTGTAGATACTTTTACAACATACTTTAAACGCTGCTTCCTCAACTTTAAGTGCTAAATTAAAGTCGAACAATCAATCAAACAGGCAAACAAACAAACAACTTCTTGTCCCACTCAAGGCTACAAACATTTCCTGGCCAGGCTCAAACAACCGAACCGACTTGTGAAATCTGTTAGCCTCATATGTTGTTGTCTGTCCGTCCGTCCGTCCGTCTGTCTTCCCACGTAGCTCGGCAGGTTGCGGGAAAACATGTAGAGCGATGTAGCTACAAATTTTCAAGTTTAAAGCTAAATCGTGCCCAATCTACAAAGCAAACTAAATGAAATGAGAATAAAGAAAAAAAGAAAACTGGAAGCTGCTTGCAGACAGAATTCAACTGCAGCTTAAAGGGCACAAACAACAGATTGTTGATGAGCCACAACAGAACCAGAGAACCACAGAACCACATTGTAAGTGGGTCATCCATGTGAAGTCGCTGTCTCAACGTGGAATCATGTCACTGTGCAATTCGTCAATGAAATCTTTGTCACACTTTTGACATTTGCACGAAGCAGAAAAGCGCAAGAATTGATTGTCGAATAATAATTTCCCTAAAAGAAATTCAGCAGTGCATCTTGAACTCTGATTGGTTTTCTTATTCGAAATGCCTAGTATTTGTTTTATTTAATTATAACTAAATCTCACAAATATAGTTATTTTTTTGTGACCAACTTGTTGAGAAAATCAGTGTATTTTTCTTAAAATGAAAGTGTATAGAAACGGTGACAGTTGCCGTTGTTGTGTCATTTGTTGCTGTGAATTTTGTTGTTGTTGTTGACTTTTGAGACGACGTCAGGCGATCGTCCAAAACTCGCAATTCGCAATCTCGCTTTGAGGCAAATGCAATTCAACTTTTCCGGTACCACGCGGCGTATGCGCATTTTTTCACACTCAAGTGGGTGGCTAACTGAGCAGATGATGAAAATGCAGCAGCTGGCCACAGTAAATACACAATAAAATTAACTAACTGTTAATAAAATTTCTATCTTCAATGATTTCAATGATTATTTGTAGTTAAAATCAATAAAAATTTATTCGAAAAGTAACTTCATCTGCTCAGTTCATCGTAACGAGTGCCGACTGTCAATGTGAGTTTATATTCAACAGTTGAAAAGTAGGGCGCGACTTTTGCAAACAATTCAACGCACTTGGTAAAGTTCAATTGTGCGCACCAGGGTTAAGTGCCATTGAAGAGATTGCCGTTGGGAAGACAAGGGGCAAGAGGGAGATGGCATATGGGTAGATGGGGAGACTGGCAGCGACTTTTCGACTTGCAGTTTTTCAAGTTAAATTTAAAACTTTAATGTCATGCACCATAGAAAATGCCGACGTATCTATGAGCTGTTGAAAACGAAACAACAGCAGCAGCAGAAAGCAAAATCGAGAAGAAAAGCAAAAATTGCGCACGTAGCAGCTACAACAACAACAACAAAGATTGCAGAAGCGACAACAACAACAACAAAGAGATAGACAAACAAACAGCAAACAATATTTCCGCATTCCGAACAAGCAGAGCACCAAACTTATTGAACTAATTCGCCGCAGGCAGCGAGAGCAGCGAATTCAACAATGCAAAGCAAAGTGAGCGAGAGAGATGCAGAAGAGCAGACATTGATTACTCGCACATCTCAACAAACACATTTGACAGATTCGCCGCAGGCAGCAAAGTGAGGGAGACAGAGTAAAATGGGGAAAGATATGCGCCATATTGATCGCCTGTTTCATTCAACATATTAGTCAAATTCGCCGCAGGCAACTAAAGCTACAAATGCAGCGAATTCAGCAAGGCTTAAAACAGAGCGAGATGAGGAGTAAGCGTGTGGAGCAATGCAGCGAATTTAGCAATGTCTTATTGAATGTGAGCAAGGGAGGGAAGAATGGGAGGGGCAACCATTGATAACTCGCTCATCTAACCCAAATTTGCTGTCGAAAATTGCAAAATCATCAAATGATCGCGATTACAATCGAAATAACCAAGACACGGCGACTTCAACTCGTTTGTGTATACCCTGTAGATATTACAGTGACAGAAAGAGGTATAAAAAATAAGGAAAAAGGAAGATAATAGAGATAAAATAAAGAAACTATATTAAAAATACTTTAACTAAATTAATTATTGTGAAGAAATAATGCTAAAGTAATATTAAATCAATGTTACAACATTAAAAAAATGTATATAGAATAATTATTATTTTTCCATTTTAAAATAATAATGGAAAATAGTTGATAAAACGTATAATAGCTATGATCTCTATATATATCAACAATAGTTTTATTAATTAATGTCTAAGTGCAGAGTAACTTGCAGTCGATCAGTGTGAACTAGATCACTTTTACTTGTCGTTTCAATTGGAAAGTGTTGCCAATTTGCTGAATTGCTGTCGCTGTCGTTGTTGTTGTTGTTGACTGACTGCAACTTTAATTGTGCGCTTTATAGCGCAATTTATGCCCCGACTTGGACCACTACCCCTCCTCCTCCTTCTTCTCTTACCAGCCCCCCTCTAACCTATTCTTTCTTTTGGCCATTTGGCAATTGGCGGCTCGTGCGCGTGTTTTGATTATGATTTTTGAGTCAATTGCAATTTGGCTTATTTATGGCAATTATGCTCTAAATGAAATTATTACAAAATTATGGTGATTTACGTTGTGAACTCTTTGAACTACCCACGCGATCGCCACTCGCCATAGAAAGTAGAACAGCAAACAAAGTGGCAACAATAGCGAATACACAAAAATAAAAAAATAAAAATATCAACAACAACAACATAAATAAACAAACAAAAATTAAGTGATAAAAATGAACCCAAAATCACATGACAATTGAAAATTATAATAATAATAATATAATACGAACCACAAAAAACAAATTTGCAAATAAATAAAAATAAATTAAGGCAATCATAAAAAATAATGTGCATTATATTTGCCAACTGTTCCAGTTCACAGTTGAGGAGGGAGAAACGTTGCAGGGGCAGGAGATGGGGGAGGTTTGTGGGCGGTTGGACGCATTGAAAATGTGTGAAATTTCGCATGTTTGACTCAAGATAGCAACAATAACCAAAGCAATAATAACACTAGACAACAAGCTTATTATTTTCAGACATATTTTAAATCACTTTAAGAGATGCAAGTTTAATTTAAATGTATGTTCATTACTTTTTAGTAGTGAATGTGTGTTAAATAATAATAAGTAAATTAGAGCTATAGACTTTCTGATATTTACAATATCGAAAGCTTTTTATACGCAATTCCAAATATATTCTTATCTAAATAATTATCTTTTCAGTGTAAATAAACACATGTCTTGTGTTGTCAAGTGTAAAATGAGTATGTGACCACTCCAACACCATTGGACGTGTTCACCGTCAAGGTTAAAGCTCACTGTAGATGACCTGAGAGCGTAATACACCCGGACACAGATACAGATACATTTACCAAGCCATAGATACATTTTTGCACCTGTATTTGAGCCACAGCTCGCATGTAGATTAGTTTATTATGAATGATAATTTTTATTATTTGAGTTTTCGCAAATCGCATGAATCAGAGCGAAGCGAATGAGAAAAACAAATGCAACGAGAGATAATGATAATAAATAAACAGCTGATCAATGAAATGCAGTGGAATCAACTGAACACATGAAAGAGAATACAAGATAAACAAATAACAATTATTGGGAAATACAAAGGCAACTGTTGAAAACTTTACAAACTTTAAAGTTAACTGCAAAAGTAATCCATAATTTCCAATGAATCATTCTTTAGTTTGTGAGTAAGCTTAAAGCAACGGATTTAAGTCGAAACAAAGGAATTGAGATACAACAACGTGTATCTTACCATTTACCATTTTCAGGCCAACCTTGTGTATGGCCACGCCTACCTCCCGCCCCCCCGCTATCTATCATGCGAACGTATCTCGTAAGTACAACGATTTTCAATTAGTTTTGCTCTCAATTTTGCTTTCAGTTATGTTGAGCAATTAGCAAAAATGCAGAAAACAAAAGTTGAACGAAAACTCCAAAAAGGAAATAGAAAATGGAAAAATTGAAAACGGGGAGTGCTTAATTAGCCAATAAAATTAGTGCAGAGAACTTTTTGAACTGACCAGTAACTGAACGACAATTGAATTGTGTCAGAAAAACTAAAATAAAAAAAATTGCTGAATTATTAAACAATGAAGAAAGAGGAAAAAAACAACAACAAAAGTCAAACAAAGAAAGCAACACAAAAAAAGTTAAATAAATAATTTTGTTGTTGTTGAATATGCCAACAATGTGCACACTATAGAAAGAGAGAAAGAGAGTGTGAGTACTCGAAAGACACTCAAACTCGTACTCGTGTTCATATTTATAAATTAATTGCCATGTAGCGTAGAGAGAAAAGAGTGTGAGAGTGAGAGAGAGGGAAGGAGGGGGAAGGAAGCGAGTAGAGGAAAGCAGGGAGTATGTATTTCTGTTGTTCGCTTTCGAAACTCGAGACCCGCATGGAAATGACATGCAGCGAGTTAAGAGCGTGCATAATCAATCCCAATGGAGAATGAATGTCACACGAAGAAGAGAAAAGAGACGGAGAGAAAGAGAGAACGAGATACTGAAGTATAGAATGAATGTTGTGGGACGATAGATAATAACCGAGCTCTTTTCCAAAATGACCAAGCAAAACGCAGAGGGGAATATGAAAAAAAACAAGAGAGTTGAATGAGAAGCTACAAATTAGAGTGTGTAGTAACAATTAAAAATTAAACAGTAGTTAGTTTGCTGCTTAATTAACAAGATAAACAATGTCAGACAAAGCGAGAGGGTGGAAGAGTGAGAAAGAGAGAGAGAGAAAGAGAGAGAGAAAGAGGGAGAAAACGCTGACTTGGTCATTTAAATGTTCACATGTTTAAGTTGTTGTTTAAATGTTAAATTAATTAAAATGCAACTGAGGGTGAGGTTACGACTAAAGGTGACTGAACTGAAACTTAAATAAGAAATGATCAAAGTATCTTAAAGATACAAAATATATTCAGCAATTTAAATGATTACTTGATAAAAATGCAATTAAGCTGATATATATTTCTATCAAGGTAGCCATCTATATATCACACCTACAATCTCAGCCTCTTTTTTAAGCCTATTATAGCGTTATTCATATTTATTCTGATTTTCCATATCACATTTATCAAGAAATCGTTTTAGACTCGCGTCGCAATTTATGAGAAAAAATTTCAATTTATTATCGCTTAGGATACTAGCTGTGCTTGGTTTAGTTTACTTTCAAGATACGCACCATTTATCTAGTTGATCTCATTTACAAACGGGTCTCAGTTTGTAACTTGGACGGGGAATGAGGGTACCCCGAAAAAATTCAATTAATCCAAATGAAAGCAGCGTTGCTTTGATGTTTGTTTGTTGGTTTAGCTATTTGTTATTTCTCTATGTTGTGTTGTATCTTTGTATCTACTATTTGTTGTATCTAAGATATGGTCACACTTGCAAATATTTCGCATTAGATTTGCATAACATATTCACAAAATTTCACTTTTTTCTATAGATTTACACATAAATTTGTGTTGACCGGTTTGCGGAAAGCATTTCGTAATATGCACATTAAGATATTGGAATTAAACAGACTTTGGTTTTAAGGAAGATGCAGCTCACGATTCAAATTTTCGATTCATGTGTGTGTGTGCGTGTCTCAATAAGAAGTTAATTTTATATTTCAGACGAAAATGTAGAACACGATCGAAGCTCGAATTCAAACTCAACAACGAAGACACCGAGAACGACAACGTTGATGATTCAGTGGCAAAGTTGCCAACTTGTTGAAAAATACCCACAAAAAAAATGAACGAAACGAATCGAAACAACTGTTTAAAAAAGCACAACACACAGCAACAATAGCACCCAAAACAAGACGCGTGTATCTGTCAGATACTTTCAGTGCAATCAACTTAACGAAGCGCGTTCGCAATAAAGCCGACCGCACGCTTCAACGGCAAATTTTACAATACAAACAACAACAGCTGTTAATTTTTTTCCATTTTTTTCCTTGGCTTCACAGTCGATTTCAGCACTGTTATTCTCAAAAACTATGTTAACAAACAGTTGTGCTCAAAGAGCACGAGTTAACAGACAGTGAGAGAGATCGCGAGAGAGCGAGTGTAAATTTGAGTGAAACTAATGCTAGCATGCTAACACTTAGCATGACTCACAATAAGTGAGACCAAGACTAACCATGCTAGACAGAGAGAGAGCAACTTTAAATTGAGCGTAGTATTGAGCAATCAGCAAACTGAGTACAAAGCGCTGAATGGAGAGAGCAGACTTTGAGTCAAGTAAAAGAGCGACAATAACATTAACATTTCAAAACAACAGCTGCATAAGATACATTTGTATCTTTTGGTAGCATTTAAAAAAGTGCTTCTAATGCTTCAATTGCTTGTTTATTGTTATTTGTTTATGCAGCTTTTCAAGCAATCTGTAGGTAAACAAACGTCCAAAAACAAAAATCAACTTATCAATTTACAGGTAATTAAATGCTTTACAAACGCACTGAAGTTGCCGACGCCACACAAAGTGTGGCAAAGGGTAATGCACTAGCCGAAGAAAAAGAGTGAGAGACAGCGAGAGAATAGAAAATAAAACAAACTGACCAAGTAAGTCATTAGTTTTTATAATGGCGCTGCTGCAACTCCAAAAGAAGCGACAACAAGTGCAGCAAATGAGGCAAGTGACGCCTCGTCTAGACAAAAGAGTCTAAAGAGACACTCAGAATTGACCTACTGTCCACTTGCAGCTTATCTCGCTGCGTAATTACAGCAACTAAAGAAACAGAGTGAGAGAATGAAAATAAAGAGAGAGAGAATATGGTGGCAGCACATGACAAGGGCGCCACAACACAAACAACAAACAATGTTGCCATGACGCTGCCAACGCAAAGCTCTAGAACGTTTAATCAATGACCTGTTCCGGGGAGTTGAGGGGCGTAAGATACGTATTTTTTTTTTATATTTATGGAAATTTGATAATCGAATCATTCAGTCAAATCATTAAACCACTATTATTGCATACTATTTCCAACAATATTTAACTATCAACAAGGCGAAAAGTAACGATAAATACAAACTCAAATCGTTTGGAAACAACAAATAAAATCAAATAGAGTTAACGCATTCTGAAGCTTGAGGGACTTAGCAGCTTTAGGGTTCATCTATAATAAGCTTTAATGCACTTGCAAAGCTCTAAAAAATCAGAAAAATATCCGATTCAATGCACCATCTCTACAATATATTTGTATCTAAAAACTAAAAAAAATCAATGCTTGGCATATGAATAAAAAACAAATATTAATCGTAAAGATGTAAACAGAGAATCAGACTTAACAGTCGTGGGAATGGGATGGGCTTGGTGGTCCCCCAAGGGATGAGAAAAGGCGATACAATATCAAATGATATAAATAACATATGCACAAACTGAAGATGGAAAGTGGTCGCAGCAATTGTCGCGCAAGCGAAGATATCTCACAATATGGGTAATAAAAAGAAAATGAAGAAGAAAAAAACCATTTAGATTTATAGTATATTCATATCATTCGAAATGCGCATTGAAAATTTGAGACTTTCCAACACAAACAGACAGAGATACAAGTACACACAGATAAAGATACATGTACGCAGACACAGATACAGATACACACATGGTGGCAATAAGCATAAACAAGACAAGAGTTGGGTGACGGCAAACGCTTGTAAACTGCCACTTAAACCGCAATCAGAAACAAAATTGATTTAAATTTGAAGTGTAAACAACGCCCGCAAGGGGACACAGGGAGTGGGAGAGGGATGCACATATGGGCAATTGCATTACGAGTGAAAGAGATTTGCGGCGAAATTGCCCGCCCACGACACAGTTCAATTAGGGCGCTGAATACAATACATCCGTAGAAAGTGTCAAGCAAAAAAAAATTCATTGTGTGATCACAAAAAGCTCCAAAATGTGCGGTAAATTGAATGCAAGAAGACGCTTCTGGAGAGAGGGCCAGAAGCGGTGAAGGAAGAGCGACCAAGACTGCGAGCAGCACACACAAAATGGCGTCGATTGGCAAAAGCCTTTGCGGCTTCTGGTCTGAGTTTCTGTTAATGAAGCTTATGAGCAGCAGCGCGCGCACGTCACAAGTCACTGAGCTGCAACAACAACAAGCGTAGCATAAGTGAAGCGTTGCACAAGCAGAGAGACCACGAGAGAGTGAGAGAGAACCGCAGTGGGCAACAACAACAATAGGAGAACATGGTCTCCAGTCAATGGCTGCACCTGTAAGCAGCTCACACATACACACACACACTCACATACCATATTGCACGCTCTCCCCCCTTTGCACATTCGCCTCCCCCACACAAACACACAGACACGAGACAAAAGCACAGTTACGCTCAGGCTGACTGCTGTTGGGTTCATTAATGACGACGGCTCGACACGTTTGAGCGATCACAATGAAAACGATAGAAAATACAACAACGAAAACAATTTTATTATTAACATTAAAAACGCATATTTTGTTGGCCGCTTAAGCTACGAATTGAACATAAAATGGAGCGAACTGAGCGATCAAGTTGATGTTGCCGTTGCAGCGGTTAGATATCGTACAACAACAAGAACATCAACGTCCAGCAATTTCCGCGAGACAGAGTGCGAGGTGGGGTGGGTAGCCTAGGGTGGAGGGGCTCGACAAGTGCAGACACGAGACGCCAAAGCTTTGTCAGCCATGCAGAACACCCAGCATAAAACAGATAACAATAAATTATAAAAGCAGATACGGCACGATTGACCCCCCGCTTCCACCACCCTTTCCCAAACATTTCTGTTGCTCACAAAACAAAAAAATGCAACGGAAGTGATCAATTACGCAATTCAAGAACAAAGAGAGCAAACAGGAGAGCGAGAGAGTAAATGAAATTTCGGCTTACCTTTTGAGTGAATGCCGTTGCAGCTGCGGCTGCTGCTTCCCTGGCGACGCCGACGCCATCGGCTGAGCTGGCGTGCGTCGACGGCGACGTTGCATAGACAAACAGCGGCAAAGAGTTGAAATTACGCAAAAATCCAGAGCCGTCCACTGCGCCAGCTTCCTTAAAGCGTCGACAGAAAAGCAACTGTTTATTGCAAGCGGCGGCTGAGGCCAGCAAGGGCAGCAGCGTGGGCGTTGGCGTTGGCCGCGCCGTTGGCGTTGGCGCTAGCGCTGGGACATTTGATGCATTTTCAGCTGCATTCGATGCTGGTTGCGGCCGCGACGCTGCCGGCGTCGACTGAGGCTGCGACGGTGCTGGTAGTTGCTCTCCTGTTATGGACATGGCTGTTGTTGTTGTTGTTTTTGTTGTTAAGGACGCCATTAGCGTATCGCAATTTTCTTCTTCTTCTTCCTCAGTTGATGATTTGGTTGATTTTGTTGTTGTTGGCATGACTGCGCGTACTATAAAATGAAGCTTGAGTCGCTGCTGCTGCTGCGCGTTTTACTGTGGGCGTGGACGAGGGCGTACAGCTGCAAGCGTCCTTTGTTGTTGTGGCGCGTGTATATCAAGACGACTGTCCCGCTATCATCAACTGGCTGCCGCATGTTGCAAATGCTTACGCATAGAAATGACCTCTAACTAAATTATCTTCAGCACACACACAAAATCACACTCATACACATACACACACACTAGCACTTTGTCGCCTTGCAAATCGGCAGCAACAACAACACTGAAAACTGGAACAAGAGCGGTGCAACGGCAATTTATAGAATACGAAACGTGTGGTCGCTTTGAAACGGGCAAAACTGACGCGTTGCGTTTGTTATTTTCATAACCGAATTGATTAAATCATGTATAGTTTAGCTTGCTAATTTCCTTTTTGTTTAAATTTGCAGACAGTTTAAATGTGGCTGAATTTCAATACTCACGAAATGCTCATTTTTATTTCGAAAAACCTAGGTATTTTCTTCGGACTGTCTGGCATCTCTATTTGGAGCAAGTACTAAAAAATACCAAGCTATTAGAATAAAAATATTTCATACAAAAGAATTAACACATCCCATTTAATATTACTATAACCTGTGCAAAACAGAAAATGTCTAGCTTATAATTTATCTAAATTTAACTGTAACACAAGTCACCATTTGTAATCACCACTGTTTTCAGTACAGCACTCTGGCAGCACTCTGTTGATCGGTATGGTAATATTGGCGTCAAAAACGAAGTGTTGGAAACACTGCAGGGTCAGTTGACTCATATTGCTTCCTTGCGTGAACAGGCTGACTATATTGCTACAGCAACTGCTATCTTCAGACGTCAAAGTTTAAAACAGAGTAGCTTGTTTGAACATTCATTTCACAACTCCTTCAAAATTCATCAGTAAAAACATTCCGGCAGCAAGCAACACGTTGTGTGATCATAAAAAGAATTAGCTAACAGCACTTGGTGCGCGCAGACGAAAAACGCAGCGGACATACACATACAATTTGCATCGCCGCCGGTTTAAAAAGTTTTTGTTGGTTGTAATTTTTTACTGTGCTTTCGCTGACAGTTTACGGTGACTTTCGATAGCTAAATTTTTAAACATATAAATAGACACGCATTTTCTCTCTGTCTCATCGCTAATTTGTTGCTGTTCTTATACAAAAGTAAGTAAATTATTAATTCATAAATTAAATTGACTGTTTAAGGGTTGCCACATATATTTATTTTGTCTCCTTGTCCTCCACAGATAAGTATCGATCTGGCCAGTCAGTAAACTGCAACACATGTGTAGCTGTGCTCCTCTATTGACGAGTGTTGGAAATATTCACACGTTTTACAACACCAAGTCACTTGAACACTAAATTCATCTCTCTCGCACTCGCGCACTTAATAAAGTCACTCGTTTTGTCCGCTGTTCGTCATCGTGTCGGTCTCTCTCACTTCCGCTCGTCGCCTTGAACAGTAGAAAATATCGTCGCCGTAGTTGTCGTCGGGGCGCCGTTCTACTCGCAGTGCTGCAATATTTCTAGACAAAAGGGACTGTAATTCGGAGTAAAGCTGAGCAGAAAATAGCCAGAACACAGAAAAGTATAAAGCCTACCGCAGCTTTTGTGTTTCATTTGGTTTTTCTATAGCATTTTTCAATAATTTACCAATTTCTTGTTTCGTGCAAATCGACAAAGAACAAAAATTAATCGACAAGCAAAGAAACGTACAATACTAATACACACTCACCAACACACACACACACACAAGAAAATCAAATTTCAATCAGAAAATGGCGTTAAAAAGAATCAATAAGGTATGTGAAAAAAAATAATGAAATGAAATTGTACAAAGTATTTTGGTTAGCTTGCATTTCTAAAGTGCAAAAGTTTCGATTCGTATTATTAAAACAGTGAAGAAATTTTCTGTGTGACAAAAAAAAAATTTATGCAAGAAATGTGAATCGTAGGAACGACAACGGCAATGTACAAAGAAAGAAAGAAGAAAAAAAAACGAACCGAATACGTGAGCGAAAGAAAACGTGCAAAAAGCAAAAGAAGCATAGGAAAAATGGGCGATGACGACGTGCATTAATTACAAACTAAAACTAAGAAAAACAAGTTTAGGTCTAGTTTTAGTACTTGTCTTTAAATGCGAAAGCCACAAGGAGCTTTTTATGTGGGATTCTAATTAGATATGGAAGGATAACTTTTGTCCTTTGTGTGAGTGCAGAGCAAGGCAACGTGTACGGCCATTTGTATTAGTCGTCGCTTCCGCTACACATGTAGTTGAAATGTACATGTGTGTGCGAGTGCGTTTGTGCGGGTGGATATGTGTGTATGCAAGCCGGGCACCTGGACATCGCCGCCGTCATCTGTCATCTTGGCAACTTTTTGGCCAGCAGAGTCTCAGAAATGTTTCTTCACATAGCTGGCTCTCGGGCTCCGCTGTGTTACCCAATACACGCTGCTGTTTGCATATATGTATGTGTGCATGCGTGTGTATAGCAGGGCACTTACACACACATTCGACTTGGCTTGTGTGTGTGTATTGTTGGTGTTCGCTGCCAGCGCCGCAGAAAGATCCAGCAAAAATAAAACACGGCGAATACAAGAAAAAAAAGCGTATAAAATTAACCTAACCTTACTTTTTACGCTGATAATTCAGAAATAGTGCTGTCTATTACATATATACACACATCCATAGAATGAAGCTTATATATATATATATAAATATGTACCTGTACGTACATACATGCAAATGTATATACGCATATGCACATTGCGTTGGGGTATTTGTGTGCGTGCGAATGCAAGTTAATTTTGATAATTATTTCATGACAGTGACTAGCAACAATCAGTACTCCTCGTTGTCCTTGTCAATAGTTAGTTTGATTCATTGAATATACAAACAAACGAAACTGCATTGCAGTCAAGTCAGTCGCATGTTCATTTTTATTGGTGTGTGTTTTTGATTCACCATCGGTTAGTTGCTCCATCTGCTGTTCTCTGCCTGGGCAGATTTTTAGCTCTCTCGCTCTTATGCCAATATCGTGGCTTCCGTTACTGTCTAGTTATCGACTAATAAGCATTTTCCTATGCTTCTTTCGAATGGTCGATATTTATATTTTAAAGAGTTAAACATAAAATATATATTTTTAAGATTCTCAATTTAAAGTTCGATTTTAGTGCTGCCGGTTTCACCGTCATATAGCCCCCATCAACACACACACAAACACACATCGTATGCGCATACACAGTCTTTGCACAGACACTGTCAGCACACAGCATATTAATTTTGCCGTCTCGCTCACACACCCCCATGAGACGCCCAAAGAGCAATGGCAAAAATCGGCGGCAGCTGCTGGGTCGACTGGCCACAGTGTGTTTGACTCTTTCTTACTTGCTGAAGTAAAGCGAATGGGGCAGTGCTAAGAGGGTGTGTGTGTATGTGTGTGCGCAATGGCAACTAAATTAAGTGTTGGAAAACGCTGGTGCATGCAAAGAACCAATAATTAGTTAAAGAATTACAATTTAGCATAATTTACAATGAAGTATATAGCTATATATGTAAATTGTTGTTAATACTCTTCATATGTATATATTTGTGTATACATATGTGTATATTGTCTACGAATTTGTGTATCTGCTTTGGTGTTGGGGTCTGCCATTTGTCTGGTCGCTTGAGCAACAAGAGCAGCGACGCTAGCATTGACGTCGCCACCACCAGCAGCAGCGACGGCAGCAGCAGCACCACCACCACCGAAGCAGCGTCACGAAGCGAGCGAGCGTCATGGCCATTGAATTTTTCCTTTCGCGCTGTTTATTATAAACTTTTGTTCGTATATAAATGAAATGAAAATGAAATGCTAGTGAAAATGAGGAAGCCAGTTTTACTACCAAATGAATTAATGTTAATTTCTTCTTGCATTTGTATTTTTATGTAATGCATCAACACGCAATTAGCAAGTAACTGTTTTGCTCCCCAACTCCCTCTCTCCTTTTGAATATTGTCTTCTCTCAAGGTTTCGCTGTTGACGATACTTGTTGTTGTTGTCTACTGTCGTTTTGGCCTCAATTGTCAAAGCCAAAAATATGAAAATAATGAAAGAAAAGAAAGACACGCTGCTTGAGCCGGGCTCTTCTCTGCCTCTCTCGCTCTCTGAGTGATCTAGGCATGTGCTTGTATGAGTATTCGAGAAGTCCGTTAGTTTGTTTTTATTTTAATTATAAAGCAGAAAACGCAATCACTTGTCGCTTTGCCTTTGTGGCAAACGAACTCGTGACTCATGCCGACGGGGCCGCATTGAAAGTCCCCTCGAACTTGGCGTTTATGTACTTACGTTTTCCGTTTTGTAACAGTTTCCTCTTTGGTCTTCATCTTTGTCTAGTTGTTCTTATTGTTGTAATTATTTTCTGCTCAACAGGTATAAGACGAAAGTGCGTGATGAAAGAGAGCAAAACGACGGTTTCCCAATTGCCGTTGTTTTTGTTGTTGTTGTTGCTGTAGCCAGCTATTTTTGAATACGTCGCGCATATTTTTTTTCTACTTCTGCTTGTTCCGTCGGTAAATGAAATGTGATGGGGGAAGGGGGCGTACTTTGTTGCAAACGTCACAAAAAGAGACCAGAAAGCAACAATAACACAAACATACAAAAGCTGATGCTTTAAATTTTCTACCTTTCTTTCTCCCCCTCTTACCCACCCAATATATTTAGTGCCAAGGCTCTCGTTTAGCTCTCTCTATCTACCTTCCGCACAGCTCATCTCTTTTTACGTTTTCTTTTTCTGTATTTTCTGTATTTTTTTTGCCGGTTTACTTTACACCAATGTGTTTGCGCCCCAAGTTGGCAGCTGTGATGTTGTGGGCGCAGGGGGAGGGGCGGGGACAACAGCCGCTCAGCTGTGTGCGTGTCGCTGCCGTTGCTGTCTGTGAGTGCGACTGAGCGAGAGTGAGTGAAACGGGGGAGAGAGAAAGAGAGCGCAAGCGAGCTTGTGCCTTTTGGTTCGTTCGTTCGGGCCAACGAACTTGATTTTCGCGTCATTCTGGCATTTTGCTCTTAGCTGCAAAATTTTCATAATTTTCTGTTTTAAAATGCTGTCTAATTTGTGCATTTAAAATTAACATCATCATTTGCATTGCAAACATGTGTATGTTTTGCATACATATACATGTGTATGTATGTGTGTGCATGTGCAGAGCAAAACAAAGAAAATGCGGAAGAAATTCGAAGTCTTTGACTAAGAAATGCGACTTTACAATAATTTTAATATAATACAAATTGTTATATTTGAGGAGTAGGAAACTATTCGTTTGTAACTAAGAAATACGATGAAATATAATAATAAATATCGTCGTATTGATGGTCAAAGAAGTTAAGCTTTAAGTTGACTTATCCTTATTTAAATACTTGGTTTAATATTCCAAATTAAATAGATATCCATTATTTATATTTCTTCTTTTATACATTTGAACTAATATTTTTTCCTTATTGTTCACAGGAACTGCAAGATCTGGGCAGAGATCCACCTGCACAATGTTCAGCTGGACCAGTTGGAGATGATTGTGAGTACAAATATCACAATACGCCCCCCTCAATCCTCATGTCATGCTTAATATCCCCATCAATCATTATGTGTATTATGTAATGGGTCTAATCTCGAATGGCCTCATTCTCCAATAGAGAGCTCTCTTTGTCTGTCTCTCTCTATGTAGCTCCCTCGCCTGTAATTCTATTAATATTTAGCATATATCTATAGCCAAGTTAGATTGTCACGTCATAGATGCAGAGCATGACTTGGCAGCTTTATTTATTTTGTTTATATAAATTTGCATATGTGTATGTGTCTTTTTATTCATGATCGTCATGACTTGGTTTCTATCTTGGGGGCACGGTTCTAATTTTGCAATTAGCTGCAACACAGTTACGTGCCCGTTCAACTGTTCAACACACACGCATTTAAGCCAAGAGTCGACTGTTAAGGAGGTCACCTAAATGACGTCACTTAAAAGTGAAATCGCTGGTAGTTAAAGTTGCTTTATTTTTGGACACAGTTTGCTGAGTAAGGCAGGTTTTTTTCAATTTAATTATCAAATATTAAATCATGTAGGCCATATGTTGAATATATTACAAATCGGTAAAATGTGAAAACAATGCAATAATCGATTTTATTACTCTTTATTTTTGGGAATAACTTACGTCGGAGTTTCTGATTAAGCATATTACTGCTGAAATGTATAAAAATCAGGAGCATATGACAGATAAGATAAATCTAATTGGCCATTTTATGCATGACTTAAACTATTCAAATCTTTATATGTATTTGGGAAAGATTGTGTCTGGTCTGTAAAGACTATTACTTTTCATATCTATCTATCTATATTAAGAACTTTCCGCATGATTGGTAGCTTAATTATACAGATAATTAGATAATCCCAATTCGCTTGAATTTGTCTTATTATTTGGAACTCTGACATTATCCTCACAACGAAACGCAGTGTTTCCGTTGCTTGCTCTTATCAGAGCTCATTGTTATCAGCTGGAAAGTAAATATACGAAATTACGTGGCGATAAACAATTGCAACGACTCTCTCGTCTCGTTGCTGCCCCTTCGCCCCCGCAACCTATAAATATGCGGAAAGTCAAATGAGCCCTTTAACAAAGATTTGCAGACGGGTGGGGCTGTAGGTTGGAATGGGATGGGGGTGGTGTGAGTAAGGGGAGCTTATACAATCGAAATTGAATGTTATTGTAATTAAAATCCATTGGTGTCCGCAATTGTTATCGATAAATGGAATTGTAGCTGCGGTTTCTTTCTGAGTAATGCGGAGAAACTCCACCGTACTCTGTGTAAATAAAATTACTGTAATTGTATTGAATGCATACACACACATACAGACACTCATTGGCACCGCATAGATGAGTGTAAAGTGGCCCCCCGGCCCAATTTTCAGTCCAAGAGCTGCTCTGCCGTGTGACATTGAGCAAGTAGAGCTGCCAACAGCTCTTAGCAATGAGCCAAAGCGGGACGACATGCTAGGCAAGAGCTGTGCTGCCAACGCCAACTGCAGCGACGCAGCGACGTCGCTGCCAGCAGTCGGTGCCAAGGCTCTTTGGCAATTGTTTGTTTTTGTTCTTTTTCGGATAACTCGAGGAGAGAGGAAGGGCGCGCTTGAGGCAACCTCGAGTCTATCGCTAAGAGAGCTAAGCTGAGAGAGAGCGGCTTTGAGAGAGCAAGCATAGAATGAGCACCCAGTGCAGTTTGATTCAGTAATGAGTTAGCATAGTCCGTTCATAGAGCATTCATACACCCTCTGCACCCAAATGGGGAGTGTTGCTTTGAGGTCTCTTGGGTAATTATTATTATTATATGCATATGCATATTCTTTGCCATATTGTCATTGTTTTTCCCACTACCATATTAAACAACAAATGCTGAAACTAAATTAGTCAACTAATGTAAATCTTTTCTTTATTTACAGTATTTCACTGGCAAGCTACAATAATGGGACCGGTAAGATGACTGAAGAATCAGCTGCAAATTCTGCAATGCATTAACTATTTATAGTATTTGTTGTTGCCGTCTCAGTTGAGAGCTTGCACCTTTGGATTTGTTCAACGAGTTTAACAATTATGTGTCTAAAATATAACGTAAATTAGTCTTTATAGGCTAAAATGTTTTTCATCATACCTTGGCATTTAAATTTCAATACAATTTGATAATGCAATGGAACTTTTGAAACATTTCATATAGAAACGTTATTAGATCTGTCTACTACTCTTATTTCTAGAGGTATTAGAACCACAGGGATCGGATCACTATATCAATTATCTGTCAGATAACTAAACAGCTAAGGATTTAGCTATTTTATATTTAAAGGAAATCGAAATATATCATATTTAAAAAATGTGTGTGCCCAGAATGTATCTTAAGAAAAGTGACTATTGTAGTTTGTCAAATCTTATCAGATTCTGTTCTCTTTATTGCCTTTAGAGCGATTTTAAGAGGTATAATAATATCATCTTGAGGACTCTAAAGATAGGTGTACTTTCTTTTTAAAATCTAAAGGTGACACTACATTCATTTATCTTAGTTTATTTGGCACCTCGCTAAAGTCTTGTGCAAATATTTAGGCTATGATTTCTATTTGATATCTACCTAAATGTTATGCTCTGAAGATAGTTTTATACTACATATTTTCTTTGTACTTGATTTGAACTCATCGAAAGGCAAACTCAACTGATCTTAGATGAATATTTATTGTGTTACAATTCATTAAATAATATTTGACTAATAATTGTGAAATTCGTATATTTTTACAGCCGGACAGCCCTTACCAAGGAGGTGTATTTTTCTTAACTATACATTTTCCAACAGACTATCCTTTTAAGCCACCAAAAGTGGCCTTTACAACACGCATATACCATCCAAACATTAACAGCAATGGATCGATTTGCCTCGATATATTAAGATCTCAGTGGTCGCCAGCATTAACTATTTCAAAAGGTGACTAAATCAAGTATATACATTTTGTATTTTAACTAATTGAAAATTTTTGTTTTCTCTTTGCAGTCTTATTATCAATTTGCTCTCTACTCTGTGATCCCAATCCAGATGATCCGCTTGTTCCAGAGATTGCCAGAATATATAAAACTGATCGGGAAAAATACAATGAGCTGGCACGGGAGTGGACTAGGAAGTATGCTATGTGATGCGTTCCAGATTGCAGCAACAACAGTCCAACAACAAAATTAGCAACAACAGCAAATGCAAAAGCAACAACATCAACAGCAACAGCAAACACAACAACAACATCAACAACAAGAGCAACAAAGATAACATTTAACAATAGTTACAGCTGCAACAGCTGCATTCTCCCCATCAGCAACAACAACAACAACAGCTCCCATGTTGACCACAATAATAATAACAACAAGGACAACAAGAGGCAGCAACGATATCAAAAGGAGCTGCAGCAACAACAGCAGCTGCCACGAGTGGAACGGAGGCATGATACCAACAACAACATCAGCAGCAGCAGTTACAGCAACAACATCAGCAACAGTAACAACAGATACAACTGTCAAATTGATATCAAGTTTATTTGACCGAAGAGCAGCAGCAGCAGCACGAAGAGAAAATAATTTAATAATAATTACTGAATAAAAAACAAAAGAAAATTATGTAAGCAAAAAACATTTAAAGCGAGACAGCTACCAACAACACAGCATCCCACACATAATAAGTTTAAAAACAAAACTACAATAAAGATCAGCTGGAAAATTATTATTATTATTATATTATATTTAAAGAACCGGAAAAATAAAAATTACAAAAATTCAATTCTCTAACGCGATAGAAAATTTGCTAGCCTCACTTTAAGCATACGGCCGGATTGCACCCACTTTTTCCCTCTGAACACGCACTCGGATAATCTATTTTTTATGATTATATTAATAATTTGAAATGAAAATATAATGCGAGAAATTTAGCAAAAGATTCAAGCGACGAACGCGATAAGATTGAAGAATATAAAGTTAAATTATGTTCAGCTGATTGCAGTGGGAATTCTGTTAGATTGAATGGATATGAGGATAGGGATTAACCCATTTAGAGCCACTGTACCCAAGCGTATACAGAAAAAAAAACACTTCAAAATAGCCGTTATTTTAATCAAATTTTTTTATGGAAAACTCTTGCGATTTAATCGGTGCTGATCATCTGCATAAACATAAAGATGCGCCAATGAATAACGGTTATCTTGCATTTCTGAAAGCATGTTTTTTGAGTTCCTTATGTTCCTTTTACTTCAAACAAATGGATTTGAAAATTTTTGGTTTTTAATGCTCTTGGCTCTAAATGGGTTAAAGGACTCATTTATTGCGTATATAAATATGTATGTATAGGCTTTATAATTTCTACTAAACTATAATAAACTAAAAATGGAAAACGTATCAAGTTAATAAATGGATTTGTAAAAGTTGCTTGGATTTTAACATAGTTTTGCAAAGTGGTGGTTTTTTTTAGCTCTGTTTTAGTTACGATTTTTCGAAACAGTATCAAAAGTATTCTCATTTTATGTTTTATTTTTATATTTGTAACTTGGAATTATAGTTCTAAGTTATAACATGTTTATTGGATGATATTCAGGATGAAGTAGCTGTATTGATTAAGTATTTAAAGTAGTTATTTGAATGATTTTAGGATGAATAGATGAGTATCTATAAAATTAGTTATCTGTAACGACCTAAAGACTATATACCGAAATTGTATGGTAAGTATCTCTAAATATGTATGTATATATGACAAGTAGAATTAAAGGGATCAAGCAAATTGTCTAGCTTACGTAAACACTTAATGACGTCAAAAAAAAAATTGCTTGCGAAAGAATGGCCAAGAAAATGATATATTTACAGGCAAATTTAAAATGTAATTGCTAAATTGTAGCATTGGTAACAGTATTGTTAATATGTAAGAGGGGCGAGACAAATATGCAACAGCTGCAAAGCAAAAAAAAAGTATATAAATATTGGTCAATGTGAAGGGCATTTGAAATTCGTAGCTCAGCGAGCGTTGAAGAAAGCTACCTAAAGAAATGGCACAAACGAAAAAAGCAAGCTCAGCAGAAGCTGGCAACAGCCACAGCATGTTAAATAAACATTTAATCAATTCAGAGACTCAATTAATGAACAGCTGCGACGTCGACGTTGCCGCCGGCTGCGCTGCCCAACTATGGTGAAGCTTTTTTCCCATCTTCCTCATTCGGCGATTACCAATCGACGCATCGACATCGAGGTAAAGCAAAAACGCATGAACAGCTTTTATGCTCTCTCGTCGCACACGTCACACGTTCGTTAGCCATTGGCGAGTGAGTTTGTGACGTCACGTCTGCTCTCTTTCTGGCATAGGAAATGTGTAATCGATTGTTAATTTCGTAGATCAGTGCATGCTACTCTTTTACTCTCTTGAACGTCTCAGCTCGCTCCGCGTTGCTCTTTTTCGATTTTCACCGGTACTTTGTGTTCGTTTTGGCTCCCAATCTTTTCGGGGACTTCTCTGCCCCAGTTCCGCTGCGGTCCTCAGTTTACTTTTAGGCTGCCACGCGAGTGGCTCGTGAGAAAATTTCGCAAAGTGAGATTTCTGCTGTGTGGCCAACTAGATCAGAAAGTATGTACACACATGCATACATATGTATGTATGCTCATACACACGCGTGTATGCTGCAAGTGTTCATATGTAAATACATACATACATATGTAAATTAAAATCAATTTTAGTTCGCCAAGTGATTGAAAAGAAATTGAAAATATTTCCAATTGGCTTATTGCAGTCTTTATTAAACTTGCACGTGCACATGACAGAGAAAAGATACAAATTCTGCGCTAGATGAAAATGTCAAATAAAATTTTGGTTATGTAAACAAACAGTGGAAAAAAGAATAAAAGTTTATTTGTGATGTCTTATGCATTTGTAATGAGCAAGAGGGAGAGAGATAGACAATTTGAATCGGATAATTTTTATGGGTTAATTAAACTGAAGCTCAAAGGTTTCGGCAGGGGGTTAAGCATTTTTGCATACATTTGGATTTGGTAGCTTTCTTTCTGGCCTCGTCGCATGGCAACACTCTCCGATTCGAGCTTTTTAGACGTCTTTTGTTTTTTGTTTAGTAACTTGTCTCAATTTTCACACTGTACCGCGAATGGAAACCGATGCTTCTGAGCCGTTTTAATGTTTAAACGAATAAAATATTTCCCATTTCAATTAGATGAGTCCACGTCCACACGAGAGTCTTGAGTCGTCTCAACTTTTGGCTGATTGTGATATAAGCGGCGCATACAATCGCAAAGCGGCAAAGGATGCTGACAACTGGGTGAGTGATAAGACACAACAGATTGATAACACAAGTGCTTTGGTACAGCACGTGCATTGCGAATTCAAGCGCAAGGCAACATGCTCAATGAGAGAGAGTGAAAGAGCGCGGCAGGTGTGGAGAGAGATTGAGATGAGCTTGCAAGCAAAAGTTGAGCTTACAGCGCGCTTCGAATGAAGTCAAGGTCAAGCTGAGCAGCAACTATGCACGTATGCATGTGTATGTATGTGTGCGTAGCTTACATAAATTCATAACTCACATATATACATACATACATGTATATGTATATGTTTGTCTCGAGGGCATTGCGAAAGTTCGGCGCACGCGGAATTCCTGAAGTTCACCGAAAGCTGATATTAAAACTGGTTTCGTTTCTTGCATTATTGTTAATTCAAAAATAAATCTGCCGACGTTATTGTTGTAAAATCTGTAGTGTGCAGTTCTCAGCATACGACGCACTTGTTGTTGACAGTTATATAACCTAGGTGGGGGCTGGCCACATCATTATAGTTTGACCAAAACAAAAAAAAATACTTGCACAACGAACGAAAGCCAAAGCCGGCTCAACGAAATTTCGCATAACTATCGTCTCCCAACGAGTTGCTCAAGCTTGATTGAGCTTTCGTGTAGTCTTTTGCAATAGTTGCTCTCTCACGCAATTCCACTCTCGCGCTCTCGATCTCTCGCTCTCTCGGCTGCTGCACGATTGAACGTCCGCGAGCTTTCGCCTGCAGCTTTTTGTTTAATTTTATGAGCAGTGCATGCAGTTGACTTCAGTTTCGTTCAAGTTATTCAACGAAACGGTTGATAACATCTACAATTTGAAAGTGAGAAATAAAAAGTAAACAGATTTTGAGTTTTGAAATATTTTCGAAATTAAAAACATGTATCTGTAGCAAATTGCACAAGATAAAACATACAACAACAAAGTTTTGACTCTTGTTTAAACTGTTAAGTTGTCATTTTGCAATCGTGATCTTTGAAAACTAACTGGAAAAAAAAGAGTTATTGAAAATGGAAACCACAGTTATAACAACTACTACAACAACCACAACAGAATTGAAACGCAATGGGCGCAGCAACAAAAAGAAAAACGTAAGACCGATTGAAATTGAAACTTTTTCAACTGAAACCTTAATGCATTGATCAGACGCTTTTGTCAACATTACGAAATATCGTATGTACGTCAATGACTAAATTTAATTGCACATCCTGTTTATCAATGACTTGCCTTTAAAATCTATTTACCCTGTCAATAAGGCATTACAAATAAAAACTTTAGCTTTACATTTGCTTTTTTAATTTTTCGTAATTCTATTGGGTTTTTTGTTTTTTAGTTTTGTAAAAATGTTTAATAATGCACTTTGTAAAGCTTCTCTTACTCCAGCTGATGTTCACTTTGTTTACCTGGAAAACAATCGTGAGTGCAGACTCAAAATGAAATGTTAATACAAGAAATTAGCTAGAAATTGATTATAGAGATTGAAACTTGAGCAGTTTTTAAACAAAACATATTTTGTGTATGCACAGACGTGATACTTGGAAATCTGAAAATCGTATATTTAGTTTTTACTGGTATGGTCTGACAAGTTTTTTATTCAGTGACAATTAAAAGCAGAAGAGTAGAGATTAACTTAGACTTCAAATAAATTTCATAGTTTAGCGAAAAATTAACAAAAAACTATTTAAATAATATACAATTTAAATTTGAATTTCTATTCTCCTATTGTAAATTTATTAAGCAGGACATTGTCTATTGCTATAAATAAAATTTTATTTTTCAGAAAATCGTAGAAAATCTTTTGATGTTGCTTCTCAACACATTAAGTTCAATTACTAAAATGAATTCTTGATATTTGAATGCTTATTACATATAGATCACAATTTCAGTTTTATTTCCCGTAAGTTGAGAAAACAACGTTAAGTGGCTTTCCAACAGACTTAACAGCTGATAACAGTACTAACATTTCTTATTGGCTGTACACTCCAAACGTGGGCAGGTGCATTAAAAGCTCTTCCCAAAGCTAATCAAGAATGCAACAAAAATGCATCTTGTAAGTGTAAACAAAACGTCATCAACCTGTTAAAGCACACACGCACACAGATACTCACATATTTACACATACACACACACATATGCATACACGTGTGTCAACAATTGGCTTTATCTCATTTTTCTTTGTTTTATATTAGAAATTGGATAAACAAATTACAGTCAAGCCCCCAAGTTTGTTGTTGTCTGTGTGATTTATATTTATATGGGGCTCGCTCGTGTTGTTGTTTTGCTATTTTCCTATTTTTTTATTTGCTGCAATTTTATAATACGTATCTAATAGTTAGACAACAAGAATTGCATAAAAATATCCGCAACTAAATTAAGATTTTTTCTCGAAGCGGAAGTTTAGCCAAAATGCAAATTACGTTTTTTCTAATTGATAATTTTGAACTTCTTTATTTTTTTTGTCTACTTTGATCTTTCAGCTCGATGGTCAACTGACTGCTGACTTGACCACGGACACCTCGCATCAGTTTCCGGCTAATGAGGAGCCCAATGTGCTGGGACATGGCCCAGACTTTGATGACAAGTTTTCCAAACTCAAATGGCTGTGCAACTTTGATGATGTAAGTACAAAGAAATATAGTATATATGCTCATATACATATGTATACATTGTAGCACTATAATATTTTGCGATCAATTCAAAGTCAATTGTCGCAGTTTTAATTGGCAAACGCCTCCCCCCTTGCCAGGGACAAGTTAAGAAAGGCCAAAAGTTGACGCCGAAATCTTTTTGGCATTCAATTTACATCTATTCAACTATAGTTTACTGTCATTGTTATACACACATCTATTTTAGTATCTCTGCTTTTAATGTATGCTCAAATTATTTGCGAGTGCGTGTTGTAAAAGCCCAAAACGCCGAAAAATGCAAAACGTGGCAACAATTGCCAAATAATACAAATAGGCACGAAAACAACAACAACAACAGCAACAAAAATAATAATAAATAAAATAACAACCACAGCGACAGCGACAGCCACAAGCCCAACCACAGCGAACTAAATCAAGGTCGATTTTATTATTAACCGAAAGCCAAAAAGAAGAGAGAAAAACCCGCATAGAAACTGTAGATGAAGAAGACACTACAAGAAGAGTGGCAACACTCTTATTTCTTCTTTTCAAATTAAACTGATCAAAGGCGACGTTGCCGAACTTCACCTTCAAGTTAATTACAGTGAAAGCTTTCTTTCGTTCTTCAATTATGCGGGCTTCGTTAAGTTATTCGTATGTTTAGTTAAGCTACTCGTCATATATTAAGTTACTCAGGAGTTTCATTAATTTAGTAGCTTCGTTATGTGATAACTTAAAACCAATGTGGATTATAGACATTCCAGATCTTAACCTACTTTCGTTGAGTTTAGCAGGTTTCATTAATTTAGTAGCTTAACTTGCATCGTAGGGTATTCACGCTTTGTTAAAAAACATTCGAAGATTTGTTTTTTGTTAAACTTTTAATTAATTTGTTTAATTGTGCAATTGAGACTTTGAGCATTTTAATTTGGCTTGTGGCCAGTGGCCAAAAGGTTTCGCGCTCTATGGTCAGTCTTCTATTATTTTTATTGTCATTGTTTTTATTTTGTCAATGCCCCTCATTCGATATGCATTTGTTGTTTCTATCGGCCGTGTAACACCATAAGAAACCAACTGGTCTTTGACTTATTCTTCTTCTTCTTCTTCTTTGTCATAGGCGCCCACCCACTTGAAGTTTAATCCGTATATACGTCGTGGATATCGCACATTCCTCTCCAACAAGCTGTGCCTGCAGAGCATTTTCTGGTGGACCAATGAGACGGTAAGTTTAGGCGATCGATCGATAGTTGGATAAAGAACTATCGGAGATGGATGCTAGCGATATTTATGAGCTGTATAACAGTAATAGCAGAATTGATTAAGCTTTAATCTTCAAATATCTCTTATCAATACAAGCTTAATCTAAAGCTTTATTTTTAATTGATTTTCTCTCGGGCAGATCAACATCTGGAGTCACTTGGCTGGTTGCATTCTCTTCATTGGACTGACGATCTTTGACTTTCAATTTCTGCGTGAACACGCGGCATTCAGTGACCAGGTGCTCGTCGTCTGTCTGCTTGTCTGCTTCTGTCTGTGCATGTTGCTCTCGGCCATATACCATATATTCTCCTGTAAATCGGAGGAGCACTACGAACTGTTCCTCTCGGTGGATTTCCTCGGAATATGTCTATCCCTGGTGGCCATTTATATTAGTGGCATGTACTATGCTTTCTGGTGCCATACGGTATGTTTAATTGGACATGATTCGATTAATCTCTGATTGATTTGTCTTTTCATTTAGTTCCTGAGAACCTTATACTCTACCATTGCACTGGGCATGTTTGGCTTGGCCATCGCCGTGCAGATACCAAAACTGAACGTATCTATGAATGGAAAAGTTGCTGTGCTTCTACTGTGGTCCGCTTACGGTATCCTACCTCTGGGCCATTGGGCAGTGGCAATGGGAGGATTGGAGCACGAGCTGGTCGGATTGATGGTGCCACGTATTGTCATCATGTATGGGCTCTGTCTGGTGGCATTTGTCTTCTATGCCGCCAAGATTCCAGAGCGTTGGCTCAATGGCAAAGTCGACTTTGTTGGCCATTCCCATAATTGGTGGCATCTGATTATTGTTGCCGCCTTCTATCATTGGCACAACACGGGAATTGTCTATGCCGAGTACCGTTTAAACAACGGCTGCAGTGCACCTGTGCTCTCCTGAGGGGCAGGACATGTCCTTAAGGACTTTTCTTGTCAAATGTATATACACATATAGTTTAGAATCTTTAAGGATTAACTAATATTTAGTTGTAGCGATATTAAAAGATATTGTTAATTTATGTACAAAAGCAAACCAACAAACATATACACACACACATACACATACAGAAATACACACACAGACATGCTATTATTTAGTTAGGGTTTCCTGTTAACGATAATCAATCGACTTATGAAGGTTTTTTTATTTTATGGCCATGAAGAAATTTCGAATCTGGTTAAACTAATTTTATATTCAATTATATTAATGCAAAATATATTACAAAATTTAAAAATATCTTCTAATAGTATTTACTGGTATGGAAGTACTTTTGTAAAATGTTCAAGCCTAAAAAATAATATCAACTGCCATTTATTTATTTTTAGAATTTGTAGCATACTTTTCAGCGCAAAGTTCTTTATTCAAGTTACGCACCACTAATAATTGTGGTGAACTTAGAAGGGTATTGTCTTGAGTGTTATATATTTGAAATTGGTAAATGACTTTGCTTATATATTTAACGAAAGCAGATGGGCTGTGTAATCGCTGAGCTATAATGTTCGACTGTTATACTTTGTGAATTGGTATGTAACTTGGCTAATGCATTTAACGAAAACACACGGCTTGTGAATTTGCTATACACAAGTGGAGCACAGGTTTATGCATTGACTTGGTTTTTTCGTGTTTGCGTATAACAGTAACTGGATGATTTCAAATATAATCTTGGGGGAAGCACAAATAATTAGGCTTAAGAACTTATTTAAAATTCGCTAAAGAGTTATATTAATTTATTAATCAGTTATAACAGCGGCACTTTAACTGTAGCCTTGGTCTGCTGGGTAAATATAATGTTCAGCACTTTTTGGACTTATCGAGCGATATGGCAATTTCCCAAGCGCATCGCACAAATTACATTAAAAATGCAAATATTCATAAGTAAATTCATGACATGTCGCCGCCGCACATCTTTGGAGCACTGTTCGTTGTTGTTGTTGTTGTTGCTGTTGTTACTGTTGCTTTTGTGCCTTTGTTGCCAAACAAGATGGCGCATGGCAAATGGTCGACCAGTAAAATGGAGTTGGAGGCAAAGGAGGTAGGAGGAGGAGGTTCCCCATAAAGACTTGAGTTAATTATTCATGCAATGTCGTTGCCAGCAGTTGAGCAACAACAACAATAACAACACAAACAACAACAACAACAACAAACAAGTGAAGCACTGTGGGAGCTACGTAGTACCGACCCTTTTTAATATTTATGAACACAACCGATTCTCTAATTATAATTAGGAATTGAAAAGTTAGCACAAAAGGACAACAACAACAACAACAACAACAACAACAAAACGTAAGGCACGCAACAAAAGTTTGTGTGCACTGAATCATAATTAAAGGGGTGTGTGGGTGGATGTTGAAGAGTATGAGACTCTTTGGGGCGGGGACGTTAATGTTGGTTGTGGGGGGGGAGAGCAGTTTAGTTTCTTTGGGGGTTGTACATTGGGGTCTTTGTTGTTATTGTTGCTCTTGCTGTTCATAATAAAAGGCAGGCAGCAATAGGAAAACACAAGCACAAGCACCACCAACAACAAAATGGCGAAACGAATGATATTTTAATGGACGCACTTGAGATTTCTCCTGCCGGTTTTGAGCATGTCCAATGTGGAAAGCTAAGATGTGGCACACGGATCTTTTCTTGATTTCTCTTTATAATAATAAAATAATGCTTAGCTTTTAATAAAATGTGTAGATATGGTCAGTTTTGAGTGGTTATGTTTAGGATATAAATAAGTTATGTATAGGTTATGTGTTAAAGTTTAGTATGGGTTATGATTATTTAGAGACTTGAAGAAATACTCAGTGTATATATATTCTTATAGGTAATGTATGATTAGAATATGAACAGATTATCTCGAATTGTGTACAGAATTTGAACTAGTTGTTAATAAATTATTATATGTTATATGTATTATTGTTAATATTTGTGTAAGATACAAAACAAGCAAAATAATTAATTTAGGGACAGGGATATGTTTTGATTTAGTTTTAAAAAAGTCTTAAATCATTACACATATTTATAAAGATTTTACTTCTAGTACAGCAACACATTCCCTTCAAATATATTGTATTAAAGTTTTTATTATAATAATAATTATTATGATTTTATTATATTAAATATTTAATGCTTTATTGTTCAAATAAAAAAATACTTCAAATGCTAGTCTAAAATAAAATCTTATTTCAAATGCTTTAGGTGTAGTTCTACCCAGTTCATTATTATATTTTCGGACTCATCCTAGTTCAAATTTCTCCAGAGTTACAGGTCTACAACAGCTGTAAAGGCCTCGTGACTAATACGAGGACTTCTCCACGTTCCATGCACTGATGCGTAGTTCCAGCTCAAGATACCTTTTATTTTTATCTCCTCTTTTTGATATTCTAATATTTGTTGTTGAAAATTTAAGGCGTGCGCTATGACAACAAATATGAACTACCCCAAAAAAATAGGAAAGATAATTTGAATTGGAATGCCGTTTCAGCTGCTGACTTTGGCAGCTTGTAATCCCAGGCTTAAGTCGAAGACTCAGGCACGGGGCAAGCAGTTTTCCATTTTCCACTTTTCCACTTTTCCACTTTCACTTCTAATTACGTGGCATGCAACGTGGCCCCACAACTCAGTGACGTAATGAGGCAGCTCACGGGGCAATTTGCTTGTCGACATGCCTCAATTGTTTTCTAAAATTGAAAAGATGCTCTCGCGGAAAATTTGGGGAAATTAGATGTTCATATTTTAGGCGAAACAATTGAGGGACACGCGTTTTGTGGCAGCGCGTGAAATTGTCGATTATCAAGTGATACTTGTGGCACACTTGGCCACAGTAACCTGCCACAGTCCATCCACTTGATCAGCTCCAAGTGCTGCAACATTCGCTGCTGATGATGATGTGCCACAGATTACAGTTTACAGATTCCAGAATCCCACTCTGCCCTCTATAAATAGCCAAACTGGCAACTGGACGCGTCTCTCACTGTCTGACAGTCGAGCAAATGAACCCATAAGTCAAATCGAACAGCCGCTTCTTGCCCCTGGTTCTTGTTGCAACTTCCCCCCACCCCTGTTGCTGTTGTTGCTGTTGCTGTTGCTGTTGCAACTTCCCCTGTTTTTTAGGGCTTAAGTGGGCTTAGCTCGAGCGACAAATGGCGCGACGCGTTGTCGCTGCTGGAGCAGTTTTTAGTTTCGAATGTTGCATTTTCAACTGCAACAGCGTGTTGTATGCAACATGCTGCATGCTGCATGGCTATGGGCTTAACTAGGCTTAACTCGCGCTGCTGCTGCTCTATGTTACAGGGCCCAGCATTTTATTTTGGGAATTATCTCTTGGCTGCATTTTTCTCTTACACACAGTTCATAATTTGCCTGCTCTCGGCATTTTATTTGCTTTTAATTGGTTTTCTTTTTCTATAGCCCAAAAAAAAAAGAAAAGCAGTTGCCGAAGGAAAATCAAGTTCAGTCTAAAGTCTTTTCACTTTCATTCACTTTGCCACCATTAAATTAATGTCCTTGCCAGCTTCGGCTCCTTTTGCTTCTGCTCGATTTTCTCTGGGCTTTGGCTGAAATTAAAGTGCTTTCTTAACATTTACATAGAACATTTAACAAACATATGGCTGGCAAGTAACTTCATTTATTTTCTATGCTCTGGAAAGGGGACTGGGGCGGGGGAACTTGCCACATTGAAAAGCAGGCCAAATGCTTGCCAGTTGAGCGCAATATCCATAAAATGCGCAGATAACCATAAGTCCTGTTTAAGTCCCATTGCTTTTTTTCTCTCTTTTGGGAACAAGGGGTGTGCACGAGGGGGGAGGGGGCAGGCAGAGGGGTGTAGTTGGTGTAGCGTATGTGGCAAGTGCGTTACTCCGACAGGACATTGTTACTACACTTCCTCGCTTCATCTACATAACAATAAAATAAAGGCAGCCGCTATATCTAAATTTCTTTGTTTTTTTGTGTGTGTTGCTGTTAGACATTAACCTAATTTTATATACATTTCATTTTATATAATTTTAACACACATCGTTTTCTTCAACAGCACAACAATTTCTGTTATCATCATTTGAGGTTTTCTTATCGAATTCCATTTGGCTACAGCGCAAAATCCAGAAAGATCCGAAAGAATTAATTTCTATACATATTTTTATATTTATAGCTAAAATTGTGAAAACGTCGGCAAAACATGACTCAGAGTTGTAAATACTTTAAGAAATCAACTATTAAATGGCATTTTAGAGAGTCAAGTCAATTAACATTATATAGAGTATAGAAAATTTGGAAGTCGACTCAATAGGAAATACTTTAACCTTTAAACTTGGTTAAGACTTTTCAAATTATTTTGAAATTTACATTAAAATAGTTAAGGCTTTCTTTTTAATTGTATTATCAACTTCATGATTGTATAATAACTTAATTTTTTGAATTATTATTGTCTATTCTTATTGAGCTGACTATTAACAATCATTGCAATTGAAGAGCATATATTTTTTAAATTTTATCTTCGAGAAATTTTCAAATTTACATACCAAAACACAGTATCTAATTTTAATTTTTTTTTAGTTTAAGAAAACTAATTACATAGTTATTAAATCAAATAGAAAACAATAATAATAGATTTATTCTATTTCAATGACTTGTTCATCTTCGATTAAATTCACATAATTGTAATCGAGAGCACAATTAAAGCTTCTGTCGAAATCTGTGAGTAATCTAGTTAAAGTTGATTTATCGCTTACAGAAGTTGCTTAAAGCCCGTCATTAGAAGTATTTCGGAATTCCAAGTTGCAGCTCAGCTGAAAAGGGGTGAAAAATGTGTTGTCAAGTACATTTGCACGTCACTACGAGAATGCGAATGCGAATGAGAATGAGTTGGCGAATCTGAATGTGAATGTGAATAGGAATGTGAATAGGAATGTGAATAGGAATGTGAATGTGAATGACTGTGGGCAGTCATAAAAAACAGCTTTTCGACAATTTGCTGTGGCAGTGGCAAGGGACATGGGGCAGGAACCGAGTCCAGTGGCATAGCTGGAGCAATACATATAACTTTGCAGTTCTACTTTGTTACTCCCTTTCCCCCCGCCCATTTCCTAGCCGCCCTTTGGGCTCATAGACAATTTGTGCGATGCTCGTGCGCATATTTCATAACTTTTTCCATAAGCTGCCCCAAGATAAATGTGCACGAAATCTACACACAAATCGAAAGCTGCACAAAAAACTGCAAAACAAAACATGCCACAAAACAGCAACAACTACACACAATAAAAATCAGAACAACAACAGCAACACATTGTAGCCAATTTAGAAGCGATTTTTGAATAACTCGACTTGCGAGAACAAGATTTATACAGCAAATGTGTTAAGTTGTACATCATTTGATGGAGTTACGAGTTGGCTGCCTATCCAGAGTTTCCTGCCCCTCCCTGCACCCTCCACAGTCCCTCAGCTTCCACTTCCGAATTTTCCCAACATGGCAAAAGTTTTTCTTTACATTTTATGTATTTTTTTTTTTGGTTTTGGCTTTGGGGCAAGTTGTCTTTATTTATGGCAATTGGATTTTTGAGTTATGTATTTACATATTTACATTATGTGTATTTAAGTGGAGAATTAGTTGGCAGTTTCAGCGCAGTTCTATTCAACTTTCTTCGGCAGATCCTAACTCTAATTTAAATGATGATTTTTTTACATTTTTTGTTCTTTACATTATGCATGAAATGGACAAGGGATAACATTTCAATTCTGAAATGCGTTGGCTGCACGGGCTTTTTGTTGCTCTGTAGATGCAGCTTAAAGAGGGTATTATAATTTACTTATTATTATATTAATATCTAAATATAATATATATAAATATTAAAAAGAGATACTCAGCTCTTGGCTTCTCTTGAATTTCTAAAAGATTTTTAAATATTTTCTATACCTGTATAGGATATCTTTTAGTCTTGCACTTGGACTTAACATCTACTTTATTTTATTGTTTCCTTTGGTCAGCGCATTATGTCTGGCTATATGATGAATTTGCATCTAAATCGAATGTCTCTATCTCGATGGAGAAAAGGGGAGATTGGGGGGGTCGAAGGGACAGAGATTCACATTAAAAGGAGTAACAAAATGTCTGAAGGCTTTTGCATTTGCATAATAAGCTACAACTGGACACAGCAGCTCAATCCCAGCTTAGAGCCAAGACTTACTATTTTATTATATTTTATTTATACGTAAATGACATCAGAAAGAAAGAGAAATGTTTAAAAAGAATTTAAATTTAAATGACTCAAATTGAATAAGTATACTAATACATTTGAAAAACAGACTCATGAATTCTTATATTTTTGTTAAAATTTAATTAGTAATTCTGAGTCCATTCAAACTTTAAAAGATATACAAATTATATGTTTGATTAAGTTTTTATAGATCAAATATGAACATGTTGAAGTTATAACATAAAACTAAAGCTATATTTGAGTATTCCAAGAAATGGGAGATTAATAAATTAAATTGAAAATGTGTATATGAAGTTATAGATTGTTACAGAATGTATTGATTTGGATTTCTGTAAATTTAAGCATTGTATATTAGCCATTAACTATATGAAAATAGGCTCTTTTGGATGTCTGGAATTATGTTGTACTTGGACAAAGTTTCGAGCTTTCCATGCAAGAGTAATTTTCATTAATTTAAGTGGCAAAGTTGAAGATGCAGAAATGCAACTTACAACGAGTATTTTGCGCCGTTAACTGATTGTCCGGTCAGTGCAGACGCTTCACATTTTTCTCAGTTGAGCCTCCCTTTCGAGGAGGGGGAATAGAGGAGGGAAGGGAGGCTGAAGAGAGGACAATCTACGAGTAACTTTTACATTTAAATTTTCATTAAGTATTCTGCATACGCATAAATAAACTTGAACGTGCTCGAAAGCACAGTAAATGCAACACCCACACAGATACACACACACAAACACACACACACACTTATACATACATTCAACATGATATTACAATCCCTTTGTTGTGCTGCCCCCGCCTCATCCTGTGACATCCTGGCCGGCTGGCTGGTTGCATTCTGGCCTGGTCGAAAGGCTTTGCATGCCGGCAGCGCACATGCAGATTTTTGGCCCAAACAAAAACATGAGAAGTTGCAAAAATAAATTTATATTATGTTCATAAATTCATAGAGCGGCCCAGAGACTGGGACTTGGACTTTTTTGGGGGGCTATTACAGCAATCTGCAAACACAATGGTCCGGCATGTCCTTTGCATACTTCACTCTCTCTCTATCTATCTCTCTGTGTATGTCCCTCTCTCTCTTTCTGTAGGTTTTTGATATGCAAATTTCAGTTCGCGCACCAAAAATAACAGCCAATCAACTGTGGCAGCCACACACACATAACTCGACGCAATCCTTTCAACATGTTGGCCCTGGCCAACGAGGCCATTAAAAGGCGCAGGAGGCGGCAGGAAGAGCAAGAGGAACAGCAACAGAAACAGTAAGAGGCACAGTCACAGGCACAGGTATTGTGCAACAAGGGAAATGTGAAGGGGAAGGGGAAGGGGAAGGAACTGCGGCTTGTTTGCTGTTTGCGAGTCCGCAGCGACGACATGGACATGGACATGGACAACGGCAACGACAACGACAAGGACAACGAGGCAACGTGGCAACGTGGCTGCCCCATCGATGCTGTTCCTGCCACACAGAGTGTCGACAATGTCGCTTCAAAAATATTGCAGCCGCAGCACATTTCATGTCCTTGCTCGTTAGACCCTGTACTTGTCAAGTACAAAGAGCCTATCAGGTTTGACGAAAAAGGAAAAATCTGTGTAACCCACCAAGTAAATCGATTTTCATACATGATTTTCATTACACTCAATTCTCAGTTTGAATTTACATCACTATTTTTATACTTCTCCCAGACACTTTTTATTGATTTGGAAAATTTAGTTTTGTCCAACACTGTCCACTTTTACATATCCCTTGACACATTTTCAAAAACTTCAAGCTGTCATAACTTTGTCAAACCTTAACAAATTTCAATTTTAGAATTATAAAAGAACACTGACTACGCATCTGTTTTTTACTTATTAAGTACAGGGTCTCTAACAGTCGAGCTCACTCGACTATTGCCTATCCTACTAGTTGTTTGTTGTCCTTGTTGTCGTTGTCGTTGCCGATGCCGGACTGCGTGCATTTATAAATTATGCTCAACATGTAAAATGCCATTTTGAATATGAAATTTGATGCTTTTTTAAGCCCTGCCCGTTGGCCATTCCTCTGCCCTGCTGTCCTTATTCCATCCCGATCAGCATTCACACTCCTTGTTGACTCTCTGGACATATTTCATTCTGGCGGGTGGTGGGCTGCTCATATTTTAATTACTTGCTAAACGCAGCGCACATTTTTTTGCATTTAGCCGATAAAACAAACAATTTGTTGTCATTTATTTTTGAGCCACATTTGTTAGCCACATTTGTACTCATTTGGCTTGGACTGCAGGCTGACTGAGTGAGTGGCATGAGGCAAGTGCATTTTAGTCTACTCACAGTTGTCCAAAATTAAACCAAAAAAAAACTAAAATAAAATAAAATAAAGAAAGAACAACGAAAAAAGGTCAAAAAATCAATCGGCCACGCAACTAATTCATTTAAATCTAACAAAATCTGAGAAAATCCCTGGCAACGACCTTCGGGATTTTGAGATTTTACGAATGTCAAGCGAACGCAAGCAAAGTAGCTCAACGTTGGCCGTTTGCAGCGGGTGGACAGTCGGACAGGCGGACGGACAGGCGGATGGACGGACGGACGGACGGACGGACAGACAGTCACTGGGCTGGTCCCTGTTAAGCTGAGCAAGCAAATCACCCGCTTCCCCTCCCCTCCCTCTCGACAGCATTGGAGGCTGCTGCCAACCCGTGTGAGCTTTGGCTAAAATAGTTGGCAACAGCACATTAAACAGCGCCCCATACTCACACACACACTTACACACACGCACACTCTCTCACTCTCACACGCACTCACACATATGTATGTGGCTTGGGTGTATGCGTGAGAAAATGAGGCAACAGCAGAAGTCGCAGAACTTTAGCAATTTGAAGCTAATATGTTGACAATCTCTGCGCTGCCTCGTCGTCATCGTCGTAGTCGACGTCGACGTCGTCATTGCCCGCACAGTGGCGCCATCTATGGTTATGTGTATTTAAGACACTGGACAAAGCCCCTGTGATGAAAGGAGGGTCGAAGCCGGAGGCAGAAGTGCGTTCTAGTGATGAGCAAACTAAACAGATCTAAACAAGTTTTCGACTAGAATATGTTTTCTAGGGTATCAGTTAGAACAGAAGCCGAGATATCAGCTAGGCTATTAGCCAGGCTAACATCTATAAGAATTTAAATTGAAGATTATTGCTTCAAAATGTATTTCTTCTAAAACTTAAATAAATTGTTTGTTTCTCAAATATTTCATTATATTGATGAAAAGACCAAAGTTCAGATATGGTATCATCTAGAATTAAAAGAAGAAATCTCCAGGATCTTTTTGGATAGTTTTCTTTAAAAAATCTCTTTACCACTTTTATTCTAAAATACTCATCTGATCACAGGATCATACGCAACTGATTTTAAATATTCACTTTCATCAAATTAAAATTTTTTCCATGTAAACAAATTATTTTTTTTTGCTTTTATTCAACTTTGATTTGTTCATGAATTTTTGGTTCGTCTCTGTTGACTTTGCAATCTTTTAATAACAAATTCCTGCATGAATTTTCTGATACATTTATGTACATATTTATATATATGTATGTACGTATGTATAATATTCGTATCTATGTATGTACATATGACTTACATCAAGCAGCTCGTGTACTCGTAAAAAGTGGATTTTACTGCTTAACTTTGGCAACATCAAATGAAGCAAATGGAAAATGAACACACAAACTCACACACACACACACTCACATACTAACTAAAATAAAATGCAATTTTTTCATGGCATTGTACGTTGCATATTCAGTGGCAGTCGCTGCCGCTGCTGTTGCCGTTGCAGTTGCACAAATCCCTTGCACAAAAGTCAGCAATCAAAACAGATTAAAATATGATTTGACAGCATGAGAAATTCACATATATCCATATCCATATCCATATATATATATGGTACTATATTCATATGTTATGTGGCATGTACTTGCAAGTGTGGCGCCACAGTTTCTCCCTCCCCTCCCCTACCCTCCCTTTCCCACGCCAAACGTCGCTTATATTCGCTGCCCGATTTCATTTTGGCATTTCGTTATTGTTTCCATATTTAACTGGAGCCCCGTCGCTTTATATTGTATCTTTTGCCGTAAGCCTTCAATTGCTGCGTGCATTGCATTTTTATCAAAGCCAGAGATAGTGGCACACACACAGAGAGTACTGTGCCACACGGGGCAAGGGGAGAGGGGCAAGTCGATTGGAGGAGACAGAGAGAAAATGCCTATTAAAAATTTAAATCAATTTTCAATATGGATTTCATATAACTGTATCTGTATCTGTATCCGCATCGGCATCTGTCGAATTGCAAAGCGACACTGACAGTTTCTCTACCCTGTCATTGATTTAATGAGAGGTATTTTGATACGCCTTTGATAGCCCCTCAAAAAAGAAGAGAAGAGTAAAAAAGAATATTCAAAAATTAAATAGGCAAAATTTGATGAATTCACCTTCGACTTTCAGATAAAATTCAGATTGTTTAGCTTTCATCATATTTATTTTTGAAAAGTAAAGATATAAAAAACAGAGCTAAATGTAGAGTAGCTCATAGTTAAGTCCAGTTTCGACAATTTTAAAGTATTTAGATTCTAAGGTTTATATTTATTTTACAAGTCAACATGTTTTATTATACTTCAAAAAAATAAAAAATAATTTTACAAACAGCATATCTCATAGTCGAGCTCTTTCGATTTTAGACCATCTCATTTGTTGCTTTTATTTTCTGTGAAATATTTTATTTATTGTTCATATCGCAGAGCTGTCAGCGCGTGTTTTTAGTGTTATCTTGAAAATGTATTGCAAAATGTATTGAAAATCGGGCTCGTATTTATTGTGCCGTACGCAAATCAACAGTCGACGCTTCGCAGTGCCCTTAAATTCCACAAAAAAGAGCTCATTATAAATGCTTTGATAACATTTTGCCAGCTACTGTCACTTCCGCTTGCCTCTCGTTAACCTGGCCCACAAGCTGGCAATGCAAAGTCGCCACACATTTGCACAATTAACAGTTAATAAGTGCACTTTGGGCCAAATAACGCACAATGTTCATCGACTGTTGGCCACAGAACTGGCTAACTGACCCCAAAGCAGATTTGCTGCAATTAGCTGTGGTCCGTGAAGCAACTAAGCCTGCCTCATATGCCCCTGAATGCCCGAGCCAAAAGGCCAGGCCAATAATTAAATTATCATTAACGCGATTCGAATCGGTTTAGTTACCAAGCAACTGAGGAGCAGCTAATGTGTTTTAGCAACCTTAAATTCACTATGAATATGTGACTTGTGAGTAAGATATCTTTAAATCAACTTCAAATAAAACAAATTAACTTATTTTTAATTTGACTTTTAAAAAATAATTGTTAAATCTTTTCTTATAAAAGTTGATATATTTTTCTTGTTTCAATTATTAAAATATACCTTCAAAAATGTTAATGCCATTTATTTCATACTATGAGATGAAGTTAAATATAAATTTCCAATTCCAGTTCGAACTATACCTAGCAAATCTCGTAGATATCTGCAATTTACGTTCCAAACTAGTCCAAACTAGGCAAAGTGCTGAGTTAATATCATAATAACTTAAACATATTTTAACCCGCACTTATTTAATATCCACTTTAGCGAAATGCAATACAGATTTATATACTTTGAACTAATTTGAAACCAAAAACCGTCTAAATGAGCTCAAATCTAATGGTGTTTTACGCAACTGTACCTATGTGTAAGTGAGGTTATGTGTGCACGCAAGTGAGGTTATGTGTGTGTGTGTGTGTGCTTAACAAATCCATTTACATTGGGGGGAAGGTGGTGCAAATGCTTAAATTCTCATTAGGCGCATTAGTCGAGCTGACCAGGCAAACCTCAGACACCTGCCACGCCCCACGCTCCGTGCAACACAAACCGCGCCTAAATTCAATAATAATAATTGATTGCTTATTACAAATACAACACCAGCAACAGCAACAACCGAGTCGTCGGACACATTGCATATGTGACTCAAATTTATATGTTTTCGGTTCTAGGGAAGGAAGGAGGGGAGCGTTTTGGCCATTTGCTAATATTTACGCATTAGTTATTTGCGTGGCCGGCTGGGTGAGGAACAGGGAGCAGGGGGAGAGGGAGGAAAGAGGCGTGATGCATGTGCATTAGCATCCCTAAGTCCAGCTGTAAATGCCTCATGCACCTGCCAACTCACACACACACACACACACACACACACAGTTGCCAATTTTAAGGGGGCCAACATTAAATTTTAATGTTTTCATTTCGGTTTTGTGCACACAAATTTTAATTATTTACTTAATAATTATGCGAAATCACGAATTGCATTAAAATCACTTTGTAATGTTGATTTGGATATCATCCCCACCTTACTCCTCCCCTCTCTCTCTTTGCACTACTTATTTAGCTAAGCAGAGGTATAATTTTGATTTCGTTTTCGATTTTATAAGTGTTTGTAATTTCTGATTGTGATGCCTTAAACTCCCTGGGGAATCAGCATTATTATTATTTTTTTATCGCAACCTTTTAGTTTTGGGAATTTCCTTCTTTGCAATATCCGAACCGATAATGAAGCCTATAAAAGCTATTGTCGAAGCTGAGCGCAGCTTTAGTAAAAGAAACAGCGTGGAACTTGTGATTTCAGAAATGTATTTCAATTCGATACCAAAACTCGCGTTGCCTTCGTGTTTCCTATTCCTGGTGTTGCGCTGCTCTGAGACATCGGCGGCTGCTGATTGTCAATTCAACCGGAGAATTGTGGAAGTCAACATTGATCTGTTTTCGGCGACATTGGGGGCACTCAGTGGCTTGTTGGCAGCAGCTTTGGTTGCACTTCTTGTCAGCGCCATTGGCAATTGCAGGCAACAGCGCCAGAAGGAGAAACTTCGCAAGCTGATCTCTCGTGTCATCGACTCGCCGGATGCGGATGTGGTCCTCATGCAGGCATCGGCATATCCTAGTCCCAGACCACCGCCCAGATACACCCCGCGCACGGATGACAAAACCAAGTCCAAGAAACACACGGAATAGCTGCTGTTATTTATGTTGCTCATACGACCTGTGAAACGAGAGAGCCGAAAATCTAAAAAGTGTCATGTGAAAATAAATGTTCTAATATTTTATGGTATTTATTAATAAAAGTTCGGAAAGTGTCATAGTTGCTCAAATAAATTTTTCATTCAAGATATTGATCTTTTAAGAAAGTTAAAATTTTGATATACCGGGTTTTAACGTTTAATCAACTGCCTTTATCATTAATGGCATATAGCAAACCATTAAACTTGCTTGTGAGACGTTTCAATATTTTTTAAAAAATTATGTCTGAATAAACAAAATTTTGACTTAAAAAGTTGCTAGGTCAAACATCAGACCAACTTTAAACATTCATAGCTTTGCCAAAACTGAACAGGTCTTTAGGAAGAATATAATTTTGATCATAGTTTGGTCTCTAAATTTTTTCTGCTTTTCATTTTTTTATTTATTTTTTAAAATTTGTTTTTATATTATTTAAATCTGTCGTTTAATCACAAACTCCAACTAAAAGCTTGCCTTGACTTGTTAGCACATAAAATTTCAATCTTTCGACAAAACATCTTACAAATTGATAATGGTATATCAGCTGCAGTTATAGTCAGAGTTGTGATAATTCCAATTTGGCAACTGCAACTCTTATCTGGCGATTTCTCTGGTGCTTGCTCAACTGGTTTGGCCAACAATGGGTCAGTTCGTTAACTGCTCCTTGCCGGGCACTGAAGTGGCCAACTGTGGCAAGATCAGTGCCAATGGATGTTGTGCCAAGGGCTGTGTGAGGAATGCAATTGGTCGATGTGTGGAGGAGCAATGCACGGGGAGTTGGAATGGCTGGCTGAGTCGACCTGTGACCATGTCCTGTTACTTTCATTGGTTTCTGCTGATCTTTGCCGCACTCATATTTGCTCTTATGCTGGCCCTGTTGACCTGTAATCTGGCCTACGAGGTGCGCAATTGTCTGCGAAAGCGAAGACAGACTCGATATGTCCACTTCAGGGCCAGCAGCAGCACGAGCAGCAGTGTCGTTTAGCTGGAGGAGGATCTCGAAATGAAAGTGGCAGTGTCCTTGAATGTGGCACAAACATCACTCCAAGATGTGCTGTTAATGCACATGCGTGTGGCATAAAAACTGTGTGGGATTTGGCATAATCTACAATACATTAGCGGTAGCTTTGCTCTGGCTTTCAATTCAATTCGTTGGGTATCTGTACGAAATCCATGTAAATTACGATTTGGCACCTTGCTGTTGCCAGCCATCTCCCGCCATTCGGGACGATGCCAAAGTCTCAGAATCCCATTACATAGTAGTTAAAACCTGATTAGGAAATACTTGCGGCTGCTTTCAGCTTTTCTTTCGCACACGCTTGGTTAAAAAGAAATAACAATAAATGGGACATGTGAAATGGTTGCTTAGCTTCCATTCGAGTGCGACTGCAAAGGGACATACGGAGCAAAGGGCAAAGTGGAAAAAAGGGAGGTTGGCTCCCAAAAAAAAATTCGCAACAACTCAAAGTCAAAGGTGCAATAACCCAAAGGAGCATAAAAGCAAATGGCTGCGGGTTGTCTTTCTATATATAAGAGTATATATATGTATGTACATGAATATGTATGCATGCTGGAGCATGGAATTCTGCTACTGTGGTAAAGATAACGCCACACACACAAGCTCACACACACACACACACACACACTCCGGGACTCAGTCAGCCATGCAGCCAAAGCCAAACCGCGCAGAAAATGAAATGGAAAATATTGCGATGAGAAGCAGCGAAATAAAAAAGAAATAAACGAGGCAAAAAGGAAAAGCTGCGCCAAAAGGTTTTCTCTATATATGTATGTGTGTATGTATTATAGTGTACGTGTGTGTGTCTGTGTGTGAGTGCCGGGTAGCAGATTTAGAGGTTGCTTATGTGTGATTTAGTATAGCACGCGCGAATATGGCGGCGATAATTCTTTAAAAATTGGAAATTGTTTTCCAATCGATTTCGCATTTAGCCAAAAAGCACTCGACACACACACTCACACACACAGACAACTACAAGCAGAAAATGTCTTTTAGAGTTACCCTAAAAACACAATATATATATGTATTTCAATAAGTTCGTTTGTGTGTTGACTTTATTTTTCGTAAAACATTTTTATAAAAATGTGTACAATATGAAAAATAAATGTCTGTTTTGTTATTTTTCACCTGGCTGGAGATTTGAAAAGGATTTGGTAGCTGAAATCATGGATTTGGATTTTAGCTCTTGTTTAGTTTTAGTTGAAGGTGAAAAGTGAATGGTTTGCTAACATGGAAAAGGATAAGGATGTGGCTCTAAAACTTAATAATTAAGAAACAGCAATGGGAGGCTGATAAACTGAATGAACATTAAAGGTTTTATTGGAAAGTGCACATATTAAATTTGTTTTGTAATAGAAATGAAAGAGAATAACCCGAAATTTCTAATAATTATGCAGCAGAAAAACGCAATAATTAGGAAGTTAATTACGATACCATTTCTGGAACTACCCTGAGTCTTTCAAATATTTTCTGAAGCTTTTCTTTTACTGTATTAAATTGTATGAAATTACTTATATTTTATAAACCTCCTTGTCTACTTTGATTATAATTATACGGCAAGTTAAAGATGCAACTCAGTTAGCACAAGGGTTAGACGTTTTCTGGAACACCCACCGAGTAGTTTATATTATAATTTAATCGCAAGACTTGCTATCGATTACATAAATTTGTGTTTGGGGTCTTTCGCAGTTGCACTGCATTCATTTCACCAATCCAATTTACATTCTCTACGCTCATTCATTCAAGTTTATATAAATGCGATTTTCGTTTTTGGTCGAAAGGAAAGAAACAAGCAGCCGATACTAGTGTGGCTCATTGTGTGTGGTGTACAATGACTACAATGGGCAACAAAAGGTTAGATAGATACACACAGCAAGGGGGCGTGTTTCGGTTTCGATGCGGGCCAGGAACAAATGGAAGGGGAAGAGGGTAAGGGGCAAGGGGAAGAGGGTAAGGGGCAAGGGGAAGAAGGGGGGGGGACTCAACAAAGCACTGTCAGTGTTTTGGAGTGGGCGAGTCGTGACATATTTTATTTGCACAATGACAATGCGAGTTACTCGGCAGACGACAACGACAACGACTACACACCCGCCATTACGCAAACACACCCCAACACACACACACACACACACACATACACATTGAGTTGGGTGTTGGTAAAGGGAGATTGTTTAACACAAACAGCAGCGCACAAAGTAGTAAAATAAGTGCAAAGGATAATGCGAATTGAAATGACAAAACCCAGAATAATCATTGGCTCCACACTCAGCGAGCAGAGAAAGAGAGCGAGAGAGAGAGAGGGAAAGAGACAGCAGCGTGTGTTTCTGTCGCTTTCTAATGATTTTTATTTATGCCTTTTAAGTAAATTAAAATTTACTCGTTTTGTTCTAAGTTCGGTCTTCAAATCGCGCACATGACAATATTGTCAATTTTATTTGCCACCATTTTTATTGCAGATTCCTTGACTTAGTCTTAGACTCGTCCTGCTTTAGCATTTGCCTCAACTCGTAAAATATTTTTATGTATTTTTTATTTACACTGAGATAGAGAAAGAGACACAGAGAGAGAGAGAGCTGCCATGCATGACCTCAATATATTGTACTACTAGCAGGCCAAGTGGCCAGGGCCAATGCAATTGCTCGTTGCCTGCTCGGCAATGAGCTGGAGGGAGAGGTAGGAGATGGAGCTCGGTCTTCTCGTAACATGCTTTTAATGTGCGCCATTTTATTTGCCACAAAACCGACACACGGCACCATTAAAAAGCCATAAGCGCTGAGCCTCAAGCTTCGAGGTTGCTGCTTCCGGTCTCGGACTCGCGCTTAGACGTTATTAGAACTTGTCCTCCCTCTCCCTCTTCCACTCTCCCTCTCTCCCTCTCTCACCCTTGCTCTGTCTCTTTCTATTGTTTCGCTCTCGCTCTGGTCATAAATTGTGTGCGCGGCTGCATTTTGATTACAATTTTTATGATTTTTAGGTCAAAATTTGCCAACATAAAATGGCCAAAAGTAAATTTGAAATAAATAAACTTGGCCCCCGAATAGCAATAGCAATATCAGCAGCAACAACAACAACAACAACAACCAAATGGTGTCGTGTTTTATGTGCGTCCTTTTGGCCATAAAAGCAAGCCACACACATACATATATATATATACATATGTACATGTCCGCTTCCTTGGGTCTACATTTAGGCAATAACATTTAGAGTTTGGTTTCTTTATTTTGCACATTTTTATACGTTTTATTTCGTTTCCCTTTCTATTCTTGGCTTGTTTATAAGTTGCGAATTATTTTGGCTTTTGGCCCATATTTCATTTGCATTTAATGAGCCCTAAAACTGATCCAACATTTGATCGTAAAAAGTGTTGCAAATTGAAATTTCAGCTTGCAGACTGGCGACTCATTAGACAGCAGCTTTCTAATGACTGAGCTAAGCAGGTGTCATACATTTAACCAGGCCTACTACGAACGAACTGGGCTGAGAGCTGGATATCTGGCAGCTAGAACCTGGCAGCAAGAAAGCCAAGGGCAAAGACCCAAAGTGTGCGTGGCAAGATAAGAGCAGCCAAGATTTATTGCCAACGCAATGAGTTAAGAAAGACAAGTACGTAAGGCACAAATGCAACAACAACAACAACAACAGCAACAACAACAACAACAGACAAATCATGATGACGATGACGAGTTTCTGTGTACAACACAATGGGAAACAAGCAGCAGCAACAACAACAACAACAACAACAACAGTTACAACAACATTTGGAAAACAGGAATAATAATGATGAAACTGCCGCACACTGACAAACTAAATGATGGAGAATGATGCCAACGAGTCGAAAGCTGAAGATGCTGCCTGGTTGCTTGACTGCCTCTCTGATTGCTCCACGAGGAAGGAGGAAGGGGAGGGAGAGGGAGAGGGCAAAGGACTTGGAGGTGGAGCTGGAGCTGGAGCTGGAACTGGTTGCCTGGCAGGCAAATAAGTAATGGCTGACAGCAGAGCGTTGTTGCTATTGTTGTGCGTGCTTTGTCTTAAGAATATTTCAAGATGGCGCAGCTTTCACATACATACATATGTACATAAGTTTTGCATTCATACATTCAGACATACATTTGTATGTTTATGCAATGACACCAGCTAATTTAAGCCTTTGATTAATCGTGTTTAAAGTAATCCACTGTAAAAGTGCTGACTGTCAAGAAAATTATTCTAAAGCTCACGAAAGCTTAAAGTTTAACTTGGAACTTTAACAACATTTAGCAACAAGCTTTAACAACGCATTAAAGCGGTTTCAGATGCTTTAAATAAAAGATAATTTATCTGTAAGATTTCTATACAAAGCGGCTTAAAAAGCACATTGAATGCAACGATTTTAGTAGCTTAAGATTAATTATAATTAATATAAAATAAAAAAAATTATAAGAGAAAGTGGGTTAATCCCTAAATTACTTGCAGCATGTCACTTTATTTTAACGATAATAAGTCGAACTTTAAAAACTTTAAGAAGCTTCAGGATCAAAGCAATAAATTGATTTAAAGTCTGCAATCAAGATTTCGAGCATATTTAGAAAATTATAATACTAATAAATATTTTCTTCGCTCAATTTATATATTTATATTAGTTACCATGATTAATCTACCAAATCAACTACTGTCATTATTTATATATACAAAACACACACTAAATATGTACGGGTATATGTATTTGAGTTGAAATGCTGCTGATTTTAATTGAAGCTCATATATATGGCTCGTTGTGCCAGGCTGAGCATGATTAACAATAATTAGACTTGGCATTAATTACGCCAAAAAGTTAATTACGCATTGCCAAAGAATAATGTCATTCGTGTTTGCCGAGTGACGAGTGTCGAGTGTCGAGTTGGAGATAACGTTAACGTTAACGTTAACGTTAACTTGGCTTCAATAGGTTTGCAAGTAGTTGACTTTAGTGCGAGTAGAACTATGAAGCTTAGTTGAGTTCATATCTGAGTGGGAACTTCCCAAAAGGAAAAATACTCTTAACATTTCGACAGCTGCTGCTCATCCCAAGATCCTTGCTCCGTTTGTCTGTTTATTCAAGCAATTTAATTGTTAATTTCGTGCATGGCAATTGCAATCGCATTGGGCCATGGCCGGGCACTAATAAAGTGCTTAAACAGCAGGCAGGCTGGCAGCTTATTAACCCTTTGACACCCACACGGCTGAGCTGAGAAGCGGCCGCAATAAAATCAATCTTATTAAAACATTAACAGCGGGCAGAAGGGAAATAAAATAAATCAAATGGTCTCCCCTCCACCCTCTTAGATGACGCTTAACTCAGCGGGGTTTTTCCTAGTCTTCTTCTTGTTCTTCTGCTTCTGCTTTTCCCCCCCTTGTAGGCCAGGCACTTTATTAGCCTGCCTTCAATCAGCGGCAAGTGAGCGGCAGTCAGCATATGAAATTCAAATTTGATGCTCCCTTACCTCCTTTCCCCCTTCTCTCTCTCTTTCACTGAGCCACCCCACCCTTAGGCCAAAGACAGTCAGAGGGTAAAGCAACCCCCCATGGCTGACAATGGCATTTCGGGATATTTTTGCATAGAAAGCAGGCAGAAGGCAGCAGGAGCATGTCCTTTTATTATTATTTTTATTGTGCGGTGATTTTCCGCCACCCCGCGCACCAAAAAAGGCCAACTCCGATCCTCTGGGGTTGGGGGTTGTCATTTGGCGGTGGTGGGGTGCATATAAATTCGACATAATTTCATTGTAATGAATAAATTGATGGATGGTTATTTTTGCACCACCTTCGGTAAAAGCATCAAATTAAACCGCAATAACTGTGGCCAAGTCTCCAGGGTCCAACTTTGCTGTGGCCTATTAATAATCGCCAGCAGGTTCTCTGCATAAATAACAATTTGATTTTTTAATTTTACATTTTCGGAAACTCATTTATTATCCGCATAAATAAATTGCCAACAGAGTTTTGGTATTTTCATAATTTTTATTGTTCTTTTTTTGTTTTTCATTTGATTCAATTTCTATAACTAATAATGTTAAGTGTACAATTATTAAATATAATTATATTTATATTTAGTATTATTTTAATAGTTTTTTTGTTTAGTAGTTTCTCAACTTGTTGTTCATTTATTATTCTTTCTTTTGTTGATTTATCTCTGGTTGTTTATACGACTAGACAACTCCTTAAAAACTGAACTACGGTCTTTGATATATTTTGTTTACAATACACTTTATCTTTTGACTTGATCTTGATACGTTCTTTATATATATAGTATTTGGTTATGAGCTGCAAAAACAAAAAGAGGTTAGGGAATAGGCGGAGTTTATTTTTTTAAGGTTTTATTTGTGAATTTGTTTCGAAAGATTTTGCAGACAACTTTAACTTGTTTTTTTTTGGTATAGCTAATTAGTTCTTTTAGTTAAGATCGAACTTGTTTATCTTCTTATACATACAGCTTGCTGTCTATAGCTAAGTATTGGCTTTATATTTACAAAACACTTAACATTATACATTAATGTTTTTTTTTTTTTACTTTTTGGGGGTAGGGGTTTGGGGGGTTAAACGAACATAATTGGCATTTAATCGGCACAAAAATAAAACACAATTATCAATTTGTAATTAATTTTGTTGCCTTTCTGGCTGGCGCTTAATGCCAACTAATTAAAACTGCCCACAATGTTGGCATTTCAATTGGTTTTTCTTTTTTTTGTATTATTATTTTTTCTTTCATTCCTTTTTTTTTTTGTAAATGTAATTATTGTTCTTTGAAAAAATTTGTTTGCCATTGTTGTTGTTGTTGATGCGACTTTTCCATCTAGAATTGAATTAAGTACGCTTAATGCTAGATTTTTTTGGTTTTCTGTCGTGTTTTTTTTCGCATTCTGTTTTTTTTTTGTTTACTGATTTATGCAGTTTTACAATAACAAATTGTTAATTATTTATGTTATAAGTACGTTGATTTAAATATTTGTTTATTTTGTATTTAAATATATATATATTTGTTATATACTTAATAAGCAATCGCTCAATCGATGACCTCCTCGTCGACATCGTCGCCGTTGTCGTTGCCGCTGGAGGCGCCACCAGCAGCTGTTGCAGCGGCAGACATTAACCCATTGCTGCCCAGCGGCGATTTGTTGTTGTCATCAATGCTGCCCACTGTGCCGCCACCGCCACCGCCATCGTCAGTGCCGCCTCCTCCTCCACCTCCGCCGTTGCCCAAGCCCAAATCGCTATGATCCAGCAGCAGATGATTGTTGTTATTGTTGTTATGGTTGTGAGCATGCAACATGTTGTTGTTGTTATTGTTGCTGTTGCCGGTCAAATGATGATGCTGCATGGCATTGCCATTGTGCTGGCCGGAGAAATGCTGCAAGTGGTGCTGATGCTGGTTGAGCAGAGCACCGAGTGCGTTTTCTCAGACAACATCGGTGACGCCATACTGGCAGGCGGACAGACCGGCGGAATTGGAGCGCGATACGGGCGAGGGGGCCGAATAGGGGCTACTGAATCCAGTGGCATGCTGCTTCGCCTTCAAACGCAAGGTGGCAATGCTCGAGGACATGCTGCTGCTCATGCACGGCTCGGCGGCGGTGCGGTACATATACGGATTGGCGGGTGTCGTATACGGGCAGGGGGCGGTGCCCATGCCCACATTCGTGTTGGTCAACGTGGAGCCCATCGATCCCGGCAGCATTGAGTTATTCATGCTGACCGCCACTCCACTGGCGCCGGTGTTGAAACAGTTGACCGAATTCTGGTGATGATTGCTGGTCACCATCGAGCCCAGTGGATTGACCGGCCACGGGAAGGGTTTGGTGCCCAATGGCGATGGCACCTTGGTCCAGTTGTTGTACGGATACGAAGTGTACAGTGAATCATCGGCGAACGGTTGCATGAACTGTGTGCCAAAGCCAGACTTGAAGTCTGCAGCTGCCACAGCCGCATTCATTGCATTCCGCTCACGCTTGCGCCACTTGGCCCGACGGTTCTTGAACCACACCTGAGGGAGACACATAAAAAGATAAAAAGAGAAAGAGAGAGAGAGAGAGTTGTGGCAAGTTAGTTAAAGTTTTAAAAGCTGTGCGGCAGCCATTTTCTTTTATTGCGTCGCCGTGCCACATAATTTATTATATTGCCGCCAACTTGAAAATTTATGTATCCGTCTGTCGCGCGCGTATGCGAAAAACTCCCCCAAAATCCAGAGGCGCCCAACCCCCACTGACAACCCCCTCAAAGGGCGCCTCGTAATACGCATGTGCAGTAATTATAAATACAAATATACATAAATACTGCCATTGTTGTTGTTGTTGCTCCTGTTGCCTTTCTTTCTTTCTTTTTTAATGGAGAGCTTTATATAAATAAACTCAGCGTGCCACCCTCCAAAAAAAGAGAAAAACAGAAAACAGAAAACAGAAAAGAGAAAAAATGAAACTGTATACAGCATTAAAGTTGTTTGTGTGTGGGAGTAAGAGCAGCAGGGGTAAAAAAATAAATCAAAATTATTTTGCAAACAAAAAGTACACAAAACGAGCAAAAAAAGAGGAAAGCAAGTAGATAAAAAACAAAATGGCAACTTTGTAATTTATTGCTGAAGTTTACGCAGCGTACACAGCTACAGATACAGATACAGATACAGATACAACAGCTACAGATACAGTTACTCGAGCTGCAGATACTTTTGTATCTGGGAAATGACAAAGGCGCGCGCTATGCAGACGTTGCCAGCATTTTTGATGAGTTTCTCTTCCCACATCTTCTTTTTTTGTGCCTTCCTACTCCCCTTTTCTTTTTTTGCCTTTGTCAGTGGTTTATTTAAAGATTCGCTTTGCTTAATTTGCAAATTACGTTTAAAGTTGCATTCATATTTGTGTTTTGTTGGCTGTTGAATTTTCCCAGACAACGTTCAGGTAATTTCCAGTCGCATTTTTGGCAGTTCGTGCAACACATTTGCTTGTTGCCGCATTGCCACATTGTACTTAAATCAACGCACAAATCGGCTGGGGTTGAAATTTATTGGTCTGCCACGTTGCATGCAACACTCCGGTTCAGTGTCCGGAACTAAATACGGCCACGCGTAGAGCACGGCTCGAATTGTGCTTGTATGCAAAAACTAGGCCTAAATTACAGTGTGTTTGTTTTGTGGGAAAAGTCAAAACTAACAAATGTTGCAAGTGGAAAATGTTCGACTCGTGTCGCGTGGACAATTTAATGCGCATTTATTTGCCCGGTAATTGGTTTAATCGAATTAGTTGCGCCAGTTAATTGAAATCGCATGACTTTGACTCTGAGTCTGGCCCACAGATTGAGCTGTAACTGTGACTGGCATTGGGCAACGTGGGAAATAAAGAAATTGGTTAAAGTTGCTCTCAACTTGGCCAGCACATAAATCAAAGCTTTTGCAAATTTCAATATCCTACGGCAATGTGTCAATTTGTCAAGGTACATCGCTCAGGCAGAGCAGCATCCTCATCATCATTCTCATCATCATCATTTTCCTCATCATCATCAACTTCAGCTTGACTGTGATGCAAAACTAACGTCATCGATCTCGTCAACTGTCATTTTCACGTATCATTTAGCAAGTTGCTGAAGTTTGGGCACTCACAAAAAAAAAGTGAATGAAAGGAAAAGCAACGTTTGCATGATGGAAAATTGATGTGACTGCAGGAGACAAAAAAATAAAATAAAACGACAACGGCAAAAAATTGGCAACGTCCGAGTATGAAAAAAACCATCGCAATTTTCCACTCAACGGGCAGATGAAACACTCGAGAGTCACCCGCTGACTCAAGCAGAAAATCCTAATTGGTTTTGATGAAAGCGGCAAATGACACTTCCCTTTATGCCCCTACTCTCTCTTTCTCTCTTTCTCCTTTCGACTTTCCCTATGTTTTACGCTGGTGGCGCAACGCTTCATCAGGTAAAGATGTTAAAAAAAAGACAGAGAATAGAAAAATAAAATTGGAATATGAGTGGCCCAATGTGACCATGTGGCAAAAGTTACGGGTTGAGCTCGGATTTTTTTTTTTTTTTTTTACTGATTTCTAAGGGTCTGTCTTCTAAGTGAAGAGCTGCCATTTTGATTGATGGCCACAAATTGCAGCTAAATACGTTTTTTATTTGCTTAATTCTTGCCGATGTTGTTGTCGTCCCTCTTTCTACTCACTTCCGGGGTAGCGCTTGAGATTGAAGTGAAAATTTTGATTGCTAGCAATATTGATAAGCATACGACTTTCAGCTCTCAACAATCAGTAACCCTTTATAAGACCATAGCTAACTAACAGACAAAATAGCTTGAAATTTGTTGGGACAAAGCGATTCTTCAATCTAAAGAATCTAGAACTTATGATAGCCTTGATAGATTTGATTGAATTTTTGACTCTTCAGAATTATCTTTATTAATTTTATAAATATGTTTTAAACAAGGGCCGTAATCATTATATGATATTATATAAAAATGGCTTAGTAGTTATTATATAGTAAAGATTCTGAGCTACTGTCATTCTATTTTAGCGAAAAGAATACAACTCAATACTATATTCGTTTATAAAAAATATGTACAGAAGATACAATGAGGGTACAATAATAAAATATTCCCCTGTTGCTCTTCAATGTATTTCAACTTTTAAACTAGCTGGAACTGTAGATCCTTTTAACACCATTAAACACAACCTGTAATAGACACATCGCCGCCAAATATGTCGACTCTAACGGCCCATATTGTGGCTCCTTTATGGCCATTGTTTTTTAATGGAGGCACAACCAAAATGGTTTTCCTATACGAGTACACAGACAAATGTTCGTTTGTTTCCAGGCCATTGCCAACACCTGACCATAAAAAAGAGAACAGACAATTGGTCGGCTTTTTTATATACTCTTGCCCCATTGGACAACTCTCTCTATACTCGATGTGTTGTCGAAACGGAAAACAAAAAACACAAAAAGAGGCGAAGCAACAAATGTTTTTATGAGTTTGTGTTGTTGGTTAAACTTTACTGTTAATTGAATTAAATACGTAAAGGCTTCCGTTATGTTTAAATGTATTAAAAAGTCAGCTTCGGAGATGGGAACATATTGCCATAATTGCCGACTCATGTTAATCCAGAGATTAGTAGCTATCAGCTATTTATCAGATCCAAGAAGACAACATTTCCTACCCGCCTAACGTTTTGTTTGTCAAGACGGGGCTGATTTCAGTTTCAGTTTCTATTTTTTTCTTTTTTTTTTGACAACTTTAAACCCACCCAGATTTATAAATGTGTGTGTGTAATCCTTTTGTATATTTGATAAATTTTATTGCCTTTGCTATTATTGCAGTCAAATGGGGAAAGACAGCGCGATCATGATCATTAATTCTCGTGCGGTTTCTAATTCATTAAACAACCCTCGTAGCCTGCTGACAAATTGCCTGGCCCTTGTTTTGCATTTTTATCTGAGGGATACAAAGATACAATATACTTTGGAGGGTTGTTCTCCCCGCCACCTAGAGAAACAAATGCAAACCTTTTGTCATCATTATAATGGACCATAAAACAAACTGTATCAATATTTTATGCATTTCTCGCTCAACACATGTTTCGATTGACATAATTTTCCGACTTTTCCTTTCCCCGCAACTGGCTGATGGTGTCACCCCAAGTTTGACACTTGTTTCTGGTGGGCCGCAGCTAATTTCTTTATAGTTGCTGTCAAGTGTATATTCTGGACTTTTTGTTGTTGTTGTATGCTGTGCTGTAATCCGGGCATATGCGCAACTTTGTTGCAGAGTTGCTGTCCAAAATTTGCATAGAAAAACCATGAAAAATGCATTGTGCCAGCGATTTGTCAGCAATGTATCTGGCAGATGTTTTTTATTTGTCAACTAATTGCAAAGCAAACGGCAAACGATAAATGACCCTTTTTTTTGCCTCTTGCCTTTTGCCTCTTTTGCTGCTTGTTCAATTAACGAATGTCGCCATAGTCCATCAACTGGTTGACGATCATCATCGATCAAGCGCTGTCTATAACTATAACTATGCTCATACAAAAGTATCTTTAGTTGTATGTCTCTGTATCTGCTGCCGTCGTGTCGCTGTCTTCTGTTCGACTGACAACAACAACAAATATCTATGATATCGAAGTTATCGGTCGGGCTTATTTGCCCCTTGGCGCCACTTAAAGGCATACAACTCTTCAATTGTTTACCAACTATCGTTTACAAACAATTACAACTGTTTGTGCGTCTAGATACAATACACGCCCCCCGCCCCCTGCCTCTTTACCATTCTTGTTTGACTTTATATCTTCTATGTATATCTGAAGTTTGCTTGGGCCATAGAACCCTTGAGGCTGTCAATAGCAGTAGCAATTGTCGTGGCATGTACAAACAGCTGAACATTTGATAAGCCCACCCGTTACTGCGATCTCGGCCCAGTTTACAAACGATAAAAAAACACACACACACACACACAAGCTGGACTGCAAACTGCGCCAAAGTTTTAGCCACAATCGAGGCGGCAATTTATGGCAACTTTGCGCCACTGCAACCACTCAAAAACCACCCAAGCCACCCATCGACTGCACCATAAATTTACACTGCAGCACAAAATGGCGGATGCTCGGCGGTTTTTGGTCAGAACGCTTAAGCCGCGCGAATTCAAACGGTTATTTTGGCCCAAAAAGGGGGGGGGGCGATATATTTACGAGTTGGCGCTGGCATTTCGTATCAGCCAATGTGTGAGTGTGTGAGTCTGTATTTGTATTGGTGCCAGCTACGTGCTGCGGTTGCATTGCGGTCATTTGGGGCTGTGGTCAACAGACAAGAGGCTGGAGGCAAGAGGCAGGAAAAGTGCAGGCGCCGCAGTAATTGCCGCATAATTGCACAGGCCACAATGCAATTGATGTGGTTGTTGCTGTTGCCGTTGCCAATGTTGCACTCATCGCTGCTATTGTTGTTTTTGTTTGCAATTTGCGGCTGGCTGTGCAATTAATGTACGATATGACTACCTGGTTACTCCCATCTTTGCACCCTTTGCTGTTATAGCAATGTGAAGATTTGCATCTTTTATAATTCCTTTATTCTTTCATAAATAAACATTTTAAAGTGCCAAAACCAACCAAATCAGGTTCTGATTATCCCGACTTTTAATCACATGCAGGTGAAATTTCCCAATTCGCTTAGTGTGAAAATTTGAGACTTCTGACTCCTAACGTTTCGGCTACATATATTGCAGTTATAGAAATTTGAACTATGGAAAGTTCTAAAATATATCAAATTTTATTACATAATCCACTTGAAAATTTTCAAAAAGTTTACTGTGAAAATTGCAGCCTTCTGGCTCTTGCCGTTTTGGCTGTCTCAGTCTCCCGTCAACAGTCAGAATAAATAATTGTTTACACATAAATGGGAGCATGTCTTACCCTGACTCTGGCCTCGGTTAGGTTGGTCCACATGGCGATCTCCTCACGCGTGGACATATCCGGATATCGATTACGGCTGAACGTGTGCTCCAGCTCCTGGAGCTGCTGTGAGGTGAAGTGTGTGCGCTGACGCCTCTGTCTCTTGTTCTTCTTATCATTCTTGGGCTCATCGGCGCTGGTTGTCATCGGCTCATCGTGGCCGGAATTTGATATGTTCTCCGTTTTGATTGTGGTCTCATTGACGCTGCGATTGCCTGGAAGTAAATGGAAATTGCATTTGAGATTCTCATAATGAATTTGTTGTTGATAAGGAAAAGAGTAGCAGCAACGATTGCACTCCTTCATCAGCCATTTTCATGGCCTAATCAGTTTCCCCCAATTTCTGGTGGCGTTACTAATTGCTATTGCCATGCAACCTTCAAATGACGCCACATGCCCCCAACCACCCACCGCTTACTTTGGAACATCAAACGTGGAGCCGCCGACGGAGCTAGCCTAGTTTTTTTTTCGGTCAGCTACCAGATTTACAACCCGTTAATGTGTGTTCCCGGCATGTCATCGATCATGGCGGCGTGCTTTCTCTGTTGTTGTTGCTCGTTGTTGTTTGTTCCAACACCGAAAAACTTAATCAAATAAACTAAATGACTGGGCCCATATGAAATATCAGTTTCGGTGGCTCGACAACGTCGTCATCATGTCGCAAATCAAAGCAGTCTAATCGAAAACTAAACGCGACGCGAGTGAGTAAATTTTGCCGACAAAGGCCAAGAGGTAACCACTCCAACCACCCCTCCTCCTCCTCCCCCGCTAACCCTCGGCGACGCACCACCCAGCGACGCCCATTGGCCATGCTTTGGAAAATTATTATAAATTATGTTTCTTATCTAATGTACTCGCATGAATAAAATCAGTAACGATCCCCTCTCTCTCTCTCTATCATTTTGCCCTCTCTTTCTATGCGTCGCCTGTTCCACGCTTATTACTAACCACATAACTGATCGAAACTCTAATTGATATTTGAGAATTGTAGTAAGTGGACAATTTTGTTAAAAAAAATGTATTCTAATTAGAAAATTGTTTTACCCAAATCTCACTTAAAAACTTACCATCTTTGCGATCCCGACTTCGATTCGTTAAGGTGGATGTTGACGATGTTTGAAAGTTGTTTAAATGTGTGCTATCCAAACTATTTGCTACGGCGGTCATGGAGCTATGACTATCACGAAAATCACCGGTTTCGGCCCAAACTGAAAAGAATAAACCAGCAAAGGGCACAGAAATATACAAAAAAATTAATGTTTTAACATAGGTTTAAAGGTTTAAAAGCAGTTGTGTAAAGTCGAGGGATCGAGCTGGACACCGAAGAGGTGAAAGCTGCTCCTCTGGAAGCCCATAAAAATGCGTTTAAAAAAGGATTTATGCGATACGACGGTACTGGAGCTGTAGAATCAGTTTGAAATGGCCTTTTGGTTAGCTCGATTAAGGACCCAAGTGTCGGAGATTGTGAGAGCCGAGAGTTGAGAGGAAGGCCAAGACTTGGGCCATTAATTGGAGCCATTAAAGGAGGCAGGCACATTATGGAAAACTTAACGCAACAAGAGGAAATTGTTTTCTCTACTAAACATAAATCTTAAGGAAATCAAATGAGCCATGAGTTTGGTTTGCATGCAATGATTACACTAGTTAGTTATGCTCAATTTCATATTAATTAGTTCGACGTTGACATGTTCCCAATGCAGATTTATGGCCAGACAATTGATACTTGGCCTGACCTGGCCCCCGTCGAATGAGGTGTGTGCCCATATGGCCGAGGTCTCGACTTCCTGGCCATTGCACCTAAATCTTATGGACTTCCTTCGTTCAGTTGAGTTCGTTGCATAATTTATGGCATTTTCACATGTTGTCAGTTTTATGTGGTTTTTAAAGTGCCTGGCAGGGACTCCGACTGGTTGCAAACACCCGCAGCGACATTTTGAAACAATTAGTTTGGTGCCTCACTGTTTTCCCTGGCGTTTATGGGAAATTCGAGGGTCGACATTTTTCAAATGGGGTATACGGATTCTAGGCAAGTGTCTGCTGTCTTCAGCTCAATTAATTACACGTCATTTTCTACAATTTATGCCGTTGACAATGCGCTGCAACTTTCACTGAGATTCACGGGAAAAATAAAATCATTAAGATTGTCCAAAAATAATTAAGGAAATTTGGCTTATTAATCGATATTTTTAGCAAATCATAGAGATGAATTATGACTGGAATATGGACTATTCCTTAGAGAGTGCAGAATGACCAACAACTATATATTATTTACAATGGACGGAAAAATTATCTCGTAAGGGGAAAAACCAAGGATAAATTTTTAAATGAAAAAGTCATCGAATTGCAGTTTTGATTTAGAATATATTGAAACTCTAAATTCTAAAATAAATTGTATTGTTTTTAATTTAAGAATTGATTGCAAATAACTAACAGATCTTTGGCTGCATTTCTAATTTCAGATATGTCTATTAATTACTCGATTTTTTTTTTATGTTTTCCCTCAGTCCACAGGAAAATTGGAAAATGCTGCTTAATAGTTGTCTGTGTTGTTTTTTCTTGCTGTGCTCGATTTCAACCTGAGCATCGGACTGTTAAATGGGTCGCCAGCTCGTCGTTTCCACCCCCAACTACTTCTTAAACTGTTGCCCCTCCTCCTCGAAAGAATGTAAAAATATTTTCTTAACGATGCGCTCTAAAAAACGCAGACAAAAGCACGTACCGCAGCGATTTTTATTTGTTTAAATATTTTCTTGTATTTTGTTCGTTTCGCTAGCGACTAATTTGAATTTGATTTTTCCCCAAAAAAAAAATTGTTTGTCGCCTGTCAGTTGGCGTTGACATTTGGTAGCCACAGTTGTTGCCCAGAGTTAGCCGAGTTTTACAATGTTTTCAAGGTTCGTGTGAGTGAGTGGCAAGTGTCAATATAGCCAAGTGGCCAAGTGGTGGGCGTCGCCTCAACTCAACGTTTTGGCCATGTCACGAGCTGTGACAACAAGTGTCAACGTCGCTTTCGGTTTTCACTCGGCCATTTTGCAGAGGCGTTTAACTAAACAAACGAACAAATGAGAAATCTTTTTTCTTTCTTTCTTTTTTGCCAACAAAAGTCAATAGCAGTATTTTATGTTTGTATGTGTAATGCACACACCCTTAAATTAAGGCGAACTATTAATCATGCTGCAAATATGAAACTGCAGAAAAATGAGAAATAAATGTTTGCCTGAGCAATGATTTTGATTTTTATATCCAGCAAAACAAACACACATAGACACACACGCGGTAGACATTTGGCCATTTGTCGCATTCATTCATAAGCATTTTCCACAAAAACTTTGACACACGACACGGCAAAGGCAGCTATAAATTATCCAGCCTGACATTGTCAAACCCAAGCACAGGATACACCCAAAACAAACAAACACAAACAAACACACGGAACAAAAGGATCGAGCCTCGCTCGAGATGCCTGTGGAAATTGGGAAAATGGAATGGCAATGGAAGGAAGCTGGACAGAATGTACGCCCCGAGAGCGCGTCCTTTGACACGACACAATAAGAAAAAAAAAAAAATGAAAATAAAGGGAAAAATATGCCAACCGTTTACTTGTAGCATTTGGTGACCAAAAACAAACGATTAATGTGACAGTTGAATTGGGATGCTCGGCACAAACATACAAAGGACACAGAGAGATATCGAAATACATTTCGACCAAGGCGTTAGCCTTTATATCCCCCCTCTCCCCTCTTTCCTATTTGCTGTCTCTATTTTGACAAGTTAGTTGCTTTTATTGTAGCCGAAATTAAACCACTCTGGGGGAAACAAATACTCATATGAAAGGGTTAAACGCTGCGGTTGCTGGCAAATACAATAGATTTTTCCAATTTCATGCTACATTTGCTGTTGCCAAAACAGCGCGAAAAGTGTTAATATGCGACAGGTTTTTCGGCCATATGCTGACATTGCACTGTTACCCTCAAGATGTTTTCCCCTTTTTATTTATCTATCTTCTGGGTACTAGAAATTAGCTGGCAGTGCTGTAAGAATCAAGTTAATTTTTATACGTGTCGAGTATCGCACAACAATTTACAAAGTTAATCCTTTATAGTTGCCAGACAATGACAATGGCCAGGACATACAATACATTCTGAGGTTATGGCAATATAATGAGCTTGCCAGCAAAACTTGGCCCACAGACACGTACATACACATAAAAATCAGTGCACTAACATTGACTTGGCCCAAAGTCCGAGCAACCCTCCTGACCAGGCAGACAGAGAGACAGACAGACAGACCGAGAGACAGACAGACAGACAGACAGACCACATCAGGCAAGCTCATTAGTCCAGGGTCTGCAGATAAGGATAAGACATGAAGAACCCCAAAACTGTCCAACCAAAAACAGACTGCTTCCTACTCCCCTCTCTCTCTCTTACTCTTATACTCTATCTCTCTTGTCTTGTAGTTTTCCACTGCAATGCCTTTTTCAGTAATTTTCTCGACTGTCAGCTCAAATTTTTGGCTCCAGTTGATGCCGTAGGGTCATTTGCCCATTTCCTCGCTTTCCACATTTTCCCCAATTTTGTCTGGCAAAAGCAACCGAGTGGACAGCCGTGCAAGTTTGTTTCCTCAGATAATCTCTAATGCGACATTTTTACGAAATTGCACGATACGGATAATGAGAAAGAGGCGACGGCACTGGAGATTCAACTACCGCCCCGGAAAAAACCAGACTGACTCTGTAAGTTTTGCAGTTGCGACGTAATTGCGGTCTTGGTCGAGTTGTGGCCAGAGAGATTTGTTGAGAGTGGGGGGGTTGACTGGTTGCCATAATGACATTATAATTTATATAAACGAAATCAGTGCTATCAACACTAAGAGAGTGAGCGAGAGAGAAAGAAGAAGAGCTCGTGTCTCCTTACTGTCTAGCTAGCCACGATTGATATATGGGCAGATTTTGCCTTGTCTTTTTTTTTAGTTGTTGCAACTCTCTTGACTGTGGCAAGAACTTTGTGATGTGGGCGTCACCAATGTGTGATTATCCATTGGCTGCTCGTTTGGGGGTCATCCACAATTTATGGTGTGTCTGCTTGCCAATTGTCCAACGATCTTTCGGTTTTTGCGACTATTGAGTTGCCAGCCACATGACATATGTGCGCAATTTTCCAGAGATTTTCCCCTTAGCACTGATTATTGCCATTACACCGTTGATATTTTTAAAGCGTCTTAAAGACCCGACAAAGTACACAAAATGGCTGCAGGCAAAAAAATCGATAAAATGTGAATTTATATTCATAAAGAAATGTTTGAGACATGACCAGGAGAAGGCAAAGGCCTGACAAACAAGTACAAGCACATCCCACAGGCGGGCACACGTTGAATTTAAAGTAGGCTACAGGACAACGCACATCCTTGAGCCGAAACTGAGCCTATGTTTCTATAGTATCTACAGCAATAGCTGTAGCTGTATCTGTATCTTTAGCGAGGCCGTGTCGCATGTGCGCAGCGTCTGTCTTATTATGATACTCTTCATTAAAGAATCATTTGCAAATTGGCTTTAAGCGAAGAAACCACTGAAAAAGTTTAGATTTTTATCTAGCTCATTTCATTGTTTCTTGCTCATTTTTTTAAAATTTATTTATTATATTTATTTTTAAATTGAAGTGCAGCTTTAACTTTTCTGCAAACTCATTTCTTTTTATGGAATTTAAAATTATTTTATCCTTAATTACAATATAAGATGTAGTCTCATTTCATGTTCAGCTTGTTTATAAGAGATTCTCCGTCTTCTCGAGCTGCACGTGCCATTAACACTTTGTACTGTACAAACAAATAACAATAACAAACTTAAGTGAAGTGATACGTGGATGAGGCACAATAGATAACAAGATTTCATAAGAAAAGTCGAGCAGCAAGGCGAAGATACAGATACAAGATACAGTGCGAGCTACAGATACAACTAGTTACAATTTAATATTTTATCAAGGGCCACAAGCGCAAACATTGTCATAGGCAAATAGTTCTGCCATCATATCTATGCTGGCGAGTGTATCTGTATCTGAATCTGTATCTGTAGCTGTAACAACTTGGCAAACACGCAAAGGACTCGCAACCTAAAAAATAACATGATATTTGTATTATTTGCAGAGCAACCAAAATGTAAACTGCTCTGATTTTTGTTCTTGTATTTGGTTCGGTTTGTTGAGGTTTTATTTGCTTTGTTAGATGTAAGCAAACTAGATCTTTTGTATAGTTATGCCTGCAAGTACTTAGTCATCGTTAGATAACTCTGTCTAAGGTCACAGGATCAGTTGAGATACGTACTCGTATATTTGAATTATATTTATGAAAATAAAAGCAATTCAATTGGATTGATAGAGCAAAAGCTAAAGCTCTTTAGAGGCTAACAGCTGCTGACAACATAATTCAGATTGTTGGACAGACGGACAAAAAACATGGCCAGCTGCCAGTGGGTCGGAAAGGGGAGCGACGGGGACACTTTCGACATTAAAGAGTTGTAGCCATGGTATTAAAAAGCATTAACTTTTTATTGTTTTACACGCTGCAGCGATGCATGCATAATAAAATTCGCCGTCGGACTGAAAACTGAAACACGGCAAAGCGGAAAATTAGTGTACGTGAACTTGAAATCCTTTGAGCGCCAAATTCGAAATAAAAACACGCACGGAACCCATAAAATGATGATCAACACGAAAAATACAAGAAAAACTAAACGAACTCAAAAGGTGTGTGTGTATGTGTGTGTGTGTGTGCATCATAAAAAACTGCACTAATAAAAGAACGAAGGAGAAAAAAACATTTCCACATACCAAAAACATATAAATACTCGTACAAATAAAACTTAAATATTTTATAACACAAACAAATGGCCGTGTAGGTGGTTTGATTTTCGAGAATCCGTTTTTTGAGGTGGCTAAAGGGGGCAGGGCGACCATTAAATTGGCCAATAATTGAAAATCCAATTGCAATGTGCAACAGTCCAGGCATTGGGCACGTTGTGTGGCCATTATTTAAACAAGAGCGTAAACAATAACGACAACAACAACGGGAACAACGTGAACAACGTGAACAACAACAACCAGAGTGAAATTTGTTGGCAACATGATTCTCTCCTGGCTGCGAACGCACCTGCAACTTCCACTCTAAACGTTTGCCAGTCTGGCATGTGTGTGTGTGTGTGGATCCTGGTGTGTGTGTCAAAGGATAACTGCACTCGTGCATATTTTAAATGCGCACAATTTTTGTGTTAAATTGTTTTGGCACGCAAATAAATGGCCAGGCAGCTGTGTCCCCTTTCGGTCTGTTTGGCCGGGGCCAAGTGCAAAGTTGGTAGGGCTGTTAACCCGGCCAAGGTGCAAGGGTCGCTTGTTGAGAGCAGTGAGTAGACAGCTAACAAATCTCTTAGCCAAAGCAGACAAATATTGTACTTATACCTTGGCATTATACAAATTCGAGCAGTCATAAATGTACTTCTAGACTTGAAAGTTGTTTTGAAAGTTATTTTGACTAAAGACTTGAAATTTGTTTATAATGCAAATGATAAAAATCATTTGTTGATTAAAGATAGAACTAGGGAGCTTTAATCTACAATTATCATTATTTAGAAACTCTTTTCTTAATTGATTAATACTAATAATAAAATTATACAACGATTGACGATAAACCAAATTAACCAAAATTATGAAAGTTTGTGGCAGCTTCAATGGCAATATAAATATGATTTTCTTAGATTATTATTTGACTACTTGTTTTCTATGAAGTTGATTCAACATTTGCTATTTTCAGAACATTTATTGAATATTCTTTGGTTTTTCAAGTTCCTCTCATACCTCTGACTTTTGACTGACGGAAGGCAATTGAGTAATCATCTTGTACTCCATACTATATGTAACACCTCCAGTGCTACAACAGGCTGAGACCCGTCTGTCTTTTCGCTGCCAAATTCCCATAACAATTAGCCTAAACGGAACAACAAACACTTGACTACAATGCACATATCAAATTTCAGGCATCGAACGACCCTCGCAACTGACTCTGACTCTGAATCTGCAGCCTCAAAGCACTCGAGAAGTGGAAATGGGAAATGCCAATGGGAGTACATGTTTTGGACTGGGAAGAGTGTGATGCCTTCGGCACTACGCCAGAAGGGTGCTCAATTAGCCGTGACATGCGAAGCAAAAGTGAAATTTGTTTAGTTCTTTAGATGTTCTTTTTTTTGTTTTTTTTTTTGGGTCGCCTTTGTTACGCTTTTATGAAGATTATGCGCTAATGATTACACAATGATTATATGAATATGCATGAGGCGTGGATGTTGACAATAAAGTGGGGGAGGGGTTGCTTTTTTGAGGGGACAACGACAAATTGTCGGTGGCCAACAGGAATTTTGCACATTGTTTAGAAATTTACGAGCATCGCATGAATGATGAACTACAAGTATTGAGAGCGTGAATGATTGCTGTAACGAATGCATGAATGAGTGAATGAATGAATATTGAAATGACGACAGCTGTCGCTGACAGTTGCAAAAATATGCGACGACGAGCCAATGTGAATGTGGACACTTGTTGAAGCCCCACACACACACACACACACACAGACAACTTGCAACATAGAAAAACAAATATCACGCATACGCAGCGTTTAACGACGACGCTGCTGTCTGAATTATGGGCGCATTAATTACTTGTAAATTTGTTAGACGCTGTCGGGGAAAAGATCTCCAATTCCAAAATGTGGGGAGACATAGAATAAATTGAGGAACAAATTGGCCACGAAATTGACTTGGCCCCATAAACTTAGCCGAAAATATGGGCGAGCAGTACACAGAAAAAATTCTATTATAAAATTCAAGTTAAAAGTTCTTGATTTAAGCATGCAGTTTTTAAGTATATAAGTGTTGAATTAACACAAAATGCGGATTAAATGGCAACAACAAATCGGAGAAGGAATTATAAAAATCCTACCTAATCAAGATTGCCACAGCAAACGATTTATTTTATGGCGGAATCACGCATAGTTTTTTTTTCTGTGTATCATCTTCATATATCTCTATTCGGTACTTACTTCTGAGTTTCTCGAGCGGCTCGTGCTTCGGTGTGTGCGGTGGCACGACGGCGTGATGTGGATGCTGTGGATAGCTGCCAACGAGATCTTGGCCGGCGGCCGTGTGATGCAAATGACTGAGGCTGCTGATGGGCATCAGGCTCGAGATGGCGGGTGAGATGCTGACCGATGAGCTGGAGTCATGCAGGCTGTGGTGGCTGTGCAGATGATCGGCACCGGAGGCACTGCTGCCACCGCCATTCACCGTGGAGCTGCCGCTGCTCAGCGCTGTGCTTGTCGTGGTTGCGCTCTCCGCCGATCCCGCCGATCCGGCGCCATTCGCCGTGCTCGCACTGACCAAATCCTGCAGACAGAGACCTGTCGACTCGGCGGACATGGCCTCGAGGCCATTCAGTGCACCACTGACAATGCCGCCACCGCCGCCGCCGCCGGGAATGCCGCCGGGACCGAGGGCGGTGGCCGAGCTGGTCACCACGCCGAGTCCACCGCCAGCGGCACCGCAACCGCCGGCGGCGGCGCGATCCATGCCTAGATACGTTGGGAAAATGGTGGAGAAGCTCTGGGCGACAGCCTGGTGCGGCTGGTGGTGATGGTGCAGCGCGGACTGCTGGTGCGCCGGATGCGCGGGATGCAGCGGCGGCAGGTGGTGATCTCTGCCGTTGAACTTCGTCGTGACGACGTCCTTAAAGTGTTGCAAGAATGTCGTCGTCTTGAGGCCGTTATCTTCCAACTGTGGTGAAAGCAGATCCAAGTTGTGGCTGTCTCTGAGCTCGCGCGGCTGCGAAGCGCGCTGCGATGCTGTAAATACAAAAGAAAAAATATAAAAAGTGAAAAATCTATGTATATGTTATCACCAAGTTGTAGTTGTAGTTGTATCTGTATCTCAAACTGTGTCTGTATCTGTGGCTACCTGTGGCAAAGCAAACGCAGCGCAGCGCTTTTTTCTTTTTATCACATCAAGGCAAACAGTGAGGAGCTTAACCCAAACACCAGGCAATGGCAACTTAACACCAAACACGTCAAGGGGTTAATACCACATTGCCAGTTGGCAGTTGCCAGTTGCCAGTTGCCAGTTGCCAGTTAACAGTTACCAGTTGTCAGATGCTGGGCCTTGTAACTGCGCTTCTCAGATGTTTCTTGAGACGACTCTTCTGGCAATCGTAAATTGTTAACAACACAGCCCAGACACTGAGAAATTCCAATTGCCTTCAGCCACCTACGTTGTTATCACACTAAAAGACAGACAGACAGACAGATAGACAGACGCAAAAAGATAGAGAGCGAGAAAGAGAGACAAAGGCGAGCGCGGAGCAGAGAGCTTGAAAAGATAACAAGCTGCTTCTTATCAATGTAACAATATTTACACTTTTGTGAATTTGTTTCGCTCTTTATTTCTCCTCTCTTCTCATTTTTATTATTATTATTATTTTTTATTGCTACAACAACAGCACAAAGTGAAGTTGATTTTGGCAAGGGACTCCCGTTAACAGGGCTGGAATTGGCGCCTAATAAATTCATTAAAAAAAAGCAACTTCGGCCACTGACAGTGCTCTAAAAATAGCCATAAATGTTCGTAAATCAATTAACGGTTGCCAATTTTGTGGCTGTGCTTCGATAATCAAAGGCATTGCCCCAAAAAGTAAAGAATATAAAATAAAAAAGAGCTGACTATTCACAGAGTTCTTTTTTTCTTCTGTTCGCATTTCGCTATCAGAGCTGAAAGCCAAACAACGAGCGCGTTGCAATAAATTGTTATCTAATCTCAATCATAACAAAAAATAAAAGCATTCAAAAACGAAATAAATAGTTGTAAAAAATTTCATAAATTATACACCGTAAAGAGAACTACACAAAATCAGGAAGGGGAAACTAAATAAATATATGTACAATATATGAAAATTAAACAAAACCTCCCAACTTTCCAATCGTAAATTCCATAGAAAAACTTCTTGTTTAATTTAAAAAAAATTATTAAATTTAATTTGATTTGTCACTTTTGATTTCGTTGGCGATTTTGTATTCGGTTTCGTTTTCGTTTTCATTTTCATTTACGTTCACGTTCACGTTCAAATTGAAAATTTATACTTGATAATGCCGCTTGATCTGCACTTGATCCCCAGTGGATTAGCCTGGCTGTAATATTAAATTGCTTTGCGGTTGTTTTAATAACAATAATAAACATAATTTCCCATTCAACAGATTTATACCTCCCAACGTTTCTTTTTTTTCTGCCATTTATTTATTGTCATATTTTTTTGTTGGGTTTTGCTTTTTTATTTTCTTTTTTTGTTGGTCTTTTGTTTTTTTGATTGAAGTGCATTCATATTGTTGTCAATTTTTGTGGCATCATTTGTGGCATATTTATTTGCCACATCGCCAATAAATATATTTCATTTGTTCTATTCTTTCGTGCCGTGTTGTGTTTAGGGTTTTGCTTTTTTGTCACGACACATTTTTATTTCAAAAGTGAGAATTTATTTACATAATGATTTTCGTAGACAAAGAATGCCCGAAATTATTTTATGTCAGTTTATTGCCAGAATTCTTTTTTTCTCTTTCCTCGACTTTTCCCCACCTCAGCTGTTCCCCCTTCGGTGGTTGTGTTATCGGTGGGTCGGTGGTTCGGTGGGGGCGTGTTGCTGTTGAGCAAATAGTTAAGGCAAAGGTGCCAAGATTCTTATGTTTTATACCAAGGTTCTTAACGTCTTGTTATTTCTATTTAATTTCATACAAATTTATTTAAAAGTACATTTCTGCATTTGGTTTCTTATGGAAATCTCTCTTTGTGTATTTCGGGTTTTTTCCATGGTTTGTTTGCCAACAATGACAACGACAACGGCTACGACACCCAAAGGCAACAACTACAACCAAAATACAAATTCAAATCTAATTGTTTAAGTGACGTCAATGACTTTTTGCCTGGCATTGCCGTTAACGTTTCATTTTGGGCCTCTTTCCGCCCAGAGGCCCCCAAACGAGTACTGAATGCTCCAAGAAAGTGAGACAGTTTATGGTTGCACTGTCTGATGATGATTATGAGTCGGAGATATAGTCCGTGATTTATGTTTGGCGTGAGAGTGCAGTTAAAATTATTTAAATGCCATTTAAGCCTTTGTTCAACAAGTTATTATTTTTATTGCTGGCTCATAGAGTTCTTTTTTTCGGGAGCTTTGCTGTTGTTATTTTATTTAGCTAACGGGGCCTTGTCTAGAGCCGAATATATAGATAGATATCGTAAGATAATTCTCAGTAGTAACACTCGAAGCTAACTCAACTGAGATTGTCGACATCTGAAGATTTCACTTCTATGCAATAAACTAAAATATTTTGAAATTCGTTTACTACATATATATTTAACAATTATGCTGAGTTAGTAACACTTTCCTAAAATATCTATAATCTATTTATAATATCTAAATTTAACTCACCTCTAGTGTACGGAAAGAAATTCAAATAATCCACTTGATGCGCCGTCAGATCGGCAGTTGGATATCTTATGGGATATCTAGGGTCAGCTCTGTTGTTGTAGGTTCCAGTTTCGGAATTGTTGAACTTTTGTTAGTTTTCCAGATTTTCAGAGTGGGTAGCACTCTTAATGTGGGGCAAATGTTGTGCACTTTGGCAATAAATCAAATTGCTTTCATTTGAATTTCATTTGTATAGTTTAACGCGAAAATCTTTAGACGAAATGTCGCGTGGGTTGCGTCGGCAATAAATCTTGGGAAATTGTCGGGAAATTTATTGATAAATTGAATAGTCGAATTTAGTGTTGATCTTTATTGTCGTTGCAACAGATTTGTGTGCTGCTCTTTTAATGATGACTTTCGATTGCTAATCATTGGCTAAAACATTTAAACGCTTTTTATAGTTTACACACAATTTGGCGTCGTTGCTTGTTGTTATTATTATTGTTGTTGTTGATGCACACGCGTGTGTGTGAGAGAGAAAGAGAGAGAGAGCGCAACTCGGCAACTCAAATAAAAATCACAGTGATTATGTTAGTGATTAATTTTAAGTAACTCATGGATATGTTTTTAATGCGACTTTGATGCCAGCGCGTTTGCTGTTATAGCCACACACAGACATGAACACACACACACATAGGCAGATACACTCACAGCCACTAAATTATACACACACACATTGAAAGAATCAGTCGGTGTTGTCGGTAAAATCGGCTGTTGATTCTAAATCCGCGTCGGCTTTAGTGTTTTAATAATTTAATCCAGCGCGTAATTAGGGTAAGTATATGAAGTAGCTCAAATGTTTGATTGGGCTCTCTCTTTTGTGCTTTTATTATTTTTTGTGTTTTTTGTGTTGTTGTCGGAAACGGAAATAACGCGTCTGCACCCGTAACAGGACGTGGCTGAATTGAAAACGAATTCAAAAGCACACGCAAAAGTATCTGTTGGATGTGTCGCAGCGGCAACAGCGACGGCAGCAGCGAGTGCGTGAGGGCAGCAGCACTCGTGGCTGCTTGGCGTGAGGGGGGTTGACTTGCAACTTGCACAAGCAACGACAACGACAGCAACGACAACGATAGCGAGTACTCCGAACACTGTGCCACACACAGTTCACACGACGATACGAACGGTAGGCAGCGGCGACGACTGAACTTCCAAACGGCAACTGAATAACGGAATTTGATTTTTCCAACTAGCTCGCCACACACAACACACAATACACAGCACAACACACAGCACGCACCGCACATTCACACAGTTGCCTCGCGATTCTGTTCCGTATCTTATCTCTCCGCACACGGGCCACCACTCGCCCAGCCAACGGGTGTGAGTGCGAGGAAGCGAGCGCATGCCGGCGAGTAGCGAGTGCCATTAAGACTAATGTGTGCGAGTGAGCGGCACTAGGCACATTTCACACGCAGTACAAGACACACCCCAAAAGCCGTTACGTTGTGTCTGTCAGTTTATCGCACACTCATTCACTCACTCTCTCGCGCTTCCTATCCGTTTCACTCTCTCTTGCATGCTTTCTCTTTCGCACGCCGACGCTCACATCAATGTTTACAGAGCGCCATTGCTCCAGTTCTTTTCTTTTGTTCTTGTTATTGTTGCCGTTGTTCTCTTTCAGCTTCCCTGCGCGCGCGCACCACTCAGCACAGATCCAAGCGCACTCTCCACTCCATCCACCCACACCTCTCTCAGCACTCACTTGCTCTCTCTTACTCTCTCTCTCTCCTGTCGTCTTGCTGCTTTGCTTCTGTTTATTATTTGGCTCTTGTTGTTGTTAGGCGCTCTCAAGGGTTTGATTTGTATTTGTACTTTGTGTGTCCTTTGTGCTGCCCCCTCCCGCCGTACATTGTTCAGTCGTTACAGTGCCGTTTGGTACGTGCCCGAAGCCCGAGTCCACAATGTTCATAATAATAAGGCTACTTCTATCGTACACTTTTGAGGGCTGGCTGTCTTTTTACTGGGTGTCAAGGGCGTTTTGTTATCCCATTATTCTCCGTTAGCCGCCATTGTTTGCCTGCCGCTTGAGGCGGTACCTTCTCCTCCTTCCAGCCCCTTTTTCTTCCTGTCCCTCTGGCTTACCATGCTGTGCTCTCGATTGCGCACAAATAAATAAATAACTGTTCTTTTTGACGTATACTCGTTCCCTTCCCTTGCCTATCATTTCCTTTCTTCCTTCCTGCTGCCTTAGTTATATATACATTCGATTCCACAGCTCACCCCTTGTTGTATTCCCTGTTTGATTTGCTCACTCCCAACTCAGTTGGCAGATACTTTTTGCCAAAAAAGCGCCAACAACGACAACAGCAACAAAATTTATTAAAATTCACAACAGCTTTTGTGCAGTTCATAATTTTCGTTTTTATTTCGCATTTGCTTGCCACAGTTTCTTTCTTATTTTCTTACCATTTTTTATATTATTTTGTTTGTTTTTGCTGCGTGACTCAAGTGGAGACTTCGACGGTTATAGCCTACCATCGGGAAGCGCACATGTTCTTTGTATTTATCATTGGATATTCTGTCATATACATATATATACATGACTTATTATTATTTTATTTTTATTTGCCACTTTAATACTCGAGTCCATTGTGAAACCTATTCAGGAAGCGAAAGTTACTTTCCTTCTGCTAGCAACTTATCAATTTTATATGGTCGTAATGCCAGAAATATACTTAGCTTTTCTGGGATTTTATTTTTTTATTATTGCTTATATTATTAAACTCTTTAACACATATGTGTTCAGTGCTACAACTTATTATTTTTATCGTGTAAAATGTATTAAAATTATAAGTCCTATTATATTTATTTATATCTTAATCGTTATAAATTTTGAATTAAAATTGTGTATGGGCTAAGCAATTTTAGTCAATTCATTTTTAAATCAAAGAGTTTTATCTTCTAAAATCAACAATTCTTACTCTCTTACCCTTTGCCATCGATTCCCAACCACTTTAGCTTAAATTTCTTCACGGCATTCCAATGTGGCTTTCAACAAAATAAAAGTCATTCGATTTGTAATTGAGAAACCAATTAAAAAGTTTATTAGGGAAGGAGAGCATCGGTTGATAAATGGAAGTGCAACCTTGTAATCTCTCCACAAGTATAAACGCTCTCAAACAATGTCCACTTCAGCACTTCAGACTCAGACTTGTGTCGATTTGGCAGGCGGTAAATGGCTTTGAAGTTATATAAACTGAAAACAACTTTCGATTAGCTTCACTTGACCAATCAATCCAATCACAAACACTACACAAAGGAGGGACAAAGATACAGATACAAATACAGATACACAAACAGATACAAAGCAGGAGCTGAAGTACTTGCGTATGGGAATACTTCAGAAATATTAGAGTATAACCCATTTATTGGAGGCAATGATATGGAAAATGCCTTCTGCGGTGTCCCCGATGAATAACACCTGTCAGTTTTTGCCTGGCAACAGATGATAAAAGGGTTATGTTATTCTGTGTATCATGTAATTACATTTGTGGCCACGAATCCTGGGCCTGGCTAAAGCCCATTTTATCACCTATCTAATCAATGCAGAGCAAATGGTGAAATGGGAAACGGAAAAAGGGTAAACGGCCAATGGCAAATGGCAACAGTTCTATTGATGACATCGAATCTATTTCAGGAACTGTACGCTGTGGGATTTACCCAGGCACATTTCAATTACGGGCATAAGAGAAAAACAAAATTAGACTTTGACATTCCCTGTGATATCTGCAAGGGGGCAAATAGCCAATGCGCAAAATGGGCTTAAATATAAATACAAATATATATATATATATATAGTTGCTTTTGTTATCTGCCAAATTAGCGTAGTATACCTTTCAACAAAATGGCGTCAATTCGATCATTTTAGCAGGGCTACGTGCCATGAACTATGTGCGCTATGTACAACTATTCATCAAATCAAAGAATTCAAGATGTATTCGACAGTGCTGTCCATTGATATATGTCAAGTGTGTCCTTTTGATGGGCGAACAACAAAACTTAATGCTCGACATTCGTAAAGTCACACGCACTCGGGAAAATTGATATGCAAAGCATTTGAAGCCGGTCGAAAGTGCCACAAATCTACAAACACACACATACATACACTCGTATATATACATATATATATATAAATTCTCGCGAGATGCCAACAACCGCGTCCACGTCGGCGCCTTTGTTGTTGTTGTTGTTGTTGTTGTTGTCACATTTCCCTTTTTAAGCAACTACCAAAAAGTTCAGAGCAGTCGTTGCAAAGTTCAGAGCCATTGCTCAGTCGTCAACTAATCCCGCCTAATCCCGAAACATGACGAAATGAAATACGATGGTGCGTAGGGAGTCAGAGGGAGTGTGAAGTGGAGGGGGCAGGGAATAGGGAGTAGAGAGTGAAGAGTGAAGAGGGGAAGTTGCTGAAGATGTCGCCTTCTGCCTTCTGCTGCTGCTGCAAACTAATTTTGTATGCCTTATGAGACACGCGGCGCCGAATGTGAATCGATGTGAATGTAAGTGTGTGAGTGAAGCATGTGAATGCCGAAGCTACTTTGGCTCAAGTGGGCAACTCTTTCGCAAAATGGCGGCATTGATTTCCTGCCCGCCTGCCAACCAGCCGAAGTCAATTTTCAGGATTTGCGAACGGCTTTGTTGGCCAGCCTTACATTCTTTAGCACAGATCTCTGCGAAAAGCACTTCCCGCAAGCAGTCAATAAACTATACGCACACACATATACACACACATACACAGCTGCCTCGTTTGCTTGTATTAGTGTGCGTGGCATGTCCTTGTTGACATTGCCAGCAATGTGGCAGCTTAAGCAAAATAAGAAAACAAATAAAAAATCTGTGCTCCCAAAGGAGAAATGCTGTATGTAGATGTTGCCACAAAATGTGGCAACAACTCTGCACTTCAATCAACATTCCGACAAAGCAAGCAAATTGCTGTATTACTTAATTAATAAGCGCCAGCAAAGTAAAAGATAAAAAAATGGAGAAGAAAAAAAAGGAAGAACACCAAGCAAAACCAACAAAGTGCTGCAAGTGGAAAGGTGGCAAAGGAGGTCGTTGGTGGCTGCCACGTTCTCTGTGCGGCAGCATATCGATTTAAATTAATTTTTGTTAGAGGGATGCTCAAGCGAAAATCCTCCATTACCGTAAAGTACTTGTAACAAAGTCCCCGGTGTCATGATGTCGCATACATACTCGTATGCCGGACGCGAGGAAAGTGCCACAAAAAAAATATATATAAATAAAGGGGCATTTGGACACGAGCTGTGGCAGGAAAGGCAGGAAGAAGTTGGCCAACAGACCGGCAAAGGTCCAAACAAATTAAGCAGCACACATCGCCAGCAAAGGCAGAGCAGGAACTGGAGCTGGAGCATTATATTGAACGTGGCCGGTGGAGCAGTGAAGAAAAAAATTATGATGACATTTCCTTCTGGCGAACTCAAATGGCTGGCCAAAAGTTACATCGATTGTTGGCCAATTTATGCGCGGCACGTGGTGTGTGTGAAATTTCCATTTGTGACGCGGATGTTTCGCAGGACCCTTTCTCGCCTCTGCACCAACACTTCATCATCTTCTCACGCACACACACACACACACACACACCAGCACACTCAAACTCAGACAGTCTTGTTGCCCTCTTATCTCCAGCCATTCCCTTGCTTTGCACTCTGCTTTGCTCTGATTGGTTGCGCTCTCGTTACTCGTTGCTTTTTTGGGCCACGCCCAGCGAGTGTTGTGCTGGGAGGGCGTGGCCTGGTCTGGTCTGGGCTTGGTGCGTGTTTCAGTGCTGCCTGCGCAAAGGTCTCGTCGCTGTGCGCAGCATTTCCCCAGGATGCGTTTTCCTTGGAAAATGCGCCCCTCTCGGCTGTTGCATTTCCCTGACTCGCACACTGCTGAACTGGAGTGGACAGGGGAGGAGTGAAGTGGAGTGAAGTGAAGTGGAGTATTCCAAGATTGGATTTGTCTGCTTAACAGCAGCCGAACGAACAGCTGTTTGCGATTGTTATGATATCAATAATGAGGAGCAGAGTTGCCCTAACAACAAACTGGGGGATGAACAAAGAAGAAGAAAGTTAACACACAGAAGTATGTAGGTGTAATTATGCATTTTTAATTAAGAAGTTTTAAACTTGTTAAAGTTTAAATACAAGAGAGTTCACACGAAACTGTAGCTATAAAATAAATTTGAACGCTTACGAAATTTACAAATATTAAAATGATATTTTAGTGTACTTATACTTCAGTGAAATTATATGTCTAATTTTATATAATTCTTAGATTATAATAGATATTTTTTGTGTATACATTTTTTAATTTTCTAGTATTTTGTCTTATATTACTTATAATATTTCAGTTTAAAAACAATTTTTTATCTATTATTTTAATTTTGTATGTGACATTTGTTATATTGTTAATTGCTAAGACATAATTTGTATTATTTTAATTTATTTTTAAAATTAAATGATACATTTTTACAAATATATTTTTTTCTTAAAAATTGTTCTCAATTGTGAACTGCACATATGGCGTTCTATAATCATTTGCCACCATTCCAGACTTGGGCTCCAATCATTGCTCAATGTGGGCGGCAGCACTTCAAAGCTGCCCCAAAGCCACCACCCACCGCTCAGGCAACCACCCAACCACCCAAACAAATAACCACTCAACCCCAAAAAGCCAAACATCAAACAAAGTGCGCAAAGAGTAAAAGTGAAACGAAAAAAAAAGACTTTCAACTGTTGCCGCTAGCAAAACAGCAAAGGGCCCAAATGATCTCAGCCATGGCTGACACACAAACACTCGCACATACACTACATATGCATACGTGTGGGAATCGTCGATACTTATCTAAACTATTTCCAAATTTGGTATCGATTTCGATACATGCAACAGTCGTAATGTCTGTGCTTGTTTATTTCTTTTTTTGTTTTTTTTTTTTGTTTGGCGGCTGGCGCAGTTTCCGCATTTTGTACATAATTAATTAATAAATCAAGAACAGCAACAGCAATAATACCAACAATAATAAAAACAATAACAAATAAAAGCATTAGTAAATATTCATCATCATCAGCAAAAAAGCAAATAAGCAGAAGCAACAAAAAAATGATGAAGTTGTTATCAGTCGGCCAAATGGCTGCCGTGGAACTGGTTGTGGTGTTGACGGGAAGACGGGGGGAGAGGTAGGAGGGGGGGGGGTGGACGGGTGCTACCAATGAGTAATCCATCAATTTTCGGTACGAGCGAAAAAGTAGCTGCAACCGCACATCAGAGACACCGCCGCCAATGTCGAAAAGTTTGATTTTCGGCTTTTTATGCGCTCGAATTAAAATGGGGATTACAATATCAAAATGTTTGCTTATGATTTATAACGACCAAAAGACAGCAGCCGCGCCACACAACCACACAACTACATCACAACCACATTCATTCACCGACTGGCACTATGAGTATGTATATTTACCCATCGCCAAGTCAGTCGCCCTCAATGAAGATCCACAATCCCAAACATTCCCATACCGAGTCCCATTTCTAGATATAGAGAGCTCCATTTCCTAGGCATATGTTCAATTTATCGTTGCACACACGGAACGTGAGAAATATTAGTCTGACTTAGTCCAGTGGTTCAACATGGTAAGCCTCATGGGCTTTGGCCCAGATCAAAACGCCATTTTCCAACTGCTGGAAATGCATTGCAAGGTGGTCGCCCCATTGAGTCTATAGAGTAGAGAGAGATTTCCTCATTCGTATTGTAATTTCTGGTCAGGCAGGTGTAAGTTTTCTACTACTTTCTCACAGGGAGGGCTCTTTATTTATTTATTTAGCTTACAATTGTGTGTGGTTTTGGATTATGGATCATGTTTTAACTTAACTACTGCATTTGCTTGGGATCAGTCAGAGTCAGAGACAGAGACAGAGTCGTGGGCGTGGGAAGCAATCGAAAAGGTGTCGAGATCCCGAAATTGTTTTTTAGAAGTTATCAAACATAAAGATTGATTCAGGCTTATTAGATGTGTTCAATGATAGTAAACATTTTTTGTGGTGGAGAATTTTTCTTCTTGAAGGGGTTAATTTTTGAACACGTTCTTAGTTTGGTTTTATTCTTAAGAAAACTAAGACTTAGTATTTAAAATTTGACATTTTTAGAGGGAGTATCTGTATCTCTTTTTAGGAGGCGTGTTGTTAAGAAATACTGAGGGATGTTGCCTAGAACTTTGACATTTAAAAATCAGCTCGGCATATTTGCAATTGCGGCTGTGCTGGCACTTTGTTATTTTTATATTTTTCAAATTATAAAAGCAAAGGCAAGCGGCTTTGTTGTCTCACTTGGCTCTGATGGCATGGCAGGGGAAGAAAGGGGGGTGGTTCTGGCATGGGGGTGGCCCGTGCGCGTGAGAATCCTTGACACGCGCGAGCGCTTTCAAAATGCAAAAATAAATAATTTCAATTTAAATTCGATGTTGTTGTTATTCTTGTTGTTGTTGTTGTTGTTAGCATAAAGCAGACACTTGGCAACTGGCAACTGTAGTCTGTAGTTGTTTTTAGAATTGAGGCATACGTTTTTGCCATTGTTTTCATTTTGATTTTAGCATCAACAATGCAGACACTGTAGACAACGAGGCGTGGGAATTGGCAACACCGAATTGCTTGTTAGCCTGGCTGGTTAGCCTGGTTAACCGTCAGCTGTCTTTAATTTCGCAATTATGTGCTTAACTTTACAGCCCCGGCCTAAGCCATCCCGGCCTAACTACCAACTTGGCTACTGTGTTGTGTTGTATTGTGTGTACTCTGTGTGTTGTCTACAAACTGATTCCATGTGCTCTCTTCTGGGCCAGTTCCGTTGCCATTGCTATCAGCTATCAGCTAACAGCCTGCGGCTAAGCCAGCTTGTCAATTTTGTACAAAATTTATTATTTTATTTGCGTCAGGTTTGCTTCTTTCTTTTTTCGTTTTTTTTACTCTTTCTCTCAGTCAGTAAAAATTATTTACATTTTGCTTATTGCCCCCGGCTGCCGTTGTTAGCCTTTAGCCATTGATCGCTGAAATGTACATTCTTTTTTTTTGCAGTTGTTGTTGTTGTTGCTGTGGCTGTCATAAAGCGCTCTTGTTTGCCCTCGACCGGAGCTGCTATCACGGAGAGTGTCATAAAACTTGCATTGCATTGCACGCAATCGACAACGACAACGCGTCAGTCAGGAAAAAAAATGTTTGCTCAATTTACGACCCACAGTCGCTGGCGTCGTCGTCTGGAGGGTCTCAGTTACCATCGTCACAGGGTCAGCACAGACAGTCGACAGTCGACAGTCAACACTTTTTAGCCAAGCAGTTGCATTTGTAAATACTATTGACCATACTATGTAACTATAAATAAATCAGTTCCAAAATTCATTATGCCATTTGCTTACAAATCCATTTGGCAGCTGATTGCCGGTCATATGACGACTTAGACTCATTCTTGCTGACAGCCACTGGACACTTCATTGACAGTCGCAGCTCTCGCGAAATGTGGTGTGATTGAGGAACGCACTTTCGACCAAGACACCAAGACGCGACAACGCTGCGTATGAGTAATGCCTCCATTGGGGGTTGGAGACTGAAACTCGAATGAGTTTTAACACGGCAAATGAAGCAACAAAATTCAACAACAGTAGCCACAGATTAAGAACCTTTTAAGGGATTCATGATTTAACTTTTTTTGCGCTACTGAGAGTGGAGCATAGACGACATGTCATGCAGTTTGTGACATGTTGAAGCAGGAAAAATATAATAATCTGGGAATCAAACCGAAACCGGTGACGAATATCGGTTTCACTTACGGATTCGGTTATGTTCGCATTTAGGTTTTTGGTTAACGGCTACGCAACATTTTTATGTTTCACGTAACGGTTACCGGTTTTTTGTATATTTCAGTTTCGAAATACCGGTAAGATTTTGGTTTACAAAACAATTTTAAAAAATATTATAGATAAAGATATAAATTATTGTAAATTATCATATATGAGATATGTTGACTCTTTGGACTTTCAACAGGCACAACTTTTTTAAAGCTCATCCGATTTTCATGAGAAATGTTTTATTTATCATAATATTAACCCTTCTTTAACTTTGCATTCAAATTTTTTAATTCAGAGACAACAATTTTTTTTCGAAAATTTTAAGATTTTTGCATAGTAACCCCTTTACATTTTTTGAAAATTTTCAAAAAATTTTAAATTTAAATTTATGGTTTAAATTGACTTCAGGTGATAAAATTAGGGTAAAAAAGTACTTTTGAACTTATTTGCACTTTTTTCTTTAAATTCGTAACGGTTATTTTGTTTGGAATAATTTCGGTTTTTGGGTTTCGGTAGTTAACTGCTGTGGAATTTTATATAAAATATTTAACCATTAAAATTAGAAAATTGCAATAGCAACTAGAGCTTATGATAATGTAAATATTGTAATTTGGTTGACAGATGATTGGGCATTCAATTTAAAATTTAACAAAATTGTTAAATTCAAGCTAATTAATGCATTCATAAACATCACAAAGGGTATCCGCCAGCCGTTGTTTCCAGCATATTTTTTTCATATTTTTTCTGGCAAACTTTGCTGGCTGTTCTGTTGTTGCGTTTGCCGGACGTTTGTTTGCTTTGTCATTGGCAGTGGCAATTTAGCAGCAAGGACACGCACGGCAGCAGCTCGACGTTAAGAGTGCTGAGTGTCCTGAGAGAGTCCTGCAGCATGAGTACGAGTATGTCCTGGTTGTTTGTCTCGCGCATTAAGCTAATTATGCCCAAATAAAGCGACTCAAATTGAAACGCGCGCTCTGATCAAACAGAAAGGAAACACAGAGAATTTAAGGGAGAGAGCTCGGATGTCCTGGATGCCAGCACTTAACTTCCACAGCAGCGGATGTGGTTGCGTTTTTGTTTTTGGTTTTTTTTTCTCTTTTTGATTGTTTTTCAATTTTCTGCATTGTTAAACTTTTTGTTACTCGTGTTTTTTGAGGAGGGCAAAGGAGCCTTGTTTAATTTGCCGGGATGTCACGTGTCGCCGGGCAACTGCAAGTGCACAAGCAGGCACGACACGTGTCCTGATTTCTGCTCTTCCTCACAGTGTCACCAGCTGTTTAATGGAGGCAAGAGATGGCAAATATTTTGCTTGTGCATCGAGCAAATCAATTTCGTATGCCGGTCGTCAAATGGAAAACGAATTTGACATTGCGCACACCCCTCCTTCCTCCCTCGTGCCTTCTGCTTCCTTCCCCCCGATTTTTTTCCTGCTTCCTGGTCCAGTCCAGTGATGCTCACCCGACTGGTCCTGGTCACGTGTCGCCGTCGCGCCTCTTTCGTTCTTGTTGCTAATCTATCAAACGCGTTGGCAGCACACCAAATTGAGTTTGTTTGGATATCATTTCTGGGCTTCCTTCTGCTCGCATCCTTCCGCCTTCTGTCGGTTTGGCTACCTGCCCAAAAGCCACTGCCAAAGCCACTTTCACTTGCTCGCTTCCGGCCTCCTCCATTTCAGTTCCCACATTTCTCCCCGTCAACGTCAATCAAATTAGGCCGCCGTTTGCTTTCCGTGCTAAAGTTCACACATCCAATTTTTGTTTTTCTTTTTTTCGGGGTTGGTTTCCATTTCCCCTTTTTGCTCTTGTCAGCGCTAAGTTGCGATTTGCGTTTTGTAAATGTTTTTCTAATCAGATTTGTGTGCTTTACACAGGGGAGTGCAATTTGTTTTGATGTGAAAGGCGCAATCCGTTTAAGTGACAACATCAAGGAGTGAGTTCAAAGACAATGCTTCCGAGTCATGTAATTACTTCTGCCGGAAGCAACGATGTCATTTCATATTTTTGGATAGAAAAAAGACAACGTACTAGCATATGGTCATGTCAGTATCCAGTTTTTGTTGCAGAGTGACACATTTGATTGTTGATTGTTCTACTCTCTCTCTCTCTCTCTCTCTCTTATCTGTCTCTTTCGCTTTTCCCTTTGGCAATCAAACCACATTTGATCGATTGCTTTTTAACCCCATCATTAAACTAAAATAAATAGTAATCGTTGACATTGTAAATTCATAAATTAATATAACAACTGCAACTGCAACTGCAATTGCCAATCGATTTATTGCGACAATTCAAAAGGCAGCCAAGTGCCAAGTTGCCAGCTGTCCAATGATTCCCTTTAGCGTGCAATTGACCATGCTCGAGATTTCTAGTTTTCCGTGCAAGTACGAGTGCATTTCCTCAGTTAATTTCATTTTATTTTAGAACAATTTTCGCCATTTTTGATTTCTGGTCGAATCGCATGTTTTGCTTATTTCTTGTCTCGCTCGGGAATTACTTTTTAAGACCCTTTTGCGTTCTATGGATTACAAATATTTAGCAAGATTTTGCCAGTCTAATTGATTGTTTGCCCGTTCCTTCTCCTCAACCTCCTCGTGCTTTTCTCTCTCTCTCTCTCTTGCTGCTGCTGCTCCTCTCCACAATCGCGGCCAGTGTCTGCTTATCTGTCTCTGAGTAACCTATCGATCTAGTTATCTATTCCAGCTCGGTCCGGGGCTCCCACTAGGAGTTACTTAACGCTTTGCAATACGTGTACATATGCTCATAATATCCATTTAGATACATATAACCAATCGCCAGGTAACCAACCAACCACTCGCACCACACATTTGTTTACCCCGCCGAGTATTTGTGCATTACACAGCCTAAGCGCACTTAAGTTCCTTTTAAGCCCTGGCGCCGCTCCAATTGCGAAAAGAAAACAGCCACATTTACACACACTCACACACACATACACAAGCTTGGCAGGCATTGGCCAGGCCAACAGCTAACTGGCGCCATTTGTTGATCACTTGATGATTGTCCATTTTTCATTGAAACGTGCCCAGGTGATCGGGTAAATGAGATCGTGATCAACATGCTAATTAGATTGGTTGACTTTCAACTGGTCGGCACATGTGGCGCCATCTATCGAGCATTTGCACTGCATGAGCTAGCGCTGATCTTCACAGCTGGTTGCTGTCTTGGCTAAACTGAGTTCGTGTGTACCCAAAACGAGCAAATGTACCGAAAAATAAACAGTTTGGTACAACTGCTCTAAGTGACAATGCTGTGAATGGGATTACAAATCTAATTGGAAATACAATTTAGTAATAAAAGCATAATGTTAAAAAACAATTGCTTACATAAAAACAACATAGATATACGTTCATAATGTCGGCAAGATAAAATGTATTTCAATTTCCTAAAATCTAGTTAAAGTACAGTTTAAATGTATATAAAATATAATTTCAGTATATTAAAAGGGATTCCAAAATGGCTTATAATGGATAACTTTAACTAAGTTGCGATATTACAGAAGATATTGCTCATTGTGGATAACTTTAACTAGGTTCTGTTACGGGTAAAAAAAATGAGTCACTGAGCTTAAGGCTTATGCTATGATTATGTATTCCACAGAGGTCAGGGTGTTATTTGCTAATTTAGCATATAAATTGTACATACTTAATAGTTAATTAAATCTAATTATATACAAATTAAATACTTTGGAAAGACTAACTGGACAACAATGATACTGTTCAATTACGTGGCGTGATCTTGACTCTAAGTCCGTCTTTGGGACGCAGGATCAGTTCCCCTAACAGCGTCAGATCCTCGCGCCGATCGACAGCTTCAATCTTGTATTTACGCAAAACCGTCGAGATGACCGCCTTCTCCTCCAAAATGGCAAACTTTTGGCCAATGCAGTTACGTGGCCCGGCACTGAAGGGTATGTAGGCAAAGGGATGACGTCCGGCACAGTTTTCGGGCAGGAAATTATCGGGATTGAACTGCTCGGGCTTGGGAAAGATGCGTGGATTGCGATGAAGGGCATAGGTCATGATTATGGCCTGAGTGCCGGCGGGAACCAACTTGTCACCTAATTCAATTATAAATATTAAAGGGGATAAATAGAGAGAGATATATCAAACGACTTACCTATGGTCACATCCTCGCCCACCATGCGAGCCCACATGGGCACACTGGGAAACAGTCGGAGGGCATCCTTGATGCAGCACTCCAAATAGCGCATGTCCAACAGATTCTTCATTGTGGCTGGCGTCTCCGTATCATTGCCAAATATTGACTCCAGTTCCTCCACAACTCGCTCCTGATATTCCGGATATGAGCCGAGCAGGAAAAGTGTCCAGGAAATTGCGGCCGAAGTTGTGTCATGACCCTCAAACATAAAAGTATCCACCTCCTCACGTATGTCCTCCTATAAAATAAAAGTCAATTTAATAAAATTAAATTAATGTTAAGGTGTCTACATACATTTGACAGCACTGTGCCTTCCTTGGAGGCATCGATTAGTAGATCGAGGAAAGCCAAGCGCTTCTTCTTGCCAAAATCATCGTAGGCATCAGGCATCTCATCGTTGTTGTTGTTGTTGTTATTGTTGTCATTAGCCATGGCCACCTCACTTTTGCGCTCACGTATCACCATATTGGAGAATCCATGGAGCGTATTAATGTAGCTCTGATGTGTCTTGTAATCGTCGGTCAGGCGGAAGAGGAAATCGTTCTGCAGCCAGATCTTTGCCTGACGACTCTGCACAATGGAACCAATGCTGGGATGGGCCAACAAATCGGAGGGTGCAAATTGGATGGGAAAGTATTGCATTAAATTGAAAGTTAGTCAAGTGTTTTGCTGTCAGTCTTCAACGAGTATATGTACTATATATCTATATCTGTGTGTGCTTTATGAGCCATGTTATCAGCGAGAACAGCAACGGCAGCAACAGTCGCTGTGCAAGCATCCCATTGACATCTTAATCTCGCATATTTTGCGCTTGAGCGGAGCACACCCCAAAAAAATGTATACGACTGAGTGTGTGTGTGTGTGCGTGTGTGTGAACCTGACACACCCACTGTCAGTTGCACTGACAGCTCTCAATATCTCACACAGCTGCCCATTCCCCGAAAATTGTGATAACTATTTTGCTCATTTAACTTGCAATATTAAATTCTATTCCCTTAAATAACAAATGTTATCTAATAAGAGCAGAACTTTTCTTTTTTTTCCTAAAAATCAAAGATTTAAAATTTACAATATATCTATTAAAAACTAAAACTGCTCTTGTCCTCACACAATCTTCTTCATATTATTAATTGCACTATTGATTATAATTATTATATTTTTGAACAACATCATTTATCCTATTAGAGTCACTGAATAGTTTACTTTCTGTTATCCATAATTGACTATTAATCTTATTCTATTGAGTTTTTGATTGAAATATTAACTTTTATGATGTATGAAGAGAGTTTCACTTGCATTACCGTTACCCAATTTGAATGAATAACTGCATATATTTAATTAGACCCGTTCTTCCCCTCTGCTTACCCATACACCGCCTTCACATACTCCGATTCACTGTTGCTCTGTGCGTAGATTTTGCGACCCATGGCAGTTTCTGTGACGCAATTAGAAATGAAACCGGTTACTTAACACATGATACGAGTGAGTACAACAATTGTAACATTGACACTCACCGCAAATAATGTCCAAAGTGCAGAGTGTGACGTAGGGGAACAAATTGAATGCTTCGCTGCCCAACTCGACGGACAATTTGCGGGCCAAGACGGCGCTCTGCTCATTAAAAACATCAATAAAATCATCCAAGATTTTGAAATGGAATGCGGGTGTCAGAATCTGTAAAGAATGGTTTATATATTATACAACATATTTATATTTTAATTGGTTAAATTCCTTACCTTTCTGCGGGAATGCCATTTGCGATCTGTGCTGGTCAGGAGTCCTGTGCCCAGCCAAGGATGCAGATAGTCATAGTCATGGCTCTTGTTAACATACTTCTGGCTGTTTAGTATGGGCTGAAAAGGATTGAGCCGTGATTAAACCATCTTTGCCATAAGTTAATTGCCACTTACCTCAACTGTCTCGGGCTCAAAGAGCAACACTCTCGGCGCAGTTCCTTGCCACACGCGATTGATGCCAATTTTAGTGCCCCACAACTTTTGCATGCCCATAACTCGATTGAAGAGCTCTGAAATAAAAAAAAAAACAAAATAAAAAATTGTTAGACAGAGTCAAACCAGTTAACACTTGTGCTCGTAATTGTCTCAGGCTGAGTGACAGCTAACGAGCGTTAAAGTGTAAATAAATAATAAACAAATGACAAAACAATAAAGCTGTTGTCAATATTTCGAGCTACCATCGAGCTACCAGTTTTGTGTGTTTCACGTGTGAAAATTTGTTTGCGACATCAATTAATGAAAAATGGAAAACCATCTCAGATGTGAAAAACAATCAAGGTCGTCATCATGTAAAGCGTCGTGTTAATTTTAATATGTTACACTTGTTTATCACAAAGGTAAACATAAATGAGTTCGGCTCAGGGTCTGCTCTCCCTCTCTTTGTCTCTCCTGTCTCTCTCTGTCTCTTTCTATGCCTGACCTGGGCAGTTGCACGTTGCTCATACGCCTGGTTAGCCGCCCATTCGCATTGCATCAATTAAAACTATGACACATTGTCATACACACACACACATATAAACATGCTTATTCACACTTACTCTGACACACTTGCTTGATCTGTATTTGAAGATGTCTAATGATGATTTTATGTAACCCAAAACTTGAACGACAACACGAATCGCAGAAAGCAACAACACCCCATAACAACAACAACGACAACAACACTCTCCCAGCCCGGTATGTGGCTGCTCTTCTTCTTCTTCTTTTGACTCTTTGAGTTGCCTGTTGGCCATTCGTCGGAAGTTTGCATGTTTGAGGCCGGGCAGAGACAAGCCATCAAAATGGGAAGCAAATTTTCGGCATGCAAGAAAACAAAACAAACAAAATACAGCAAAAAAATAAAAGAAAACAAAAAAACATTTCAAAAATTTTTACCGGCTCTCATTATAATTTCCCTTTGAAATTGGTTAATGGCTCCTAGTTGTTGTTGTTGCTATTAACATAGTTGACAAATAGAAACAATTTTTGGGCCGCTTCAAGTTGCGTTAACAATTCGCAATAATTTATGTTTTCGACGCTTACAACAATGTTTCATTGGACGTCTTGGACTGTGGCACAAATAGTTGTGTATTAAAATAAAATAATTTGCGAGTAATCGTAGCCACATCATGTAGCTGTCGATGTTGTTGTTGTTGTTGTAATTATGGTTAATGTCAATCAAGCTGGCTTTCAATGCCAAGCAGTTAGCACCCACGACCACAGACTGACACTCAAACTCAAACTCAGACTCAGACTGAGTCTAAGAGTCTGAGAATCAGAATCAGAATCAGAAGTTAACCGAGACCCAGAGACAAGTCGACACTGACTGTCAAATGTTCTCAACTCGAATTCAAAACCAACGCAGGCCTTGGGGCAAGCACACAGTTCAACGTGTTGCAGTGTTGCAAAGTTGTTTAGAAGAAAACAAATCACAAAATTATGATTTAAAAACTGCTGGCACTTGGGCCATTTACAGATAGACAACGGACTCTGACCTCGGGCCAAACAATTGTTGCAGCATCATTTGGTGGATGCTTCTGTTTGCCGCTTGATTGGTTCTTAAGTATTTCTTGAATTCTATAAAAACCACTTGAAGTTGTTGCTGTTGCTGTGGCAGCTTATTCCTCGATTGCCTTGAACCAAACTGACGATCGGCAAAAAGTCAAATGGGTAAAAAATTAATTATTATCTATTCTTTTTTCAAGTTTCAAATTTGCATGTTTGCATAATTTTAATCGGCGACAAAGAACATGCACGCCTAGAAGATTCTCAGCCAATGACTATAGATATTTGACAGCATTCAACTCAAAACATAATAACTATTTTATTTTAACCATCAAAATAAATATAAAAATAATTTAAATGACAACAGAAAAGATAAAAAAAAATGTTTAAAGTGAAAAGAAAAATAAAATAAATATTTTGTTGCAGCTTAAAAAGTAGTTGATCTTTTTATCTTTTATTATGATTACTCGTAAATATCTTGATTTCTCATTTTAATCTGTATTAATCGAATGCATTAACATTTGAAGGCAAAGCAGCTGCCAACTTCCGACAGTTCCAATTGCTCGAGAACAAATTGAAGTGAGCTGCCAAAAATAATAATAAAAAACTCATCTAGCCAGAAAAACCACTTCAGTTCACTTCATAGAAATACCTCTAATGATATAGCAACAGAACAAAGAACAAAGAATGAGATAAAATTTCATCGCGGATCGAAAATTTGGAAATTGTTTATTCACTTCTTCAATAACACGATAAACATCTTCAGTTGAACTTGGCCGACTGATGAGGCTGAGGCTGCGGGCCGAATAACATGTGCTTAATTCTTGGTAACTTAACTCATACTCGATAGATACAATACCCATCTAACTATTTATCTTCTGTGTTTCTTACAGCGTTTCCGCATTTATATATATCTATGTGTTTGTGTGCATGTTAATTGGTCCATGTTTCTAGCTTCGGTGCGGAACTGAATTAATCATGCAAAGATTTATTGAACGCAGCCAATCTTTCTGTATGTGTGTGTGTGTTTTATTTTTTGGCTTTTATCAAACGTTTACGTCAACTGCAAAGCTGCACAAAAATCTTTTGAATGTCAAGATCAAGATCAAGACGAAGACCAAGACCAAAACAAGATTGAATACTCCCGATGGCGGCACGTCCGCCTCACAGACTTCAACATAAAATAATATTAGACCTTTTTTATTTGAAGCTGAGGTTTATGATCGTTTTTTTATAACTCTTCGAGTGTTTGTTATTTAACTCATTTATGATCGACTACTGTTTTTATCTGTTTTTTTCTTTGTCTCTCTGTTTTTCTTTCGTTCTTTATAAAGTTGCTTAATTTGATTTTGAAGCCAATTTCATTTTAAATTTTTTCGTTTAAACGTTTCCGTTAATTTGCCCTTTTATTGTCGTTATGTTTATTTTAATGATGGTGAAAGTGGTTTTTTTTTGCGCTGAACTTGCCACATATCAAGTTCGAATTGGGGACTAGGGCAAATCACGACTCTATTACATGATTCGTGCTATTATTTGTTTTGTTTATTTATGCACGTTTTATTCTACAACCTGCAACGAGTTGAACGAAAAATTAAAGCTAATAAATGATGAAAACAAATTCAACTTCTTACTTTTGATCATTAATTGGACTTAATATTTGTTTTGGGGATCGGATTTTGGTAATAGTATTAATGATTTAAATGTAAGACGCACTTCTTTTTAATGGAATCAATTCAGAAGTTCTCAAAGGAATTATTGATATTTATTTATATTTTAATATTCCGATTCTTTGTGCTCGATTATTGATGCTCGTATGACAACAAACTGTCAATTAGCACAATTATGTGCACTTGAGATTTGTTTAGTCACGTACTTCAGATACTATATACCGTACTGATGGATGTAATACGTAATCCGATTACAGTTGGATCAATGAAAGTAAAACTAAGAGTAATGCAAAGTTCATTAACACTTTCCAATAGTGAATCCACACTTAAGCTGTGGATCTTTCGAACCGCAATCATCATTGGCAGTCGACGAATATTTGTTTATTTGATTGTCATTTAATTAGCACCTCATATATACGCTTTATTTAGTACATCTGCTTTGTTAGCCAAATCAATCAGATCGATCTATTACGAGCAGTCCAATGACTCAGGGTCAAGTAGAACGAATAATTCACAGTCACTGTCACAGTCACAGTCACAAAACTCACCATCATGATCCACATTCATTTCAATGGCATTCCCCAGAAATGGAAGAGCTGCAGGTCCTGGGATCCTTTCAATATATTTCACCAAACGCGCCCGTCGCTTATTGTAGACCACAAAGAAAATTGTAATTACGGTCAATAGAACAATTGTTATTGGCGAATAGCCAGCCACGATTTGAGCCGCTTTTGAGAGCAATATGCTCTCGGCCATCAACGAACTAAACACTTTCGAGGACATTTTATACGCAGTCTCTGTTCTTACACTTGTGGCCAATAGCCGTTAACACATATCCTTAATACACAAATACGCAGTAATTAGTTAAGGGATCACAATCGAATGAAACCCGGACCCGGCTCTGTGATTAATTCAATTCGAACTCTTTCTCTCCGACACAAACGCCGCGAACTCCGACACACAACTAACAAAAAGTTCGAGATTGCACAAAAATTTAAAAAGAAGTGCTAAATTTTCGGTTGGCGTTTCGGGTTTTCAGTTTCGGTTTCGGTTTCGTCTCAGCTCAGCTCGGCTTTAAATGTGTGATTGTGTGTGTGTGTGAGTGTGAGCCGGAGATTGAGCCGATCTCGCTGGCTGTGAAAAGGTAGTAGAAAATCTACTACTAATACTACTACACTCTCAGTTGTTTTTCGCAGTGGCAACCAAATGTTTTGTCATGATCAACATGAGTCGGCGCTTTGTTGTTGTTGTTGTTGCTGCTGCTCTTTGTGGCACCAAGACACAAATCGTTGTGCTTTTGTATTTCTCTATTTTTAATATTTTTTGGCAGTGATTGTTGCCCTTGTATTTTTTTTTCATCTCAAAACTCATATGCAGTTAATTGTGTAGACAATTGCTTGACAGTTCTCTTGGGCAACCGCCTTTGCCTTTGCCTTCTCCTTCTACTTGGATTTTGCTCCCGTTTTATGGCAACGGCCTTTGACAGCAATTAGCAAGTGTTTAGGATGAAATCGCTGGATTCTAATAAAACTGCAGAGTGGAAACTGTAAACAGTAGGTACAGATTTCATTATATGAGTGCAATTAAAACAACTTTACTGCGTCATGTCCGCTGACAAGTGTACCGCCAAAATGGGAGCGTTTAATTTGAGTGGTCAGAATTTCATAATCCCCTCAAAGTTGTTTCGCTCTTCATTTTTAGCCTTCGTTGATATTTTGGCACAGCTATAAACAAATTATCGGATAATTTGTTTAGAATTCGCATGCTAAATACAATTTCTTAATTCTTAACTTTAAATGTTAAATGGCCCAAGGTCAAGGCGAAGTGTCGTACACTATCCGTCTAATGGAAAATATTTTCATGGCCATGGAAGCCGGCACATAGAAGAAACAAAACAAAATATCAAAAACCACATCATATAACTGGTTCCGCATATTATTCTAAAGAACTTCGAATTAATTTTATATGAAGCGACTATCGCGTCGGTCTGGGCTGGTAATCAAGTTATGTTGATAGTTAGACTCGTGTTCTTAGTTATCAAATCAAATATCATTCTATTCGGATTTTATACCCTACAATCTTTGAATTGAAGACAGGGCTTAAGAGTTGCATGTTACATTGGATATCATTTATTAAAATTAGTAAGTCTTGGCTACAATTTAGCTTGATAATTTATCGAAATATACCTTTTCAAAAATTGAATGTTCTATTCTTTTTTTTCCAGTCAAGCTTTATTAGTTCAAAGAAATAAAATTGTATTGAATGGCTTGGCATTGTTTCCGAATTAGGTACGGTATATTACCTAGTCGATCAATATATTTATTTAGAGTTGTTTAAATAGAACCTGTTCAACACACCCTGACAAAGGCCAAGGCATTCGAGAACCTCTTGAAAACCTTTCTTAGTCTTGTTCGTTGAAGCAAACCATCGAAAAGTTATAGCCAATTAATTATTCAGCTTGGAGTTCAATAGAACTTCTGACATAATCAAAAAAAGAACACAAACAAATATTAACGACTTTAAAATGTAAATATCAAACAAGTTTAGTAAATAGTAAAATATGCAAATTACTTTCTAGTTGGTAGGCTTAAGCTTAAAACCTTCTATTCATAAGACAACATAATATAATATGGTATATGGCCTTGCGTTAATATAAATATATCTTCAATCAATTGTTTTCGTATCATACACATCTTTAAACCATTTTATGTCCACTTCCCCAACATTTAATTACTCCATCACGTCTCATATTCGGAATTAAACTCTTGGTTTATGTCCGTCTAGGAAGTAACAGCTGGACAGTGAATCGTTCTTTAATTAGACACAAATTAACAGCTCCTCTAATAAAAGCGGTTCTCTCAAAAGAAGCAAGTCACCGTGTATTCAACACTTCCCCGCACTTAAGAGATACTAATCCTTTACCATAATATCTTTTTTTTTATTCGCTTTTCTGTTTATGAACAACATTTACGAATACTGACACAAAAATAAAATTCTCGACAATTGAATAAGCTGCTTGCCTTCATCTACATAGAAACAACGAGTGCCATTAAATAGACCCCAAAATTCTAAAGTATTACGTCGTGGTGGTACTCCATTCAAGAAATCATAATTGCGATATAATTTGGCATGTTTGAAATTGTAAAGAGTAGTCGAACTATGTATGAAGACAACAACTCATAAGTCTTTATCAATTTCTGATGTGCACTGACGGTTTTGTGCCAATTTAATTAGTTTTAGTATTGAAATCCGCTTAATAAGAATTACCCCGTAAACTACTATGCAGTCACAACTAAGAAACTGTTTTAGTCTTGAAATTTATTTGTAATTTCGGGACGGCGCGAACGCCATTCCCGGCTACCAAAAATTACACGCACGAGTTATTCACATTAGGAATAATCGCAAAGGTCAACTCAGCCGAAAGTGCAATGGCCAAGCCTCACTCCGGAGGAACCGCCTTCGTGATCACGGTTAACCTCTACGCCAGGTAAGTATGCTTTTCTCTGCTCGGGAACAGTCAGACCTTTGCGGCAGAACCAGAACCGTTTGAGAATTAAAGGAGCATGCTGTTGAACATTTCTACAGCAGCAAAACGGAAAGCAGGCAAAGCCAGCTGTTTTTATGAAACAGGGTGGGTGAAAGTAGAAAGTGTCCTTTTTGGGGTTGAAATTTCAACTTGAACGAAGCTAAGAGCATATTCTATGCGATTTAATACCCTTTATTTTCAGATACATTTTTCTTGGGTTAACAGTTTCTTTTAGATAAATAAGGATAATTAGTACGGATAATTATACCAAAATGAACATAAATTAATGAAAAATGAACAAAAAAAAAACAGATTTTCAAGCGATTTGTAATTTTTATCATGGTTTGGCACCTTAATGTTATGCTGTTTTTAATGTTTACATTACTAGTCTATACACAATATATATTAAATTACTAGATGCAAGTTTGTAAAAGATTTAAACTTCGGAAATTGTATCTGAATATTGTATCAGGGTTTAATTGCAATATTGCGAATTAAAATTGCTAAGTTTCCGGGTGATAATAAATATCTGTGATAGCTCGCATAAAGTCCGAATTACTCGTATATCTATCAACATATGTTAAAGACGATTAATTAGCACTCTCCTACTGAAAGAATCTGTAAACAATCTGAAATGTGTTGCGTATCTTTCGCATTTCGCATACCCTATACATTTGTCAAGAACTGTGTTGCCTTCTCGTTGAAATTCTCGTCATCCCTCTTATCGGTATGCTGAGTCGGCTGGCAGCAATCAGATACACACACAAACAAGTGGAACGCAGTTGGCTCTGCATATTGCCAGTTTTGCTTGCGTGCGCCTTATAATTCGCAAACGGTTCTGGTTCTGCCGGAAAGGTCTGACTTATCCAGAGCGGAGAAAAGCATACTTACCTGGCGTAGAGGTTAACCGTGATCACGAAGGCGGTTCCTCCGGAGTGAGGCTTGGCCATTGCACTTTCGGCTGAGTTGACCTTTGCGATTATTCCTAATGTGAATAACTCGTGCGTGTAATTTTTGGTAGCCGGGAATGGCGTTCGCGCCGTCCCGAATTTATTAATAAATTTCCAATCTAAAAAATAAGTCTATATTGCTGGAGCTAAAGATTTTAGGTCCATTTAATATTATACTAAGCTTTTTTGCACTATCTTAAATTGTTTGTTTTCATTTAATTGCTGGCTGTTTAATATTTTGAATTTGCGCCAAATGCCACTCTAAATTTATGTATTTTTAAATGGGGTAACTAATTGTTGCGTGGCTAGATATTCGGTTCTTTTTGTGTTAGTAGTACTCCTATGTAGATGAAGGTAAACAGCATATTTTCAATTGTCTCGAGATATGTATTTTGTACGGTCAGTAAATGTTGCCTATAAAACTGAAAATCGCAAAACAAAAATGATATGTATTTAACATGATTAGGAGGTTTTTAATACTATTCTAATTAAAGAAAGATTGGCGGCTCAGCTATTATCTGCTAGAAAAAGTCTTCAATTTTGAGTCTGCTAAGTGATAGAATAATTACATGTTGAGGAAGTGAACATAAAATATATTGATTGAGCAAGGGCATAAATAAATAAATACTTATGTTGTGAATATAAAGGTTTTACAACTTCACAGTAAAATTGGATTTTTTAAAATCAATTTTAATTTAAATTGTTCAAAGAGTAGTCAAATGTTGTTTGGATAATATTAAATATTGTATGTATAAATTTTTAATTCGAATTTACATGCAGATACTAAGCAAACTGGATTGATAATAACGACAATAGTGCGAATTGGGGTCGATGTCCAAGCAATAATTCTAGTTTAGCTTCGAAAGATACGAGTATACTTGAACTAGATCTTCTTGCAGACACGCTGCGGAAGAGAAGATTTCGATCTCGTACAAAGGTATCAACTGATGTTGTGGTTCCTGGTTGTTGTTGTTGTTGTTGCTGTGGTTCCGTTGGTTTATTATCATTAAGTGGTAACAATTTGACTCACAAATATAAATATCGAGAAATCCGAGGCTTTTGTTGTTGTTGTTGTTGTTGAATTTATTAACTCAAGTTTTGTTTTATGCCGTTCGCTTAACCGCTAAAGCAGTTGTTGGTGGGTCTGTCGGTGGTGCTGTGGAGCTGATTAAACCGTTAAGGTCAAGTTCATTTCCGCATGGCTCTGATCTTGGTCAATGGGCAATAGCCAAAGAATGATCGTTAATGACTACTATTTGGCACTTTGGCCAGCTGTGTTAGCCGCGGCCAGTTGCAGCTTTCGGCCAGTTATCACACGTCAAGGAAGTTGCACAAGTCTTACGACCACTCACTAACGAGGGGCAATAAAACAATTTACCATTAGATGAAGTGGACAATGTGACGCACTTGAAGTTTCTCTGCCACAACTGTTGCAGCCACTCGTAATTACGCACGTAATTAGGGCTACGCTGCCCGTCTTCAACTTTGGAGAGTACTCGTATGTATCTATGTCACGCTATAAGTCATCCAAAAACCTACAGTAAATTCCCCTCCCCTAAAACCCAGATAGTAACAAGTATTTGGCAATAGACGAGCTCTCACCGTGTGAACCAAGAGATGAATTCATATAATTTCTATGCGTTTTTAATTTGTCTACAGTGACAAATAATTAGTTACAACTGAACTTGAATTAAATCTGAACTTGAATTTGGGGGCGCCTTTTAAGTCGAAATTGATTTGAGTTCTTTAAGATGGCCATACGTCATTGTCAATGGTCAAGTGCATTCTTAATTTCGCAGCAGTGTAATTAAATCTGGAAAGCCTTGGCCATACCACATCACGACGACTTCAAGTTTCAAGTTTCCTTCGCCGGCTTGACACAGATTCTGGCCATATTGGCTAGATCGGTGGTTGCTGCATTTGGCATTTGGGTTGCAACAGCCAACAGCCAACGGCCACCAGCTGACCTCGACTTTCAACTAAGGCTTAATGCAACAACAGCTGCCAACTTGCCTCAAACATTCTTGATTGCGTGAAGTTCGCACACAAAATTTGTTTTCATACAATAAATAATTACGAGTACGAGTGGAAAATTGCATTTCGATAGGCATCACATCAAAGATTTATTTGTATTTTTCTGTGCGAAAAAGTCAGTTAATTCAAATGGGAAAAATCTCAAGATTCTCTTTTAATAATAAAAACTATTCAGAAAATGCAGCACTATGACGACACTCAGTCTAAGCTCAGTTTCAGCTGAGTAAATTGTTCGCTTACGTAGACCAAGATCAATCAATTACTTTACAACTCTGTTGACTATAATTAAAATTGAATTTTAATGCAAAATTGAATTTTAATGCAAAATTGATTTCTGCCGGGGCGGTAAGTGGTAAGTATTTGCAGTCTAAGCACTTTAGAGAGTTAAACACTTTAGCAAGAGTTCAAGAACATTGTCAGATGGTTATTGCCACAGATTAGTCAGTCATTTAGTAACGATAAAAACAGAGCTCGCCTTAAAGGAAGGAATGAATGGCTAAATTAATAAGAATTTAAATATATATATAATACTGCAAGCAAATGACATTAAAGTGCAATAAACTAATTAACTACTTTTTTTTTTTCTTATCAAACATAACACTTTAATTATCACAATAGCAATTAAATTTTTCCATTTAAGTAATACATCCTGTTATAATCTAACATTTTTAGATTATAAAAAAATTTAAAAATTTGTATAACTATATTTTTATTGCGAAAAATGAAATTTTGTTTTATATTGAACACGCTGGGAATCGAACCTGCGATATAATAAATCATATAATGATAACTGTGAAATATGAATTTCGTGTTAGTACTGACAGTCTGCCTGTTGTTATTGTTACTTAGTCAATGTTTTTTCCTTATTTAAAATACTAGCTAATTTGTGGCAAGCAATATGAGTGGTCATAGGAAAGGTGGTCGGATGGTTCTTTTTTTTTTTTTTAAATTTCCTTTTTAAAAGTAAAAACAAAGCGGCAGCCTTGTCCCACGATTGAAAAAAATATGGCAACTTTGGCAAGACAAGGTGGCAGCCTTGGCTCATTAGAGTGGCAGCGCAAACATACTTTTTTCTAACCGTATGGCATCACCGGTAAATTAAATGACCAAAATTATTCCACCATATATTTTTAAATTTAAATGATCAAATAAAGTGCCTTATAAAAATGTGTCATTTGTTTAATAATAAGCATTTATTGTATTTTCCGATATATCGCTCTTTTAAATAGTTGAAATTGCATGCACTTGACTATCGATAGGCATATATCGATATGGTTAATCGTCGGAGCAAGCGCTTGGTCACACTGCTAAATAACAAAAGCAAAGTAACGCAATTCTTTTTTTCATTAATCATCAAAAAATCATTCAGTGCAGTTGCAGTTGCAGCTGGAGTGTTTCAAAGAGCAAGATTAAGTAAAGTCTAAATAAATTTACTCAAGTGTTAGCTAAAATATAACTAAAACACACAATGCGTAACGCGGGCCTTTTGGCCATTTTGGCTGTGTTCGTTTGCGGTAAGTTGCGACGTCGACTCGAAGTGAATATTGCGTGTTTGTTTTCTCCAAAGTGGTACAATTAGAATGTTCCACCTATACATACATATTAAATTCCATATACATTTCTATTTCAGGCGTTTGCGTTTCATCAACGCCAATCGCTGAGCAGCCGCTTGTGGGTGCCAGCAAGTGCACCTGGGGCCCCTCCTATTGGTGTGATAATCTCAGGTGAGTTTTAAATGCATTGGGGAATTCGCTTTGTCATCAGACTGCAGAAAAATATGCAACACCCACCCGCAATTGCGCCCGCTGTTAGCGCAAAATAAAAAAAAAACAATGGCCACTACGCAGTTATTAACCCGATGCAAGCTTCCCGTTGTTTCTTATGTCTGTTCATTGTTTGTGTATTTACGACGATTGTCGCAGGCAAAATCAAAAGAAAAGCAAAAGAACTCTATGATAAGACAATCAGCTAAAGGCAAAAACAGAGCCGCCATTCTGCTTAGTTCATCGATAACCTTTGTTATGGGTTTTACAGTTGCTCTAATTCTCTATTCCCTCTCTCACCTTCATTTGCTCTTTTAATATTTGCACACTCGTGTGTTGCCTTTGCCTGTGACTGTGACTACACTTTGCACTCTTTCTCTCTCTCCCTCTCTCTCTCGGTTTGTTTTCCGTTTCAATTCCGCTTTAAATTAAATTAACAGCAACATTTCCAGCTAAGCTTGATGTTTACAAATACATTTGCATGGTACAATCATCAGCGGATATCAGTGACTAACCACTTGGGCTCGTCTTTGGATTATTTCTGCTCAGCTCAGTTTTCGTTTCTTAAATGTGTCATAGAAATTGTATTATTATCAACTGCCATTGTTTCTATTATCAACAATCTTTGCTCTATGTAATCGAAAACCAGAGCAATAATACTTTTTTGTCCTGGGTTGACTGTTGACAAAAGCAACAATCGAATTACTTGCATTTCCGAATACCAATAGTTTTCTTTAAAACCTTGTTTTCAAAATTGAAATATCTTATTTCAAAGTATTTTTCCGTTCTTATAGTAGACTTTTCAATTTCTTTGTTTGTATTATATTTTGTATATATCTTTTCTTAACTCTTTGTTTGGCAATTCAGCAAAAATTCTTTGACACTTTTGCGCCTTTTAAAATCCAAGTCGTAGATATACATACAGTTGGTCAAGTAATTGTTTTGACAACATAAACAATTTACATATATATCTTTAAAGATATTTTTTTGGGGAAAACTGGAAAAAGAGTCTTTAAATCAATTTGGCCTCTACTAATGCTTGCAGAATAAAATTGAATGTTTGTTATTGTCAAAACAATTACTTGACGTAGTATAATAATACTTGTGTATGCATGTTATGGCCATGTCTGTGCTTATCATTAGCTACACATTTATAAAATTAGCACATTATTGTGCCATACACTCAGTTTGAGCGATTTCAGTTTATTTTCGAAATGGATTCATCAACAACTCCCGCAATGTTGGATTAGCAAGGGGAACTCTACATACATAATTCCCCTTGTTTTGCATTTAATGCATACACTCATGGTATTTACATACATATATATGGTCATATGCCGCGGGTACATTCAACTGGAGGGTTCTTGTCATGCTTTGGACTCTGATCTGTCTGCTGACTTGGCCCATTCAGTAAAAAGACTCGATTCGATTGTGAATGCGGGTCATTTGATCCAGTATGTTTTTGCTTAATTACAATTTAATCGCAGACTTTTCAAATTTTATAAATATTTTATGGCAGCTTCCTTTGTTCATGTCAGTGTATAATCTTTACTTCTGTCTGTAGCAATGCCAAGGACTGTAGAGCGACTCGTCATTGTATCCAAACCGTGTGGGAGAAGCGCGTTGTGCCAGTGGATACGGATTCCATCTGTCAGATATGCAAGGACATGGTGACTCAGGCACGTGATCAACTCAGAAGCAATGAGACCGAGGAGGAGATGAAGGAGGTCTTTGAGGGATCCTGCAAGCTGATTCCCGTCAAGCTGGTGCAGAAGGAGTGCATCACTCTGGCCGACAACTTTATACCCGAGCTGATTGAAGCCTTGTCCTCGCAAATGAATCCCGATGTGAGTAGGCAATTAAATAAATTAGTATTTATTCTTCAATTTACTCGTTTATTAAATTGCAGCAAGTTTGCTCTGTCGCCGGTTTGTGCAACAGCGCCAGAATCGATGAGCTGATGCAGCGTGGATATCAGGGAGCACTTGATGGCACTCTCAAGGAAGAGGAAGTCGTCGTGGAAAAGAAGATTGAAAGCAAAGCAACTGATCTGACCCAATTGTCCTGTGGCAACTGCAATCTGCTCTCGCGCAAGATGCAGCAAAAGTTCGAGGCAACCAATCGGGATAACATGGTGGAGCAGCTGTTGCATGTGTGTGGAAGCCTGTCCAGCTTCTCGGATGCCTGTGCCAACATGGTGCTGACCTATTTCAATGATCTGTACGATCATGTCAAGCAGCATTTGCAGACGGATGGACTTTGCCATCTGTCCGGCGTGTGTGCAGCTCGTTATCATCAGCACGAGGATGACGTGAAGGAACCACAAGGATTGACTACTCTTGAGGGTGTCAGCGATGATATTCCGTGTGCTCTGTGCGAACAGCTGGTGAAGCATTTGCGTGACGTGCTGGTAGCAAACACAACTGAGACGGAGTTCAAACAGGTCTTGGAGGGATTCTGCAAGCAATCGCGTGGCTTTAAGGACGAGTGCATTAGCATTGTGGATCAGTATTACCATGTCATCTACAGCACTCTGGTAAACAATCTGGATGCCAATGGCACTTGCTTCCTCATCGGCGTTTGCCCCAAGGGACTGGACCAGACCATCGATGCTCCAATTATGCCCTTGTTGCCGGTGATTGCACCTGCCGAGGTTGTTGTTACCATGAGGAAACTGGGAGCCAATGAGCCCAAGTTTAGCCAGCAGCAAATTCTGGACATGCAGATTCCAATTGATCATTTGATGGGCGCAGCGAATCCCAGCGAGTTGGTGGAGGGTGGCGAGTTGTGCACCATTTGTGAGTACATGCTGCACTTCATCCAGGAGTCATTGGCCACGCCGGCTACAGATGATGAGATCAAGCATGCTGTTGAGGGCATCTGCACCAAGTTGCCACATGGAGTGGCCTCGCAATGCCGCAACTTTGTGGAAATGTACGGCGATGCAGTTATTGCATTGCTCATCCAAGGATTGAATCCACGCAGCGTGTGTCCCATGATGCAAATGTGTCCCCGTAACATTGAGAAGCAAGAGGACATTGAAGTCTTCCATCCTGTTACTCGGACCAATGGGGAGCAAGATAAACCAACTTGCCCGCTTTGTTTGTTTGCCGTGGAGCAAGCTCAGATCAAGATCCGCGACAACAAGTCCAAGGATAATATCAAGAAGGTGCTCAACGGTCTCTGCTCGCATCTGCCAAGCAAGTTGCGTGTCGAGTGCGTGGACTTTGTGGAAACCTACTCCAATGAATTGGTGGACATGCTCATCACGGACTTTAAGCCCGAGGAGATTTGCGTGCAACTGAACCTGTGCCCCAAGACCAAGGACTATTTGGACGAAATGGGCATTACCCTCATCGAAAGCAACGAGAACGACAAGTCATCCAGCAGCGAGGAGATCGATGGAAACGAAATCATATCCAACGAAGAACAGCAGCTGCCCATTGAGGTGATTTTCGACAAAGACTTTGGCGTTTCTCCCAACTGTTTGCTCTGCGAGGAAGTGATCAAGGAAGTGGAGAAGAAGATTGGCAAGCATGCCACCAAGGCGGATGTCAAAGATGCACTGGAGCACTCCTGCGACAAGTTTAAAAAGCCAATGGCCGGCAAATGCCACAAATTCATTGACAAATACGGCGATAAGATTGCCGACTTCCTGCTAAAGGAGATGTCTCCTAAATTGATATGCACTGAGCTGGGAATGTGCCTCTTTAGCGAGCAGGAGGATCGTAAGTCTATAAAGCTAGAAAGCGATCTTACAATATTAATCATTCTTTATTACAATATCCAGTTGAAGTCGATGAGGCCTTGAAGTACGATGTTATTGTAATGCCCAAGTTCCAGGAAAATAAGCTGGAGCGTCTGGAATCCCCTAAGGTCAAGGAGCCACCAACTTGTGTGCTTTGTGAGTTTGTTATGACCAAGCTGGAAGCCGAGCTGAAGAACAAGACCGAACAGGATGAAATCAAGAAGGCCCTTCGCTCGATTTGCGATCACCTGCCGAAAACGGTTCGCAAGCAATGTGACTCATTTGTAGATGGCTATGCCGCGGCCATTATCAGTCTGATGAGCAGTGTGCCGCCCAAGGAAGTGTGCCAGAAGCTGCAGCTTTGCTTCAGCGAGGTGGTCAACGATGAAGTCATCGAATGTGGCGTCTGTCATGGCGTATCCCAAGTTCTGTTGCCTTTCTTCCGTTCTCAGAAGGAGCACGACAATGTTAGCTCACAGGACATGATCTCCTTGGCGTGCGAGAACTTGCCAGCCAAGTATTACAACATTGTAAGAGATGGCAATCAAATGTAATGGAAATACATTATTAATTTTATTTATTTTATAAAATTTTAGTGCTCGGATATGATTTCCATTTATGGCATCAGCATCATGCGCCTCTCGGAGCGTTTCTACATGGACCAATCGCACATCTGTGCCGAGATTGGCAAATGCTTTGACAATGAGAAGTCCGCTTTGGCCTTTGCCAGAATTTCAGGTGAGTATCGAAATTCAAATTATTTTTAAATCATTATTTTTAATCTATTTTAATTATCTGATTACAGCTTAAGATGCAGCAGTGATAGAAATATATTCACAATCGCATTGTGATGTGTGTCGCGACTCGGCGCCATGATTTATATATATATACAATATATCTTTACTTATCTGTTTGCATTCTGTAATCCATTATGACTGTAAATGATCGAAAACTAACTACTTACTTTTCTGTACTTTTGTTTATCTTGTATTCGATTACTTTTATTATTCGCTGAATTCGATGAACGAAATGTGGTAATAGTTTAAATGAGAATGAGAATGAAACTGATTGATTTCTGTAAGCGTACGCGAAATGGGCATCGCAATTAAACATAAACTGTAATTTTAAAGTAAATACGAATAAAAAAATAATAAAAATATATGTCTTTGGTGTTATTCCCAAGTTTCTTTCTATAAAACTTATTTAAGATAAACCTAAACAGGCTGAGAGAATGAATTAACGAATGTTAAACATGAAACCAAGAATTTTAGTTGATAAACAAATCACAAATTGAATTGAAATTAGTCATACATAAGCATATTATCACATATATATATACATTTCTAAAAAATGTTTGAGGATTCGCTGCTGATTATAAAGCCGGATTATATGCAGAAGCGTCGTCCGGTGCTGCTGAAGTTACTTTCTTGTGGATTTCAGATTCAAGGCAGTCGCAAGCTGAACTTTTCACCCGAGTTGGCAGCCGAGTTCTATGCGGACTATGCCGATGAAAAGGGTTTTATGCTGGAGGTCATATTGCTATCAAAGGGCATCTCCGAGGCATTCATACTGACCAAAGAGAATGGTGTGCAAGAGCTGCTCAATATTATGATATGCTATTTGTAAGCTAAAACATTTAAATGAAGAAGTTTTTATATAACTCTCTGATCCTTCAGCGGTTCCACATCGGAGCTGGAACGCAATATTCATGTTACCAAACACATTGATAGCGTGGCACGTGAAATCACCTTTATCTTTCCGAACTGTGAGTTAAGCCTGAATTGATTTCAATCCTGTGATTTTAATTATTCTCCTGTTTTTCAGATATTCATGAACCCATTCAGCTCTTTGATAAGAGCATCTTTTGTAATCGTCCCATGATAAAGCCCTTGATCTCGGAGATCTATGATATCTTGCAGAACGTGGACTGCAGTCAGGACGACTGGAAGCGCCGAGTTGCCGACTACTTGGTGCGCAGTAATCCCACCCTGCCACAGATCTCCAACCAGTGCCAGGTGACTCCCGACATGGGCATGCAGGAGAAGGGACAACAGACGACCATGACATACAAATCGGTTGGCAAAACTCCCAAGCGCAAGGAAAAGTCCAAGAGCAGCAGCTCAATCCTGTCCAGCAGCACACCGCATTCCTCCATGCTGCTGACCACATCCTCCTGTGTCACTTGTGGCGGCTTCGATCACACCGAGCCATGTGTCTCCGAGCTGGATCTAAACAAACGTGTTGAGCCGCAGAGCGATGAACCTGTGTGCATGGATGAGGAGATTATTTGGAAGGAGATTGTGGTATATGAAGAAGAGCAGCCCGAGGAGGAGGCGGAGGAAGAGCAGGTTAAGAGTGATATGGGAATGCCCGACGAGGGACAGGAGGCAAAGGATGACGAAACGGATTCGGAATGCGATGAACCGGCTCGGGCGCCTACCGCAAAGATTGAAACGGATTCCGAGGCAGAGGAGATTGATCAAGAGATGGTAGCAGATATAGCTGACGAAGCAGCAGATGAAGCTGCTCCAGATCCAGCTGAAGAAGCTGCTCCGACTACTGAAGAAGTAGCTCCCGCTGCAGCTCCCGAAGTGACGCCTCCAGCTGCTGAAGAGTCTGCTCCTGCTGCTGCCGAGGAATCTGCTCCAGCTGAGGCTGCAACAACAGTCGAGGAGGCGGATTAATTTGCACCTGTTGCCGACCGCATGTTTATGCATTGCCAAATATTTTGTTTTCGTTTCGAGGCATCTAAAAAAAATTGCTGGTGTACAGACAAAAAGATAGAAAAGAAGAGCGCCTAACACCACTGCACCACTCTGCCCCACCCACCCACAGTTCAGGCTTTCGGACTGGCACAGGAGCTGCAATGCGCATTCGCCGTGACCAGAAGGACAGCATGCACTTTTCACTCCAAAGCGATTCACTCACACTCACAACGGTCCAGTGGCAGGTGGCAGGTGGCAAGTGGCAGGTGGCAGTGGTAGTGCAACAGGACGAGCAGCTGCAACATTACATGTAGAGTACACAATTCGCGCCAGCTTTCACCAGTAGCGTAAGCTAACACTTTTTTGTTTTAGCTGTTATTTTCTGGTCAATAAAAAAGAGAGCTATAAAATAAGAAGATGACACTCATTGTGTGTGTGTGTGTGTGTGTGTGCTTGAATGTGTGTCAATTGGGCGCCAAATGTGTGTGCTTTTTAAAATGTAAACCACCTAAAATGTTTACTCAATAACTTGGCTGCTATTAATTTTTATTGCTGTTGCTGTTACTTCTTGTTTTTAGCCAAATTTGAATTTTCATCGATTTTCCTCACTACAGGACAGGTGAGTGGGCGTTTGTGTGTGTATAGTGTGTGCAGTTATTAGCCCAGTTCGATTGGCCAACATGTAGAGGCGGCAAACAGCGAACTGAATTTCTAGCTGCAACAATTTGAGCCCGCGCAATTCGTCATGTTGCACGGCAGCAATAGGCACTCTGAGACTCAGCACTTGCAACACACATCAGAGATACAACAACAGCAACAACAACAACAGCAACAACATATCATAGGGCATACAGGTGCAACACATGGCAGCCACACTTATGCGCTGGAGGAGGAGGAAGAGGAGCGGCAGGAGGCGCAACTAAACTTTACCAACTTCAATGAGCTCTGTCGACTCTGTGCCATTCATCAAGGTGCCACCAAGTTGCACATCTTTGAGCCGGCGGCTGAGCATCGCCAATTGTTGTACAAGCTGCGCACATTGCTGCAGGCGAATGTAAGTATGCAACGGGCCTCGTGCAACGTGCAACACGGAGTGTGGGGCAAGTTTAGAGCTTTGACTTTAACAGATCACCAAGGACGATTATCTGCCCAAGCTCATCTGTGAGCTGTGCCTGGGGAGATTGGAGCACTTGTTCGAATGGCGACGGATTTGCATGCGGAATGAGCAGATGCTGCGTAATTATGCCGCCTCCATGCACACGGTGAGGGCCACCATCGACTTTCAGGTGAGTGCCCCCAAAAGTGGCAGCCAACGCTGCTGCTGCTGCTGCTGCTGCTGCTGTTGCTGCCTCTGATAAGCGGCCTTCGTTGACTGCCATTGTCAAAGTTACACTTGTTCTGGCTTGCGCGTGTGTGTTCCAATTCCAAGTCGTTCCACACTTGCCACAAGCAACCACCCCCAAAAAACAAGAAGGAAAAGTTGTGCTCGACAAGACGAAGATTTGATACCCTGGCAGAGCTCAGTATTCAATTTTCAACTGATTATTCCTATGATATATGTATGTACATGTCTGTCCTTTAAGACAAATTTATTCAGAATATTTAAGGCAATACCAAATATACACAATTTATGAGAATATTGCTTTAGTTTGATTTCCGATCGATCGCGAATTTGGCAGATATTTGTTAGAGTGGACCAATTTAAGGCATATTTGTACCTGATGTAAAGGACATAACGAAATGAATATTCTGTAAAATTGGTTAAGATATCTAAACAAAAAACAAATTAATTTACAACAGAAAACGAACCTAAGCCAATATTCATTAAGATTGATATTGAGAACATATGTAAATTGTATGAAGACAGTCGCGCCTCCTTTAATGCATTACATGTTTCATGACTAAATGATAATACCCTCTGTAAGGGTGTAAAAAGTGCGAGTAAATTGAGACTCTCCACGAATCTCAGCCCTGGCGCCGAGTTGTATGCAATACGTTTTTTCCAACGCTTCCGCTTTATTCACTCAAGTTCAGTATCTGTCTGAACGTCGTTGTCGTTGTCGTTGTCGTCATCGTTCCTTGTTCCTGCTTCACGTAGTACAAGAATAACAAATAATTACTCAAATTTAACTCGCTGCCGACGTCGACGTCGACTGCGACGGTAACTGCGACTGCGACTGCGACAGCGGCTGAGAGCCTGAGAGGCGAGCGTCGAAGTTGACTCGAAATCAGTTTCGCAATACATACACAAACAAAAGGCGCTGGGCTTTGGCTCGAGGAAGTGAGCGACAGCAGTAACTAAAATTTGTTTAACAATACTATATAATAAATATAGATTTAGTTGAGCAACAAAATCATCTGCAAAGTGTACACAAAAACTTTGAACGCAAAGTGCGGCCTGCGTTTTTATTGATTTTCAATTGTGGTAAGAAGACCTGGAAAACATTGCAAAAGTTAAAGCAAACAGCAAAAAAAAAAACGTTAACGGGCAAAAAACGAAGGCAATGAAAATGTCAATAATGAGTGCGTGAAACTTATAAAACTGTGCATATGTGTGTGTGTAAAACCAAAAATTTATATTTTGTTCAAATTTGTTGTGTAAAATTTGGCGAACGCGCTTAAAATAAATTCAGGCAGACACGGAAAACCCTCAAACCAAGGGAGAAACGCCGCCAAAGCCAAAAAGGGAGCACGGCCGGCAGACACACATACAAACGGCTTCCTCTTTTCTAAAGGGGGCTGACAGAGGGGTGGAGGAGGGGTTCAGAGGGGTGTAGGTGAGGCAGCGGTAGCAACCAGAGTCAAAGCCTCGACAGCATTGAAAACCAGCCCGAGCAAAAGCTCAAGTCGCAAATTTTTGCGCAAGGACAGGCAGTTTGAGTATTTTACGAGTAATTCGCTGACGGGGGATGGGGATGTGGGTGGGAGGTGGGTGGTGCGGGGGTTGCTTGAAATTTCGCAACACTTGCGCGCCATTTAGGGGTGGCAAGCGGAACGAAACGAAACCAAACGAAACGAAGCGAAACGCAACGAAACGCAAGTGAAACGCGAGTCGAGTGAATTGTGTTTCAATTTGCCATTTGTTCGTTTCATATACAGGACGGCACCGTTAACATGGACAAGATGACGGTGGCCCAGAAGAACGCATATCTGGAGGCGCACATGGCGGTGCAACAACAAATGGCCCAGGCGGCCATTCAATTCAAGCAACAGCAACAGAGTTCCGTGCAACAACAGCAGAGTTCACCAACCGCCAACAGCAACCAGAACAACGGCAACATGCAGCAGCAACAACAACAGCAGCAGCAGCAACAACAGCAACAGCAGCAGCAACAACAGCAGCAACAGCAACAACAGCAGCAGCAGCAACATTATGCGGCCACCATCAAAGTGCCACAGATCAGTTCCTCCAGTTCGGCGGGTGGTGCTGGCGGTGCAGCGGGTGACAGCACCTTCACCGTGCCCGACGACGGCATGGGCTTCGAGGGCGGCGTTCGTGTGCTCCAGAGTCTGGGCACCTGGTCGGCGGCGGAGCAACTCACCTACAACATTCCAAAGCCCAATCTGATACCCTTCACCGAGCCCTACGTAGAGGGTGGTTCGATGCATCCGGCCAGCCGACTCAAGGCGCTGCAACAGGTGCAACAAGCCTCCTCCGGCGTGCGCAAAACAAATCCCTCAAAGTGTGAGTAATAATAGATATACATTATTACTTATTTATTTATGTATTAATTTAGTAATTAATTTAGTAATTACTTAATATTAAGAGAAGCTTCAAACCCAAAAACAGAAATTATTCCAACCGAAATAACCGATAAGATTTTAAAGAAAAGAGGTGAATTAAGTTCAAAAGTACTTTTTTACCCAAATTTTATCACCTAGAATCGATTAAAAGACTAAAACAAAGATTTAAAATTTTTGAAAATTTTTGAAAAATGTTAAGGGGTACCTATGCAAAAATCTTCAAATTTTCGAAAAATAATTTTTGTCTCAGAAGCTTAAAATTTAAATGCAAAGTTTAAGTAGAATTACTATTATGAAAAATAAGACATTCCTCATGGAAATCGGATGAGCTTTAATAAAGCTGTGCTTATTGAAAGTCTAAAGAGTCAACATTTCTCATATATAGATAATTTATAATAATTGATATCTTTATCTTCAATATTTTAGAATGCACTTCAATCAAAATTATATCTTACTTAATAAATGTTAATGTTAATAATAAATGCTTAAATCTTTTCAGCCACCAACAAGGCATTCGAGTGCACCGTCTGTGGCAAAGGATTGGCGCGCAAGGACAAACTCACGATCCACATGCGCATTCACACCGGCGAGAAGCCCTATATTTGTGAAGTATAAGCAGTCCTTGAATCTTATCATCCTCACACTCTCGACAACTATTTACTAACCTCAACTCATCTTATTGCAGGTGTGCAACAAGGCGTTTGCAAGGCGGGATAAACTAGTTATTCATATGAATAAGTTCAAGCATGTGACGCCGACAAATATTGCGCCGCTGGGCAAGCGATTGAATAATATGGTGAAGAAGAAGGAACAGCCGGATCCGCCGCCGGAGGACAATAAACAGAGCCTGGAGCTGCAGTTGCAACAGCAGGCCGTCCAGGTGGCGGCACAGAATATCATAGTGCAATCGGCGCAGGGGGCGCCAACGGCAATACCGGGCATTATCATTCCACATCATCAGCAACAATTGTCGTGGACGTGCGAGCTGTGTGGTCGCATGTTCTCGAGCCGGGACGAGTGGTCCATTCATGCCAAGAGTCATCTGGAGGTGAGCAAATGTCGGTTGAGCCACCCGGCCAGAGGGGCCTAAGGGCGATCTTCGATCTTCTTAGAAGATCTATTTGAGGGCGGCTCTAAACTGGCCTTCTTTGAATATTCTTGCAGTATTGACAACAGGAACGGTTAGTCGTAGAGTCCACAAAACCAGCAGTCGCCATCGTTAAGAACAACAACAACAACAGCAACAGCCATCACAACAGCAGCAACAATAATCGTGGTTATCAGATGGATGCAAATCAAAACCAAATACTCAACAACAGCAACAGCCAGAAGATAATCATACAAAACCAGATGATCCTCAATGCCAACCATCAACAGCAGCAGCAACAGCAGCAACATGTTGCTGGCGGCAAGAAAGCGGCCAGAAAGCACCACCAACAACAGCAGCAGCAGCAACAGCAGCAACAGCAGCAACAACAACAGCAACAGACCAGCGCGCCTATGTACAATAATAATAATAACAACAACAACATCAGCGGCACTCATCAGGGACACGAAGTAACTAACTATTAACAACCATAACTACAACACCAACAGTAAACAAGAACAACAGCAACTACAACAACAACAACAACACGCTACAGCCACACGCCATGAGCATGATAATAATCTATTGTCACTTTCACTGTAAACATTTGTATCTGTATCTTTGTATCTGTATCCCTTCATCCTCCTCTTCCGCGCAGGTGTCAGTGCCCGTCTCGCACATCATTGCCAACTCACCAACAGCTGCCAGTTATATGCAGGCTCAGCTGAGTGGCCTGCACACCAGCAACAGTGTGAATGTTGGCGTTGGTGTCGGCGATGCCGGCAACATGAACATGCCCATCGTCACCTATAATGGCAATCAATATTGTGTTATAACTCGTGCCCCGGAATCGGATGCGATTGCCATGCAGAAGCAACCATTGCCGCTGGACTATGGCCAGGCCGCCACCACCACCAATATCATTGTCATGTCGCCAATGTTGCCCCCGCAACAACAGCAGCAACATCAGCAGCAACAACAACAGCAGTAAACAGAGTTCGTCATGATTTGCAAATTAAGTTTAAGTACTGACAAAATGAGGCGGAAAATTTAAGCACACTGCCGCCGCGGGGTGTAATGTTGCTGTTGTGCCCTCGACAACAGTTAATGGCAACTCATAACTGGCATTTGACGATGGCAGAGAAAGGCAGCAAGGCATTAAGGCTGGCAGCTGAATTGGCCAAGTTAAGTGTGTGTCGCTGCCTCAGGATCCTCAGTCAACCGTCTTCAAGCTGGCAATCAGCCGCAGCTTCAGCTCGAAGCAAGCAAGCTATAAATACAAATTGTAAATAAAGTT